>CM077303.1:54680000-55930000 GCA_039655065.1 Glossophaga mutica | reverse complement strand
TCGGAGAGCTTTTTCTCCACTGCTGTCATATATGCTTGGCTAGACTTGAGTCATCTTTCAAAGCCTGTGGGGCCATGCAGTGGCTGCAGGTGTGTGAATGCAAAGACTTCCTATCAGTTCTGACTTCCTTGATGTCTGCTGATGCCCTTTGTTTGGCAGGGGCCTGGGGGACCTGAACCTCCTTTCCAAATCCAGGAAAGAAAGGTCCATGTGATGTGATAATGAGGATGATGATAAAAATCATCTTATGCAGCTGTTTTTTTCAAAGCATACTTTTAAGAAAGTAAATCACAACACTTACTTCTTTTGTGCCTTACCACCTTAAAACCTCTTTTAAAATGAACAAGGTAAAGACTGACCTGTGTGTCACACAACCAGCTAACGGCCTTTTGTCTGCACCAGGCTGCTTTTCCTACCATGCAATGAGAACTAAGTCATAAAGATGCAGTTTTACCGCTTCAAAAGAAAGCACAGTATTTTCCTATTTGTCCATTCACATCACCTGGACCTCTTCACATCTGTGCTTGGGAGTCTGCCCTTTGTCCCACTAAATGTTGACCCTGCAACCGAGTCTGAAGACTGTTAGTGTGAACCAGTGAGTCAACCAGGACCAGCTTGTGAGGCAACACAAAACGCACGTTCAGCTTGGTTCTCTATTCCGTACCTGAGTGAAACAGAAAGTCAAACAACAAAAAGCTCCAAGCACTTACTGAACGATTGTTCTGCACCATTTAAATGTTCCAGGTTCACTACTTAAAGGGCGCAGAGTGGTCAAAGCATGACTACAGACTGACCCTAGTTCAGAACCTGACTCTCCCATGACCTGAGCACACATGACTTACCTCCTCTATCCTGTTTCTTCATCTCTGAAAGGGAAATACTAATGCTAAACTCACGGGGTTTTGTGAGGAAAAGGCCAGATGATGGTTGCAAAGTGCTCAATACCAAGAGTTATCTCTTTAATCCTCAAGGCTGGGCCCTAGTGGGGAGCAAATACCCTCCTTGGTAGAAACGAGCTCTGGCTAAGCTTCAGCTCACCTTGACACGATGAACACCTGGTGCTTGTAGAGAGGTCCTTCAGGCTTAGGGGTTTGTTGTTTTGTTTTGTTTTGTTTTTCCAAAGAGAGTCTTAAAGATGTCCAAAGGAGTCTTAAAGATGTCCAAAGGACCCAAGCTAGCTGAAGGGGCCATGGAATACTCTGAGCTTTGTACCCCGTTCTCTCCTTTCTTTTCCCTTTACAAATGGCAAGGAGGCAGGGTTCTGGTCCAGGAGTTCTCAGCCACCAAGAGGAATGGCACTGTCCTCAGGGACTCAGCCTCAAGAAACTCACTATCTGGAGGGGTTTCCCCAAGTATGGAAGACCCACATGCCCACCCATAAGGGATTCATGTCATACATTTTGGTACCTCCATAGGATATATTGCATATAGCCATAAAAAATGGTGTTTATGAAGAATATTAATACTTGCTATGTAAATTCAGGTGAAAGGAGCTAGTTATAAGTCTGCATACACACTGTGATCTCAATTCCAGGTTGAAATATATATATATTTGAGAAGCTAAAAGGAAATAGAACAAAATACCAACTGTGGTTATCTATGATTAATAAGATTCAGGTCATTTAAATTTTATTTTCATGTTCCTCTCTTTTTTATTTTTGAAAACAATGGGCATGCAATACTTAAAGAATCAAGGGAAGATGTGGGTTTCTCTTTAAGCCTTCAGAAAGGTGCCACAAGCAGCCTCCTTACTTTGGGATCCCTTTGTTTTGGGTAGGTGGTTTGATGGTTTACATAGGTTTTTGTGTGTTTAAGTAGGACAGAGAAACCTTAAAGAAGTTATGATTTGGCTTTTTGCCCCATGCATATAATTCAAACAGTGTGAAAATCAAGGTTAGTCTTAATTTGGAAAAAAAAAATGTAAAAGTAGGTTGCCACATCAGTAGGGACTAACCAGTGAAACAAGTTCAAAAAGTCAAACACCTGATTGTGATCATAACTTTTACGACTCAAGCTTCAAGATCTTCTTTTACCCCAAGTGTGATTCCTGGACTAGCAGCATCTGTATATCCTGGCAGCTTATTCAAAATGCAGAATCTATTCTCAACAAGAAACAGTTAAAGGAGTTCCTCAACGCCAAACCAATATTTCAAGAAATGTAAGGACTTCCTTAAGAAGAACAAGAAAAAAGATAAAAACTATGAATAATAAAATGACAATAACTGCATACCTATCAATAATTACTAGAAATATAAGTGGATTAAATGCTCCGATCCAAAGACATAGGGTGGCTAAATGGAGAAGAAAACAAGATCCTTATATGCACTGTCTCCAAAAGATACTTCAGATTGAAGGACATACACAGACTGAAAGTAAAGGGATAAAGAAAGATACTTCATGCAAGTGGAAATGTTAAAAAAGAGCTGGGGTAGCACTACTTATACAGAATATCAGACAAAATAGACTTTAAAACAAAGGCTAGCAGGACATTTCATATACAAAAGCCAAAATATGAAAGCAACCCAAGTGTCCATTGACAGACAATTGGATAAAGATGTGCATTTATGCATATATACAATGAAATATTACTCAGCAAAAAAAAAAAAAAGAAGAAGAAGAAGAATGAAGTCTTATCATTTACACCAACATGGATGGACCTAGAGGGTATTATGCTAAATGAAATAAGTCAGACAGTGAAAGATGAATACTGTATGATTTCACTTATACATGGAATCTGAAAAGCAAAACCAAAAAAATAACAATCAAAACAAATAAACTCATAAATACAGAGAACAAGCTCAAGGTTGCCAGATGGAAGGGGGTTCGGGGGCTGGGTAAAAAAGGTAAAAGGATTAAAAAGTACAAATTGGTAGCTTCAAAATAGTCATGAGGCTGTAAAGTACTGCATACAAAATATAGTCAATAATATTTTTTGTAGCTATACCTCTTACAGATTTATTTGTGTTACATATAGATATATGTATACATACTTTAAAAAATACAGTCTATATCCCATTCCTTTCCCCACAAAACTCACAAAAGGGAGTATGAATTCTTCCAGGATTGCCATCAGGCTTTCCAAAGTAGCCAGGGCTGAGAAAGAACCATCTCTCAACATCTTGGGAAACAGCTGCCCTTCTTAGGCTCCGGGGTCATTGAAGTAGCAGCCTTTCCAGGACCAAAGGGAGGTTAGAAGAGAGGAAATAACTGTAGTGTGACAGAATTCTAGGATGAGAGTGTCCAGTGACTTGCAGAATGGCAGACTGGCTCCGAGAACTCTCAGGGTGGGAACGAAGCTGGGAGCCCTGTGGCTCTGCAGATGCAGAGAGAGTAGGAATTGGGGATTTGGTCATGCAGGGGCAGGGTGGTAGGACAAGGAACATATGTGGGTTATATTGGAGACATAGCAGCCCCACCTATTCAAGGACAAATGCTGGCTCTTAAAAATATAGGAGAAAGAGCATGGTAGAAGGGTGAGGGGGACAATAGGACACATACAAATGTCACATAAAATGGGAAGTACCAACTAAAACATGACTTGTACTTGCTTCCTCCCTAGAGAAGGTGTGATCTATGTGTGGGGGTGGGGGAGAAAAGAGAGGCAAAAGATCGTGGAGCTAGGATTATCAGCTGGCCAGGTGCATAGGAAGGCTCTTTAAGGACTCCTGGGTGCGGGCAGGCAGTTGGGACCCCATATCTCTGGAGAAAAAAACTACAGTTCCTTCAGTCCTACTTGGACCAAATCTTGGTGCTCCCACAGAGTCCCTTGAGCTTTGAGATTTTCTTGTGGGCTGGCGCTGGTTGCTGCCAGCAGCTGGTTCCTGCAGTTCAGTCAGGTGTTGCTCAGGGTCTTGACATGTGGCTGCAGCTGCTGCTGATGTAGTAACTTTAATGCTTTTTTTTAAGGTTGGCAACCTCACCCTCAATCTGCAGCCCAGCTGCTGCTCCTTGTGCTGGTTGGCACTGCTCACCTGCTCCTCAGTGCCTGGCAGCACTACCTCACAGCCCACACCCCACTCCTGTAGGGTTCAGCCAATGGCCCTGAGATCCTGGCACTGGATGTCCTGCCCAACACTATAGTCAACCTCCAACCACTGGTTGCACTGGCCTAAGGAGCCATGAAGCACATCAGTATACATGGCCTCTATGATGAAGTCTTCCAGCTGCCACACATTACCCAGGGTGACAGCCTTCAGCAACATTGCATATGAGATACACTTGATTTTAGCAGCTAGAGTGATGACTGATGGGTATCAAAGCTTATTCTTCTGAATCTCTGTGAGTGGGGGAAGATTCCTGGCTTCAGCTAAGCAGTTCACCTGTGTTCCATAAGCAAACACTGTGAGCAGGCAGAATACAGAAGCGAGGTCACTCTCACCAGCCGTCCAACATGAGGCATATCCAGCAGTTCCCCAAACATGTAGACACTGTGAGCCTCCAGCACCCAGTGGGCCTGCAGCACCTGCCGGATGAGTATGTCCAGGGCTTCCCCCTTGGCTGACTTGGCCAGGAGCAGAAATTGCTCCTGGTTCTGCCCTATCACCTTCACCTTGGCACTCAAGGCTGCACTGAGTTGGGGACATCTGGGCTCAGGATGTCTGGAGCAGGAAGCTTTGTCTTCTCGAGCCAGGAATATAGTCAATAATACTGTACTATGTATGGTGCCAGGTGGGTACTAGATTTATCAGGGGGGATCACTTCATAAATTATATAAATATCAAACCACTCTGCTGTTTGAAACTTGAAACTAACAATATTAAATGTCAACTGTAATTGAAAAAAATTTTTAATTGAATTTAGAAAAAAATGCAGAATCTGGGGCCTCACCTTGAAGCTACTGAATGCAAATCTGCAACTTCCCAAGAGTCCCAGGTGACTGGTATAAATGGCCAAGTTTGTGAAGCCCTGGTCTCCAACAAACCTGTTCCCTCCGTGGTCAGATGAGGGTGGTACTCCCCACCTGAACACCTAGCAGGTGTGATGCTAGAGAGCAGATGAGCTAGTATAATTCATATACATGTGATTTTAAGCTGCAAAACTCCGCACAAATGCCAAAACCTGAAATGTCTTTCGATGTGAAAGACGGGGATGGTCATGGTGGCAAACAGAATGCTTCTTGGTTAATGGCTGTCACTGTGATGGGGTTGCTCTTTCCTGCTCTTTCTCATGATACCACAATGATATTTTCCAGATTATGACCTTTCAAAGATGAGGGACTTCATCAACCAACAAACTGATGCTTATGTGGAGAAGGGCATCCTTGATAAGGAAGAAGCCGATGCCATCAAGCGTATTTACAGCAGCCTGTAAAAATGGCAAGAAGGTCCAGGAGTCCTTCCACTGTTTCAGAGAACATCATATAGCTTAAAACTCTTCTAATTCTGTGATTAAAGTTATTTGGACGTGAGGATTATTAGAAAGTGCTGGATTTACAGTAGTTAACCTTTTAGAAGTGTTTAAAACATAGCTTTCTTGCCACAAAAACTATCTAAAAAGTAAAGTTGTGTGTAAGCTCAGATTTTGTATATAGAATCCTTATTTCCTTGTAGATTTACATTTTATAATCAGAGATCTGTTGCTTTGGAAAAGCCTGTAATGAACTGACCTTAAAACTGAAACTTTTTCCCACTGTGTCACACATACAAGCACCCCTTAAAGAACTGGGGGTTCTGTTTTCAAGGCATGCTGGTTACCAAAGCACCTCATAGCATTTATCTGTTGCAAGATGTCCTTTTCACTACCAGCTCCCTTGTGATTGAAATAAATTCATGTTTCCTCAGCCCCTATAGCTTGAAGGAAGCTACCTTCCTTTTTTCCCTTAAGGCTGCTCCTGTGGGTTCTATTTCAGGCCCAATGGCAGAAAAGGGAACCTAAAAATTGGGCATAGGATTTGCTGGATTTTTAAACAATTTTCCCCCACTCTTAATGTTTTTCTAGTAGGGAGTTTTCAGACATTGATTTTGTTTATTAAGAGGGATAACTAGGTACTCTCCAAGCAGAAAATGAGGTCATAAACAACACATAAAGTAAGGTGAAAAAAAAAATGCATGCCAGATCTGAGTCATCTAAACTGGACTTGGTCCAAGCCAAGTTTCTCAAGAGGGCCAGCCAGCAGGGTAGAAACAGATAAAAAGCATCTCCTTCCCTGTGAACCTAAGCAGGTTGATGGGCTTCCCTGGAGGAAAGGGGTAATGAGCTGCAGGGCCGCGCAAACCCTCTTCCACAGCCACCACCACACACGCAGCCCTGGCAACGTGCAGCCGCCTCAGGTCCCCCTGACGTGTTAACGCAATGTCCCCAAACCAAAGAGCGCTTCGCAAATGTGTTATTCAGTACAACTTAATTACATATTTTTCTATACATTTCCGTTGAAAAGCATAACAATAATATAATGCTTTGTGTATTAGCTGTCACTGCTTCAAATGGCCTTCTGATACCTGTCTTAACTGCCCCTAGCTGGCATTCACTTTTTGATGAGGACTGGGAACTTAAGGGAAAACGGGAAAGGCTGTTTATCATGGGTAGGAGACCCCTGCAGCTCCTCCCATCCTCTCTAGAATTGCAGAAATAAACACCAAAGTCCAACACGCAAAAAAAAAAAAAAAAAAAAAAACCCATAAACTCTTTACTTAATTTATTCCAGAGAAGCCAGCACTCAATGGTGAGCAGAAAGAAAACGAAAAACACCTTTGCTCAAACTACACTTGCCAAAGCACAATAATGCAGACTTGTTTTAATGAGTCATCTCAGATAACCTGACCGACCCTACTTCACGCATGTCCTGTAGTCCAAATAGGCTGCGTGTACGTCAAAGAGAAAAAACTGGCTGTGACTAAAGCATTTTATCATTTGCTTTTCTGTACATTACCTACATATCTATGCAGTATTTTCAAAAATAAAAATTTATTTAGTGAGTTTATTGTAGCTTTGTGAACACACTAACATTCGTTAGCTCTTACTGATAACAAGAAAAAAGGGCGATAGATCATCAGTCTTGTTTTATAAATAAAAAAACTGGTTCTCAAAAAATTATGCTCAATCTCATATGGCCAAGCGGTGGTAAGGCTGAGACTAGAGCCCAGGTGTCTGATCTCAGCCCGTTCTTCCACAGCGATTCCAGGCACAAGGCAAAGGCTAATGGACTCTAGGCCGGGACAGTTTCGCTATAGTCACAACCAATTCCAAGTTTTTAATAACTTGAAAAAGAGCAGAGGTTTTTGGGCTAGAAATTGCTAAGAGAGACCCTTAGGAAAAAATAAGATGTTCAGAAAATTGTTTTTGAGATTGTGAACTTAATTTTAATTTTCGGCTTATGTCTTTTGGATAGTGCTTTTGTTTTGCTTTCGGTTTGGTTTTTTAATTATGGGATAGTTTATTTTTTTTTAATTTTTTATTCTATTTTTTCCCATTACCATTTATTCCCCTTATGCCCACCTCCTCCTGGCAATCACCACACTGTTGCCCATGTCCATGAGTCCTTTTTCCTTTTTGCTCCATCCCAGCACCCTCTAACCTCCCCCTGCCCTTAGCTGTGTCATCCTGCTCCATCTATGAGTCTCACCATTTTGCTTATTAGTTCAGTTTGTTCAGTAGATTCCACATGAGTGCAATCATATGGTACTTGTCTTTCTCTGACTGGCTTATTTCACTTAGCATAATGTACACCAGGTCCACCCATACTGTCACAAAGGGTAAAATTTTCTTTTTTTACCACCAAGTAGTATTCTATCGTGTAAATGACCAATAGCTGTTCTACCCACTCATCTACTGACAGAGAAGGGCTGCTTCCATATCCTGACAACTGTAAATAATGCTGCAATGAACATAGGGGTACATATATTCTTTCAAGTTAGTATTTTGGGTTCTTTGGGTTCTTCTGATTCCCAGAAGTAGGATCACTGGGTCAAAAGGTGGATCCACTTTTAATTTTTTGAAGTAACACCATACTGCTTTCCATACTGGCTGCACCAGTCTGCATTCCCACTCACAGTGCAAATGTGTTCCTCTTTCTCACCAGCACTTGTTTGTTGATTTATTGATGATAGCCATTCTGACAGGTGTGAGATGATATCTCATTATGGTATTAATTTGCATTTCTCTGATGATTAGTGACGTTGAGCATCATTTCCTACGTCGACTGGCCATCTGTATGTCCTCTTTGGAGAAGTGCTATGCAGGTCCGTTGACCATTTTTTAATTGGGTTGTTTGTTTTCTTGGTGTTGAGTTTTGTAAGTTCCTTATAAATATTGGATATATTTATCCCTTACCAGATGTATCAGAGAATATGTTCTCCCATTCTGTGGATTGTTTTTTATTTTGATGTTTTCCTTTGCTGTGCAAAAGCTTTTAGTTTGAGGTAGTCCCATTTGTTTATTTTTTCTTTTGTTTCCTTTCCCTGAGGAGATATATCCCATAACATATTGCTACTAGTAACGTCCAAGATTTTGCTGCCTATGTTTTCTCCTATGGTTTTTATGGTTTCAAGGCTAAGATGTAATTCTTTGATTCATTTTGAATTTATTCTTGTGTGTGGCATAAAAAAAGTGGTCTTGTTTCATTATTCTGTGTGTATCTGTCCAATTTTCTCAACACCATTTATTGAATAAACTATCTTTAGCCCATTTTATGTGCTTGCTGCCTATATCAAGTATTGACTATAAAGGTGTGGGTTTATTTCGGGGCTCTCTATTCTCTTCCATTGATCTATGTGTCTGTTTTTATGCCAGTACATGCTGTTGTGATTACTATGGCCTTATAATATAGTTTTGTTTGTTGGGAGTTTTTTATTACTGCTTCAATTTCACTAGGTGCAATCTGTCTATTCAGATTCTATCATTCTTTCTGATTTCGATTTAGAAGATTGTATGTTTCTAGGAATTTATCCATTTCATCCAGGTTGTCTAGTTTGTTAGCATATTGTTCACAATATTTTCTTACAATACTCTGTATTTCTTTGTGTCGATTGTTACTTCTCTTACATTTCTGATTTTCTTTATTCGGGTTCTCCTTTTTTCTTGATGAGTTTGGTTAAAGGTTTGTCAATCTTGTTTATCTTTTCAAAGAATGAGCTCTTGGATTCATTGATCTTTTCTATTGTTTTTTTTTTAGACTCTATTTTGTTTATCTCTGCTCCAATCTTTATTATTTCCTTCCCTCTACTCTCTTTGGGCCTTGTTTGTTGTTCTTTTTCAAGTCCCTTTAAGTGTAAACTTAGATTGTTTGTTTGAACTTTTTCTTGTTTTTTGAGATGGGGCTATAATGCTATGAATTTCCCTCTTGGGACTGCTTTCCTAGAATCCACAGATTTTGTATTGTTGTGTCCTCATTTTCAATTGTTTCAAGGCATCTTTTGATTTCTTCCTTGATCTCATTGTCAACCCATTCATTGTTTAGTAACATATTATTTACCTTTCATGTTTTTGTGTGTTTTCCAGTGTTCTTCTTGTGATTGAGCTCTAGTTTCATAGTATTGTGGCCAGAGAAGATACTTAATGTAATTTCAGTCTTCTTAAATTTATTGAGACTTGTTTTGTGTCCTAACACATGATCACATGATCTATCCTAGAAAACATTCCATGCACACTTGAAAAATATGTACATTTTACCACTTTGAGGTAAATTGCTCTGAAGACAGCAATTAAATCCATTTGATCTAGTATGTCATTTAAGACCACTGCCTCTTTATTGATTATCTGTCTGGAAAATCTCTCCATTGAAGTCAATGGGGTGTTAAAATGCCCCAACTATGACTATTTCTGTCTATTTCTCCCTTTATGTCCATCAAGATTTGCTTTACGTATTTAGGTGTAAATATGTTGGCTCCTATGTTGGGTGCATAAATGTTTACTAGGGTTATATCTTCTTATTGGATTGTTCCCTTTATCATCATGTAGTGTCCTGTTTTGTCTCTTAAAATAGCCTTGGTTTTAAAGTCTATTTTGTTGGAGATAAGTACTGCTACTCCAGCTTTTTTCTTTCCATTTACATGAAATATCTTTTTCTGTCCCTTTACTTTTAGTTGGTGTGTATCTTTCTATCTGAGGTGGGTCTCTTGGAGGCAGCATATATATGGGTCTTGTCTTCTTATCCATTCAACTACCCTATGTATTTTGGTTGAAGTATTTAAGCCATTTCCATTTAAGGTGATTATTGATACATACGTATTTAGTGCTATTTTATTGTTAGACTATTTTCTTCTTCTTTCTTTTTCTTCTTCTTCTACTTAAAACAAGCCCTTTAACATTTGTTGCTATAGTGGTTTGGTGTTAACAAATTCCTTTAGCTTTTCATTGTCCAGGAAGCTCCCTATTTCTCCTTCAATTTTGAATGATAGCTTTACTGGGCAAAGTAGCCTTGGTTGTATGTCCTACTTCTCTTCACCTTGCATATTTCATGCCACTCCATTCTGGCCTGAAATGTTTCTGTTGAAAAATCAGATGACAGTCTAATTGGTGCTCCCTTGTATGTTACTACCTGCTTTTCTCTTGTGACTTTTAGGATTCCTTGTCTTTATGTCTTGCCATTTTAATTACGATGTGTCTCAGTATAGGCCTCTTTGGGCTCAACTTGTTTGGAACTCTGAGTTTCCTGGACTTGGGTGTCTTTTCCCTTCACCAGATTAGGGAAGTTTTTGATCATTATTTTTTCAAAATGGTTTACAATTTCTTGCTCATTCTCTTCTCCCCTGGTATTCCCATGATGAGGATATTGTTACACTTCATGTTGTACAAAATGTTAATGCTCACTTCATTTTTTAAATTTTTTTTCTTTTTGCTGCTGTTTTTTTCTACCTTGTCTTCCAAATCACTAATTGACCCTCTGCTTCATCTAACCTACTGTTTATTCCTTCCAGTATATTATTTATTTCAGATATTGCATTCTTTATTTCTTACTGGTCCTTTTTTATGGTTTCTATGTCTTTTTTCATGCTGTTGAGTGTTCTTATAATCATTATTCTTTCTTAAAAAGATTTTATTTATTTATTTTTAGAGAGAGTGGAAGGGAGGGAGAAAGAGAGGGAGAGAAACATCAATGTGTGCATGCCTCTCATATGCCCCCAAATGGGGATCTGGCCCATAACCCAGGCATGTGGTCTGACTGGGAATCGAACCGGTGATCCTTTTGTTCACAGGCTGGTGCTCAATCCACTGAGCCACACCAGCCAAGACTATCATCATTACTCTTAACTCTCTATGTGATAAATTGCTTGCCTCTATTTCATCTAGTTCTTCTGGAGAATTCTCTTCTTCTTTCATTTGGGGTCTGTTTCTTTGTCTACCCATTTTGGCTGCTTCTTTGCCTTTGTTTCTACATATTAGGTAGATCTGCAAAGACTCTGGTGTAGGCTTTTGTCAGATGCTGCTTGTGACTGGCCCAGGGCAAACTGTTAGAAGCGATCAGTGATCTACAGCATGAAGCTCCCTCTGCTGGGCCTGTTTGTGTGCAGAGAGAACCAGGCTATGCACCAAGGCAGGCCGTTATCAGCACCAAACTTAAGGGAGGGTCAGCTAAAGTCTCAGAACTCCCAGAGATCCACCTTAGTTGTTAAACTAATTAGTGATATAGCATTAAGCAATACTCAGCATCCCAGCTTAAGCTCCACAGTGTGGGGCAGAGTAATTCCATGGGCAGGGATATTGCTTCCCCTTGGGCTGATGCTGGGATGAAGGGGAGTGCTCTGCCTGAGCAAGACAGCTCCTGCAGTATGGGGGATGACTCAGCAGAGGGATCCTGGCAGCTGCTCCCTTGGTTCTCTCCCCAGAGCCACCAGCCCAAGACTAGCCTCAAGTGTCTCTAATCCACTCTGACTTCTCTCTGCTGGAGCCGAGGGTAAGTGTCTGCAAACAAAATGTTGTGAGTTGGCCCTTTAGAGGCCCTGCATTTCCAGCCACCTCTCCCTGGCAGACAGAGACCTTGCTGCTTTTCACAGCTGGAGGTTTTCTGGATTCCTTTCCCAGCTCTGGTCCTATAGGCTGAGGAGCCCAGCTTGGGGTTTAGACCCCACACTTCTCTAGGGAAACCACCCAGCCACTGAAATATCCCTTCAGAATTTCAGCTGCCACCCATGGGGGCCCAGCCAGCACTCTCATGCCTCCTCCACACTCCATACCAGTCATGTTGTGGTAAAGTGGTCTCTTCTGTCTGTCCTTGAATATAAGCCTTCTGTCCAGCTATTGTTCAGTTGGTTCTTCGGGATGATTTCTCTACAATTTAGTAGTAATTCCAGATTGGTCCTGAAAGGAAGTTAGTGTAGCTTCCACTTACTCTTCTGCCTTCTTGGGTCCCTATGGATAGTGTTTTGGATTTGTAACTTTTGGGTTACACTCAAATTTCAGATAATTTTATGTTAAACAGCATGATAACTTTACATTTTTTAAAGTTCCTGTGCCTCCATAGAGCCCTTAGCTTTTTCTTACATACATCACTGTTTTTCTTCTATTTATTTATTATTTATTTATTTATTTTTCTTTTAGTTTTCTCCTGTTCCAACTAACTCCCCCCCATTGTTCATGTAATAGGATACAAGAAAACAGCAAAGTGTGATCAAGAGATCATCCTCTATCAAAGATGATAATAACACGAGGGGAAAAAATTACAAATAAAAACAAAACACAAGGGTTTACGTACATTGTGAACAAACAAGAAATTCACAGCAAGGGCAGACAGTTACCATTTCCCATTCATGCCTCAAGGGTTGGACATGCGCAGTTGCGGTACTGTAAACTCTGCTGCATTCATACCTAAGGACCCTTGTTTCCTACTTAATAGAAGGAAGACCTGAAGGAACAAGATTGGGAGAAGAAAACAGGGAAAGAGAAAAGAGACAAAGAAGACAGGAAACAAAGGTCCATATTGCCCTTCAGAAAGCAGACCCCTTTGGGGATGCTGGGAAGGAATAAATATGAGGAATTTTTGTGGAAGCTTAAAGATTTATTTAAGTCAACATTTGAATAGAAATTGAGACCAAAAAAATGTTTAACTGTAAATAATGTATTGCTTAATTTTTCCTGCTATAAACTATACATATAATAAAAGTATGGCAAATGAAACTATGGAAATAGAAACCTAACCCTCAATTCAAATGAGCACAGTGATTACAAAACATGTCATAAAGTGACTTATCAATGAAATCTAAACTAGAGTTCATCAATGTGTCAGGTCATGGTATTGCTTTTTTCTTCAACTGATCATATTCCATGTTTTCACTATATCTGAAACACATCAAATCAAATATTATAAAAATGCAAAGGTTACTAGTAATGGCAATTGATTTGCTTTTAAATTATTGAAACGTTTTTCAAAATTGCAATTAAAGTAGAAGAAAAGCTGTCACTATTTCAAAATATAACTTAAAGTCAGTTTTCTCTCATTTAAAAAAAATTGGAGACTCAAATATAAAAACATAGTTTATTTTTTTAGACTTTGGTAGTTTATTTTTACAAAATAGCAGACAAAATTTGGTTCTTTATAGTAATTCAGAATATGTAATACATATCGAAATATATAGCACTTAATTACAAACACATAGCAAAATCAGCATCACTTAAACAGCAACCATATTTTTCATATCACTAGGAATTCTCAGGAAATAAAGTTTTTAGCTTGGCTATGTAAATAGTCTTTGATGCTTTATGTCAGACAGTATTTACAAAAGCAAGTCTAAAAACTACCACCACTATCAAAGTGATGAGCTTCAGGATACAATTTTGTTTCATGCCATAATACAGACTTAAAATTATGGAAAGCCAGAGGGAACTAATCACTTCAGTGCAACTGCAGTAGGTGGAACTACTTAACTGTGATTTAAAGATGTACACTCAGAGTCCAAAAGAAATGCTTTTCAATCTTCAGTTGTTGGTTTCTTTATGATCCAACCATCGCTTAATCAGGTAAGATTATGCCCCCTGATCATCTAACTGTGATAGAGTGAAGTTGCATAGGGACTGTCGTCTTCTCTGGAAAAAAAAAAAAAAAAAAAGGAATACAGCATAAACCAGCGTTTAAAAATGTATTCAGGACTTCCAGTCAATATGGAGGCATAGGCAGACATGGCTTCCCTCCTTGCACAGCATCAAAATTACAACTAAAATACAGAACAACCATCACTCAGAACCATTAGAAATCAAGTTGAATGGAAGTGTGACAACTACAGAGTTAAAGAAACCACATCCATCCAGACTGGTAGGAGGGGCGCAGATGCAGAATGGGCTGGTCCCACACCCACATGTGGACAAAAATTTGGGAGGGATATCTTGAGAGCCATGAGTGCCAGTCCCACATCAAGCCCTGCAGCCCAGGGTTCTATTGCCAGGAAGATAAGTCTCCACAACTTCTGGCTGTAAAAATCAGTGGGGATTGAGTTGGTGGAAAAAACATCTAGAGTCACAAGCAGTTCCTCTTAAAGGACCCACACATGGACTCACCTACTCAGACTCACTCCCTCTGAGCTCCAGCACCAGGGTAGCAGCTTGAAAGGTACTAGTGGCATTCTGGGAGAAACTAAACTCTCTAGCATCAAGGTGAACAGAGACCATTGTCCTTTATCCAAACACTCCCCCGCCACAGAACCAGCAAGTTGATGCCATGTCTGAGACTCCATCAACCTGGCTAACACTGTTTGATGGGCCTTGGAGCTCCCCAGAGACTCCACCCCACCAAACTTATGGGCCCACCCAAGCTGCTTTTACATATGAATGGCTGGTCTTGGCTCATGGTTCACAACTTCATAAATCCTCTCAAACAACAGCTGGCCTCAGTGAGCCCCAGGCCCAGGACTAACAGTAGCCCGCCTAGATTTACAGCTTGACTTTGCCTGGGAATATCCAAGCTCGGCACTTGCTTTATAGCTCAGGCAGGGTGGCCCAGGCAAAACACAGACTGGGGCAGAACTTGGCCTGAACTACCCAGGAAACCTTAGGGCTAACACACCCAGTGGACAGCTATAGACCACTGTCAGAGCACCATGACCCTGCTCCTGCACAGCTGATCCTCCACGGAGGCTGGTGGTTGGTGGTGATTGGGCACAGCCAATCCTTGCAGCTGACTGGCCTGGGTAAATCCCTCCCATTGATCTGCCAACAGCAACCAAGGCTCAACTACAAGAGGAGGGTGTACTCAACACCCATGAAGTGTGCACCTCGAGTACCCAGTTTGGGTGATAGGGGAAGCTGTACCACTGGACCTTACAGGACACCTACTACATTAGGCCACACTACCAAGACATGGAGTCAAAGCAGCTCCACCTAATACATAGAAACAAACACAGGGAGGCTGCCAAATGAGGAGACAAAGAAACATGGCCCAAATGAAAGAACACACCAAAACTCCACAAAAAGAGCTAAATGAAATGGAGATAAGCAATCTATCAGATGCAGAGCTCAAAATACTGTTTATAAGGATGCTCAAGGAACTTAGTGAGGACCTACCTCAGCAACATACAAAAGATCCAGTCAGAAACGAAGGCTACACTACCTGAAATAAAAATTTACAGGGAGAAAAAGTAGAGTGGATGAAACCAAGAATCAAATCAATGATCTGGAACATAAGCAAGCAAAAAACAACCTATCAGAACAACAAAAAGAAAAAAAGGATAAAAAAAAATGAGGATAGTATAAGCAGCCTCTGGGACACCTTAATAAGTCCAACATTCACATCACATGGGTGCCAGAAGGAGAAGAGAAAGCACAAGAAATTGGAAATCTATTTGAAAAAAATAATGAAAGAAAACTTCCTTAATTTGGTGAAGGAAATAGACATGCAAGTCCAGGAAGCACAGAGAGTCCCAATCAACATGGATACAAACAGTCTCACTCCAAAATACATCATAATTAAAATGCCAAACGTTAAAGATAAAGAGAGAATGTTAAAAGCAGCAAGAGAAAAAAAGTTAGTTACCTACAGGGGAGTTCCCATAAGACTGTCAGCTGATTTCTCAAAAGAAACTTTTCAACAGAAGGGATTGGCAAGAAATATTGAAAGTCATGAAAAGCAGGGATCTACAGCCAAGACTGCTCTACCCAGCAAAGCCATCATTTAGAACTGAAGGGCAGATAATGAGCTTCCCAGACAGGAAAAAAACTAAGGGAGTTTATCATCACCAAACCATTATTATGTGAAATGTTAAAGGGACTTATTGAAGAAAAGGATCAAAAGTATGAACAATAAAATGGCAATAAGTATGTATAAATTGAATCTAAAAAACAAACTAAGCAAACAAGAAGAAGAGAGACAGAATCATAGATACAGAGAGCATTTTGATGCTTGCCAGATGAGAGAGTGTGTGGGGGATGTGTGAAGAGGTGAGGGGATTAAGAACACAAATGGGTAGTTACAGAACAGCCATGGGGGTGTAAAGTACAGTACAGGAAATAGAGTAGCCAAAGAACTTATATGCATGACCCATGGGCACAAACACTGGTGGGGGCTTGCCTGAGGGACTGGGGCATATGGGTGGAGGGGGGCAAACGGGGAAAAAGCAGGACAACTGTAATAGCATAATCAATAAAATAATTTTTTAAAAAAACCGTGTTCAGAAAACTAACACACCCTGGCCAGGGTGGCTCAGTACACTAAGTGCTGGCCTGAAAGCCAAAGGGTCACCGGTTCGATTCCCAGTCAGGGCACATGCCAGGTGGCCAGTAGGGGGGCAACCCTACTTGCCTTGTGAAAGGCAACCACCCATTGATGTTTTTCTCCCTCTTTTTCTCCCTCCCTTCCCCTCTCTAAAAATAAATAAATAAATAAAATCTTAAAAATGAAAAGAAAACTAACAACTACACTTATCATACAACTTAATATCCACTTGCCAAAGAAGTGCAGGTGTATATCAACTCATTGTGCATGCCTGCAGTGTTGTATGACATGCAAATGAGCACTGAGGTGTATCTTATTGACTGCATTTTTTTTGATTTCTCAGTTATTGTAAGAAAGAATGGTACTTGTTATATATTTATAGTTATTTATATTACATTTAAATAAAGTAATGAAACTTAAATCAAGATTTAATTATATTCTTTTTATATCTGTTTATATTTTTAATATTTCATCTCTTAAAAGGATTTGAGATGCCTACAACAAAGGGGATACATGTAAGATGAATAAAATAGAAATTAAAAATCAGGATGAAAGAGAAGGATACAAATATATTAACAATAAGAAATCATACAGTGGTTGAATTAAGCACCAGTTTTAGTTGCAATCTTTCTGGTAGCCAAGGCAAAAAGGAAACACGGTAGGCTGAGCCCTCCTTGAAATCATAAAGGAAGAAGGAAACCAGTATTCTAGGAGAAAGAAAGGTTTCCCCTAGTACCAAATTAAAGAGCAAAGGAAAAAACTCACAAGAGATCTTATGTAAAAATCATCTGGGAACAAACAACGCACAATAGCTTTGACAAGTTTTATAAGGATCAGTATTTTACAAAGTATTCCCTAGGGTACTGCTTCCTTTGAGGGTGTCAACTAGATGTCTCTACCTGGCTGCGGTCCAGAATCGCTAGCCGGACCAGTTATGCTATTAAAGCAAAGAAGCAAACTTTTTATAGTAAACCACAGTGATGAAGCATTGCAACAGATAAAGCCTTACGCAGAATGCAGTGGCTCTGTTTAGATTTCATATATTAAAAATGTCTTTCTGGCATTAATATATAGTTACCGAAAGCAAAAAAAGAAAAGAAAATTTGACCAAGTAAAAATATTTTAAGACTGTATTTGTAGCCTCTAACACTTTACCAGAGTATTTTTACCTGCTTTCTTCTTTCAGTTTCTTGGCTGCCTGCGTTGATAACTTAATCTGCAAGTCTAGTCTCTGCAGGAAATCTCTGGCTGACACTTCCTCAGGCGTCACGGGCTGAACCTCAGGTGCTGGAGGACTGGGAGGAGACAGGGCTTCAGCAGCCGCCACCAGCCCTTCTTCATGAGAAAAACGGCCATCAACAGTTTCATTTTCAGGAGAATCAATTGAGTTAAGTCCATTAAACAGCAAAGGCTTCTCTGAAATAACGGGGATATTCAAAGTTTTCTTCAGAAATATACAGTCATTGGTAAAGAGTTTATTTGCCCTTTTAATCTGCTCCATCTAAAATAAAAACAGGAAACAGTTACAAATAAATAAAAGCAGAAGTAGGGCTCCTTACACACCACACAGGTAAAAATATGGGCAATGTATGTAAAATGTGTGCAATGCTCTCGCTGGATCTGAGATTTTTAATTTGGGTTTTGTCATCTCCTAAGATACCCCCAGTTATTTCAAGAAATTCTGTCTCCTAATTTTAAAACAGGGAAGACTAATTTCCCCTAGTATAGTAACTGCACTGCAAGACAGCTTTTACCAAGCAGCCTTCAATCTCCAAAGTTAAAACAATATAGAATTTTTAGCATTTGTATAATAAATTCCATTCCTATTTCAAAATTTCTACTATCTGATTTTTTAAAAATTTACTAGTGCTGTTATTTTACTTATGGGGTGTTTCCTGTGTCTCTTGACATATATGTGGTAAGCACAATGGGTGCAGGTGGTGGTACAGGGACAAGCACCACGAGAATTTGGAAGAACGGTGTAGGCTGAGGCTGCGGTCATGAAGAAAGGCCTCACAGAGAAGATGGGGTTCTGATTTTGATTCCTTTACCTTTCAATGGACCTTGAAGAATGTGTAGAATTGGGACAGTTAAGGAAAGGAGGTGGGGAGCACTTTACATACAGTATCTCATTTTTTCTACCTAATGGAGTAAGTACTTGAAGAGGTACCTGAGCTTTACAAGTAAAAGAAACCAAACTCATAGAGGTTGTGTCCCATGGAGTCATAACGCAAATGGCAGATGGAGAAGCTGGGATTTAATACAGGTTTCTACAACCTCAAACTCTTTCATGGCCTTTGGATGACTCCTCCAGGCACAGAAATGGGGATAGGAGTTGGGGATGAAGGGGGAATGGAATTTACAAACATTATTTAACCTCATTTAACCTTCATAACAGGTCTGCAATCTAGATATTAGCATCTCCTTTTCACAAATGAAACAGAGTCAAAAGAGTTCCGGGGCATGCCTAACTAAGTCCACAATGCTGGTAAGTGCACCTAGGACTCAAACGATGCTGGTACTGAGTGTGTGGAGAAGTGCCTACTCTTTTTTTTAACTTTATTTTTATAGTTGAGACTATTACAGATGACCCCATTTTCACCCCCTTTGCCCACCTCCACCCAGCCCCTTCCCTCCTTCCCTCTGGCCATCACCAACCGCACTGTTGTCTGTGTCTGCGGGTCATGCAGATACGTTCTTTGGCTAATCCTTTCCCCTTCTTTCATCCAGCACCACCTCCCCCTCTCCACCCAGACAGCTGTCAGTCTGTTCCATGTATCCATGCTCTGTTTTTATTTTGTTCATCAGTTTATTTTGTCCATCAGATTCCATTACATAAGTGAGATCGTATGGTATTTATCTTTCTCTAACTGGCTTATTCCAAAGTGCCTACTCTTATGTCCACCACACCATATTATCTGCAGACTTCTCCACCCAGCTAGCCTGGGACTCACACCATGCTAGGCTCTTTGCATCCACTGTAACATCTAATTTTCACCACAACTTTTTCTTATGAGGTATGTACTGAGCCAGTTTGGGAATCTGACAGACTTGTTTCAAATCCCAGCTCTACCAAGACTGTATGAACATGAGCTCATTAGTTTTCTCACTGAGTCTGTTTCTTCATGTGTAAAACAGGTATCTATTCTTCGCAGGGTTGTCAGAAGGATTAAATGAGAGTTTATACACATACGTGAGAGAGGAGATAGATGATAGATAGATAGATAGACAGACAGACAGATAGACAGATACAGAATAGAGATAGATAGACTATTTAGCAGAGTGCCTGGCAGTATATGGTACTTACTCTTCTCCATTTCTAATGAAGAAATAAAGGAACACAGATAACTGATTGGACGGTTCTTTAAATACATGAGCCAGAATTTCTGTCTGACTCTAAGGCCCATATAACACCAGGATGAAAGTTCATGACTAATGGGAATAAATTACGGAGATTCTTTAATGTCAAACTGATTGAGTAAAAAACTTAGATTTCTACTTCAAAGAGTCTTAAAAAACATTAGTTAAATAAATGCATTCATTCTATTCCTCCTACTTTCTTACTGTAAACTGAATCCACACAAATAATACACTCAGAGCCTTCTTTTTTTCTTTTAAAGACATTACATTACAGTATCTTTTGTGTAGGGTGGGTGGTCTTTAGTGTTCTTGTTTTTAGTTAAAAGAGAGAAGGCAAAGGTAAGAAAGAGAGAACATGAATAGGCCCATGCATTTTAGAGATAAAATTAAAATCTAAAAATCCTAAATATCTCTGGTCTAATTTAGGCTTAGATTTGAAAGAGCTGAATAACTTGAATACTTTATCCACAGCAGGTTCAGGTATAGTCTAATCTGCCGTTAGTATCCCTTGCATTTACCACTTAGCATCCACCTCTCCATCTCTCTCATCCCATAAACTTCCAATGACACGGAGCTCTCCCCTGGCTCCAGGGTGAGCCTGCGACTCACTCCTGCCCTTTGGTGTGTCACAGTGCCCGGGCTTTCATGACAGGTCACAGTCCCATCTCAGAATAATTCAGAGCCACTGGCTCTGGGAGGGTAAAGGTCCTCTGTTTTTCCTGCTGAGAGATGGGCCTGGAGCTGCTAGCAACCCTCCTTCCCACCTCCTGGCCCCTGACAAGGAGGCCATCTTGGAGGAGAGCAATCAGACCTGCATCAAAGCTTGCAGCTAGGATACCCTAGGACCTTCATTTCCGTTAGCCAATAAATGCCATTTTGTTTGTTTTTTGCTTAGGCCAATGTGAGTTAGGTTTTCTGCCCCTTGTGAATGAAAGAGCCCTCGCTGACACAGTGCCCTCTGAAATGCTTGTCGGTAGGACCTACAATTGCTAATCGTCATTGTTTTCTGGGAATAATAATGGAGGTCAGAAACATCAGGATCTGATTGCTGAGGCAGGGCTCGGGATCCACAAACTGAATTCCTTCAAGACGAGAACTGGTACTTGTATAGCCCGCAATCTAACAAAGATTGTATACGCAATAAGTGCTTAGGATGGTTGAATGGTTTGATAGGTGGAAAGATGGATGGATGGATATAGGTCAGTCAGACAGGCATAGAAGATAAACCCAGAGAAGTTCCCAGAAATGGGCAGTAAGTTATGTTGTGTTGGTTATTCTGTAAACCCACCCTGACCTCCCAATCCATCTCCCACTCTTCTTGAGCCTGTTCTGAACCCCAGGAGACTGGAGTCTTAACTGCACTACCCAAGCCCCCTTGTCCTTGGAATTCTTGTTAGTGTTCCAAAGGAAGACAACTGGAGAACAATCACACCCTGACTCCGGCCGCTGCATCCCTCTAAGACAAAGTTCCTGCCAGGCAGCCCCCTGTCGGCTATACTGCTCTTTCCCCTGGCCTTAAGGCCTGCGGGTAATATCACCCTGATGTTATCAGGCTCAGGTGCTTCACCATCCCTTAATTCTGCTCACACTTCTGTAAATGCCCTTTTATTAAACTCTCTTTGGCCACACCTTCTGAGTCCACTACCTGTATCATGCCAGGATCCTGACTGATAATCTATCATTCACAGCCAGGCAGGGGCTAATGATAGGGAGCATGAGAGAAGGTGACCAAGTCAAAGGCTGGTATAGTCAGGGAGTCCACAGGGACTGAAGGGCAGGGCTCCCCTGGTTGTTGTTATGTTGATGTACAATTGATTCGCCAATAGAACTGCCTCTTTAACTAGTCCTTTAGCTTCCTTACATTGGGGCCTGAGCTGGCACTGTCTCGGTATAGTCAGTGAGCATTTAAAGTACATGTTGACCTTTATAGCTACGTTCTAAGATGACACATGGGATACCAACATCAAGGACACCGGAGACATCCAGACATGGTGAGCATCCAGGTGGAAACCAATCTAAGGATGGGCAGTATTAAGTAGGAAGGTGAAAATGGTAAATAAGTCTAATTAAGGTAGTAGTTAGAATGTGGCTTCGGGGCCATGTTTTCTGGTTTTAAATTATGGATTTGCCACTTTCTAAGCATTCTCTATACCTGTTTTCCTTTCTGTAAACTAGGGCTAAGAACAGTACCTTTCACACAATATGATCGTTATGAGGATTAAGTAATTTGATTCATGAAAAGCACTTAGAACAATGCATGCAGGCACACAGAAGCACTCAGAAATGTTAGCAACTATTATCATTAAATTCAGTTAAACTTGAGAAAGTAACAGGTAAAAGCAGATCCTAACATATGTTCAGCAAATCAGAAGGAAGAAGGTAAGAATTTCTCCCAATAAAAGATATTTCTCCCAAAAGTAAGAAAAAAAAATTCAGGCAAACAAGCCTGGATGCCTAACACTGTGTGTCGTCACTGCCCCAGGTGTGTACTTTGTTTGTTTTTCAGAGGCAATTAATATGCTCTTACCTTGTTCTCCTTTACAAACTATGGCTTGAAACAACTCTGTTGTTTCAGGCTCCAAACTCTGTTACCTATAGTAAAGTTAAGGAATGAAACCAGCCATGCAAAATGCCCGGCAGGGGTGGGGGGGTGCGAAAAGCATTCCATCGAGAAAGAGCAGCTGCAAAGGCCTCAGAGCAGGAAAAAAAATGGTGTGGCTTGAGGCCACATAGGGCTTTGAATGACAAGGTGAGGAATTTGTATTTCATTTTAAAAGTGATGGGAGGCCATCGGATGGTGAAGGAGGTGAATGACATGATGTGATTACAGTTAAAGATCACTCTGGCAACTTTGTGGAAATGGATTAGCATCAGTGGAAATAAGGAAGCCCAGTTATGGAGGAAACCGCAATAGCACAGATAAGAGACTGTAAATCATCCCAAATGGTGAAATGATGTTTTAGAAATGTTTTATACTTTCATCTGAGCTTAGATGGGCCTAATGTTCTGGGAATTTCACCTCACATAAAATGAAGAAAGGCCGTGACCTGGTCCAGGGAAGACCTGAAAACTCCACAGCTGCCCCTCCTGTCCCCTGTTCAACATTTTCTAATGCTCCATTAATGTTAAGAATAGAAAGTATGACTTTTTCAAGGTGATGCAGAACTACCCTCTGTTTCTTGGGGGTAGATGAGGAGGGGAGAGGTATAGTGATCGAATGCTTTCATTTCAAAAGTCTTTTCTAATCAGGATTGAATAGCATGGCTCAATAAATTTTACTGATAAATGGGGACAGAAAGAGCAGTTAGTGCATGATGCAGTGTGCCGATGATGTTTTAATGAGTTGTACACTCGAAACCTGTATGTTTTTATTAACCAATGTTGCCCCAGTAAGTTTAATTTTAAAAATAAAATAAGAATAAAGTTTACTGTCTGCTTACTAAGAAATAGATTACAGAATACATAAGGGCTAACAGGATGGCCATAAGGTCAACCACGATGAAATCAGGTAGAACAAGTGCCATCAACAACTTAAAAATAATTTATTTAAAATGACTCCCCTATAGCCCTGGCTCAGTTGGTTGGATGTGGTCCATAAACCAAAGGGTCACAGGTTCAATTCTTGGTCAGGGCACATGCCTAGGCTGTAGTTCAGTCCCTGGTCACAGCACATAAAAGAGGCAACTGACTGATGTTTCTCTCTCACACCAATGTTTCTGTCCTCTCTTTCCCTCCTTTCCCCTGTCTCTGAAATCATTAAGCATGTCCTCAGGTGTAGATAAAAGTAAATAAAAAAATAAAATGACTCCCCCGTAAATGGTTTCTGTAAAGGTTTTACTCTAGAGGAAATTGTAAAACTGCCCCCACAACAGGCAGCTCAACAGCAGCTGCTGAGGATGGCCAAGAATGTTGCCAAAGGCCACTCTGGGCAGCGTCATCAGGCCACCTGCCTGTTAATCAACATTCAAAATTCCTTCTTCTTACTCTTGTAAACAATAATATAAATGGAGCCACTTTAAAAGGTAGCCAGAGCTGCCATACCAGAAGAACTGCTTTGCATGTCTTAAGTCTCAAACTTTGAAATGTCCAAAACAGGGCGAAATAACCTTCAGGCTGAGCCTAAAGAAATATTGTTTACCAAAACACTTTGCAAAGACAACAAGAAAGCAGTTACTATGACTACTGGGCTGATGACCGCTGGACTAAAAATATAAAACATTGTTTAGAATTAACATCTCTGTTACAGTATCTGCACTGACAGAAAAGTCTTCCTCCTACTGATGCCGTTGTTCCCCCTTCCCTTCTCATAAATACCCATTGCCTTCTTCTCCTAATCAGGCTTCTTTTTGAATTAACGTTTCCCAAATAGTTATTCTTATTGATCTCAATCATTGCATGTTGCCTCTCTTGACAGGCCTTCTATTTTTAGGTTAACACTCCCCATTCCTCAAGAAAGACACACCCTTCCAAAGACATTTCAGGATAAACAACAACTAACACACAGCACTGTGTGGCTTTCAACACTGAATATATATATGAAAATATTCAGCACTGTTGCGGAATATTTTCATATATACACAACTCTCATTTGATTATCATTTTTCAGAAAAGAGAAGAGACTTAAATATTCTAGAATTGTCTCCAGATCGTTTTCTAGTAAGTGACGGATTCACCACCCCACTGTCTCCTGTTCAGTTTTAGATTTTGGTGATAATCAGACTCCTCCACTGCCATGTGCTAAGGGGAAAAGGATTTAATTCTTCTCCAAGCTATCTCAGAAGGATATACGACACTCCATTTGTATGAAATGTCCAGAAAAGGCGAATTTATAGGTTAGAAAGTAGATTCGTGGTTGCCCGGGACTGGAGAAGGGAACGGGGAGTAAGGGCAATGGGCCCAGGGATCTTTTCAGGGTGGTGGAGCTGTTCTAAAATTGGATTCTAGTGATGGTGGCACAACTCTGCAAATTTACTGAAAGTCCTTGAATCGTACACTTAAGATGGGTGGATTGTGTGCTATGTAAATTATTTCTCAATAAAGCTGTTTTTTAAAAAAGAACAAATGAGAATCTATTAGCACCCCTGCCACACAATACTAAAGACAGTTTTACCATACCTCTCACTCACTACAAACAGCACTATTTATTTATGGTTCTCTTCCCTTTGACCAGCAAGGGTCAACAATTTCCAGCAGCAGCAGGGGCTAAAGTTATAAACACAAATGATTTACTACACTTGCATTTCTAACTCCCAACACTGGTTCCCCTACAGTGACAATCATTTCACTTTTCTCAGCAAAGTGACTTCTGTTAGGGGAAGTGTCAAGAAGTGCCTGGGCTTGGCAACTCGCTGGAAGAGAAAGAGAAGACCCTGGTAATAAAACAGGAAGCGACTAAGGGCACTGGAGGCATTGTGACCTCTGGAGAGGGGAGGGGACGGGCAAGTTGCCAGGGGAAAGCAAAGAGATGAAAATATTTATGCAAATAATAGGTCCCCGCACTGCCTCCTAACCACTTTCAGTTTCTATTCTGAACACTGCCCCAGGGTTTCCAAAGAGTTCGAGGTGGCTGCCTGAAGCTTGTTACTTTCCTCCAGAGGCTTACATCCAACTAAGAAGAGTAAGATCACTGCAAAAGCCATAGCAAAACCTAGAAAAACTAGGTTAGGTAAAGAGCCTTAATGACTCAGCACACATAAAAGCACAGCCAGGGAAATTCCAGCCCAAACAAGTTCATGTCCGAGATTTGAACTTTACTCAATAGTGTCTCAACTCAGCCCAAAGACTTTTGGTTTCCCAGAAACATTTTCTAGAATGCCTCTTACTCGGGTAAAGACATTCAAATCTAAATCTATATTTAATTCAATATAAAGACCCAATGCGGGGGGCAGGAGAGGAAAGAAGCACCAAGTACCAGCTGCAGCAGTTGTCTTCTTTCTGCAGGTTAGAGGGCTGGCCTCAAATCCAACTTTGCAATTCAAGTCAAGCAGAAGGCACCCCCTCATTCAACCTGGACCCTGGGCCCCATCTTTAGGGGTCTGCTCAACTCCAGGGCCCAGCGACTTCGGACCAGTCAGGCTTTCCTGTGGACTAAATCCACATATATGTGGAGGGCCCACCATGTGCCAGACTCAGGCCAGACACAGAATATACAGAGATAAACCACAAGCGACCTGGCTTCTCAAGCAGCTATAGGCTGGGGGAAAGCAGCAGCTGATAAACTCTCTGTGAATAAAAAAAGAACAGCATGTATTATCTTGCAGTCCCAACATCTAGCACAAGGCCTCAAACAAACCAGCCTCAATAAGTTAAGTTAAAAAAGAATGAATGTCAGTTGTTAATAACTATAAATGACTTTAGAAGGGATGGTGGAAAGAGTCATTAAGATATTTTCTAAGTCACTGGCAGCAGAACTGGAATGCCTGGCCAGGTCCGCAATTTTCTTTCCTATAGAGAAGCTTCCTGGATCCCTCGGCCCATCTCTAGAGCAGAGATACTCAAACAAAACAGTAAACATATTTATAAGCAGAAAATGTATAGCATATCATCAAATTACCTAGAATCCAACCATTTCATCACTTCTCTACTGCTTTGGTCCAATCTACTACCCTCTCCCCACATTATTGCAAAGCCTCCATTCCATCTGCCTTGCCACCCATCCCCACCTCCAGTACTCTCATCCCACACCAGCCTATTCTCAAAGCAGCAGCCAGTGTGGTCTTTTTTTTTTTTTTAATTGAGTTTAGAGAGAGAGAAACATTGATTTGTTCCACTTATTTATGTATTCATCGGCTGATTCTTATATGTGCCCTCATCGAGGATCAAACCCACATCTTCAGTGTATTGGACAATGCTCTAACCAACTGAGCTACTCAGCCAGGGCCAGAGTGATCCTTTTAATGCATATGGATCACATCACTCTTCTGCTCAAATTCCTCCAATGCTTCCCAACTCATTAAGAGAAAAAGCCAATTCTTACAATGGCCTTTATGGCCCTAATTTATCTGTTCCAAATACACCCCATTGCATTCTAAGCACCAGCCATACTATACCTGGAACTTGTCAATTAGGTCCCCACCTCAGGGCCTTTGCACCGCCTGCTGTTCCTTCTGCCTGGAATATTCTTCACAGATATCTGCATGGCTTCCTCCCTCACCTCCTTCTCAGTGAGGTCTCCCATGGCCACACTATTTTAAATTGCAAGCCACCTCCACCAGCCTTCCCTATCTCCTTTCCCTGCTTCATTTTTTTCATTTTGCTTATCAATACCTGACATATAACATATTTTGTTTACTTACTGTCTCCACTGACTAAAATATAAGCTCCATGAAGGCATGGATTTTTACTCATTCACTAATGTATCACCAAAAAGATAGAAGCTGGAAAAAAAGAAAAAAGAAAAATTAGGTGAATGATAAATACTATTAGGAAAACAAGGCGGCAAAGGGGAGGAGAGCTGCAACTTGACGTAAAGTAGTCAGGAAGGTCTCGTGGAGGAGACAGTTAAGCAAAGACCTGAAGGCATTGAGGGAGCAAGTTGCACAGCCAAGATCAGCTACATGATTTGTACGGCCCAGTGAAAACAGGAAATGCGGGGCCCTTGTTGACAAATTATTAAAAACTTCCAGGTGGCAACAGCAGAGCATTAAACCAAGTGCAGGGCTCTTAAAAACATGGGACCCTATGTGACTGCACGGTCACACACCCATGAACGGGCCCCTGCATACAGCTCTGAGGAAAAGTGTGTTCCAGACGATGGAACAGCAAGTGCGAAGGCCCTCCAGGAATCAACAGTGCTTTAGGAACTAGCAAAGAGGCCATGTATAAAAACATAAAGATTCCTGAGTCCCTTTTCTGAATGTTCTCATCCAGTAGGTTTAAGGTCAGCGAGAATCTTTTCTCTTCAGTCTGTCCCAAGGCATTCTCCTATCCAGGAAAAGTTGGGGAACACATCTATTTCCACATCTTGGGATGCACACTGCTGCTAGTCATTCAGTTCCACTTCAGATAACCAGTTTCCCAGTTGTTCTTCTGGTAACCCAGGACTGGCAACCAGGTCTCCATCTTCGCTTCTTGTCAGAGTTTTTGTTCTGGGAACCTCCTTATACCTAAAATACTACTGGCTTTCATCAGTGTCCCCCATCGAGGGCCTAAGGTCCTGTCTGGACTTCCAGCTGGTGGCCAGGGAGCTGTCATCCAAAGACAGTCTTCCCTGAGAGTTCCTGCTCTGCTAAGTAAGAAAGACTGGAGAGATGTACTCTGCTCTTGCCGCACACGGGATGTTCGAGTCAAATATTTGCCTGGATTCACTCTTAATTCCCAGGTGCACCACCTTAGGTCTCTAATCTCCAACATCTCATTATGTACTCCTTTAAACAACAGTTTAAATATATTGATGATCTTGGCAGTCAATATTAGAAACTTACTCAAATTCTTCCTGCTCACTCAGGGAAACAAGAAAGCCTTTCTGCCTTTATAGCTTCTACCTAAAATCTCAATTTACAATGAGTAAATCTAGTTAATAGGTGCAGATATTAATTAAAGCAAGAACGTCACTGTTACATATTATCACTTTCATTAGTTCTACATAATCACTGGAAAAGTTTCTAAAAATTTCATCAGTTGAAATTTTATCAATTTTATAGGCCCCGAACTATAAAGTTGAAATTTATAGTTCAGGGCCCAAAGTAAATAATATATATGTTATAAACCAGTGGTTCTCAACCAAGAGTGAGTTTCTTCCCAGGGAACATTTGGCAATGTCTGGTTGGGGGTGGGGGTACTACTGTAGGTAGAGGTCAGAGATGCTGCTAAACATCCTTCAATGCACAGGACAACCCTCCCCGCCCACAAAGAATCATCCAGTCCATAATATCAATAGTGCTGCAGTTGAAAAACCCTGTAACAGACTGTTTGTGTCTATAGATTCTAGTTCATTATATCTCAGCTTAACATGTTAAAACCAAGTATCTTTATAAAACTAATGAAAAATGTGATTTACACTTTGACAGAAAGGGGTAATAAGGTTATGAGTAACAGGATCTATACAAGTGAAAAACAAGGGTTAGAAAGCATTTGATCTAAGGTGGAAACCTGCAGTGAGCAGATATTTAGAAGCTCTAAGCAAGTCCAGTGAAACCACAGAGGGCAGTGGGTTACAGAGAGATTTACGTGGGTAGTGACCAGGTAAGTATCACTTCTCTGGATGTCACAGATTCCCAGGTGCAGTCACCCTGGCCTAGGTGGTAAGACCCATAGAGACTAGACAGAAAAGACTGTCCTTTTTCAGTAAGAGAGCTGATATTAAGAGAGCTCTTGATAACACCAGGATAAAAATATGAGTGGAAATCAGAATATGTAAAGAAAAGCAAATGTTTTATCACTGTGCGGATTCAAGCTTGCCTCAATGAATTAGCATATTTGGAAAATATCTTTACCTCTCATCTATCTTCTCACCTGTAAAAAGGAGATTAATTACACCTATCTCAAGGCTCATAAGGAAAATCAAATTAAATAAGAACAAGATGGAACAGGACAAACGTAATGCCTGGCACCTAGCAGGCATTCAGCAGAAGGTAGCTACTGTCATTTGCCAACTCTTCTTTCCTCTGGCTTTAACCCAAACCAGGCCCCATTAATGCACATAAGAATTGCAGTCCTAAGCTCACATTTAGAAACTCTCAAGAGGGCAGAATGGGACAATCCATGGCATGATAATGTCAGCACATGCCTGCGCAGCAAGACCTTTGCTCTCAAAATATTTACATGACAGAAAGACCTCCTAGGTAAACAGACACCAGCTTGTATGTGCAAAATATATTCCTCAGTCCCTGTCATTTGGTCAAGGGCCAGAGTTTCACTTTAAGAGAGAGAGAAATATAGAAAAGATCAACTTTCTTCCCATCCCCATCTAAGGTGCTTTAGGAAAGAACATTGAAAACTGATACATAACTCAAATGCAAAAAGGCCATCACATAGCTCAGAGTTAATTATAAGTAATTTTAATGAAACAATATGTTCCCTCAGGTTTCCATGTTCTTCCCAGAGGTGTAATGCAATATACCCAAGACAGACACACTCATAAATTTATAATAAACACGCTCTCCAGCTCACCCAGACTACAGTTCTTAGCTGCTGCTTAGCGACAGATGTCACATTCACAGTTGCCAGTGAGCCCAGGGGTGTAATTTCACTTCTAAATACAGAAGCATAATCGATAGAACCAAAGCATCCTGCGGGAACAACTACCATTCCTGACTCATCACAGTGCTTGTTTACACAGAAAACAAAATTCTCTGCCCAAGTGCACAGGTCAGTTCGGCTTTGAGTAAATATATACGTGGTGGCATGAATGGGACTAAAAATCGGGTGACCGCGGCCCCCGGTGATGCCAAAGCCCTGGTCCTCTTTGGCTTTCCTCACGCGACAGATCAGTCGGAGTCTGGATAGGGCACGGGGAACTCAATGCACCTACCTGGGGAGGGAGCCTTGGCGGCCTGCCCCTCTGGCTAACAGGACTAGTTTTGGCGACCATTGCTGTCGCCAACATCGCGCACGGAGCCAGCGCTTGGGGCCGAGCCTCCCGGAGACATAAGGCTGCCTCCTCGACCCCCACTACTTGTACGCCCCGCCCCGAAACGTTCCCCACCTTCCTCCCCCCGACCCTCCCTCGCTCCCTCCACCCACCACCACCACCACTGCAACCAGCGCTGCCGCAGCAGCCCTCACTGCTCACCGTGACTCCGTACTTGAGCGCGATGCCCTGCAGCGTGTCGCTGGCGCAGACCCGGTGCTCCACATGCCGCTCAAAGATGCCGGCGTTCACGCTGGCGGTGCTGCCGTAGGAGCGGGTTTTGGTGCGGGCCAGGCTCAGCGACAGCTCGGCCTCCTCCGGCTCGGAGCTCGAGCGCGATCGCGGTGGTGGCGAGGGGGCCGAGGGCCGGGGCGCGCGGGGGCCGCCTTCTCGCAGGGTCAGCAGGGGCGAGGAATCCGCCATGGGTCGTCCTGCGGAGGCTGCCAGGTCGGGAAGCGGGCCAAGAGGGCGGTGCCTCCGCCTCTGCCGCTGCCGCCCGCTTCCTCTTCACTGAGGCTGCGGATGGGTGTGCTGCGGAGGCGGCGGGCTGGAGGCGGCGGGCTGGAGGCGGCGGGAAGCTGAAGGCCTGGCATGGCGGGTACCTCCGGCCCCCCCACCCCCCGCGCGCGTCCCGCCTTCCCCCCTTCCCCGGGCTCATCCGTAAAGAGAAGGGCAAAACCACCCTCCGCAGCGCCCAGCCGACTGCCGAGCTCCCCCCTGCCCACCGGGACGGGGAGGACCTGTGCTGCGAAGAAACAGAGCTAAGAGCGGCCTATCTTTAGGTGTCCTCGGCCCCAGGTGAACCCCGCACCAGGCCAACAGAGCCTGGTCCGAGCCCTGCCCTGACCACAGCAAAACACCAAAGCTTTGCTCTGTCCCCCTTATTGATTCCCCATTAAGCACCAGCCTTCTCAGACCTTCAAGCTCTCTCCGTGCTAAGGGTACTTCGCTCTCCCCCACTCGATTACCTGGGTGCCTCTAAGTCTAGGTCACAGAAAACATTAACACTACTAAACATGTATAGCCTCTCCAGGCCCATCTGAACAGCCTGGAGGGTCCAGTCCTTTCAACATTACACCAAGAGGATAGTGCTTCCAAGGCCTGGTGGGTGACCTCAAACTAACCTCCAATTGTTTGGGTTTCACCCTTCACTGCACACCAGTTACCAATGTTACTCCTGGGCTGCCTTGAAAGTCTGACCAGCTACAGTCTAGTCTACTGGCTTACTGCTTAGAATTTACTATCTGCATCATCTTTTTTTTCTTATCGATTTGGTTCCCTCTTTAATACCCTGAAATCATAACCAGCCAAAGTATTATCCTTAAATCTACCAAGGACCTCTTGTCTATATTCTTCACCTTGAACTCTCTCTCCTCAACATTGTAGCATGTGATAGCATTCTACACAGAGTGGGCGTGCACTTACTAGAATCTAGTGCCAGGATTTCTGTTGTACTCTGGACAGCTCTCCAAAATGAGGTACCTGATAGGCAGATTAGGAGACCAGAAGTTTGATTCATTGGCTGAAGTTCTGGTATGTTGCTGTGTTGGACAGAGGCAACGGACCTAGAGTTCAGGAGACAAAGGATGGGAAAGGAGCAGTGGTTCCCACATCATTCTCCCACTCAAAAGTTTTTAGTGGCTCCCAGTGGACAATAGCATTAACATAACTCTTAGTGGCATTCAAGCTATTTCCATTTTTATTATCCATTCTATGGCCATTGCCAATCTTCAATTCATCCCGTATATTCCATATGCTTCTGCCAAATAGCCACGTGAATTTGCCCCTTTCTAGATGCCTCGCACATGCTATACTCTCTATCTGTAATGCTACTCTCCGTATGTCTACATATTTTTATTTAAGGCTTATCCCAAATGATACAACCTCCATGAGATAGTTCCTGATTCTTACCTACCCCCTTCCCTCAAATGCCCAATTGTTAATTGTTTTTCCATTGAACCCCAAGGTCGTTTGTAACTCTTGTTTAGCATTTAACTAGTGTTTTGTGTCATTTACTTGTCTGGTTGCCTCTATACATGCTTCTGGGAGATGAAACTAGATCTACTCATCTTTTTAGCTCAGCAGTGCCTAGCTCAGAAGCTTGAATAAAGCATCAAAAGTGGTTGAATTGAGGTGTAGTAGAAAGACCATAAAAACTAAATTAGCTTAATTAGCAAAAATCTTCCATGCATGAACTCTTGGGTGGTACCCAGTGTGACCATTCCAAGGTCTAAGAAAACCCAAGTTTCAATATGTAGATGAGATCAGGTAATACTTCAAGAGAATAGAAGAAATTGCCCTCGAAGAGTTTACGATCTAGTAGTGAGATAGCATGTAACGTGTCTTCCAGCAAGGAAAATTTTATTGAAGAACCTGGGAGTTTTTACTGAAAAATTAATGAACTTGTTTAATGATATGTTATTAGGTGTTCTTTGGAAAGGGTTCCATGATTGATTAATTGGGTAATGTCCAACAGTGCGGCAAAGGTGTACTGGTCACTGTAGTGAGAAGGTATTTGCAGACAGAAGAATGACACATACAACTCCACAAAATATAACAATTTATTATAGGATAATTTCCTTATAGGATTGTCGGGTCAGAGCAGACAGGTGACCCAGCAGTTCTGCACAAATTATTCTTCACTACCAGACCCCTATTACAGTACATTTTTATAATATAATTCAAGTACAGATGACTGACAAGAAAAAAAGGACAAAGAATACAGTATGCACCAGGGACCATATCTCCTGGTGGTCTTATGGAAGATGATGGTTTATAATCAGTTCTAATGCCAGCTTGATAATGATCTCGGTTGTTACTCCATTCCAGACATTACTAACAAAAATACTTATGACTACATTGTATGGAACACAGGTGATCGTTAACTAGAGACTGGTATGCTTACAAAGGACAGTAAGGGTGGTTAAAGGTAACAGCATGATCCATGACACAAAGATAGAGTTGGCTTTTATTCACAACCACATCTATACAGGGAAATATTGCCAGCTGTATTTCCCTTTTGGAGATTCACAATGCATATGAGAATACAGAAGGTTCTAGAGGTCCTGCAGTAAAGTAAGCTACTGGATGTTGCTTGACAGCATAATCCCCAAACTCATTTGACCATGGAACCCCTTTTTTTCTGAGTTTTTGCAGGGAGCAGGATGGAGGGTGTGACAGGCCTAAGTAAGGGACCGTGAAGATGACTTTGAAAAGTCAGAGATTACCAAAAGACAGAAAAGTAGGTACCTAAATAACATAAGGGGCAGAAAAAGAGCCAAGGAGAAAGAAGTCTAGGTGGTGATCACTTAATTCCTTTACAAAATGATCAAAGGCTCCGTAAAAGTGCAGGAAAAATTCCTGCCACAAGTGCATAGAGATTCAAAGCCATCCCACTTCTCTGTTATTAGGGCTAATTTCTAAGCTGTCCCTGGTTATTTTCAATTTCTTCAACCACATTAAATCCTGGGTCATAAAATGCTCTGAAATAAATCTCATGTAATTCTCAGAATTTCCTCCATGATTCATTTTTGTGACTGTCACTGTAGTTTCCTTTAAGTCTAAGAAATTGATGAGCTTGAATTAATACTTAGTTGATATTTTTATAGTTAGGGTTCTTTGTGAATTGTTTTTCCTTAGATATCTATGCTGTTTCCAAATATCTAGTCTTCCTGTGAATTTTATATTGATTTCCCCCAATTCTTTTTTTAATATAGTTTATTGATTATGCTATTACAGTTGTCCCATTTCTCCCCCATCATTCCCCTCCACCCTGCACACCCCCCTCACCCACATTCCCCCTTTAGTTCATGTTCATGTGTCATAAGTTCTTTAGCTTCTACATTTCCCACACTATTCTTGCCCTCCCCCTGTCTATTGTCTACCCACCGTCTATGCTACTCATTCTCTGTACCTTTCCCCCCCTCCTCCTCCCACCCCCCTGTTGCTAACGCTCCATCTGATCTCCATTTCTGTGGTTCTGTTCCTGTTCTACTTGTTTGCTTAGTTTGCTTTTGTTTTAGCTGTGGTTCTTAATAGCTGTGAGTTTGCTGTCTTTTCACTGTCATATTTTTATCTTCTTTTTCTTAGATAAGTCCCTTTAACATTTCATATAATAAGGGCTTGGTGATGATGAACTCCTTGAACTTGACCTTATCTGAGAAGCACTTTATCTTCCCTTCCATTCTAAATGACAGCTTCACTGGATAGAGCAATTTTGGATGTAGGTCCCTGCCTTTCAAGACTTCAAATATTTCTTTCCAGCCCCTTCTTGCCTGGAAGGTCTCTTTTGAGAAATCAGCTGACAGCCTGATGGGAACTCCTTTGTAGGTGACTCTCCCCTTATCCCTTGCTGCTTCTAGAATTCTCTCCTTCATTTTAATTTTGGCTAATATAATTACGATGTGCCTTGGTGTGTTCCTCCTTGGGTCCAACTTCTTTGGGACTCTCTGAGCTTCCTGGACATCCTGGTAGTCTATTTCCTTTGCCAGATTGGGGAAGTTCTCCTTTATTATTTGTTCAGATAAGTTTTCCACTTGTTGCTCTGCTTCTTCCCCTTCTGAGACTCCTATAATTCAGATGTTGGGATGTTTAACGATGTCCCGGAGGTTCCTAAGCCTCTCCTCATTTTTTTGAATTCTTGTTTCTTCCTTGTCTTCTGTTTGGTTGTTTGTTTCTTCCTTCTGGTCCACTCCATTGATTTGAGTCCCAGTTTTCCTCCCATCTCTATTGGTTCCCTATATGTCTTCCTTCATTTCACGTATTGTAGCCTGCATTTTTTCATCTAATTTGTGAGCAATGTGAGCTCACAATTCTGTGAGCATTTTGATGACCAGTGCTTTGAACTGTGCATCTGATAGGTTGGCTATCTCTTCACGGCTTAGAGGAATTGGCTCTGGGGGCTTTCATTTGTTCTCCCGTTTGAGCCATTTTTGGTGGTTCTTTTTGTTTTGTTTTGCTTTGCTTTTAGTCTGGTCTCGGCTATTACATAGTGAGTGGTGGAGCCTTAGGTGTTCCTCAGGGTGGGGCAGCCCACTCACTGGGTTGTGACGCTATAGGTGGGGGCGGGGACTGAGAGGGAAGAATGGCGCCTGCTCCGCTCTCTCCTGGACTCCTCTCCTGGACTCCAGTCCCTTCTGCCGCTTCCCCTTAGCCTGGATTATCTGTGCGCATGCTGTTAGGTAGTGAGGAGTGGAGCCTCAGGCACTCCCCAGTGCAGAGCAGCCCAGTCGCTGGGTTGTAACGTTGTCTGTGGCGGCGGGGTCTGAGAGGGAACAGTGGCGCCTGCTCCGCTCTCTCCTGGATTCAGTCCCTTCCGCCACTTCCCCTCTGCCTGGACCATCTGCATGCGCGCAAATGTGGGACCACCTGGTCAGCCAGCCGCCTTGTGCGGCCTCACTGGGTCTGCACAGTTGCCACCCCATGCCCGGAGTCCGCCAGCTGCCTCCTATGGGCTGGGGGACCGCCAGCCACTGCCTGTGCACCTGGGAACTGCCAGCCGCTGTTGCTTGTGTTCCAGGTCCGCACCTCTACTTTTTCCTGCTGCGACTGTGCCCCTCTTACCGGTCTGGATGAATGGTTGTTGGACTTCCATACAGTTCAATTTTCTATTAGCTCTGGTTTTTTTCTTGCTTCTAAATATTTGTTGTCCTTAATTTTGGTTGTGAGAGGAGGCACGGTGTGTCCATCTATGCCTCCATCTTGGCCAGAAGTCTTGATTTCCCCCAATTCAAAAAATAAAAGTTAATACCTACAATTTGTGTCTTAGATTGAATTTTTTTGTATGTTTATTTTTATTTCTTCAACTTTGTTTTCATGTATATCTACCTACAACACAGAGAAAATCTCACAACTAATGGTGAATTATTAGAAGCATTTTCTTTGAGTCCAAGAATAAGAGAAGGAAGCCTTCTATTACTACTTCTATTTAATTTTGTTCTGGAGGTGCTATCCAATGCAATAGGAAAAGGGGGGAAGGGAAATGAAGATTGAAAAGAAAGAAATTGTTGTTTACCAGTAATGGACAACACTAACATGTTCATGGGCAGCAGAGATAAGGTATGCACTGGAACCGTTCAACCTTCAAAGTCATCAGGCACAAGATCAACATGCAAAGATCAGTTGCATCAATCAACCAGACAAAATAATTGTGGAAAAGATGACCTTCTAGATACCAAAACAACATTACGAATAAACTTAACAAAAGAGAAGCACACTTTATATGGAAAAACCCATAAAATTATATTAAAGGACATAAAAGAAGGTATACATAAAAGCAGAGATATGTTTATGGCTAGGAAGATGCAAAATGATGAAAATATCATTTCCTTCTCAGTCTAATATATAAACTCACTAAAATTTTTACCAAAACTCCTATGGGATTCTTGTGGAAGGTAAAGGGCTAAGAAGAACCAAGACATTAGAATGATGAAGGGGGCCTTAACCGTCACAGCCATCAAGACACGATAAAGCGATGAGAAGTACACCACTGCAGTAGTGCTGCTGGGAGAGACAACTGCAACACAGAGGGAATGAAGAAAGGCCAGAAACAGACCCACACGTATCAGAGAAATTAACCTATGACAATAAATGCTGCTGGTACAGTTACTTATCTATGTGGGGGAAAAAGTGAAGTTAAATCGCTACCTTATACCACATACCAAAATTAATTACAGATTGATTACAGATACAATTGAGGAAAGCAAACCTAACACTTTTAGAACAGAAACAGAATCACAAAGGTATGAGGACTTCCTATGTGACAAAGGTGGCCCTGCAGACCACCGGGGAATGGTCTATGAAATACGGGATGTCAGGACAACTGGTTAGCCATGTGGTAGGATCTCTGTTCCTTACCAAGCACAAAATTTAATTCCAGATAGACCACAGACTTAAATGTGAAAAATAAAAATTTTAAACTTTCAAAAGAATATATAGAAAAGTATTTTTATAATCTCAAGATAAGAAAGGACTTCTTTAGTAAGAAAAAAAAAAAAGCTTTACTCATAAAAGAAAAGATCGATAAACATAACATTAAAGTTAAGAACTGCTGTTACCCCAGCTGTGTGTCTCAGTTGAAGCATTGACCCATACACCAAACGGCTGAGAGTTTGATTCCTAGTCAGGGCACATACCTAGGTCATGGGTTCCATCCCAGATTAGGGCACATATGAGAGGTGACTGATCATTGTTTCTCTCTCACATCTCTTTCCTCTCTCTGTCTTTCTCTCCCTCTCTCTCTCCAGTGAGTATATCCTTGGGTGAGGACTACAAAAATTAAATTTAATTTAATTTAAGTTAAATTAGAGACTAAGAAAAGATATAAGTGCCCCAGGAACCAAACATATTTGAATAAAATGTTTGATTTATCCTTCATTACTCAAATTCCAGTTAATTTTTATATGAAAATCAGGAACCAATAGATGCTAAAAAACTAGGTATTCTTCAACATTTAAATTCTGGCTATCTGAGTTGAGAAACTACATGGATTGTGTTAGAAAAGAATGTTTTATTTATAATGTATACAACTGTAATAAAGATTAATATCTAGAGTACTCAAAGGGATAATTCTTACCTAACAGACAAATAATCTAATGGCATAACTGAATCTTATAGAAGAAAACATCCTGGTGTGAATAAACACATGAAAAGATGCTTAATCTTATCAATTATCAGAAAACTTCACATTAAGACAACAAAGGGCAACCATCTGTACACTCAAAAGATTGGCAAAAGTTAAGTTCGGCAAGACCACTTATCAGTGAAGACATGAATTCGATGCACTGTTGAGAGAAGTACAATTTGGTACAACCACTTTGAAAAACACGGCCATTACCTCACAAAACTGTACCTGTGCATTTCCTACAAGTCAGAAAGTCTAATACCAGAAACTGTATATGCCCTGTTGAAAATCTCATACCTATTTGTCAGGAAATGTGTGTGAGAATGTTCATTTCAGCATCCTTCAGAATAACAAAAAAAAAAATTGAAACAGAATAACAAAAAGCTGGAAACAATCAATTAACCATCAATAGCAGAATAGATAAGTGAACTATACTATACTTATATGATTATATATTTTAACAGCTTTCTTGAGAAATAATTCACATACCATACAATTATTCACTTAAAGTGTGTAATTCAATGTTTTTGTATATTCATACTACACTCTTAGTCTTTTAATCATGATAAATTACATATAACATAAAATTAGGCACTTTTTAAACCATATTTAAGTATACAATTTAGTGGTATTAATTATATCCACAAAGGTGTGCAACCATCACCACAGTCTATGTCCAAAACTTTTTCATCACTCCAAACAGAAACTGTGACCATGAAGCAACCACTGCCCACTCCTGCCTCCCCCAGACCCTGGTAATTTCTAATCTACTTTGTCTCTACAAGTCTGCCCATTGTAGATATTCATACAGGTAGAAACTTACAACACTTGTTGTTTTGTGGGTAGCTTATTCTACTTAGTATAATGTCCTCAAGGTTCATCCATGTTGTAGCATGTGTCAGAACTTCATGCCTTTTGTGGTTGATTAAAATTCCATCATAGAGTTGTATCACATTTTGTTTGTCCATTCATCTGGTGATGGATGCTTGGATTGGTTCCACCTTTTAGCTGTTGTAAATAATGCTGCAATAAACACTTATATATAAGTATTTGTTCACATTCTTGCTTTTCATTTCTTTGGGTATATGCCTAAGGGCGGAACTGCTAGGTCATAGATAATTCTATGTTTAGCTTTTTGAGGAATCACCAAACTGTTTTCCATAGCAACTACACCATTTTACATTCCCACTGGCAATGTACGATGATTCCAACTTTGCCACATCTGTGCAAACAAATATTTTTTCCCAGTCTATGGCTTGCTTTTCCATTCTTTTAACAGTGTCTTTCTCCGAGCAAAAGTTTTCAACTTTAGTAAGGTCAAACATCAATTTTTTTCTTTCATGGATCTGCTTTTGGTGATGTGTCTAAAAAGTCATCACCTAAATGCAAAGCCACCTAGATTTTCTCCTATGTTACCTTCAAAGCATTTTATAGGTTTTTGTTTTGCAGTTATGTCTACAATCCATATATTTTTTTGTGAATAGTAAAAAGTCTGCTTAGATTTATTCTTTTGTATATTTATGTTCAATTGCTGCAATATCATTTGCTGAAAAGACAAGCTTTTCTCCATTAAATTGCCATGGCTTTGTTGTCAAAGATACATTAACTGTATTTGTGTGAATCTATTTCTGGGCTTTCTATTCTGTTCCACTGATCTATTTCGCCAACATCACATTGTCTTGATTACAGTAGCATCATACGAAGTCTTGAAGGTGGGTAGTGTAAGTCCTCTGAATTTGTTCTTCTTCAGTATGGTATTAGCTATTCTAGGGCTTTTGCTGCTCCATATAAACATTGCGATAATTTTGTTGATGTCTACATAATAACTTCCTAGGATTTTGACTGGGATTGCATTGAATCTACAGGTCAAGTTGGGAAGAATTACTGCCCTAACAATATTGAGTTTTCCCATCCATGATCATGAAATACCTCTCCATTTATTTAGATCTTCTTTGATTTGTTTCATCAGAGTTTTGGTGTTCCCTTCATATAGATGTTATATATACCTAAGTATTTTTCTTTGTTTGTTTCTTTGTGCTAATGTAAATGGTGTTGGCTTTTTTCAAATTCCAATCATAGAAAAGCAATTGACTTTTGTATATTGACCTTGTGTCCTACAGCCTTGCTATAATCACCTGTAGCAACCTCACTCCAGGAGGTTTATTAAAATCATTCTTTGGGATTTTCTATGTAGACGGTTATGCCATCTATGAATACAGATAGTTTTATTCCTTCCTTCTCCATTTGTATACACCATCCCCATCGCCAAGCCCCTGTTCTTATCTTATTGCATTAACTAGGACTTCCAGTACAATGTTGAATAGGAATGGCAAGGGGAGACATCCTTGCCTTGTTTCTGATCTTAGGAGGAATGCATCTAGTTTCTCACTGTTAAGTAAGTCAGTTGTAGAGTTTTTACAGATGTTCTTAATCATATATAAAGTTCTCCTCTATTTCTAGTTTGTTGGGATCTTTTTATCCTAAATGAATGTTGTACTTTGTCAAATGATTTTTCTGTACCTACTGATATGGTAATATGATTTTTTTCTTTAGCCTGTTGATATGATAGATTACATTAATTGATTTTTTTAATGTTAAACCAGCATTGTATACCTGGAATAAAGCCCACTTGTTTGTAGTATATAACTCTTTTTATACATTGTTGGATTTGAATAATTTTGAGGACTTTTGCATCTACTTTTATGAGAGGTATTGGCTTATAATTTTCCTTTATTTGTAATGCCCTTGTCTGGCTTTGGTATTAGGGTAATGCTAGCCTCACAGAATGAGTTAGGAAGTAGTCCTTCTGCTTCTGTTTTCTGGAAGAAATTACAGCAAACTGGTATAATTTCTTCCTTAAATACTTAGTAAAATTCACCAGTGAAATTATCTGGGCCATGATAAAGTTCATAAAGATTAGGGCAGAAGTAAAGTAAATGGAATCTAGAAAACAATAGAGTAAATCAACAAAATTAAAAGTTGGTTCTTTGAAAAGATCAACAAAAGTGACAAACCTTTAGCTAGAATGACCAAGAAAAAAGGAAAGATGACTCAAATATCAAAATTAGGAATGAAAGAGGGGACATCACTACTTACCTTAAATAAAAAAGATAATAAATTCATATTATGTACAACTGTATGTCAACAAACAAGATAACTCAGATAAAATAGATAAATTCTTAGAAAGGCACAAACAAATGAAACTGACTCAAGAAGAAATATAATCTAAATAGATGTAGAAGAAGAAAAGAGGCTGAATTAATAATTTTTAAATTTCCAACAAAGAAAAGCCAAAGCCCAGAAGGCTTCTTTGGTAAATCTACCAAACATTTAAAGAATTAATACCAATCCTTCATAACCACTTTGAAACAAATAGAAGGGGAGGGGAACACTTCCTAACTCGTTCTATTGATAGAAGGCAAGTGTTACTCTGATACCAAAACTAGTCAAAGGCATCAAGAGAAAAGAAAATATAGACCAATTTTCTTAAGAAAATGGACACAAAAATTTTCAATGAAATACTGGCAAACCAAATCCAACAATATATATCAATGAAAATGGATTATACACATGACCAAATGGGATGTATCCCAGAAATGAATATTTAATCTAACATATGAAAATCAAAGTGCGACTTCCAGTCAAGATGGAGGTGTAGGTAGACACACTATGCCTCCTCGCACAACCAAAATAAGGACAGCAAAAATTTAGAAACAAAAGAACAACCAGTACCAACAGAAAATTGAACTATATGGAAGTTCGACAACCAAAGACTAAAAATAGACACATTCATCCAGACCAGCAGGAGGGGTGGAGTCCAGCAGCTGGATGCAGAGGGATCGGCAAAAAAAAGCAGTGGCTGATGGACCTGGGCGCGGGTGGCAGCCAGCAAACCCAGCGAGGTGGCAGATCGTGGAGGGGTGCAGCGCACAAGTCAGCTTACACAACCGGGCAGACCCACATTCACAGGCAGATAAACCAGGCAAAACTGGGGAGTGAGACGGACAGAGCAACCCAGAACTCTATTTCCCAGCACTCGGAAATAAAGCCGCAAAACACCAATTGAAAACACCTGTGGGGTTTGAGGTGCTGGGAGAGACTCCCAGCCTCACAGGAGAGTTAGTTGGAGAGACCCACAGGGTCCTAGAATGTACACAAACCCATCCACACAAAAATCAGCACCTGAAGGGTTCAGTTTGCTTGGGGGAAGTGGCGGAAGGGACTGAAATCCAGCAGAGAGTGGAACAAGTGCCATTGTTTCTTCTCTGACCCCTCCCCCACATACAGTGTCACAACACAGCAACTGGGTTGACCTGCCCTGGTGAACACCTAAGGCTCCACCCCTCATACGTAAAATGAAGGAGAGAATTCTAGAAGCAGCAAGAGATAAGGAGACAGTTACCTACAAAGGAGTTCCCATCAGACTGTCAGCTGATTTCTCAAAAGAGACCTTGCAGGGAAGAAGGGACTGGAAAGAAGTATTCCAAGTCATGAAAGTCAAGGACCTACATCCAAGATTGCTCTATCCAGCAAAGCTTTCATTTAGAATGGAAGGGCAAATAAAGTGCTTCTCAGAAAAGGTCAAGTTCAAGGAGTTCATCATCACCAAGCCCTTATTATATGAAATGTTCAAGGGACTTATCTAAGAAAAAGAAGATAAAAAACATGTACCATAAAATGACAGCAAACTCACAATATTAACAACCACACCTAAAACAAGAACAAAAACAAAATAAGCAAACAAGTAGAACAGGAACAGAACCACAGAAATAGAGATCATATGGAGGGTTAACAACAGGGGAGCAGGAGGAGGAGAGAGCGGGAAAAGGTACAGAGAATAAGTAGCATAGAAGGTAGGTAGAAAATAGATAGGGGGAGGGCAAGAATAGCATGGAAAATGTAGAAGCTAAAGAACTTATAAGTATGACCCATGGACATGAACTAAAGGGGGAGAATGTGGGTGGGAGAGGGTGTGCAGGGTGAAGAGGAGTGAAGGGGGGAATGGGACAACTGTAATAGCATAATCAATAAAATATATTTTAAAAAAGAAAAGAGAAGATTTTCACCTTTTGAACCCAAAATAAAGTCAGATTTCTCTGGGCTCATTATGAAAAAGAAAAAAAGAAAAGAAAAAGAAAATCAAAGTGATATACCCTATCAATAGAATAAAGGGGGAAAAAAAACACATGATCATCATGGACGCAGAATAAGTCTTTGATGAAATCCACCACCCTTTCATGATAAAAGCATCAAGCAAAGTAGACAGGAACTTCCACAAACTCATAAAGGGTGTTTACTAAAGAATACCATCAAGAAAGTGAAAAAAAGAACAATTCACAGAATGGGAGAAAATAAATGCAAATCACATGTCTGATAATGCATTTATGACCACCAGAACATATAAAAAATTTATGAATCAGTAATTAAAGACAAATAAGCCAATTAAAACTTAAGTAAAGGTTTTGAAAAGACATTTCTCCATAGGAGACATAAAAATGGCAAAAACCATGTGAAAAAATGATCAACATCATTAGTCATTAGAGAAATGCATATCAAAATCACAGTGAAATACCATTCCACTTTCTCTGGATGGCTATAATTTTTAAGATAGATGTTAGCAAGTGTTGGCAAAGATATGGAGGAACTGGAAGCCTCACACATTACTGGTAAAAATGTAAATTGGTGCAGCTACTTTGGAAAACAGCCTGGCAATTCCTCAAGAGGCTAAACATAAAGTTTCCATATGGCCCAGCAACTCCACTCGAAAGAAATGAAAATGTGTATCTATATAAAAACTTGTTCACAAATGTGCATAGCAGCATTATTTGTAATAGCCAAAATGTGGAAACAACCTAAAAGTCCATCAACTGACAAGTAAAGAAAAGTGGTATATACATACAGTAGAATGTCATTCGGTCATAAAAAATAATAATAATAAAGTACTGATACTTGCTACAGCATGGATGAACCTTGAAAACATTGTGCTAAGTGAAAGAAGGCAATCTTAAAGGCCACATGTTTTATGATTCCATTTATATGAAACGTCCAGAATAAGAAAATCCAGCGAAGGCAGAAAATAGATTAGTGGTTTCCAGGGTCTGGGAATGTGGTGGGAAGGGGAAGTGACTGCTAATGTACATGAGGTTACTTTTTGGGTTTTTGAAAATGTTCTAAAGTTAGATTAGGTGACAGTTACATAACTCTGTGAATATACTTAAAAACTGAATTGTACAGTTTTTAGAAGGGTGAATTTGTGGTCTATAAAATATATCTCAATGAAGTTGCACTTAAAAGTGTAAGAAAGCTCCATCACTCAGCTCCAACCATTATCAATCCATAACCAGGCTTGTTTCATCTATACCCCACACTGCCCCCCTACCACCACCGATCTCACTCTGGATTACTGTAAAAGCAAACCCCAAACATTATTTCTTCCAAATGATTCAGTATTTTTTAGTAATATGTAGTAGTTTCTCTCCACAAGAACTCTTAAATTTTAAAATAATACCTTAATGCAATTAAACATCCTATGTTCACATTTCCTCCATTGTCTTTTAAATATGGATTTTAAACAGCTGCTTTGGCTCAGCCCGTGTGGTTCAGTTGGTTGGGCATCGTCCATCAAACTACGAAGTCAAGGGTTCTATTCCCATTCAGGGTACATGCCTGGGTTGTGGGTTTGGTCCCCAGTCAGAGCACATGAAGGAGGCAACAGACCAACCGATTAACCGATCAATGTTTCTCTGTCACATCAGTGTCTTTCTTCCTCCTTTTCCCTCTCTCTAGATCAATGAAATAAATTTTTTTAAAAGCCAACTGCTCTATTCAGGTCAAAATCGATACACTGTATTTGGTTATTTCTCTTATGCTATGTATCTATCAGCTTTCCCTTTTCTTCTTCCTGCAATTTATTTATTGTCTTATAGAGTTTCCCACACTCTGGATTTTGTTGATTGCATTACTGTGATGTCATTTAACATGATCACTATTATATGGCGACTCACTTTTAGATACTTGCTGCCAATTACACTACAAATATGACTTAATTCATGGTTCATCAACACAGCCACCAATGCTGTAGAGCTGACCATATTCTTTGCAGCATATTTGACACAAATCATCTAATGTAATCTGTGTAACAACCGTATATGGTAAGTATTATAATATTATACCCAGTCTACAGATGAAGACACTGGGCCTAGAGAGGTTAAAGAAACTTGGTCACAGTCAAGCAGATAGTAAATATCTGGGTTTAAATGTAGGTCTTTCTAATGTTAAAACTCATATCTCTGTCTATTACATGATAATATCCCCATCTTTCACCTGTGGGTTGTGGTTCTTGTTTATTTTCATCAACTCTGGGAAATAGTCCTTCAGTCCATCCAGAGAACTTACTTTCACATTTCATCTGTAACACTGAGGATGCTTTCAGCATCAAGTAACAGAGAACACCATCTCAAATTGACTCAACAATAAGGATATTTATTATCTCACATAACAAGAAATCCAGAAGTAGGGCAGACCAGGGCTGATTGACTTACTGACTCAACAACAACATCACAGACCCAGTTCATCCTATCTCTTTACTCTGCCATCATCAGTGAGTTGGCTTTGTCCTAAGGCTAGATCCCCTGATGGTTCTAAGATGGTTATTCCAGGCTCAGGTAACGCAGCCATATGCAAAAACATCCCATGGAGATGGTGGCGTATTTCCCTGTATGTCTGTTTAAGAGCAAGAAAATGTTTCCCAGAAGGCCTTCAGCAGACCTCTCCTCAGGTCTCCCTGGCCAGCACTGGGTTACATTCCCACCTCTAATCTCTCACTGGCCAGTCAAGAAGGATCCTATTCCCCTTGCCTGTGATAGATAGGAGTATACCTCTGAGATGGTAATAGGGTTACCTTCCCTATTGGGTGAACACCTGTGAAGGCTTCCGTAAAGAAGAAAGAGGATGGAATGGATGTTGAGTAAGCAAGCAACAGTATCTACTACATGTTTCTAATGAGATATGCTACACTTTCCATTGTGAATAATAAAAATATTTCATTATAACAGCCACACAGAACTTTTTACTTTCTATCAAGTGATTTTTACTGTTGTTGTACAAGCTTCCTTATCTGCATGAGGAAGAGACTAGAAAACATGACCTGTAAGGTCCATTTCAGTTCTAGGAGTTCTGTCTCAAATTTATATTTTCATTTTTCAAAAAGCAAATTGAAAACTTAAACCTACTTGATATAGTCCAGAAATGATGATGGGTTTCAACTGATCATAGGTATGGCTGATATTCTTTTCTCCCTTAGAAGTTTTTTAAAGTATATTTTATTGATTATTACAGTTAATCCATTTTTTTCTCCCCTTTATTTCCCTCCACCCTGCACTTCCCCTCCCACCAGTATTCCTCCCACTTAGTTCATGTCCATGGGTCATACATGTAAGTTCTTTGGCTTCTCCATTTCCCATACTATTCATAACCTCCCCCTGTCTATTTTGTACCTACCATTTATGCTTCTTATTCCCTGTACCTTTTGCCCCATTCTCCTGCCTCTACCTCCCGCTCCCCACTGATAAGCCTCCAAATGATCTCCATTTCTGTGATTCTGTTCCTGTTCTAGTTGCTTGCTTAGTTCATTTTTGTTTTGTTTTTATTTTTATGTTCAGTTGTTGACAGTTGTGAGTTTGTTGTCATTTTACTGTTCATAGTTTTGGTCTTCTTTTCCTTAGATAAGTCCCTTTAACATTTCATATAATAAGGGCTTGGTGATGATGAACTCCTTGAACTTGACCTTATCTGGGAAGCACTTTATCTGCTCTCCCATTCTAAATGATAGCTTTGCTGGATGGAGTAATCTTGGATATATGTCCTTGCTTTTCATGACTTCAAATATTTATTTCCTTCTTGCTTGTAAGGTTTCTTTTGAGAACTCAGCTATTCTTTTTTTAAAAAATAATTTTATTTATTTATTTTTAGAGAGGGAATGGGACAGAGAAAGAGAAACATCAATGTGTGGTTGCCTCTCGAGCACCCCCTACTGGGGACAGCATGTGCCCTGAGTGGGAATCAAACCAGCAACCATTTGATTCACAGACTGATGCTCAACCCACTGAGCCACACCAGCCAGGACCTCAGCTGATAGTCTTATGGAAACTCCTTTGTAGGTAACTGTCTCCTTTTCTCTTGCTGCTTTTAAGATTCTGTCCTTATCTTTAATCTTGGGTAATGTAATTATGATGTGCTTTTGTGTGTGCTTCTTTGGGTCCAACTTCTTTGGGATTCCCTGAGCCTCCTGGAAGTCTATTTCCTTAGACAGATTGAGGAAGTTTTCCTTCATTATGTTTTCAAACAAGTTTTCAATTTCTCGATCTTCCTCTTCTCCTCTGGCACCCCTACAATTTGGATGTTGGAATGTTTAAAGTTGTCCTGGAGGTTCCTAAGCCCCTTCTCATTTTTTTGAATTCTTGTTTCTTCATTCTGTTCTGGTTGGATGTTTATTTCTTCCTTCTGCTCCAAAGTGTTAAAGATTTGAGTTCTGGTTTCCTTCCCTTCACTGTTGGGTCCCTGTATATTTTTCTTTATTTCACTTTGCATAGCCTTCACTTTTTCCTCTATTTTGTGACCACACTCAATCATTTCTGTGAGCATTCTAATTACCAGTGTTTTGAACTCTGCATCTGATATGTTGGCTACCTCTTTGTCACTTAGTTGTTCTTCTGGAGTTTTGATCAGTTCTTTCATTTGGGCCATATTTCTTTGCCTTGGCATGCCTGTTACGTTGTAACGGGTGAAACCTTAGGTATTCACCAGGGCAGACAACCCATGTCGCTGCCTTGTGCCACTGTATGTGAGGGAGGGTTCGGCACTTTCAGTCACTTCCCCCACTACTCACAAGCAAATTGGGCCCTTCTGGTGCTGATTCCCAGGTGGGTGAGCTTGTGCACATTCTAGTGCTCTATGAGTCTCTCCAACAAACTTTCCTGTGAGTGTGGGAGTTTCTGCCACCACCACAACTCCCACAGGTTTTTCAGTTAGAGGGTTTTGAGGCTTTATTTCCCCACAATGGAACCCTGGGTTGTGCAGTCTGTCTCGCTCTCTAGTTGTTCCTCCCAGTTTATCCACACACAAATGTGGGACCACCCAGTCTGCCAACCGCCACCTCGCCAGTCCTCCAGCTGCAACCTTGTCATGCGTCCTCTCACCCCAGCTGCCTGTCTCTGCCACTCCTACCAGTTTGGATGAATGTTTATTCTTTAACTCCTTGGTTGCTGGACTCCCATACAGTTCGAATTTCTGTCAGTTCTGCATGTTTTTTTTGTTTTTAAATTTGTTGTCCTTCTTTTGGTTGTGCAAGGAGGCAAAGTGTATCCACCCATGCCTCAATCTTGGCCAGAAGTCCAGAAATTTTTAGACAGATTTAAAAAACTAAACTGACGGAAACTTATGATATCTGTCCATTAAATTTTAACATTAAAAATAGAAAGGTTAGCCCTGGCTGGTGTAGCTCAGTGGATTGAGCGCGGGCCTGCGAACCGAAGGATCGCGGTTCGATTCCCAGTCAGGGCACATGCCTGGGTTGCCAGGCCAGTTCCCGGCAGGGGACATACAAGAGGCAACCGCACATTGATGTTTCTCTCCCTCTCTCCTTCCCTTCCCCTCTGAAGATAAATAAATAAAATCTAAAAGAAAAAAAAATTAAAAAAAAAATAGAAAGGTTATCTATTCTACTTTCCTCACTCATCCATTAACACCTACTAGTTTCCAGCCCTCCTGGTATAGACAGAGATTGATTAGAAGTTCTTTTCATAATGTTTCCTTTAGTTTGGTGCCAACATCCTCCTGGAGCTTATACATGGCCCTGGGACTGTCAGCTCTTGTATCTCTGCTTAGACTGCCAACTATGACTTTGAAATCATTTTTGCGCCTGCTTGCTTTCACAGTCTTTATCTGAATAATGCTCCATTCATTTCATCACGCACAGACATGTCATGCTACTAAGTATCTTTGCTCTATCAAATTTTTACTACTCTTTCTTATCTGAATAAAATCGCTGCCCTGGCTGGTATGACTTGGCTAGTTGAGTGTTGTCCCACAAAGCCAAAGGTTCTCAGTTCATTTTCCAGTCAGGGCACATGCCTGGTTTGCAGGCCTGGTTTCCAGTTGGGGTGCATGCAAAGGGCAACTGATAGATGTTTCTCTCATACATTGATGTTTCTCTCCCTCTCTTTTTTTCTACCTTCCTCTCTCTAAAATAAATAAATAATTTTTTTAAAAATGCTTTATTATTTTCAGTGTATGCCTACCTTCAGTTTTCTCTGGGAAAACTACCAGCTTGATCTGTAAGCAGTCCCATTATTTAACAGAAGGCTATGATTTGTGACAAGTGCACAATATAAAGTCAAAGATATCATGTCTGTTACACAGGACATTTGGAATAACAACAGGAAAACACGGAAATGTAATTTAAGCTGGTTTGGTCACACCTCCATTTCATTGAACTCTTTCCAAGATCAGACTTGTCATTCTGGTGAGGAGGCCCAGAGTGCCATCCATTATCGCAGTGGATGGTGGAAACCACACTGGTCTCTCAGTCAGCAGTGCCTGTGAGCCACTGTTCATCATGCTAGTTCCAAAAGCCTTGGAGAATTCACTTTATTTTCTGATGCAGCCCCCCTGCTGGGGTAGGTATGGCCCTGTTTTGAAACACAGAAAAGAAAGGCAGTGCTGTGGGTGCCTCTTTGGGGAATGCCAGAGTATCCAGGGTGGAAAGAGAAAAGATAGGCTTAATGACCAGTTGGGTGACCTTGGGTAAGTCATATCGCCTCTCTGTGCCTTTAGAACTCTGACTGGAGAAAGCTCTTCACTCCGTAGCTCACAGGTTATCGCAAAAATCAAGTGAGAACATGAATAGGAAAGTATGTCACAAATGCAAAGTGGTGTTATTATTTTCAAATAGGGAATTTCCTCTGCAGCACTTTCCCCCACATGATTACTGTGCAGGTCATGCAGATTATGATGCTGTTTCACCTCCATTCACCCTTTGCCTATTTCAGGCAGAGATTATCTGCTTCCATCCACTATTTTTCTTTTTCTTTTAAAGATTTTATTCATTTTTAGGGAGAGAGTGAGGGAGGGGCAAAAAGAGAGGAAGAGAAACATCAACACGTGAGAGAAACATTGATCGGTTGCCTCTCACATGCACCCCAACCAGGGAACAGGCCTGCAACCCAGGCACAGGCCCTGACTGGGAATCAAAGCCGCAACCATTTGGTTGGCAGGCCAGCACTCAATCCACTGAGCCACACCATCCAGGGCCTTCATTTTTCTTCCACTATGGCTCTAAGATGCAAATCTCACCATAGTGTGAAATACTGCACAGTAGCTACTTACAAAACTCAACGTACCTGAAACTGTCCAGATAAATGTTATAAGCAAGAATTACAATATAGGGAGACATCTCCTTCAAAAAGGAGATCAATTCTAATTAGGAAAAGCTCCTGAAAGTTACCCCATTATGCTACACAGTTTTGTAATTAATAATTTCCATTTTTGTCCTATGCATCCCACTTATATGTTTTAAATGCTTCAAACGCAAGCCAGTATATCATTGCAGCTCCCAAGAACCTGGCAGAGGGGACATTATCAGGAATAAAGTGAACCAGCTGAACACCTGACAGTAAACTCATAGGTTTTTAACATTTACTTGGGGCATGGGTATTGATTTTTTTAGAGAAAGGGAAAGGGAGGAAGAGAGGGAGAGAAACATCAATGTCATCGAGAAATATCTATCATTAATCTCACATTCGCCAACTGGAACAGGATGGAACCTCAACCTAGTGGGCACGTGACCTAAATGGGAATAGAACCCACAACTTACTGATTTACAGGAAGACGCTCCAACCAATTGTGCCACGCTGGCTAGGCATAGGCCCAGCTATCTTTATCTCAGCCTTATATGCAGGGCTTTCCAGGTAAAAAGAATGTCTGGCATATTTTTTTACCTTCTTTTTCTTAGATAAGTCCCTTTAACATTTCATATAATAAGGGCTTGCTGATGATGAACTCCTTGAACTTGACCTTATCTGAGAAGTACTTTATCTTCCCTTCCATTCTAAGTGACAGCTTTGCAGGATAGAGCGATTTTAGAAGATAAAAAAATATGACAGTGAAAAGTCAGCAAACTCACAGATAGTAACAACCGCACCTAAAACAAAAGCAAACAACTAGAACAGGAACAGAGCCACAGAAATGGAGATCATATGGAGGGTTAGCAACAGGGGAGTGGGAGGAGGAGAGAGGGGAAAAGGTACAGAGAATAAGTAGCATAAATGGTGGGTAGAAATAGACGGGGGGGGGGGCAAGAACAGTATGGGAAATGTAGAAGCTAAAGAACTTATGACACATGGACATGGAGTAAAGTGGGGAATGTGGGTGGGAGGGGGTGTGCAGGGTGGAGAGGAATGATGGGGGAGAAATGGGACAACTGTAATAGCATAATCAATAAAATATATTAAAAAAATAAAATAAAATAAAAAGAATGCCTGGGAAGGTCCTTGCACCACCCAAGGACCCTTTACTGAGCATGTGCTAAGTACCAGGCGCTTTCTCCTTTGCACCTAATAGTGTTTGGTCCTCACAACTCACGCGTTACACCTACTTTACAGATGAGGATACTAAGGCTGTCAGAGGCTAAGTTGTTCGGCCTCACATCTAATGAAGCCACTGCATGTGCATGGGCTCTCAAATGCCCTCGCGCCCCAAACTTCAGATCTGCTCGCTTACTTCCCTACCCTCAAGCATGTACCCCAGAGACTCGGCACGCTTGCGGCCCAGACCCGCCTAAATCCAGTAAAACCCAGGGCAAGCCAAGTCTGTATCTGAGCTTGGTCTCTATCTGAACTGCGTCTTGACGAGACTGCCACGTTAAGGTGTTCACTCACCCAACAGCTCCCCACAGGACCGAAGCGTCCCTGCCACCCACACTATCTGTAGTCCCTAACTTCTCAAGAGAGCCCGCACAGCTTTTCCCCAAGGCTGAGACTCTCCTCACCCGCAGAGCCCTTAAGGGGTCGGGACGTAGATTCTGGGAGACAAAGCTTGCAGGGCAGGGCCAGAGTGGAGGCCGGCACCGGGCGGGGGATCCAGCGGCCGCGGTGTGCCGCCGGAACTACGCTTCCCAGCCTGCTCCGCTGCCGCCGCGCTCCCGGGCGCCGCGCCCGCCCGCCGTCCGGGAGCCGCCTGTTGAGCGCCGCGCTCACCCCGCTACGGCGCCGCCCCTGTTCGTGGCCCCGCTGCCTTGGGGCTGACGGACTGACGGCCAGCACCACCGGCTACGGGATGGGCGCACTGACGGGTGAGCGCGCGGAGGGCTCGGAGGGGGCGGGCTGGGGCCAAGCGCTGTCTGCAGCCCCGGTCTGCAGCGCGAGGGCAGCCGCTCCTTCCCGGTGGCTGGAGGATGCTCAGCGGCGTCGGCGCTCGGCCGGCAGGGTGCGGAGAGCGGGGCTACCTCGTGCCTACAGCGCGGGGCTGCGCAGAAGAGAGCTCTGGGTGGGGATGCGCGGGCGGGAGGCGCCTGCGGGGTGTGTGTTCCACGCCCTGCACTGCGGCTCCGCTGCCTCTGCAGCCCTCCGGGCCGCTGCAGGGAGGGCGCGGTCTCCTGTCCTCCCTGGGCTGCGGGGTTGGGTTTTTCCACGCTGGGCTTTGTTCCCCACTTTCCTCTCCTGTGAACATTTGACAAGCTTCTGGTACCTAACTAATGCCTCACACAGCATTGTTAAAGCGGGAGACGGGGAAGGGTGGGGTAGGGTGGAAACCGGCTTGCGTCTTTTTCTAAGACCCCCAGAGCTGTCATCCGCAGGGAGTTTCAGCCTCTGAGCAAGTAGCGTTCAGAGAGCGGCCTGATGCAGGTCCTTGGGACCCTTGTATTTTTCCTGGTTAAAGAAAAGGTAGCAAGTGTTCTCTGAAGTCTTCCTAAATTTACCCTGTTGACCTGCAGAAATGAAGCTTGATTTTTTAATGCCATAATAATGATACTGACAGAAGTCTTCTAATGGGAATTTTTACTTAAAGTATTCAAAGGTGGGAAGGTGATGCAGGCTAAATGCAAATTAGCAATGAAATGCTACGGCATCATCTTGCCTGTTACACATCCGAATCACGAGGCACTTGGAAAGGCAATGAAAAGAACATCCGAGCAGGTGTTTTTAGGACAGGTTCCTGTCTTAACTCTACGATTAAGAAGCTGAGGGACACTGTGAGCCTCTTGCATGTAAAATGGGACGTTTGGGTAAATTATTTCTAAACCTGTGTTCTCCCAAAATTCTCATATCGGAACTGAAGGGTGAAGGTGCTCTGTTCAACACCATCCTGAAGACCTTGATTGTGACAGAGCAAGTGGCTTTACCCTGGAGAGGAGGAAAGAGTTTTCCGGGCTTACGCAATCTAATTTTTTAAAAAAACAAAAGTGATTTCCTCTATCTACTCTCTTTAGTACAACCCAGTAAATATGCATTACCACTGTTTTAATTTTTGTCTATTACTGTAAATTTGTAGGCAACGTGTTGTGTTTGTTTTTGGTTTGCTGAAGGTGGAGTGATGAGATCAGCAGGTGAAGGGAGAAGCAAATGGCCCCCCAGGGTGGGCTGCAGCCCTCAGATGTGGGCAGTAGGGCTGCAGGGAAGAAGCCCCAGCAAGAAGTAACCAGAGAGCATATCCAGTGAGGAAAGAGAGGGCTGGGTGCTGACGGGTTTATTTGAATAATAAATACTACACAACAGAAGGAATGAGAGAATCAGAAAACCGCTGCAATGCAAACCCTAATGTAACAGATTGAGACAAGGACTCGTCCACACTTACAGCACCTTTGAGTGAGCCCTGACCAGTGCAGCACAGTTGGCCAGGCGTTGTCCAGGTCCCCAGTTCAGTTCCCCATCAGGGCACCACACTTGGGTTGCAGGTTCCCTCCCCCAGCACAGAGGAGACTCAAACGGTTGATGTTTCTTTCTCACATCGGTGTTTCTCTTCTTCTCTTTCTCCCTTCCTGCCCTGCTCTCTAAAAGTAAATTAAATAATTAATTAAATCTTTTAAAATTTCTGAGGGAATTGTTGGAGGACAGGATTTTCACATTTTTTCAAAGCATCTCACCACAGATTGTCTAGGAAACATGTGGCCTTACAGTGAAAAGATGAGCAAGTTATCACTCCAGCCTGGTGATCAGGCTTACTAGTACCTAGAATGAGTCTCCTGTTGAGATGCAGTAAGCAGGTCATAACTTCACCCATGGTGTGTTCCTGCCAGGAAGACTGGAGGAGGGGGGGTGTATTGTAGCTTAAAATACTCAAGTGATGTGACAACCAGTTGGGATGTGTGAATGTTGGATCCTAAATCAGAAAAAAAAATTAGCTGTAAAAGATGATTTGGGACAATTAGGGAAAGTTGACTATGTCCTGAGTATTAGATAATATTATGGAATTACTTTGAATTTCCATAGGTGCAGTAGTGGTACTGTGACTATGTAGGGCCCCACCCTTAATCTTTCGAGATGTGTGTCTTAGAGGCAGAGTGTCTTGACATCTGCAACTTTCAGCCGGTTCAGGAAATAAGTATAAGAGTCGGGGAGCAAGCTCAGAAGTACGGCGAAGTGATGACATTTGGCGAACCAAAGATGGTGGTATAGATGTGCTTATTATATTATTTTAACTTTTTGTAAATTGAAACTTTTCAAATTAAGAAATTGGGAGATATCAATAGAGTCAATAAGTACCTAAAGAGAAAGCATTGCAGAGGACTGGGTGGTGGGTGACAGACAGCTGCAGTGAGTCCATGGGGGATGCAAAGTTGGGTGCCTTTCTTGGTTCATTTTGGCTACTGTGAGCCATTTCCTTAGGACACCCATCCCCTAACTGTAACCTCAAAGTATTAATAATTACCAAACCTTAGAAATTCCAGCCCTACCCAGGAACCGTCTTGAAAGCATTGCCCCTTTCCTCTCTGTGTTCAAGACCTGAGTAAATGCAGAAGAAAGCTCCAGGCAGTTGTTCTTTTTGTTTTGAGTTAGGGAAGTGTTGGAGAAAAAACAGGTCCAGCTTTTTGACAGAACAGAAGATGCAGGGTTTCCTCTCATTCCCTTTATTTGTAAATCACATGCAACCAATTGTTTCCTTATAGACTATAAGTGGTTCAAAAAGGCACATAGAAGGCATGTGCAAAAGAGACTTCCCATACCCGGACCAAGAAAACAGAAATAACTCTTAATAATGTTATACAGAACCTTTTGCTACGATAATATTTTTGCTATACCTGAAATGTATACATATAAACTACTGCTCTTATGTTTTGCCCTCCTGTTTTGGCATCAAGACTACCCCATCTCTTTCATGTCTGTTGTCAGTATTCTCGATTCCTCTAGTGACAGCTGAATAGAGAGGGAATGAGAAGGTCAGCTCTAGGACTGTGGATAACAGGAGTTTGTGAAGCAGAGTACAAGGTTAGCCATGCCAAGCTTGTTCATAAGGAGTAAGAAGCAAATCTGAGGCACCAGCCCTAAGAAAAAAACTGGAGGCCTCTCATCAGAATGGTTGGAGAGGTCTAGAGTCTAGGGCTCAGGCTTCTGTTCGGCCTGTGTATGCAAGGGAAGCCGTCCCTGTTGTGTATTGCTGACAGCCATTCTGTCTGGGCAGTGCCCGTTCCAAACCAGTTGCTAAATATTTTGCCTATCGTCTTGTTAAGCATTCATGAGTCACAATACCTACAGAGAAAGAGGCAAGATACATGGGTCAAAAACTACATAAGCAAGCAGAAGCCAGGAGAGTACATGGGCCGAAAGATAGAAGTAGGGAACCCATCATGCTAGTTAGGAAGTGAAAAGCTTATAACTTCCTAAAGGCAAGGTGAGAAGAGATGGCTAGCATCAATAGACAGTTAAAAACTAGCCCTGTCTGGTATGGTTCAATGGATTGAGCACCATACTGCAAACCAGAGGGCTCCTGCTTCGATTCCCAGTCAGAGCACATGGCTGGGTTGCAGGCCAGGCCCCAGTAGGGGATGCTGGAGAGGCAACCACACATTGATGTTTCTCTCCCTCTCTTTCCCCCTCTAAAAAATCTTAAAAAAAAAAAAAAAAAAACACCAAAAACTAAAAGACACAGATACCCAAGTGTAAGGCAAGGGGGTAAACAGAAACAGGGACTCCTGGGAAAACAGAGAATAGGGCCGGACAAAGGGAAAAGGAAGCAGGAAGTAGAACCTGACAAGAGAATTAGAAATCAGGTGGCAGTCTGGGCAGACAGTAAGACTTCCATGCTAAAGAGCTTCTGCCCCAGGCCAGGAAGTTTCTTGACTGCTTCTTGCCCTTCTTCTTAACCAGGTGGAAACCAGTCTTGTACTTTTGAAAGCCCACTTACGGTGGCTTGCTACACCTGGCAACACTGACTCAGGGCTCTTATAGGGGGCTGCCTCTCTCTATTTAACAGATAATAACAGGGAGAACAAATACCCCAAATCGGAGACTATGCTCTGACCAAGGACAAACAAGAAGTGGCTTTGACTGAGGGTTTGAGTGTGGTAGGCACTGAACCCAGTACACACATTATCTTACTTAGCATCCCCTCCACCCTCTGGGATAAGTACTGGTTTTTTACCCATTTTGCAGAGGAAGGAACGAGGCCTGGAGAGGTTCTCACCCACTCATGGATCTGTAACCAAGGGCTGTTTGACTCCAGGGCACATGCTTTCAGTCTTCTGTGTTCTGAACCTGGAGAGGGGTGGTCGCTAGTGGGCACATAGTTTTAAAAGGAGACTGGTTTCAAGCACAGCTTGAGCTATGCCAACTTTTGTGTCGTAAGATTGGCTAGTTAAGAACAAAGTCTCAGATACAGACTCTCCATTCTGGTAAGGTCTGTTCCTCATTCCCTCCAGCTTGTTCCCTCCGATTGCCTTGTCACATTTTTGCCTGAAGTTCCTCCTTGTTCCAACCTACTCTCTGTCCTTTATCTCCTGCAAGAATTTTATATAGTATGACAGAAGCCATTTGGCTGTTTAAAAAGAAGCTGACTTGACTGACTATGCCACCCTCAAATAGCTAGATTCCAAAATACAGGCTGTGTGCTTTGTACACATCGTGGTATTTACCCACAGCTAGAAAGGAATTAAATATAGAAGATCAAATCAAGTTTTATTGGAGGAAATGTTGATATGCTGATTTTATTCTGCTTTATTTGTTTTAGAAAATGTAGGTTTTGCTCTGATATAAATTGGCTCTTGTAAAATTATGAGATATTGAAGATACGTGATAAAGAATAATAACTTCTTGCTTACTGACCACCCCCACTTGGGATTAAATCATCACCAGTGCAGTGGGATCCCGCGTCTCCCTCTCCAATCAAGTCCCCCACCCCTCCCTGCCCCTCCCCACTCCTCCCCTCCCAGTGTGCTCTGTCCTTTCTGGGAGCAGTCCTTTGCACCTTTCCCAGATAGGTGTGTACTCTGAAGCAATTGGTGGCACTGTTTTGCCCACTTAAAAAACTTTTCACTAGGATTTTACAAGTAGTTTTTATTCACTCTTTTGTAGAAATCACTCTCAGGTTTCGATTGCACCGCTTGTTTTGGCTTTGGTGCTAAGTCTTTGCATATAGGCAAAGCCGAAGGTCAGGTACTTGGTGTTGTATCTGATTTTCCTTTTTCATGCCCTAGTTGCACAAAGAAGGTAGTGGAAAGAGAAGCAAAGAAAGCTATTCTTGATTTCCTTCTCAGGGCTTATATCTTTGGATAATATAAAGAGTTATTTGAGGGCCCAAGTCATCCTTCCTGCAGCTCAAGTCCCTACTCCCGGTTTCCGTTTTCCTGACTGGCCCGGGGTGTGCACCCACCTGGGCTCCTGAAGCCTTATCTGCCTCACTTCATTCCAGTGTGCACGTTAGTATCTTGTTGCCTGTTGAGCTCTTGCCATGGGACAGACAGTCTTCCGGAGGTGAGGCTGTGGCAGTGCTTTGCAAACTTTCCACTACGGCATCACTAACAGGGGGAAGGATGGATGCTAACCCTTCTGGGCCCTGGGTGGGGCCAAAGCAGGCCAGCCATGAGCCAGAAATTTGCAGCTTGATTTTAAAAGCTACATGAATGCTGCATTCTTCCCCAAAGTACATCTGTATTTGTTATTAAAAAACAGTAACTAGCTTTTCCCCAAATCCTCAACTCTAAGTTGTACTCCAGGAGGATGCATGCACCTTTTATTTTTTCTCCTCTGGCTTTGAGATTCTCCTGGTACATTGGCACAACACATGCAATTTGTTTCACCAGGTAGTTACATAGTATTAATGTGTTCTTGTAACTACTTAATGTGCCTCTCACTGCTAAACCATAAGCTCAGGTGGGGCACAGGATATCAACTGTTTTGTTTACTCCTATTGCCTTGGCAGTGTCTGGAAAACACAGGCTTTCAATAGATATTTGTTGAGTATATATTTGTTGATATATACAAACCTGAGCTGGAGAAGGAATATAAAGGATTTCGACGTTGTCTGGTCCCCTGAGAGTTTGTGGTGTAGTTGGAGAGAGAACCGTGTATGTGACCTGCATGAAAAGATAACGGGAGAGCAAGGGTGAACAGCAAATTGTTAACAGGCAATTCAAATCGAGGAAGTGGAGCAACTTCTGTGGGCTTAAATTGCCTCAGAAAATTCCGTTGACAGAGCAGGAGGCAGTGGGTATACTGGAATGAGCTCTGGACCAGTGGGTCACTTCACCTCTCTGAGCTCATTTCCTTCATCTGACAGTTGTTGCACAATATCTGTTGGATGCCTACTCTAGTTCAAGACCTCTGCTGAGAGCCAGGGTTATAACAGTGAATAAAACCGATACAGTCCCCACCCTCACAGAGATTAGCAAGAAAGACAAAGATAAAATACTCATTTGCAATAAAGTCAAGGAAAGCTCTGATCAAGGAGTGTGCCATGGGGACGGGAGAACAAGGCCTCTCTAAGGAGTTGAAGCTTACAGTTGAGGCTGGAAGATGAGTAGGACGGCAGTGAGCCGGAGGAGGAGCAGATGAGAGTGCTATGAGCAGAGGGAACAACATAAGGCATGATCCAGGAATTGGAAGTGGTCCAGGAGGCTGGAGCCAGGAGGAGATGGAGTGAGTGCCACGCAGGATGAGGGTGGTGAGGATGACAGAAGCCAAACAGTGAATTTGAACTGTCCTCAAGGCAATAGGAAGCCTCTGGAGAATGTTAAGTAACTAGAGCAGAGCTGTTTCAAAAGATCACTTTGGTCATTTGTATGGTAAATTGATTGAAAGGGGGTAAGAGGGATGGAGCAGAGCAGTAGAGTGAAGTGGATGGAGTCTTAACAAATTTAGGTAAAGACAGGGTTCGGTGATTGACAGCTAAAGAGGAGACAAGGAAGAGAAGGTGTCAAGAATGACGCCCCCCGCCCCCTGCAGCCCTGGCCAGGTAGCTCAGAGGGATGTCCTGATACACCAAGGTTGTGGATTCAATCCCCAGTCAGGGCACATACAAGAAGCAACCAATGAATACATAAATAATTGACCCAACAAATCAATGTTTCTCTCTCTCCCTCTCTCTCCCCCACCCTCTCTAAAATCACTAAGTAAAAATTTAAAAAAGAGAGAGAGAATGGCTCCCTAGTTTTTGGGCCAACTTTCTGAAATGAGAAACTCCAGAGGAGGAGAAGCCATTTGGAAGGAAAGATGATAAGAGTACTTCTGACATCTGAGGAGCCTGAGGAAGCCAAGTAGAAATGTCAGTTCAGCAGATAGAAATATATAAATCTAGTCCAGAACAAAGATACAGATTTGGGGATCTTTGAGGTATGGATAATAATTAAAATTTTGGAGGAGATGAATTCCCCCAAGGAAAATGTATGGTGTGGGAAAAGTTCTAAGACAGGACCTTGCAGCCTGCCAGTATTTAAGGCAGAGGGAGAGGAACTGTCAAAACAGATCAGGATGGAGAGAGGAGGAGTAAAAACATCTATGTTGCTGGACTGGATGATCTTTAAGGCCTCAGTCAGCTCTGACAGTCTGTGGTCATCACGGGGCTGGAATCTGAGCCAGGTCTCAAAAGCAGAGCACATGGCTTATTCATGAGAACAAAGAAGGGAATTCCAAGTAATATTACAATATCAGCCAAGGTCCCAATAAGAAACAGAGGACATACGCAAGCTGAATAATTGGAAGGAATTTTAATAAAGAGGCTATTTATAAAGATGTAGGGAGGGTCTGAGGAATGTAATAAGGCAGAAATCTGGCCCTAGCCACAGAGAAACCCTTCACTATCCCCAAGGACTGAAGTCAACAAGGGAAGTGCTGCTGTACAGAGAAGGCTGCCTCTGGACCCACCTCCCCCTCCTCTCCACCTGCCCTCCAGTTTCCTGCTGGTGCCTCCTATTGGCCAAACAGAAGCCAGACAACAAGGGAGCCCACTGATGCAGTGTAAACACATCATCTTCCTGGGGCACAGAGCAGGGTGGGGAATGGATGTGGAAGGGCAAACAAGATATCCAGAACAATTATGTTGGAAGATTGAAGTGTACGGATAAGAGAATATGTCAGTTTCCTATTGCCACTGTCACAAATTTGGTGGCGTAAAACAACACAAATTTATTATCTTGCAGTTTTGGGGGTTAGAAGTCCAAAGCAGGCTTCATAGGGCTAAAGTCAATGCCTTCCTTTCTGAAGGCTCTCCGGCAGAATCCACTTCCTTGCCTTTTCCATCTCCTGGAGCTCACACAGCTTTCCTAGCTCTCAGTCCCTTCCTGCCTCTTCAGAGTAATTTCATCACTCTTAACCTCTGCCTCTGTGGTCACAGCTTGTTCTCCGACTCTTCTGCTTTCCTCTTTCCTCTTTTAAGAGCCCCTGTGATTAATTGGGCCCACCCAGATAATCCAGGATAATGTCCCTATTTTAAAATCTTTGATTTAATTACACTGGTCCCTTTGCCATGTAAAGTACACTCCCAGGTTCTGGGAATTAGCATGTGGACATCTTTAGGAGGGCGTTATTCTGCCTGCCACATAGAGTGAATAAAACATTTTGACTAGATTGGAGGGCTGCCTAAGAAAGTAATGAAAAAAGAAAACAGGAAGTGCAGATCAAAGCCACATCACAGGAACTTTGGATGCTAGGCTGTCTGAATTTTATTCTGTAGACAATAGGGAGCCATTGGAAGTCCTTCACCAGGGTAGTGGGCCGTTAGCACTATTAAGAAAGATGATCTGATTGTGATGATCTGGGTGGCTTAGAGGGAAGAACAGAAACCTTTCAAGGTGCAACTGGAGTAGTCCAGGCCCAGAGGAACAAAAGTCTGAAACAAGAGTGACAGGAAGGGACGGTGTGGAAAGTCCTGTGCGGTGAGATTCTACAAGAGGTGTCAACCAACTAGACCTGGAATGAAGGGGAGGAATCTGAGCTTCGGGAGTGACTGGCTGGTAAATTAATGGTACAATCTAGATTTCTAGAAAATCGGGAGAGCAAATCTGTTTCAGAGGAAGAGGAGGAGTTGGGGTATACTGGTAGAATCCTGGAATGGAAATACAAATAGAATCGTACCGTCTCTGGATACCATCAATTGTAAAACGCACCAGTATTTTATGCACCACTAAGAAAAAATTAAAATGTGGTACATGACTTTTTAAACATATACTTTTTATTTTATTGAAAGAGCTGTTTTTGACTTACAGACTTTTGATGTCTTTTAATTGACATAGAACAAATCACGCATATTTAAAGTGTACCATTTGATAAGTTTTGACCTATGCCTGCACCTGCGGAGCTATGGCCACAATCAGGGTGATGAACATACACATAACCCCCAAGTTTCCTCATGCCCCTTGGCGTTCCCTCCCTGCGTCTTTTTGATCCCTACGCAACTACTGATTTACTTTCTGTCATGTAGATCAGTTTACATTGTCTAGAATTTTAGATCAATGGAATTGTACCATGTATATTTTTGGTCTGGCTCCTTTCATTCAGTATAATTATTCTGAGGTTCATCTATGTCATTCTGTGTATCAATAGTTCATTCGTTTTTAATTCTGAGTAGCTTCCATTATATGCATATACCACAATTTGTTTACCCATCTACCTACTAATGATTATTCAGGTTGTTTACAGTTTTTGGCTATTACAAATAAAGTTGCTGTGAATATGCATAGATTTTTAAAAGAACATTCCTGCACATACATAAAAAGGGAAAATGCAAGTGAAATGAATTGGTTGATATTCTTAAACATCTTCATGTTCAGATTCCAACTTTTTGAATCATTTTTTGACTCACAGTTATCTGTGTCTGGCTGTTTTTGACACAGTACCTCCTCTGTGCCATCAAGAATGGTATTTTTATAAAAGTTATTGATATTGGCTCTTAAACCATTTTGTAATTATACAGAACCAGCGTAATTGGGACCTTCCTTTGGGAGTGTTGCTAAGTACACCTGATTCACCACCTCCCTCCCTCCCTCCTTACTAGATTTTAAGGGAGTCCCTGGGATTTTTTCCAAATCCCTGACACCTATTCTGCTAGTTTTGAAGCAGATGCTTCTAATATTTACATCTATCTAGGTAGTGACAAGTACATCTGGACTGCTGCTGCGCAAAGGTTATTGTAGGGCCATCAATTATAAGGCACATCTTAATTTCAGGATGTTAAATGTGGGAAACTTAAAATCCATTACGGCCCTGGCTGGTGTGATTCAGAGGACTGAGTGCCAGCCTGCAAACCAAAGGGTTCCATTCCCAGTCAGGGCACATGTCTGGATTGTGGGCCAGGTCCTCAGAGGAGGGGCACATGAGAGACAACCACACATCGATAGTTCTCTCCCTCTCTTTCTGTCTCCCTTCCCCTCTCTCTAAAAATAAGTAAATAAAATCTTTAAATTTTTTTAATAAAAAATAAAATCCGTTAGGTAGGGTAGTTCAACCAGTTCATTCATTTGATGGCTAAGAACCTGGCAGATTGAGATCCTTGTCCAGAGCCACAATAAATGGGTGGTAGCTGGGACCAAAACAAAGTGTCAAAGATCCAGTTGCTTTCTCAGACTTTAGTGGGATGGGTTTTGTTTTGTTTTTACTGGAATAGAGCAATTGAAGCAAAAAGAAGGTAGGCTGATAAAAAGGAGAGTTACATTATAGAAGGAAACGACACATAAATAGAAAACCACAACTTGAATATAGTGAGCAGTTGAATTAATAAGGAGAAAGGAATGACATTCTTTACCTGCCAACCCATTTTTCATTCTTACTGTTTGAATTACCTCGTTCAAAACAGGGCTTCTCAGGTCATTGCTCTACTTCACAAATTTGCAGTGGCTCCTTATCTTGCAACAGAGTAAAGCCCAGGTTCTCTGACAAGGCATGTAAGGAAGGGTCTTCACAGACGTCTTCTGTGCCTTTCGTTCTTTCCTTTCTCCTCCCCTCAACCCTTCCCTCTAGAAACACCAAGCGTCTGTGTGCTCGCTGACACATCATGTACTCACGCATCTTTGTGCTTCTGTTAATGTGGTTCCTTTTCCCTAAGAATGACCCTTCCCCACTCGTGTCTACCTTACGACCTTTCCCTTCAACTGCAAATTCAACCTCTTTTTCACAGTGTGTACTCAAGCCCTAGACCCCCTTATCCAGTAATTATTTCCTCATGTGCTTTAAACCTACTTTATACATGATTTCTATTATAACACTTATCAAGTGGTTTTACCCTATCTGTGGGCCTCACTGAGCCATGATCTCCTTGTTTATCTTTGCATTCCTGTTTTCTAGAACTCTGCCTGGCAATTAGTGGGGGTATAGCAAATACTAATTGCCTTGAAAGAGCTGACTGATACTAATACCTCCTAAGGAGAAACAGTGGGTTGAGTGCATTGTTATTTCCTGAATGCAATATTATCTTTCTAGGGACTGCCTGTAAAATCTTCCGGAAAAAAAGAAAGAATTGAGTAAAATCTTCATTGTGAGTGGAGGTTTAGGGGTGAGGTGGTACAAAGAGAGGGGATTGAAAGGACAATGAACTAGGGGTCTAAAGAATTAAGCAGGGTGGCCCAGGAGACGAAAAGGAAATGAGACTAAGAAGGAAATGGGGAAGGAGGAAAGAAGAAAAGGGAGGAGAGAGGTGGAGAGGCAATCATGCAGCCAGGATTTGAGAATCTTAACTCAGTTTGGCGGCAGGGGAGTTACTGGACAACGCTTCCTCACATGGACGCTCCAAACTCTCGTTCCTGAATGAACCCCGTTTTGTATTCTTTCCATCACTCCGTCTCTGAAAACACACAAGTGTGCTTCTCACAACTGCCTTACAATTAGTGCATTGTTCCTCACTGTTCACTGTGGAAAGCTGGAGGAGGCAGAGTGAATAGTTTGATGGAAGAGCACTCACTACGCTGGGTGTCACTGGGTGTTGGAAGGCCTGGCACACCCCAGTCCTGACGCCTTGAGCAAGGGGCTTAGCTACCCTTTACCTCAGGGTCTTTATCTGTCAAACGGGGTATTAAGGTCCATACAGGCTTTCTTTCCAGGTTGTTGTAAAGATCAAGTAAGTAAAATACTATATATGAAAACACTTTGTAAGTGGTCAGCTTGCTCTGCAAATGAAGGTTATGTTACCTTTTTTTGTTGAATTAATCATCCAATAGGGAGACTCCCACTGGCCCAGTCTCCTGTGTATAAGTCCTATTACAGAAATGAGATAATGGTGTTTCTTTCTTATTAGGTGTATTCTGAAGTCTCAGGAAGCTGGCCTGTGTAAATGTTCATGGCCCGTGAAAAAGGCATATAAGAAACCATGGCACTCCCTTTCCAGAAAGAGTTGGAGAAATACAAGAACATTGATGAAGATGAGCTTCTTGGCAAACTCTCAGAAGAGGAACTGAAACACTTGGAAAATGTTCTCGATGACCTAGATCCCGAGGTTAGTGGCCTGGAACTGAGCCACGGGGTTAGTGATGGTCTGGGATGAATGACGTGGCATGGTCCTTACGCAGTGGTATGGAAATGCCCTGGCTTCAAATGCAAGTTCTGTGTTCTCCCCTGATTGGTTCTGAGTGGCTTATTTCTACAAATTTGTGGAGAACCTCAATAACCACATCTTTAATAGGATGTGGCAAATGTATTTTCTATTAAAAAAAAACAGTTTAATGAAAATAAGGAAAAAATAGATTCCACTGGTTGACAAAAGACTGGTCTGACTGGAGGAAAGGAAAGGTAAGAGAGAAAGAGAACAGATCTTACCGAATTTCCTCCGTGAGTCGCACATTCTGCTCGGCACAGAAGCCCCTTCGGTAAATTGTATCATCACCATTTCATACATGAGGGGACAAACTAGGAGAAGTCATCTACCTAAGATCTCATCCTAGTAAATGTCAGAGATTTTATTTAAACCTGGTCTTTAACCCCAAAGGCAGATCTTTTTTTATATCTCATTTCTTTAAAATGTATAAATAACTTGAAATCTATGGTGATCAAACAACAATAGGTAGATTAGAATAACCGTAACAATAATATCAAGTACATTTAAGTGGAGATTTTAATATTTTTGTGAGCTCTTAAAAAGCTAAGTATTGGGTTGGCCAAAAAGTTCATTTACTTTTTTTTCTGTAAAATAAAAGACACATTTTTCATTTTCATGAATAACTTTATTGATTTGGGTAGTTTCAGTATGTCAGCTATCTCCTGCTCTTGGCTTCTAGTAGGTAGAGGCCAGGAGTGCTGCTGAACATCTGCTAAAGCACAAGACAGCCCCACAGCAAAGAATTATTTGTCCGAAATATCAGTAGTACCAAGAAATTTTGCAAACCACTTTTGACATGTTCGATCAGTCACAGCACCTTCTTCATACACTGCACAAATCTTTTCTTCCATTTCAGTCGCATTTTTACCTTTCTTGAAATAACATAGCATGGTACACTGAAAATGTTGCGTATCTTCTTCCATCTTCAATGTTAAAATGGCAGAACAAAAATTCACCAATTTTGATAAGGTTTTTTTAATGCATGCTGATATGACGGCTGTCACAATACAGTCTCACAAAATTGTTTTGAGTGAAGTTAAAGGAAACTAAGCACTACTAGAGCCATCATATGGAAAAAAACATCATGGACTTTTTGGCCAACCCAATAACTTATTATAGTGTTTGTTTAACAAGCACTTTCTTCAGCCCCACTGGTATTGTCTTAAACTTAGAACCGGAGGCATCCAAAACAATGATTTTACTATAAGTAAAAATGGCACTAAAATTATCTCCATGGTATTCTGATATGCCAGATACTTTGGATATTGTATTTACTTTCAAAAACATAAGTATTCTGTTTGTATTTTTTAATTTTTAATTATTTATTTTTTACTCCTCACCTGAGGACATGCTTATTGATCTTAGAGAGAAGGGAAGGGATAGAGAGAGATGGAGAGAAACATCAGTGTGAGAGAGAAACATTGATTGGTTGCTTCTTCTATTTCCCCCGACCAGGGACCAAACCCACAACTAGGTAGACATGTGCTCTGACCACAGATTAACCTGTGACCATATGGGTCACAGGACAACGCTCCACCCAACTGAGCCACACCGGCAAGGGCTGTTTGTAGTTTTCACACTTAAGGAAGGAATTGCTGAGTTTAATCAAGCAGGTATCAACATAATACCATATACCATAATATTCACTTTAAGTGCTTGGATGTTTCCCCAGGAGAGGGGTTAGAAATAAGAGAGTGCAGCAATATTGACTCCTCTGTAGAATCTCCGTATGCCTGCCTGGGAGCACCTTGGACACTGTTCCAGCCAAACCTTAAGTGGGACCTGTGACGCTATAAAGGGAGGCTGGCCTTTTGGCAGCACGTGTTAGAAGGCAGCTACAGAAGACCCAGAGGCTGCTCTAGCTCTCTGTGTTCTGCCTGCATGTGTTGGGAGCCCTCCTCTCAGCACAGCATATTAGAGCAAGTAGGGCATCAGATATGCCAGAGAACCCCACCCTCAGCTCACACCCACATCCCCATATCTCTGCACAGGTGTCCTTCTCCATGCTTCCCCCACATACAGCGGGGGGTGGGGGGGGTGGATAACAAAGTATCAGTTGGGCAGACATCTTCCTTCTGGCTCACACCTGTGTCTTTGAATCAGAGTGCCCTGCTACCAGCTGGATTCCGACAGAAAGACCAGACCCAGAAAGCAGCCACCGGCCCATTTGACCGTGAGCATCTCCTCATGTATCTGGAGAAGGAGGCTTTGGAACAGAAAGACAGGGAAGACTTTGTGCCCTTCACTGGAGAGAAGAAAGGTAAGGACCTCAGGTGGCACATCTTGGGATAAAGGTACTCCTACTGTATTGTTGAGGAAGATCAAGGAAGGAAACTGACATAGGAGTGGGAAATAAGCCCATGAATTGGATTTGCTATGAAAAAGAATGAAGGCTGATGGATACATGTCAGTGTATACATTTGTCCAGACCCATAGCATGTCCACCACCAAGAGTGCACTCTAATGTAAACTAGAAGCTTCAATGACATTGATGTCAATGTAGGTTCATTGATTGTAACAACTGTGCCACTCTGCTGCGGGATATTGATAGCGGAGGTTGTCAGTGTGGGGCCAGGGGGCATATGGGAACTCTCGGTAGTTTCTTCTCTGAACCTAAAAACTGCTCCCAGCCCTGGCTGGGTGGCTCAGTTAGTTGGAGCATCATCCCATACACCAAAGGGTTGTAGGTTTGATTCCCAGTCAGGACAGATACCTAGGTTGCAAGTTCGATTGCTGGTTGGGGAGCATACAGGAGGCAACTGATCAGTGTTTCTCTCTTACACCAATGTCTCTCCGTCTCTCTATCTGTCTGTCTATCTCTATCTCTATCTCAAATCAGTAAACATAGGTTTGGGTAAGGATTAAAATAATAGTAATAAAAAATTTTTAAACTGCTCCCCCAAATAAACTTTATTAACTAAATAAAAAAAGACTCATGGAGGCAAATTAAATGAATGCTTAGAGCATGATGGTACTCAAATTAGTTATGTTAGAAAAAAAATCCTAACTCCCAAAGAAAAAGTTTTGGAAGTGTGAAGTAGCGTTGTACCTGAAAGAGGGTCCCATAGGTGTGAGTGGTTTATCTTAGCCTGGTGCTTCACCTGCTGCCAAAGTCTACTCCACGTGTAGGCATTGGCTCTGTTCCTTGAGATGCTACCATTAGAGGTCAGTGCAGCCAGTCATTCATTCAGCCACCATTTACCTCCTCTGTGCAGAGCCAAGTGCCAGGTGCCAGGACCTCCGTGAGGAACACCCTGCCCTGGGAAGGTTCTGAGATGAAGTCCTGAGCTCTCTCCATACTCAGAGTGAGCTCAGAGTTAAGACATGAAAATCCTCCTCCTTCATTCTCGACCCTGAGCCTCTTTGGAGGAAGAAGTGGATACCAGTTGCCTGTCCAGATTCTTCAGCTACAGACAGCAACTTGGGCCCACAGGCACTGATGAAATCACTGATAACCTCATGCCAACCACAGTCTTTTTGAAACACAAATCAGATCATGTCGCTTCCCTGCTTAAAGTCCCAAATCCTTACTGTGGTCCTCACAGTGCTGGAAGAGTTTGCCCTGCCCACCTCTCTGAGTGCCTTCCCTCAGTAAGCCTCAGCCCCAGTATCTTCATTCAGTTCTTTTCTGAGTCCTTTTCCCATCTCAGGGATTCTCGTGGGCTCTTCCCTCTGACCCACATCCAGTTATTTGCATTCTACATCTTAGCTTACATGCCCGGGTCTCCAGCTTTCCCTGACCTCTCTGTCTAAGACAGACCCCTTCTTTCTGCCTAGACATGCATTTCCTGCTTTCACAGCACTTGGACAGTGTTTATCCTTTAGTTTATTTGGGTTTTGTGTATTTTCCACATCAGATTGAGATCTCCACAGTGAGGCTGTGTCTCTCTGGCATCCTGGCACAGAAGCTGACACAGAGGTGGCACTCGATAGATGTGGGTTCGAATGAATGCTATCTCTGAGCGTCTGTGTTACAGCCACGGTGGGCAGGAACACAGCTCCCCCGCCTGCATGAGTCACAGCAGTGCTGCCTCCGTGCACACAGCACCCTGGCTCTCCTCTGAGCCATGTGTCTTTGATGTGTCACTCACCATTGATCATGGTCATCTTATTAAGAAAGTAAAGTTGAACAGTGACAAACTGGGCAAGTAACCAAGGATTGCCATCAAAATATGGAGCTCTTTCTAGGCAGCATGGTTGCTATGGGGCTAACTTCATTGTGAAAAATAAATTATAATGTCAAATTTCCAATAAAATCCAGTTAATATCCAGTATTAGGGTAGTGACAGAAGACTGTTGTCTTCTGTTCTCAGAGTAGAGGTCTGAGGAGCAACCGTGTTCAATTCTCTCTCCATCCAGGTTAACCTACAGAAGGTTCATAGGGTGTTAGGAGCGCAGAGCAGTCTGGGTAATAAATGGGGATACAAAAAAGGTGTGCACTGCACAGGTAGCTTAGGAGAAGCAGCACAACCGAGCAAAATGAGCAGAGAACAAGTTTTCTGAACAGAGCAGAGGGCTCGGGCTGAGGGGTCTGCAGGGCCCCGAGAGGGACCAGCGGATGGAGACTCTGGAAGCAGTGGGAGGCTGCTGTGAAGGCCACAGGAGAAGGGCTGGACAACCTCGGCTCTGCACACCCTGTGCCCTGGGCCCTCAGCTCCCAGGCTACAGTTAACCCCTCACTGTAGCTTTGTTCACTGAGGACTTGTTATTTGGTTGGACCCCAGGGAATGGATGTGGAGCAGCAGTTGTCCTGAATACCGATCATTGCGGCCCACCTGTGCAGCTAGTGTTTAGAGTAACCTGAAACAGTACCAGGAATTAGGAATTTAGAAATCCTAGTTTTGACTCTGGACCCAAGATCATCTGAGCCAAGAAATAAAATGCTTCAGGCTACAGATATGATGAAAATTAAGTCTGGATAAGCCCCAGTGTTTGCGATGCTATTGACTACTTGATTTTTTTTTTCCTTTTCTACCTTCTGGCTATTTTCCTATTTTGTTTCTGAGTGCGTTTTCTTTATTTCTGGGAAATGTGGCTGCTTATATGATGGTCAAAGGTAGAAACCTGAGGCCAGGATATCCTCGCCTGAGCTGCAGGGACTGGGACCTCTTCGGGGTGCCCAGTTCTGCTTGGCTCATGTTTCCTTACCCAACCATTTGAAGATCTGGTGAACCATCAGGAAATCTGCAGCCACTGTGACCAGGGATGTGTCCTGGAGAGTTTTCATGAGGGAGAGGTACCAACTTTGGGTTTGGCCCTTTCCTTTCCCATGGGTGTGGGGGAGGCCAGACTAGCCAAGGAGACCTGGAAAGAACTTGGGCTCCAGTTGGCTGAAGCTGGAGCCAGCTGTCTGTTCTACCCATGGTAACAAAGAGGAGAAGAATTGGAGGGGTGTGTCTTTAGGGAACTCTAAAGATCGAAGTGGAGGAGACCAACTTCAGAGATCATGTCAAGAAGTAAAAGAGAAACCAAGAATCCAAGCCAGGAGGAATTGGAGAGTACGAGCAGGTCTGGGATATTGCTCTGGTGGCCCCAGAGTGTCTTGGGTTCATCTTTAAAAGCCCGCATGGGATGTGGGTGTGCTAGCCTGGCTGGAAGTTAGGATGAGGAAGTGTGCCGTCCTCCCAGCAGTGCGATTATTAGTCCAGAGGTTGGGTGGGGTGGGGTGGGGGCGTTGTAGATATCGGCATATTCAGAAGTGAGCCGGGGCAAAAGAAATGCAGTCCGGCTGACAGCATGAAGTGGGAGGTGGTGGCAGAGGATGCATGCGTGGGAAGCACAGAGCGCCTACTGCTCAGACCTCCACGTCTCTGAGTATGACAGCCCTGGGTTTTTTCTTTTGAATCAGGCTTGCTTTGGTATGCTCTGGAGAGGTGACTGTATCCCCAGGCCACTCCCTGGTCAAGTGATCCTCACTGTAACATCCTACTAGTCTACAGTCTCAGTTGGTATGAGGAAAACTCTGGAGGATCACCAATTTGTCCCTCAGGAATCCCTAGGGCTATTTAGATGAATCCGGCCCGAATATTTGCAGGGTCCAGGACCAGAACACAAATAGAAGCCCATGTGCCATTTTCCTTACAAATACTTAAAAGTGAACAAACTATAAAAACATGTTATATCCTCATACAAATATATCTAGGCCAGTGTTCTTGGACTTCCAAGAGTTCCACACAGTCCACTGCTAGGACCTCAGGCGCATATGGCTGACACCTCAGCCTACATATCCAAGCTTCATTCATACTCACCCACAAGCAGCCTCCCCTTGGCCAGGGTGCGCATCCCAGCAGTGTGACATGCTTTCTGGAGAGGGTCAGGGGGAAGGGATTGATGCAGGCCCTGGAAGCAGGCTCAGGGCTCTATAGGCAAAGAATTCCACAGTCCCAGGTGCCTTGGGTGTGGTCTGGTAGGCAGCCTCTATTCCAGATGGGAATGACCCTTTGTCCCACGACTCTTTTCTGGGTGGGGCAGAAGCAATGCAGGGCGGGGAGGTGGGGCAGGGGGTACAGCCAAAGGAGAGTAGGGTTGGGCCCCCTATAAAGTGTGGAGTCCATGGCAGGGCCCCCTTGCCCAGGTCTAAGGACAGTGCTGCTAATGGATGGGAGGGAGGGAGGCAGAGGTCATTTCTCTCTGTGTTAGAGGGCGGTGGGGTGGACTCCTTGGCTCTCGGAGTTACAGAATGCAGGGTTCCCTCCTTCCACTTGCGGGCTATTAGTATTGGTACTGCATCATCCCAGCCATTAAGGGCTCCCAGTTGGATGTGTCGTGACTTAATGACTCAGCTTCTAATGGCCAGAGCTGCATTCTCTGGTGGGTCCACTTACCCTAAAATAAGGCAGCAGCACACAATGGTTTTTGTTTTTCTTCTGATTTAAAGGGAGAGTCTTTATCCCCAAAGAAAAGCCCATAGAAACTCGTAAAGAAGAAAAAGTGACCCTTGATCCAGAACTGGAAGAAGCTTTGGCCAGTGCCTCTGACACTGAACTCTACGATCTTGCAGGTTAGTCCTCAGCTCGGCGACACTTTCCTGTTTGGCTTGGTGACCTTCAGGCCAGCACCCATGGCTGTAGCCTTTAAACTTCTTCATAGCTATCGATTTTTATGTAGTACCTGGTTGACTTCAACCTCTGTGTGGCCGTAAGACTTGCTACAGGTGACTTGACCTCGCTAAGCAAACCTTCTGCTATATTTCAGCTCCAGATTGCCCCAATATTATACCCCACTACCAAACTCAAGAGTTTCTGGGAGAAATCCAAGAGAATGAAGGTGAAGGAGTGCTGAGAACTCACACAATAAAATAACAGCCCTTATGCTTTTTAAAGAGCTTTCACATTTGGCACTTTATCACCACGAAATTTCCGTGAAGTTCTTGCTCTTCCCCAGTTGCCGTTCCAGTTTGATCCCCACTAAGAGGCCTGTTAAACCTGACAGTGGAACAGGCGTAATTCGCCGTTAACGTTCACAGCACAGGAACTGCACATTCAGCCCAACCTGCTGGCTTTTCTCTAGTTTCCTAACAATAGCAACAATATAATCAGGGTTCATATTGTTATTTGAATTGATTATACATGCAGATAGAAAAAGCTCCAAAAGTACAAAAGAATATGTAATGAAAGTCTCTCACCCTAGTTGCACAAGTCCCCTCCCATTTCTTGTATATCCATCGAGAAAGAGTCCTCGCATACACCAGCATCTTTGTTGTACTGATGGGATGCACTTTTTTCCAAATGGGATGAAAATGTGGATTATTGGGGTCATGAGGTCATCACAGGAACGAGGTGCTTTAAAAAACATTCCTCAGCTTTAGCAAGAATTCTCACATTTTTATTCCATTAGAAGACATGTTATAATCTCCTTCCTCCCGGGAGAACCAGCGGTGCCTTATCCTAATAGCAAGCGAACCATTCCAGCAATGTTTTCATCCCTTCTGCGGTATCAGCGGTCTGGGTTAAATTCACGTATTTGAATCCCTCTCAGCAGTCACGGCAGCAGTCGAGGCACCTGTGCCACACAGTTAGGAAAGTACTTCGCAGTGACCAGCCTGCTTAGCCTTGTGGTTGCTGTGGAGGGATCCTGTTCTGCTGACTGTTCGCCCTCAGGGTTGCATCCTGGTCTATACTGGAATGGCCCAAAGGGAGAATGCAGGGCTGAGGCTTAAATTCCCAGGAAATGCCTAAGAAGGAAGAAAGAGATAAACCACTAGGGGAATAATCCCAAAAGAAAACTGTCTTGTTTATTCTATTTAGCCTGTCTTCCTCAGCAAGTGCTCCCTCAGCACTCAGGAGGAAGCCCGGTTAGGGTGGGTGGCAGCATCTTCTCTAGGGCGGCCCTCTCTGGAAGAGGTAGAGCAGCCTCTGAGTGAGTGGGCTGCCAGCCTTTGAAAGAGTATCAATGCCCTTCCCCTGTTACTGCGGCAGATCCAGAGCAGAAAGACTGGTGGTTGGTTCACCGAGGAAGCAGCAGTTGACCTCCGAGACAGCAGCTCCCACAGTGGTCGTGTTTCGGCGTCGTCACCGCCCAAACCTGTCTAGTTTTCTGCTTTTCTGGTCTAGAGATTTGGTCTTGTTATTACACATAGAGCAGTCAGATTGGGGCCAGGCAGTAAGGGTTGATCTACTAGCCAGGTTCACAGGAAACAGAAAAAACAAAAATTCAAACTTGGCAATAGGGGCCAAATTGTAATTAGAAGTTACTAGCGAGTATGGGGCCAAAGCAAGATATGTTTTTGGGATGGTCTCAGCAGCCTGTGCTTATGAAGTAGGGCATTTTCTCCCTAGACAATGCCAGGAACGCAGTGACAAATTCTTATTTACTAAGAATTTGTAAAGCACGTAGAACAGTGCCTGACACATAGGAAGTCATTTAATCTTTGTAGCAGATAAAGTATAATTATTGGTGTACTGGCCGCCTCCCTTCTTCTGATGTGTAGATTACAGTACAGTGATACCTGTTAACAGATTATCTATGTAGGGATCCTTCACCAGGTGGCCACCTGTCATTTTATTAGCAAAGGAAAAGCTGGGTGTGCAGTTGCAGCTTCAGCCTGCCTGGTGCGCCCGCTTGTTCCGGCATACTGTGCTGCCTCCTGGTGCGAGTTCTGTGTACTACAGGAGACTCAGAATCTCAGCATGCTTATTGAACCTTCTATTGCTGGCATCTCTTTGATTTCCCACCCTGGGATGCTCTAGACTGGAAAAGATGACTTCTTTTGGTGAGGCTTGCATTGGAAGAGATTTATGATCCTTTTGCTCTTTGCCTCTGGAAAAATGCATGCCATCATCTCTATGATGTCCTGCCTTCACATTTTACAGTTGAGAAAACTGAGGAGTTAAACCTACTTTACTGGAGGTCTCAGCAGATTTTCAGTTATTTGGGGCCATAATTGGATCACTGTCCCCAAGATCCTGAATGGTGTCACAGGTATAGGTGTAGAAAGACCTGTGAAGATTTCCAGTGGTCTTGCAAGAAAGGTTTCATATATTTTACACACACACACACACATACCCACACACATGAGCTTACTTAACATTATATATATATGTATATATGAACCTATTTAACACTATGTATATGAGCTTATTTAAATATATGTATAATAAGCTTATATATCTAAGCTTATTTAACACTATACATGTAAGGGAATGGGGGTCTGGACACTTACTAACAATATGGATATCCTAACATGCTTTCCTGAACTTAATATCTATTTACTGATTTTCTTTGCTTTCAGCTGTTCTTGGAGTACACAATTTGCTCAATAATCCAAAATTTGATGAGGAAACACCCAACTCGAAAGGTGGCAAAGGGCCTGTGAGAAGTAAGTGGTCATGGAGTCTGTGGTTCTGAGAATTGGGAACCTCCAGGTCTGCTGGGTGGAGAAAGGTGGGCCTCCTAGTGAATCCAAACTTCTGTCTTGCAGGCTTTGAAGGTAGTTTTTGTCAGTTCACCAAGGATCACTGGGGTCAGGGCAGAATAAAACCAGAACAGAGTAGTTGATAATGGGAGCTCTGTCTGGCCAAGTAACTAGTAACAATCAGTTGTTCGGTCCAAAACACACTGTCTTGGTAGGTCCCTTCAGTCAAAAGATGGAATTGCTGATAGAAAGGTTGTATAGTTCACACAGAATGCAGACAGAGTTTCATGTTTCTAGAGATGTTTTAATCAACTGTAGTATCTTAGATAAGTTCCTTTCTCTATTTGTGTGTCTTTTTGTATCAATATGGATGCTTGTCATTAGAATTTGAATACCCACTTCCCCCAGGGAGCAGAATTTGACACACTGGCAGGGATTTGCTGGGGCAGAACGTGCCAGACCACTGTCTTCTCATGAACGTTTCCTGGAGACAGTCCATTAGATTCTCCAACTTACTCAGCAGTCTTCTTTCAGAAACCTGCTATGTGTCAGGGGTGTTCTAGGCTCAGGTGCAAGGATAAAAGATAGTCACTGCCCAGAGGAACTTACCTACTTGTAGTAGAGATAGACCAGTAATGAGGTAATTTTGAAACAGTGTGATCCAGTTGCTGTGAAAATTCACTGCAGAACACAGCTTTTTTGGGATACATTATGTTTTATTCTCTTGGATGGAAAAGATGCTTCTAGTGTCAGCAGCATACTTGTAAATCATCATTTGTACTGGGTAATTTACCCAGACAGTGAGCAATATTTCTTTTCTTTTCTTTTCTTTTCTTTTTTTTTTTATGCATACAGATGAAAAATGCTCAACCTTATTATGTTTCAACATCAAAGGGTAACATTCTGACAACATGTTTGCTACTACAAGTCTGGTGCATAACCTTCTTAGATTTTATACATACACACATATATCATTAACTTTTTAAAAAAGATTTTACTTATTTTTTAGAGAGAAGGGAAGGGAGGGAGAAACAGAGAGAGAGAAATGTCAATGTGTGAGAGAAGCATCAATCACATACCTCTCAGACACCCCCAACGCCGGGCCGGGGACTTAGGACCTGGCCCACAACCCAGGCCTGTGCCCTAACTGGGAATCGAACAGGTGGCCTTTCGGTTTGTGGGAAGACACCCAGCCCACTAAGCCACACCAGTCAGGGCCATATCATTAACTTAAAAAAAAAAAAACATTATTTTTCCCCTGGTCGCATGGCTCAGCATTGTCCTGTACACCAAAAGGTTTTCCGGTTCGATCCCTAGTCAGGGCACATACAGAAGGCAACTGACGGATGTTTCTCTCTCACATCAGTGTTTCTCTCTCTCTGCTCCCCTTCCTCTCTCTCTAAAAATAAATAAACATATCCTCAGTGGAGGATGTTTTCAAAAACATTATTTTTTAGAGCAGTTTTGGTCTTACAACAAAAGTAAGAGGCAGTCACAGCGGTATTTCATGTACCCCCACCCTTCCACAGGGATCGCCTCCCCCCGTGATCAGCACCTTGCACCAGAGGCGTGCATCCGTTCCAGCCGATGAACCTGCACTGACACATCAGTATCCCCTGAAGGCTGTAGTTCACATTAGGGTTCATTCTTTTTGTTTTTTATTAAAGATATTTTTGTTGTTATTCTCTTATAGTTACCCCAGCTTTTCCCCCTTTGCCCTCCTCCGCCCATCCCACCCCCCAACCCCACAGTCAATTCCCACACGGTCATCCATGTCCATGGGTCATTCACACATGCTCTTTGACTAGTCCCTTCCCCTTCTTTCTGCCATTGTGCCCCTCCCCCCTCCCCTCTGGTCACTGCCAGTCTGTTCCATGTTTCCATGCCTGTGGTTCTATTTTGTTGATTTTGTTCATTAGATTGCTCTTATAGGTGAGATCATATGGTATTTAATTAATTAATTAATATTTAATTAATCATATGGTATTCAAGACAAATTAAGATCATTTGTCTTAAACCAACTGGCTTATTTCACTTAGCTTAATAGTCTCCAGTTCCTTCCATGCTGTTGCAAAAGGTAGGAGATCCTTCTTTCTTTCTGCTACATAGTATTCCATTGTGTAAATGTACCACAGTTTTTTGATCCACTTATTTACTGATGGGCACTTAGGTTGCCTCTAGCACTTGGCTACTGTAAATAGCGCTGCTATGAACATTGGGGTGCATAAGTTCTTTTGAATTAGTAATTCAGGATTCTTAGGGTATATTCCCAGCAGCAGAATTGCTGGGTCAAAAGGCAGTTCCATTTTCAGTTTTTTGAGAAAATTCCATACTGTTTTCCACAGTGGCTACATCAGTCTGCATTCCCACTAACATGCACTAGGATTCCCTTTTCTCTGCATCCTCTCCAGTGCTTACTGTTTGTTGATTTGTTAATGATGGCCATTCTGACTGGTGTGAAGTGGTATCTCATTATGGTTTTCATTTGCATCTATCTCTCTGATGGCTAGTGATGTTGAGCATCTTTTCATATGCCTATTGGCCATCTATATGCTCCTTGGAGAAGCGTCTATTCAGGTCTTTTGACCATTTTTTAATTATATTGTTTGTCTTCCTGATGTTGAGTTGTATGAGTTCTTTATATTATTTCGGAGATCAAACCCCTGTCCGATGTATCATTGGCAAATATGTTCTCCCATATGGTCAGTTCCCTTTTTAGTCTGATGATGATTTCTTTAGCTGTGCAGAAACTTTTCAATTTGATATAGTCCCATTTATTTATTTTTTCTTTTATTTCCCTTGCCCTAGGAGATATATTGGCAAAAATACTGCTTGGTGGGCCTGGCTGGTGTAGCTTAGTGGATTTGAGTGTGGGCCTGCGAACCAAAGGGTTGCTAGTTCAATTCCCAGTCAGGGCACATGCCTGGGTTGCAGGCCAGGTCCCCAGTAGGGGTGTGTGTGAGAGACAGCCACATATTGATGTTTCTCTCCCTCTTTCTCCTTCCCTTCCCCATTCTCTAAAAATAAATAAATAAAGTCTTTTTTAAAAAACTACATCATTTAAAAAAACATCACTATGTGGGATAGCTGAAATTTTACTGCTTATGTTTTTCTCTAGGACTTCTATGGTGTCATGACTCATATTTAAGTTTTTTATCCATTTTGAGTTGATTCTGATATTTGGTGTAAGTTGGCGCTCAAGTTTCTTTTTTTTTGCATGTAGCTGTCCAGTTCTCCCATCACCATTTATTGAAGATGCTATTTTTACTCCATTTTATGCTCCTGTCCCCTTTGTCAAATATTAATTGACTCTAGAGACATGGATTTATTTCCTGGCTTTCTATTTTCTGCCATTGATCTATGCGTCTGTTCTTATGCCAGAACCAGACTGTTTCGATTACAGTAGCCTTGTAGTATAGTTTTATATCAGGTATTGTGATCCCTCCTACTTTGTTCTTCTTCCTCAAGACTGCTGAGACTATTCGGGGTCTCTTTTGGTTCCATATAAATGTTTGAAGTATTCTAGATCTGTGAAATACGCAATTGGTATTTTAATAGGAATCGCATTGAATCTATAGGTTGCTTTGGATAGTATGGACATTTTAATGATGTTAATTTTTCCAACTCATGAACATGGTATATGCTTCCATTTATTTGTATCGTCCTTAATTTCTTTCTTTAGTATTCTATAGTTTTCTCAATATAGGTCTTTTATTTCCTTGGTTAAATTTATTACTAGTACTTAATTTTTCCTGTTGCTATATAACCTCCAAATAATCTTCATATTTGTGATAATCCTGTTTCTGTTCTGCTTGTTTGCTTAGTTTGTTTTTTAGATTGGTGGCTAAATTTAGTGATAGTTGTGAACTTGTTGCCATTTTAGTGTTCATAGTTTCCATATTCTTTTTCTTTTTTGTTTTATTATTGTTCAAGTACAGTTGTCTCCATTTCCACCCTTACTACTCCCCCCACCCCACCCATCCCCACCTCCCACCCTCAATCATACCTCCCTTTGGCTTTGTCCATGTGTCCTTTATACATGTTCCTTGACGACCCTTCCCCTGACAACCACTTATGTTTTTCTGTCTCCATAGTTTTGCCTTTCCCAGAATGTCATATAATTAGAATCATACAGTATGTAGCCTATTCAGACTGGCTTCTTTCACTTACTAATATGCGTTCAAGATTCCTCCATGTCTTCTCATGGCTTGATAGCTCATTTCTTTTTAGTGCTGAATAGTATTCAGTTATCTGAATGTGCCACCATTTATTTATTCACCCTGTAGTATATCTTGGTTCCTTCCAAGTTTTGGTAATTATGAATAAGTCTGTTGTAAAAAATTTATGTGCAGATTTTTGTGTGGCTATAACTTTTCATCTCCTTTGAGTAAGAATCAAAGAGTATGATTGCTGGTTCTCATGGTAAGAGTATGTTTAGTTTTGTAAGAATCTGTGAAACTCTCTTCCAAAGTAGCTGTATCACTTTGCATTCCCAATAGTAAAGAATGAGAGTTGCTGTTGGTCCATATCTCTGCCAACATTTGGTTTTGTTATTGTTCCATTTTGGCCATTCTAAATAGGTGTGTGGTAGTATCTCATTTTAATTTGCATTTGCCTGGTGACATGATGTGGAGCATCTTTTCGTATGCTTATTTTCCATTTGTATATCTTCTTTGGTGAGTTGTCTATTAAGGTCTTTGGCCCATGTTTTAATCAGGCTGTTTTCTTATTGTTGAATTTTAAGAGTTCTTTGTATATTTTTAATAACATTCCTTTATGATGTGTCTTTTGCAAATATTTTCTCCCAGTCTGTAGTTCATATCCTCATTCTCTTCACACTGTCTTCCACAGCGTAGAACCTTTTAATTTAATGAAGTCTAGCCTATCAAGTCTTTTGTTCATGGATCATGCCTTTGGTGTTATATTTAAAAATTCATCACCAAACCCAAGGTCATCTAGGGTTTTGCTTATGTTATCTGCTAGGAGCTTTATAGTTTGGCATTTTATATTTAGGTCTGCGATCCATATTGAGTTAATTTTTGTAAAAGTGTAAGGTCTGTGTTAAGATTCACTTTTCTTGCATGTGGATAGCCAGTTTTTTCATCTTTTTTTATTGTATTGCCTTTGTTCCTTTTTCAAAGATGAGTTGACTATATTTATGTGGATCTATTTCAGGGTTTAATTCTGTTCCACTGATTTATTAGTATATTCTTTCACCAACGCCACACTGTCTTGATTATTGTAGCTTTATAGTAAGTCTTGTAGTTGGGTAGTGTCAGTCCTCCAGCTTTGTTCTTCTCTTGCAGTACTGTATTGGCTAGTTTGGGTATATTGCTTCTCCATATAAACTTGAGAATTAGTTTGTGGATCTCTACAAAATAACTTGGTAGGGTTTTGATTGGAATTACATTGAATCTAGAGGTCAAGTTTGTCAAGAACCGACATCTTGACAGTATTCATCTTGACAGTATTGAGTTTTCCTATCCACGAACGTGGACTATCTCTCCATTTAGTGATCTTTTAATTTTTTTCCAAGAGTTTTATAGTTTCCCTAACATTGATCTTGTATACACTGACTCTGGCAAAAGTAACACCTGCTTGATTGTAGTTGGTAGGGTAATAATAGGGGTGTGATAATTTATAGTTTCAGTTTGAAAGTTTCACCTAGAATGTCATATGGTGTGCTTGAGTGTGATACTATGTTACAGAATTACATGCTTATGATTTTGTAATAAAAGATTTTATAATAAAAAAGAGGTGTTATTTGTGCCAGACTCTGTATTTTTGTCAGGTTTATACCTAAGTATTTTATTTTTCATTAGCTTTAAAAAATATATATGTTTCTCTTCTCTTACCAGTACATGTAGGTTTGCCTGATTCTTTTAGTGAATACATAGCATCTTATTATGTGACTATGCTATAACTTATTTAACCATTTCACATTGATGGATATTTTATCATGTTTCACTGTCACCAATAATATGTCAATGAGCATGCCTAAATGTATATCTTTATGTATTCATGCTATTTTTTCTGTAGATTAGACTTTTAGATATAGAATTGCCATGTTAGAGTTTCCACATTTTAAATTTTGATAGGTGATGCCAAATTACTCTCCCAAAAAGCATGCACCAGTTTAGATTTCCCCCACATTATTACCAAATATGAATATTATGGTCTTTTATTTGCTAATTAAATATATCTCATTTTTTATTTGAGTTTAATTATTTTTATATTTTTAGTTGTGTTACAGATTCTTTCGATATTACTTATTCATTTTTAATTGGGTTGTTTTATTGAAGTATAGGAGCTCTGTGTATATTGCAATGTTAATTCTTTGTATGTTATATACACAAGTATATATGTATTGCAAACATTTTATGTTAAGTGCTTTTGCAAAATTTTCCATTTTTCTGTTCTATTTTACTTCTCTTCCAATACCTTCCTCAAAACTAACACTCCACAGTGGATATCAGAGGAGGGTGAGCGATAGCCAAAAAGCCAGAAAGTATTAAGGTTTGGGAGACAAAGAGTTTCATTATTTCTTTTGTTGCATATCAGATCCTAGGGTTGGTTATTGCAGTTATTGGTGCCCAGGGATTTTTCTTTTAGGTTTGAGTTTGCTGTAGGTCTTCTGCACTTTGGCTCCATGCAGTGTCAGCTACTGAGACTTCTTCTCATTGCGGATGAGAAACATTAACCCTTGAAACAGTGACTCAGGCTGTGCCACCCCCACGCTTGCTTAGTTGAGAGTAATCTTACCGTTGTTGAGAATAGAATATTATTAGAATCAGTGCATAGGTAAAAAAGGTCATTTGGGGGTGGGAATCATCACTGATTTTAACTGGAGAGCCCTTACATTTTCTTTTTCAAATTAAAAACTGTGTCTCAGATGTGGTCAAAGGTGAAAAGGTCAAGCCTGTATTTGAGGAACCACCCAACCCCACAAATGTGGAAGTAAGTCTGCAGCAGATGAAAGCCAATGATCCCAGCCTCCAAGAAGTCAATCTCAACAACATCAAGGTATCTCATTACGATTGTTGTCAGTCACTTGATTTAGCGTGAGTTAGAAAACTTAATGGAGGTTACTGATTACCCGTTTGAAACTTTTTGAGTCACTGATTTTGGGGCAGCATATCTTATTCAAAAGAAGCAGCAGTTTAAAAAAAAGTGATTTTGAGAATTCTTTGGAAATAATAACAGCTGCTGTGTTAAATATAGTGTATTAGTCATCTATTGCTGAATAGCAGATTACTTACTCCAAGACTTACAGTCTTAAGAGAATAAACATTTGTTATTTCACACAGTTTCTGAGTGTCAGGAATCAGGGAGTGACTTAGCTGCGTAGTTGTGGCCCAGTGTTTCAAATGAGGCTCTAGTGAAGCTGTCAGCCAGGGCTGCAGTCATCTTAAAGGCTTGACTGGGGCAGGTGGAACTTTTTCCAAGATGGTACATTCATGTGACTGTTTATAGGAAGCCTCCATTTATTTTTATTTTTAAAAAAGATTTTATTTATTTATTTTTAGAGAGGGGAAGGGAGGGAGAAAGAGAGGGGAACATCAATGTGTGGTTACCTCTCCCATGCTCACTACTGGGGACCTGATGTGCAGCCCAGGCATGTGCCCTGACTGGGAATCCAATCCAGTGCTCAAGTCACTGAGCCACACCAGCCAGAGCAGGAAGCCTCAATTACTTAGCACATGACCCTCTCCATAGGGCTGCCTGAGTGTCCTCATATCGTGACAGTGGCTTCCCCCAAAGTGAATGATCCAAGAGAAAGAACAGGCAGGAAGCCACCGTGCATTTTATGACCTATTCTCTGAAGTCATTCATTGTGGCTTCCACTCTATTTGTCAGTGGGTCATGTCACTCTCTAATGAAGAAGTGGGTGTGTGAGAGAGAGAGAACATTGTCTGACATCCACTTTGTTTCTTCTTCTTGGGCCAAATTCTAGCATTTGATACTAATACCTGACTTGTTGAGTACTTACTATGTACCAGATTTCTTGTTAAATACTTGAAATTCATTATCTCATGTAATCCTTAGAGCGACTTAAAGAGGTTAAGCTGCTCACAGTCACGGAACTAGTCCATAGCACATTATAAGGACTCATGCCAGTCCCTAGCTGTGCCCCACATTGTCTCCGTCCCCAGGGGTCAGTACTGTGCTAAATGCTGTAGAAGAGGGAGTATGATTCATTTGGTCTATTCTGAAGACCTTATTAGGAGAAAAACACTAAATGAGTGATTAAAACACAATGTGGTAAGGGCCCAAATGTTATGGAATTGCAGATAAGGAAAACTTTGAACCTGCCTGTGAGAGCCAGTAAACAAAGAAGGTGATATTTTAACTGGGTCTTAAAAGAAGAGTGGGAATCAATCAGAGAAAGGACAAAGAAATTTCCAGGCAAAGGGAAAAGCATGTGTAAAGGTATGGAGGAGAGAAAGACCATGATATATTTTAAAAAATGGCAAGTGGCTCATTCTGGTTAGACTATAGAGAATGAGAGAAAAGAGGGCAATATGGTATGTACATTATCTCCTGGTTAGTGAACACAAAGGCGATGCCAGAGTGTCACGTTGTATGCCCTTACTGGACACCAAGTGCTGCTGTTGCCTAGGACTGACTTGGTTGCTGGAAGATGGGTGATAAGTGTCTTTTGGAGGGATATCTTGCAATTAGTCATCTAAATATATAAATTACTTAAAAGCCATGGGTCCTTAGCCTGACGTAATGGTGCTGCTGATCGGTTTACAAACTCTCTGTATCTTCCCCATCTTAGAACATCCCAATTCCAACTCTGAAGGAATTTGCAAAAGCTCTGGAGACCAACACTCACGTGAAGAAGTTCAGCCTGGCAGCGACCCGCAGCAATGACCCTGTGGCAATTGTGAGTATGGTTCTCAGACACACAACATTGAAGTCATAGAAACACTTTAGTTTGTTTTATGAACTACTTTTATTTTTTTTTTATTTTTTATTTTTTATTTATTTTTTTAATATATTTTATTGATTATGCTATTACAGTTGAACTACTTTTAGATCTGGCAAATTTATTTTCTACACAGCTAATAAACAAAATTAGTTACAATGAGACAATAAAACAGAACCCAGTTGTTAAGCACTTTGAATTAAGTAGAATTTTGTTAGCAATATACTTTTAGGACAAAGAAACAGGATTAAATTAGGCATTTAGCTAAATATATATTTGGATTTTGTTCTGGGCTTTGTATAAATTTTCTAAACTTTTGCATCTTTAGTAACATTTTGTCACAATCAGTGGATAGTATAAGACCCCAAATCCTACCGGAACTTGGCACATATAAAAATATTAAAGTAGCCCTGACCATTGTGGCTCAGTAGGTTGGGCATCGCCCTGCAAAGTGAACGTTATCTGGTTTGATTGCCAGTCAGGGCATGTAGTACAAGAGGCAACCAACCGATGTTTCTCTCCTTCTCTTTCTCCCTCCCTCTCCTCTCTCTATTAAATAAATAAATAAATAAACAAATAAATAAATAAATAAGATCTTTAAAAATAATAATAATAAAGTAACATGTCTTTTGTAAGATCTAAAATACCATTAAAAAGAGACGGTATGGGCCCTGGCTGGTATAGCTCAGTGGATTGAGCGCGGGCCTGCAAACCAAAGGATCGAGGTTCGATTCCCAGTCAGGGCACATGCCTGGGTTGCAGGCCAGTTCCCAGCATGGGACACAAAAGAGGCAACCATACATTGATATTTCTCTCCCTCTCCCTCTCTCCTACCCTTCCCCTCTAAACATAAATAATTAAAAATCTTTAAAAAAAATGAAAATAGAGGAAGATAACTGTAGTGAAATAAAAAAAAACACGGTATGAAAGTTATGGTGCTGGCACAGGGTAGATGTTTGAAAAACACTTGTTAAATCGAAGAATAAGTGTGCCCTCCAACCTCTCAGCAGTAAAGAATATTTCTGTGATTACATAAGCACTCATGTGAAAGAAAGAGTAAGCCACAAAATTGATGTTTTCACCAGTGGTTATTACATATCTAAATTTGTAAGTTGAAAGCAGTTTTGAATTTGAAACCTATCATTAAATTAGGAAAAGAGCACAACTAGATCATTGGTAAAGTGAAATGAACAATTTAAGGATTCTTATCTGTATGTATATGATTTTGTATAATCTCTGCCTTTAAGTAGGTTTATTTTCAATGAAGCAAAAATATTCACAATGCATTTTGTATGTAAGTGACTAAAGGGATGAGTAAAGAAATATTTGTCACTCTTATTTAATATATTACTTAGAGTAAAATGGCAGGGATGGGAACAGTTTATAATCCATTGTCAATACTACTAGTAAGTAATCTAAGCTACTCTAGGTTAAAAAGATAACTTTCTAAGTGAACTAAATACATGCCAAATATAATAATCTCTCTGATACTGTTTTTAATGCAAAACTCTGTGTTGAATGCATACTGTGCAACAAACACACCATACAATTGTGAGGAAGAATTACTGTCCTTCCGGATGTGAAGGGAAAAGCCGCCTTGGGCTTTATGCCAAGATGGCCCAGCTCTTACCTGGATGCCCCCCGATGACTCCCCTTGCAGCTATGCTATGGTCAAGAAAGAACCTTTCTACGGGTTGAAAATTGCTTAAGAGCTTCAAGACACTTTTCTATGTAAGGTTCAAAAACTGATTCAATGAAGCACTTGAGGGGTAACTGTGAATGTACACAAATTAAATGTATCTGAGACCATGTTATCCCCATTTTACAGATGAGGCGACTGAGGCTCACAGAGGTTAAGTAACAATTTAAGATTACACAGCATGTGGTGAAGTCAGGAAGTGAATTTAAGTGGTCTATACTCAATTTAAATTCACCATGTGCCAAGTACTTCCTTAGAACCACATCTACAGAAGTGATTATTAATAGAACTTGCCCTCACTAATGCCAATGTAGAGAAGAAGCTCAAATATGTAAAAAATGCTCTTATTATTAACAAGGACACCCCAGAAAAATCAAGAGTTCAGTACAGCACTGTCCAATAGCAATAAAATGACAGCCACAAATGTAAGCCACCTGTATAATTTACAGTTTTCTAGTACCACATTAAAAAACAAAAAGCAATAGATGAAATTAATTTTAATTTTAATAGTATATTTTATTTAAACCAATATATTCAAAATAATATTTCAGAATGTAACTTGAAAATATGGAGTATTTTACCTTATTGTTTCCACATACATCTTTGAAATCCAGAGTGTGGTTTACATTTACAGCACGTCTTAATTCAGACCAACCATTTTTCCAGGGCTCCATAGCCACCTGTGTCTAGTGGCCACCATTTGGATGGCACAGGTTTAGTTAGACCATGCAGAAAACTGCATTCTCATACAGTACTGTGAAGTGCAAAGGGGAAAACTTACGGCACAAGGGACTTGGTCCTGAGTGGATCTGCCTAGAGCCAGTGTGTGGGTTCTTGACTTGATGTAGGAAAGCTTTCACAACAGGGGTCCAGGTGACTATGAGGGTACGTTTATTAAAGCTGGGGACAGTGAAATAAGAAAGGGCGTAGGGTAGATGAAGCAACAGGAGAGCCTAGGCTGGGCCGCCTTAGCTCACTGGGAAGTCAGAGAAAAGAGGGCCTAGAAGGCAGGTTCAGGGGATTAGTCTGGAATGAGCTGCCAGCTGCCCATTGCTCCCCTGGTTGCAAGTCTTGGGGTCCCTTGGGGTTTAGGAGATGCCATGCCTGTGGGAGAAGAAGGGAAAGGGAATGGCATGGGCTGCTCCCCAGAGGGAGAGCACACTCTGGGTCCTTTGTCCTGAGCTTTTATCTCTGTCTTGCAGGTGGGGATCCTAGGGGAGGTCTCCGGGGAGGGTGTCAGCAGAATACTCATCAGTTGTCCAGGTGTGCTCTTTCAGGGTCATGGTCTCCACTGATTGATCAGTGCCAGGGCAGGACGTCGTTAGCTATTGCGGCTGGTCCTGGCATTGTCCACTTGGTTTTGCTGCTTTTCTGGGCCTGGAGCTGAAATACAACTGAGACCTAGATGCTATCCCTAGGGAGGTGACCTGTGTCTGGCTGTAAATTGCTTGGCCATTTTTTTCAGCTTTCTGTTTCAGTTGCCCTATTCTACTTGCCAAGGAATGTTCCTAGCTTCTTACTATCTTGCCTCAAAACCTTTTCTTTAAAAATGAACTTTATTTCTATAACATTTAAGAAATCTAGTCTTTGTTTTACTATTGCTATCATCCCCAGCATATGTAATAGATGCTCAATTATTTGCTGAACTGAAATGAACTTGGGCCTTCAGCCCAGGGTTATGTTTGGCTGGGTCTCCCCTGTTTTGTTCAGTATGAGAAAAGTGTTTTCTCAAGTTTAAAAGAAATTGGCAAGATCTGGCTGCGTGCCAGGAAGCCCTGCAGCTTTTTTCATAAAGGCATAATTGCTCTGACAATTATTTTGTTACTCTAGCACTGAAAGTAAATCCCAAAGCTTGAAGAGTCCATAAGGTCTGGTGCATTCCTTTCTGGTGCTCTAATTAAAATGTGTACATTCAATTCTAATTAAAGACCTAGTGCTGAATAAATGCACGTTAACATACATGGTATAGACAATAAAGACAGTCCAAATCTTTGAATGTTCTTTGTAGTTCAAGCAACTGCTTGACTAAAACACAGGATTCTTCTTCTCATCCAGTGGTTCTCAGCTCAGGGCAGTGTTGCCCTCCAGGGGACATTTGGCAGTGTCTGGAGGTATTTTTGGCTGTCATTACTGGGCGAGTACTATTGACATTTAGTGGGGCTCCGAGATGGCTAACCCTTCCACTCCCCACGACAAAGAATTCCCTGCTTCAAATGTCAGTAGTGCAGAGCCTGAGAAACCCAAGTTGGATTCCTTCTCTTTCTTCTTCTTGTTTTTTTCCTCCATGAAAACAATTCAAATAGTTGAGAAATTCCTTGGGCTATTCCCCAGAGCAATCACTGTCAGTTTGTTTTTCATTCTTCTAATTGTTGTCATTATGACTTTAATGAAAATGTCTCAGTCCTGGCTGAATATTAGTCACCTGGAGAGCTTTTCAAAAATGCAGCTATTTGGACATGGACAAAAACTATGGGGGGCGGAAATGGGAGGGAGGTGGGGAGAGCTGGGGTGGTGGGTTGGGGTGGGAGTAAAAGACAGAAAACTGTACAAGATCAACAGTTAAAATAAAAATTGAAAAAAAATGCAGCTATTTGGGCAACCAGATTCTGATTTAATTCATCTGGGGTGGGACCCAAGCATTGGCATATTTGTTAGGCTTCTAGGTCATTCTAATAAGCAGTCAGGGTAGAAAAACACTAATATATACATACATCTTTATTTTTATTTATTATCTTAGATAATTTTTGATTTTGCATTAGAAAAGATGAGGGCATTTCTGAACTCACTTTACCTTCCATCCTTATTTCCTCTTCTGTCACCGAATTGTAGTTATTCTATTATTTTCACACTTTTGAGCATCATACGTTTTGTCATTATATTTTATGTTATGTGTACAGATTGACTCCAGAATTTAAAACTTATCAGTAGCATTTACAATTATCAGGCCACATTATAGATATATAGAGTGGTACCTAGGTACTTGTCATTAGTTTGTTCTGGAACTCATGATGAGTGTCGAAACCTACGAGTGGCAAGCAAGTGACGAGTGCCGAAGCATTTTTTTTTGCAGGATAACATCGAGAGTCATACAAGTTTCAGCAAGTGTGATGGGTCCCAAGCAAGCGCCCAGTGCTGAAACAATTTTTGCTTGTCAAAATGCGATGAGTACTGGGTTTGATGAGGTCCGAAGCTGACGAGTACCAAGTTCTGACTGTGTTCTGTTCCCAAGGGCCTTGAAATCGAGTAACTAATTTTTTTCTGATTCTTCTTTCCATGTAATTTATTTTTTCTTGCTAGAAACTTTTAGGACTCTCTTCCCTTACAGTTCTGAAATTTCACTTGTGATAAAGACTTGTAGCTTTCTTCAACTCTGGGAACTTTTTCCCTGTTACTTTATAGTATCTTCCATCCTCTTGTCTTTTTTGTTGTTGTCCTTATGAAACTCTATTGGATGAATGCTGATCTTCTTGTAACATTTCTTAACATTAGTATCTCATAACACTTCTCTCATTCACAATGTTGGTTTTCCTAACACGTCCAGCAATCACGAGTGGCCTGTTCGTGTTTCTGAATGGAGAACGAGTTTGATTTGTGTAAACTGGCATCATTTCCTCTCAAGTTGTGTAGACCTCGTTCACCACATGACAGGCTATACATTTTATTCATTAATTATTGATTCTGCCCTCCGGTTCAAATATCAGCTCCCTAGGACAGGAATTTTTTATTTTCTTTACTGCTGGAACATAGTAGAAGATCAATAGTCTTTTTTGAATGGATGGATGGATGGATGGATGAGTGCTTTTGTAAGCAGGCAGGTGATTGACTGGCAGTCTTCTCTGCAGTGAGAATATTTCATCCCTGGGCAATAGCTGCCTATCCGTCCTTTCATCCACACTGTATCTGGTGATGATCTGGAGGTGCCTCAGTGTCTGCGCTGCTTCTCTCTATGGTCCTAGCACCTCCACTAGAGGCCGTTTCTGGGAGATTGTTCATGAGTAGGTGTGCCAGCAGGTATTCTTTTTGGGGGAAGCCACAGGAGGAATGGTGTGCTCTCCACCTGCTTTACTTGTTCCATCTGTTCTTGAATGAAATGGCCCAGTCAAAACTTACTCTGGCATCTTAGGCAGCTTTGTGCCAATTTCTCCACCAGTCTCTTTCTGTATTTTAGCAATTCTTCGAGATAATGGTTCTCTTTTTTGTTGTTGTTTTCTTGCACTGTGAGAGTTTCAGTTGCTTAAAAGTTATATCTGTTCCTCGTGAAGTGGAAAGTGGGGGAGCAAGGGGATCGAGCAGGTGGATGCGTGCAGCCTGCGGCCGTGAACTGGGAGTCTCCAGGGCTTTGCCATGCTGAGTGTGATGACTTTGTCCAGAGTTCCCTTTCAGGAATTCTGATTTCTGGGTGACCTGAAGTAATATGACTAAATCAGTAGTGCCTAAATGCTAGCCAGGGGTAAAGCTTTTTAAATCTATTCATACTGTAAGACCAAACTAAAATTATTCTGAAATTATGTCTTTTGCACATATTTCCTAATGTTAAAATGCCTTTTCTCAAAAAAAAAAAAAAAAATTGATAATGGTAACAGATGGCAGTGATTTTTTTTAAAAGGTCCTTACTTAACAAAGCAAAATTGATAATTCTATGTTGGTGTCTTTCTTTCTTTCTTTTTTAATTTTGCAGATATGTGAAATTCATAAATCTGGGCTGCTGAACTAAACAATTTTTTGAGTTGTAAATTATTATCTTTGTTACTTGGAGGTGCACGTATGATTTAACTAAGGTTTTAAGTACTGTAAAAAATACTTATTTAATTGGGGGGTGGAGAATTCACAAAATAAATCTTTAGCAACCCTAATTATTATTATTATTGTTATTATTATTTTCCATAATAAGGCTTTTGCGGATATGCTGAAAGTAAACAAGACCTTGAAAAGTCTAAACATAGAATCCAATTTTATAACCGGAACTGGGATCCTGGCCCTGGTGGAGGCGCTAAGAGAAAATGACACCTTGACGGAAATCAAGATTGACAACCAGGTAAGCTGACTCACAGGGCTCGTGTGAGAGGAATGCCATCATGGAGTGAGGTAAAAGACAAAGCTACATTGCTCGATTTGATGTTCTGGCTTTCCTATGAATTATAACAGCTGATGGCCTACAGGGTAAGTGGGGAAAAGCATGTTAATAATTAAGCAATGCCCAGTTGGGCAGCCTGAGACATAAAGAGCCGGCAAGCCCCCAGCCCTGGGCTATCAGGCACTTGAGAAAGAGAGGAGGTGGGGGCAGAGGTGTGACAGCTGCTTTGTTCAGCCATCATCACTGTTGCCTCTTAGGAGGAATCAGCACATTCCTGTCCCAGCTTTGCTGTTGCCTGTCACTGGGACTATGGATACAAGGAGGAAGCAGAGTGGCCATTCCCAGAGACAGAATTCTTGTCCCTGGATGGAGGTTGCTGGAGCTAAGAGAAAGAGCACACCAGGTTCTTGCAGTGCAGCGCTGGCCACAGAACCCATTTAAAGGAATTTGGGTTCTAGAAGATGGCCTGGCTCAATAGCACCAGGCCTCACACACAGTGCAGTCACAGTCTCAGCTTTGTGGCTACATTTCTCGGGTTCCCATCAGCAGCCAAAGCAAGCTGCTTTTCCCTGGAGCTTCCACTTCCTGTCCCCCGAAGAACTCTCTCTCCCAGCATCAGCCTGCAGTGCTTCTGGAGTTGTTCTGCTGGCTTCAGCTCACTCCTGCCCCTGCCAATGGGTAGCATTCCTCGGTTCTCAGCGTGATGCTGTGCCCTGCCTCTTTGGCTACAGGGAAGTGCCTGCAGTGGGAGTCGGTGAATCTGAGGGATCTGCACACTATAGTAGGAGGAGAGGGCCCTGGAATGGAACTAAAAAGAGGACACAGCAAGGAGACTTGCACTGTGAGCATTCCCCTGTGGGTTAGTGGGAAGGACAGTGGAGAAAGTGCCTATTGAGAGTGTCCCCTGATGTTGGGGAAACTTCCTGGTCTAGATCCTACAAGATCTGACAAAATCAGAGGGTTCTACTCAGGACTTTTGCCTGGTGACCCAAAACAGGTCCCGTGGACAGCTCTACTCCCTGTTTGCTAACCAGGGCAAGGGGACTGTTCAGTTTCTGCCCTCCTCCTGAGGCTTGTTGCCAGGGGAACAGGGGAACCCACTAGGAGACAGGCAACCTTCCTCACCCTCTGCAGGAGGGATGAATCACCAGAACAGCTTTCCAAATGCAGAGGTGTGGAGGGGAGCACAGGGGGCTGCCCATACACATTCAGGGGAAGCTTGACGCTGTGTATCTTGGTCTGTGTCCAGCTGCTAGTACATTAAGAAAGAGCCATCAAGGAGTGGGAGAGCAGGAAAACAAGCCAGAGAAAAATACGAAAAGGAAACAAGTGTTGGTTCAGGGATGTTTATCGAATAGATTAAGATCAGGAAGCAGTTGAGGGCTCTTAGTAAATATTCCCAGGAGATCTAAGACAGAAGTGGACACTTTATTCCAAAGTATATTTAACTTTTTGTATTGGTTTAGGTCATAGCGAAACCTCATGATTGAAATAATGTTCCAGATACTCTGTTCCTAGTTCCTTGTAAAATATTATCTAGTTAGGGTTGCCAGATAAAATACAGTTAAATTTCAATTCCAAATAAGTGATAATTAATTTTTAGTATATGTATGCCCCATTACATCTTTGGGACATATATCTACTGAAACATTATTTGGTATTTATTGAAATTCAGATTTAAATGAGTGTCCTGTATTTTTGTTTGCTAAATCTGACAACCTCATACCTAGTGAATGAGCTAAAATCCTAAAAATGTAGAATAGAGCAGCTTTTTATAGTGCATGTGAAGAAGCTCCTGAAGTACAGTCTCTCTTAAACCCCCTCCAGAGCATAAACCTCATTGTCCCTCTTCAGTCCTCTAGGAAAGGCTTTGTGTAATTTTTCAGCTTTATTTTTTAATTGTATTTTACTGGTTATGCTATTACAGTTGTCCTGATTTCCACCCCCCAACTGCCCGCATTCTTCCCCACTCCATCAGGCAACACCCCCACCATTGTTCATGTCCATGAGTCGTGCATGTGAGTTCTTTGGCTACCCCATTTCCTGTGCTGTACTTTGCATCCCCATGGCTGTTCTGTACCTACCCATTTGTACTTCTTAATCCCCTCCGCTCTCCCCCTCACCCATTCCCCCACACCCTCTTTTCCCCATACCTCTTCCTGCACACCCATCCCTTCACCCCCTTTAATCTGGCGACGATTAAAACACTGTCTGTGTCCATGCTTCTGTCTCTGTTCTTCTTGTTTGCTTAGTTTTTTAGATTCAGTTGTTGATAGATTTGTGTATTTTGCCATTTTATTGTTCATAGTGTTGATCTCTTTCTTAAACAAATCACTTCAACATTTCATAAAATAGTGGTTTGGTGATGATGAACTCTTTTAGCTTTTTCCTGTCTGGGAAGCTCTTTACCTGCCCTTTAATTCTAAATGATGGCTTTGCGGGGTAGAGCAGTCTTGGCTATAGGTCCCCGCTTTTTTTATCACTTTGAATATTTCTCACCCATCCCTTCTAGCCTGCAAAGTTTCTTTTAAGAAATAAGCTGACAGTCTTATGGAAACTCCACTGTTGGTAACTAACTTCTCTTCTCTTGCTGCTTTTAAGATTTTCTCTTTATCTTTAACCTTTAGAACTTTAATTATGATGTATATTGGAGTGGGCCTCTTTGCATCCATCTTGTTTGGGACTCTCTGTGCTTTCTGAACTTGCATGTGTATTTCCTTCACCAAATTAGGGGAGTTTTCTTTCATTGTTTTTTCAAATAGATTTCCAACTTTTGGCTCTTTCTCTTCTTCTTCTGGCACCTCTTGAAGTTGTCCCAGAGGCTGCTTATATGATTATCATTTTTTTGGATTCTTATTTCTTCTTGTTGTTCTGATTGGTTGTTTTTTGCTTCCTTATATACCAAATCATTGATTTGATTCTTGGCTTTGTCCACTCTACTGTTGTTTCCCTATAAATGTTCTTTATTTCAATTAGTGTACCCTTTGTTTCTGACTTTTTTTTTTTTTTTTTTTTTAGGTCTGGGAGGTTACTTCCCAGGCTTTACTCTAAGAATAAGGTTATGGAGAGGCTGGTAGGCTATTCCCTCATTCCAGACCATGGAGTGGGTAAAGGAATTTAGCTTACTTCCTCCAGGGCAAAACTGACTTTGCACTAGAGCTCTCCCCAGGGACACAGTTTAGCCAACTGTGTGCTTTGAGGTGACCCAGAGTGCCACGTTGCTCATCCCTATGCCTCTGAGATCCTTACATCCATATTAGACTTTTTTCTATTATTTTATCTTTTGTTATATATCTGTTTGGATTTTCTATTCCTTCTTGACTGACTGGATCTTTTTTATGCTGCTGAGGTCCTCACTAAGTTCCTTGAGCATCCTTATAACCAGTGTTTTGAGCTCTGCATCTGACAGATGGCTTATCTCCATTTTGTTTAGCTCTTTTTCTGCAGTTTTGATCTGTTCTTTCATTTGGGCCATGTTTCTTTGTCTCCTCATTTGGCAGCCTCCCTTTGTTTGTTTGTATGTATTAGGTAGAGCTGCTTTGACTCCGTTTCTTGGTAGTGTGGTCTAATGTAGTAGGTGTCCTGTAGGGTCCAGTGTCACAGCCTCCCCTATCGCCCCAGCTGGGTACCTGAGGTGAGCCCTTCGTGTGGGCTGAGTACACCCTCCTCTTGTAGTTGAGCCTTGGTTGCTGTTGGCAGATCAATGGGAGGGATTTACACAGGCCAGTCAGCTGCAAGGATTGGCTGTGACCACTCACCACCAACCTCTGCCCTCTGTGGATGGTCAGCTGTGCAGGGGCAGTGTGGTGGTTCTCTGATGTTGTCTGTAGCTGTCTTCTGGGTGCGCCGGCTGTGTGGTACTTGTGGTACAGGCCAAGGTCAGCCCCCACCTATATTTTGCCTGGGCTACCCTCCCTGAGCTATGAAGCAATCTGAGATGGCTGCTACTTGTGCTAGGCTTGGAGATTCCCAGGCGAAGCCAAGCTGTGCATCTAAGCCAGTTGCTGCTAGTGCTGGGCCTGGGGCTCACTGAGGCCAGCTGTTGCTTGTTTGAGAGGATTTGGGAAGTTGTGAATCATGTGAATCATGAGCCAAGGCCAGCCATTCATATGGAAAAGCAGCTTGGGTGTGCCTGTAAGTTAGGTGGAGTAGAGTTTCTGGGGATCTTCAAGGCAGGTAAAAAACAGTGTTAGCCAGGTTGATTGAATCTTAGATACAGCACCAGTCTGCTGGCTCAGTGCGGGGAGGGTTTAGAAAAGCAACAATGGCCTCCACTCACCTTGATGCCAGACACTTCAGTTTTTCCCTGTATGCCACTGATGCCTTTCAAGGTGCTACCCTGGCGCTGGAGATCAGAGGGATTGGAGATCAGTCTGAGTAGTGAGTCTGTGTGTGAGGTTTTTAAGAGGAACTTCTTGGGGCTCCAGAAGTTTTTTCCACTGACTCAATCCCCACTGGTTTTTGCAGCCAGAAGTTGTGGGGACTTATCTTCCTCTCCCTGGAACTCTAGGCCTGGGGGTCCTGGTGTGGGGCTGAGACTCCTTACTTCCAAGATATCCCTCCCGAATTTTTATCCACCATGCTTGGGTGAGGGACCAGCCTGTTCTGCATTTGCACCCTTCCTACCAGTCTAAATGGATGTGGTTTCTTTAATTCTGTCATTGTCAGACTTCCATTCAACTCAATTTCTGACAGTTCTGAGTGATGGTTGTTCTGTATTTTAGTTACAATTTTGATGTGGTTGTGTGAAGGAGCAAGCCATGTTTGCCTATGCCACCATCTTGATCAGAAGTCCTAATTTTTCAACTTTAGTCCCCCAATATGCCTCTGAAATGACATCTCTTCACTTATAACAAGAAAGAGAATTAAGTTCTAGATCTGGAAAATTCTTTGCTTTCTTCTAAGAAAGAGGAAATTCAGAGTTGATACTTGATTCCCACCCACAATTTTGTTCACTGACTCATAGGCTGTTAGAAGTAAATCTCAGTTTCCTCGTGTGTCTAATGAAGGGTTTGAAATAAACTAATCTCTAAGACAGTTTCCTCAGGCAGGGTCAGCAGCTGAGACCCATCTGGTATCATTGTAGCAGGCACCTGCACCAGAATGAAAGCCTGCTGAGAACCTGCCCCTGCGTGGGCTCCAGGTAAAAACATGTAATGACTTAACAGAGCACCCTGTGAGAAGAACAAGTGGTGATGCATATTCCTGACTAAATAAATTAGAATAGGGAAAAGAGGTTACTTAAAGGAAAAACAGAAAGTTATCTTAAGAAATGTATGCATAAGCTTCTGTTTCTTATGTCTTTGTATTTAGTGGCTTAAAAAAGAGAAACATACTATCCCAATTATAAGAAGTTTTGGAGTCCCTTTGTTACTTTGTTTATACAACGCGAGAGACCTCAAATCAAAAAAAGAAAAAAGATTCAGGCTGAGAAAGAAAGATGCCCTATGTTGTATTATTTTATCCCCTTCTATTATATGCCCCCCACCCAATTTAATTTTCTTTAGCTCGTTTATATCACCATCAGCACACCATCCTTCAAGTTACCCAGGTGCAGGACTCCAAAAGCTTGAGATTTGTGAGGGGCAGTAAAGAGACTGTTATATCTTCCCTCTCAGTCAGTGCACCGTGAGCTCCTGCTGCCAATGGATAGGACCCCTTTGCCCAGTCCAGGGGCATCAGCCGTAACTCTGGCAATCCCAACCATTGCTTGGGTCTCAGTCCTTCATACAGTCCCATTGTTTGAAGGTGTGTCAGGACTTAAAGTTGCTCATGAAACTATGAGGTCAGTATCTTTTACATTTTTGCTGCTTCTCCCTCCCATAGACTCACATTGCATAGAACACTAATCTCTACCCTGTGCATTCCCAAAGCTGTTGTCTTACTGGAAGTACCACATTCTGTGAATATTTTGGTAAGAGACTCATTTGGCAGGTTGTTGGATGAAAAGAAAGATGAAGAGCAAAGCGTTAAGCCCTAGAACTTGCCTAGGACAAAAAACTTCCTCCATAAATTTTTCTCCTTTATCTATTCCATACTTAGATTTTCCAAATTTAAAAGGTGTATATATATATATATATATATATATATTTTTTTTTTTTAAATATGTTGTAAAGCAATCCAATTGCATGATACTGGCACAGAAGTAGACTGGCAAAGTAATAGAGTCCAGAAACACTCAAGTATACCTGATAATTTTGCAGCAAAGTGTTATTTCAAATGATGGAGGGAAAAAATTAAGTAAAAGGTGGTGGGGAAATTTGCTAGCATTTTGGAACAAAATAAAGTTTATGTTCTATTTTAATTCTTATACTAAAATTCATCTCAGATGAAATCAAGATTTAACTATTACAATATGCAAAATAATAAAACAATTGGAAAAACATCAATAGAGACTTTCTAAACGTGACATAAAATATAAATTGATGAATTTGACCATATGACCCTATAAAGACCTTTATAGTACTCAAAGAGAAGGACAAACTGAGCAAAGTAGTTTCAGCAAGTCTGACAAAGGGCTAATTTCCTAATATATAAGAAATTTACAAGTCAATAAAAAATACCCAGGAACTATAACCTGGGAGAAAAATGGGCAAATGACAGATATTAGTAGTTTCCAAAAAAAGAAACACAAATACATGAGAAAATTAATTGTTCTTATTCATAATTTGAGAAAAGCAAACTAAAGCGATTAAATGTATACAAGTGAAATATAAGTTGCACCTACTTTATTGACAAAGGTGAAATGATTGGTAATATACCGTGTTGGTTAGGGTAGGGGAAACAGTAACTCTCCAACACTATTATTAGCAGGAGTAAAAATTGTCATAACCTTGGAGGGTAAAATAGTAATGTATCTAAAATTAAAACACACTTACTTTTGGACCCAGCTAAAATTTGCCTTCCAGGCGCACTGGCAGAAATGCACCAGCATCCAGTGTGTGTGCAAGGGAAGACCCCTGCAGCGTTGTCTGCAAGGTAGACGTGGAAGGCAGTGTACCAGTCAGTCACTAGGACCTGGCTACGGAAATTATGATTCATTACTGTAATGGGATGCTCTGCTGTTGGATGAGGTAAATGTGTATTTACCAACATGAAAAGGTGGGATTAACGTTAAATGAAAAATAAAAACCTGTTTCAGACAATATGCTAGTAGAATGCATTTCTGTGAAAAAAGCATACATGTACAGGAGATCACATAGACGTATGAATGCATAGAAAACGTTGAAAAGACTACATACTATATGCTAAACTGGCTTCCTCTTGGGGAATGGGAATATTAGGGGAAGGGAGCTTTTATATTTTATACACTTCTTCTGTTTTTTTCTAAACAAGCCTTATTTTTACTTAAAAATATTTAATGTATATATTATGAAAAAATATACTGTGTTCCTTAAAATTAATTTTAAATTCTTAGTTTTACACATCACCATTTAAAAAATCTGCTTTTAATGTTTGTATTATTCTGTGTCTCAATTTAAAAGACAAACAAATACCTCTTTTCAGAAACATAAAAACATGGGGATTTTTCTGTTGTCCAGTAACCCTTTTGGTGTTTGAGAACTCACCTGGCTAGGGTTCAGACCACAGTAGAGCCTCTTGAGAATCTCCGAGTAAGACTCTCCTGAGAAAGAATGGCACACTGATTGATGGTCTTTAATTATTTTTGGATAATGGATCCCAGAACAGAAAATTCAATAATTGTATTGATGGCTGTAAGACAGTTTCACTATTTAAAAACACCTGTTTGAAGCACAGATACTGGGGGATAAATTGGTACCAAATAGTAGTTTTGCTGTAATTTTACATCTGGTGTCACCTTTTACCTCATAAATTATTGGCTTAATCCTCTCAGGTTAGCATGCCAGTAGATTTGACCGTCTGTCTGTCGGGTTTTGCTTCTCAGCAAGGAGCAAAGGAGTACAGGGGAGAAAATATCTCCAGCTACTTTGCCCATTCAGTTGGAGATTTTTGCCTCTTTGCTTTTTTTGTCCAACAGGTAGCCATGCATCTTTCCCACACAAGTAACTCTTTCCTCTTTCTTCTTGTCATGCCACATATGTGTTTGCACCTGCGACCAGAGACAGCAGTTGGGAACAGCTGTAGAGATGGAAATTGCCCAGATGCTTGAGGAGAATTCAAGGATCCTCAAATTTGGATATCAGTTTACCAAGCAAGGACCACGAACAAGGGTGGCAGCTGCCATCACAAAGAATAATGACCTGGGTAATGTAGCCATAATACATGCTGTTAGCTATTAGAAAAGCATGATGATTGTTCATTTCTCCACTTCACATATAACACCTCTCCATTCCACTGGCTTTAGGGCCAGCCCTTCATCAAAGGCACACTATCCCATGGTCATGGGAACCTTCCTCATTGTCCCACTGTTTAAGTTTTATTATAGCATTCTCTTGAGAATGGTTTGTTCTGTTTTCCAGACAGCCTGTGCTTTTTGCTTGGTTTCCTTTATGTATTTGCTTCTCCTTTACTTACTTATTACATGTAATTGCCCTTTGTTGTTGTCCGCACCAGAAGGTGGATAGACACCCAGTTCACTTACGTTTGAGTCCTGATGGTGCCCTGTGCTTGGGTTTAAATATGGTTATGACTGATAGTTTGGTTATTTACACATGGAATGAATTAATGGAACTATGGTATGAAGGTAAACTCAGAGGTAGCTTTTTCAGTTAGTCTCTCCTTAATCTTTCCTGCTGTCCACTCTTTGCAGAAAATCTGTGGCATTTCTTCTGTTAGAATGAGGTAGGGCATGTCCTAGTCAACCGCAGTACATAAGAATGGGACAGATTGGAAAGGCTTGATCTGGGGACATCCCAGCCACCTGAAGCAGCATGGCAAAAGGGCTCCTGGGTGTAGACAGTCCACTTGGTAAGCAGTCAGCCATAGCAGGCTTCAGTCCCCTGTTTGAGGTTCAGGGTCAGAATGCCAGACCTTAGACAGGAGAACTGGGCACGCTGTTCCACCAAGTACAGTGCTGGCCATGGGGAGGATTCAGATAGTGGACGAGGCAGAAGCTTAAGATAGAAGTGGGCAGATAAAGGTTAGTGTCCAGTTCCCTGCCCACACATGCTTAGCCAAGACCCTGAGGCCCAGCCAAGGTGCAGTGTGTGGCATCTAGTAGCCAGCCAGGCATGTGGCAGTTCTTGCCTTCGGGGTGCAGAGGCTGAGGAAGCAGCATCCCAGCAAACGGATCTTTGGGGAAGGTATCTAGGAAAAACAGAGGGGACCCACAGCTGAACAACATGGAGACCAAAGGAAAACAGGCACACCACACAAGAGGTTTGAAATAATCTGGGAGGCCATCCTGAGCCCAGGAGCAGTAGCTGTGGGCTACACCTTTGGTAGGCTGGGCCATTTAAAGAGGAGAGATGGGGCAGGACCACAGCCAGGGCACCATTTTTGCCAAGTTCAGGAAGCCTTCCTCCTACCCACCAAAAGAGCCTGCAGGTGGAAAAGTGAAAGGGGGAAGAATTGGCTTGCAGATACTGGAAATGGGCAGCCAGGCAACTTCTAATCTCAGTTTGCTTGCCATCTGAATCACCCCTCCCTTGGTGGCTGATCCTTAGGAGGTTTTATTTAAAACAGGCTTAGAAATTTTGATCTACCGATAGCAGACCCTCTTGGTCTTCAAGCTATAATCAGAATTAATAGATTGTGAATGTGTCATCCCGCAGCATTAGTTAAAGCCAGTTGGTGACTGAGTTGCACAGAAGCTGAGAATACGGGCTGTGGATGAGTGACCCAGAAATTAGTTAGAAGTTCACTCCATTGTGGATCTATTCTGGACCTTCTCCATAGAAATGAGAAAGTGCTAACATCCAAATTCTGAACTATCAGACATAGGTTTATTTAAATGCACGTCTCACAAGACACTGTATTATTCTATCATTATTGGGAATGATAGAATAATCCAGGAGATGATTGAATATTGAAATTTAAGATAACTGTATCTTCAAGGGTGTGCGATTGTTATTCTCTGTGATTAATGTTGTTTCTCTGAAATTTAAGGAGTATTCCTTCATTTTGTCTTTTTAAACTTTCTTTTTTACCTAGTTCGCAAAAAGCGAGTTGAAGGAGACCGAAGGTAAATTTCTACAAGAGGTAAAGGTTCACCACGGCAGCATTTAAAAACAAAGAAAAACTCTTCTCCTTCTCCATCGGGACCATTTTATCAAAGGTTGTTCATTTTCGTTAACCACACAACTAATAATTTAATTGTTATTCTTTTTTAGCACTCCTTATTTATCTCGGATTTTTTAATATATGCAGTTGTTTTATTTGCTCACGGGTGCCTCTGGCAACTTGCACCAGTGGACATAGGTGGATCTGTAGTGGGTGACAGCAGTCGAAAACGGTTTCACCACTTTCATATTGGGTTGTCTTACTTCGTTACATAGACTTTTTTTAACCACTGAAAGGAGTTTTAGTATATAGGTGTGTTTGTAACTGTGATTATGATAGAGGCCTATCTCTGTTTACATGCATGGCTTTGAGTTAGGCTAAGTACATCAGAAGTATTCTGCTGACCACAGAAGAAGTTAGCATTGCCAATCTTTCACTGGACAAGAAAATGTGACCCAACTTACCACAGATTCTTTTAGTTCCAGAAATGTCACTAAATGCACATGTACCCACTGGTCAGAAATCAGTGGTGTCATCTTCATAAAAACAAGAGAGCATTATGATACTTTAACACAGCCTTACTAAATAAGTAAATAAAATGGTTATTAACCCACAAGTATAGCTTCCAGCCAGACTCACAGGCAGCAAAGGGAACTGCTACATCTACCTTTACTGATTATTCACCATAAATTCAATCTTTAACATGACTCTCTGATGGATAACTTTTCACAAAGCTGTTTGAAAGTTTTCCAGACATGATGGTTATTTTTAAATATTAGTAAGAGGGAAACTTTTAAAACAGTACACACCCAAATAAAACAGTGATGATTGCACCTTAATGAAGGTTGTCTGATACACACACCTGCATTATTTTGGCACATTTTAGAAGCATTTATTGCTTTTTCTTTAGTGTAGCAAGATTGCAGGATGAAATGAGAACGTTGGAGTTAATTATACAGATTTTTGTTTGAGTGGCATAATCCATCCAGACATTTGCAAACGTCAGGAGAAAATGTGAATTATCACTTACCCAGGTGTTTGTCATCTCGAGAATGAGAGCCAGGAAAGCACAGCTGAAGTGATTGCACAATAGGGAGCATTAATCTTCTAACCCAGAAGCGCAACTCGCAGCCTGCACTAAGGAAACAAGTCTTTGCTAACTCGGTGCCCAAGGCTGTCGCTGGTGGCACTCTGACAAGCAGCTTACTCCCTGCTCTTCTCCTGTCCTTCCAGCTTATTCTCTTTTTTCTCTCCTCTGTACGTTGAGCCTTGGCAAAGTTGGCTTCCCTTGTGCTGGTAACACCTGGAGCTAGAGAGGTGCTGATTCTGGCAGAAGGTGGGTCCAGTCCAGGATCTGTTTAAAAATTGAGTGTTCCCCGAGTTGCTTGAGAGCAGTACAACCAGTTAAGGTAAAACGACTCACATATTATTCTAGTTAGTTTGTAAAGCACATGGAAACCATTTAGGATAGACAGCCTTTCTCATATTAGGCTTTTACCTGTATTTCAGGTACTCACATCTGTAGCTCTAAAATCCTTTGAAACATCTTATTTTCTTGAGGTTTTACTTTTTTTTTTTTTGAGGGACTAATGAGCAGAACATGTTGACATTTTTAGAACCCTAGAAAGTCTTTAGTTTTTTACCACATCTCCCTCTCTGTAAAAAAAGCACAGTACGTATTATTTAATAGTTTTCAGTCTGATTTTTACCTTCCCTCCTAATCACTGAGGTGCAGAAGGTTGGAGCCAACTTACACAGGCTTCCTGATGACTAAATTTTCAAGAATTTTGCAAACAGATTGTTAAACACAGCCATTATAAAAAGTAAATGACATACACTTACAATTAAATACGTTATATTAAAAACAAAAGTAGCACTCAAAGATTTGACCGTTTTCTGATCTCCTAAAACTGGTTGCCCCTGTTGTGTCTGTGCGGCAGGCACTACGCATCGGCGTGCAGTTCACACCTCTTCCGACCTCCAGTTCGGCACCTCTTGGTGGTGGTTTGGAATTGGCCATGGTGGGAGTATTTATACCAAGGAAATTATCAAATATTATAAATCAGGGCTTTTCTCCACTAGGTTGCTAGTTTATAAACATTCATCAGCAATGTATACAATTTTTTTTTTTTTTGGTATACATAAGTTTTGGTTATCATGTTGCCAAAGGGAAAAACATTTTTCTTCTGTGTCTTTCTCCTATCATTTTAGATTCATTGCAAATATATTTAAGTGCTGAGTCCCTGGCATGCCCCTTCAAGTAAGGCTTTTTCCTTTCTTTTCTATTCACTCACTTTCTTATTTTTACCCCTAAGAAATCTTGGATTCTACGGAGTGTCTTCTGCAGCCCCCAGGTGCTGTAGACTGGGGCTAAAGCAGTTTCTGACAAACGCTGGCAAAAGCAAGAAAAAAAATCAGAATTTGATTGTAACTGTGCTGCAGTTGTTGATAGTATTAAAGCAAGGTAATGGGGGTATTATCAAAATTTAGCACTGTTCAGCTTGTAAAATAGTTGGGTCACATGTAATAGATTCTATGAAATCATATATTTATTACTAATGATTTTATCTTAATATTACCTGTGTTTTAAAAGTAGCTTGAGAGGTGACATTTTCATGAGTATTCACATGAGTATCTTTATGTTAAAGATAACTGTTAGAAAATAAACTTACATTTTGGGAGCCTATAAATCATTTAATTAGCCTAGGACTTCATCTCTCCATCTGCCCAGAGTGTGCTCGTAGAAGCTCCTTCACAATCATGGTGGTGCATAATGTATATAAAATATTTTTTTATGTATATGTTTGCCAAATACTATGTTGAGATATTTGGCAACATCTGGACATCTGATTGAAGGGAGATGATCTCTCCTCAGGCCACCTGCTTTCCTCTTGTCGACCTGTACAGGCCCACATCAGGTCATAATCACTCTCCTGGGCCTGCAGGCTTGTATCTCCTGACTCCTGAAAGGTGGCTTTTAGGAAACGAATTCTGGAAGTCTGGAGGTCATGTCATTAGTCCAGCAGTGCATCCCCCCATCTTATGGAAGTGTGTAATGGGAGCTGTTTCATCGTCATCAGCATGATTAAATCCCTTTCGTCTTGGTAGGGCCTAATGTAAATAAATGCTGTGTGTGTGTGTGTGTGTGTGTGTGTGTGTGTGTGTGTGTGTGGTCAAATATCTAACTAATACCTAACTAGGTATTTGGCTACATCTGGACAGCTGATTGAAGGGGGTACACTCTCCCCAGCTCCATGTCCCTTGTCATTTTTAGAGTTGCTGCAGGCCCAGGTTAATGTGAAGTCACTCCCTGGACTTTTAACAGAGTCACTCTGTTAAGTTTGGTCACCAACCACCAAATTTAACAGAATGTGTGGACAGTAACCTTAGGGAATAAATATTAGAAACCTTGAAATCATTTCATTGTTTCAGCCCCACATCTCTCCATATGCCTAAAGTGTATAAGTAGAAGCTCTTTCATCTTCATCAACGCAACCCAGCCCCTTTCTTCCATCTGTATCAGGGTATACCATACAAGCGTGTATAAATATTTTGTACATAAAGATCACCAAATACTGGAAGAAGCTATTTGGCTAAACCTGGACAACTGATTGAAGGGAGATGCTGTCTCCCAGTCCCACTTCCCTTATACCCCTCTCAGTGTTGCTATAGGCCTTGGTTAGGCAGAGAGTCACTAACCTGGAGAGGCATGTGCAGATCACCCATCTGAGAGTGCACAGTTTATTGTGCAGTAAAAGCCCACCTCCATTTCAAAATTCAGAAATCCCAAATGCCTGTGTTCCTCAAAACAGTTTCCCTAAGGGAAGGCTGGCACACCAGGTAAAAACAGCAGCAGCTTCCCTTCCAGACAGAAACGTGGTCCCTGGAAGGGTGCCCGCACTAGGGAAACCAGTGTGCTCAGAGTAACGGCCGAGAGAACCTTTCAGACCCTCACACTTGAAACCTGGTGTTAAGTAAGCATCAGCATGCCGTAAATGTAATGTGGCCCTTTAAATTCGCAAAAGAGTTTGCAGATATTTACCTTTTTCATGACCATGATGTACTTAGCCCTCTCCTAGGCACTGTGAAGGAGACAGAAGAAGTACAAAACTCTGGATTGACATAATTTGATATGTGTTTCTTGGGCTTTGAGGGTACAGTGCCTTTTTGCAAAGCGGACACCATCTTTAGTGCAAGTATTTACAGCATCAGCAAAAACGGGCAGGGGCGGTAAGATGTGAATACTAGGTTCTGTGGTGTGTTACCTGTACTCAGTGGAACTGTTTCTGGAATCAGTCATGATCCTGAAGCTTCCTTCCTCTCGTACACTAATGATGTAGTAATAGCTACTTTCATTTTAATGAGCAGAGAAAGAAGATGAAATGTTTCAGCTCTGCCTTCCAGTAGCAGTTTTCCCTTGTTGCTCCTCATTTCAAGTCTCTCCATCCCATACTGTACCATTTTCAAAACTGAAGGACTGAGACACATGCAAAGAGAAGGTGTGAGAATGATGGAAGTGTCAGGCTGAGCCCTCCAAATGAAAATCACATGACTACCCACCCCCCACCCCCGACCCCGGCAACAAACTAGAGAGAGAGAAGTACCCAGAACCCAGGATGGGTTCACTGTTTCTTGCTACCAACTCTGTATTAGATTGGATTTCGTTTTGTGGTTCAGGAGTTGGATACAGTGGAGAGGCTGAGTGAGGTGGAGAAGGAAGATGGAAATTAAAGGTGTTAACTTGCGCAATGGCAGAAGCAAGCTCTGCTCAGCTTACCTCTTTCCCAACTGCCCGATGACATCAGTGATTGAATATTCAGTAGGTGAATGGAGGTGGAGTTCCAGGGTCTAAATTGGGAAACTGCCTCTGGGCACAGCTCTAGGAAGACTGTAAGTGGAGCAGTTCTCCCAGTTTTGTGATGCATCGTTGACTTGGGGGAAGGCGAAGGAGGCTAGCCATTTCTCTGGCATCGTCCATCCAGTCATTCTGAGCACACTGGCTTTGATGGTTGGTATGGCGAAAGGGCCCCGTACTGACAGATCAGGGACTGACTCCTAATTCCGTCAGCAACACTTAGCAGGCATATAATCATGGGCAATTCATTTAATTGCCAGTTACAGACTATTCATGGGGAACAGCACTGGATTTGGAGTCAAGAAACCTGGACACTTGGCTCCACACTTTCTTAGCTGGGCGACTTTGAGGCAAGCCACTTAGTCTCTGCAGTCCAAGCTTCTTCAGCTGTATTATAATGGGGATAATATCTTCACTAACTACCTCACAGAGCTGTGGTGAGAACATGATATGATAGTAAGATGAAAATACTATACTGGAAAAGACTATACAAAAGTGGGAGATCATTTTTATCATCTCTTCACTAATGTTTTCCACTGCCTCTTGAATCTGTTTTCTTCTGACCAACAATTACGTCTTCCACATGTTTTGAGTGCAGCAAATAGAAGCATGAGTATGACGTAGGGGACTGGAATTACTTCATTTTCCACATAGACACGGGACAGGTGGTTGGTGGGGGCAGTGGGTGTTCCATCTCAGTGATGTGTGTGGTCGGGCATTTTCCTGAGTCACTCTGGTGGTTCTTTGGGATGTGGTCAGGACCCTTGCCAAGAGCCTAAGGCTGGACACCTGGGGAAGGAAACAGTGATTTGAGGAGAGGGCCTGGGCACTGCTGCCCTCCTGTCAGTTCTGTCACCTCTCAGAGTGAGACAGGCTATGACCCGAGGTGTGACAGAGGGCTGGAAGACTGTCCTCAGGGCTCACTTGCGATATCAGGTCTCCTGGGCAGCAGCTGCCTTGTGATCACCAGCAACCTTAGCCCTGCCCAGTATTATTTTCTGCCAAGAAAAATCTTGAAACGTGGCCTCATGGGACTTTTCCTAAGCACTTGGTGGCAACAACTATCTTATCAAACTTTGTACCTTCAGTAGAATCTAGTAAGGTGCCTTGAACATAATAGGTGCTTAATAAATGTTGCTTGAATTAAATTGTCCTCCAGCTCCAAAAAAAAACAAACATGCTCCATTTGCCACCATGTGGTATTTTTGGAAACCAGTACTGATTTGGCTATCAGCTGTGCGTGGCTTTGGGCAAGACTTCCATCTATCTTGTCTTCATTTCATCTGGAGAATGAAGTGAGTGGAGTAGGTGCTCTCCTAGGCCCCTCCCAGCTCCTGAACATTACAATCCTGTGGTTCTGAGATATTTCCTTTGCAGTTTCGTCTCTTTTCGGAAGGTTTTTGTTCAGAGGAACAGATCTGAACGTCCCGGACAGTTAGTCATCTGTTCGTCTTCAGCATAGTTCTCTAGGAACAGCCTTTTCTGAAAGGATATTTTAAAGTACCTAATTTTTTCTCCTCAGGGTTGGTAGGTGGAAAGGGGGGAAATACAGAGAAGGAAACTGAGCACAATAAACAGCATGTTTTTCATAGGTTTTTGTTTAAAGCGTGTGTGTGTGTGTGTGTGTGTGTCTGTGTGTCTGTGTCTGAGAGCATATTGATTGGATAACAGAGAAGCCAATCAGAAGTGCGTGTGCAGTTGAGAGAAGCTGGCCCAGTATTAAAAATCCCCCATGGATAATCTAAATGTGGATAGATGGGAATTGGCCATATGATGAAATGAGATGGAAGAACATGTGCATTTTAAGAAATTTTATTTTAATAGCAAACGTTGCCAGTGACAATCTGTAGTTAAGAAAGAAATTGTTCTGACCTAAAATTTTTATCTGACACTTTGTTTTTTTCCAAAAAATACAACTCCACATGGAATATTTATATTTTAATTAAGCCTTTATCTTAATTCTGTTTCATCTATTCAAGAGGAACAAATAAGCATCCTTCATTGCATTTAAAAATGTAAAATACTTGCATGCCACCGTTCTGTAACATTTTTCCAGTTTGGATGCTGTAATGTGTGACTTACGTGTACCTGTGTTATTTTGTAATCTGTGTAAACCTATATTGGCAACACTTATTTGGCTAAGCAGTTGTTAAAAATCTATAGTTTCATTATTTTATTTGAAACTTTTCAATCAAAGATAGACATTTATTATATTTGTTAAGGAATTAATGCTAATTTGCTTTTTAAATGTGAAATTGAACATTGTTAGGGAATGAAGTGTGTGCTAAAGCAAAATGTATGATGCGTGAAATACCTTTACCCTGATCCCAGCTGACACAAGTTAAGTGCAATGTTTGACCCTGTGGAATTAGCCAGCCAGACTTAATGCTAAAGTAAATGTACACTGTTTTAGTTAATCAAGATCTTTTTGCTTTGGGAGCTATAATCTATTCATTTGTGTCTGAAATGAAATTTCCAAGTGCAGATGTGTACAGAACATTAGGAATGAATAAACTTTGCTTTTAAAAATGAAAGTAAAGACTGATTTAATCTAGTTAATTTTTAGATACATTGTCTCTTTAAAAATAAATCATTGGCACCATGTCAGATGACCCTGTTTGCAGAAAGAACAATAAAGTGCCCTTATTATGAAGATAAGGAGTAGACAGATAACCGGAAGTAGCCAGAGGAAGAAATGAGAGTTCATTATTATAACAAAAATGCACACATTTAGATAAACAGTTAAAATTTATCAGAATAAATGGGAGCAAGAACACAGATAACCCAAAGGGGTTAAGTGTTTCACCTTACATTTTTTATATTAACTTTGGATTTACTTGTTTAAAAGCTCTTCTGTGATAAAAATCATAAAGGTACATTATAAAGGTTTGCCCTGGAAAATTAAAACCTACTTTTTCTGCCCTCCTGCTGAACTCTGCTTAATTCTTTGTCACTGAAACTGATGACAAGGTCCAAGAAGGAGCATGTAAGACCTACTCTCATTTTCATTTACTGTTTCACACCTTATCATGGACAAGGAAGTATAGTGATTATTTTATGTAAAGAATTCTTTTTCATTCTATGGAGCTGTAATGGATAGGAATTACAAGTACCAACTTTGGGGTCATACTTGCCTAGTTCAAATCTCACCTGTTAATTGTGTGAATTTCTGCAAATTACATAGCCTCAGTTTCTTCATCTGTAAGATAGGAACCATTGTCATACTTCACAGTAGCACTGTTACAAGGATTAATAAAGAACAGTGCTTGTCATACAGAAGGTACTTGGGTATTACTATCCTAAATTCTAACCTAAATAAATATGCATGGATTTTAATGTCAACAGAGTTCTCCTTTTTATGCTGACAATGTCAGGCATTTAGGCAGGACTGACTCTTACTAAATTTTGTGTTTCCTTCTGGCAGACAGGCCCTTCTCTGTCATGCCAAGTATTGGCTAGAAGCAAAATAGAGCTGACTGGGGAGTTACTCCTGATGCACCCTCTCATTCAGCTCTGCTCCTCGTGGCTTCCCTGGTGTTTCAACTTGTTTGTACTTGCTCTGCTTTCTGGGTGACCTCCTTTGGATTTGGAAGTCTGGCATGGGCCTGCTGTGGGTTGGACTTGACTCTGCTACGGACCAGCCCCCTCTCAGTTTGATCATTCAGCCTCTTTCTATGCCATATGAAATGGTGCCCACATCTTTCTGCCCCAGCTACCAACCCACTTCCTGCTCAGGGAACGTGATCAGATGCTCACAGCCTCTAGCATGTGTCCCACATGTCACAGGACCTCAGCAGGAACTAGATGTAGGTATGCTTGAATTAGGTTGGGCTACGCTTCAGCCCCAACCAACCTAATGATGTAGGAAAATCAGGCAGGTACATGGCTCCAAAGGTTTGTGTGTCAGAGCATGTCTTTAAATCCTAGACCACTGAATTTATCAATCCTGACCAAAATTTTAGAAAAGCATATTACCCACTTTAGTGGTTTATAAGCGCTTAGAAGTGAAGCAGTGATCTACAAGAGACAGCACAGATCCACTTAGAATAAGTAACAGGAAATCATGAGAATTTGGTCAAAAGAACAAATGTATTTGGATTTTAGCAAAACATTTAACAAAGCCCCCAAATATCCTTGAGAAATGTGGGCTGCAACAGTTCAGCTAAGTGGTTAAATGACTGGTTTAAAGTCTTTTTTGACTCTTGACCATAAGTAAGTGCTCATGAACAGAAGAATTTTAACCAAAAGGGCTTAGTAGCCACTGTAGGGCTCTTTCTGTGATGTGTTCTGATCAGCGGTTTGCCAGTAATTTGGATGTGATACTGATAAAGTACCAAATGGGTCTCTAGCTGGTGGGCATTGGAAGGGACAAGGAATACTCTGACGGGCTTAAAATATCTGGACAGACCAAAGTATAATCCTGTGTCTACTCAGATAAAAATTTAATACAGGTAACAATATAGTTGTCTGCTTTTAATTTAAAAAAATCAACTACAAAAGATAAAATGGGAAAAATATGTCAACTCCCATCTGTGTGTATAAAGACTTGTATAAATGTATAGTAATTATTGAATAAATAAAATGCTACAACAATTGCTAATTGTTAAATGTTTATATTCAAAATCAATTGAAAATAATTAATTGTTAAGAACTTTCAAGTAGATAAACAGGGAAATAGGTTGACAGATACTACAAATATATTTAGGTATTTGGTAGGTAACTTAGGAAGACCATTATATTTTTTAGCCAATAAATATTTACAAAAATTAAATAATAAGACAAAGAAGAATAAGCAGACATTACATCATAACTCTATTCTTTGTAGAAATGTTTGGTGCACCTAGCATTTACAACGTAAAACCAGAATTTAATTCTTACCTAATTCCATTTGGACACAGAGCTTGTGCATCCACTCTCCTCGGCTGAAGTTTGACTCTGTTGAGACGGTTGGAGAGTTGACACCTGACAGAGTTGGGAAATTATCGTTTCTGTACTTGTGTATATTGCATATATTAATATACAATGATAAACTATCATTTTAGCATGAACATTTTAAATAAGGATATTAAAATAATAACTTAAATTTTGACATAATACTCTAGGTTTGTCTCTCCTACAAATTTATTATTTGTCAGTAACTTGGCTTCAGCTGAAAATGTAAATTCTCAGCCCTTTGGAATTTGGCTGAAATGTGTATTTAGTGCACCTCCAGTGGAGGCGTAACAGGGTATGAAGATATGAGGCATGTCAAAATTAATTCCCCCTGATGGCATTAGGGAAGTTCGAGTGAGAAATAGGCATTTGAGATGGACAGTGAAGCACGAGGCTTCTAATGGGCGCAAGTCGGGGGTGATGGGGAAGGATATTTCAAGCCAGAGTTTGTTCGAATTCTTTGGTGTATAATCGTATGCCCCAGCTAAGGTATTTATCTTCTGATTCCTATCTCCCACTGCTTTAACTAACTCCAATCTCCCAGAATGAAATCCTTACCTCTTAGTTTCAAGTTTATGTCTTTAGCTCAAGTTTTTCTCAGCTCTCCCATAAAATACATTTCTAAAAAATACTTAAGTATATCAAGGAAACTGTTTCCTAAAGGAAACTTTTGATAACAAGAAAGTTGCTTCGGGCACTAATTTGCATATGATGATTCAGTGTGACATTGCTTTATGAGTTCCTCTAGCTGCAAATTTAAAGATAACTAATTAGGGCTTGTACTACATTGAGTAGAATTGCAGTGTTGTTTTATCAATCACTTCCATTATAACCCAACTCTAAAAACTAACAGAACTGTGCTCTGTCCCTTCCTCAAAATACTTTACCTAACAGTCTCAGATTTAGTCTCTTTCATATGTTGAACTTAAACTGTTTTCCATTACTTGAAGTGGGATTGAATGCATGGGGAAGTGGTGCCATACCACTTCTATTTCAGAGGATCACCTTTCAGTGAGTAGGCCAATGCAGTATTCAGCTTCTGCTAGGTCAGTCTATATAGTCAAAACAAACTTAAATTTCAGTTTACTTCTTGCTCACATTACATGTCAGGCCCCGTGTTTGACTGAGGCTCTGATCCATGTGAAGTCTCATTCTGAGACCCAGGGAGAACCATCCTGTGTTTAGGACATGCCGTTGTCTTGGTGGAGGGAGGCAGATAGGTGAGAAACACAATGACTCTTAAAAGCTTCTATTCAGCCCTGGCTGGTGTGGCTCAGTGGATTGAGTGCTGGTCTGCAAATTAAAGGGTCGCCGGTTCAATTCCCAGTCAGGGCACATGCCTGGGTTGTGGGCCAGGCCCCCAGTAGGGGGTGGTCAAGAGGCAACCACACATTGATTCTTCTCTCCCTCTCTTTCTCTCTCCCTTCCCCTCTCTAAAAAATAAATAAATAAAATCTTCTTTAAAAAAAAGCTTCTACTCAGAACTGTCATATTGTCACTTCCACTCAACATTTCATTGGCCTAAGCAAGATTCAACATTTGTTTGAAGAGAGAAGGAAAACCCCATGACCAGATCAGAGGCAATGCAGGTCACATGGCAGGGGGAGGGCTGTCTTTTCCTCAGAGGCAGCAAATATTTGAAACAACATTTCAACCTACCACAGACATTTAGTGAATTTACCTTTTCACTTATTTATGTAAATATAATGTTCAGGTTTTTCCTTTTATTTTTCTCTACAAGAATTTCTAACTATAAGCTACTAATGGCAACCAATAAAATACAATCCTTTTGAAAGAGAACTGTGTCTGCATTTCAGGGTGAGTTTCACTGGGTCTTGTCCTGTGGAGTCAACGCTCTCGTAACTGGTGTTTGTGTCTGCATCAGGTCGCGGGCAGGCATTTACCGGCCAACTCTCAGGTTCTGTGTCCCAAAATGAGAACTGAAGGGAAGGATTCAATATTCATTTATTTACAAACATTTATTAAATACCTGCTGTATGTCAGACACTGTTGCAGATGCTTGGGACAGAGAAATAAACAACACAAAGTCTTTTTGAACTTATGCTAAGTATATAAACGAGATGCTCTTAGCTAGTGACATGTGCTATGAAGCCCAAAACGGGAAAAAGACTGGGTGAAGTGATCATAGAAGCCCTTTCAAGAGTGAAATATGAGCAGAATCTCATTAAAAGCAAGGCATGAACCATGAGTATTTGGAAGGAAAGGCATTTTTCTGTGTAGTGCAAACACCTTGAGGCAGAATACATTTGGCAGGATTGTGAAGTCTCTCAGGGAGGTCAGTGTGGCTGGAGCAGAGTGAGAGAGTGCGGAGGGCATAAAATAGTCACATAAGGACTTTCAGGGTGGTAAGTTGGGATTTTATTAGAATATAATGGGAAGCCATGGGTGATTTGGAGCAGGAGGGTGACATGATCTGATTTGTTTTCAAAAAGATAATTCTGGGCGACCAGACCCCGCCCCCCCCCCAAAAAAAGGCTCAAACAGGAGAACAGATCAAAGCCCCAGAACCAATTCATCTAAGCAATGAAGAGATAGCCAGCCTATCAGAGGCACAATTCAAAGCACTGGTGATCAGGATGCTCACAGAATTGGTTGATTTTGGTTGCAAATTAGATGAACAAATGAAGGCTACAATAAGTGAAATGAAGGAAAACGCACAGGGAACCAAGAGTGATGGGAGGGAAAATGGGACTCAAATCAATGGAGTGGACCAGAAGGAAGAAACAAACATCCAATCAGAAAAGAATGAAGAAACAAGAATTCAAAAAAATGAGGCGAGGCTTAGGATCCAGGACATCTTTAAACGTCCCAACATCCAAATTATAGGGGTGCCAGAAGGGGAAGAAGAAGAGCAACAAGTGGAAAACTTTGAACAGATAATAAAGGAGAACTTCCCCAATCTGGCAAAGGAAATAGACTACCAGGAAGTCCAGGAAGCTCAGAGAGTCCCAAACAAGTTGGATGCAAGGAGGAACACACCAAGGCACATCATAATTATATTAGCCAAGATTAACATGAAAGAGAGAATTATAGAAGCAGCAAGGGAGAAGGGGACAGTCACCTACAAAGGAGTTCCCATCAGACTGTCAGCTGATTTCTCAAAAGGACCTTACAGGCAAGAAGGGGCCGGAAAGAAGTATTCCAAGTCACGAAAGTCAAGGACCTACATCCAAGATTCCTCTATCCAGCGAAGCTGTCATTTAGAATGGAAGGGAAAATAAAGTGCTTCTCAGATAAGGCCAAGTTAAAGGAGTTCGTCATCACCAAGCCCTTATTATGTGAAATGTTAAAGGGACTTATCTAAGAAAAAAAGATAAAAATATGACAGTAAAAAACAGCAAACTTACAGTTATTAAGGACCACACCTAAAACAAAAACAAATGAAGCAAACAACTAAAACAGGAACAGAACCACAGAAATGGAGATCACATGGAGAGTTAGCAACAAGGGAGTGGGAGGAGGGGAGAGGGGGAAAAGGTACAGAGAATAAGTAGCATAGACAGTAGGTAGAAAATAGGGGGAGGGAAAGAATAGTGTGGGAAATGTAGAAGCTAAAGAACTTATGACACATGGACATGAACTAAAGGGGGGGAATGTGGGTGAGAGGGGGTGTGCAGGGTGGAGGGGAATGATGTGGGAGAAATGGGACAACTGTAATAGCATAATCAATGAAATATAATTAAAAAAAGACATGGACAAAAACTATGGGGGGTGGAAATGGGAGGAAGGTGGGGAGGGCTGGGGTGGTGGGCTGGGGGAGGGGTAAAAGAGAAAACTGTACAATATCAACAATTAAAAAAATACTGATTAAAAATTTAAAAAACATTTGTATTTAAAATAAATTAGTTAATTAATGTTAAAAAAAGATCATTCTGGCTGCTGGTATAGGGAACAGATTGTAGCAAAAGTGAAAACACTGAAAAAGGTTCTTGTTTTTGTTTTGTTTTGTTTTACATTGTTATCTGATACTAGGATGTTATTCTTAACATCCCTGGTCCCATATGTGGTACTGAATGTGCATGTTTGTGAGCCTTGTGAATATGATATGGTAACATTTGTGTGAAGAAGGGGGAAAAAACCAAACACCAAATAACATTATTTTACAAAAAGAAACTAAAATAAAATTCAGACATTTGTTAGGAAAACCTTAGTATGAATAACAAAAGGAGAATATATATTTAATGTATGCCTAAACCCCATATCGGAAGGTCAGGGAGGAAACTTGTAGATTAATTCAATCAGACACTGCATTGATAGCCATTTCTGCCTACAAAGCAAAGCAAAAGGTGCCACATTGCAAAGGGAAATCCTCAAAATGAACCCTACCTGACCCTGATTGGTGTGGTTCAGTGGATTGGGTGCCAGCCTGTGAACCAAAGGGTTGCCAGTTCAATTCCTGGACAGGGCACATGCCTGGTTGTGGGCCAGGTCCCTGGTTGGGGGTGTGCAAGAGGCAACCACACATTAATGTTTCTCTCCCTCTCTTTCTCCCTCTATTCCTTTCTCTCTAAAAAAAAAATAAATAAAATTTAAAAAAAAAAAAAAAAAACCCTATCTGGAGGGTCATGCTCCTTTGCTTTGTTCATGAACTCCATTTTGTCACTTTCCCCTGGAGAGATGGCCCAGAGGTACAGCAGGAACTCACAGAAGACTTGCTAGTAAGCCAGAATACCACTATACTAACTTATAATGAAAAGTAGAACTACAAAATGAACCAGATATTAATTTCATTCAGTCAGTCAGAGTACCATCTTCCTGTACTGTTACAGAATTTTTTCAGGTAGTTTGGACATGGTCACAGGTTATTTCACTTTCAATCATTTGATGGGATTTAGGAGACACATTGATCTATTTAACAGTGGAATTGCACACTAGCATTTCAGTCAGGACACCTATGCTTTATTACTGGATCTCCAATTACTAGATGTGTGACCTTGTGCAAATTATTGTACCTAACTTGCCTAGATCTTAGTTTTCTCATACGTAGAAATAAAAGATACTAATACTTTCTTTTTAGGGTTATTTTGAGGATTGGAAGCTATTATAAGTGAAGTGTTGGCATACTGCCTGGTGTGAATTAAGTACTCAATAATTATTAGTTGAACCTGAACTCAGTACAAAGTTGCTCTCAGAAAGCTGTTATCTCCAAGAATATGTGAGAAAGTGATTCACACTAAGATACAATAGAGGGACTTCCAGTCAAGAGGGCTGCATAAGTAAACACAGCTTGCCTCCTCACACAAAAACATGAAAATTACAACTAAAATATAGACCAACCATCACTCAGAAACATCAGAAATTGAGTTAAATGGAAGTCTGACAACTATGTAAAGAAACTACATCCTTCCAGATTGGTAGGAGGCCTGGTGCCACACCCACATGTGGTGGACAAAAATTTGGGTGGGACTTCTCTGGAGTGAGGAGTCCCAGCCCCACACCAGGCCGCCCGGCTCAGGGTTCCAGTGCCAGGAAGATAAGTCCCCATAACTTCTGGCTGCAAAAACCAGCAGGACTGAGTCAGTGGAAGGAATTTCTGGAGTCCCAATTTCTAGTTCTTTAAAAGAACCCACACAAGGGTTTAATCAGACTCACTTCCTCTGAGCTCCACCTCTCGGGCAGCAGCTTGAAAGGCACCAATGGCATGCAGGGAAAAACTGAAGGCACCAGTGGCCTGCAGGGAGACAGCTTTATTCCACACAGAAATGCACACCATTGTCCTACTTCTGAACCCTCCCCCAACAGACCCACAGAGCTGGTCAGCCAGTGCCATATCTGAGACTCCATCAACCTGGCTAATACTGTCTGCCTTTGCCCTGGAGATCCCCCAACTCAGTCCCACCCAACTTACCAGCCTACCCAAGATGCTTTTTGATATGAATGGCTGGACTTGGCTTATGCTTCACAACTTCCTAAATCCTCTCAAATAAGCAACAGTCAGCCTCAGTGAATCCCTGGCCCCTATACCTCTTGCTAAGGAGCCCCAGGCCCGGCACTAGCAGCAACCAGCCTAGATTCACTACTTGCCTTCAGCTGGGAATCTCCAAGGCCAGCAAATTAGCAGCCATCTCAGATGGTTGTATAGCTCAGGCACGGTGTCCCTTGGCAAAACACAAGTGGGGGCTGACATTGGCCTGCACCACCTGGGTAACCCCTGGGCAGTACACCCAGTAGACAACTACAGACCGTGTTGGAGCACCACCACACTGCTCCTGCACAGCTGATCCTCCATGGAGGGTAGAGATTGGTGGTCAGTGGTCACAGCCAGTCCTTACAGCTGACTGGCCTGGGTAAATCCCTCCCATTGACCTGCCAACAGTAATCAGGACTCAACTACAAGAGGAGGGTGTACTCACCCCTCACAAAGGGTGCACCTCAAGTACCAAGCCTGTGCAAGAGGGAAGGCTGTGCCACTGGACCCCACAGGACTTCTACTACATTAAACCACACTACCAAGACAGGGAGTCACAGCAGCTCTACCTAACACATACAAACAAACACAGGGAGGCTGCCAAAATGAGGAGACAAAGAAACATGGCTCAAATAAAAGAACAGATTGAAACTCCAGAAAAGGAGCTGAACAAAATAGAGATAAGCAATCTGTCAGATGCAGAGCTCAAAACACTGGTTATAAGGATGTTTAAGGAACATAGTATCTCAACAACATAAAAAGATCTAGTCAGAAAGGAAGGATATACTAATTGAAATAACATTTACAGGGAAACAACAGTAAAGTGGATGAAGCTGAAAATCAAATCAAAGATTTGGAACATAAGGAAGGAAAAAAACAACCAATCAGAACAGCAAGAAGAAGTAAGAATCCAAAAAAATGAAGATAATATAAATAGCCTCTGGGACAGATTCAAGGGTTCCAACATTCACATCATAGGAATGCCAGAGGAAAAGAGAAAGAGCAAGAAATTGAAAATCTATTTGAAAAAATAATGAAAGAAAACTTTTTAATTATGTGAAGGAAATAGACATGCAAGTCCAGGAAGCACAGAGAGTCCCAAACAAGATGGATGCAAAGAGGCTCACTCCATGACATATCATAATTAAAATGAGAAAGGTTAAAGATAAAGAGAGAATCTTGAAGGCAGCAAGAGAAGAGAAGTTAGTTACCAACAGTGGAGTTTCCATAAGACTGTCAGTTTATTTTTCAAATGAAACTTTTTAGGCTAGGAGAGATTGATGAGAAATATTCGAAGTAATGAAAAGTGGGGACCTACAGCCAAGATTGCTCTACCCAGCAAAGATATCATTTAGAGCCAAAGAGCAGATAAAGAACTTCCCAGAGAAGAGCAAACTAAAGGAGTTCACTATCACCAAACCATTATTATATGAAATGTTAAAGTGACTTATTTAAGAAAAAGAAGATCAAAACTATGAACAATAAAATGGCAATATACACAAATCTATCAATAATTAAATCTAAAAAAAAAAAAAAACAAAACAAGAACAGAGATAGAATCATGGATACAGAGAGTATTTTGATGGTTGCCAGATGGGAGAAGGTTGTTGGGGAATGGGTGAAGAGGTGAGGGGATTAAGAAGTACAAACTGGTAGTTAAAGAAAAGCCATGGGGATGTAAAGTACAGTATAGAAAATGGAGAAGCCAAAGAACCTACACATGACCAATGGACATAAACAAAGGTGTGTGGATTATCTGAGGGAGTGTAGGGTGCTGGGTGGAGGGGGGCAAAGGAGGAAAAATTGGGACAATCACATAATCAACAAAATATAATAAAAAAATAAGATGCAATAGCCACACGATTTAATGTTGTTGGTCTTCTAAGAGTATTTGCAATTTAGAAGGGTTTTTTTCCTTAAAAACTCCATATCATCAGTTATCTTTATTGCTGTGATTAGTGGGTACCAGTTGCATCAAATTCCAGGATGTTTACTTTACCTAGGGTACTCCTTGCTCCGAGTGAAGAAGTAGATGCCAGGAGAGGTTTGGCCATTAGTTGGCTCCCACTCTGGAATGTATCTCAAGGAGGCATTTTAGTCCTCCTCCTGGCTACATCTTTGTAAGAGGTGTATCAAAGTTGAACAATATTCCTGGGAATGGTTTACTCCTGAAAAGCAGGGCAAAAAATTCCGAGTGAGTAAATGAATGAATGGAAGGCCATCGCTGTTCCATCTCCTCAGAGCCACAAAAGGCAGTCATCTACTGTCCTCATGTTCCCTTCCAGGCTACCCATCAGTCCCAGTTTCTTCCTTTGAGCAGCACCCTCTCACCTTAGCCCAGCTCTACTTCCAGGTGCAGAGCTCAAAGTTGGAATGCGAGAAAGGGATGGGCCGAAACTTCAGTGGAATGCAGATAGATGCTAGCGCTGCGACATCATCCCTGGTTGCAGGCCTAAAGAAATCACTACAGTCACTACGCCCTTGAGATGACATACGCATGATTTATGCCCCTCTTGTGTCTTAGCTTTTGTTTGTTTACCAGTTTTTTATAACAAGTTTAAAGGACTCGACGTCATGTCCTCGCATTAACTACTTCAAGAGCACATACAATACAAACCCTGCCTCGTGTGTCTTTTTAGTAAAATTCAAAGTAAGGAGGAAATCTATACCATAGAGCCTCTAGCTGTTGCTCATAGCTCCCAGCGGGCCGTGGTTAAGTATTTCCACGAGTAGAGAGCGTTGTCCCAGGCTGGAGTTAGGCCTGGTTATCCGTAGCTGCTTTCAATGTCTTGCAGATCTTTTGTAAAGACCCGGGCTCTGCGCTGAGCTTTTACACCTTTGCTCGACACTACAACTCCCAGGATGCCCTGCGACCTGAGAATGCGCAAGCGCGTGGGTGACGGAGGTGGGAACCAGCCGCACCGACAGCGCGGTCGAGTTGGGGGTGCTGCTAGCAGTGGATCCGGCAACTCCCTGGAAGGCAGACGTAGGCAAGACCGGCGGGTACTGGGAACCGAGCTGCAGGCAGTCCCCGTGGGTCTGTGAAGTAGTCGGTGTCCCCAGCGGGAGCTAATCAGGTGAGTCCAGCCCGGTGCTTTCCAGGAAGTCCGTCTACGGGCACGGGCAGGAGTCGCACCGGCCATGGTGGTTCAACAAGGAGAGGTTGCTGCCTTTCAGCCGCCTGCTTTAGTTGGTCTCCTTCTCTACAGGTCCTTCTCGGGGAGCGGGGAGACGCTGAAGGCAGCTTCGGGGCGACCGTACCGGGTGGGGCCGTGGGGCGCGCTGGGCGTCGCCTGCGGTGGAGGCGCGCGAACCCCGAGTTGATGAATCAGTTGGGGGCCCGGCCTCCCTGGGGTCGGAACCGGCCCCTTCCCGGCGCTGGCCGCAGTATGCAAGCTCTCGGTGCCTATCCGTCCTTTCCACCCCACGCAGGCAATGATCGGGGAATGATCATCTTAAAAGGGCTTTCTCACCAGTGCTCCTTCGAAGGCTTCTTGTTGAAAATGGAAAGGGGAAAAAAAAAAAACCTTAGGGCACACCCTTTTTTTTTTTTTTAATTGAAATCTGACTTGTCTGGCATTTGCCGTTTTTGATCTGTCTGCTCTTAGAATAAATTCCTGGCTTCCGTGCAGCGCAGCTGGGTCCGGCTGTGAAGTTTGTATATTGATTTCTTTTGAGGACGTGACTGGGTCGTTATATTTTTGCCTACGGAGATTGGTATGTTTCCCCTGCACGCCTGCATTCTGATTATAAACAAATGAGAAACAGCCGCCGGACTTTTGTTTTTTGTTTTATGTTTAGTTAAGAATAGCGTTTCCAACTTGCCCTTGGCTTCTCTTAAAACCAAGAGTCATCTGGTAATGAACACTGCAGTAAAACTTATCCCAGGAGGTCATACTTGAACAGGAAATAAGCCTGTGGAGATTTAAATTAGTTATGTGCGGTCTCCCTTGGTTTGTAACATTTTCATGCAGCTCATGTTTCTTTTCCTCAGAATCCTTTAGACTATTTTTTCAGCAGATTAAATTGATTAACTAATTGGCCTGTCAAAAAAAAATAATTCGAAAAATAGTTTTGTTCAGCCTCAATTACTTGTGCTAGTCTCTTCCTAGTCCTAGGCACCTTTTTTACCCAAACACTTCTATAAGAGCCCTCAGTCATTTTATTGTAATACTTAGAATCTCCTTTTTAACTCATTTCTACCAAAGGAACAAAAAGGGAATTAAAATATCACATCCAGTATACCGTATTTTGCTGTGTATAATGCACACTTTTTGCCCAAATTCTTGAGGGGAAAATAAGGATGCATATTATATTATACATTATACAAATAAGGATGAGTCATTACTAATTCTGTATCTAGATAAATATTTTTATTTATGCTTATGCATTAAGTGTAATTCTAGAAAGCAATAATTATATCCATATGCAAAATAATACCCTTGAATTCAATAATTGGTTTTGTTTCTAAATACAAATAAATAAAAAATGGAATTAAAAAAATTGAAAGAATTTTTTCCTGGAATTTTGGGCTAAAAATGTGGGTGCACATTATACACAGCGAAATACGGTATGCTAACTTTCAGATTGCTTACCAGGATTTCTAGCTTGCTCATCTTTAAAATGAGGTTGTTGGACCAGATGACCCCAACATTATTCTGGCCCTAAACATCTCTGATTTTTAAAAATTCATTTATTTATATTATCATTCAAGAAACATTGGCTACATGTGTCATTCCAAACCCTGTGCTAGGCATGAAGGAATAAAAATTAGTTCTGGAGGTTGTTACTGACCTGCTCAATTTCCTTTAATCATATTTTTATGATTAATTCTAAAATTTTATTTTAAACCCTTCAGGCCAAATTACTGTGTAATTCACTTCACCTAAAATTAAATACGAGCGGTTCAAATCCCATTACAATGATTGGGTTTCACGCTAATCAGAGATTTTTCAAGTCTCAGCTATTAGCCCATATAAATAAAACACAGGTTCTGTACAACAGAAAGGACTTGAATGGTGTAGGGTGGCACAAATATGAACATGCATAAATCACCCAGGATCCTGTAGGTTTGAAGTAGGGCCCTAGAACCTGCATGTCAGATAGGGAATGCCATAGGTACTGTCAGAGAGAAAACTGAGTATCAAGGGTGGGAGATACTTTAGGTGTTCATAATGACATAATGACAGTTTAAAGATAGGTGCTTATAGCTTTGGTATTACATGCATAGTAATGGCTTTTTCCAACTCTCAGTTTTAAAAAATAATCCGATTCACTCTAACAAAAATAATTGCTTTCATAAGTTTTTTGTGTTATTTCTACTCCTTCACTTCTCCTTTCTCTTTGCTGAATTCTCGGTGTTTTCTCCTCTCTCATTCTCTTCCACTCTCAACTGTTTTCATTCATATTAATTCAATAATTCATAGGTTCAGCATGTGTTTTTCCACATCCTGTACAAGTCATTGTCTTAGGCTTGTGGTAAATACAGACATTAAGACACAGTTTTTGTCTGAGAACTTAACTTTCTTTGAGGTTAGGCATGTGTACCTGGTTATAGTTCAGAGGGATGTAAGAGCCATCTTTAGGGAGTAAAAACGTGGTAGGAGTTCAGAGGGGGAGATCTTTTACAGTTGTGGGGATAGGAAACAAACGAAGTCATCTTTTCTCCAGTCACAGATCATCTGTGTCTTCCCGGGCTATAGCCTGTATGTTCTTTGAGTGTATGTGTCATAGCTACAGTAGAATACTGTAGAGTGTTGTAAGTTTATTTATTTGGAACCTGGGGTGAGCTGGGTATGTGAAAATCAGTTAGATCTGAGCAATATTATAGGAGGGTGAGAGGTGGTGGGGATAAAAATAAACCTGGACAAGGACTAACAGAGGGAGGGGAAAGAGGAAGAGTGAGGAAGGAAGAGGAGGACCCCATAACACAGGAGGAGAAAAGGGCTCAGGTGGGCTTTCAGGGGTCAGTCTGATGTACACTGCTCTTGGTGTTTAGGCTGTGTTATCAACTTTTAAAGATCAAATTAACTGCCAGACTTTCTTCCTGCTTTTCAGTTGCCCTTCAATTTAAATATTATAGGCTTTCTCTTAAAATAATTGAGGAGGGCTCTATTTTCTAGGCTGTTATAGTGGCTAAAGCACTATTGTCTGTCATCAATCTTTGTTGCTGACATTTGATTTCCATGCCTTATTCTCAGTTTTATCTCAGGCCTCTAAAATCACAACTATAAAATCATATTGGGAGGAATAGTATAAAAAATAAAATTCTACTGGACGTCTACCCATCTATTGGGTACATGTAGTGCAATCCTGAAGACTCAAGCTTGATTTTCTATTTATGAAAATTTAAACATGAACACATACTTATATTTCTCTACCCACACTTGTCTGTAATCCATTAGGTTATTTGTAATAAGGAATAGAGATATGAATAATCTAAAGTGGCAACAAATTGAAAATGTATGTGCAGTAATGTAGATTTCATTTGAAACAAAGTCTTTAACCTATGCCTTGAAGCAGTCCTACTTTGTATATTTTATGAGGTATAATTAACATTCAGTAGAATGCACATATCCTGTGTCCAGTTTAAGGAGTTCTAATAATTTTATACAATGTAACTTCTACCAAAACAAGCTAGAAAACTTTTAAAAAATTTTTATTTAAAAAAATATTGATTATGCTATTACAGTTGTCCCATTCCCCGTCCTTTATCCCCCTCTGCCTTGCACACCCCCTCCCACCCGCGTTCCACCCTGCCTTACTTAGTTCATGCCCATGGGTCGTACATATAAGTTCTTTGGCTTCTACATTTCCTATACTATCATTAACCTCCCCTGTCTATTTTGTACCTATCATATATGCTACTTATTCCCTGTACCTTTTCCCGCATTCCCCTCTCCCCTTCCCTCCTTTCCACCATTTCCTCACCTAGCCTCCTCCAAAGGCAGCCACTTTGATGCCATATTTCTGACACCATCGATTTGTTTTGCCTAGTCATGGACTTCAGATAAATGGAGTCATACGGTAGTTTGTGCTTTTTCGTGTCTGGTTTCTTTCATGTAACAATGTTTTTGAGATTTATCTGTGTTTTATGTGTGTGCTTTTTTTTATCAGTAATTATTCATCACTGAATAATATTCCATTGTATGAATATACCCCAGTTTATCTATTTTTCTCTTGATATTTGGTTTATTTCCAAGTTGGGCAATTATGAACATGGTTGTTATGAACATTCTTTTACAATTTTCTTTTGGATATATGTTTTCATTTCTCTTGGTAAATACCTAGAGGTGGAATTACTGAGTCATAGGGTAGGTAGATGTATGTTTAACTTTACTAACAAACTGCTAAAGTGATTTATGTATGAGTTCCAGTTGCTCCACATTTTTTTTAAAGATTTTATTTATCCATTTTTTAGAGAGGGAGAAAGAGAAGGAGAGAAACATCAATGTGTGGCTGCCTTCTGCGCTGTCCCCCCCTACCCCCAGGGACCTGGCCCACAGACTGGGAATCAAACCTGCGACCCTTTGCTTCGCAGGTTGGCACTCAACCACTGAGCCACACCAGCCAGGGCTAGTTGCTCCACATTTTCAATGTCACCAGTATTTAGTGTTGTCAGCCTTTTTTATTTAGCCACATTAAATGTAAAACGGTACCTCTGTGTGGTTTTAATTTGACCATTCTGGACATTTTATATAAATGGAATCATGCAATATGTAGTCATTTATTACTATCTCCTTTTACCTTTATGCACATAACAGTTCATTTTGAGAATCACTGAAATACAGGCAAAGTTCCTTCAGAGGTGTGCAACCCATTCCTGTAAAGATACACACTCCCTCCACTACATACACTGAAACACCTACACACACTCACTGAAGAAAGAACACAAACACACCAAGACAAACTTACAAACTGAGGTGACTGATGCCCAGAGATAACCCTTTACAACAAACAGTCTTGTATCCGGCCTATCTGAGCACTGTCACTACAAGAACATCAGATGAACGTCATTCCTGACGTGCATGGGACAAGGCGAAGGCCAGACAGACAAGAGTGAGAGCGAGCCTGATGGCAGGTTCAAGTTATTTAAAGTGACTTCTGGTGTTTAAGGCCATTCCTAGAACTTTTGGTTAAGTTTTTTTTAACCAGTTAACAGTTCTCTAATAGGTATATATTAAATGCGTTTATAGATACATATATAGACTTGTGGGTAGCTCCCCAGCGTATTGCACAGAGCAAGCCCTTTGAGCAGTATATTATTACTCATAATTATAAAGTAAGGGATTTGCATCTGGGAAATTATAACCAACAAAAGATTTTGTTTCCCTGGGTGTGGGGTTATCATTTTAATGCGGAATTGTTAAAAGAATATTTACTTGATATGCACATCTGTGAAAAGAGAGGAGGGCCTTCAAACGAATACATTCTAAGTCTGGCATGAGCAGCCCTACCCTGGGGCAAAAGTGGCACAATTTGATATAACAGCAAGATTTATTTTTGTTCATAGTGGATTCATGTTAGCATTCTTAAATGACTGCTCTTTCTCTCTTTTTTCTTCTCTCTCTAATATGGAGACTGGGGTGCTGTGGCAGGAAGGAGGGAGTATGTTGGGAGGTAGGATGGGGCGGGGAGGTGGGTAAGAAAGCTTGATTCTGTTGGGAAATATCAGTAAGTATGTGATTATTTGAAAGTTGAGGCCCCCCACCCCCCACCCCTTCTATATTTCTGTTGTTCATCCGTAATATTTACTATTTCTTGGAGAAAATCACAGAGCTATACATAGAAATGAACCACAACCCATTTGCGCATTTTCTCCTCTGCAAGGCCTTTGGTGCAGATCAGCCCTTCTATTAGTCATCAGCACACCCTCTACACCTGCTCCTAGTTGCTTGAGCCCCCAGTATCACTCCCCCTTGTTAAACTGTCTCACATCCTACCCCCCAAGACACAGGACATCTCACGTGAACTCCTAGGCATAGTTTGCTCTCCCCCAGAGAACAGCGCTTGTCACTGCATTCAGTCCCTTAGCCTTCCCTCCTGCCATGGCCTCTTTTCTCCCTTTTTCCACTGCCGCAGCCTTAGTTCTGCCCTATACCTTTCAAGTAGGACACATTTCAAAGAAGTGTTGGTTTAACAGGTTGCTGAAAGATGGTGGAAAGATTTGAACGTGAGAAAAAGGGGAAAGCGGTACTGTGTATCAGGTGCAGTGGACATGTGATCTGAGGGCTGGAGGCAGAAAGCATGGAGCTACGTTTGCTTCCTTGGCTGTAACGCTGGGCATGCGAGAAACACTCCTTCCCCCTCGCTTTTCTTCCGATCCTTTCCCTGTCTCCTTTCCCCTGTACTTGGATCTGTTTGCTTAGTATATACTTCTCTCCACCTCTGTCTAGCTAAATCTATCCTTTCCTGACCACCCACAGCGATCTCTGAACTTCTGTAGCACTAATTTCAGTACTATTTTTTGTCAGTTAACTACATACTGCCTTGATTTTTTTTTTTTTTTTAAGCCTGTTTCATTTTCCCAAGTAGAGTGTGTTAATCAAGGCTCTCAGGTCTCGGAACACAAACCCACTTAACCCAGCCTGCCAGGAGGGATGGTAGCAGGGCTGGCAGTTGTAGTGGTCATTGCTGTGTGGCAAGGAGCTCCCTGGAATGACCTGCAGCTGCACCCCAGAGCAGGCACTGGGGAAGTCCCTGTCCTCCTTCCTCTTTGTCTTGCATGGACTCTCTCCAGCTTTTTTCTGTACCTTTCTGCACCCCTCCAGAATAGTATTTGGTTTTTTAAAAACTGTGTCCTTAGGCTATAATCTTGATTGCTGAATTTACTCTCCAACCTTGGCACCCGAGGCAAGTGCCTCCCTCCCTTCACCCTCTTCCATTCTCTCCCTTATAGATTGGCTTTCTCATGGCTTCTAACTTCCCCCCTTAATGTCAGCTTAAATGTGACTTTGGCTTGCTGTGATGCTACCTCCAGACCGGTTAATATATGATCTGTCAACTGCGGTTTTGTTTCCTAACTTTCTAGATTCCTGGAGAATTGAATTTTATCTGTCTTGCTTGAGTTGGGGGTAACGCCTTTACCAAACATCTGTGAGGGAGAGGGCATTGTTATGTGGTTGCTTAGGCTGTATACGCCGTCACAGGGCCTGCGGTATGGTGGTCCCAAACAAGGGGATTTAGGGTTGATGGTTCCCAAACATGCTTACTTTGGTACCAGAGGTCAGGTATCTTTTTATGTATCTGCACTGCATCTGGTAGATTAACAACTAAAAAGTAGGTGTGTTTCTCATTTTAGTATTTGCTTATTGCCATGACTCACTGACCATTTGACCATTATGATTAACTCTTGGGCATAGTAGTCTAATCAGCAGTATTTTTAATATTTAAAATATTGGGTTGGCTAAAAAGTCCATTACATTTTTTCCATAAAGGACGCATTTTTCATTTTCACCAATAACTTTATTGATTTGGATATTTGGAATATGTTGGCTATCTCCTGCTATTGGCTTCTAGTGGGTAGAGGCCAGGGGTGCCACTAAACATCTTTCAATGCATAAGACAGCCCCACAGCAAAGAATTATTTGGCCAAATGTCAAAGTACCAAGAACTTCACAAACCACTTTTGACACAGTTGATCAGTCATAGCACCTTCTCCATACACTGCACAAATCTTTTTTGTGTGTTTCAGTTGCCTTTTTAGCTTTCTTGAAATAATTAAGCATAATATGCTGAAAATGTGGCATATCTTCCATCTTCAACATTAAAATGGCGGCACAAAAATTCACCAATTTTGATAATTTTTTTTTTTTTTTAGTGTATGCTGACATGACAGCTATCACAGTACAATCTAACAAAATTGTTTCAAATGAAGTTAAAGACAACCTAAGCACTACTAGAGCCTAAACAAACTTTTTGGCCAACCCAATAAGTTCAGGTTCAAATTTATACCCACTATTGAGAATTTACATATCCTTGGTCAGACTCTTTAGCCCTTCTGAGTCTCAGTTTCTTTATGTATGAAATGGGGGTAGTTATATTTTGCAGAGTTGTTATGAGGAGACATATATGATAAAGTACCTGGCATATAACAGGTACCCAAATAAAAATCGATTCCTACAGCACATGGCCTCTTTGTTAAACAGAGAAACTCAGGTAAATGAAAGAAATATGTTTCTAAGATGTAAATAAGATATAGACAGTTTTATTCTGTCACTTAAAAATGTTTAGAGTTGGTGTCATAACTGTTAATTTTAGAACTATTATCCTGCACCTCTGTTTTGGGTTTGTAACTATTCTCTCAGCAACCTCCTCTCCTCTGCATTAAATTAAGTTTTCCTTCTGTGTGGCTCTCCTGAGTTCCCTTGTTTCCTGTCACAGGAAGAATGTCCTTTAGCCTCCTTTAAAAGAACCTGTGCCAAAGCAGACCTTGTGACCCTGGGGGTGGTAAACCAAGCTTCTTGGCCAATAGCAATGATCTCTCAGACTTCCCTTCTTTCGTTAGTTCTGCTTTTTCAGTATTACATCTTAAATATTGCTTTTCTGTCTACCTACAACCCTTTTGTTTCTTTTCTCCCCCACAAACTATCTCCACTAGCTACGTGGTTTTCATTAGTTCAGTACTTTTATATAGTTTGGATTTCATTGTATGTATACATGTATTTTTTAAAAGCTGTATTTTGGCAGTTTTCATTATCATGTATAGTGAACTCTCCTAAATTAATATGAAAAAATTAGTTTTTGTGCCAGAAGTTTTGTGCCTTCCGTCTTGAAACTCCAGTGAAAACCTGTGAATACCCTCTCTTTACTGGATTCTTGTTGGATGCTTCACCACGTGCAAATCTCCAGCTCAAATCACCAAAGTTTCTTTTTTTAAACAGTTTTATCAAGGTATAATTTACATATCATAAAACTCATCCATTTTAAGTATACAATTCAATAATACCAAAAACTTTTCCCATCAGAAACTCTTTGGGGTTCTCTTTGGTTTCTCAGGGGATAGTCATCTTGCCTTTTTCCTTTTTGTTCCAAGATCACTTGCAGTGGGCTGTGTGGGTGTTGTTCCTGGCTGCCATGTGGCTCCTCACAAGTACCCCATCTGTTGGCTGCTGCTTCAGTTACTCATTCTGGATACGATAGCACTTCATTAAGAGTGAGGTTCTCTATAGTTGGGGCACGGGGTCAAGGTGGTGGGGCAGTGCCATTTTCTTGAAGAATGCCTCCCCTCTGCCTGGCCGACTAAGGGAACCCAATCTCTCTTCTTAGGTGTTCTCCACCTGGTGAGAAGTACATCCAACTCCAGGGCACACCGAATTTCTTTGATTGGTTCTGTATTTCCCACCTCTCGTGTGAGACATCAAGACACATTATGCAAATTGTAGGCAGGTGCCTCTTCAAATATAACTGCTTCTCCATGTTAGTCTGAAAATTAATTTAATTGCCATATGTATCCCCAGGTCCTTGAGATTGTTTAGAGTGAAACCAGTGTTATACCTAAAAGTCACAAATACCTAAAAGTCACAAGTGTGCTGCTTCTCTGAAGGTGTGTACAAAATGCCCTCACAATGTAGGAGTGAGGCACAGTCCATTGAGAAGCATGCAGTCATACCAGTTTGGGCACCAGATCCCTGAATCAAGTATTGGGACAAAATGGTATAGTGCACCCTGCACATTGTAACCTTCAGAGTAGAAAAGAGAGTAACTAGTTAAGGTCGAAGTGGCTATGAAAGGCTTTGGAGAAGAATGTATTTGAGCTAATCTTTGAAGGGCATGTGGAGTTTGGGTAAGATGGAGAGGTGACATTTGGGGATGGGGTAGGGAGGATGGTTGAAGAGAAGTGCACACTTTCCCACAGAGTTGTGGGAAACAAATGAGGGTAAAGGTGTCAACGTGAACTACCTGGGGTATTTGTGAGACTTGGAGGAAGCCAGGCTGTTTAGAGCAGAGCATTCCTAGTACTGTTATTGAAAGTAAGAAGGTGGAGTTTTCTCAGGATCTCCTGAGAAACTGTCAAACTACAAACACCTAACAAATAAGAAAAATTTCTAAACAAAGGGGTGATATGTAAAAGCCCTGTTTCAGGAAGCAGAGTCAGGTGACTGATCAAGATCTTTAGAGCAGGAAAACATGAGCCTGAGTCAGGCCAGAAGTTTATTTGTCCCTGGGGGAGAGAGTTTGGTAAAGCATTGTTTTTACTTCCTCTCTTTATGAGGCTCCAGAAATTTGACAAGGTCCAGAGACATGAAGGCCTGCTCAGAACATCAGAAAAATTAAAGTTACTTCTCTTGATGTTTGCTTATGGAAAAGGGAAAAACACCCCCAAACTGGCCTCAATCCCAGTTTCACAATTTACTTGTGGGGGGGTGGGGGAGTTGATCATCTTTTTTTATTTCTCTTCCCACAACCAGTTAAAAAAACAAACAAAACAATCAACTTAGGTACAAGGATCCAATATTTAAAAAATCATAGTGCAGAGAGTGCCAGACTTTCAATATATAAGGACTTTGGTCCCAAGCTGTGGAATTGAGAGACTATATAATTACATGTCACTTTAAATGAGTTTTGCTATTTGTCTCATAGATTGTTAGTCTTTTTTCTTAATGTTCTGAAATTCTTTTCCTTTTCGTTGAATTTATTGGGGTGACACTGGTTAACAAAATTACACAGCCTTCAGGTGCACAATTCTGCCACACGTCATCTGTACACTTACTGTGTATTCACTCTGAAATTCTTTTCATAGGGCTCTTTGATAGCTAATGCTTTTGTTTTGCTTTTCTACCAAAGCACTTTTTGTTATTACCGGTGTTTGCGCGTGGCATGCATAATTCAAAAGTCAGAGATAGTATTTGTTACTGTTTTTTCATACGCAGTGTCACAATGCAATAAGCCATTGAGTTCTTTAAATTAAAAATAAAATAAATGCACATGATACAGAACTCAGAGGACCACTAGATATATAGTGAACACTCCCCTTGTATCTTCGGTTCTCCAGCTGGTCTCCTGTTCTTGTTGGTTCTCTCAGTCATTCCCAAGGCACATTTTAAATGTTGAATGATCTTAGACTTTTTTTTTTTTTAAGATTTTTATTTATTTATCTTTAGAGGGGAAGGGTAGGAGAGAGGGAGAGAAATATCAATGTATGGTTGCCTCTTGTGTGTCCCCTGCTGGGAACTGGCCTGCAACCCAGGCATGTGCCCTGACTGGGAATCGAACCGCGATCCTTTGGTTCGCAGGCCCGCGCTCAATCCACTGAGCTACACCAGCCAGGGCTGATCTTAGACTTTTAGATTTGGAAGGATCTTAGGGATCATTTCTTTACCATTACATTTCTTGGGATGTTAAAGAAAAGTGGGTCAGATTTGAGGAATGGATGTGGATAAATAATGGGGTTGAGTGGCCCCTCCAAAATTCCTTACATTATCATTTTTTGAAACTAAACCCTTTATGAAGCCAGTTTCCCAAAGATCTCTTTCTAAATTACAAATATATGTTTTTTCTTTTAAGGTTTTTTCTAATATTTTCTAGTACTTCCCTATTCTTGAATGTCTTGTTTTTCAAATTTAATTAAAGTAAAAGCAGTATTTAGATGCTTTTAATTTTATTTTTAAAAGAAAATAAAGAACAGGGCAGAAATAAATTAGTACTTTAGTATTTTTACCATATTAGTAAAATTTATATCTAATTTTGTGATTTTTTTTGCATTCATTTCTATGATTTATGATGTGAGAATTCATGTTGTCATAAAAACATTTCTAATTTTATTATAGGAAGATAGGAAATGATCTGTAGAAATTTGTTGGTTTTGTTTTTGTTTTTGTTTTTTTTTGTTTTTGTTTTTGTTTTTGTTTTTTTAGTGACTTAAAAGGAAAGCATTTATTAATATGGTCATTGCACTTTAACTTTTTTTTTTTTTTTTTTTTTTTTTTTAGTACTTAACCACATTGGCGTATGTTTGACTTCACTGTTAACTTTTTTGTTGTTTAATCTGTCTGTTTTGATTTTTCAAGTCACCTTCCTGAAGTATTTCATGTTACTGTTTTTGTGCTTTTCTAGCATGATTCAGCTTTCATATTTTTCCTTTCTTCTTAAGTATTGTTCATCTTAGCAGTGATGAAAATAAGTTAGCATTTTTCTCCCCAAAATATTGGGTTAAATAGTGTTTTCTTAAGATCATAGACTTAGGGGTAGAAGAGAGAGACCTGAGCCCACGGAGCCCAGGGCTAAACAAACAGGCTTCACCCTGTTGCCACTTCTCTCTCCTCTGTTGGATAGTGGCTGCCTGAGGGCTAGGGCAGAGTCAGCCCCCCCGCCCTGTCCCCCCCACCCCACACCGGGAAGAGGCTATTTGATTTGCGGTGTCTGTTGTGGACGTGGAGCAGTCCATTTTCAGAACCAGGGCTATGTTTGGGGGACATGCAGAAGTCCGTAAGACGTCCATATTCAGAACCAGGGCTGTCTGTGTTTTGGCTGTTCCTCTAATAGCCCAGGAAGCTGAGAAGTGAAGTGATCTACTCACAGTCACAAAGCCCATAATTCTGTGGATCTGCTCACCTGCCATTTCAGTGCTGGGAGCTAAGTGCTGGGCTTTTGTCTCTAGAAGAATTCTGGTGTTCTTTCTGGATTTTGTTTTTCTTTTCAAGTGAGAATTGAATTCTGTTAGGTACTTAAGTTTGTCACAGTTCGTTTAGGAAGGACTCAGAAGTGTTCATCAGGCTTTATAAAGATAGAGAGGATTCTCATTATTTTAGCAAAGGAAAGGGGCTTGAGTTACAGCAAGCTAAAATTTAGAACCTTTCATTTATTTTTAAGGCTTTCCCCTTAAACGTTAAAACTTGCTACCATCTTATTTCCGTTACTATCTAACCAGACCCATCCTCCCCCCACAAGAGGGAAAAGGTTGAATTTTATGAGAAAGAATGACTTCTATTAAAGAGAGATTGTTGGTTCATAAGACTTGGCCTGGAAGAATTAAACCACCAGTAGCATGACACAGGGTAGAGAGATGCTATAAAAGCTTTTTATTTTCAATAGTTACCTACATTTTGGCCAGGATTGTGCAATTACAAACAGACAGCTCAATACACACACGTGATAGTAGTAGCTTTATATACTGTGTATATTAGTATTTATTTTCTGATCGCTGACTTGGTAAATCTTCATATTAAAAATATCCTCTCTGACATTTTCAACATCTTGTGGGCTTATTTTGGTGGTTTAGATTAGTTCTTAGAATCCCTTAGAGCACTTTCTTCGTGTTTTACCAAAACCTTTTTTAAAGTCTGTAGACTATTAGGACAGCTTTCAAACAAAATATTTGTTGCCTTATTAACTGTAAGTAATCGGATCTACAAGTATTGCCAACTCCAGTCATGCACATCTTTATCTACACACACGCTGTTCAGTGTGGTTGATTTCTCCCAGGGTAGTTTCCTCATTTGGAGGTATGTTTTTCTAAATAAACAAATTTTCAGTTGAATAATGGTGCAGTTCTTAGTCTTTATTGTAATACAGATGTTGACATACAGAATTGCTAGCGGTAGGGTTCTGCAAACCCTCTGTGTAGAAGGGAAGTGGAGAAAGGGGGGGCCATCCCCGTGGTGGGTTCTGTTCCGGCACCACGTGGGCTGTTCTCTAATGACAGAAGGTGGTGGGAGAAGGTCTGAGGGAGAATCAGATTTACTTTCACTCTGCACCCAACTTTCTTGGTCACCACTTTTGTAAATTAAGAGAGAGAAAGCTTTTCAAAAAGCATTAAGTTTGTTCTTAACATTTAACATTAAATCTGCAATTCAATATCTGTAGTCTCTGTTCCTTGTTTGTGCTGTATCTTTGATTCTTATGATTTCGTAAATTCCAGTTTTAGAAAAAGGAGACCTAGAGCAAAATAAATACTACGCAATTTTCTCAAGTTCTTTTCCTCTCATTCCCATGGTTCCTTTCCTCTCCGCATGCCCTACCCCTCCAGTCCAGTGCCTCCCCTCCCCCAGAGCAGTACATTAAATGAAAGAGGCATTTAATAGATGTATACAAATATACATACGTATATTGATTTGAAGGTGGGGAAATTGGTAAGTTTGAAAAAGGAGGGTTTTTTAGAATTAAGGAAAAAATCTGGTCTGAAGCCCAGGAAATTCATAATAGATGAAATTCTTGTTACTAGTTACCTTTTGTTCACTGGGTAAAATTCAGCTTGCTTTTAGCATGGTTTCTTTTAGACCTAGCCTTGTTTATTTTAGGACTTTGTGTTTAGTCCAGCACTTACTAACTTAGTGGATTAAGAAAACTCTTGCAAGAGCAAGAATGAGTCATAGCTGTACTTCCCTTTGGGAGAGAAAGAGAAAGAAAACCCTCAGATTAGTCTCCATTATATACTTGGAATGGGTTCAGCATTTTCTTTGATGGCTGAGTAAATGATAAGCCTTCCTTGCAAGTCACCTCATATCATATTTGGTTTTGTCCACAGTGTGACTGGTAGAAGGCTCTTTCAGGTTAGCCAGCAGACATAAAGGGTTCTGTAACCTTATAACCCTGGGAGATTTCATTCATATGATGTCATGTCTATTTTAAGATTTTTTTTTTTTTGCTTGTAACAACTTTTAGAAAAGCTTCAGTATTTTCTAATGTACCTAGTCTATTAAATAAACAAAAAAAGAGAAAAAAAAGGAGAAGATGATTGAAAAACATTTAGTGCTGAGAAACTGGGTGTGTTAAGGGTGTGGCTCTTGTGCATTTGTCTTTGGTATGCACAGACCGGGCTCCTCTCTGACCTTACCTTGTGTCTCTGATGCTGCAACTCCACCAAGAAGAATAAAAAGAGGAGTCAGCTAGGACTAGGAACTGCTGTAGCTCCTTTGAGCCAGAAGAGGAAGTGGGATACTCACAGGGGAGCCACAGTCTCTCAGTACAGTCTTATTGAAAGAGTGGTTTTGAAGTGGTATGAGTAACATGTTAACTATTTTCCTGTAATAGTCACAGATAGGACCTGACTGCTTTCCACCTAACGGTTGTCCTCGTTGCCCTGGCCAGGTGGCTTGGTTGGTTGCAGCAGCATCCCTACATCAAAAGGTTGTGGGTTGGATCCCCAATTGGGGCACATACAGGAAGCAACTGATATCTCTCTCTCTCTTCCTCTCTTCACCCTCCCTCCCCCTGTAAAAATCAATAAACATATCCTTGGATGAGGATTAATTTTTTAAAAAATTGTTTTTTAACGTTGCCCTCAGTAACTTGCTTCCAGTTAAACCTCTTCTTTGTCTGGGCCTTATCAAGTGTTTCTGGGCTGCCCTGAGACTTCAGACTCTGTTTTCCTGCCTATGCTTTGGGGATCTATAGATCTCAGTTTTTTTTTTTTAATTCAAGATGTTGTCAAATACAATAGCAGGAAAGACAGGGCTACTTAGCTAATCTCATACATGGGTTGGTTAGTTTCCATGAAACTTTTACACAGTTTAATCAACCACCGTTTTCTCGAGTTCTGCATGCAAAGCAACTACCTCAGATTGCCCACATTTGGGTCAACCATAGCATCCCAAGAACTCCACAAAACTCATTATTTAATGTACTGTCTTTTAGGCTTCATTGTGTAGAAGAGCCAGTGAACCAAACAGAAGGATAGATTTAGTATCCAATTTATTTCCTTTAAAAATGGTCTTTACTGTAAAAGTAACACATTATAGACAATTAAAATAAAGTGGTTTTCATTTTTTAGAAGTAAATACTGTGTACATAGTGCTTTGGATGAGGTGGACACAAAGTACATTTTTTGGTTATAATTAGTGTTATCTAGAATCATAAACTTATAAAAAGGAAATGACCTTATGAGACTTAGAACTCCCTTGCACTTGAGGAATCTGCTACACACTATCACTGACAGATATTCGTACTCTTTAACAGAGCCAGGAATAGACGGATGACTTTCTTTCCTCCAGCCTTCTGCGACCAAGAATGTTTCTCAAATCAGCAGAAATGCAACTCAAGCCTAACATTAAAGAGGGAAGTGTTTAGGTACTTTTAAATGTTAAAATTTCTAGGCAGAGATCACTTATTTTTAAATTGTTTCCAAATTAATTCTGAAGCCAGATCCAAACCAAAAAAAAAAAAAAAAAAAGGAATGCTGATTTGAAATTTTTAACTAAAGCAAATTGAAGCAGATACGTAAGAAGTTATTGGATGGTGAACCATAACCAGTTCAAAAGATTACCTGGATATTTATCTAGAGGCCATATTTTGATTCTAACTACTATTATCTAACATATATCAACATGAAATACTTTTATTTAAAGATAAACTTCCATAGTCACTAAAAGTCTTCTTGGCCGTGAAAGGATAATGAGACCGCCAGCCACTAGTCACTGTCTGAAACAAAAGGGCAAAGGGAGAGCCATGCTGGCGAGGCACAGTGTCCTCGAGCAAGGATGACCAATTTCTTACACAGGGTTTTTGGGAAGCGTGGAATTCCCCAACTGGCAAACTTTTCAAAGTCATAGTGACACCACTGTAGAAGCATGATTATTTGGGTGAGTCTTTTGATTGGTTGGCTGACTTGGAGTAGTGTTTACTGAAGTGAATCTCTCTCTAATTGGCTGACCTTTGGAAGTGAGAAGCTGAAGGTGATTGATTTGCTTACAAAGGTAAATTGTTGAGTTTTGTTTTTTGATGACTTGTTAAAATGGCTGCAGAAAAATCCCTTTCTTTGTGGGAACTTTAATTTTCAAAATTAAATACATATAATTAATTATGCAATGCAGACATTTACAGCAGGTCCTTGAATAATGTTTTGTTCAACATTGTTTCCCTTATAACATTGAGAGGGTAATGTAAGAACTTAACTCTTGTTTATATCATTTATCCTATTGGTAAAATTGGTTTCATTATATGTATTTTTGCCTAAAGTTGCAGAACTTATTGATAATGTTGAGTGAGGACTTAGTGTATTTAAAAATTTTTTGAGGCACAATTCCAGAGTAAAGGGAGAAAATCTCAAGTGGGCAGCTTAATAAATTCACTTATGTATATACTTGTGTAATTACAACCCAGTTTACAGCACATTTTCATCACCCCAGGATGTTTTCTAATGTCCCTGCCTTATCAATACCTCCTGCTAGCTATTTGCCAGGGGTTAGTTTTGCCTGTTCTTGAATCTTATGTGCATGAAAGCATGTAGCATGCATTCTTTTATGTCTAGCTTTTTATATTCCTTTCAGCATAATGCATGTGAGATTCATTCATGTTTTTGCACTTATCAGTAGTTGCTCTTTATCTCTATTTATGACTGTTCCACAATTCCTTTGTGTATTCTGTAATGAACATTTTAGTCATTTTCAGGTTGAGGATATTATGAATAAAGCTGCAGTGAACACTTTTTACATCTTATTTTGTTAACATAAATAAGCATTTCTCTTGAGTATATAGCTAGGAGTGAAATTGCTGTGTCATTATGGTATGATGTATGGTATGGTTGTTTAGTTTTAGTACATACTGCCAAATAGTTTTCCAGTGTTTGAATCAATTTGCACTTCACCAGCAATTTATGAGTTTCAGTTGTTCCACATCCTTGTCAACACTTCAGCTAGGCCTTAAAGAATCTGTAGGGGTTTGATTGAGGGCAGAGGCAGATGAGAAAGAATGCCTTCGTTCCAGAGAGAGGGGAACAAAAATAAAGGCATAGAGACCTAAAGAATTCATATTTGGAGTATAGGCCATGTGGTTGGGGAATGACTGGAGATAATATTGGAAAGCTGTCTAAGACTAGGATGTAAACTTTGTATTTTGTGCTGAGGAACTTGAACTTATCTTGTATGTCAGAGGTTTACAAATTTTTTTCTACAAAGGGTCAGATAGGGAATGTTTTAGGTTTTGCAGACCATCTGCCTCTGTCTTATTTATTTAACTTTGTCATTGTAGCAAAAAGAGCAGCCATGGACAATATATGTGACTGCGTTTCAGTAAAACATTTACAGAAACAGGTAGCAGGCAAAATTTTGTCCACTGACACTATCGTTTGCCTAACACTGCTGTAGGTAATAATGAGTCCTTTTTTAAAAATTTGTTTTTCAACTACAGTTTTCTCCATTTCTCCCCACCCAAACCATCCCTACCTCCCACCCTTGGTCTTAATCCCTTTGGCTTTGTCCATGTGTTCTTTATACATGTGATATGAGTCTTATATAAGGTGTTTGAACCAGAGAACAGCGTCACATGCATTCGGTAGAGAGAGAACAGAGAAGGGTCTGAAGACCCTGAGCCTGTCCCCTTGAAGTGGTGACGAAATGCAGGTAACATCTTATGTAATAACAGAATATATCTCTGAATCATGTGATTCCAGTTGTGTGTGTGTGGTTTGTTTTTTTTTAATGTAGTCAGTGTTGAGAGACCTTTCTCTAAAAAATATGAAAGTGGGAGAAAATAAGTGGAGATCCAACAGGGATGTCCAACTTTTTGGTGCCTGTGGGCCACACTGGAAGACAAAGAGTTGTCTCGGGCCACACATTGAATACACCAAATACTAACTCACACTGATGAGCAAAAAAGAAGGTTTTAAGTAAATTTACGATTTTGTGTTGGTTGTCATTTATAGTTATCCTGGGCCCCATGTGGCCAGGAGGCCACGGGTTGCACACCCCTGGTAGGATATGGTTTTAATTTTTTTAATTATTCAGATAGAAAGCTAAATGTCTCAGTGAAATGAAATTGCTGAGAATCCATCTGAAAATTGGCAGGTCCAGGAAATCTAGTGTGAAAAATAAGGAGAACTCTAGAGATAAGTAATACTTAAAAAGCAAGTTGGTTAATGGGATGAAGAGTTTTTGCCCAGAATGTTCCAGGAGTTTCCTGGTGTTCCTGAGTGTAGCCCCTACTAACTAAAGTCGGGTGAAGCAGTGGCAGAGTAAAAAGGAAAGCATACCGTGGCAACAGTCCCTATAGACTTTGGGAGCTATTTTAACCAAGTTTTTCGGCCTGTGAGTCGGACAAGATAGGCTGCCACGAGAGTATGAACCTAGTTATCAGAGTTGACATGACTTAAGCTTTCTAGAGCAGTGGATCTCACAGTACACTTCCGGACCTGGGCCACTTGGGAGCGTGTTAGATATGCAGATCCTCAGCCCTGCTGCCGACCCCTTGGGCAGGAGAATGAGGGTGGGGCCAGAAATCTGGGTGTCAACAAGCCTCTGCAAGGATTTCTAAACCTTGAAAACTGCTACTCCAAAAAGTGAATAAGGAGGAAAAATTAAACAGTCTGAACATAGCAGAATTTCAAATTTAAAAATTTTCTACTTCCTAACTTATCTGGCAAAACTTTTTGCTTCTGTGCAAACTTCTTGCATATATATATATATATATGCATATATATATATATGCATATATATATATGCATATATATATATATTTAAATGACTGTGAGAATACAATACTTTAAAAAAACTATTCCCATGATGTGTAGATTATCTTTGTTACTTTTTTATTTAATTGTACTTTACATCAGCTTGGCGATCTTAAAAAGTTCCTGTAGACACAGGATAGATTTAAAATACTTTTCTAGCACATGGGACTCACTTCTTCATCGTTCAGAATTTGTTCCCCTTCCAGTAGACAGATGTCAGCGCACAAGCAAGCAAGGAGTAATAATTTACTTTCTGTCCTCTCCCTAGGACAGAAAGCAAAGCACAGCACTGTTTCCAGAGTTTCCCTTCCTGAGGAGTTTCTGAGCTGCTCCTGCTAGGAACATTTTTAGTACCTAGATAGACATTCCCCAATAGAGGAGGAGAGCGGAGAGGGAAGCTACAATCAAGGTAGAGAATCTGAGAATGCGAACACCCAATGAGAGAATGCCACTGTTAAGTTTTCAGCGACTTTAGATAGGATGAGCACCAGTGGTTTGCTTTGGATTGAAGCTTCTGGGAAACTTTAGTGAATTACCTGGAATTTCTTGCCCCTTGGCAAAATTTCATTATATGAATCTGAAATGGCATTCTACTGCTTTGTAAGAAAAAAAAACAAGCCAATTCCTTAAAAATTAAATAAAGAACACTTAATAACATTTTCATAAAAAGCTAAGTAAGAGTTGAAAGAAAATGAAGAAGGTTTTTTTAATATGTAGCTGATGAAGATTAGTATCCAGAATATAAAAGAGCATCTGTTTTTTTAAAAAAAGGTAAACAATAATAAAAAATGAGCAACAGATTCTTCACAGAATAAGGAACACCATTAGCCAATGAATGAACATATTAAAGATGCTCAGCCTTATAATTCAGCAAAATGCAAATTAAAATGACCGTGAAATAAAATTACACATTCACCAGAAAGGCCAAAAGAAAAAGAAAAGCCTGTTAATACCATCAGTTACAAAGGATGAATGACCTGAACTGTCAGGTACTGAATCTTCTAAGACTGTAAGTAGGTATAACCACTTTGAAAATAGTTTGACATTAGGTAGTAGAGTATAAGCATACCCTCTGAGTAACTTTGAGAAATTCTTGTGTATGTATCAGGAAATAGGTAATAAGATTTTTTTATAGTGGAAAAATAGAGGGGAGGAAAAGTACAAAAACCTCAAATATTCATGTATACTATGAGTACTATACTAACTGAATACTATATAGAAATGAAAATAAGAAGTATAGCTTTAGGCATCAACTCAGAAGAAATGAAAAAAAGCAAGCCACAGAAGGATACATACTATATGAGCCCATTTATATAAAGTGCAAAAAAAAAAAAAAAGGGTAGAACTAAAACTATTAAGGATATGTACACTTAAGGCAAAACTGTAGAGGAAAGCCAAAGAGTAATTAAAAATTCAGTACAATGGCTGCTACTTCTGGGTATGGAAATGCCACTGGCAAAGGGAATGTGGGGGTACTAGCAATGTTCTCTTTCTGAAGAAGGGCAGTACATGCATAGGCATTCATTTTATTTTTTAAGCAATAGTATATAAAAATGCTCTGTGTGACAGATTTTACTTTGGGTTCAAGAATGATCTCTTAGGGTAAACTATTTTATTCTCTTCAAGGAATGTCATGTTTCTCACCTATAGAACCTGGGTGGCATGCATATATGTATACATTTCAAAATACATATATAATGCTTATTTTGTGTATTTTGTACGTGTGTACATGGGCCTTATTTCGGTTCACAGGCCAGCGCTCAGTCCACAGAGCCATACCAGCCAGGGCTATTTATTGCCATTTTATTGTTCATAGTTTTGATCTTCTTTTTCTTAAGTCCCTTTAGCATTTCATATAAGAATGGTTTGGTGATGATGAACTCCTTTAGTTTTTTTCTTGTCTGGGAATCTCATTAGCTGCCCTTCAGTTCTAAATGATGGCTTTGCTTGGTAGAGCAATCTTTGCTGTAGGTCCCTGCTTTTCATGATTTTGAATATTTCTCACCAGTCCCTTCTAGCCTGCAAAGATTCTTTTGCAAAATCAGCTGACAGTCTTATGGGAGCTCCCCTGTAGGTAACTAACTTCTCTTGTTGCTTTTAAGATTCTCTCTTTATCTTTAACCTTTAGCGTTTAAACTATGATGTGTCTTGGAGTGGGCCTCTTTGCAGCTGTCTTATTGGGACTCTCTGTGATTTCTGGATTTGCATATCTATTTCCTTCACCAAATTAGGTAAGTTTTCTTTCATTATTTTTTCAAATAGATTTCTAAATTTTTGCTCTTTCTCTCCTCCTTCCAGCACCTCTATAATGTGAATGTTGGAACCCTTGAATTTGTCCCACAGGCTGCTTACCTCATTATTTTGGATTCTTTTTTCTTCTTGTTCTAATTGGTGGTTTTTTGCTTGCTTATACTGCGAATCGTTGATTTGATTCTTGGCTTCATCCACTCCACTGTTGTTTCCCTGTAAATTTTTCTTTATATTAAGTAGTTAATCTTTTGTTTCTGATTGGGCCTTTTTATGCTGTTGAGATCCTCACTAAGTTCCTTAAAAATCTTTATAACCAGTGTTTTGAATTCTGCATCTGATAGGTTGCTTATCTCCATTTTGTTTAACTCTTTTTCTGGAGTTTTGATCAGTTCTTTCCTTTGGGCCATGTTTCTTTGACTCCTAATTTTGGCAGCCTCCCTGTGTTTGTTTCTGTGTATTAGGTAGAGCTGCCTTGACTCCCTGTCTTGGTAGCATGGCCAAATGTAGTAGGTGTCTTGTAAGGTCCAGTGGCACAACCTCCCCTCTCACCCAAGCTGGGTACTTGAGGTGTGCCCTTTCTGTGGGCTGAGTAAACCCTCCTCTTGTAGTTGAGCCTTGATTGCTGTTGGCAACAGATCAATGAGAGGGATTTACACAGGCCAGTCAGTTGCAAGAATTGGCTGTGACAACTTACTACCAACCTCTGCCCTCTCTGTAGGATCAGCTATGCAGGGGCAGGAGGATGGTGGTGTTCTGACGTGGTCTGTAGTAGTCCATTAGGTGTGCAGGCTCTGGGGGTTTCTAGGTAGTGCAGGACAAGGTCAGCCCCCACCTGTGTTTTGCCCAGGACCACCCTGCCTGAGCTATAAAGGAATCTGAGATGGCTGCTCCCTGTCTTGACTTGGAGATTTTCAGGAGAAGCCAAGTTGTTAATATAGGCTGGCTGCTGCTAGTGCTGGGTCCACTTAGCAAGAGGTATGGGGACTCACTGAGGCCAGCTGTTTCTTACTGAGAAGATTTGGGAAGTTATGAAGCATGAGCCAAGACCAGCCATTCTCATGGAAAAGTTAGTTAACAGTTTGCGTTGATCCCATGAGGTGGGTGGGATCTCCAGGGTGGGGCCAGCAGTGTTAGCCAGGTTGATGGAGTCTCAATTATGGTACCCACCTGCCAGGTCTTTGGCTCTCTGGGGCTAGGGCTCAGAAAAGGGACAATAGCCACTTCTCTCCTTTCTGTGTGGGAGAAAGCTGTCCCTGGCTCTCACTTTGGTGCTAGACACTTCAATTCCTCCCTGTATATCACTGGTGCCTTTCAAGCTGCTTACCCTGGTGCTGGAGCCAGAGGGAGTGAGTCTGAGTAAGTGAGTCCATGTGTGGGTTCTTTGAGGGGAACAGCTTGGGATTCCAGAAGTGTCTTCTACCAACTCAGTCCCTGCTGATTTTTGCAACCAGAAGTTGTGGGGACTTATCTTCTTGGCTCTGGAACTCTGGGCTGGAGAGCCTGGTATGGGGCTGGGACTCCTCGCTCTCAAGATATCCCTCCCAAATTTTTATCCACCACTGTGGGTGTGGGACCAGACTGTTTTGTGTCTCTGCCCCTCCTACCAGTCTTTAATTCCGTAGTGGTCAGACTTTCCATTCGACTCAATTTCTGACATTTCTGAGTGATTTTTTTTCTATATTTTTGTTGTAATTTTGTTGTGGTTGTGCAAGGAGGTGAGCCATGTCTGCCTACATCGTCATCTGAAGTTCTCTCTCAGACCGTTATTTTTAATTGAGAAAATACATTCTCAGGATACTTAGTAAGTTTGCTGTCTTAAAGTTGGAAGTACAAAGTGGAGATTTACCAAACTTAGTGATGACAACAACAATAATAAATTTTTTTTAATGGAAAAATCCAGGATAACTGCTAAACCTATGGGGTTCCCATAGAACAGGTGTAATCAAGACCTGTCTTGAGCAATTGTTATAAGAATGCCTGAAATTTAAGATCTGCATAAGCACAATTCTGTTAATTTGTCTGGACTCAGATGGTTGCTAGTCAAATGATTAGCTGACAGTCCCCTGTGATGAACCTTCCTTTCTTCTTAGGAGATGAAAACACAAAAGGATCCATAAAATGTTACTGGCTTGAGGAGGAAAATATGTTAATTAAAATATTAATTGGGAAAACATGGGGGGAAGGAGGTACTAAAGAAAATATATCCTAACTTTGAAGTACTGGGTATTTTGCAGCCATGAAAAATTTTGCCAAATGATTATTATTTTATTTACAAAAGGAACATTTTATGAGACAAATGATCCACATGTATGACTAGTACTTAAGAAGTACTTTTGCTTCACACTTTTTGTGGGATTTTAAGTACCCTTTCCTATAGAGCAGTCCTGTGGTAACTGGAAAGATGTTGCCTACTGAGTCACCTCACAGCTCTTTGGGAGAAATCCACGTGGTAAGGAAATGGTGAAGGTCCTTTTCTGTAATCAGATTCTCCTGACTAACCTTGCTAATTAGTGGATGACATAGCTCAGCGTGGTTTTGATGGTTTTGCATATTTTACAGAAACAGTTTCAGAATGCTGTATTTTTTCCTTTAAAAGTTCCTTTAGGCTCCAGCTGGTGTGCCTGTGTGGACTGAGTGCTGGCCTGTGAACCAAAAGGTCACTGGTTGGATTCCCAGTCAGGGCTCATGCCTGGGTTGCAGGCCAGGTCCCCAGTTGGGGGTGTACAAGAGGCAACCAGTCAGTGTATTTCTCCACATTGATGTCTCTCTCCTCTCCATCTCCCTCCCTTACCCTCTCTCTAAACATAAATAAATAAAATATTTTTTTTTTTATTTTTTAAGATTTTTATTTATTTATCTTTAGAGGGGAAGGGTAGGAGAGGGGGAGAGGGAGAGAAATATCAATGTACGGTTGCCTCTTGTGTGTCCCATGCTGGGAACTGGCCTGCAACCCAGGCATGTGCCCTGACTGGGAATCGAACCGCGATCCTTTGGTTCGCAGGCCCGCGCTCAATCCACTGAGCTACACCAGCCAGGGCTAAATAAATAAAATATTTTTAAAGTAAAAATTTCTTAAAATTTTTTTTAACGTACATTTCAGAAATGTTTTTTTCCCAATGGCAAGATGCTGCTCCTCCTATGGTGAGTGCCTTAGTATCCCTGCTGTATTAATATTGAGTCAGAAATAATGTTCTTCTAGTAAAACAACTAGTTAAAGTTGTACCTTAAACATATTGTGCTTAAGCAAAGTATTCTGGGAGCATTCATTTGAAAGTCATTGATGGGAAAAATATGTATTTTAGCACGAATTATAACTTCTTTCCCCCAAAACCCAGTTATCAGAAAATCTAAATTCTATTAGGTAGACATTTTAATTTTAATTTTTTTACATTTCATATTTATATATTTTTTTAATTTTTATTTTAATTGTTGATCTTGTACAGTTTTCTTTTACTCCCGCCCCAGCCCTCCCCACCTCCCTCCCATTTCTAACCCCCCTTGTTTTCGTCCATGTGTCCTTTATACTTGTTGCTCTAAACCTTTCCCCTTTTCTCCTGAAATTCCCTCCCCTCTCCTCTCTGGTGACTGTCAGCCTATTCTCAATTTCATTGTCTTTGGTTATATTATGCTTGTTTGTTTTGTTGATTTAATTTTTATTTTTTTCTCCCCTCCCTCTCTTTTTTCCAGTTTATTTTTGTTGTTAACGAAAGACAAGATAAAGGCAATGAGCGATACACAGAAGAGGGTGGTGTGTGATGCATGGTCAAAGACTATACGACCTGTGGAAATTAAACTTCACTTAAACTAATAATAGATCTAAGTGGGTAGAGGTGGTATTTAAAATGTTTTTGTTTCTTCTCTCCATAGATTTAAGAAAAAGAAATCACTTCTGACTGTATTGAACAGTAATAGCTAAGTGACACTGGAAACAATGGCACTACCGTTCCGGAAGGACTTAGAAAAGTACAAGGACCTGGATGAAGATGAGCTCCTTGAGAAGCTATCAGAAACAGAACTGAAACAGCTGGAAACTGTTTTGGATGATCTTGACCCTGAGGTAGGTGCTACTAATGAAGAAAAAACAAAATAATTTTTTAAACTCTTTGAAATGAAGTAGCTGCCTTTGATCAGTTAGCTTTTCTGGGACTTTACATCAGCACTTCTTTATTCAAATGAACTTTTTGCCTCCTCTCTAGTTCCCCACTTCTAACTCCACATCTTTGACATGACTGTTCCAAACTGCTTTCTGCAACATCCTTATTTTCAAACTTCTGAAATTTTCTCTACTGTAAGAAATAGTTTCTCTCTGGGCAGGGAGGAAGGCTTTTGGTAAAATGCAGCTGATGATTAGTTCTTTGATGTATGCCAACTTCTGTGCCTCTTCAGAGTTTATCTGTTCCAGATGGCTACAGTGCAGCGTCTCTGGAAGGTTCTTGGTGACTTCGAATCTGACTGGTACCTTTCTGAAAAATGCTGATCAAACAGTAATTTTCTAGTCATTGGTAGACTAGATCTAAGTAGACTCTCAGCAATACTGCAATCCATGTGAGCAGACCTGAAAAAATATATATGTTTTGATTTGCAAAGTGGATGTTGTTTGTCTTATAAATTACACAGGCTAAGGTAGAGATCCTTGACCCTTGAATTGTTATTCCTTGGTATACATTGGGGGAGAGGTGAGGCAGTGAGGAGAGAACTCTAAGGTCGTAGCTACATCACCTGATGGTAATAGTTACAAGGCTTCTTTCCTTTACCAAGTTTCTTTATGCCAAGACATTGATTTGTAGTGCCTTTTAGAATTGAAATAGAATTTGTTTTATAAAATTGTTCTTGTTACTACCACATTTGTTTCTTGCTGGGATGTTTTTGAATATTTATTGAGAATACAAGTCTATTCCCAGCGTTACTCTAGCACTTGGATAAGGTATCAGTACCACAGATCTAATTCCTTAACCATAATTGCTATTATAAAGAAAAGCTTCCAGTACACATAAATCTGGGGGAATACTTACAATTAACAGTACTGTTTTGATCATGTCTCAGCATTACCTTCTACATGCAGTTCAATCTGTTAAATCTGTCTGAATCAAATGGTAGGAACAAAAGAGTTCGTCTAGTCCAGGGTTTCTCAGCCTTAGCACTATTGACATTTGGGACTGGATAGTTCTTATTGTGGGGGCTGTCCAGTACGTTGTAGGATGTCTGGCAGCATCCCTGGCCTCTGCTCACCCTCTGCAAGCCAGTAGTATCCCCCCTCTGTTTTAGAATGTACCTGGGATTTTGTTTTAATCAGGTATATAGTAAGATGATAGAGAGACAACTGTCTTGCAAGAAGAGTTTATTACAATAGAATAACAATAAAAAAGATTTTTTAAAAAGAAATGCTTTATAAAGTAAAACAATTTTTTCAAAATAAAATAAGTATTGTTTGTTTTAAAAACAAGAGTTTATTACTTAAAATTCCCAACAGCAAGAGCCACAAGAACCATGTGGTTCAGGGCCACATGGGGCAGCACCCAGGTTGGTCAGGAGCTAGGAATGAGCATGGCTGCGAACCTTTATTATGGTTTATAGGAGAAGTAGTGGTGGGTGGGGCAGACAGGTAGGTAGAGTTTGAGCAAGTTTAGGTGGTTTGAATAAACACAGTGGGCTCTGGTCTACAAGAGTGGTCTCTAGTTGTTCAGTACCTGGCCATGGGTGATTTGGGGCAGGGAAATACTGATTTGGTGTTGGGTAGAGGAGGTGCTGGGGGTATGGGCTCTGGATTGGTTGGTTTTCACACAAAAGGCACGCTATTCTTAGGAATTAGCCAGCTTAGGAGGGTGCAGGCTTTTCAGAGTTAGCAAGGCCCCCAAATGTCACGGCGTTATAAAATAAAAAACATTATGTTGTGATAACCACAAATGTTTCCAGACAATGCCAGTTGTCCACTGGAGGATGAAACCACCACTGGTGGAGAAACATCGATCTAGAACTTGCTCTCTGTTTACAGATGGAAAACAAGTTAAGGAACTTAGCCTCAGTTATTACAATTAGTGAAAGAACCAAGACTGGGTTCCTCACTGCCTGACTGATCCTTAACAGAGTCTAGTGATCTGTCTGTTAAACTAAGTGAGTCCCCCTTTAATTCACATTCTGTGCTGTATGTCTAAAAGCTGATTGTTTAGATTTTCTTATTTGCAAATACATGGCCTGCTTTCTGTATGGGAGGACTTGGGTTCTAATCTCTGCATATATTTTGTAAATTCCCCAACCCTAGTTGCAGCTCCCCCAACCTCAAATACTATTAGTTGAAACTAGAAGAACAGTGATGACAGACACTTGTTGGGTGAAGTGTTTGGAAAGAGTGCCATTAAGGACCAGGTAAGAAAAGAAGAGGGCAAAGGCCGTAGCAGTTACTTGAGCCAGAGAAACACCACTGTAACTTATAAAATCTCAGAGGCTAGATAAGAGTAGAAAGAAGAAGGTTAGGTATGGTGCCTTGTTATATTTTGGAAGGCTATGTAATGCTTAGTAGCAGCCATGTTAATGATATTTTTATCTTTTTTAAAAAGGAATTATATGATCCATTAAGTTAAAGTATACTTCTAATAAAGCTTTCCGTGGGTTTTAAGCCTTGAAAGCCAGTTAGCTATCATTTATTTTGTGGTCTAAGATTGTATTTAAGGAGCCAGGATTCCAGCCGACATATCTATTAAAACTGGTAAGTTTCATATGGACTTAAGCAGGTAGGTGGAATAAAGCCACTCTTATCCCTACAACCATGAAATGGCAGTATGTACACGAATGCCTTTTTGATGGCTAAAAGAAGTAACTTTTATTAATTTGTCTTAATGAGCAGTTTTCTTTAAAAGTATTCTCAACTCTTTATTCAATAAATATTTGTGGGGGAGGGATGCGGCCTATAGATATTAGGTACTGCTCAAGGCTTAGGGATACCAGTGAGCAAAATGAATGTGGTCTTTGCCCTCAGGATGCAGGCTCTAGGAGGGTGGTTAGACATTAATCAAATAATCATGCCATATTGATATAAGAGCATATGATGGGAAGTTAGGAAAATCTTCCTTTGCGGGGAATGGAGCTGCAGTCTGAAAAATAAGTAGCAAATAAGGATGGACAGAGCATTCTGGGGAAGACCTTGTGGTAGAAGGAAGTATATGGCAAGTGTAGTGGGGGAAACAAGGTCTAGTGTGACAAGATCAGAGAGGGTGTGAGATAAGGTTAGGGTAACCTTGTGGGGTGGGAGGGAGGGGTGAAGAGTATCAGGAACTGATTCTGGGAGACCAGTGGGGAGGCTAATGTGATAATCCTTTCCAGCTTGGATCGTAGTTTAACCAAAGCGATGGTATTGGAAATGGAGAAGATTAAACAGACTAGTGAGATTTTTTAGGAAGTAAAAATGGATAGCACTTGATGGTTGGCTGGAAATTGATTCTTCCTGTGTAGCTCGTCTTGATTTCAAAGTCTAAGAGTAGAAATCCTGTCTTTCTTTTGTATGTTCCCATAGACAATTTTGTGGTACAAAAACATACTTGGTGTGGGGTTGGGAACAGACTTCCTTTGTGTTTCATCTTTGTAGGTGAGCTTTCTGTGTAATACACGCCATTACACGAGGAGAACACAAAGGTGAATTGTATGAAAACTATGATGGATCTCACCAAATGGCCAAAGTTGGAGTGCTGTATTTTCTAGTTATAAAATGAGTATTTGTTATTATCATTATCCATATAAGATCACCCTTCATAACAGCCATAAGACACGGCCTCATTGGCAATATTGAGAGGTGTTGCAAAACAGGGTTGGCTCTTTGGCGTGATTGTTGGCTTCCTCCCATTTTCAAAGCAAAGGAATACCCCAGGAATAGTGAGACGAGGCAAGGTCACCTCTTTGACTTCTGACAAACAGAAGGATGGAGCTCACATTGTCTAGTCACCATTTACTATTCCTGGGTTGGTGAAAATTCTGAGCAGAGACTACAGGAGACAACTCTAATCCATCATCTCACCCTTCTCCATGCTCAGTCATTCCCTGCACTCAGAAAGACTGTAGCCATGGGGGAACCCCGGGGACATAACTCTTGCTGTGAGTATCTCCGGGTGCCTTGTGCGCGTTGGTTACTGCAAATACATCCTAGTGGTGATATACGTGCACATACATACACATAGAGTTGAACCTTTCATGTTGTGTTTAATCTCCTGTACCCTGGTGCTTTTATCGTAAGAAAGTCTTCACCCTGAAATAAAAGTCATTGTGAAGGACTATGATATGTATAGTCATTTAACATCCTTTTATTAGTTATTAAGCATTAAAAAACTGCTTTTTATTACTATCCGAGGACATATTAAAAGTAAAATGGTGTTCTGCTAGTAGAAGAATATTATCTAAAGAAATATATTTGTACCTATTTCAGTAATAATATAGGTGAATACTACCTAATTAAAGAAAAAAAAAGAACTTTGGAACACTTTCACATTGCAGCCATAAATCCTGTAGTGAAGTGTTTAATTCCTCCATCACATTCTAATCTGTAATTCTTTCTTATCTGAGAATGTATGTAAGCATATAGCATTGGCATTCTTGGTGGTCATAATGGTTGATTCATTCTCTTTGGCAGAATGCCCTTCTGCCTGCAGGGTTCCGGCAGAAGAACCAGACCTCGAAGTCTGCCACGGGGCCGTTTGATAGAGAACACCTTCTGTCCTATCTGGAGAAGGAGGCTTTGGAGTATAAGGACCGGGAAGACTATGTACCCTACACTGGAGAAAAAAAAGGTAAACATGGAATTTTGAAATCATTATGTACTAGCACTTGATTTTTCTTTTTTTAAATAGGTCTGGAGAAAATAGTATTTTTAGAGGTATATTGTTGATAGCCTTAAAGAATGATGGTGTTGACTTAAATTGTTAGATAATTTGGGCATTTTATTTACATTTCTCATCAATTTGGCTAGTAAGTTCCTTCTTAATTATTTGTTAGGTTTTATTACACAGTGATTTTATATAATACTCTTTAGTTCTCTGTTGTGACAGATAACCGAAAGTGTACTGAGGTAAAATTTTTAAATCAACAGTAAATTATAGAATGGAAATGATATCAAAGTGCTGCTCTCTTCCAACTCCTGTCTTTACAGTGGAATGCCATAAAATAATTCAGGCCCTATTTTCAAAGACCTTTTGTAAAGGGTATTCTATAGCCTTCCTTAGTAATTTATGGTTATAATTGTCAATACTTTGTAATCATTATTTTCAAAAAACTTTTCTAGTCCAAGTCCTTCCCATTGCAGATTTCAACTTGGGATAGTTTCAGTGGAGCCTGAGTACTGCTCTGTTTTTAAAAGTAACACTTAACATGACACAGGTTAAGTTTTTCAGCTTTCAGTACAAGTTGGCCTGAGAAGCCAGATTCTGCTTGCACTCTTACTCAGGATATGACGCATGGGCACTGGGGAGTGGTGGGAGCAGTTGTAGAGCTGAAGATCAGCTCTTTCAGGCACTGTTTTCACATCTGACTCCTTAGTGGTCTGGGCAGGAAGCATGATTAGAACACAGTGCTTTCTCATAGTGAGGCATTAGCTTTGTATTTGCAAAGGAGGCTCTTCTCGTGAATTTGGCCACAGTTCTGTCACATGGCTACCCCTTAGCTGTAAGGGAAGCTGAAAATTTTATTTTCGCATTCCAGCTTCTATAGGAGAGGAAGGCTAATAATCAGCTTTTGAGTAGGTATTCACAAGGTCTACATCAGGCCTTTTAAAAATTATTATCCTCAAACCCTCTGCTCTTTCTGTACATCCCTTCTCCCCATTTCTAGTTGAGAATCACTCCCTTAGAAAATTGGCATTAGTCATGGTTCTCCAGGGAAACAAAACCAGAAGGGTGTGTGTAATTGTAAGTGTAAAGCGAGAGAGGGAGAGAGAGTTATTTTAAGAAATTGGCTTATGTGATTGTGGAGGCTTAGTAAGTCTAACATCTGTAAGGATAGGCCAGTAGGCTGGAGACCTAGGGAAGAGTAGCAGTTTGAGTCCAGAGACTGTCTGCTGGCAGAATTCCTTCTTGCTCAGAGGAGATGAGTCTTTATTCTATTAGGGCCTTTAACTGATTGGATGAGGCCCACCACATTATAGCTTCACTTGAAGTTCAATGACTTAAATGTTAATCTCATCCAAAAACACCTTCATAGAAACAAACAATATTTTACCATATTTGGGTACCATGCTCAGCCATATTAGCACATAAAATTAACCATCTGTTACAGGTGGTAATGTCATACTCCTCAGGTGTTGGGGGCCACAAAAAGATTTGAAAATCAGTGCATAGCTTTGAAGTATGGAGAAACATGCAAAAACATGAGTTCTTTCGTATTTGTCATAGAAAAGACTGCTGGCTATATTTTCATCTGCACAGCCATACCTATAGCACTATTTATAATTTTAATTCTGTTCAATAGAATATAATTTTATGATAATAAACATTGATTACTTTTTACTACTATGTATGTTTGAGATGGACTCTGGGGTTATACTTAGGAAGAAAAGTGGAGAAAATATTCAGAGGGAGAGATGTGACAAAAAGAGATGGCCGGAAAAAATATGGAATTTGAGGACAAGAAGAGAAAATAAGATGTGAAAGAATTGCATTTGTCCTAAGCTGACCCAGGAAGCTTCCTAGTGCGCGCTTGTTTCATAGCCCCGTTACCTAGGAAAGGATCGTGGAGGATTAGAGGAGGCAGAGAATTGTAGAAAATAAGAAAATGTCAGAGTTTAGAAATTACAGAGGTGAAGAATGTGGGTGACAATAGGGATATCCATAACTATAGAGTAATTGTTTTTGTTTCCTTCTTTCTCACTTCAGCTTTTAGCCATCTAAAACCTGAAAGAGATAAATGGAAGTAGTTGAAATAAAAAGCAAGTAATTTTACATTCACAATCAGTATTGTTGTTGGTTTTTTTAATACATTCAGTATTTTTACTGCTACTTATAGCTGTACTTGTCTGTTAAATACTATTTGTGGGCAACTATGATGTGGCGATTAAGACCGGGGCATTTTTTAAAATAATGAACATTTTCTTGAAGTATAACAGGTTGTAGAAAATGCATAGATGGATGCAGATTCATGAGTTTGGTAGTGAGCACACCCATACAATCTCAAGGCATTATCAGCATCTCTGAAAGATAACCCTTTATGCTTACTCCAGTCTCTTTTTCTTCTTCTCAAAGGTAACCACTGTTACAGCTACTAATATGATAGATCAGTTATACCGGGTTTGAAATTCATGTAAATGAAACTGGGGGATCTGCCTTGCCTATTTTATAAAGTTTTTGTGAGAACCAAATCTGTTAAAAGGAACAGTGAAATAACTGTAAAAATCCTTTACAGTGTAATCATTGTAAAAGATCATATGGTGATGTCATAACCAAACAAGAGATTTCCATTCTGTCTTAGAGGAGTTGTCCAGAACCAGAGAGATGAGTTTTGAGTTTCAGCAATGCATCTGATCGAAGCAAATACTACCCTAGACTGGGTGGCGTTAAGACTTACGAAAAGCCATATTACAGTGCTGTAGACCTACCAAAGAAGGAAGTAAGAGATGTGAAAGACTTAACATTTGTCCTAAGCTGATCCAGGAAGCTTCCCAGTGTGCTCTTGTTTTATAACCCCATTGACGGCGTCAAATTTGTCTTCAGCGTTGGGAACTTAGGTTGTAGAACTCACTCTCCTTTGAAATATAGCTAAAAGCCAGCTCTAATCTTCCGAAAGATTCACTCTAGGCACTCGTCTTTACGTTAGTTATTCTTGGTTATCACTAGTCCCTACAATAGGCCTTCCTTTCCTTGGGTCTTATTCCCAAGGTCTTGATCACATTCTAGAAGATTCTCAGAATAATTCATCTATATGTTATTAGCAAATATCCCAGTCATGCCAAATGTGAATTCCCTCCTTAGCTCTGAAAATCCAGAAGTTTATTTTTTTAGAGATGTCTCTCCATGACCCTTTACTCTGAACACCTAGGTTGAGTCCCAAGGTTTACTTAATAGCTTATTTCACAGGAGATAGACTTTCTGATTGAAAATGCCTTCCCAGGTAGTAGAGGTTCTTCATTACTCATAAACCAGTTGGCAAGCCTGCCTCTCTTAAGAAAACAGAAGCATTTTATTGTTTTGGTGTGCTTGGCTAGTTAGAATTCATAAAATGTGCCACTGGTCTCTTATTTTTCATACTAAGATGACTGCTCTCAAAGTTTCAGTATTCGATGGCTGTATTAGCTTTCTGGGCCAGGGAATGTTATAGTGATGGCACTTAGTTCCTTGAACTTCTTCCAAGTTATGTGCCAAAATCACATAAGGATCCTGTAAATTACTTTTAAAAGTCAACCAGATGACTACTTAATGTTTTTTGAAGAAAAAAATTGGAAAACACTAAAAAGAGTAGTTATCTAATTATTAAAGTCAACTTTCTCATATTCTGAGACCAGTTAAGTGACAATTGATTATATTTGTTACTCTTCCATCTTAAGGTACACCCTCTTTCTGGAGCTAAAATGGCACAGAACTAGCATAACAAAGGGAATCCCCATTAAACTGAAAATTGGATATGTCAGGATTTTTCATTTTGACCACAAACAAAAACTATATACCGTATTTTTGCCGTGTATAATGTGTACTTTTTGCCCAAATTTTTGAGGGAAAAATAAGGATGCACATTATATATGGGTAGTACTAATTCCATCTCTATATCAATGTTTTTAATTCTTTTATTTATGCTTATGCATTAAAAGTATAACTCTAGAAAATAATGATATCTGTATGCAAATATGGATAATACAATAATGGAATACAATAATCAGTTTTGTTTCTAAATATAAATAAATAAATAAATGATTGAATTAAAAATTTAAAATGAAAGATTTTTTTTCCTGAAAGTTTGGTCCACAAATGTGGGGTGCACTTTATACATGGCAAAATATAGTACTTGTACCAAATTGTACCAAATTTTGTCTTTCTAGATCATCTTGAAATGTTTTTAAAAGACCTGATATACTAACAAGGACACTTGAATGCTGTTACATATAGATAAATTAGTAATTTCATTTTGCGATTTGTGAAATAATTGTTTATAATTGTACATTTTACAGAATTGAAAGTGAATGTCAACTTCTTAGAAGGAGAAATTAATCTTAACTAAGTGAAGTTCCAGGCATTATATCTTCAGTGCATTTTGGGGAATAGTTTGTCCTATACCAGTAAATGTTCTGTTTTTAATAGTGTGGTTTTATTGACAGAAATAAAAAAATATTAGGCAGCTAGTAAGGCATAGTTTTAAGGATAGTTTTAAAATGCATTATTTACAGTAGAATCCATAATATATATCTGTTTGTCTAACAAGCTCGGGGTAGGAATGGTATCAGGGTATCAAGTAATCCTGGCAGAGTTCAAAGGAAATGTCTTTTCTGTAAGACTATTATATTCAAAGAAACAAAAGGGTTGAGAAAATTAAAGCAATAACATAATTCAAATATATGTTCCTTTTACTTGAAGATATGTTATTAAAATGTTAGGAAGCTTTTCACCTCTTTCTCCTTGAAATTTTACACAATTTGTAACTGAAGCATTGAGCAAGTCAGGGGTGAAGGGGATTATGCATTCAGGTCTTTTCTTATTCCCAAGAATGGTGAAAATGCACAGAGTGTTCACTATATAGCAGATTATTATTTCCCATCATACTTTTACATAAATTGAGTATTCTGTGTTCAGGATGGATAAGGCATAAGAGACTTGCCATGGTTTTGCCACTTGAAGAAATAATTTGCCCTAGTCTTTCCTGTTTCTTACTGACTCTTGTTTTGCTTTGCTTTGCCAGGAGTCCTGCCCATTTCTAACAGCACACTTTACCCATACTTAGACTAAGACTTTTTCCTGGGTGTCCCTAAGTTCATGGATAGACTGTGCTGCATCTTCTACAGGACACCTGCAGGTGCACCACCCAATTCTATTTGTGCTTCTTTGACTCATCCAGGTCAGGCTCCTCCCTTCCTGCATAACACAAGTGCCCTCCCTGTTGGCCTGTGGAGTAGAGCCCTCTCTGCTTTTCATTGTTTTCCTTTCCCCTCCCTAAGAAAGGAATGCCCTTGGGTTTCCTTCTCACGAATCTCTTGCCTCACCCTGCTTACTAAAGGTGAATTGAACCAGATTGCTTTCAACTAAGAATTTCCCATATACTTTTCAAGTTACTTATTTACAGTTACCTTAGCTTTCCAGAAAAAATTACTGTAATCACTCTTTTCTAAAAGAGACTTTCCTTACCTTGCTGAGTACATGATTTCTTTGGGGGAAAGTCAGACCTGATCCCACAGTGAACCAGAAACAGGGCGGTTGTCACCTTTCCAAGTCAACAGGATTATGTGACTGCCGGTGGGCAATTGTTTTCCACTAGGGTCAGGATAAAGACAGGCTCTTACTTTGTACTCACAGCTTATGAGTTCTAAATGTCCCTTAAATACCTCTAAAGTTGGTCTTCCCAGGCACTGAAGCTAATATTTGAAATGGGCTGCTTAAATGAGTCATGCAGATGCTGGCATTTCCTTTTCAGACTGCTCATTGTATCTTTGAATGATTCACTCATTAATCTTTAGGGATAAGAAGTTAACCAGATGGGTTTTTCATCACTCATGTTACTGTATTTTACCATGTGTAATGAACACTTTTTTGCCCAAATTTTTGAGGGAAAAATAAGGATGTGCATTATACATGGATATAATGAATACATACCGTGGGTATAATAATCCCATGTATATGCACAGAAAAACATGGGTGCGCATTATACACAGCAAAATACGGTAAGACCTTGTTTTATGGGAAGCTTTCCCTGGATAACCACACCCATTCAGGATATTCTTTTCCCTCCAGCATGTCCGTATGTAATTCATATACCATAGAATATGGCCTTTAATTGTTCCAGAATCATACACTACGGGGCTCTGTTATTAGGAGTTTTTTTAAATTTTTAACTTAGGGTTGTTAAGTCCTTTGAATGAATTGCCCATTTTGCTATTATGATATGACCTTCTCTATCCCTGGTAACACTCTTTTTTTTTTTTTTTTTTTAAGATTTTTTTTTAAGTACTTTTTTTTTTTCTTTTAGATTTTATTTATTTATCTTTAGAGGGGAAGGGAAGGAGAGAGGGAGAGAAACATCAATGTGTGGTTGCCTCTCGTATGTCCCCTGCCGGGAACTGGCCTGGCAACCCAGGCATGTGCCCTGACTGGGAATCGAACCGCGATCCTTCGGTTCGCAGGCCCGCGCTCAATCCACTGAGCTACACCAGCCAGGGCCCTGGTAATACTCTTTACTCTGAAATCTACATTGTCTGGTATTAATATATTAACTAACCTTGCTTTCTTTTGATTAGTGTTAGCATAGTATTGTGTATCTTCTGTTTCATCAGTTCTTTGTTCCTTTTCCTTTTATTATATATATCATGTCTCTACTTAACTTTTTGAACACATGAAATGCAATGACTTTTAATACCCCTACTTGCTAATTTTATCAACTGTCATTGCTAAGTCAGTTTTGATAGATTGATTTTTTTTCCTTGTGGATCAAATTTTCCTGCTTCTTTGCATGCTGATAAATTTTATTGGATACCACACATGAATGTTAACTTGTTGGATGCTGAATATTTTGGTTTTCCTATGTATATTCTTGAGCATCATTGTGGGAAACAGTTTGTTGATTCTTTAGGGTCTTGCTTGTAAGAATTCTTAGGCAAGACTGGAGCAGTATTCAGTGTAGGACTCAAGTTTTTTCTGATGCTGAGGTAAGACCCTTCTGAGTTTTCAACCCAGTGTCCTGTCAGTTATGAGGTTTTCCAGTTTGGCTACCTCTATTCCCAGCCTTGTGTGAGCCCAGGCACTATTATCTCTAATAATTTGCTTTTTTTTTTCCTTGATCAGTGCTCTGCTGAATACTAAGAGGTAAGCCCTCAGCAGATCTGCAGAGCTCACTCTCTGTGTAACTCTCCCCTGTCTGGTACTCTGTCCTGCAAATGCTGGCTCCCTTGGTCTTTCTGGACCCCAGCTCTGTCTCTCGGTTCAAGAGCTCCCCAGCCTCTGCCTGTGTTCTTTCCTGGGTCACAGTAAGCTGGGCGATGATAGGGCTCACTTTATTTCTCATCTTTTGGGGATCACTGTCCTTGGTTGCCTGATGATCAATGTCTTAATAATGTTCACATATGTTGTCCATTTTTGGGTTAAGTCCCTAATACTGCATCTCAGCCAGAAGAAGTCTCCAGAACCATATACTATAGATAGTCTATCCCCAACTAGATTATAGATCCCCAAAGGAAAGGATCGCTTATTTTATTCCTTATGGTGTTTTTCTAGCTCATCGTCTAGTATACACAAACTCTGCAAACATCTGTGGAATATTTACTGATGATCATATTGCAGTGGAATATGTGTCATTGGGCCAACATGATGATGTTTACTGATGATCATATCTGTGGAATATTTACTGATGATCATTGAGCAGGTGTCATATGTGTCATTGGGCCAACAAATGCCTTTCCAGGATCTGCCCCCTCATCCTTTAGTTTGATTAATTTGAGGTTTGTATGCTTCTTGTCAAAAGGTATATCCCAAGGCCCACAGTAGCAATTATAGTGGCCTACTTGCCTTAAATCTTCCCTGGAACAAGGTAGCTTATAAATATACAAACCTTAAAATTAGGGCCTTTCACCTCTGTAAGGATAGAATAACGAAGAACCATCTCTGTTTTTAGTTTTTTTACTTTATGTACTCAGCAAGGATGGGAGCTATGACTTAAGATATTCTTAACATTATGATAGCTATAACTTGAAATCAGAGCAAAAGCGATAAGAACTAGTGAAGAAAAGTCCTAGAATAAAATTAGCACAGTTCGTATATCTCTTACTGATTTTGGAACAATGATTAGGATCTTGGCAAGATATTCCTTTCCTCCTCCCCTCTTGGCACAGACATGGGTTTGGATAAATGCTGTACATTTAAGTTTTTTTTTTTTTTTTTTTTTTTTTTTTTTTACATTTAAGTTATTATTATATGAATTCTTATCTTGGTTCCTTCTGTTTCCTTAGCTGCCATTTTATAGTTGCAGAAACATTACTGAACTATTTTAACATTTTTAGCAACCAAGAGTCATAGCCCTGTTTTTGTTTGCCTTGTTTCCTTGGTGGGGCGGAACATGTCATTCATATTTGTCAGAGATTTTTTTCTGATCTAGTCACTGTTTATTTTCATATTTTGCTGCAATGTAAAGAACCATAATTTCAGTGTAAAAAAATCCAGTGTTAGCCCTGGCTGGTGTGGCTCAGTGGGTTAAGTGCTGGCCTGCAAGCTGAAAGGTCACAGGTTCAGTTCCCATTTGGGGCGCATGTGTGGCTTCCAGGCCAGTGTTCATCTCCCTCGCTTTCTCCCTCCCTTCCTCTCTCTCTAAAAATAAATAAATAAAATCTTTTTAAAAATTTCCAGTGTTAGACTTTGCTATCTTAAATAAGGAAATTAAAGTCATTTAAATAGTATGCTGTTCTGCTGGTGAATAAAAGTATTTTCCCAAACATTCTGTTATTTTCAAATAAATACAAATATAATAGTTATAAGTTAGGGGGTTTGACCTTATTTCAAGGAGAGGAAAAGTAAAATTAGATTAATACAGGATAACTCAACTTAATCTTTTTTTTTAAGATTTTATTTATTTTATTTTTTAGAGAGGGGAAAGGAGAGACAGAGGGAGAGAAACAGCAATGTGTGGTTGCCTCCTGCGTGCCCCACTGGGGACCCAGCCCACAACCCAGGCATGTGCCCTAGACTGGGAATCAAACCAGTGACCCTTTGATTCACAGGCCTACACTCAACCATTGAGCCACACCAGCCAGGGCTCGTCCTAATCTTTTTCAGAGCTATTATACAAATAAGTGCTTATCAACCTGAGTAGGTAAGAATTAGAACCATAAAAGAGCTTTTTCAAGAATATTCATGCCTAGCCAATCCTCACTCCCTGAGTTTAAGAACTGCTATTATAGATACTTGGTAGTGTCTGATTTTCAGTCCTCCCGGGTTGCGAGTTTGTTTTGGAATCAATCTCAATCTCTCTCTCTCTCTCTCTCTCTCTCTCTCTCTCTCTCTCTCTCTCTCTCTCTCTCACACACACAAACATGCAAGAAATTCCAGGGGAAATAACAATAAAAATTAACATGTGTCTATTATGTTTACTACATACCAGTTCCCTTATATGTGTTAAATCACTAAGTGTGTTAATAGATGGTTTTGTATAAAAGCAGTATCAGATTTGCCCATTTTCCTACCCTCTGCAGAAACACAGGCACACTGTACATAATACCTCCACGTCCAGTAAGGAGCCCAACATTTCACACATCCTGCAAGACCCTTAGAGCAGAAATCAAATTAACCATTAGAAGGAGATCTGTTCATCAAAGTTTCATAGTAATTAAGATTTTTAACTTAAATCTAATTAATATAAGACGGATTTAAATGAACACATGTTTAGAAAGGTATTTTCTGTTACGTGGATTCAATCCAACAGTTTGCTAACTATATCTTTCTCAGGAAACTGCTGGTTTTGACCAAGAAACACAAACACGCTGTTTGGCTGAATGTTGTCTCAAAGAATTATCTTTTTATTTTCTCTTTGCATTTTAGGGGTCCAAACACAAATTTACTTAGGATGACCAAAACAAATCCATTTTTAATACGTTGGCTCCCTAGTGGTGTTTTCTTTTTTTTTTAACATCATTATTAAAATGCAATCCACATCATAAAATTTAAAGTGTACAGTTTAAAGTGTGCCCTTTAAAGTGTACAGTTCAGCGGTGTTTCATACATCCTTAGAATTGTGCACCTGTCACCACAGTCTTCAATTTAGAACATTTTTCTCATCCCAAAAAGAAATCCTGTGCCCATTAGCAGTTAACCTCCATTCCTCGCTCTAATCTCTGGTTCTAAGAAATCACTAATCTCCTTTTTGTCTCTATAAATTCGCCTACTCTGGACATTTCACATAAATGGAATCATATAGTAGGTATTTATGATTGGCTTCTTTCACTTGGCATGTTTGGAGTTTCATCCATGTTATAGCATGTATCAATGCTTCATACCTTTTTGTGGATGAATAATATTCCATTGTATGGATATACCACATTCTGTCTTTTGTCAGTGATGGACATTTAGATTGTTGATTCATTTTAATTATTATGAATAATGCTGCTATAAACATTTGTGTACAAGTTATGTAGACATGTTTTTATTTCTTGGGTGTGTATCTACAAGTGGCATTGCTGGGTCACATGGTAACTATGTTTAACAATTTAAAGAACTGCCTAACTGTTTTCCATAGTGGCTGCACCATTTTACATTCCCAACATCAGTGTATTAGGATTCCAGTTTTTCCACATCCACAGCAACGCTTGTCTGTCTTTTTGATTATTGCTATTGTAGTAGGTGTGAAGTGATAGTGCATTGTGGTTTTGTTTTTCATTTCCCTGAGAACTAATGAGATTGAGCCTTTTTTATGTGCTGTTAGACAGCTGAATCTTTGGATAAATGTTTCTTCAGTTCCTTTGCCCATTTTAAAATTGGTTTGTCTTTTTATTGATTTGCATCAATCAATATTTATTATCAATAAACATTTTATATATGCTAGATATATTATAAGGTATATGATTTGAAAAAATTTTCTCCCATTTTGTAGGTTGTTTCTTCACTGTTTTTTTAAAGATTTATTTATTTATTTTTAGACAGAGGGGAAGGAAGGGAGGGAGAAAGAAGGAGATAAACATCATTGTGTAGTTGCCTCTCAAGTGCCCCCCTCCTGGGGACCTGGCCTGCAACCCAGGCATGTGCTCTGGACTGGGAATCGAACTGGCAACCCTTTGGTTCACAGACTGGTGCTCAATCCAACAAGCTATACAAGCTGAGGTGTTTCTTCACTCTTTTGATGGCAACATTTGTTCCATAAAAGTTTTTAATTTCTATATAATCCAGTTTATCTACTTTTTCTTTTGTTGCTTGTGCTTTTATTGTTATAGAGCTAACAAACTATTGCCTACCTCAAGGTTATAGAGATTTACTCTTATGTTATTCTCTAAAAGTGTTACAGTTTAAACTTTTAAATTTAGGTCTGTAATCAATTTTGAATTAAAGTTTTGTATGGTGTGAGATACAGGCTTCCAACTTCATTGTTTTGCATGTAGCTACCCAGTTGTTCCAGCACCGTTTGTTGAAAAGACAATTCTTTCTCAATTGAATTGTGTTGGTACCCTTGTAGAAATTCAGTTGACCATAAATATAACACTTTATTTCTTGGGCTCTCAGTTCTTTTTCATTGATCTAAATGTCTTTCCTTATGCACCATACACTGTCTTGATTACAGTAGCTTTATTAAGTTTTGGAATTGGGGAGTGTGAGTTCTTCAACTTTGTTCTTTTTCAAGATGATTCAGGCATTCTGGGTACCTTGGATTTCCGCATGAATTTTTCATCACCTTGTCACTTTATGCAGATAATCAGTTAAGATATGTTAAGAGTTTGTTCAAGTCTATCAGTCAATTTGGAGAGAGCCCCTTAGATTTTATATTCTTAGTACTAAACTTAAGTTCTACCTTATTTTATCCTTTCTTACAAAAGTAATTATCTTTATTTTTAACTTTTATAATTAGATTTTATATGTACACATTAAAATATAATTCTTATACTGTATTAGTGTTAAAGTAACCATGAAGAAATATGAAGTTATTACTTTTTTGTGTTGTTAAGTACAATATTGTGTATAGGCTAACTACTTCCACAACACAAATCTCTGTGCAGAGAGAATATCATAAAGAGGAAAGCCAGGAGAGCCTTTTTGGAGCTGTATTAAAAAAGAGAGAGAATGAAATTCTGTATCGCAGAACAGTTTTCATAAGCTCTTAGAAATTTTGTTTTGTTGTTTTTTTCTGATGATATTTATTTTGTAAGTATTAGCAAAAGTTTATGTATGAGGAAAAATTAGATATGAATAATAACTCCATGGAATGTAGATGAGGATTACAAAAATAAATATTTTAGATTTTATAATGCTTTAGATTCCATTGGTCCCTAGAATAAGACATAGGCAGCTATTCGATAGCCTGTGTGGTTTCGTTTAGTAAGCGAATGACATGATCCAGTGGTACTTGACCTTTGCTGCTGTGCATTAGAGTCCGTAGAGCCCTTGTGAAAATCCAGACGTCCCTTACAGCACACCTGGCCAATTAAATCAGTATCTCTGGGGCTGGGACTCAGCCATCAGAACTTTTTAAGTTCCTGGATGAATCTAACATTCCAACCACTGGAAGCACTGCCATAGATGTCCAAAGATGCACAAGAGATTGCACGCAGGAAAGCATATTTATCCTGAAATGGCAATTTAAGGTATGCCATCTGAGTTATTTGCCACTGATAATATCAACCACTGTGAAAAGTACTTTGGAATTATCTGGGTGTAATGATTTGAATTTGCCTTCGTGAACCAATAATAAAGATTATTTAATAATCACCACAACTCTAAAATTTTGCACTGAGATCATTTCTGTATACCACCATGTAGATAGGCATTTGAGGGGAAAAGTCCACTGCTAAAGAGTTTTAAGTTGGAACCCTGACTGGTGTGGCTCAGTGGATTGGACATTGTTATGCAAACCACAAGGTCAATAGTTCGAATGCAGTCAACGTTGTGGGTCAGGTCCCTGGTTAAGGGCATGCGAGAGGCAACCAATGAAGGCTTTCTTCCCTCTCTTTCTCCCTCCCTTCCCTCTCTCTTTAAAAAAAAGTAAAGTTTGAAAGCCACCAATTTATTGGAAGAAGCATTGGGTTAAGAGTTTGGGAATTTGTGTTCTAGTGTTCGCTCTGCTGTGTAACTTTGAACTTTAAATTATACTTTATAAAAGTAGTAGTGGAACTGGAAGTGATCACTAAATTATTTACTTAACAAGTTGGATTGCCTACTGTGTGCTCAGGTGATAGTTGCACAACTCTTAAGAACATTGAAAAGCTCCCCAAAACAGAAGACAGACAAAATATAGAACGTGTAAGTGCAGCTATAGCGAAATGTTCAGGGAATTAAGGGAGCACAGAACTGTACTTCATCAGGTTCAATATTGAGACAAATGTATTCATTCATAGGTCTCTTCTTCCCTACTAGCAGAATTCATCTCTTAAATACACCGAAAATGCCAGAAGCTTACTTTGCTCTAGCCATCCTTACAACTGGGGCTTGGTCGTGTGACCCAGACCTGGTTCGTCGTAACACTAGGGGAGAAACCTACCAGACAGTTGTCTTTATAGAGTTGATAATTGAGAAAGTGCCCTTCCTTCCTTCCTTCATTCCTTCCTTCCTTCCTGTCCTGACCTTGTTGCATGAGTATATGCATGCAACAGGTCCTTACTTAGCATAACAAAGCTTATCTTGAGACTGATGGGCTAAGAACAAAGGCCTTATAACCAAAAAGAAAAATGAACAGAGCCTGGATCTTTAATGTCAACATTGAGCTGCTGAGCAGCCACATACCTGGGGATTTACTAAGTGAGATAAAAATACTTACGGTTTGAACCCTGGCTTCTTTAATAATAGTCTGTGGATTAGCAGTATCTGCATCACCTGGGAGGTTGATTAGACCTGCAGAATCTCCACGCTCACGTCAGACCTGCCTTAATAAGATCCTTAAGTGAATGAGATGCATATTAAAGCTTGAGAATCACCAGCTTAAACACTTCTAATTGGGTATTCTGTTACGTGTAGTTAAAAACATCCTAGATGAAAGAAGGTGAAGGGATTAGTCAAAAACATATATGTGTGACCCATAAACACAAGACAACAGTGTCGTTATGGCCAGAGGGAAGGGGGTGGGAGCTGGGCAGAGGTGGGCAAAGGGTGGAGGAATGGGGACATCTGTAATAGTCTCAACAATAAAAATAAAGTTTTTGAAAAGTCCTTATTAATAGGAATACATTATGGATTGACCAAATGCCATTTTTTAAATAAGAAAATCCTTGATCAGAAAGACTTTTGATTCAGATGTAGAAAGTTGCAGCAGACTTGTTATTCTCACGTTAACAACCAGAACAAGCAGTTTGCTCTATGTAATCATGTTTGTTTAAAAAAAAAAAAAACCTATCCAAGAACTTGAGGACAGAAATCTAAATGATTCCAGAAAGTGACAAGCCCTTCATAAGAGGTATGAAGAGATGAGAATATTTTTTAAGAGCCAAATAGAAATGCTAAAAATAAAAAAATATAATATCAGAAATTAAGATCCTTTAGATGGGTTTAACAAAAAATACCTGACCAGCCTTGGCCAGATTCCTGGGAGCGGTTTGTATTGTTTGGATCGTGGAAGGGTTCCTTGTTTACACTAACTGAAACTTACCTTGAACAAGAAGTACACAGCTAATTATGAGCCCACAAACATTCTTTTTGATGGAGCACTGCACAGATTCATCAGGCCACATATTCTCACCTGTTTCCCTGGGAGGTTCCTGATAGAGAACAAAATAACTGGCACTTCCCTGAATCCATACATAGGCCTTTCCATATTGTTTAGTTAGAATTGTCACCTGTCTTGGGGAGAAACTAGAAGCAGCCTAGGTTAACGGAGTCCCTCCCGTGTGTGAGTACCTTTTGTTCGTTCAGCTTGTGCTGCAGCTATATCATCATTATTTACTATTCCCTTAATATTTTTAACCTTGCATTGAACATGTAGTAATAAAATACTAAATTTTATTACTATGATTTTCACATAGTAAATACTCTCGGTTTCTAGAATAACTAGCTTCTTAATAGGTAACCTTGTTAGTGTCCATCAAGCCCTAGGAACAGTGATGAAAAGTTTCAGACAACCACTCAGGACATGCAGGAATTTCTTTGCAATTAGAACCTGAATTTCTGGCATACTTGTTTCTGTCATCCCCCAAAGGACTGGAACAATTTGTTGCTTAAGAATAAGAAACTGAATTTTCTTTTAATCTTTTTAAAGTTTTATAGATTTTTATGTTTATTCCTTTATTCATTATCTTTTGATTCAGTAAAGTAACTCACTCATAATTACTCCAAAAAGAGCCTATTTATATTTTCACAAAATGGGAAAGTTTCTTAGGTTTTTTTCCTGCAACTTTTATGGTGTTACCCTGGCAACATAAATACATACTGAAGATGAAACTAACTTCTTATAGATGTTAATCTTGACTTTTTATTTTAGATTCAGTTGCACATACTTTTAATAATTTTTGTTAGAAGAGTAAAATGCTAATGAGTTTATCAGTAATAAATTAACAAACCACTTTATTTTACAGGGAAAATATTTATCCCTAAACAGAAGCCTATACAGACTCTTACAGAAGAAAAAGTATCTCTTGATCCAGAATTAGAAGAAGCTTTGACAACTGCTTCTGATACAGAATTGTGTGACCTCGCAGGTATCTCCTAAAACACATTGATTTGTGAATGAGTGTGGAGGGAGGGGAATACCAGCACACACCTGTATACATCTATATTCATTATGCAAATGCTTCCTTAGCCCAGCAACATGCTATTGAATCAGTGACCACATATTTGCCTTTATTTCTTTTATTCTAAATCTGAAACAAAGAATTTCATTTCTTTAAATTTTCTCAATGGTGAAATTTTTATGTTAATGGAATTTATTGTATTGCTTTACATCTTTTCCCATGTTGCCCATTTTGAAAATCTGTATAAAAATCTTTCATCGGCTGGTGCTCAGCTAGAAGCTGTCCCATCTGAGCACCGGAAAAAAGTTGCCAGGGTCGACTGCTGTCCCCTTTTATTAGAACGAACCAAAGAGGATAATTGGAAAGCAGATGAGACCGTCAGCCCTGAGCTATATTCATCACTTTCCCAACCTCTCTAAAGTATACATGGAACTCTCCAAACCTCCCTGTTATTTTTATCATTTCCGGTTTCTTGTAAGGACTAGAATCTCCCCCCATCTGTTCCCATACACACCCATTTTCCAAGATAGAAAAATATGACCCATGGGAGATCTTAGTCCCAAGTAACCCCAAGAATAACACATTTGAAAGGATCAGTGAGGATTCTTTGGGAAGGACCCAGGAAAAGGACAGTTGAGGTATTTAGCCACAGCCAGAGCAGGTGTTGTATCTGCAGGACAGTGAGGATGGGTGGATTTGTAAATTCATAGGAGTGGAATGGGCCAGGGTATACTGTACCTTCTGCCTCATTTTTGCGAAAGGGCATCAAAAACAAAAACCAAATTTATTTCTCCTAAGTGTTATTTTGAGAATATGCTACTTTAATCTTAAATAGGAGAATTCAGCTCTACTTTGAGTATTCTACTCTTAGCTAAAATATGAATGTAAATTAATATGAGAGTTAATGAATGTAAAAGTACTGAAGGTTAAGTTGAAAATCTGCATTCTTTTGGATTATGTTGCTAGAAACCTTGTGAGGACAAACAGCAAGAATAGATCATTTTAATTTTTTTTCTTAGCCACCAGATGGAGCTAAGTGTAGATTTGCATTTAGAGTTAGGCTGGCTCCAGCTGTATCTCTCAGTTCAGAAATGTGAGGAAATCTAAATTCAGAAATGTGGGGAAAACAATAAGGGCATTGATGAAAAAGGGATTGTAGATGATTTTTAATCATGTTGTGTCCCCCTTTCTGGATGCAAAAATCTGTACTTAATTGAATTTTCCAGAGAATGTTAAAATCATTAATAGAAATTTTTTGTTGTAAAATTAATTCTTCATATTTAATGCTGATGGAAATAAAAATAACTGCCTTTTTCTATCTCTGTAGCTATTCTTGGGATGCACAATTTGATAACAAATACACAGTTCTGTAATATAGTGGGAAGTAGTAATGGTGTTGACCAAGAACATTTTTCAAGTAAGTACTTACAGTGCTTTGTAAATTCTAGTCCTTTGTTAAATATATTTTGTTTTCTTCATGTATCAACTTCAGTGTATACATACCAAATGTTATGTATTTGAATTGGCAACCTAAGAGTCTAGTTAGATGGTATTGATATAGAAAACTATTAAAAATAGAATATTAGATATTTTATGCTTAACGAGTCAGTAGTTATAATAGGAACCGCTCTCACTTCACTAATAACACTAATGCTAAACAGTGTGAGTGCTGGTCAAACTTGACTTTTGTTTACATTCTTTTTTCAGTGTTACTGATTTTCAGGAAATCTATAACAATGCTGACAAAATACATTATAAGATCAGATTAAGGAGAAACCATAGAACTCTTCAGCCCCTAAAACTTTTGGTCTGAGGCAAAATATTAAATAGCCCAAAGCAAAGCTTTTTAAAAAATTTATGTGTAGGATGTTTTAAAATTACCAAAGTAATATATACATTGTGTAACATGTTTAAAAAATACTTAAATGTATAAGGTAAGAACTAAAAGTGTCTATTCATAGCAATCATGCCTTCTATTCCCTCTGCTCGTAACCCTGTTAACAATTGGGCATATATCCTTTTAGACTGTGTACAGTGTTTGTTTATACTTATTTATGTCTGCATGTGTAGTCTTTTTTTGTTTACACAAATGGGATCATACTATAGATATTTCTTATAACTTAATTTTTCAAAAATAATGCTGTAGGCTGATTTTCTGAATGCTGACTAGGGGCCATGTTGTGTGCACAGCTCTTGAATATGAATTGTTCTTATTTAATCCTTGCAACAGTCTATGAAATAGGTATTATTATTACTGTCCTTTATTTGCATGTGAGGGAGCTGAGATTTTAGAATGATTGAAATAACTAACTTGAACGTCACACAAAGTCAGTGGTGAGGATTTTAAACCATGCTATATAGTAGTGATTTTCAACTGGTGTGCCACAAGAATTTTTTAAATATGCAATACCTGACTCATTAGTCAGAGGCACTGACCTCTTTCCCTTAGATTGTCAAAGTTACAAGAGCCAATACAACAATAGCTGTCCAGTGTGAATGAATCAAAGTTATGCCTCTATTTTTTGTAAGATCAGCAAAAAAATGTATTTTTTTAGCATGCTGCAGAATTTTAGTAATTAATTTGTGTGTGCCAAGAGGTAAAAGCTGAAAATCGCTGCTGTGTAGCATATCACTTAGCAACGCATCATGCTCCCAGGTTAGCGCATACAGAGCTGCCTTACCCAGACATCGGTACAACACTCCATTTTGTGACTGTTCTATGGTTTGGCCATTCTCCATATTTTTTAACTTTTTGTTGTAGAAATTTTCAGGCATACATAATAGAAGAGAGAATAATACATTCATCTCCCAGTTTCAGCTCTTTTTAACATTATGCCAGCCTTGTATCATCTATTGCCTGCCTCTCTCCTCACCCTTTCTACTTTTCTTTTTTCCTGGAGTATTTTAAATCAAGTCCTGTTCATTTGTATTACTTTACCCATAAGTATTTCCATATGTGTCTCTTCCAAATAAAGACTTTCCTTTTAACATGCCATTATCAGATTTAAAATTGATAATTCCTTCTTATCATCTGATACCCAGTCCATGTTCAGATTTTTCCCTATTCTCTCAAAAACTTCATTTCACAATTGGTTGTTCAAATCAGGATCCAACTGAGGGTCACAGATTGCATTTGGTTATCATTTGGTTTCAGTTTTTCTTAATTTTTTAATAGCTCCCCTCCTCGGCTTCTTCCCCGCTTTCTTCATGCCGTTTTTAAGAAACTGGGTTATTAGGCCCTGACTAGTGTGGCTCAGTGCATTGAGCTTTGGCTTTGAAGCTGCAAGGTCAGAAGGTGGCTGGTTTGATTTCCGGTCAGGGCACATGCCTGAATTGCGTTGTGGTCCCCAGTAGGGAGCATGAGAGAGGCAACCATTTGCTGTTTTCCTCCCTCTCTTTCTCTGTCCCTTCCCCTCTCTCTAAAAATAAAATAAATAAAATCTTTAAAAAGAAAAAGAACCTGGATTATTAGTAATGTAGAGTGTTCTACATTCTAGATTTGGCTGATTGCAACCAGGTGGTATCATTTTACATGTTTATTTCCTATGTTTCCATAAACTGTTATTTATTTTCTAGAGTCTTGATAAGATTCAGGTGCAGTTGTTTGGTTTTTGGGGTTTTTTGTGTGTGTTTTTTTTTGTTGTTGTTGTTGTTGTTGTTTTTGTTTTTTTGGTGAGAATGCTTCCTAGGTGGTGATTAAATCACATAAGGAAGCATATCAGTTCTGGTCATACCTCTTTGGGGAATGTGTAAAGGGTGGTCAGTGGGTTCAAATTTTGGCAGCCTGATCCATCCATTCACATTGGTTCCTTTCACAATGGTTTCAGCAACCTATTGATTGGATCCATTATTTCATTAGGGAGCAAATCTCTAAATAGATGCATTCTATGGAGTGGGGAAAGAAATCATTTGGCTTTTAGAAAAGTTAGAATTAAGGAAGAATTTGTTCAACTTTCCATTCAGTGAGGAACCTCTTCTCTACCCCCTTGATCTGCCATCCTGAAGAAGACTGCCCTGCCGAACTTAAGGGAGAGGGAGCCCCCTCTGTCCTTCAGCAGAGCTCTGTTAGGAAGTTCTGTGTATGGAATCAAGTCCTGCCTCCTGGCAGTCTACACCTCTTCTAACCCAGCCTTTCAAAACAACCTGAAATTTCTCTCCTTTTCCACAAAATAAATCTGAAGACGAGCATACTTTCCTTTAAAATATACTTTCAGGCTAAATATATTCAGATCTTCCTACTGTTCTGAGGAAAATACCTTTATCTAAGTCAGTCTCCTCAGGCTGCTGTGTTTGTGTGTGTGTGTGTGTGTGTGTGTGTTCAAAAAGAACATAGTGCTGTTAGAGGGAATTTACTGGGTGAGTAAGCAGTATACCTTGTCTTAAGATGAGTTTTGCTCCTAAAAGGTAGAAGCTAGAGGAGGGCACATGGGAATAACAAAGCCAGACAGTGACTCTGTCAGTCTTTCCTTGTCAGTTGTTCTTAACATTTTGTGGTCATTTGACTCGGAGAATCTTATGCTAGAGGTGTTCTCCCCAGAAAACGTATCCACAAAAGTTTGCCTGTTATAGGTGTTCATAGACTTCCACACACACGTCAGAGCACACGTTCCTCATTAGAGGGTTCAGGACTTCCATGTCCTCTTTCAACTTTGCATAGTCGTAGCCTGGCCGTGTGTGTGGGCATAGTATATGTGGTGAAGGATTGGGCGTAGGAGTGAAGGAAGGAAGGAACTTTCGGGATTTCTGCCTCAGTAGCTCTTCTGTGTACTGTTGTTACCTCTCTCTGTCTCCCCATCCCTCATTCTACACTTCTTCCAAATGGAGGCCACCTCTTTCCCATTGTGTAGTCCTCCCCATGAGATGGAGACGTAATCCTGTTCTTCTGTCACCTTACTCTTCTGGTCAAGGCTGTGTTTCTTCAAGTCTGTGATTCTTACTGCCTTTACAGTAATTACTAGTCAGATCTCAGAGAAAATGATATGAACTGTTAAATAAAAATAATTGGAGCATTGGCCTATGTTATCAAATGTTTTAGTGGTTAAGATACCTTGTAATACACCAAGATGCAGTGAAAATACTCATTTTTGAAGACTGATATATTTCAAATAAAATGTTGAATTATTTTTGTTGTATATTCACTGAAGTTTTATTTGCACACTTTATGTGCCAACACATCAAGGATGTTGTGGAAATTGTGGGAAGAAACTTTAAATTAGTCCTGCTGAATATGTGTGTGTGTGGTGTGTTATCAAGTTAATGTATGCATGCACCCTAAACACTACCAGCCCCTGACTCTGGCTCTTCTCATTGGTTACTACAGATGTGGTGAAAGGTGAAAAGATTCTTCCAGTATTTGATGAGCCACCAAATCCAACCAACGTTGAAGAGAGTTTAAAGAGAATTAAAGAAAATGATGTTCATCTTGTCGAAGTTAATTTGAATAATATAAAGGTAGGTGTGCTAAGCAAACAAAGTTTTGAGTGCTGAGTCAGGTGGGTCTAGGATGAGAGTGGGGCAGTCTTGATATAGTGTAAGTCTTTCTACTTAAAGGTAAAGTTTTTGCTCCTAACAGTGTGGTAACACAGATTCCTCCATATTTCAAAAATTAAACTAAGAGAGTGTTTCTCTGACTTGCCTTCTAAAAGACTCTCATATGAAAATGTGAACTCCACCGGACTATCAGTGTAACTCTCTCCGGCTTTCACAGTACTGCCTACTTTTAAAAGCATTTAGTCTTTTGAGTTTTCTTTTTTTAATCAGGTTTCCTGAGGTGTGATTTATATATGGTGAAATTCTCTCTTTTTGGTATCCAGTTCTGTGCGTTGTGACAAACGCATACCTTTGCACAGTCACTAGCGCAGTCAGATGTAGAACATACCACAGCCCTTTGTCCTCATTCTCTGCCTCCAGCTCTAGCCTCTATCGCTGATCTGTTTTTCTCTCCATCATTTTGCCTTCTCCAGAATGTCATATAAATGGAATCATGTAGTATGTAGCCTTTTGAGTCTGGCATCTTTCAGTTAGCGTAATGCATTTGAGATTGATTCATGTTGTCACCTGTTTCAGTAGTTTTTTCCTTTGTATTGTTGAGTAGTGTTCTGTTGTTCGGATATAGTGCAATTTGTTTATCCATTCGTCGGTTCATGGACATATGGATTGCTTCCAGTTTGGGATGATCATGAATAAAGCCACTGTATGCATTCACACACAGTCATGCCTGAACATGTTTTCATTTCTCTGGAGTTCGAAATCCGGATTTATCTGAATTGGGGGTAGTAGAGGGAACATCTGGAAATTGTAAGAGCCTAGAGAATAAGTCCTCCGCACTCCTTTAGTGCGTGTTTCTTCTGTGGGTGGAGGAAAGAAAACCTCAGAAAAGTTAATATTCCCATAGTTGGTCATTAATTTTATTCATTTTTTAAAAATTCCGTCTTCATCTCTGTGAGTCAGCAGTAATGATCTGAAAATACGCAGGCTATAGGGAATTGAAGCTTTAGGACTAAAGGGGAAAATTAGTGCCTTCTAGAACTTTGTCTTCCACATTTCAAGTAGTATAGGGTTAATCTCCCTTAATGCCTTGTAGCTGAAACTGAAGGACTTCTGCTCCAGGAATCATAACTGTTAGGGGTGCGCTCCCACGTCTTCCTTTTGTAGAAAATGGTGGAGCCACTTTGAATCCTCAGGTGTTTCTGATAATAGTAATCAAATGTAGAATAGCAAGAGCATCATTAACCTAACTACTAGAGAAATGGGGATGATATACTCAGCTCGAGGTCAACAGTTTGGGCAGAGGTACCATGATAGTGAAGTCAGGTAGATATGGAGGGAACGGAGTTACTTGTTTTCATTTGTACACCAACTATTGTGTGTTTATATAATTCCTGAGAAGATTTTAGTGAGAAAGGTAGTAACAAATAGTTACTTGATCAATGGACTGAATGCTCTGAAAACTGAAGTGTAATGTTTCACATTATTGTCTTTCCAGAATATTCCAATTCCAACCCTAAAAGATTTTGCGAAGGCTTTGGAAACTAACACACATGTGAAATATTTCAGTCTTGCAGCCACACGAAGTAATGACCCCGTTGCTATTGTAAGTAAGCAACTTTTTTTTTAATGTTTCAGTTACAGTTGACATTCAATATTCGTTTCAGGTGTACAGCATAGTGGCTAGATACTCATATAACTTACAGAATGATCCCCCCGTAAGACGAGTGCCCAGCTGGCTCCATACATAAGTGTTAATAGTATTGATTCTGTCCCCTGACTACCGATACGTACTTCTTAATTCCTTTACCTTTTTCACCCAAACCCTCAACTCCCCTCCACTCTGGCAACCATCAGTTTGTTCTCTATAAGTTAACTGCCGATAATATTGAAATTACAACTGCATACCAGAGTGTTACAGAGATGGCTAACCAGTGATTTTATGAACAAGATTTACTCCCTTTTTTCAATTGATATTTAGCTCTCTATTAAGCAGTACATGATTTACTGCTCTTTTATGTTTTTTTCCTATATTTCCTTTCTATAATTTTTAAAAACATAAACGGAGACATGCAATATTTGCTATTCTGCAGTTTAATTTTTCACCAACAGTATGTCTTAGAGATATTCTCATATCAATACATAAAGTTCCACACCAGTTTTTTAACATCTGCAGAAGATTCCATTTATGGATCTATAATAAAGTTGGGTTTTCTCCAATACTTTTTCTCTTTCTATTGAGGTGATCATGCTGTTTCTGTCTTTTATTCTATTAACATGGTATATTAGACTGACTGACTGATTGTTGTATGCTAAGTCAGCCTTGTATTCCTGGGGTAAAGCTCTCTTGATCATGGCACAAACCTTTTTCTTCACTCGGCTCTGAGGACATTACTTACTTTTTTAAAAAGTTTTACTTATTTTTTGAGAGAGGGGAAAGGAAGGAGAGGGAGAGAAATGTCAGTGTGTGGTTCCCTCTCACGCATCCCCAAAAGGGACCTGGCCCGCAACCCAGGCTTGTGCCCTGACTGGGAATTGAACTGGTGACCCTTTAGTTTGCAGCCCACACCCAATCCACTGAGCTACACTAGCCAGGGCACATCACTCACTTTGGTTCTCCTCCTGCCTCATCTAAGTATCTCTTCTCTTGGCCTTATACTGGTCCCCCCCTCTTTTCACCAACCTCTAAGCACTGGGACAGCTCAGGGTTTGGTTGCAGGCCCTCTTTTCTTGGTCTGCATTCATTTTCTGGGTGATTTCATTCTGTTTCGTTGCTATGTATTATCTGTATACGCTGATGACTACCATTGTTACTATCTCTAGTTCATACCTCTCTTCTGAACGCCATACTCTCGTCCAGCTGCTTGCTTAATAGCTTCATTTTGATGTTTAATTAAGTCCCAAACCAAACTTCTAGTTTCCATCCCATTCCTGCTTCTCTCACACTCTTTCCTTTCTCACCAAATGGCAACTCCATTCTTTCACCTGCTCAAGACAAAAAGAAATGGGGTCACCCTTGATTTTTTTCCCCCATAACCTTAAATATACATCCAATCCTGTCTTCAGAATATTTCTTGAATGCAGCCACGTCTCACCATTGTCGCGGCTACCATCCTGGTGAAAGCCACTGCCTCTTCTCATCTGGATTACTGCAGCAGCCTCCTGACTGAGCTGCCTGCTTCCATCTCACCCACCCCAGAGTCTCTTAATGGCCTTATAAGGCTTTGCATGGGCAGACCTCATCTCCCTTAGCTGTTCTTCTTTCATTCTGCCATTGCCATACAGCCTCCCTCTCTTCCTCAGAGCGGCCGTGCAGGCTACCAGGTCAGGGCCTTTACTCTTGTTCTTCTTGCGTAGAACTCCCTCCCTGCAGATACTCCAGTTTTACTTCATCACTATGAGTCTGTCCTTTCCTCACCACCCTGTGTAAAACAGCAACTCCAGCCCTACCCCTCGCACTCCCTGTCTACCCGTCTGCCTTTTCTTCTTCTGTGGCCTTCTTTACCATCTGACATTATGTTTGCTTACCTATTATCTAGGCCCCCCACTAGAATGCAAGGCCCATCAGGCATGTTTTATTTCTGAATGTACAGAATAGTACTTATCAAATAGTAAGCCATAAATGGTATTTGAATAAATGGATGTACAGAAGGATGAATAAGGGATTTGTTCCAGGTCACATAGTGAGTTGTCACTGATGGAAAGTACCAGTGTGTAGATAATCTGTTCCAGGTTCTTTCTAGTATCCCTGCCCCCTCCTATTGCCTTTTCTTTAAGTTGACTTTAAGCTGAATCTTACCCATGTTTTCTGGAGTTTGACCTTATGTTTGACCCCTCTAAGGGACTATTTTATATAAACTCACTTATATTCTAACTTCTCCCTTTCTCTCTGCCTCCCTCTCCTTTTCCTCCTCTTCTCACAGATTTCTGTCAGTGAATTAATTACTGTGGTGTTTATGAAGCACTGGGTCGAATGCCTAGCACCACAATATCCTGTGAGAAAGGAATGGAAATGGATGGAAGACAAGGAACATTCAGTTCCTTGAGGAACTGAATTCGTAGTTAGCCCCTTCTTCTCCGTAGTCTTCGTGCTCTTGCAGTTCTAGTGACCTGTGATCTTTTTTGGCCGTGTGCCATAGGCATTTTTTTTTGGTCTCTGCCTTGGAAATTAGTCCATAATTTACCCTCATTTTGGCTTTGCAGTAACCCAGCTGCACCATGACCCAGATAAGAAAAGACATTCCAAAGAGACATTGATGAAGTTAGTCCTGCACAGAAACTGACAGAGAGGATGAGAGACAGGAAAAAGAAACATAACAAAGGGTATGAATGAACATAAGAATGTAATAGCAGAGGAAAATGTTACCAACAGAATAAATTACATGTGACAAAAAAAATCTAAAGATTGTAACAGGGTACATGTACAAAGGGATACATGTGAGACCTGTGAGGTAGGTGTCAGGCTAAAACAATCTAATGAGAAACATTAAGGCAGTTATGTTAATTAGTATATTTGTGAATGGCAGGTACAGTGTGTAATAGGTGCTGTCAAATTATAATCGCCAAATGCTTTCTTTAATTTCTAGGCTTTTGCAGATATGCTGAGAGTGAACAAAAATTTGAAGAGCTTAAATGTGGAGTCCAACTTTATTACAGGAGCTGGGATTCTAGCACTCATTGATGCTCTAAGAGATAATGAGGCCCTGACAGAGCTCAAGATTGACAATCAGGTCAGTGTTACGCAGCAGTAACCAAGGAAGCTCAGCCCACACTGCTATATAGGGCTCAGGGGTGTGTGGGAGGAAGGCTTTCAGGGAGCCATTTGGCAAGGTGGTGGCATGAAGGGGAATGAGAGGACATTCGAGGCATCCAGAATATTAATTTAACGCTTTCAGTATATTCACAGAGTTGTGCAACCATCACCACTGCCTAATTCCAGAACGTTTTCTTCATTTCAAAAAGAAACTCCATACACATCAGCAGTCACGCCTATCCATGCCCCCCACCAGCCCCTGGCAAGCGCTAATCTACTCTCTGTCCCTGTGCGTTTGCCTATTTTGGACAGTTCGTACATATGGAATTGTATAATGTGTGGTCTTTGTGTCAGCCTCCTTTCACTTAGCCAGTTGTTCTGGAGGGCCATCCTTATTGTAGCACATATGAGTACTTACTCATTTTTATGGCTTATTAATATTCTGTTACATTTGGGTGGTATCTACATTTTGAATATTAGGAATAAAGCTGCTGTAAACATTCATATTCAGGTTCTTATTATATGAACATGTGTTTTCATTTTGCGTGGGCATGTGTACCTTGGAGTGGCATTGCTGGGTTGTGTTGTAACTCTGTTTAGCTTTTTGAGGAAGAACCAATTGTCTTCCACAGCATCTGCACCATTTTATATTCCTACCAGCACATCTGAACATCCCAGTTTTTCCACATTCTTGCCAACCCTTATTACTTTCTGTCTTTTTTATTATATGAGATATAAAGAGTATCACTGTGGTAATTCACAATTTTTTGATACCTGTATGATCTCTACTGAACTTTAAAATTTTGTTTCTCGCCCCTCCTGGTGTGGCTCAATGAATTAATTGCTGGCCTGTGAACTGAATGGTTGCTGGTTCAATTCCCAGTCGAGGCACGTGCCTGAGTTGCAGGCCAAGTCCCCAGTTGGGGGTGTGCTGTTTCTCTCATTCTCTTTCTCCCACCCTTCCTCTCTCTCTAAAAATAAATAAAATCTTTAAAAAAAAATTTTGTTTCTCTTATGTACAATTAGTTAAAAGAATAGACCAACAGAACTAGCATGTACCTCAGTGTCTTAACTGATCTTGAAGAGTATTTTGACCTAATTTATTAACTCTGTTCTTTATTTCTGACTATTCCAGAGGCAGCAGCTGGGGACAGCTGTAGAGTTGGAAATGGCCAAGATGCTTGAGGAAAATACAAATATCCTTAAATTTGGATATCAGTTTACACAACAGGGACCCCGAACCAGGGCAGCTAATGCTATAACGAAAAACAATGACTTAGGTAAGACATATGCAATATCAAATCAAATTTCTGAGTTATGCCATTAAGCTAATGTATTAGAGAAGCTTTTTTTACTTTTAAAATGTATTTTAACAGAAAAATTACTTAGCCTTTGTTTCTAAAATTTGTGTGGTCCTTTTTATACTGATTGAATCAGAGTTCAATTTAAGTGAGGTTTTAGATGGTTGTTGTTGGGTTGGTTGGTGGGTAAAATGTACTTCCTGTGACAGTCATATTTCACAGCTGTAAGTAGTGGTTTTCTACAACAGACATCTATACTCCTATAACAAATATTTTATTCTCAGCTACAGGTCACTCCTTGGAGCTATTAAAATAAAACAAGTATTTCATCATTACAGGAAAGTTTTTGCCCTTATCAAACAAATGCAATTTTATATGATAGAAAATAATTATAGTTTTAATTCAAGTTTTTTGGGTTTTTTGAACATTTTATTTATTTTTAGAGAGAGGGGAAGCGGGGGAAATGAGTGAGAGAAACATTGATGTGAGAGGGAAACATTGATAAGAAGGGGAAACATTAATAGTTTGCCTCTCATCCACTCCCTGCCTGCGGGCCAAAGGTGCAACCGAGGTTTGTGCTTTGACGGGGAATCAAACCGGCAACCTTTTGCTTTGCAGGGATGAGGCTCAACCAGCTGAACCACACTGGTCTGGGCTTAACTCAAGTCTTATACTCAGTGGTATGTTAATATTTGCTATACTTAACCAGTCTCCCTAACTTTTCCCACTGCACACATCTAGGTCAGTGGTCTTCCTTTCTTTCATCATTCCTATTGACCTGCTGAGGCCTTGGCTTCTGCTTGAAATAAATTTTGCAGGCAAAGCTGGATTAAAAAATAATGATGCCTATAATTCTGTTTCTACATGTTTCCAAAAATTGACTCTTCTTTTAAGTTTGGTGTTTGTCATTGAAATATTTTAAAAGTTGCATTTAGACAAGAATTTAAACCTTCTAAAGGGAGTAACATTTCAAAGTAAGGCTGTTCTTTTAAGTTTCAGCCATATTTGAATTTATATTCTTTAAGCGTTTCTAAAACTAGAAAAAAATACACCTTCATTCCTTTAACCCAGACCAGTGTGAAAGGTACTAGTTCAAACCCTTTCTATTCTTTGATGACTACAGTTCCCCATCACATAGTTTCACCTCTTGCTCTTTAAAAGAGAAAATTGGCAGGCTTTGGTGTATTTTTTATTGTAAATGTCATTTGCAAAATCATGCTAATTGTTTTAGTATTGTTCACTAGGTGGTTTCTGTATTTTCCTTCAGGTATTTAATTTTGCTTTTTAGAGTAGTGTTTCTCAAGTCTGACTGAACTTCACAAATACTTGGAGGGCTTCAAGAACATATAGATTATTGGCTCTAAAAAGTTTTTATAATTTATTGTAATTATCTATTTTCAAAGAGTCCAAGCTTTTGGAGGGCAAGGGTATGCCCGTTGGTTGAATCCACAGCTCTCTTAAAACCATGCCTGACAATATAGGTACTTAATAAAGATTTATTAGGTGAATAAGGAAAGCGATAGAATTTGAACCCTGCTCAAAGTTATGATTGTCTGGCACCTAGCGATAAACAAGCTGATAAACAAGCCAAAAGTGTCCTCTGAAACTACCTTAGCTATCCATCCAGGATCCCATCAACAAACTTGTAGCCCCACCCGTCTCTGGGACCTGCCTTCCCCCGTAGGCAGGCGATCCCAGCTGCTGTCATGCAGGAGAGCTGCCAGGAGAGCCCGCATCATCAGAGGTCAGAGACGGGGACACCGGCCTTTGCAGGGCCTCAGCAGCAGTGCTCTTTTAGAGGAGCCATTGTGGCAGGACTTTGTTCAGATTTCTGTAAGAAAGGAAGTGGGGGGGGGTGATTTTTGACAGATGGAAGGTGAGGAAACAGAAACTATCTCCTAGGCTGCTTTAGGTCGATGCTGAGCAGTTGAGTTGCTGTCCTTGGCCATGTGTGATAGAGGCCACGTAAAGAAGTTGTGGTCTGACACGAAGCAGAACTGAGAGAAAGCACACAGCTTTGTGCTGATGGCTCTCTAGACCCCCTTCCAATCTGATTCATTCTTATCTAAAGTAGATTCTCAGACATGAAATGAGAATAAGGACATTCCTGGAGTGGGGATTTGCATGAATAAAAGTTCAGATTTGTGAGCAGGCAGGCCATTTACCGTATTTTGCCATATATAATGCACATCCTTATTTTTTCCCTCAAAAATTTGGGCAAAAAGTGCACGTTATACATGGCAAAATACAGTACATGCTGAGGACAGCCTGAAAATTTGAGAACTGTCACAGCAGGATGCTGCCTCCAGAATAAACTTCCAGTAAGTACTTGCTGCTTGAAGCTACCAATAAAAAAAAGCCATGTCAGCAGGTTAAGAGGGCTGCTGGGAAAAGGCACTAAGATAATGTGGTGGAGAAGTTAGATTTCTTTGGCTTTTGTTGGGAGGCATTTGTGAGCCATCACAGACAACTAACTGAATGCACGGTTCAGACGACAGTTCCAGTGTTCTCCCTCCCAGGAGCACGCCCGTGCCCCCACCACATCCCCCACCCCTCCCCTGAATTACCTTTGCCTCTGCACCTTGTTTCCTGAGCCCATTTCTTCTCCCGCTCACTTCTCTACCTCTGTGACTTTCTAAACAAATATTCTCTTATTTGAAGAGAAAAAAGGATAGTTCCAGAAAAGTTCGTATTACGTTCTAGTGATAGCATATGAGGTTCATTAGGACTTATTTGCAACTGACCGCGAAATACTGAGAACTTTTATTTGTGGAGTGGGTTTTGGAAAGAAATTGCCGAAGAATTGGTAGTGGTGCCAAATTTCTAAGCCTCTCATCTGGAGGCTGAAAGGAGGGATTGCTGGAAGGTGACAAGTGGCACCACACATGAGAAAGAGGAGCCGGAAACGGCTCTTTGCCCATCTTCTGCTGTGTTGTGCTGCCAGCACTCCGCTTGATTTTTTTCAGCCCTACACTTTGATCTCTGCCTGTAGACCCAGGTGGTGAGCCTGCAGACCATGTTTTCTCACATGCAGTCTGACATGTAGTCCCCAGAGGGAGACACCAAAGAACAAAACTTGAAACTCGTACAGAACCTCTTGGTCATAAAATATTTCTTCAGCCTGCAGATGGGACCGAATCAGATCCTTTGTGCCCTGATTTTGATAATGTCTTTCCCTCTCTCATTGTTTTCTTAGTCTCAGCTATTCATTGAAATAATCCTACTATTCCCATCTCTCCAGCTAAGGAGTGTCACAGCTGCGACAGCAAGAAGGTCATGGTACACGTGCAGTGCTCGATTGAACCGAGTCTCGTACTCCCCTGTTTACCCCAGCCGACTACCTGATTTTCTCCACCGTTTCTGTTTGCTGCACTTTGTCCTTTCGGTCTTGTTTGTAACACTTTTTTTTTAAATAACATACATTTTAACACTTGAAATGGTCTGCAGTAACATCCAAACCCTGCTGCAATTCAAAATTTTCTTGGAAATGTTCTACCTTAATTACCTGGTTTGCCTTTCAGATATTTCTCAGAGGTCTATATACACGAAGTAGGTTTGTTTTTGAGGACTAAAGTCTCCATCTGATTTTTTCCCCTTAATATTTCAGTAAACCTGTGAAACTTGGGCTGTATTAACATCAATTAAAATTAGAGTCGGGGGGGTACTTAATTAGATAGGTATAAAAATGTTCATAGGAACTTCATACTTTAGTCCTTCTGGTTTTTGTTTTCTAGCTAGTACTCAGCCAGTAGCTCGGCAAACTTCTATGCACATCACTCGAATGTCTGGTCCCGTCTACTGAAAGCCTGTAACAAGCCAGCAGTGAGAGTGGTGTGAGAGCAGAGCACCTGTGGCTTGCCCAGGAGAGCAGGTGCACCTGTTGGCTTTTCATTCCTTTGTTAAACAGAAAGTTCAGAGTAAACAAAGGCAGTTGCCTGCGTACTTGCTTCCATAGACAGAAGAGAGTATAAAATTAATAGACCAAAAATCTAACTTAATTCTTTGGTAAGAGTATCAAAACCAAATAATGTGTAAATGTAAATCCTCTCTAAAAGCTAAGTTGGCTTTCCTCACCCCAAAAAAAAGGCCTGCCAGGACCTTGGGACCATCCCATAACTGTGGGTGATGACACCGAGTACTCTATTGAGTACTTACTATGTCCTCAGTACGCTCAGTAGTGAGTCAGCCTTTGACTTCACAGCCATGAGATACAGATATTACTGTTCTCCTATTACAGAGGATGAGTTCAGGCTCAGAGAGGTTAATTTCCTTGCCAAAGAGCACACACTACAAAAAAGTGACAGAGCCACGATTCACACTATTTGTTGCTGACTCCAAATCTGTGCTTTTTGTCTTCTCTAAATAGGGTGTGGCCCCAGTGCTGAGGAGCCCTGCCCTGGTGGCTCTCGGCAAATGCTCTCTGGTGGCTGATAGGTAAGAGTGAAGGTAGCCGGTCCTAAAGCTGCCCAGCTACTAGCAAGCATAGCCTAGTGGTTTTGGGTCACCAGTCTGTGGAGAGGCTAGGGGTCCTCAGACATATGTGCCTTTCTTCACTCCATCAGCTGAACTAGCCAGCTGGCCTCCCTGGCAGCCAGGGTTTGTGGTAGCCAGCTGTGACCAGACCGCATTACCAGGGTCCGAGGTTTCCATCACTTTGCATTTGTTGTTTGGTCAGAAGCCGGAGCCGGCTCACCTTGTGGGGGACAAGAGAAGGAAAATTGCGAGAGCAGCAGCAAGTCTCTTTTTGAAATGGATGATGAAATTGGTTTTGCTGCGTTCTTTCTCAGACTAAGGAAATAAATTGCAGGACCTAATCAGAAGAGCATGTGAAAACATTCAATACTTTCTAATCCCAGCCGCATCATTTATTGATCATTTTTAATGGAAGTATAAGCTTTTTTTTAATAAACAGATGAGGCGGGCACCATGGCTTGAAGGTGGTTGCTGACCATTCTGTTGTAGATTTCTGACGTCGTGGCTGTGTGAGCTGATGCACGTGGTTCTCATTTCTTAGCCCCTCACTTCTCAGCAGGCAAATGACAAGAAGGGTGTGAATTTTTTATTTTAACGACCATGTGAACTGGAAACACATTTCATTTTTGTACAACTATAGCTGGATTATACAGAAACATGTTTGTAACAAGCAAGTTAGGTTTGTACAAATGAACAGGGTTTCTAACGTACCTTCTATTGTTTTTCTCACAGTCCGCAAGAGACGAGTTGAAGGAGACCAGCAGTAAGCCCGCCACAGTGCATACAACCTTAGGAGGACTCCGAAAGGCCATCGAGGACTCGTGCTGGCGATACCAGATACAAAATTTTCCTGGGTAGAAGGGAAAAGACTGGAACTCTTTCTTCGTTTTTTTTTTAACTACATGTATATTTTTTTCTAGTTTAAGTTACCGGTTTCAAATTGTAAAACAGCAGGTGATATTTTATATTTTAAAGCATTATTTTTGCTTTCTGCTAAAATCAATTTAAATTTAGCTTGAGAGGTTTATGATGGGTCTTAGTAAAATAAAATACAATTATAAGGAAGTTAGTCACTTAGTAGAATGATATGAATGATTTAAAGACCAGTCTTAAAAAAAAAAAAAAAAAAAGGGACGTTGGCTAATGTCAGAATTGCTGTTGTACCTCTGAGGTACAAGGAGCTCCAAAGCTTTCCTTGTTCCAGGACATGGAGAGCTTTTCATGTTTTAGAATACATGAACTTGGCAAGAGTGTGCTTTTTGCTTCTCTCAGAAAAGCACAATGACAGAAATTTTAAAACAGATGACTCAAAATCTGGTCATCCATTTAGAAGTCAGAGCAGATCTCTGGGAGAGAGAACATGCATTCCAGCTCACTGCCCTTGTCTGACATGTCTTAGCAGCGCCTGAAGTTTTCAGAGTATAATGATGTCTAAACTCATTACAGTTTTTCACTTTAATAATGTGGACATTATTAATTTTTTGTGCAAGCCTAGAGTAAAAGCATCTGAGTAGGAAAGCTGTTTTCTTTCCTGTAAAAGGCTGATAGCCAGCTTTCGGTTATAGAGGGTAAAAGGAAAAAGAAAGCTGTTGTTGCACGCATGAAATCAAAGACAGTAAACATGACGCTAATGAAGTCTGAGGAGCATGTGGAACGGCCATTTGAACTGATAGTTGCTGCAAAGTGCATTAGAACTAGGCAGGCGTATAACTCACGTGCCGCACACGTAGTGAGACGCTCCTGTGTGGATGCAGGATTCCATAAACGCTGTTTAATCACCACCCTGCAGATTTTCCAGCCAGTAAGGAAAACTGCTCTTCATAAATCCAAGTTTTATTATCTGTTTCCTTTCATCTTGTGCTTTTTTGTCCATATCATGTGAAAGTTATTTCTCATAACAAAAGTTGTCTTCCTGTTACTCCAAGTGTCAAAGTGAACAGTTGAACGGTGTACTGTTTTGGGAAGACTGACTCCAGAACCGCCGGCGCAACAGGATTTGGACCTGTGTCCTTGCCCTGTTTCAGGAGACAGGGGCCTCTGGGGCGGGAGATAGCAGAGGACAGGGCAGCCTCTGGGGCAGAGGCATCACAGCTACCAAGGGCAGGGGTGGGTGGAGGGACTCTGGCAACCCTGGCCTCGGAAGTTCAGGCCTGGCTGTATCATTTACAGGGAGATTTTTCTGAAGGAAAGAATCTCATATGAGAGTAGCAGAGAGGTTTGCTGTTATTTTTTTAATTGAATTACGAAATGTCTGCTCCTTCAGTTTAGAGTGGACAGTTTATCCAGTGAGCTAAGCAGCTTCTTGTGTGCTGTGGTAATAAGCCTTCTCAACCGGGTGTGTTTGTTTCTTTGAGTCAGTATTCAACATGTTAAAGGGGCCAAAGATTGACTTTGCACTATTTCCTTTCGGTTATAGGCTGCTGATTTTTTTAAGTGAGCAAGTTTCTCTCTCTCTCTCTCTACCCCCCTCCTACCCCCTCCCCCTCCCTCTCCCCCTCTCTCTCCTTTTCATATACAACTTTTGAAATGTACTTGATTTTAGAGACTGCACTGTTCCCGCAGGGTGGGAAGCCAGCACGGAGCAGGTATATAAGGCTACCATTACACTTGGAGCAAGGCTGCCTGCTTGCACTGTCCTGTCAGTCTGTACATTGATAAATATGTTATCTCTTCCTCCCGTAAGGTTTTTCCTTTCTTAAAATAGCTAGGTGAGACCTTCCCTAGAATTCTATATCATTCTCATGAGTAGTATCTTTATCACTTATTATTTATCAAAGTATGAAGAAGTTGAGTGTTTTACTTATACCATTCCATTTCTGAGCTACAGTAGTTCATTATGTGATTGAAGAAAAAGACTTCTTCATAAATAATATTAAAGGTGAATGTTCATTGAATTGAATACAGAAAAATCTTTAAAGAATTGTAATTACAGGGGAGAAGACTCATGTTTACTTTGATCTTTAAAAATCTGGCACCTTTTAACCTTTCAGTAACTTCTACATTGCTCTAAAATTTGTAATAGAGTTATGAAGTAGTCTTGACTTTTAAACCAAAGACATTATAAGACCTTAAATTTTGTAGTTTAACTAATTGCAACTTATCTGGTTATCTAGTCAACATTCTTTGAATTTTTAAATTGCCATTTTCTAAAACCTTTTAACTTCTCATTTTAGAAAAAGTTATATTCATACTTGTCCAAAGTTCTAATTTTTCTAGTATGTCCACGTGAAATTATATGTATTTTTAAAATATTAATTACTAATGTTGATATTATTAAAATGGATTTTGGTGCTATATACTTGTAGCTAGTATATAGAAGTCTAAAGTACCAGAGAAATACATTTTCTAAGGGTGCCTGTCATTTAAAAGACCAAATAAATATTTTGTGTTTTAAAAAATTAGCACATTGTTAGAGATTTCAAGGAGGATTATCTTAATTGTTAAATTGCAAATTCTTGTTATTTGAATGAAATAACCCACATAGTTACTTTATGCAATAGGTGCACTCTGGAAAAGTTACATGTAAATAGAATTTTGTAAATTGTTTTTCCATTGATAGTATCTCATGTGTTTTCATTCAAAATGGAATTCCATGACATTTAAAAAAATTATAAAAGAAAAAATGTTTTGATAAAATGTTAGTCATGTTCCATTATAACATTATATTTAACCATTGCTGCCATTAAAATAAGATGAAAAGATTCATGGGGTTTCATAAAATCTTTTACTTTTGGCTCTGTGTTCCCAGGGCTGCCTCACTCACTCCTTATAAAATCAGGAACCACCATTGCCTCCCGGCAGATCCGAAGAGCATGCTTTCTCTGGAGTCCGTAGCAACAAGCATTGTCTGCAAGTTCATATACTACCCAACTTTGCTTCTTCTTACAGTGCCGCTTCACTTCTTTAAAATCATTTTTTTCCAGTTTTATTGAGATATTATTGACATAAACCACTGTGTTAGTTTAAGTTATAGAACACAATGATGTAGCATATGAATATAGAGACATGGTTACCACAGTAAGTTTAGCTAATATCCATTACCTCACATCGTTTAAAACATTTTTTCCTTGTGATAAGAATTTTTAAGCTCTACTCTCTCAGCAGTTTTCAAGCATACAACACAGTGTTGTCAGCTGCAGTCAGCACGCTGTCCATTATGGCCCCAGGACTTATTTATCTCATATCTGGACGTTCGTACCTTCTCACCCCCTTCACCCGGTCCCTCCATCCCCACCTCTGCCTCTGACAGCCACTGGCCTGTCCTCTGTTTCTGTGAGTTCAGTGTTCTTAGACGCCACACATAAGTGAGATCACACATTATCTGTCTTTCTCTGTCTGACTTACTTCACTTAATGTCCTCGAGGCCACTTCACTTCCACGAAAACTAGACACGCGGGTGCGGCAGAGCAGCTCCCGTTGCTGCCCGCGGACAAGGCCCTTTTCAGGCTTGTCTGCTGAGAAGTGTCAGAGGGTGGCACGCAGACGCGCGCTCACGCACACGCACATTGCATACAGATGTTTGTAATTTCCAGTAGATGCCCACTTCCTAGTTTTTAGTCTGTTGGATGAATTATATTTGGTTTTAGTTATGTTTAAAAGCTTGAAAATCATCTTGTTTCAATGCATCATTCTTTGTCACATCAAATAGGTATTTAAGTACATTTTTAATGCTAAAATATGCTCTAGATGCTTTATTTTTTCAATTTTATAAATATAAAAGTGTTAAATTTTATAATACTGATGTCTAAATATTACAAAATACTATCAACCTGGTTCATAATAGTGCGGTGAAGTTTCTTTCAAAGATATGTACTATAGGCTTTGAAAACTTACCACTTCATACTGGAATGAATTTCAATAAATTTTATCAAATATGCTGTAGACTTTGACTTTTTAAAAATTATTTTGGATGTTCTAAAGTTCATTCCTTACACACCTCTTCAAGAACAAGCTCATTAATTGCCCTGAATTATTCTATCCCACTCTATTCAGTTAAACATAAAATTGTCCATACCTGAACATTTTTACCTGTAAAAATAGAATTTCATATGGTTCCATCCAATACCATTCATAAAATTGAACTGAGTTGACAGATGTGAAGAAGCGGGTCCTATGACAGAGCATCTGGGACCTGGCTGGGATCAGTCCTGCTAATAAAGTGGAGAGTATTCTTACAGTAGAGCAGAGGCGTCTCTTTATCAGTCGCCTATACCCACCAACCCAAAGAGAAAGTGAAATGTGTAATGGGTTTGAGGAAACTTTTAGGGATAAGTGTTCACTTGCAATTTTCAGAGTTCTGGAACTTAGGCAAATAAAGAGGTTCCCCTTGGATCTTTAACGTTGGCTGGTCTTCCGAGAATGGCTGTTGGGTAGGTTCACTTCCAGGAAGCCCGGATGCTTGTTCCCTTTGGCAAGTTGGAGGCTCAGGTGCTGTCAGGTAACTTCAGCTCCTGCAAGGCTCAGTGTCCGTGGTGTCAGGAACTGTGGCCATGGGGAGACAGTGCCCTTCATGTTCTTTTAGGTACCAAATAACAGAAGTGGCCAACTGTGTGTGGCCCAAAGTTGCCAGACATCTTTTATCCTTCCAGTGTTAAGCTTTCCTGCATGTCTGCAAAGGTTGAGGGCCTAGAGATTCCAGTCTGATTCCTCCAGCCCAGTCCTGACTGCAGACATAGCAGAACCTAATGGCTATCCTGTAAAGAGCAGCTGACCTGAGTGACCTCAGTGTCATGGAGGAGTCAGAAGACTCCATTGTTTCTCCCCTTAATCTACAAGTTGGACAATTACAACTCAAAGGATTGCCCGCTCGATACACAAACATGCCTGAAGATCCACTCTTTGGGACACATGAAGCGGGGCATAGTAGAATGAGTAGGAGAGATGGGACAGGGGAAGGACACGATGGTGGCCACAGATGCAGATCAGGGTCTACCACGGCTTCGGTGAGCATGGTAGCAGTGGAGAAGTTGGGCTACAGCCCTCACCGTATAGCTTGGACAGAAGAGGCGCAAAAGCAGTTTCCCTCCTGAAAAAGGCACCACCCCTGCACCCCACTGCAGCAGAGCCCAATAGAGGTGGCTGGGAAGCTTTAAAAATACAACAGCCCTGGCTGGTGTGGCTCAGTGAATTGAGTGCCAGCCTGGAAACCAAAGGGTCACAGTTTGATTCCCAGTCACGGCATATGGTTGGGTTGTGGGCCAGGTCCCCATTAGGGGGTGAGCAAGAGGCAACCACACATTGATGTCTCCCTTCCCTTCTAACAATCTTTTTTTTTTTTTTTTTTTAAGAAAAGAAAAAAGAAAAAAAAAACAACAGGCATTATGGGGAGAGGGAGCTGGAGATAACAAACTTGCCTTTCCTGCCCCACACTCCCGGGTGAAGAAAGTGGGTAAGTTTTAACGGTGCCTGCAGCCTTTGCTGGCATATATGGAACTTCCTCCCTGCCCCACACACACCAGCAGAGCTTGGTAAAGAAAGCTGAGATACCCCAGCAACATAATCAAAAAGAAACTACCCTACCTATCAACCTGAATTGTTGAAAGCAAAATACTAAACAAGAGAAGGCTTTATTACCTAAAATGTGCAGGAAGAGAAATAATCCATCAAGTACCATGAACAACCAAGGTAACGGGAGAAAAGTCTTCAACAACCAAATTGAAAGTCACAGTGGCAGTGATTTAAGTGACAGAGAATTCAAGACTGCAGTTATGAAGAAACTCAGCTCTATACAAGAAAACTCAAAAAGGCTGTTCAGTAAAGCTGAAGAATAAAATTAATGAACAAATGACCAAGGAGACTGAAACCATGAAAAAAGAACCAAATTCTGGAGCATGAATATATATGTACCCCTGTGTCCATTGCAGCATTATTAACAATAGTTGATACATGGAAACAACCTAAATGTTGTTCAACTGGATAAAAAAGATGTGGTACATATACACAATGGAATACTACTCAACCACGAAAAAGGTGAAATTGCTATTTGTGACAACATGGATGGATCTTGAGAGTATTGTACTAAGTGACATAAATCAGAAATGGATAAGAACCATTTAATTTCATTCGTGGGACATAAAATGCAACAGCAGCAAAACAAAAAAGTTAACGGATAAAACAATGGTGGTTACCAGAGAAGAGAAGAGAAGGTAGGGGTAGGATGAAGAGGGTAAAGGGGCTGAAATAGATGGTGACTGAAGGAGACTAGATTTTGAGTGGTGAGCACACAATATAGTATACAGATGCTCTATGAGAAAGACATATACCTGAAATTTACATTAATCAATCAATGTCAACCCAATAGATTTAATTTTTAAAAATTTAGGGAGGGATTTCCAGTCAAGATGGTGGTATAGAAGACATGGCTTGCCTCTTTGGACAATCACATCAAAATTATAACTAAAATATAGAACCACCATCACTCAGAACCATCAGAAATTGAGTTGAATGGAAGTCTGACGATTACAGAACTGAAGAAACCACATCCATCCAGACTGGTAGGAGGGGTGCAGACACAGAATGGGCTGACCCTATGTGGATGTGTGGCAGATAAAAATTTGGGAGGTATATCTCAGGAGTGAGGACACCCAGCTGTACATCAAGGTTCCAGTGTGAGGAGATAAGTCTCAACAACTTCTGGCTGCAAAAACCAGTGGGGATTGAATTGCTGGAAGAAACTTATGAGTCCCAAGCAGTTCCTCTTAACTCACACATGGACTTACCACTCAGACTTACTCCCTCTGAGCTCCACCACCAGGTAGCAGCTTGAAAGGCACCAATGGCATACTGGGAGAAACTGATGTGTCTGGTATGAAGGCAACCAGAGGCCATTGGCCCCTTTCTAAACCCTCCCCCAACAGAGCCACAGAACCGGCAAGCTGGTGCCATATCTGAGACTCCATCAACCTGGCTAACACTGTTTGACCCACCTTGGAGATTCCCCAGAGACAGGCCCACCCAAGCTTCTTTTCCATGAACGGCTGGTATTGGCTCTTACTGCACAACTTCCTAAATCCTCTCAAGCAACAGCTGGCTTCAACGAGCCTCAGGTCTGAAATTAGCAGTAGCTACCCAAGATTCACAGCTTGGCTTCACCTGGGAATCTCCAAGCCCAGCACAAGTAGCAGCCATCTCAGGTGGCTTTATAGCTCAGGCAGGGTGGCCCTGGGCAAAACACAGGTGGGAGCTAACCTTGGCCTGCATCCAGGTAACAACCATGGCCAGTGTACCCAGTGGACAGCTACAGGCCAGAATGGAACATCACCACCCTGCCCCTCCCTGCACAGCTGATCCTCCGTGGAGGACAGAAGTTGGTGGCCAGTTGTCACAGCCAATCCTTGCAGCTGACTGGCCTAGGTGAATCCCTCCCATTGACCTGCTAACAGCAACCAAGGCTCAACTACCAGAGAAGGGTATACTCAGGCCACCTCAAGTATCCAGCTTGGATGACTGGAGAGCTGTGTCACTGGAACCTACAGGATACCTACTATTTTAGGCCACACGACCAAGACACAGAGTCAAAGTAGTTCTACCTAATACATAGAAATAAGCACAGGGAGGCTCCCAAAACGAGGAGACAAAGAAACATGGCCCAAATAAAAGAACACATCAAAACTCCAGAAAAAGAGCTAAACGATATGAAGAGAAGCAATCTCCCAGATGCAGAGTTCAAAACACTGGTTATAAAGATGCTCAAGGAACTTAGTTCGGACCTCAGCAGCATAAAAATGATCCAGTCAGATAAAGAATACACTAATTGAAATAAACAACAATATGCAGGGAAACAACAGTATGGTGTATGAAGTGAATCAGATCAATGATTTGGAAAATAAGGAAGCAAAAAACAACTGCACAAAACAAGAAGAAAAAATAAATAAATAATGGGTATAAACAGCCTCTGGGACAATTTCAAGAGGTCCAACATTCACATCATAGTGATGCCAGAAGGAGAACAGAAAGAGCAACAAATTGGAAATCTATTTCAAAAAATAATGAAAGAAAAGTTCCCTAATTTGGTGAAGGACATAGACGTATAAGTCCAGTAAGCAGAGTCCCAAACAAGATAGATGCAAAGAGGTCCACTCCAAGACACATCATAATTAAAATGCCAAAGGTTAAAGATAAAAAGAGAATCAAAAGTAGCAAGAGAAGTTAACTAGAGGGGAGTTCCCATAAAACTGTCAGCTCTTCTGGCCAAGATGGAGGAGTAGGTGGACACACTGTGCCTCCTCTCACAACCAAAATTAAGGACAACAAATATTTAGAAACAAGGAAACAACCAGAACTCATAGAAAATTGAACTGTATGGAAGTCCACCAACCATTCATCCAGACGGGTAAGAGGGGCGGAGTCGCGTCAGGAAAAAGTGGAGGTGCAGACCAGGGCACGCAGGCAGCAGCAGCTGGAAGTTTCCAGGCCCACAGGCAGCGGCTAGTGGACCCTGGGCACGGGGTGGCAACTGTGCAGACCCAGTGAGGCTGCACAAGGCGGCTGGCTGACCAGGTAGTCCCACATTTGAGCACAGATAATCCAGGCAAAGGGAAAGTGGCAGAAGGGACTGAAATCCGAGAGAGAGCGGAGCAAGCGCCATTGTTCCCTCTCAGACTCCGCCCCCACATACAGCGTCACTGCCCAGCGACTGGGCTGCCCCACACTGGGGAACACCTAAGGCTCCATCCCTCACTACGTAACAGCCCTGACCATACTAAAAACAAAACAAAACAAACAAACAAACAAAAAAATGGCTCAAACCGGAGAACAAATCAAAGTCCCACAGCCAATTCCTCTAAGCAATGAAGAGATAGACAACCTATCAGATGCACAGTTCAAAGCACTGGTCATCAGGATGCTCACGGAATTGGTTGATTTTGCTCACAAATTAGATGAAAAAATTCAGGCTACAATACGTGAAATGAAGGAAGACACATGGGGAACCAACAGAGATGGGAGGAAAACTGGGATTCAAATCAATGGAGTGGACCAGAAGGAAGAAACAAACAAACAGAAAACAAGGAAAAAACAAGAATTCAAAAAAATGAGAGGCTTAGGAACCTCCGGGACATTGTTAAACGTCCCAACATCCAAATTATAGGGGTCCCAGAAGGGAAAGAAGCAGAGCAAAAAGTGGAAAACTTATTTGAACAAATAATAAAGGAGAACTTCCCCAATCTGGCAAAGGAAATAGACTTCCAGGAAGTCCAGGAAGCTCAGAGAGTCCCAAAGAAGTTGGAGCCAAGGAGGAACAGGCCAAGGCACATCATAATTACATTAACCAAGATTCAAATGAAGCAGAGAATTCTAGAAGCAGCAAGGGAGAAGGGGACAGTCACCTACAAAGCAGTTCCCATCAGACTGTCAGCTGATTTCTCAAAAGAGACCTTCCAGGCAAGAAGGGGCTGGAAAGAAATATTTGAAGTCTTGAAAGGCAGGGACCTACATCCAAAATTGCTCCATCCAGCAAAGCTGTTATTTAGAATGGAAGGAAAGATAAAGTGCTTCTCAGATAACGTCAAGTTCAAGGAGTTCATCATCACCAAGCCCTTATTATATATATGAAATGTTAAAGGGACTTATCTAAGAAAAAGAAGATAAAAATATGACAGTGGAAAGACAGCAAACTCACAGCTATTAAGAACCACACCTGCCCTGGCTGGTGTAGCTCAGTGGATTGAGCTCGGGCCTGCGAACCAGAGGATCGAGGTTCGATTCCCAGTCAGGGCACATGCCTGGGTTGCAGGCCAGTTCCCGGGAGGGGACACACGAGAGGCAACCGTACATTGATATTTCTCTCCCTCTCCTTCTCTCCTACCCTTCCCCTCTAAAAGATAAATAAATAATAAAAAATTAAAAAAAAAAAAAAAGAACCACACCTAAAACAAAAGCAAACTAAGCAAACAGCTAGAACAGGAACAGAACCACAGAAATGGAGATCATATGGAGGGTTAGCAACAGGGGCATAGGAGGAGGAGAGAGGGGGAAAAGGTACAGAGAATAAGTAGCATAGACGGTGGGTAGAAAATAGATGGGGAGGGCAAGAATAGTGTGGGAAATGTAGAAGCTAAAGAACTTATGACACATGGACATGAACTAAAGGGGGGGAATGTGGGTAGGAGAGGGTGTGCAGGGTGGAGGGGAATGATGTGGGAGAAATGGGACAACTGTAATAGCATAATCAATAAAATATATTTTTAAAAAAGCAATATAAAATGTCCTCAGATGACAATTTAAAAAAATGGAGAGAATTCTAGAAGCAGCAAGGGAGAAGGGGACAGTCACCTACAAAGGAGTTCCCATCAGACTGTCAGCTGATTTCTCAAAAGAGACCTTCCAGGAAAGAAGGGGCTGGAAAGAAATATTTGAAGTCTTGAAAGGCAGGGACCTACATCCAAAATTGCTCTATCCAGCAAAGCTGTCGTTTAGAATCGAAGGGAAGATAAGTGCTTCTCAGATAAGATCAAATTAAAGGAGTTCATCATCACCAAGCCCTTATATGAAATGGTAAAGGGACTTATCTAAGAAAAAGATCAAAAATATGACAGTGAAAAGACAGCAAACTCACAGCTATTAACAACCACACCTAAAACAAAAGCAAACAACTAGAACAGGAACAGAACCACAGAAATGGATATCATATGGAGGGTTAGCAACAGAGGAGTGGGAGGAGGAGAGACGGGGAAAAGGTACAGAAAATAAGTAGCATAGATGGTGGGTAGAAAATAGACAGGGGGAGGGCAAGAATAGTGTGGGAAATGTAGAAGCTAAAGAACTTATGACACATGAAGATGAACTAAAGGGGGGGAATGTGGGTGGGAGGGGGTGTACAGGGTGGAGAGGAATGAAGGGGGAGAAATGGGACAACTGTAATAGCATAATCAATAAAATATATTTAAAAAATAACAAAATATATTTTTAAAAAACTGTCAGCTGATTTCTCAAAAGAAACTTTGCAGGCTAAAAGGGATTGGCAAGAAATATTTAAAGTCATGAAAAGCAGGGACCTATAGCCACAACTGCTTTAGCAAAGCTATTTAGAACCATAGGGCACATAAAAGCTGTTTTATCAGACAAGAAAAACTAAAGGAGTTCATCATCACCAAAGCATTATATGAAATGTTAAAGGGACTTATTTAAGAAAAAGATCAAAACTATGAATAAAATAGCAATAAATACATATCTATCAACAATTGAATCTAAAAAACAAACTAAGCAAACAAGTACAACAGAGACAGAATCATGGATACAGAGAGTGTTTTGATGGTTGTCAGATGGGAGGGGCATGTGGGTGAGTGGGTGAATGGGTGAGCAGGTGAGGGGATTAAGAAGTACAAATAGAAGGGGTAGGATAGAGGATGAGAGAGGGGATGGCTGTGGTGGGGAGGATGGAAACAACTGTACTTGAACAATGAAAACAAAAGAAAAAATAGTACAAATAGGTAGTTACAGAATAGCCATGGGGATGTAAAGCACAGCATAGGAAATGGAGTAGCCAAAGAATTCATACACATGACCCATGGACATGAACAATGGTGTGGGGATCGCCTAAGAGAGAGGGGGGTGCTGCGTGGAGGGGTGCAAAGGGGGAAAATCAGGACAACTATGGTGGCATAATCAATAAAATATAATTAAATAAAACCATGAAAAAATGGGGGTGGGAAAGCATAGCTGAACTCACAATTGTGCTAGTACCTCTCAGTGTTCTTGATGAGCCTCTAACTTGCCTTTGGGAGCTAGTGCTAAAATTATTCTTAAAGTATAAAAGGGAGGGAAATATAATGTATGTCCAGGTTTTCTGCTATTTAGCAATAAAACATTTTAAAACATCTAATTAGTATTTTTAATTCTCGAACGTAGAGAAATATAAATATTAAATCATGACGTATTACATGGTCAAGTCCAAACACCACTGATTTGAGAAAACTGACATCAGAGAAGTTGAGTAACTTGCCCGAGATATTACTGATGGTTTTTACTTACTAGGTACCTATTATGTTCCAGCTACTGCACCAGTCACAAAGTTAGAAGTTAAATCTTGTGTTTTGTCTCTCACTGCTCTGTGCTGGCTGTTTATCTCAAGTAGGTATTTTGGGTGTCTTTTTCCATAAGGTCACTAATATGTCTGCTCAGCATTGTGGCTGTGCATAGAAGATCCTGACTTCAAAATGACTTCGAAATCATCAAAAATGATGATTTTTCTTTACTTGGGAAGAAAAAGCTTTGGATAGCAGTCTTAATTTCTTTTTTTAAAATAAAGATTTTATTTATTTATTTTTAGAGAGAGGGGAAGGGAAGAAGAAAGGGAGAGAAACACCAATGTATGGTTGCCTCTCACACGCCCCCTACTGGGGAGCTGGCCCACAACCCAGGCATGTGCCCTGACTGGGAATCGAACCGGCAACCCTTTGCTTCACAGGCGGGCACTTAATCCACTGAGCTACACCAGCCAGGGCCAGTCTTAATTTCTTTACACCTCAGTTTCCACATCTATAAAATTGGAATAACAGCCCCAGCCCTTCACGTTGTCCTGAGGATTAGAGTTGGTAAGGTCTGCACAGCACCTGGCAAAGCACCCAGAGTCCAGTGAGCCCTTCTCTGCTGAACCTGCTCTTCAATGGTCATAGGGCCATGTGGTCAATGGAAAGTTAGTGCCATACCAACAGAGACGATACAGCACTGAAGAATCTGAGCCCAGCTAGAAAGAACAGGGAGGACATCCTAGGGGAAGTGATACCAGGCTTTAAACCAACTTCACCTCTGGGCCCCACCAGGGCACAGGGTGAGCCCGAGTGGCAAGAAGGCACACAAAACTAAGACCCAGACCAAACAGGTAGGAAATGGATTTTCTAAAGTCACGGACTTGCTTCTAAACGTTCTTTATTCATAACTGGCATTATGCAAAAGCAACTGAATTCATCACTTCAAACAAAACAATTCATTTCATCATTATTTTAAAACAAACTGTTCAAAACAAGACAGACAATGAATGCACGTTTCATGCTTCTGAGATTCTCTTTCTCTTCTCCCCCTGCTTTCCTGTTTCTGGAGGGTTCGCCTCCTGAAAAAACATGAGAGATAAGAGGTAAACTTCACTATCAAACGTTTCTGGAAATTTTTTTGAAAGTGGTTCAGAGCTCAGTGAGGAGGCCCCGCCTTCACATGAGAACCCCCTGCTGGCAACCGGGGTGTGTGGACACCGTGTCTAGCAGGTTGGCGAAGGAAACCGTGCTTCCCCCGGAGGCAGTCATGGCCGGGGGCCACTCCTTCTCACTGTGCTCGCTAGGACTTCTGTCAGTATCTTGAAATACATCCCTCTGCTTCCTTAGTACTTTACTCTCTGTGTCTAAAATTCAGTATTTTAAAGCTTATTGATTTTTTTTTAAATGACTGCTGGTGTTTTATGTGCTCTTAAAGTTTTAAATATATATTTTTATGAATGAATGAAAATCAATGCCTCCCTTATACAAATGACCAATTTTTTAAATATATTTATTTATTTTTAGAAAGAGGAGAAAGAGAGGGAGAGCAACATTGATGTGCAAGAGATGCATCAATCAGTTGCCCCTTGCACTCTACTCAGCATGCTCCCAACTGGGGACCTGGCCTGCAATCCAGGCATGTGCCCTGACTGGGAATTGAGCCGGCAACCTTTCAGTTTGCAGGCCTTCACTCAATTCACTGAGCCACACCACCCAGGGCTAAAGAAAAAAATATTTTAACAACATGAAAATGCAGACTGGTGCAACCACTGTGGAAAGCAGTATGGAGATACCTCAAAAAACTAAAAATGGATCTGCCTTTTGACCCAGTGATCCCTCTTCTGGGAACATATCCAAAGGAACCCAAAACACTAATTCACAAGAACATAAGCACTCCTCTGTTCATTGCAGTGTTATTTATAAACAAGAAGATATGGAAGCAGCCCAAGTGTCCATCAGTAGGTGAATGGGTAAAACAACTACGGGACAGCTACACAATGGAATACTACTCAGTTGTAAAAAAGACGAAAATTTTACCCTTTAAGACTGTATGGATGGACATGAAGAACATTATGTTAAGTGAAATAAGCCAGTCAGAGAGAGACAAATACCTTATGATTTCACTCGTATGTGGAATCTGATGAACAAACTGAACTAATGAGAAAAACAGAGACGGACTCATAGATGGAGAGAGGCTGACAGCTGTTGGAGGTGGGGGAGGTTAGGGGTGGAGGGGTTGGTTGAGCAAAAAGGAAACAGGACTCATGGACATGAACCACAGTGTGGTGATTGTTGAGGGGAGGAGGTATAAGGGGGATAAATGGTAATGGAAAAAATACAGTTAAAATATTTTTTTAAAAGACATGTAAATGAAATATGTCTCCATTACCATTACACCTAAACAATAAAGACGCCCAGTTACCACAATGAACATGGTGGACCCCTTGCTCTCCTCACTGAAATCTTTCTTATTCTCCAGAAGAGACCTGGCGTGTAAGGGCCCTCAGCCTTTCTCACAGGCCTTTCCATCTCCCTGGCCCGCCCACCCTGGCCGGTGTGCCCTACGAGCTCACACTCTCCCACACCCACCCGTGCACAGGACCAGGGCCGCTCCAGTCTTGCTACTGCTCTCATCTCACCAGGCTCAGTGACATGTTCCCAGGCTCCAAGCTCCACTTTAGAAGTTGGCTCCTGGTTACAGAGCAAACCTTTTGGAATTAAACAAATTTGCTTTTACCTCATCACTGGAGAGTTGCTTTGTTCTCAGTAATCCTTGAGCTGTTTCTTCCTCTGATGCCACGTCACTGTCTGATGAACAGTCTCTGCCTTGTTCCTCTGAAAGCAAAGCAACTACAGACGTGAGACTGATGGACCTTCTAAGACGAAGACCCTTTCATTACTGAATTTTTCTACTGCTGACTATTGTTACTTCCCACTGCACATTTTTCCTTGAGGAATCGACAGTTTTTTAGAAGTTTTGATGAGAAGGTCTATACAGGGGAGGGCAAAAGCAGGTAAGAACTCTGTGCCAAGGTGTGCTTTCACATAGCAAGTGGATGACAGGATGTGTAAATAATGAAGGCTGGCGATTTGAGCACTTAGGAGTCTGTACCTGCGTGCACCGCGCCCCTGTGACAGCCTTCGGGTCAGTGCGGCTGTTGGAATAACCAAAGCCTGCACGTCTTCTTCCGTGCAAACAACTGCAGACACACCTCTGCCCCCCACTCCAGCCATGTAACTCTCAGACATGCTGAAATAACTTAGACTGGAGAGGTTTCATTCTCAGACTGATCACTTTTAAACACCAAAGAGGCTTCAAGCACACATTTTTTTTTCAAGCTACCAAGTTTAAATGTTGGGTCCTTTATTTTACGACAAGGCAAACTGCCTCTGTTACACATTTTCCTCCATAAGGACAATTATTTTATTTTCTTTCTTTTGCCTTATTTTCCCACCTTAGCTTTACAGTGGGACAGTGGCCCTAACAAAAACAAACCAACAAAAAGACCCCTCTGCTGTTGCCCTGAGTAAATAACAGCTGATCTGTGAATAAGAAAGAGCCCAGCAGAAGCAGGAGCAGGCCCTGTGGCTCTGAGGAGCCCAATGTTACCTCCACACCCGGCTCACCTCTCAGTTCCCTGAGGCACTGGTTTTTAATGGCTTCATCAATTTCTTCCTCCTCCTCCTCCTCCTCATCATCATCATCATTGTCACTGCTGGACTCCTGGTTAGGGACCCTTGACCCCTGCTGCTTCTGCTTCTCCAGAAGAGGGATTGTCCCCTGGTGAGTAGAAGCCCGCAAACGTTCTTCTTCTTTCTGAAAAGAAGTAAATAACTCACTGAACTTAAAAAGGAACAACTTTTGTGCCCACTTCAACCTAATTCCACTCTGTGTCCTCCGTCAGGACCATTCTCTCCATGCCACACCTGTCACCACGCAGTGACCGCTGTGTTTCGTTCCAGGGTGTGAAGGCCACACACAGGTGAAGAGGCAGAAGGCTCCCCCACACTCGCTGTCTCGGCAGAACTGGTACAGGCACAGCCTTGGGGGCCGCAATGCCCCCGGTGCTGCCAGGCAGGGCCCGGAGAGCAGCGACCAGCCCAACAACGCCATCTGTGCCCAGCGGACGTCTGAGGGAGGCTCTTTCTGTCACCCCGACACAGACACCTGACTTGCCCAGGCTCCACCAAACCACCACAGTGCCCGGACATTCCTGTCTGGGGCCCTCCACTCAGAGAGCTAGCTCCCCACAGCCCCTGCCGACAGGAGGCGCAGGTGGGGGAGGGTCCCTGAGCCCCAAAGTAGAGCCTTCACTGCCTTCCATCTGCCTGACATCCCACATGTTGGGGTGCACAAGGCAGGGCCAGTTTCGAAGGAGTCAGGAATGACTTTTTGACCTTTCTGAATCACTTCTTATCAGGCTAACACAATTTTGTGACATCTGTCAAAGGCTACATTTTTTAAAAAGTACCAGTTTTCCTCTGAAATCTCAGATTGGAGAGAGAGCACCTGATTTGCTGTATCTCACCTGCGGCCACTGATTAACCACTCATCAGAAGGCTCCCTGATAACTACAGAAGATAAATTGACTATGGCAATAAAAATGGTGAATTAATATTCTGAAAAGCACAGCTATTAATACCCAAAAATCCCAGGATAAAGCTTAGCTGACATACCTTAATCTTCTCTGTGCGTTGGCATTCGGGATCAAGACCAGCTATTGGTAAGATTCTAATCTTCTGTGTCCTCGAGTATCTATTAGCGAGTGGCAGGGTCATCTTCTTACGTGTGGCATAGTCTGTAGAGTGAGGTCTGCAGGAAGTGAACAAGAAAGTCTGGTTACTAAGAACATTTGGAGGCAATCGTACCGCCTGAACAGCTGTGGACAACGACCACCTCTCCTTGAGCAGAGCAGGAAGGCAGCACCGCCGGCCCTGGTGCCTCTGAACCTCCCTCCCTTCTTCTCTGCCTCCGGAGAGGTTCCTCCCTCTGCCCCTCCCCTTGGAGAACAGGATGGGGTGAAGTGGGGTGGGAGGCGGAGAGGCCTGTGGCAGGGTCAGGGTATTTACAAAGAAACCCCCCCACTACAATCGCAGAAGAGAGGGGCTAGGAAATCTCAGTTCCATGAGGGAGGTGCAGAGGCTAGAAAAGGCACAGTTTAAGAGCTAAAGACAAGCTCCTCCATCTGAATAAAACTGGAAGGAAGGTCAAGACGAGGAGGCAGGTCACAGTGGCGTGGGGGCCTCATGACAGCTCAGGGGGACCAAAATGAACAGGAGGCCCTGGTGCAGAAAGCACTGCCCTCCTGACTAAAGGAAGGTGGATTTTAAGGACATCATAGCGAAGAAAGGATGGTCCTTAGGAGAGAGCGTCTGAAGGAGGGCGTGGCTGTGAGAGATGGGACGTAAGGAATGAAACTGTGCTGACAGTGAAGTGCTGTCCCAGTGGGGAGCGTGGGGCACCAAGAAAATGGTGCACGCTCAGAATCCTTCGTCTTTTAGGATGCCGTTGTAGAAGAGGTCATCAGGAGGTTGGGTTGAGCAACATTTATTGTGCCAGGTCTCTGCACTACACGATGTTTTTTTAAATCCTTACCCAAAGATAGGTTTTCATTGATTTTACGGAGAGAGAGAAAAGGGAGGGGGGAGAGAGAGAGGGAAACATCGATGTGAGAGAGAAACATGGATCGGTTGCCTCCCATGTGAACCCCAACTGGGAATTGAACCTGCATCTTATGTACGTGCCCCGACTGGGAACCGAACCCCGAATCTTTTGGTGTAAGGGATGATGCTCCATCTAACTGAGCCACCTGGCCAGAGCTTAAGTGATACAACATTCCTGTGAGGTGGGTGCTATATTTCCATTCTGTAGATGAGGAAAGTAAACATTAGTGAGATTGAGACTCCTCCTCAAGCTTCCACGGACAGATGTGAAGCAGCACCTCTGAGCTATCCAGTACAGTCTTTAAAACAGAACAAAAGATTTATCAAGGATAATTTTTACACCATAAAATTCACCCATTTTAATATATAATTAAATGATTTTGAATTTACACAGTTGTGCAACCATTACCGCAATCTGATTTTAGAGCCTTTCCATGACCCTCTAAGAAAAGCCTTGGGCGCATTGTTGCAGTCTTAAAGTGCTCCACTTCTCCAGGAGAGCTGCCTGCTGTGTCCTTCAAAGGGAGGGCGTGGGAAGGAGCAGACTGCGGTGCCCAGGGAAGGGGCCGGAGCACAGGCGCGCACAGCACTGAGCAGCTGACTGCGTGGGTCGGGCAGCTGCCTGTCGCACCATCTAGCTCTCTCCTTCCCTCGACTGCACGCACACACCAGCGTTCTCATGATCTGTTCACTTCCCAGGTAAGTTTCAGCAAAGAGAAAGCACACGCTGACCAGCAGAGCAGCACAGACAAGCCTTCCAGGTGCCTTGGTCAAGGGGAATTAATACCATGGCCCTCTGGTTTATAGAGCTTTCTCACGGTGGTTTGTCAGCATGATCCGGCTCCCTGGGAAACTGCCACTGCAGCAAAGGTGAGAAGTAGTAGGGCAACCAGACTGTGGTCCTTGGTGAACTGCGCCTCAAAATCAGGTCATTAGGGCTTTTGCACACCTCTCTCCCTTGTTGCTCTTCAACTGCAAACAGCAATGCATCCATATGAATAGTTACCTAAAGGTGAGTTTGTATTTAAAGATGGCTTGTCCCTGTAGGCCAGTATCTTCTCTAACAAACAGGTGGGTGTGGTTGCCCTGCAGTGGGGCTTTGTAGACATCGAACACTTCACTGCCCAAGTGCAGGGACAGGCTGGAAGTGAGAAACGGTCCGTTATGAGGGTGGCCAGTTACGCAGTCCTGCAGCTTCTATTCCACCCCGTTAGTCCCACTCAAAATTCTGTGCAAGTGCAGGGCCCTGTCCTCATGCTGAACTAAGAAAAGATACCGTCAATAATGAACCTGTCTCCTTTCAAAAGCAAAAGGTGGTAAAAATCCATCCTCCTTTCCGCTTGAAATACAGTTGTTTTGTCATTTTCCCAGTCTCTACCACTTCATTAGTAAAACAAACAACTTTTTGGTTTCCAGCCTGCGTTCAGTCCACTGAGCTATACCAGCCAGGGCTAAAACAAACAACTTTTTAAAACACATCAGTGTAAAATATCTAATAGCTCACACCTGGGAACTAACATGCGGCTTCACCTGAACAGGCAGACACCCTGAACTGAACCCCGTTGGGGTCAGGTCCTCATCTCCCACCAGCACAGCACTATGGCCGCCACCCCATTTGAGGCGTAGACTTTGTTCATGGTTTAATGAAACATGACCCCAAAAGAAGGTCCTACACAGACAACTTCAGCGTCCCAGACCTCCCTCCCTCTGGGTGTTCACTCTGCAGGCACCTGCTGCTCACCTTCCATCTGACCACTTCACTATCCGAGCGTTGCTTTCTTTAATTTCATTTCCTGCTTCATCCCGGTGTGCCCTCCATCGGATAGTATTTTCCACCTGGCTCCGAGCACAAAGACGTTAGAAACCTGGTGTGATAGGCTTGCACGTTTTTTCCCTCAAGTGACTTCTAATCACGTGCTAAGAATTCATGAGCGGTGATAGAACAAGCTTCTGAACAATAGCTGATCGGGTCACACTGACATCTGCCTGCTACAAAGACCTAGAGGCACTGGTTAAACCAACCAGACATTGTGTTCAGTCTTTTCTGAGCCCCAGTTCATAGCAGTGGAAGCAGAAGCTAAATACGAGGCAGGACGGAGCTGTCATCAGCACATCAAAGTTCTGAGGGGGAGAAGAGAGGCTTTAGGTCCCCTGAGGTGTGCAGCTGAAGCTGAGACCTCTGCCTGTGGCAGGGCCACGTGAAGGGCTTTGAACCCAATGAAAGAAGGCTAAAAAAGTGCCCATTAGCCTCATAAGACAACAAAGCTCTGGGCATTACATTAAAAATATTTTTAAAGAATAAACAAAGAATTAACAACAAATTAAAACCTAAGATTTGTGCTTTACCCCTGTTTTTTAGTTCAAGTTCACCCTACCCATATGGTAGGAAACTCCAAGTCACAGAAGTAGCCTGGAAGTGGATTCTGCCCACGGCTGCCACGGGAGCCCCTACAGAAGCGCGTGTGAGACACTGTGAGGGCGAAGGTCGTGCTTGACCGTCCCAGGCCTTCTCAAGAGGGACTGCCGAACGACTAGGCCTCTTTTTGTGCACAGTCTGAATGTCCATAAAGGACCTGAGATACTCCCATTGGGGGAAGTTGCTAGGATCTATCCCCCATAACACATGCAGGCTGTTCCTTGTCCCTAGCTACATTATCATTTATCTTAAAAGAAGTAGCTAACAATTTTCAAGAATTTTTATCTTCACTTCTGTCAAAAAACTAGAACAACAAATTTTTTGTTAGAAAAGTGACAATTCTATAGAGATTAGAAAAAAGATGATGGCCCTGGTCGAGTAGCTCAGTTGGTTAGAGCATTGTCCCCATACAACCAAGGTTGTGGGTTCAATCCCTGGTCAGGGCACATTCAACAACCAACCAATGAATGAACGAATAAGTGGAACAACAAATCAACGTTTCCGTTTCTTTCTCTCCCTCTCTCTTTCCCCCTTCTTCTCTCTCTAAAATTAATAAAAACATTTTAAACAAAAGATGATATACCTTTTCCCCTAAAAAGACATTTAATTCCTTGCATAAAAGATCATTTCATAAGCTCAAGTCTCAAGTTAGTATGCCTGCATTGTATTTTATAAAAGGAAAAGCTTACAAAAAAAAGGATTTAAGTAAACTGGTACCTTTATTTTCAACCTGGTTCTTTCTTCCTCATCAAGTACTTTCTCATCTGCAAATTCATCTTCATAATACTGAGGATCAAAAGGTCTAAAAATTGTTTTTTAATATCATATTAGCCACATTTAGTAATAAATATGATTAATACTATAAATTATAATCTTTACAACATGCACCAATATGTTTTAAAAATCACAGTAGACCAAATCACTTCATGTAAAAACTTCAAGGATATATGAAAATTACTATACATTCTTGAAATTTGATTTTAAAATATATTACATGAAATAGAATCCAAACATGATTTATAATTCAAAGTCTTCTTTGCTTGACAAAAATGTCTTCTAAAATTACAGGTAACACATGATCTATTTTTCTGTACTTTTAAAGGAAACTGTTGTGTTTAATTGCATGAGAGCTACATTCACGCACCTGTGTGAATCACACCAATCAACACTGTCTTGTGCAAAATCATTGTCTTTTCTAGATTCATGATGGCCTTCGTACTGAACATTTGCAATTAGCAAACTTGCTCTCATTTTCTGATACCTTTATCACCTGTGATGTCTGTTTATTTATAAGAAAGTGCCAAAATGCTAGAAGCATTAGCATTTAAACTTACACCAGTAATCCATCATTTTTCCATCATGGAACACCCTAAACTTATTTTTTTCAGTTACATGAGAAATCACCCATCTTTGCAATTAGCTGGCTCATGATAAATAAGAAAAACCATTTACATTCTACATATTTTTATTCAGTACCTTGAGGAAAAAGAAAATTTTAATCAGTTCTCTTACTTGGGCTCTATGCTGAGAAATTTGGGTAGCTTAACAAAGTACAATTCATTTCCTAAATCAGAGTTGAAATGGGGAATTTCTATTTCCATCCTGGCTTCAGAAATTGGCACTTCTTTCCGCTGGCCCTGGGGCAATCTGTGTACATCCTAAGAGAAGAATCGGAACGTCAGGGCTTGAAGTGACACCAGACAGGTACAGGTTTGACCGGAAGTACATTTAGACACTGGTTTAGGGATAAAGCAGTCAGCAACCCCTCCAGGCCTTCCCTAAAATTTCATCCTCTGCACCCCTCAAAACCCAGTAGAGTCAGTAGCCTTCATTACCAGGAAAAAAAATTATCTATTTTGCCCTGGCTGGTGTGGCTCAGCGGGTTGAGCAGCATACCTGCAAACTGAGAGGTTGCTGGTTTGATTCCCAGTCAAGGCACATGCCTGGGTTACAGGCCAGGTCCCCAGTAGGGGCTGTGTGAGAGGCAACCAATCGATATTTTTCTCACATATTAATGGATCTCTCCCTCTCTGTCTAGCTTCCTCCCCCTCTCTGTGGAAATGAATACATAAACTCTTTTTTAAAAACCGTCTATTTTGCTGACATATCCACTTTGTGTAAGATAGCAACAGAAGTGTGAAATTATGCAACACCTCAAGGTTAAGTAACTATTAAAATCAGAGAAGAATATCAAATAGCACACACTTCTTGACACAGGTCTAAATAACCTGGAAATCAAAGGTTTTTTAATTTGGAGTCCTCACAGTCTACACCCTAAAGTTTGATATCAACCTCATTCCAAGCAGTTCCTTCTTTGCCCATTAATATCCAGAAATTGTCGGCAGAGCTGAGAAAGTCACCCATTCATCAGATGTTTCCGACTGCCACTCAGTTACCCACGTGCCCTCCCCACTTGAGGGAGCCAGACCCATCAGCCTCTGGAAATGTCTTCTTCGCTTTGAACAGTGGGACCAGTTGGGGTTAGTGACTGCACTTACAGCAGGCTGTGCTGGACTAAGCAGTTGATTGTCATCATCACTCTCTGAAGAAATGTCATCTATGTCTCCAAACAGATCCATGGCTCTACAGCAATCTTCGGTGTAGAGGGAAATGCACAGCATTAATTTCTCTGAAAAATCTTTCATATAGTTCTCAGACTATCGCTCCAACATATTCCCAAGATCCACACACCAAAACTCGACAAACCTAACCCCAAACTCAGAAGCCTGATGAGAGTGTCTATAGAGATGGAAGGTGACAAATTTGGTCAACGGAAGGCAATGAAGGCAATGTGGCTGTGACAGACTTCTAGGTTGTTCCTAATTCCTGCCTCTGGTGTCCTTGCCTTGGTGGGGTCCCCTCCAACACTGGATCTTGGTTGGTGTTGTGATCAATACAACCTCACTTCCAAGGCCAGGCCACAAACTGTAGCTTTTCTGCCACACTCTTTCTCTCTTGGGTCACTTGCTCTAGAGAAAGCCAGCTCCCGTGGTGCAAAGACTGTGGTAAGAAACCAAGCCTCCTGCCAAGAGCCAGGCGAGCCATCTTGGAAACAGCCCCAGGCAAGCCACTAAATAATACAAGCTCAGCAGGGCCTAATGTCTTGATTGCAGCCTCCCGAGAGACCCTGAGAGACCCTGAGCCAGCAGCCCCACCCTGCTAAGCCGCCTCTGGCCCTCAGACACTGTGAGTTATAGAAAATGCTTGTTTTGAGCTGGCCCTCCACGGGGTGTAGTTTGAGAAGGGGAGGGGAGGTATGCCACCCACAGGATGTGTGTTCCCCAACAGTCCTCTCTCCTCAGCCTCTGGGGTCCCTCCACATGATTCCAGGGAAGCTTTGACATCTCAGCTTCATTAAATGGAGGTCAGTAACTGTTGAGTTTGTTGCAGTTAACCACCCAAGTAGAGAGCCATGCCCAGCTATATGTGCTAACACATCGAATTCAGAAAATTCAAGTGCAACCAGATCGGTAAATTGGGCCCAGACTAGTGTTACAGTCTGTCCTTCACCTTGAATTCTTAGAATCCACTTCCATACGTGTTCCCCAGGTTTCTGCCTGTATTTGTTAGCAAAATCGTGTGATTCTTCTGGTATGCAAGCTATTTCTTCTAGTCTGTTTGCGCTTTCTTTGCCAGAGTGACGATACCCTGCTATGGGTCTACCGGTAAAAAGAGGTCCAGACAGCGCTCACTTGAATGAGTCCTGAGAGTGGAAACCGACCCCGGAGATGCTGTTCCAGCGTTTTCCAACAGAAAAGACTCGTTTCCTCAGAAAGCGCAGGGAGGCTCAGAGTGACCAGGAAATTTGAGTATTTTAGCTTCATCTGAGTCCAGATTTTCTCACCCCTAGCTTCTTTCTCACTCAAATGTCCCTTCTCAAGAAAGACTTGAAGAGGCTGTGAATTCAATGGGTGAGGTAATTCTGCAACTGCACCATCAAGTGCTGTTTGCCTCTCCAGCTACCAGAGCCCTCCAAACACAACATTGTTTTAGGGCTGCCACGAAAGCTCACTGCTTCTCTGACTGGGCCTCGAGCTGCACATCTAAGAGAACTAAGCTTGTGATTTTTCTTCAGTAAGTGCTCTGAGCAGTTAGAAGTATCCGTCCCATAGAGGAGTAGTCCCTGTTGAATGAGGGCAGCAGCCCTTGAGCCCCAAGGGAGCGACCAGATCCATCAAGGTGCCCCTGCACACCAGCACCCCCGCCCCCATCGGTGGGGGGCCCAGACCTGTGGCCAAATCCAAACCAATCTCCAAATCTCATCTTTGAGGATTTGTTTCCTGGGCAACCCAGTCAGGTCCCAGTTGAGCAACAGAAAACAGACCAGTTGTCTGTACAGAGAGGATTTAATAGAAAACATCATTAGGTTTAAAGTTGTTAATTACGTTACAAAAAGTATAAGAAGTCCAAGGGGTTACAAAAGTAGCAAACTCAGAGGAGAACTTCCACCACCGAAAATGAGGGAACAAAGAGGGGGAATTATTAAACCTAACTCCTACCTGAGGGAGTGCCCAGCTGTGCTGCTGTCTCTCAGGGGAGTGCAGGGGAGCTGGCCCTCCAGACCAGCTGCCGTGGGAGGGAACTGACTCTTCGCGGGTGAAGAAGTGCTGGCCCCTGCAAGGCAACAGGAAGCCCCCGGAAAGTACCATAAACAAACAGGAAGGAGCAATCTTGTCCTGGCTATGCAAGCTTCCAGTCTTTCTGTGGCGCCCCCTAACAAGGGGCTGCTGGCGAAGCTGAAACCTGATTGGCCCCAGCTTCGCCAAGCTTGGTGTACAGCTAGGTGGGTTTGCAGATGAGAGACAAGAGCTTAATACCTGACACCCAAGTGCCTACTTGCTAAAAAAAAAAGGACAAAAGAGACAAAAAGAAAACTATGCTTCTTGGGAAGATAGTCTAGAAACAAGTGAGTGCCTCAGTTCACCAAATAAGTATGAGACACTAATAAAAAAATTGTCTCCTAACAGTGGGGGTGTCAAGAACAGGACAGATGGGAGAGGTCTACCTTGGAACTGTTCCATAAGGGTAGCCAGCCATTCTAAGTAATATCAATGACACAATGTTCTTTCCTGAAACAAAACTTTTGTTGCTCCACTTTTACATTTGCTGCAATTACAGTTGAATGCTATTTTAATAATATGTGTAGTATTCATATTAGCACATATTATTTATCTTTAAATAAAAATTGTATATACATCAAAGTTACTTTGGGGAACTCTGGTTATACGATCAAACTCCCAACATGCAGGAACTCAGTCACATGTATTTATTTAAAGAGCAGTTTACAACAGTTCAGAATAATTCAAGCTCATTTTGGGTGCAGTTTGTATTTTTTTTAAATATTTTATTTATTTAGTTTTAGACAGAGGGGAAGGGAGGGAGAAAGAGAGGGAGAGAAACACCCATGTGTGGTTGCCTCTTGACTGCCCCCTCCTGGGGGCCTGGCCTGCAACCCAGGCATGTGCCCTGACTAAGAACTGAATGGGTGACCCTTTCATTTGCAGGCTGGTACTCAAGCCACTGAGCCACCCCAGTCAGGGCTGTATTTTCAACCCATGAAGGACTATGCATTCCTGTGTTTAAGCAGTAAAAAGCACAATGATAAAGATGAAGAAACAGAACTTGACTAACTTCAATTCTGCCACTCTGTGTGATTAGTTTGTGTATTTAAATTTTTTTCCACTGTAGAGACATTTGAAAACTGCTAGAATTAATCAAAGGGAAGGAGAGAATTGCAATTTCTGGAATTTATTGTGAAATATTTTATGAATCACTGTCTATTTATCCTATGTGTAAGACTGTTTCTAATAATGAGCATCTGATGCTTTATGAGAATTTCTTGAAATTAAGATTAATAAAGTGTTTGATAAACTATAAGTAAAAAATGACAAAGCATTTAAAAATTTAATTGACACAAAGTCATTGGCAAATCTGTAAATGTAAGTCTTGGAACAGAAACTGTAGTTTTATCATCTACTACTGTATCAGGCTGTTATGTAGGGACAAGTCTTTCCCCCGTTAACAAAATCATTGGTCCTGGCCCAATAGCTCAGTTGCTTAGAGTGTCATCTGCATATGCCAAGGGTGCAGGTTTGATCCCAGTCAGGCACATAAAGACTCAACCAATGAATGCATAAATAAGCGCAATAACAGAATGATGTTTCTCATTCTCTCTCTATCCCATTCTCTCTCAAATCAACAATTATAAAAAATAAATCATGTAATTAAACATTAAAACATTTTTTCCTTAAAAAAATAAAATTATGTTGCCTTGGAAAGAAGAGTCAGAATAAAGGCTCTTGAAAGCAATGCAGGAGTTTTAACTTGGTAAGCCAAAAGACAGCAAAGGGACTGAAGGTTTCAGAGTTAGGAAAGTGATTCAGAATTGTTTTTTAAGATTGTATTTATTTATTTTTAGAAGGGAATGGAGAGAGGCAGAGAAACATCAATGTGTGGTTGCCTCCTATGTGCCCCTTACTGGGAACCTGGCCCACAACCCAGGCATGCGCCCTGACTGGGAATTGAACCAGCAACCCCTTGCTTTGCAGGCCCACACTCAATCCACTGAGCCATACCAGCCAGGGCCAGAACATTTTTCTTCATGTCACTTTTTTCTCTGTAACTTGATAAGCTTCCTACAGCCACCACACCCAGATTGTACTAAGAGCATTAGGAAGGAAGTGCAGTATGGTCCACTTGTAAGGGAAGAACAGTGTTACATAGAAGCACGCCACAAAAAAGACCTGCAAGTATGAGGGGGTGGATTTAAGACACACCTGCAAATTCCTTGCCATTCCTACCATCAAGAAGCGTCAAGCTTCCCACCCTTTGAATATGGACTCGCACTGTTGACTCACTTCCAATGCACAGAACGTAGATTTCTATGTGACTTCTGATGCTAGTCACAAAAGGAAATACCAAGAAAAGGTAACATGGCTTTCACCTGGCTCGCTCCTTGGTGGTAGTCACCTTTGGAACTCGGTCACCATGCTGTGAGAAAGCAGAGCCAGGGCCAGGATGCAGCAAGGGAGATACTCACCTTGGGTGAAAAGATACGAGGGGTGCCCAAATCTCAGTCAAGATAAATAATATTGCAGTATTTTTTAAACTCCAAGCAAAAAAAAAAAAGAAAGAAAAAAGAAACAAAATATCAGAACTGTAAAGAGAGACCCCAACCCAACTTGAGCAGACCTCACTTCCTTACTCTAACCCAGCCCCGTCACATCCCAGCCTTTTTTAAAGGTCTCACATATTTATTCCTGAACCAGCCTAGTAGCGCAAACATATTAACAAAGAGAAACATCATTCTTCCAATAATTTCTCAATACAACACGCCCAGCTGTCCAGGTAGCAGTGACATGGTAAGATGCAAGCAACCCGATACTGCACGTCAGCCACCTCACGTGTGATTCCTTGCAGACCCAGCTTAGTTTTGCTCCAATGTCTCCTCCTGTTGTTGTACCTGATTTTATGACAGGTTTTCATCCGAATCCACTGGGGAATTGGCCAATTCTGCCTGTTTCCTGTCCAGGAACTGCTCTATCCTGACAGTCTTGTGAAAAGATATGGCAAGTGTCAACCACACACACCATGATGGCAGAGACTGAGCACATCCTGTCTTTACATAAAATATTGACATTTTGTTTACCATGGGTTATACATTAATTTTAATTTTTTAAAAATTTTATTTACTTTTAGAGAGAGAAGGGAGAAAGAGAGAATCATGCGAGAGATACATCAGTACTCACACACTCTCACCTGCGCAACCCAAGTACGTGCCCTGACTGGGAATCAAACCAGTGACCTTTCAATTAGGCTGGTGCTCAATCCACTGAGCCATACCAGCCAGGGCCATTAATTTAAATTTTTAAATGTTGCATTACATTATTACTAATCTTGGTGACTGCAGTTGGGATCCCCCAAAATTCAGATGCATCCAAAACCTTAGAATGTGATTTTAATTTGGCAATAGGGTCTTAGAGATGTTAACTGGTTAAGATGAGTTCACACTGGATTAGTCCGTCTGGGAGAGGGAGACCTGGAGATACAGGGAAACACAGAGCAAACACACAGGGAAATAAGTCACGTGAAGACAGAGGTAGAGATTGGAGCTATGTTGCCACAAACCAAGGATAGTTGAGAGTCCCCATGAGCTAGGGCAAGGCAAGGAAGAATTCTTCCCTAGAGCCTTCAGAGAAAGTGTGGCCCTGCTGACAACTTGATTTGGGACTTCTAAGCTCCAGAACTGTGAGATAATATGCATTTCAGTGGGTTTAAACCACCTACTTTGCGGTACTTTGTTATAGCAGCCCTAGCAAACTAGTACAGTTATGGACTTTTGGTGCCCCTTTAAACTCTATACCCCAGAAGAATGCCTCATTAGCCTCATCTGGCCCTGCCCACGAGGCCCCTTCACGGGGGGTGGAAGGGGTACAGCAGAACGGCAGCAATTCACTAAAACCTAAGACTCACCATTAACAAAAGCAACTCATCTTGGGAAAAGTCAACTTCTTGAACAGAGGTTTGTTTTTAAAAATTTTTTTTATTACAGTTAAAATTACAGAGAAGCAAATCAATTCATTTCAATCAAAATAACTCATGTTTACATCATATTTATAAAACAAACTGTACAATGAAATATATAAAATGTTTTCACATTTCGCACTTCAATCATCGTCTTCTTCCTCTTCATCACTGATCACATACTTCTTATGTTTTTTATTTGCTTTATCATCATCTTCTGCTTTTCTCTTTCCAGATGGCTCACCTTCCTAAACAGATAAAAAATTTTTAGATCTAAATGCCAACAGAATATTTCTAGAAATGTTTATCAAAAGTAGCTCCAAGATGAATGACTCTATATAACTCAAAATAACTATTCTAAAAAGAACATTCACCAGATGAATAAAAACAGTAGTCAAGGTCATGGCCAGTTTCCAAGCCTACAAGTACTAGGAGACATTCAAAAATGACAACTACACAGAGTAACTCACACTATAAAGACGGAGAGAGCTAAGGACCAGCCGTGATACCTTTCCTTCCTGCTGTTTTCATGTTTCCTCATGTGTCTTTCCCTTTCCCACAGTTTCTCCTTCTACCCATTTTTCTACCTTTGAAGTAACTGAGGTTTTCCAAAGTTTTCACTGCTTTCAAAAGTAAGGGAAGATAAGAAGCTCTATTTGTCTTCTCTTTTGTAACTTAGATCCTTTTGGGGAAGGGAGACTGTTCAGCTACTGCATGTCACCCAGGTTCACATCTGCTATTTACTGTAATATGACGACTTTACAAGGCAGCAAGCACAAATCCTGCTGCGCAGATGAGGAAACAGAGTGAGATGACTTCCTCCAGGCCGTGTGAGAGGGAAAGGGTAGCACCAAGACTCAATAATCCAGTGCATTCTAATCTAGACTCATGCCCCTTCCTCCAAATACCAAGAAATGCTGACAAGCAATAATGGTGGTTCTCTGGCATGGGGGAATTAGGGTCTGAAACTCCCCCGTGTCTCAGAGGCACACGCAGGCTCACGGCATTCAGGTGGGGCTTTCATCTGCACATACTGGAGAGGGACCTGGAGCGGGTACGGCCCTTTCCTACTCTCTCCCACTGTAACCCACGGCCAGGACCTGACCTGGAGTAACGTGTGGAGACAGTGGCAGGAGCTGGGAGGTCCAGGCAGAAGTAAAACCTTTGGTGTCACGAAAAAGGACGGGAAGGGTCCTGGAAGGCCTAACAGTATTTGGGTGAGGAAGACAGAGGATGGCTGCTAAAACAGACAGCGAGGAGGCATTTACGGAGACATCTGCATGTCGGGCAGTTACACGTTTATAATTACTCAGCCTCAAAGAAGGCTGCTCAATGGATCACATTTTAAAATCTCCTTTCTGAGAATACAAGGAATAAAGAGAAATCCCATGGCACTTCTCAATTTCCATTCAGTCTCCGCTTGCCAAGAAATAAAACAGCATCTGTTCAGATGAAGATTCCCATTTGCCAACAGTTCAACGCACTGTAAATGCATCATTAAGATGTTTCCTACATAATTTAAAACAAATATGCTGCAGAATAATTTAATGATTTCTATCTGGTTACCTTCCATAGCATGCCACTTCCAAGAATGACTGAGAAATAGTCAATGTTGTGATTAACAAACAATAATGCAAGAACGGAATTCTGCTTCACATGAGAAAAGAGCTTCCAGAAGCTCAAGTCACAGAGGGCCAAACTGACCGAAATACACTGAAACCATGGATACCAAGAACATACATCTATTTCCTGGATGACAGAATAATCTTTTCAATAACCCTGCCACTGAAAACAACTAACAATGATGGGAAAACATAAATGAATCAAAGTAACAGTAAGAAAACAAAGTATGATCAGAGGCCAAAAAATGAAGTGAAACCAGAAACCCACAGAGATAAGTAGATGCTAAAGCAGACTTTCTCCTTGCAGACACTTTCTCAGCTCTGTGAACCTGAGCTTGGGCTTTTATTTTCATGTCTTAGGGCGGCTGAGGACAGGACACAAAGGCCAAGTGGAGCAGGTTAACAGAAGGCCCCAAGTACTCCCTCTTTAAAGGTGTAACCGTGACCCAGAAACGCGCCCAGGCACCTTTCTCTGAGGCAGGGGTCAGCACCCTGTTTTGGTAAGAGGCCCAACAATAAACGTCTTAGCCTCTGCAGCTACTCGACTCCGCCAGTGCAGCAGGAAAGCACCAACAGACAACACGTGAGTAAGCACGGGTGGGTTCCAGTCAGACAAGCCAGGTTAGTAAGCGCCGTGTAATTTGCCAGCCCCTGTTCTAAATGACTAAAAAGAATAATTTCTAATCTGAACCATTGCAACTAATTAGCAGGGGATTTAACAAAATTCTAGGAAAATTCATAACCATAAGTCAGAAATCATACTTCCAGGTAATCTAAAAAGACCTTACTCCCAGAATATAGTTCAGAGTGGGCCCAGGGAGCTGCTATCCAATGCAACTGGCAGAGGGAAATATAAATCAGTTTGGGAGAAAATCAATCAATCTGGGCCTCAAAAACTTCCACTGATCTGAACTAAGTACATGATTTTTTTTTTTTTTTTTTTTTTTAGATTTTATTTATTTATCTTTAGAGGGGAAGGGAAGGAGAGAGGGAGAGAAACATCAATGTGCGGTTGCCTCTTGTATGTCCCCTGATGGGAACTGGCCTGGCAACCCAGGCATGTGCCCTGACTGGGAATCGAACCACGATCTTTTGGTTCGCAGGCCCGCGCTCAATCCACTGAGCTACACTAGCCAGGGCTGAACTAAGTACATGATTTAATTACAGAACACAGAGAGAAGTAAGTCATCATGAAACAGAGCCAGCAGAAGTACAGTAAGTCCTCGGTGTCGACAGGCTCTGCACCTTGAAGAGAAAGGACGTATGATGAAACCAGCGTGACCACAGGCTAAATGATATGCAGACTTAAGTTCCTGTGGCAGCATATCGATGCACAACGTAACAGCGCTCAACAAGGCATTGTTTGAGGACCCGTGTAATAGGCAGTAAAGTCACACATGTAAAGATTTCAGTCATTGGAAATAGCAGACATGAGAGATCACATATATAAATAAAGTTTAAAATATTTAAAGACAAAAAGGAGAAACTGAAAATATGAGTTTGGAGCCAGAGTTTTAAAAATGACAATTTGGCCCTGGCTAGTGTGGCTCAGTGGATTGGGCACCAGCCTGCACACTGAAAGGTCGCCAGTTTGATTCCCAGTCAGGGCACTTGCCTCAGTCTTGTGCCAACTCCCCAGTTGGGGATGTGTGAGGGGTGACAGTTCCATGTATCTCTCACACAACAATGTTTCTCTTCCTCTTTCTCCCACCCTCCCCCTCTCTCCAAAAAATAAAAATGTAAAAGATTTTTTTAAGAAAATGACAAATTAAAAACAAAAAAGAAAACCTAAATCTCTAGCAATAAAAATGAAAACAAAGTAAAAACTCAATGAAAGGTATTAACACATAAGACACAGCTGAAGAAAGAAGTGAATTAGAAGCAGGATTTCAAGAAATATCCCAGAATGCAGAGAGACAAAGACATGAAAAATACGAAAGACGGTTTGAGAGTTAGGGAGAGTAGAAAAGGAATAACATGCTCTAATCAGAGTTTCACAAATGAGAGAAAAAATGGTACAGAAGTAATATCTGAAGGATTAATAGCTAAAAAATATTCAGAACTGATAAAAAGATACCAATCTACAGATTAAGAAGTCTAACAAATTCCCATCACAAAATAGGTATCACCGTATAATTCCAGAACACCAGATTTAAAAAAAAAATCTGAAGACTTAAAAAAATGTAAATAAGTCCTAGAGATGTAATGTATGGCACGGAGAATAGAGTTAATAATACTACCTTGTATATTTGAAAGCTGCTGAGATCTTTAAAATTCTCATTGCAAGAAAATTTACGACTATGCGTGGAGATGAAAGTTAACTAGACTGACTGCAGTGATCATCTCGCAAAATATATGAGGTCTGTCCAGAAAAGTCCAGCCATTGTTAATATAACGAGAATGCTTTGTGCGGCATCAATGTTACCTGGCAGCCAAGGGGAGTGGACTGCAATGCCATGTGTGAACAATGGCAACTTCACTGTACTAGTCAATGGGGACTGTAGATGCCAATGAGTGAGCGTGTGTACTGTGTGGCCATCACATTCAAAATGACTGAGTAGAGTAATGAAGCTGCATCAGATTTTGCATTAAGCTTGAACATTCCTTTGCAGGAACTATTCAGATGACTGAGAAGTCCATAACGATGGTGACTGGCAGCTTCATCATGACAACCTGCCCTCTCATACATCACGTCTTGTGCGGTTTTTTGGTGAAACATCAAATCACCCAGGTGACTCAACCCCTCTACAGCCCAGGTTGGGTGCCCTGCGACTTCTAGCTTTTCCTCCAAACTAAAATCATCTTTGAAAGGGAAGAGATTTCAGACCATTCATGAGATTCAGGAAAATACAATGGGGCAGCTGACGGCAATTGGGAGAACTGTGTGAGTTCCCAAGGTACCTACTTTGATGGGGGCTGAGGTGTCATTGTCCTATGTACACTGTTTCTTGCAGCTTCTTCAATGAACGCCTCAATTTTTCACAGTCCATGGCTGGATACTTTCGGGACAGACCTCATACATGTATCAATCGCACCATTATGTTGTACATCTGAAACCGATGCTATGTACATAAATTTATATCTCAAAAAATTTTTAATTTACTGCCTATTCTCTTCTAATTGGAAAAGGATACTATTAAGAACATAAATGAGGTTACTTTGAAGTAATCTTTCAATAACAAATTGTAAATTTATGTTAATTTCTTGAGTTAACATTATTTCAAATATTATTTCACCTGAATAAAAAGAGATGTTTTTTTCTACCATCAGAACTATTCCCATAACTTAAAAAATATATTGAAAATAAAAATTAAAAAAAAAAAGATACCCCCCTGATCTGCCACACTGAATGATTCCTAGTTCTCTAGTCCAGCCCTGGTATCTCGGATTACACGTTTCCTTTCCGTCTCCCTGGCACGCCCACCCTGACCAGTACGCCCTGCACGCTAACACTCTTTCCTCAACAGCCAGGGAAAGGTCTCCCTCCCTGAGCCTTCCAACACCCATCCAAACAGGCAGCAGGCCCTCATCTGGGCCACTCCGAGTCTTGTCACTGCAATTAGCTGGGGTTCAGCAGCACGTGGAGGCGGCTACTGTGCTCCTGGGCTGTCTGGGAGCGCCTCTGCATTCCAGGAGCTGACTTGTGGGTATGGAGTAAAGCCCTGGAACTGAATAAATTTGGTTTTACCTCATCACTAGTGAGTTTCTTTGCTTTGAGCAATCGTTGAGCCTTATCTTCTTCTGATCCTTCATCGCTGTCTGACGAATAGATTCTGGCTCGTTCCTCTGAAAGCAAAGGAATGAGCTCGGTGAGTGACTTTGAAAGACAGCCAGCTATTCATTTCTGGATTTTTCTTCTGACGAATGTCTTTAGTACCTTCATTTTCCCAGAGGAAGCACATAATTTAAAGTGTTTTGATTAAAAGATAAATGTAAATTTAGAAATGTTGCAATAAAGCACTTACCCTCTCAAAATACAAGAATGATTCACGACCACTTTAAATAGGAAAAAGGCTGTGTGCAAGGTGACTGAAAAACAGACACCACTGCTCTTCCAAAGCAAGCTATTGAAGCCCCAGCCCTTCTTTCATGGGGAGGTAAGTTAATTCCAAAATAAGCTTAAGATATAAGCAAGAGGTGGTTTCCTGGTCCTCTGAGGACCTTTTGTTACCAGGCAGACATTTCAAAAGGAGATGTGGATGAGCAGCCATCTTCTCCGATGCCCCAGCCCGGGTGAACCTCGGGGTGGGACAGCAGCAGCCCGCTCCCTCTAGCACCCTCTAGCCTCAGAGCCCAAAACCTTCCCGGTGTCCCCCTCCCTGCCTGCCTGGCTCCTGGACAATACCAAGTGTTAATGAGTTTGTCTGCTAGGCTTTACTTCTCTGGTAAGCTGAATATTATAGAACTCTTTCCTTAAAAGCATCCTCAATTTTTTGTTATTTTTATTTTTTTTGTGGTTATTTCCACAATTAATGCTTTCTGTGGGAAATCAGAACTAACAAAAAATAAAATAAAATAAAATAAAATAAAATAAAATAAAATAAAATAAAATAAAAGGTCTCTGTACTATAGCTCAGAACTAAATGTAGCTGGTAGGAAGGAAGCACACCAGAACAGAGGCAATTGCTGCAAGAAAAAGAGAAAGGAGTTCAACAACAGTCACACAAGGGGAAATGTAAGTGTGCATAAAATTTATCCCTCAATATGGACAAAACTAGAGTGCGTGGTCATCCATAGTGATACCTTACAGTGAACAGTATTCCCAAAGCTCTAACCAAGTTGATTTGGGGAGGATCAAAGCCTCACTGTACAGATGCAGGACACAATACTCAGAGATGTGAAGTCACCTGCCCAAAGCTGAGGAGTGGTGAGAACAATGACAACACTTTTAGGTAACATCTATTTAGCACTTGTGATGTAGCAGGGACTGGGCGAAGTGCTTTACATGTACTATTACCCTTAAATTTCGAAACAACCTCATGGTGTTTTGTACCAATCAGTAATTTCTAAAAGGTTGAGAAAAGTTACAAATATAACTGGCAAACTTTCAAACCAGAAAAGCAGAAGCTTAGCGACAGTCTAAAAGTGGGAGCGACTGCTGTCGCTCTTTTCTACTCTTTTGGGCTCACCCGAAAGAGTTCTGCAATGATTAGTCATTAGACCTTGAAGTATACCACCCTTTAAAAGTAAAATGTCCAGCGAGTGAGCATTCAGAGCAAGCCCAATGCAAAGATGAATTCCTGAACCCTGAAATGCCCAGACTCACCTCGAATGCCCCCTTTGTATCGGTTCTTAATGGCGGCCAAGCTGATGGACTCCTCGCCTTCCTCTTCCTCATCATATCGATCAGGTTCGAGGTAACTAGCGCTCAGCCCCCGCTGGTGCTGTTTCTCTCTCATTCGGCGCTGCTGAGATTCCCTACGGATAGAAGCCCGCAAACGTTCTTCTTCTTTCTGAAAAGAAGTAAATAAATCATTGAACTTAAAAAGGAACAACTTTTGTGCCCACTTCAACCTAATTCCACTCTGTGTCCTCCGTCAGGACCATTCTCTCCATGCCACACCTGTCACCACGCAGTGACCGCTGTGTTTCGTTCCAGGGTGTGAAGGCCACACACAGGTGAAGAGGCAGAAGGCTCCCCCACACTCGCTGTCTCGGCAGAACTGGTACAGGCACAGCCTTGGGGGCCGCAATGCCCCCGGTGCTGCCAGGCAGGGCCCGGAGAGCAGCGACCAGCCCAACAACGCCATCTGTGCCCAGCGGATGCCTGAGGGAGGCTCTTTCTGTCACCCCGACACAGACACCTGACTTGCCCAGGCTCCACCAAACCACCACAGTGCCCGGACATTCTTGTCTGGGGCCCTCCACCCAGAGAGCTAGCTCCCCACAGCCCCTGCTGACAGGAGGCGCAGGTGGGGGAGGGTCCCTGAACCCCAAAGTAGAGCCTTCACTGCCTTCCATCTGCCTGGTATTCCACACGCTGGGAATGTGCACAAGGCAGAGGCAGGATATGAGAGGTCAGGGATATCCTGCATCTGCTCTGTATTACTGCATACAACTCTGATTCTGTTGCTAGACATTCTATGCAGCAAACTGTTTCTTAAGTGGAATGTGGTTGTACTGAATTTACAGTGTCTGGAAGAAGTAAGGAGTGCTTGAGTGTGGTTGGTAGGGTAATAATATGGGTGTAATAATTTAGTTTTAATTTGAACATTTCACCTAAAATGTCGTATGGTGTGCTTGAGTGTAATATTATTATGTTACAGAATTACATGCTTATGATTTTGTAATAAAAGATTTTATAAGGAGAGGGGCGTTATTTGTGCCGGACCCTGTAGCGTAAAAACCACTGCCAGCAGGACAGGGCTCAAGAACAAGCCAGCTGACCCCCTGTGAATTCCCATGGAGGGCGAGGGAAGTGGAGGCGAGCTCGGGGGATTTCTCGAGGTGGTCCAGAAGGGTCTTCCAATAATGCTGGGACTGGAGCCTGCAGTTCCTTCTGGCTCCCATGAAGAAAAAAAGGTGGGGAAATGGAGCAAGAAAACACGAACACTTCAGACTTCAAAGCCAATGTCCCTTCACACCACTGAGTTAGGCACTGCTACTGAATCTGGTTCCGCTCACCTGCCTCGTGAAGAAAATACAAGGAATAAAAAGGGCCAAGTCTTCCAATGAGCCTGATGACGAGATTACTAAGAAAGACCCTGAGGCAACCAGAGTGCCCCGGCCTCAGTGTGCCCTGCTGCACTAAGGGATGAAACCTCCTGAAGCAGGCAGGGCTGTGGCGGGACCTAGCACGGATCAGAGAAGGTGGAGAACAGCGAGGGAGACTACACCATGGCCTCCAGCTTCCCCAAGCAAGGGAGGCACAAAGGTCACCGGTGTCAACGCACACACACTCCATGTCTGAGGGGCAATGCCCCATGGCTACATTTGTGCCTCACTGGCCATGGTGTCGGGGTCGAAAGCCTGCCAGGCAGAACGTTATAAACTGCCCTTAAAAACCACATCTACTCTTTGCCCCATTCTCCATTAGGCACTTTCCCGTCAATCCTCTGTCCTATTTTTACTCTATTTTAGACTAAATCTCTAGCATTTCCACTGGTTTTTGACATGGATTCTAAATCAGACATACGATTCAGTCGTATTTGAAAGTATCTGCTGAATTCAGATACTCTCAGTCACCAGCTGCTTTACGGCCACCACCGCGCACCCACTGCACAGCCCACATTCAGGACATGGACCCAGCTCCCTGTTCGCGCCAGCTGGAAGGAACGAAGGTGGGTCAATCAGAGGTGATTAACAAATGTTTTGGGAAATGCTATTGTTAATATACCAAAAATCCCAGAATAAGCTTAGCAAACGTACCTTAATCATCTCTGTGCGCTGGCATTCGGGATCACGACCAGCCATTGGTAAGATTCTAATCTTCTGTGTCTTTGAACATCTATCTGCAAGTGACAGGGTCATCTTTCTGTGCGTGGCACTGTCCGTAGAGTGAGGTCTGCAGAAAGTGAACAAAACGTTTCACTAATTCCCGTATATATTTGTGAGCCAGTCATGTCAAACATCACAAAACCAAAGGGCCAGCGACCATTACTTAAGTCTCTAGAAAAAATAGGCAGGGACGCTAAAGACAATACAGCAAGTGGGAGATTTTGAACTGTGTTCATTCTATGGCTCACCGAAACAGTATCTCACGCGTAAAGTGAAGAATGGAAAGCTGGAATCAAAAAGGCTTTACAAAGAACAATCGCCCTCTAAAACAGTATATGGATAGCTCAAGCAGCGTTTGCTGAACACTAAGTGCCAGACACTGTGCTTTGTGTTTGAGATGTTATATGAATTCATGTTGCAGCTACTCTAAGAGATAATTATTACATTTTATATATTAGAAAACCAAGGCATAGAGGGGTTGAGAAAGTTGCACAAGGTCATGCAAGTAGAAACGGGACTCAAATACAGTTTTATCTGAATCCAAAGCCTACACTTTTGACCATTATTAATTCTCAAAGAGCTAGTCCTGACCAAGATTATCGTGCCCTTTCAAACATGAGCATTGCCGAAGGAGGATGGTCTGCTCGGTGCGAAGAAAAACACAAACACTTCAGTGTGGTGTCTCCAGTCTGGAGCAGGGGACTGCTCTCCCCAGCTGACCTGAGTGTCCAGGGCTGCGTGGGGGGTGCACCCTGGAGTGTTCCTGGATGCAGCAGCCTCAGGGACAGGATGGCCCCAGCCCTCACCCCCCAACGCCCTTCCTCTGACTGCAGGCAGGCTAATAACCTCTAGTCATCAGTCTCCAGGTCCATTGTACCACAAAGACAAGACACACTGCCTAGCAAGTATTCTAGGCCTTTGGCAGGTACAGTAGCCACCTGAAATTAGTAAGTTGACATTGTGGTTTACATAACAGTCTTTTATAAATCTGGTTAGCATGACCTGGTTCCCTGTGAAACAGCAACTTTTACTGCACTAGACAGAATAGCCTTTGAACTGAGACAGCTAAGGGCCAGATCTTGGTCTTTGGCAAATTATACTGTGAGATTATGTCAGTCAGAAGTCAGGCATTTTGGACACCTGTATTTTGCTGCTTTACTGTAAGGAACAATACAGTGGTAAGAATAGTTACCTGAATGTGAGTTTGGTTTTAAAGACAGCTTGTCCCTGTAGACCGGTACCTTGTCTTATAAAAAGGTGGTTGTGGTCACCTTGCAGTGGAGCTTTGTAAACATCAAACACCTCATTGCCCAGATGCAGAGACATGCTGAAAAGAAGGAGCACTTCACATATTAAAAGTTATAGAGCTTTCCTCCTACCATTTTACTTCACTGAAAATGTGATTCAACTGCTGCTTTCTCTCCACACACAGAACGCAGAAGAGCAAAGAAGGCAAGATGCAGAAAACAACCTACCTAGAAGTACAACGTGCTGTGACATTCACTCAGCCTCCCCTACCTTCCCAGTGAAAGGCAGTTTTTCTAAAATGTCAACTCACAGTGAGCAGTGCACAGGAGGAGGGGAGCGGTGTACCTTTTCCAAACCACTATGCTGTAGCCAAAGAGGATGATCACATTTTCAGCCCACTCTAATGTCTTCAACAGCTTGAATGACCCTCAACCACCTACTTATTTATCTCAGGTTTTCTATTCAATGCCAGGGACTAGGCACTAGAAATTCTTTAATAAGAGGTGACCCACCAATAAGGTCTTATTTCAAAACTTGATTCTGGGTGTTTCAATAGTCTGCAGGCAGCCAGTGCTCACCTTCCATCTGACCACTTCACTATCCGAGCGTTGCTTTCTTTAATTTCATTTCCTTCTTCATCCCGGCGTATCCTCCATCGTATAGTATTTTCTACCTGTTTTAAAGCACAAGTGCCTTAGAACACTATAATTTATGTTACCTTTTTTTCTCTAGGAACACATAATCGTAAAATAAGCTTGTATAGGTAGTGACAGAATAACATAAAACATTGAAGCCCTCTAATTTTAATCACCTAAGAGATATTGAATAATTCAACAACAAGAACACAAACATGCTTGAGTGAATTTCTGAGCTCCCAGGGCTGGAACCACAGAAGGAACTGAGGGCCAGAGCATCTGAGCAGACACTAAACCTGTAGTAGCCCTGGGATGTTTGTTTGTTTTTTCTTTTTTTTTTTAAATATTTTATTCATTTATTTTTAGAGAGAGGGGAAAGCAAGGAGAGAGGGAGAGAAACATCAACGTGTGGTTGCCTCTCAAGCACCCCCCATGGGGGCACGACTTGGCTCACAACCCAGGCATGTGCCCTGACGGGGAATCAAACTGGCGGCTCTTTGGTTCAGAGGCTGGTGCTCAATCCACTAAACCACACCAGCCAGGGGTGACCTGGGATATTTTAAGTCATAGCAACAGCTACCAGGACAGAAGGTCAGGCTAGAAGCCGTGTGAGGTAGCAATTTAGAACTGCAACTCCCTATATAAAGCAGGTTCTCTCACGAGACTACAAATCGTATAAATGTGGGACCAAAACACTGTGCCTACTGGCCTAGGGAGCTAGGGAGGCTCCCCAAATATGCGTAGGCAAAAAGAAGCACCCTATGAAAATTAAAACCCCAAGTTTGAGTACATTTAGAGTCTAACTTGATCTTAACTACATGGAGGGGAAATACCAGGCAGATGTAAAAAACATTCAAGAGCTTCCAACAATGAAAACCACTGTTACTGCAATTAAAAACTCAGTGGGACATCTGGGAAAATGTAGTACACTAAATGCATGTAGTTTATCACTGCTGCATCCTTGAAACCCACTAATGTGACAGTAAAGAATTGAAAAAGCATACATTCACAAGGATAAAGAGAATGTGAATTAAGATGGCAGCAAACAGAAGCCGACACTGTGAAAACTGACCATGCTTCCCTAGGCCTAGTCCCCCACCATCAACCCTAAAAGCAGCTGCTCCCATTTCCCCTAGAATTTCTGGATTTCCATTCTGTAAGATGCGACTGTCTTTGCAACTGGCTTCTAATGGTTCCCTTCCAGTTTTTCCCCTTTCCTTCTATATTCCTCATTGAATAAACAAACAACTATGAGGCCAGCAGATTAAAGAACTCAATAATATGCAGGAGTTAAATATGATATCATTCTTAAATTCATTTCAAAATAATGAGGGTACAGTGGCATGGGGAATATAGATCGTCAACTTGACAAACGTTTAAGTGAGTGATTGGTACATGGAGTTTCTTATACAGGTCTCACTAGATTTGTGTATATTTAAATTTTTCTTAATAGCCCTGGCTGGTGTGGCTCAGTGGATTGAGTTATAGCCTGTGAACCAAAGGGTTGCCAGTTCGATTCCCAGTCAGGGCACATGCCTGGGTTGTGGGCTGGGTCCCCAGTGGGGAGTGTACCAGAGGCAACCACACACTGATGTTTCTCTCCCTCTCTTCCCCTCTCTTCAAAAATAAAAAAATATATATTAAAAAAATAAATAAATTTTTCTTAATAAAGTACACAAAACAAAATAAACTGCCACACCCTGACTGGTGTGGCTCAGTGGTTTGGGCAACAGCCTGCAAACCAAAAGCCTGCTGGTTCAATTCCTAGTCAGGGCACGTGCCTGGGTTGCAGGCCAAGTCCTCAGTTTGGGGTGTGCAAGAGGCAATGAAACATTGTTTCTCTCCTGTTTTGCCCTCCCTTCCCCTCTTTAAAAATAAATAAAAAAATAAAATCTTAAAAAAAAAATACCGCTCACTAATTCCTTCCTTCCCTCTCATACAAAATATTTAGCCACATGTAAATATAGAAACACATATGGACCATTATTAATTGAGAAGCCACTTTTGAAAAATGCTTTTCATTATATAAGGTAATTCTAATAATAATAGTAATAATAATGATGATGATGATGCTAGGTCTTTCCCTGTTAGAGTGAAAGACACACAAAGGTACTTCTAAAGACAAAGGACCTCACAGAGGTACGTACATAAACTGCACCCAGTTCCCTGTGCCTTAAAGAATTAATTACCCCACCAACTCACTCTAAGAATGGTCAGCCTGGTCTCAAGAATATCACTCAAGAAACAAAGGGTCTGGTGTTATTTTCCATCATGTACCAAGGTTTTAAGACAGTAGTCTGTTAAACACCAACATTTTGAACTCTAGTCTCCAAAGTTTTAGAGAAAATATTTATTTCTAAACTCCGGTGCTTCTACTAGAGTCTGGTGCTACGTGATCTGCAATGCAATAGATATACCGATGCACTCACTGGTGCGTCATGATAGAGTAAGGGAAAATGCAAAAACCAATAAAAAGTGGACAAATAAGGAGCTACCACATTAACTTATATAAATGACGGGAAATAATGAAAAGCAGTAGAATAATGTCAGAGGCACTAAAACAGGCATGGAAAATAGATACACATGTTCCAAGGAAAAATACTAACAGATGGGCTAATGGGAGCTGGGGAGAAGCAAGGCAAAGGACACAGAGAACAACAACAAAAGAAAAACCACTCTAAGCACTAAACCTATTAATTCTGTGACCTAGAGCAAGTTATTTGCACCTTTACATCTCCATTTTCTCATTTGATTTGCATTTCCATTAAGAGGGAGGAGTGGTGAAATTTTGCTGACAAGCTTTGGATGCCCATGCACTTTGGATAGCAACTATCTCATATTAAGCTTCTTTAGGCACTTGTGAATCTATCACACTTGAAAGGATGAAACTGTTCTAAAAATTCAGCTTTTGAATTCTAAGAATGCCAGAATGCCACTTCTTAACATCCTAACACCATGTACAATAGTCACTGAAAAGTATTTATGGGAAATCCTTCAGATTTAAGAATTTAAAATGCACAGCTCATTTTAGTATAATGAGAGAAACTACTTCTTGTTCTTTGGTACAACTCAGCTAAAGCATCTGTTTAATCTACATCCACCTGCATTAAAGGAAGATTAGAGGCAGTCCTTGGACAGACATAACAAGACTGTACAAGGTATCAAAGAAAAGCATTAACAGGAATTCAGTACAATAAAGAGTCAGTAGAAGCAATCAGAAAACTACAAAGGAAGCCACAGGGGAAGTGTTAGGTATGAGTAACAAATTCTCCTTTTGTACATGATTTATTTATTCATAGATCAAAGTGCCTGGAGAATTTACTCTTGCAGGAAGTTGCTACAACTTAAGCCACAGTACACATGGAGATAGTTGTTCAAAACACCAAACCGCAGAACCATTTATTCTAAAGGAAGTATCTAATAATTTTTTTTAAAGCATCAAAAAAGTATAATAGCAAGAAAAGTGACAGAAAGTAACATATTTACAGAGCAAAAGCTATATATTTTCTTCCTAAAAAATAATTTGGAAAGGAAGGAAATTCATTTGTTAATAAAACAGATTTTCTTTTTTTTTCTTTTTTACTGGATTTACTGGGGTGACATTGGTTAATAAAATTATATAGGTTTTGGGTATACAATTCTACAATACATCATCTGTATATTGTATGGTGATTACTACCCCAAAAAAATCATTTTCAAAGGCTCAAGCCTCAAGTTAGGGTCTCTATGTTTTACTTTATGAAAGAAAAACAGAAAGGAGTAAAACTTGAAATGGTACCTTTAATTTTAACCTGGTTCGACCTTCTTCATCCAGCATTTCTTCATCTTCAAATTCATCTTCATAATATTGAGGATCAAAAGGTCTGCAAATTTTTAAAAACAAACTATTAATCATATTTTGTAAAGAATATTACCACTGCTATATAACACATGTATTAATGTTACTATACTAAAAAATCATAATATAATCAAAATTCATAATGGTCAAATATCTTCATGTTCGACTTTAAGGAAATATTCAAATCAATGCACTTTCTTGAAATTTGGTGTTAATGCATGTTGCCTGAAATGGAGTGCAAACAAGGCTAACTATTCTGAATATTCTTTATTCTTATATAAGTCTTCAAGGAATAGGCCACACATTCTCTTGCTTTCTCTATCATTTTGCTTGGAAAAAAAGTTTAAATCACACAATAATGTGCATGTTAATAGTGAATAAAACCCACAAACATTATTTAACTGTCCAAAACTATTAGCTTTTCTAGATCCATAATGGCTGCCACGGTGGACATTTGCCGTTTCTCTAGCAAACTTCCTACTCTCAATTTCAGCGTTTTTAGGCCTGTACTAGCCAAAAACACTCAAAGGCTTATATCTGTTAATGACTAAGTATCAAACTGCTAAAAACAAATACAAGCATTAGAAATCTCCTTTATCAATGTAATAGTCCCCACTTTTTCTATCACAGAATATCTTTGATTTATTTCTTCAGAGACACATGACCAGTTGTGATCAGTCAGCTCATGTAAAATTAGAAAGATGCCAGCATCCCACATATTTCTACCCGACATTCAGAAACTTTTTGCTGATCCCCTTACCTGGGCTCTACACTGAGAAAGTTGGGCAGTTTAACAAAATACAAGTCATTTCCTAAATCAGTGTTCACTTTGGGTATTTCTACTTCTATTCTGGTCTCAGGAATTGGCTCCTCTTCCTGCTGATCCTGAGGCAATCCATTTTCATCCTAATTAAAAAAAAAATCGTAGAATTTCAGAGCTACATGGGATCTTAGAAATGGTTTAGCTCAAACTCCACACTTTAATTACTTAGGTAGGCAAGAGCACATTGAGACATTGCTACAGGGCTAAAGCAGCCCTCAATCCCCATTCCTACCCACCCAGCCCCAAAAACCTCACGGGACACAAGATCAGCTTAGAAGCATCAATATAAGAAAATCTCTTATGGTAAGCCTGTCTTCCACATACTCATGAAGAGAAGTGAGAAATTAATCAACACTTCAAAAGGAAGTAATGAAATCACTCTAACGATTAAGATCAAAGATTATCAACACAGCACACAACACACTTCTCCGCATGAACAAGAAAAACATTTAAATCAATGGTTTTCAGATCACAGGCCCTCGCAGTCTAGTCTCTTAAAACATGGCACCAACCTCATGCGGGGCAGTTTTTTCTCTTCTCTTGTCTTCTTGTCTTGTCCTGTCTTCTCTTCTTCTCTTCTTTTTCTTTCTTTCTCTCTCTCTCTCTTTTTTAACCCAGTTTCCCCTAATGGTAGCATCTTGCAAAACTACAGTACAATATCACAACAGGAAGCTAACCCTCAGAGTCAGATATAGAACATTTCCACACACAAAGATTCATGCTGACCTGCTACAACCATATCCACTAGGTTCTTGCCCTCACCCCTTCTTAATCTCAAACATTACTTTCTTCTCCATTTCTATAACTCTTGTCACTTTGAGAGTGTCACATAAATGGAACCATATAGTATGTCACCTTTGGGGATTGGCTTTTCTTTTTTAGCTCGGCATTTTCCCCTGGAACTTCATGTATCAATAGTTCAATCCTTTTTATTGCCTCAGTACAGATGTGCCAGGTCAGTTATTTCTACTCCCCCTTAAAACCAAGAGTTCCCTAGAAAACCAAGAAAGTCATCTGTTCATTCAGTTTTCAACTTCCTTTTCTTGGTGTAAGAGAGATCCTTAGTCTCAGAAACATTTTCATTAACCTTGAATAAGGGCCTAGGTTACATCGGTAATTTTACTTACAACAGGCTGTCCTGGAGTAGGTGGTTTATCTTCTCCATCACTACCTGAAGATATATCATCTGCACCTCCAAAGAGATCCATGGTTCCACTATTATCTTCAATTTAGGAGAAAAATGCACAGTATTAATATCTGTAACAAAGGTTCTTCCAAGCTATCACTTCAACATATTCCCAAGGTTTCTGGACCACACCAGGAAGCCACCCAAACACAACTCTGAGCCTGGCTCTCAAAGATCAGACCAGAATGTCTGTGGAGAGGGAATGGGGCAAATCCAGTGAAAGGCAAAGCTGCAGAGGGGACACTTCTTTCTCCATTTACAGCATCCTTGTTCTTCTACTTTCCTTTAACCCCAGGAGCCCAAATGTCCTCCTACAGTCCATATACTCAAATTTGGGACTTAAACAGTCCATACTGGCCTATTCTCTACATAGTCCTTTAAGTTTTAAAATTACAGGTCCACCCTGGCTGGTGTGGGTCAGTGGATTGAGTGCTGGCAGGCCTGTGAACCAAAGGTTGCCAGTTTGATCCCCAGTCAGTGCACATGCCTGGATTGCAGGCCAGGTCCCCAGTTCAGGGCATGTGAGAGGCAACCACACATTGCTGTTTCTCTCCCTCTCTTTCTCCTCCCTTCCCCTCTCTCTAAAAATAAATAAATAAATAAATAAATGGATCTTTAAAAAAAAAAAACAAAAAACCAAAAACCATAAAAAATCGCGGGTCCAAATCTACCCTCTCCTCACAAGCAGAACTTCACCTAGGTTTGGGCAAAACAGCAATAATCTGTACTAAACCAGTAAACCGAGGTGGGTAGTATAGGGGTGAAGAGGAAGACAGGAGGCTGGTCAGAAAGTGGACCGCTTGAAATTGAGATCATAGAAGTGTTATAATTACTGATGACGTAGTCCAGGATAAAACAGTGAGTTACTGAGACAAAGTGGAGGGCAGATCACTGGAAAAGGAGAGGCAACCTATTAGAACGTCCACAATTCAGCACAGAGACAACAACAAATGCTGACAAAAATGTGAAGCAACAGGAACTCTCATTCTTTACTGGTGGGGATGCAAAATGGTACAGCTGCTTTGGAAGTCTAGCAGTTTCTCACAGAACTTAACATACTCTCACCAAACACTCCTTGGTATTTTTACCCCAAGAACTACAAACTTATGTCCACCCCAAAACCTGCACACACATATTTATAGCAGCTTTATTCATAACTGCCAAAACCTGAAACCAACCAAGATGTCCTTCAGTAGGTGAGTGGATAAACTGTTACTTCCAGACAATGGAGTGTCATTCAGTGCTGAAAAGAAACAAGCTGTCAAGCCATAAAAAGGTACAGAGGAAACTTAAATGCCTATTAATAAGTGAAAGAAATCAATCTGAAAATGCTACGTTCCAACTATATATTCTGAAAAGGCAAAACTATGGAGACAGTGAAAGATCAGTGATTGCCAGGGGTCAGCAGAGAGGAGAGATGAATATGCAGAACAAAAAGGATTTGTAAAGCAGTGAAATTACTCTGTACGATGCTCTACTGAAGGATACACGCCATCACACATTCGTCCAAACCCAGAGAACACACAACACCATGAGCGAGTTCCAATGTAAACTACCGACTCTGCGTGATAACGATGTGTTGGTGCAGGGTCATCAGTTGTAACAAACATTCCCTGTGGGGAGGATCACTGATAATCGCTATACATTCCCCTCAGTTTTGCTATGAAACTTAAATTGGTCTAAAAATGAAGTCTTAATAAAGAGGAGACAAGGACAATCAGGTACTAAAGAGTTCATCTGTATGATAAAAAAAAAAATCACAAAAACTACAACCCACCTACCAACACTCTCATGTCTCTTCTTGATTCATTTTGTTCTTAGTTCTACCGCCATCCAACATACTATATGTTTGATTTACTTACTGTTTTTTTTTTAATCAGTATTTTTTAATTGTTGATATTGTACAGTTTTCTGTCTTTTACCCCACCCCAGCCCACCACCCCAGCCCTCCCCACCTACTTACTGTTTTTTTATTATCAGTCTCCCTGCCCTCCCCTGGCCCCACCTGATTGTGAGTTCTCCTAGAGAGCGGTCTTTATCTGTTTTGATCATTGCTGTATTCCCAGTGCCCAGAACAGTACCAACACACAGGAGATGTTCAAGAAATAACCATGAACAAAATGAAAGAATGAACATATCCAACTCTCCTAACAACCCTATAAGATGGTTAGTATCATCTCCCTTTTACAGATCAGGAAATTGCAATGTAGTAATTAATTTGACCAAAATCATATGTCTGGAAAGTGGAGCTACAAAGATTCTAACCTGGATTATCTAATTTCGAAGTCTACGCACATAACTGCTAATTACAGATCCAAAGAGCATGCTGTTCTGTCTAGCTCTCCTTTTCTCTCTAGTTGTCTGTATAAGTGTTTGCTTTAGTTAAGTTACTTATGACAATTTACATAAGCTATTTAACATTAATGCTTATTTACCAGTCAGCTGAATAACGGTTGTGTGTAATCAAATTATCAAAATTGTTTGCTATAACTTTTATACTAACATCTTTATGCACAGTAATTTGCCATGTGAAACAGTCATCCATAGAGATGAAGAGGTAGACCTTTTATCCTTACAACAAACCTACCTTATCTAACACTGGTTTTTATGAACTCTTCATCTAACCAGGTTCTTCATCTGATATTAATCTGTTAAGAACTTAAGAACAAGCTGTTCTGGAACTGTCATTCAAACTGAAGCATGAGTACTGCTGCCTCCGCCTGAACCACAGCCTCAGCCCCTACCGATGGATTCATTCTAACTGTAAATGAAGAAACAGGTCTGTCAAGTGAAACACCATAAGCAGTTTCTCTTATCTGTACAACTTCCCTATGTACACTAAGTGTACCCACACTGAGCATGTACTATAGTTAAATGCAGAAAGAGGAACAGAAATAAATACACAAAAAACAAGTAATTGAAGTACCTTTTGGAACCTCAGTGTCACTATCCACTTCTGAATCAGATGCAATTGCATTCTTGCGTTTCATTCGCAAAACTTCATCTTCACTATCGCTGCCTCGTGCAGACTCTGTAAGAGTAAAATGAAAGGTTCTGCATAATCACAGTCCTATCATAACTTTGAACTTTACGTTTTAAAAGCAACACGGGGGAAGACAAACTGTGGTGCACCCATGCAGTGGAACACCACTCAGCAATGACTATGAAGGAACTACCAATACATGAAACAATTTCGATGCATCTCAAATGCATTGTGCTAACAGAAAGAAGCCTAAGTGAAAGAATTTATATGAGAATGTCACCATTTATATGACATTCTCAAAAACACCCAAAGTAGTGACAGAACAGACCAGTAGCTGTCAGGGGTCAGAGGTGGGGGAAGGATGTGACTACAAGAAGGATACTATGAGGGAGTTTTTTAGGGGGACAAAACTGCTCTGTATCCTGACTGGGGTGGTGGTAGTTACACAAATTTCTATGTGTGTTAACATTAAAATAACTGTACACACATAAATAAAAATCAACATACTGTAGTTAATTTAAAAATAAAATTAATAAAAAGAACACTGGTTTCTGTAAGCAGAAAAACTCAGTAGAATGAGAAAAGCAGTACTGAAACTTGTGATTAAATTTAGCTATAACTCATCACACAAAAAAAGAGGCAATGGAAGAGAAAAACACATCATGGTCTGGATGGTACGACTGTTTACCTAATTGTAAACTTTAAGAAAATGAACTGAACCACTGCAGAACTAGTTAAGAATGAAGCAGAATAACCAGCTAGCGACAAGACTATGACCCTAGTCTTAGGTCAGTCTGCTAGTATTTGAGAAGTAGTACGTGAGTCTTAACAACTCTGATGACAGTACTAATAACTCTACCCAGAACTAGTTACTGAATACTTACTGTAGTCCTATAGTCCATATGGACCTATATATGTTTCTGGAAATTTTCTGACCTCTTCTCCCAAATACTGACAAAATGCGGTCTTTAATACTACCCTATGACATATGTATTACAGGAGGAAAAACCCTTCCCCTGATATTTAAGCTAAGAAAATACAATTACTATATAATTATAATGAATCACCTACAGAAATGAAGCAATCCAGATATTCCTTCTGGAAGACTTCCAACCCAATCAAGGTGAATTTTATACAATAAAAAAAAAAAAAGATCTCTACATCTTAAAAAAATATTCTGCATCAAGAATGCATTAACTCGAGCAGAAGAGTATAAACAACTATTATAGAAGGGGGTTCACAGCCCAAGGCCAGCTGTATGTTCCCAGGATGCTCCAGTGGATGCATGTTCTGACCCAAGCACGTCTCCTTAGGGTAGAAATGTCGGCTTCAAACTATCGTAGCTCCTTGAGATCATCCAGCTCTTTTTCAATTTCTGGATGTTATGTTCCCCAGGCAACCTTCTGGTTATTATAAATTGGCACCCAATGTGGATTTTCCCCAAGGGAAGAATACTATGAGAAAAGAAATAACTGAGTCTCTTGAAACAATTTTGCAATTCAACTTTTATAAATTAGTTTCTGTGAATTTAATTATTTTGAGTCGACTTGGAGCCTAATTATCTCTGAATAATCAGATTTTGTATCTCAGAAACCTGAGCTGAAACATGTTGTTCACATCTCAGTACAGCTACCCTATGGGGACATTTCAATGGTATTAGTTTTTCCCCCACCAACCAAACCTACTCTCACGGAGGCATGCGCTTCTGTTACCCATGGAAATGGAACCACCTCTAACTACACTCACACCATACATCCTTCTCTAAGACTGTCATCTTTAAATTATTTTCTTCCTGATCTATCACCAATTAACAAATGTAAAAGGGAATTGAAATAATACACAGATTAGGGAACTTTTCCAAAAGCAAAATGTATAGAGTTAGAAAAGGCTGAAATGGAGAGACAGGAGAGAAAAAATAGGGCACTGAAGATGAGGCTGCAAAAAGAATAAATGGGATACATCTGTAACTTGATGCTTCTACTAATCCATTTTGACCCTCAGAAATGAATTACCTGACTTGTGGTCCTGTTCTTCTTCATCATCTGAATGCCTGCGTTCTTCATCGGAGGCCTGTGGCCGTTCGTCATCAGAATTTTGCATTTTCTCCTCATCAGACATCTGCGGCCGTTCATCATCATCAGAATTCTGCTTCTCATCATCATTATCAGAAGCTGCTGGCTGTTCATCATCAGAATTAGCTTTCTCCTCCTCAGACAGTTGTTGCCTCTCATCATCTGAAAGCTGAGGCCTGTCCTCATCATCTGTGTTCTGCATTTTCTCATCATCGTCAGAGTTCTGCAACTTATCTTCTTCATCAGATCCTTGTGCCCTCTCCTCATCATCAGAATTTTGTATCTTGTCATCATCTGACTGGTCGCTTTTATCTTCTCTGCCCCATTTTTCATCATCTGAAGGTGCTTTTTCAGAACCTTCTGCCTCTGAGTGATGGCTCCCTCCATCTGATCCATGACCTTCATCTTCATCATCATTATGGCCTTCTGATCCACTATGCTGATCTATATCCGAAGGGTCATTGTCTTCATGGTCAGAATGCTCGGAAGGTTCTGATCTATTGTCTGATCTCTCAGAGCGATTATCACTCCCACTCTGATGAGAAGCTCCCTCATCCTCGCTGTCATCTCCAAACAGTTCCTTATTGCTTGGTTTTCCTGAATCACCTCTTTCATCCTGATCGCTTTCACTTCCAGAGGCATTACTGCCAGAAGCCACATTCTCTTGATCAGAATCCGAGTCTGATCCGGAATCAGAATCTATGGAATCACATAAACACTGGGTGATGTCACCAAAAAAGGTGGCGTAAGGAACACCAAAAGCCCATCCCAACATAAAAGCAATGAAAACATTTCTCAAAAACTGTTATGAGTTTTCTTGGTACTCTGAAGACCAGCCAAAACTTGCAGCAACCAAGAGAATGCTTAGCAGGAAAAACCAGCTAAATTTTTAGAACTCTGTGGCATTTTACAGTACCCTAGACACATCTGCCACCCACTACACCCTGCCACTTGCTCCCCAGCTCAATGGTGTCTTGAAGATTAGAGCCTGAATTTCTGGTACACACACCACTACCGAGGGAGGAGAAAGGAGCTCATTCAAAAAGAATCACAGGCTCTGACTGGGCAGCTCAGTTGGTGAGAACATCGTCCAGATACACCAAGGTTGCTCAGGTTTTTTTAAATGTTTACTTTTTTAATTGTATTCTTTTACATTACTATTCACCTCCCTTATACCTTAACATCTCCATCCACCCCCCTCCCCTAAGTTAATGGTTTGATCCCTGGTCAGGGCACATACAAGAAACAATCAATGAATGCATCGATAAGTGGAAAAACAAATCAATGGTTCTCTCTCTCTCTCATTCTCTCTTCCCTTCTCTCTAAAATCAATCAATTAATAGTGCCCACCAGTAGATGAGTAGATAAAAAAGCTGTGGTACAGCCCTAGCTGGTGTGGCTCAGTGAATTGAATGCTGGCCTGCAAACCAAAAGGTTGCCTGTTCGATTCCCAGTCAGGTCACATGCCTGGGTTGCAGGCCAGGTCCCCAGTTGGAGGCATGCGAGAAGCAACCAATCAATGTATCTCGCATATATTCATGTTTCCCTCTTTCTCTTTCTCCCTCTCTCCCTTCTCAGCAGTTAAAAAAAAAAAAAGAAGAAGGAAATCTTACCTTTTGTGACAGCATGGATGGACCTGGAGAGTATTGTGCTAAGTGAAATAAGCCAGGCAGAGAAACACAAGTACCATATGATTTTACTTATATGTGGAATCAAATGAACAAAATAAACTAACAAACAAAATAGAAACTCAAAGAGACAGATAGACTGACAGCTGTTGTGGGCTGGGTGAAAAAGTTAAAGGGAATAAGAAAACAACAACAAAAAACCTCATAGACACAGACAACAGTATGGTGATTTCCAAGAAGAGGGGGTAGGGAAAGTAGAAGAGGGTAAAGTGGAGATAGACGGTGATGGAAAGAAACTTGACTTGGGGTGGTGAACATACAATACAATACACAGATAATGCATGATGGACTTGTTCACCTGAAACCTATGTAATTTTATGAACCAATGTCACCCCAAGAAATCTGATAAAAATAAGAAAACAAGCAGTGAAATGGCAGAGTCCTCCCTTATCAATAATTACTTGAAATAGAATATGGATTAACTTCTCCAATGAAAAGGAAGAAATTTGCAGAATGGATTTAAAAAAAATGATCCATCTATAGGCTGTCTGAAAAGATTCACTTTACGCCCTGGCTGATGTGGCTCTGTGGATTCAGTGCCAGCCAGTGAACCAAAGGGTTGCCAGTTCAATTCCTAGTCAGGGCACACGCTTGCATTGCAAGTTAGGTCCCTGGTTGGGAGCATGCGAGAAGCAACTGATCGACGTACTCATTGATGTTTCTCTTCCTCTCTCTCTCCCTCCCTTCCCCTCTCTCAAAAAGTAAATACAATCTTAAAAAAAAAAAAAAAAAAGATTTAGTTTACAACCAACACGGTTCTGTGTAAACCACTCAACAACCTAGGAACACAAGGGAACTTCCTCAACCTGATAAAGGGCATCTGTGTAATAACCACAGCTAATACTGTATGAAAGCATAATGCTTTCTCCTTAAGGTCAGGAACAAGGCAAGGATGTCCACTTGCCACTTCCAGTCAACAATGCACAGAAAGTTCTAGCCAGGGCAATTAGGCAAGAAAAAAAGACATCCAAATTGAAAGGGAAAAGTAAAACTATCTCTATCCACAGATGACATGATCATATATGTTGAAAATCAAAAAGAATTCTTTCACACACACAAACACACACACACAATTAGAGCTAACACATTCAGAAGGTTACAAGATACAAGATTAACATATGAAAATCAGTTGTCTACACTTGCAATGAACAATCCAAAAATGAAATTAAGAAAACAATTCCATTTCCAATAGTATCCAAAAGAATAAAATACTTAGGAATAAATTTAACCTAGTAGGTGCAGGATTTACACAGCACGTTTGTGCATGAAAGAAACACTCTGGGCCTTGGTACAGATTCTACCCGTTGTTATGCCAACACACTTGTCAGGCGTAGTTATTTTCTGCAACTCTTTTAGCACAGGGAGATAATAAAATATGCTAGGTACAACAGGAATTACACTGTCACATCCACACTACCTTAAGGACCAACAGCAACCTTCACGGGCAGATTTGGAAGTAAGTCCTACTGAGTCCTGGTATCTAATAGTAAGATGAAAGACAGACTTACAGCACAGGTGGCAAACACAAGTCCCACGGGCCCAATCTGGCCCTCCACCTTGTTTTCTCTGGCCCGGCATCTTGTTTCTACCCAGCGGCAGCGCGAAGCCCCTTGTCCCTAGTTAAGGAGTAGTTACATTTATACAGTCCTACAATTACATTCGGCCCTTTGAGGGCAACGCGAGGCTGATGTGGCCCCAGGTGAAAATGAGTTTGACACCTCTAATTTAAAAGAAGGTAAAACATGGAGCCCAGGGAAGCGGCTACCTCCATGCATCACTTCCCCATACACTGAGTGGGAAAGCACTGCAAGATACATGTTATTAAACTACTGTTTCCACCCATCTAATTATTTATCAAATATGCATTGAGCATCAATGTACGCTAGTGGAGAAGGGGGGAATGCAGAGACAATCTTTTCATCATTATATCCTCGACACCTAGCAAAGTAGCCGGAATAAGATAGGGGATCAATAAAAACTTAACTGAATTGAATTAACAACTTAATGGAAGTGAGTCGTGGGAGAGTTCATATAGACGTGTGACTTGAAGGGCAAATGGGATACGGACAAGCAAAAATAAGGGGGGATGAAAACATTAGCAAAGGTAGTGGAACAAGAGGTGATATACAGGACTCTGTATTTCCAGACTCATCCTGACTAGAATCCTGGATAGAGCCCTCAGATTAGATTTCCACCTGGTGCTCCCCTTACTACACTTAAAAAATACACACACACACACACACACACACACACACACACACGAGTTAGAGGGAACAAAAGCAACCACAATGATGCACTTTCCTTAGGGAAAATGCAGATAAAATTACGTTGAGCCTGGAGAGTTGCAAGAATTCTGAACTTGGTCTTGGGCCCCTTTTCACTTCAAATTAACTCCTATTCATATTTTAAACTCAAATATCCAGTCCTTGTGCCAGAAATACTTCCATGCACCATAAACATTCATTCATTCCATCAACAAATACTTCATCTCTCCTCTCTAAACACAGACCCCATACCCTCCTGAATCTAATATTATTGACTCAAGAAATTCTTGAGTTTCTGCACAGGCTATCAGAAAACACATTCTCTCGGGTGTGCAACGCCTATGCATATCCTACCCCGGTATCCCTCCCAATTCCTCCACCCAGACATCTCAAACTGCCCATCACACCATGGTGTGTCTGCTTTCATTCAAGGGCATTCCCAGCTCCTTTGTAAACTTGTCTCCCCCATTCCTCATATTCCTGAACACCTAATTCCCATTTACTTACAAACAACCCTTACTCTGCGCTAGCTTATGCAAGACAGGTCAAAGCGGGACCCCAACGTTCTGCGCCTGCCCCTGCACCGTGCCCCCTTCTCTTCACACACTGCCAAGGCTCCGCATGCTCCACGAACACCAAGAATGCTCCATGAACACCTAGGGAACCTGGCACCGCCTGGATTGCAGGGGGCGCTGAGGCAGGAGTGGAAGAAGAGCGACCACTCGCACGTAGCGTCGTAGCGTCCGCAGACCCGGAACAGGATCACGGTCGGGCTCTGGCCGCAGAAGTCCCGCCACGCGCCCCTCCCGCGAAGCCTAGTAGACCCCACCTTTACGCTCAGCATCGCTGTCGGCGTCGCTCCCGAAGAGGTCCTCCATATCCGCCATTGCCGCGCACTTCCACCGTTGCCTGGCTGGAGTCTGCTGAGCGACTGTCTTTACGGCACTGAACCAACGACACGCGACAGTGTCGCAAAGATCCGCTAAGAGGCTTCTTTCTTTCTATGACCTAGATTTCGCGTGCCCCATTAATGTATGTTTGTCGACTCTTGTACGTTCACACGGTGGGCGAACCCTGCCCTTTCATCAATATCCCTTCTTATTGGCAAGGATTCTCACCGTCCGGGCGTTGGTTATTGGTTGGTGCTTGGCACACTCCCTACAAAGGCCTCTAACCGTGTTAAATCTGCCAGGAGTCAGGCCTGAAGTCCTTTGTTTCATATTGACAAGTGGTTCTGAAATTGGTGAGAATTCCAAAGCGCTTTATTATATGTAGGCATCTGTTGCTGTTTACCGAATTAGTAACCAAAGCATAAATTTTAAAAATTCATTAAAAAGTAATAAACAGGTTAACATAAATATTTTAAAATTTTAAATGACTAAATTTCTAAATTTTTCTAAGAAAAAATTAGAAGAGTGAAATTGTCTCACATATTTGAAAATATCTTTAATGTCTGGCTTACAAGAAGACAGTTGAATTCTCATACCTGCTTTTACAATCACTCTTAAAAAAAGACAGCTGAATTCTCGTACCTGCTTTTTAATTCAATCTGTTAAAAGAAGACAGCTGAATTCTCACACCCCCTGTTATACATTCAGCCTGTTTTGGTTGATGGCATATGAAGAAAATCTGACCTCATGCAGGTATGTATGTAATTGGGAAAAGGAGGACCTTTCAGAGCCCTCGCCAGAGAAAGGGTCTTCCTCGGACCACTCTTTTGCAACCGCAGCTTAGAACAGTGTTATCTCACACATTAAAAATTCCCATCGTTGCCCTGGTGGCGGAGTGACTCAGTTGTTTGGTGTGCTGTCGGTACACCAAAAGGTCAAGGCCCTGATTCCCTGTCAGGCCACATACCTAGGTTGTCGGTTCGAACAGGTCTGGGCGAATACAGAACAGGGGTGGGGTGGGGTGGGGTGGGGGCAACTCATGGATCTCTCTCTCTCCCTATCTCTCTCTCTCTCACCCTCTCTCTGTCTCTCTCTCTCTCCCTCTGTCTCTCTCTCTCTCTCTCCCTCTCTCTCCCCCTCTCTCTCCCTCTCCCTCTCTCTCTCCCTCTCCCCCTCTCCCCTCCTTCCCCCTATCTCCCTCTCCCTCTCTCCCCCACTCTCTCTCTTTCTATCTTGTTTCCCCTCCCTGCCCTTCCCCTACTTCTCCCTAGGATCAATAAACGTATACTCAAGTGAGAATTTTTTTTAAATTCCGTTCTAATCCAGTACACACATTATGTAAAATACTGAAATAAATATTTCACAAAATAATATTTCCCTTTCTGCTAAGATGCAGTCTAAGATTTCCTATTCTCCTTTATTTTATTTCACTTTGGCTTTTTTTGTTGTTGTTGTTTTATTTTTAATGCTGGCAGGAAGTGAACCCAGTAAATTGATTTTGTGATTTGCTAATGGATTACAAACTACCGCTAAAACACTATTCAGAGGATTCCATTGGCTTGTTTATTTTGCAGAGAAAAAGTTTGCTTTTCTAGAAAACATGACCACAATTGTATACTGGAAAATCAGACGGTGATGGATAAATCATCTTGCCTTACAGAAGCTCAAAATAAAATGAAGTGACTTGCATAGTTTAAAGAACTGGGTCTCTTTCAAAAGCTTAAATTTTTTTAACAAATGTACATCATGTGTTAAATTATTACTTAATTAGGCCAGTATGAGAATTTTGACCTTAGACAAGCAACATGGGTTTTTAATTTGGAGGTTATGAGATATATTTTTGTTGCAAATAAGAGTGCCTGGCAGAGTTCCAATGGGAAAGAAATGGGACTTGGTATGTTATCATCAATCCTAGAGCTGTTGTGTATAAAGTGGATGATGTAAAAGTAGGTAGATGGGCCCTGGCTGGTGTAGCTCAGTGGACTGAGCGCAGGCCTGCGAATCAAAGGATAGCAGTTCAATTTCCAGTCAGGGCACATGCCTGGGTTGCAGGCCAGTTGCCAGTAGGGGACACATGAGAGGCAACCATACATTGATATTTCTCTCCCTCTCTCCTACCCTTTCCCTCTAACGATAAATAAATAAAAATCTTTAAAAAGGAATACTGGGCTGATATAACTCAGTGGACTGCGAACCAAAGGGTAGGAGGCTCAATTCTCAGTTAGGACACAGGCCTGGGTTTCACGCCAGGTCCCCAGCAGGGGGCGCACAAGAGGCAACCACACATTGATGTTTCTCTCCCTCTCTCCCTCTCGTCCCCTCTCTCTATAAATAAATAAATAAAATTTTAAAAAATAATTAAAAAATACTTTGTGGAATACTGGAAAAACAAGAATTCCATTTGATTGAGATTCAATTTCATTTTAAAGTACTGTCCCATACAGGGAACAGACAGCTGTCAGAGGAGAGGGGGGAGAGAAGACTGGATGAAAGAAGATGAAGGGATTAGCCAAAGGATCTGTATGCGTAGCCCTTAGACACAGACAACCATGTGGTGATGGCCAGAGGGAAGGGAAGGGCTGGGTGGAGGGAGGCAAAAAGGGAGGAAATAGGGGCAGTTCTAATAGTGTCAAAAATAAAAATAAAAAAAAGTACTAGCCTTGAAAAGTGCATTGATTAAATCTTAAATTGAATTACAGTGAGGCATGCTGAAGCACTGTGCCCATATTATGGGTAGCAGAATTAATGTTTTTCCTATATAGATAATTCAAAGCAAATAATTTCTAGTACTTTGATATTTTTTGTTTTTGTTTTTATCATACATCACACTGACCTATTCATTGTCATTCTTCAGATGGGATATAATACAATCAAGTAGATTTCAGCTAAATCAATCATAATTATTTTCCAATGTAGCTTGCCTGAAGTCACACCCAGATCACTTTCATTGATGTTTAGAGTGTTAAAATAAGCTTTTAATTTACTAACAGAGATAGAAAAGTTCATGCTATTGGGTTTGTGTTTGACTAACCCAGGTATAAGGTGTTAAAAGATAATATATTGCCCTGGATGGTCTAGCTCAGTGGATTGAGTGCCAGCCTTGCAAATCAAAGGGTCACCAGTTCGATTCCCAGTCAAGGGCACGTGCCTGGGTTGCAGGCCAAGTCCTGGGTTGGGGGTGCTTTCTCTCCCTCTCTTTCTCCTTCCCTTCCCCTTTCTCTAAAAGTAAATAAATGTGTAAGTAATTTTTAAAATATATATATATTAAGATTATGTGTTTATTTATTTCTAGAGAGAAGGAAAGGGAGGGCAAGAAAGAGGAGAGGAACACTGATGTGAGCAAGAAAAAAAATTGATGGTACAAGTATACACCCCTTCCAGGAACCAAATCTGCAACCCAAGCATGTGCCATGACTGGAAATCCAATTGGCAACCTTTTGCTTTGCAGCATGATGCCCAACCAACAGAGCCACACTGGTCAGGATAAGGTAATTTCTTGATTTCCTCCCAGGGGTGAAGAATTTCATCTATTAGGTGTGTAAGATTGAATAAAACAACTCCAGAGTAACTTTATCTTGTTTCCTGGCTTTCGAGAGGTTGTCTCTTTTCCCCATGTTCTACCTTCGTAACAGGAAGAGAGATCCTCAGAATAGTGACCTGTGAGACACCAGGATAATCCAGTCAAAGGACAGAGATTCAGCCAGGTTAATTGTTTACATTACAATACAATGTATACATGTTTTTACAATGTAGCAAAAATACTTTTAAACTCATAAAATATATGCTCATATCAAGTAGGAAAATAGGAATATGTGTTTTTAAATCTGTACAATATCTTTTTTTGAAAAATATTTTACTTATTTTTGGAGAGAGGGACAGGGAGGAAGAAGGAGGGAGAGAAACCTCAATGTGAGAGAAACACATCCATCGGTTGCCTCTTGCACACCCCCAACTGAATGTAGCCTCAGTGAGAGGCCCCAGCCCACAACCCAGGCAGGTGCCCTGATTGGGATTCCAACACATGACCTTTTTCAGTTCTCAGGTTGGCATTCAATCCTCTGAGCCATACCAACCAGGGCTAAACTTGTATAATATCTTAAAGACTTAAAGGAAAAGCAACAGCTTGATTAAGTAATACATTAACCGAAAATTCACTCCATTTACGGTAAACTACTGCTCCGTAAGAGAACCAGGTGACTTATTTCTGACTGCCATAGAAGGAGCTCGTCTTTGGAAGGGGCAATTTGATCTGAATTAAAGAAAGGAGGATAAAAGTCCTGCAGTAAACAGTGGGGCGGCTTATTTCTGGGAAGACACCAAGCCTTTATTCACTCAAAGTCTGCCTTTATTAGAGTCTTTTCTGAATTGAGCCTCTGCAATTGGTGCTACGGGGATATAAAAAATAGGAATATAAAGATAATAGCAAACTTGATTTGTTTGTTTATGTAAAAGAGTTTGGGGAGAAATGAAACAGCCTAAAATATCTAAAGAATTGTAGTTTCAGAAGTAAATTATAAACTCTGCAGGTGCTGAAGAATGGAAAATCAGAAAATAATCATCATGAATGGGGTTAGTCAGGAAAGGTTGCTTAGACAGTGCTGGGTCTGGATGTGTGCCCCCCCTCAAAATTCCTGTTGTAATCCTAATACCAAAGTGATGGTAGTAGGAGGTGAGGCCTTTGGGAGGTGATTAGGTCATGAGGGTGGAGCCCTCATGGATAGGATTAGTGCTCTTATCAAAGAACTCTCTAGCACTTCTAGCTGTGAGGACACAGGAGGGGCTGGCTTTAAGCCACCTCTCACTGAAATGCAACTATACTGGCCCCTTGTTCTTGGACCTTCTGTCCTCCAGAATGGTGAGAAATAAACTTTTACTACTTATAAACTATCCAGTCAGTGGTATTTTGTTGTAGCAGACCAGAAAGCCTAAGACAGATAGGATAATTCAAGCTAGATTGATGAAGTAATGGGAGGGAACCCAGTTTTCAGGACATAAAATTGAGCAGAACATAAAATTCAACCAAGCAAGACTTCAGTTAGTTTATCAAATCTATTCCCTGATTCACATGAAGTTTCAGAACACTGGGGATAAAGAGAACATTTAAAAACTGCTAGAGAGAAAAATCAGCTGAGAAAGAATCTGGCATTAAAGTGATAATGGACTTAACAATTCTGAAAGTTAGAAAACAATGAAGAATTGTTAGAAAACAAAATCATCAAGAAAAACGATCCATGCTAGAATTCTATACCCATCAAATTATCATTAAGTACAAGGGAAGAACAGTGATATTGGGCAGAAGCCTGCACCTATGTGAGCGTTTTAACAGCCCCGAGGCTGTGATTCTTTGAAGAAGCCCAGGTAGACCACACTGAGAGACCAAGTGGAGAGGCCCCGAAACTGCAGAATGCTGACAGCCCCCAGGGGCTGCAGACACTCAGCCGCTCGGCCTTCCCCCTCCAGTCCGAATGCAACCTCAGTGAGAGGCCCCAGGCCGCAAATGCCCAGCTGAGCCTTCCCTCTGCTCCTGTCTCCCAGAAACCGGAGACAGTAAGTGGGTGTCATGGCATAATACCTCTAAGTTTTGAGTAGGTTTGTTACACAGCAGTACCAATTGGGATAGTTACTCAGAAATTTTACAATCTGTGAATTGTAGTCCACGAAAATGAGGGACTAAACTGAGAAAAAGAAAAGCTTTAGAGGCAGGAAACCCAAGATTGGAAAGAGGCAAAAAAAATTAGCAGGATGATAGCTGGGCCTGCAGGCCCAGAGGGCACTGGTCCAGGTTGGAGCAAGAGCACAGAAGTTCCAAGAGCAAGCAGGCTAAGAAGGAAATGAACTAATAGAATACCTGCTATATATGCTCATCGAATAAGATTTTAGTGCTTTCTCTGTGTCAGAAACTGATCTAGGCACTGGATACAACAGAGAATAAAATAGACCAGGTGTCTGTTCTCAGAAACTTGCGTTTTGGTGGAAGATGAGACAGTAACGGAATACACTGTACTTATAAACAGATATACATTTATACACACACTTTTAGTTTTATATATTTATATTTAATATGTTTGAATATTTTGAATGAGTATTTCTTGTAATTAGCATATAAAAATTTGTAGCTGACACATTAAAACTAAGCAAACAGAAAACCAAGGCAGTTATTAACTCCAAAAAAAACAGATGAGTGTGCAGACAGCATACTGCGTGGTTAAGATAATACCGATAACCGATAACACCTCGTGCCAGGTGCTGTGTTAAGTGCTTTTTATATATAGGTCCTCCATCTCTAATCCAAAAACCTTGGAGCCGTATGTGTTTCAAAAGTCAGAACTTGCCCTGGCTGGTGTAGCTCAGTGGATTGAGCGTGGGCCTGCGAACCAAAGGATCGCGGTTTGATTCCCAGTCAGGGCACATGCCTGGGTTGCCAGGCCAGTTCCCGGCAGGGGACATACAAGAGGCAACCGCACATTGATGTTTCTCTCCCTCTCTCCTTCCCTTCCCCTCTAAAGATAAATAAATAAAATATTAAAAAAAAAAAAGTCAGAACTTTTCCCAGACTTTAGAAAGGTAATACAGTACATATATGTAGTTGTTATCGTTTAACATATCCAGTTTTGTCTGAGCAGTACCGTATAATTAAAATTAAATTTCTATGGTAAAATGTATGAAAATTTAAACTAAAAGGGATAAACAAAACTTTAAATAACTTTAGGTCATTCCAGGCAGCATTTGCCACCAAATGAATTATGAAAGAATTTTCCATTTCAGAGTTATATGGATTTCAGAGTTGTGGATAAGGGCCTGTGGACCAGAACTAACTTACTCAGTCCAAACAACAAGCCTCTAAGATAGATCCTATTACATTCCTATTTTATACTTGAAGAACCAGAAGGAAGCACAGAGAAGCTAAGTGGCTTTGCCGTAGGCCACAAATCTATTGAGACTTGCTTAGTCATAATGTAAACACTGAATATTTTAAGTGTAGTAGTAATACTTAACTTTTATAATTATCACACACACTCATGATTTCAATGAGGAATATTTTTATGTTTTGATATGGAAGGATTCAAGGTACCTATGGAGAAAAAACATTCTGAATAGTGTGTGTATAAAGCTGCCATTGAAATTTAAGTGTGTGTGTATGGCATGTAAATGGCTAGGCTATCTCTTGGAGACTGCAGCTGAAGCTGGAAACAGCAGCTGCCCCAGAGGAGAGGAGCTAGGGGACTGGAAGGCAGTAGAAGAGAAATGTCACTTTGTATTGTGTAACTTTTTGTACTATTTGAATTTTGCCCCAAGTAACTGAATTCAAAACTAAATTTTTAAAAATAATTTATTTCATTTTAATTGTTGTTCAAGTAGTTTTCTGCCTTTCCCCCATCCCAGCCTGCCCCCCAGCCCTCCCCACCTCCCTCCCACTTCTACCTGCCCCCGCTTGTTTTTGTCCGTGTGTCCTTTATACTTGTTCCTGCAAACCTTTCCCCAAAAACTAAATTTAAAAGTAGTAAAAAGATAGATACCAAAATGTCAGTACTGCCTATTTAACTCTGGATGCTCAGATTTTTTTTTTATTTTCTTCTTTTGTTTTCTCAACTTTCTTTTTTTTTTTTCCTTTTTTTAAAGATTTTATTTATTCATTTAGAGAAAGTGGAAGGGAGGGAGAAAGAGAGGACACAAAACATCAATGTGTAGTTGCCTCTCACACGGGCCGCCCCCACTGGGGACCTGGCCTGCAACCCAGACATGTGCCCTGACTGGGAATGGAACTGGCGACCATTTGGATTGCAGCCTGAGCTCAATCCACTGAGCTACACCAGCCAGGGCTATTTTCTTAACTTTCTACAACAAACATGGATCAGTTTTAGATAGGAGAGGAGAAAACCTTCTTTTGGGAATATGTATATTCTTTACTTCAACTATATTTTTCTTACTAATTTGGGTATCTAGGATTCTATGACTGTAGACATGTTCAGATTTGAAGAATGTATAAATCTGGGGTTCTTGGACTAATAAATGAAAATTGTTGTTATTGTCATAATCCATGGTGGTCCTCAAATAATTATTTTTCTACAGGAGCTCTGTTTACTCAGCTGGAGTTATAATAAAAACTATTTACATGCAAAACTGGTTACCTTATGGAAGAGTTTTCAGGCTATCAAACAAACATCTCATAATAAAATTTAAACTGTTTTCCAAAATGATAGTAAATCTTTCCACAACATTTCTTTCTTCTCATTATTATTAATCTAACTCACTTTCATGAGATTCAAGTGTCAACTCCAAAGCACTGCGACATAATTGTTCTATGCAGATATGAGCTGGGAAATGTCCCAGTACAAGTCCTATGAAAATCTGCACTTATGTTGAGAATAAAGAACAAAAGGTAATGAGTCAGAAACTATTTCTTAGGAGTGAAGCAAAGGTTGTCCCTTTGAAACCTTTCTTCTTAAATCTATGGTTAAATATAGGTACTGGCTTCCTTGAACGGGGAGGATTTAGGTTCCTCCCGGAAACTTAAGGGTTACCAGGGAGCTGTGTCCTTAAAAGACCCAAACAGCAGACCGGATGAGGTCAGTGCACTCAACACAACCCAGCCGGAACGTCAACTTCTGGGGGAAGGAATTGGAAGAAACAAGAAAGGAGGACACAGAAAGGGGAGGGCGGGCCGCTGTGGGTGTGGGTGTTAGTAAAGGAAGCTGAATAAGTAAGTGAAGTACAGCAAGGATACCAAAGAAACTGAAAATGAGGAGTACGAGGACGGGAGAAAAGAAGAAAAAATTAATGAAGAAGACAAAGAGAAAGGAGGAACCATCCACAACAGAACAGGATAGAAAAAACATTTTCTAAAAAAGAACGTAATAAGATTGTACTAAGATAGGGGACTCTTGAAACAAAAAGGAGAAAATCAACAATATAACCAATGAGACAGAAAAAAATGGATTTTACAGACTCCTCTGCTAACCAGTATACTTACACATCAACAGGAAGCACTAAAATAGATTCGGCTCAAACATAAAACTGAAAAATTTGAAGCTCTCAGAGGGGAGAGGGTTGTAGGGCTAGGTGAAAAGGATGAAGGGGTTAAGCAAAAACAAAACAAAACCAAAATTCATAGACAGACAACAGTATGGTGATTATCAGAGGGAAAGAGGGGAGAGCGGTAGAAGAGGGTAAAGAGGAGATAAGTGGTGAGGGAAGGAGACTTGACTTGAGATGGTGGACACACAATGCAATATACAGATGATGTGTTACTGAATTGTACAGCTAAAATATGTATAAATTTATTAATGTCACCCCAATACGTTCAAATTTTTTTAAAAATGAAAATTTCACTTTACAACAAAACCACTCTGATTAAATCTTTTTAATTACTAGATATCCTTATTCAACTAGTTATTTAATTTTACTTTTCATAAACAAATGTCAAATTTTTATTTTATTAATTTTTTTGTTCTCAATGACAGTTGATAAACAACATTATGTTAGTTTAAGGGGTATAACCCAGTGATTGGACATTGTATGACTTAGAGATCACCCTGGTAAATCTGGTTCCCATCTGACACTGTAGAACCATGTGAGAATACAGCATGAATGCAGCAATAACATCTCACGCAGGTTGGGAACCCTTAGCATCCAGGCCGAATCTGACCCAGAGCATATGTCATCATAGAGGGGTTTCTAAAAGGAGATACACTGTATTTCATGCTTCCAATTGCAAAACAACAACAACAAACAAACATTGGGGCATTAAAACCCTTAATGGTAATATGGCTAAAGGCCACAAGATGGTGATAGTACACCCAAAATTATACACAGACACAGACACACACACACACACACACACACACACACACACAAAACCACCCCAGTGCCAATTTTCCTCAGCAAAAAATTGGCTCAGCAGAGAGGCGGTGGTGTGAAAAAGAGAAGAGATTTGAATATCTAACTAACTTTAGATGGTAATCAAAACACTTCTTGCAACAAAACTTGGAAATATTTTTCCTTTTGGTTTCTCTTTTTTCCCAATTAAAAAAAAAGCAGTACTTGTAAGACTGGTCAACACCGAGGAAATGATTTTTCAGCTACAGGTACTCTGATTTTTTTGTTATCTACTGATAAGCAATACACTTAAACTGTTACCTTTAACTGTTACCTTTCGGGGAAATGTTAATTTTTTCCTCCAGCTCCACAAAATGAACTTTCCCTGAAGATTAAAGTGAAGATTTTATTTCCTTGACTGCAGTTTATTTCCTTACTCAGTAAGGGTTAATCCCTTACCTTAAATTGGTGTGTCATTTTATGTTAATAATGATTCATATTGATGTATGTATACATTTAACTTTCCAACATGCAAAGGCACATGCACATACCTTTTCTCTGCTACTTAAAACAAACAAAATTCAGAAGGGGGAAATAAGCTAGAATCCTGGGCCTAAAATACGGAAGAAGCAACTAAAGGGAAAACAGTGTCAAGTTTTTTTAAATGCCATAAGACTCTATTTCCAAAAACAATATTAGTCATTAGAAATATTTTTCTATTCAGCACCAAGTAAATTCTTAAAACAACTTTAAGTTCTAAATATTGACCTGAAGTAAATAGTATATATCAGAAAGTCATAAAAACACTCTTATCTTTGACTCTGTAATTCAACATCAAAGAATTTATCTCAAAGAGATTCACGTGAAGATATATAAGGGTATAGCATTATTTATAGAAATGAGAAATATTGGAAACACCATAGTAGGGAATTGAACAAATAAATTATCAGACATTCATAAACTGAAATGATATGTAATTATTTAAGTTATGTTTTTCAGAGCATTGTCATATACTAGTGAAGGAAGTATAAAAATGAGATCATCTTTTTGAAAGGGCAACTTGGCCCTGGCCAGTATGGCTCAGTGCATTGAGTGCTGGCCTGCAAACCAAAAGGTCACTGGTTTGATTCCCAATCAGGGCACATGCCCACATTGTGGGTCAGGTTCTTCATTTGGAAACGTGTAAGAGTCAACCAATTGGTGTTTCTCTCACACATCAATGTTTCTGTCCCTGTCTTTCTCCCTCCCTTCTCCTCTCTCTAAAAAGTAAATAAATAAAATCTTTTCTAAAAAGAAAAGGCAATTTGGTATTATCTGTCTAAATTGTAAATGGGTATACTCTTTGATTCAACATATCTGTGTCTAGAAATTTATCCTGAGGAAATAATTTGACAGATAGGCAAATATATATGGACAGAATGCTCACTGATTCAGCCTACCACAGACAACTGTCAGAAAGAGTTCTATCAGGATGCAGGAAAAATGCTTCACGGCCCCCAATCCTTCTTTCTCCACTCAGTTCTTCCAATTTCAGGGAAAGAGAAGCTGATGGGAGGGGTGACTTATATCCCATATTAGTCGGTGGTCATTGTGTATTTATAGGACCTTTAAAACAAGTACATTTTTAACCAGCTAAGGTAAATAAAAGCACAATTAAAAGCTGTCAAAAAAAAAAAAAAGGAAAGAGAAGCTTAACATTCTTCAGGAGGATCAAGCATGAGGGGAAGAACACAGAAAGTTCATACTTTGGGCTAGTGAACACATCAAGATTAGTGGTGGCAGCCTCAGAGGTGAAGCGTGCTTAAGACTCACTTGGTGAAATAATTCATTGCGTATCTAAAGTGTGCTATTATCATACGTAAAAGAAGGCTACAAAATAGAAGATATCTCTTAGTCAAAGAATTCACAATCTAATGATTGCTCTTGCAATAAGCAGTTGAAATAGAGGGGGAAATATGACAAAACAGCCTGGATTTTTATATAATGCCTACTTTGGAAGAGGTTATGAGAATCCAGTCTAAGACTGACACAAAAGACACAAGCAGGCCCTGGCTGGTGTGGCTCAGTGCATTGAGTGCTGGCCTGCGAACCAAAAGGTCACTGGTTCCATTCCCAATCAGGGCACATGCCTGGGTTGCGGGCTGGGTGCCTGGTTGGGGGTGTGGGAGAGGCAACTGATTGATGTTTCTCTCCCTCTCTTTTTCCCTTCCTTCTCCTCTCTCTAAAAATAAATAAATAAAATCTAAATTTTTTTTTAATTAAAAAAAGATTGGTCTCCTACTGTAGTTACATAATCCCCATGGGGAGTGATGAATTGGGGCCATCTCTCTGCAGGTGAAAATTTGATTTTATTCACTGTGTAAAGTAATACATATGTTCTAGAGACACTGTCAATATGTAATAGCTTCCAAATGGTGCACCATTTGGGCAGGATAAAAATATAAGCTTCCATAGGCAAATATAAGTTTGCTTTGAGAATTGATTTTTTTATCTCTTGGTATACTAACCCAACCTATTGCATCATGTTGAAAAAAGATAAACACCTTCACTTCCTTGCCCTTTAGATGATAAAAGTAATCACCTTTCTCTCTTATGAGGTAGAGTATTTAGGTGTCAGGCCAGAAGGGACTACTAGGAAGTTGGGTTTTGAAGAGTGTACTGTGTAAGGAAAAATTAATATAAAACATATAAACCTTTATTATGTTTTATTTTTAAATCTTTACTGTATTTTATCCAATTACATTTAGCCCCCTTACACCCCCTCCCCCCAGCAATCACCACACTGTTGTCCATGCCCATGAGTCCTTTTTCCTTTTTGCTCAATCATTCCACCCCCTCAGCTCTCCACAACTAGCTATCATCTGCTCTCCATCTATGAGTCCATCACTGTTTTGTTGTAAGTTCAGTTTGTTCATTAGATTCCACATATGAGTGAAATCATATGGTATTTGTCTTTTTCTGACTGGCTTATTTCACTTAGCACAATGTTCTCTAGGTCCATCCATACTGTCACAAAAGGTAAAATTTTCTCCTTTTCTATAGCCAAATAGTATTTCATTGTGTAAAAATAGATAAACCTTTATTATGTTTTAATTCAACAAATACGTGTAGAGCCTCTACTATGTGCAAGGCCTCCAGGGAGTAAAGAGATGAAAAAGAAATAGTTCCTATACCTGAGGAACTAGTTTCCAGTCTCCTAGGAACAATAATCAGAATATGTCAGGAACAGATATATGTCATGGACACATACAAAATTCTCTGGGGGTCCAGAGCTGGGAATATTGGCAAAGGCTTAGGTAGGAGGTAGCAAAGTGAAGTGTACCTTGCAGGATGTAGGTCTTTGACTTTCAGAGAAGCAGTGAGAGGATGGACCTGGCAGGAGCACCAGGATGAAGAAGGGCACACAGGTAGAACAGCTTGGATACGTTTTAAGAGAAGTAACTAAATCCATTCTTAGTGGGATCTGGGGTCTATACAACTTTAGAACATTTGAAGTAAATCCCTATGGGAAAAATTCTAACAAAGTTAGAGTCAACTGAGGTTCTATTTAAACTAACCTAGCAAGATTAACAGAGTTCTGATAGGGGAATAAATGAAATGGAAAAGAAGTTAAAAATATTGAAGCAAGAGACCCTTTCCCAAATATGCATGCCCATATCTACATATTATCCTGAAAACCCAACTGAAAAGCATGGTGAGAGAAGGGAATTTTCATATGTATTGAAATGTATTGAAATACATACTGAATGTATGTATTGACCTGCTATGTATTGACCTGTGTGAGCCATAATGGTTCTGGTAAATGAGATGGTGGCCATCGTAGATGAAAAAACATGGGTTGAGCAGGCAGCTTTGGCTCTCTGAGCACATATGAATTCAACAGACACAATGACAGAAATAGATCTATCCAAAAACAAAAATGGAAGTGAATCTCAGAAAAATGATTCTATTAAAAATGAACTAAAAAATGAAGTAATGGTCTGCCACTTCTCCCTCCACCTTCCCATTCTCTGCCCTCCCCTTCCTGCACAAATCAATCCAAAGACCATTGCATGGGGCCATGCAAGGTAGGTGTCTATGGTAGGGGTATGAAGCCATGGTGGTCAAGAGGTGTGAGGAGGGCATCTGAAAAGAGGTCAGCCTGGTGCACGTGTCAGAGCCCAAGTGGGGTGAGAAGGCATCTGTATGGTCTGACTGGGATGAAGAGGGTGTCTCTACAAGGAGGAGGTACCAGTGTGGTATCCCGAGCAGAGTGAGAAAGGAGTTTCTGCAGAGGGCATCCTGGTGCCAGGTTTTGAAGCCCAGTGGGGGTGAGATTGCTATCCACATGGGGCAGGGAAAGGGGGCAGGAAGAGAGGAGGTGTAGCACGGGTGTGGAGATCAAGATGGGTGACTAGGGCATCCATGAAGGAAGGCCATCTGGCACAGGGGGTCAGACCAGGGTGAGGAAGGTGACTATGCAGTGAGTGGTCCAGCTCAAGGCATTGGAACCCCAACAAGATGCAGAAGGTACCTGGGCAGAGCAGCAGCTCAATGCAGGGTGAGGAGGGTGTCCAGACTGGGGGTAAGGGACAATCACAGGAGACTGTGTACAGAAGGCTTAATCATGAGTAAGCAGTCATGTTAAAGATAATGGGAATCAAGTTTCTCACTGGTAGAGATAGTAGTTACATATATGAAAAGTGAAAAAACAAGAATAAATTAGTTGGGCCCTGGTTGATGTGGCCCAGGGGATTGAGTGCCAGCCTGCAAACCAAAGGGTTGCTGGTTTGATTCCCAGTCTAAGGCACATGCCTGAGTTGCAGGCCAGGTCCCCAGTAGGGGGTATGCAAGAGGCAACCACACATTGATGTTTCTCTCCCTTTCTTTCTCCCTCCCTTCCCCCCTCTAAAAATTAAAAAAGAAAAAGAAAAAAGAAAAGAATGAATTAGTTGGTGTTGGATTGGAATTGGAGATATCTGCGTAAACCCATGATTTTGAATATATAGATAGATATAGAAATAAATATAGAAGTAAATGTATGCTGGTGTAAGCATATATGAAATACACATATATATTTATTCAACATACATACATATATTTCATAACAGCCCTAGCTCTGTTCATTGTAAGGGCCTGAGAACAATGACACCTCAATATAATGAGAACACCTAGGACTGAGATCTTAGTTTCTTTTGTTTTTAAAGATTTCATTTTATTTTTTTTAAAAATTTCATTTATTTATTTTTAGAGAGAGGGAATGGAGGGAGAAAGAGAAATATCAATGTGTGGTTACTGACCTGGCCTGCAACACAGATGTGTGCCCTGACTGGGAATCAAACCGGTGACCCTTTGGTTTGTAGGCCATCACTCAATCCACTGAGCCACACCAGCTGGGGCTGAGATCTTAGTTTCTAAATGCCATTCTCCACCAGAAGGAACAAGAGCTCTTTGGAGAAATGGCTGTTTCCAGGGTTGGGGCAGAGAAAGTACAAAATAATCTTGGACAACCTTGAAGAGAAAGCCAGAAAAAATAAAAAGAATGATGGGGACATGTTGAAAGGATAAAGAAACCAACTTGAAGGAGATTCCACTGACTGAATGTGGAACAGTTAGAGTATCAAAATAATGACAGTAATGGATTGTAATCCATTGAGTAAAATAAGAATTCCTTAGCCAATACAGACATAAATAAATAAAAACAGGAAGTTTGGTGAACAATGGGATATTTACATAGCCTCAAAGTATTTCCCCAACAAAATAATTACTTACCAGGGTGGGGAAAGAGTAACTTTAGAGTGGAAAAGCCTGGTGAACACCACCTTAATCAAGTTAACACCATCAGTAATGGGACAAATTAAAGTCATGTGCTACCTGCTAACAGGCAATGAGAACAATGGGCCACTTCTCTAACAGTTCTGCTAAAGGTGCACAACCTGAATCTGATCATGAAAAAGCCTCAGACAAACCCAAACTGAGGGACTTGCTACAAAAATAAGTGGCCTGTAATCTTAAAGAGTGTCAAGGTCATAAAAGTAAAGATTAGCAAGCTGTTCAAGACTGAAGAATACTGAAGACAAAACTAAATGCAATACATAATTTCTGGGCAGGAACCTTTTACTGTAAGAAGAACATTAATGGAACCACTGAGGATTAGACAGTAACATGTCAATGTTAAATTCCTGATTATGAGAGTTGGATTGGGCTATGTAGATGAATGCTACCATTAGTAAGAAACATACACTAAAAGTATTTGGGATGATGGGGCATTTTCACATTTTAGGCTCTGCAGGAAGTAGACTCTGAGTCAGGGTTTGGTGTCCAGGATGTTTATTAGGGAGTGCCTCTGAGATTAACACCTGTGGTAGGGAAGAGAAGGAAGTAGGTTTAGGGGGAAGGAAAAAAAAAGGCTGTGTATAAGGAAGGCCCAGAAGCTTCAACTGACCCTACAAGGATCTCTGGAGATGAAATGGCTCTTCAGCATTGTCCCACACAAGGCTGAAATGTCTGGGCTCTAAAACCATGCCTTGCCCTGTCTGGTGTGGCTCTGTGGATTGAGCACCGGCCTGCAAACCAAAGGGTCGCTGTTTCAATACCCAGTCAGGGCACATGCCTGGGTAATGGGCCAGGTCCCCAGTGGAGAGTGCTCAAGAGGCAACCACACACTGATGTTTCTCTCCCTCTCTTTCTCCCTCCCTTTCCCTCTCTCTAAAAATAAATAAATAAAATCTTAAAAAAATAAAACCATGCCTTGATTAGTCACTGGATGTGGGCTGTCCCCAAAAGAGTGTGTGAGCTTTGATGAGGCATCTCTCTGCAGCTGTAGGAGCTGATAACTGAAGGCTGTCTGCCAGACAGTATTCCGAGTAGCTGGGACAAGAAGTCCTTTTGCAAAGGGAAATTGCGGCTCATCTCCCTCCACGTTCATTCCCTGTGTTGTTGTCAGATCCACTTTTCCATATATGCTGAGGAATAGCTGCTCCAGGTTTCTGATGAGCTCTCCTCCTGGGGAAACTTAGAAGAAAAGCCTTCATTGCTGCAGCTGTTCTTCAATTTGCAGTTAAAACTTAACAGCCTCCTTTCTAAATGTCTCTTATTCTCAGCTTCACTTCTCTTGGCCTTGGTGACTTACCTGCGGACATAATCTAGATTCTCATCCCAAAGAGGTATGAGTTCCTAGTTGCCATGTCCTTGCTCCATTATCCATTCGCCATTGCAACGGGGCAAGAGAATAACAAGAAGCATCCAAGTAGATTGTTTAGGTGCTAAAATGTTCTTCCCTACCCTTGTTGTACAGTAGCAGACCTAACTCCTCCTGATTGGGGTTAATACTCCTGCCAAGATTGTTCCTCTACTTTCAGCCCACTTGTCCCTGGTGGAAATATTCCCTTTTTAGAAATCAGATCCTCTAACCCTGCAGAGTCCTGAATAGCAGGAACAGGAAGCATAAATTCCCTAAGGGGTCATTGGGAGTGATGATAAAGAGGACCACTCCTACTTCCATATTTTGCTTCTCAGACTCATGTAGAGGGGTGCGCAAAAGTAGGTTTACAGTCATGAGCATGCGAAATGCAGAGTTTATTCTTGTCTTATTTATTAATCGTATTATTTTTCCATAGAAACAACTGTGTTCTACTTTTGCCCATCCCTGTGTTCTTCCTTTTGGGGACACAGCACCATATAAAGATCTTTGATTTGATATGTTTAATGTGTCCTGCAAGATGGCACTCACAGAGCATTGCATTCTAGCTAACAGTTCAGTTGTGCTTTCAGCAAGACATTTCAATGCTCCATTAGGCCAGGAGCATTAGGAAGCTGCAGTAGCTGATACTACCAGTAAATACCATACCATGGGTCCATTCTCACACCTTCTTTGCTTTAAATTGGGTCCCCTAGTCTGATGCAATATAATGTAAGGTCCCTTGCTGGTGAATCAAACATTGATTGTACAAGCCCATGGTGAGGCTGAAGGTAAGACCCTTACCCATTCCTGTCAGAACAAATCTACTCTTTAAGGGTAGAAGGGTCCCAAAATAGTCAACTTCCCACCAAATGATGGGTTGGTCTTCTTGAGGAATTGTGTCATATCAGGAGCTCAGTATTGGTCTCTTTTGCTGTCAAGTTGGACATTTGCCAGTGGCAATAATGAGATCAACCCTGATAAGTGGGAACCCATACTGTTGGTCCCAGAGTAGCCTCAGTCTCTTCTCTTATGGCTACTTTATTTGCTTATCCACTGTACCAGCAATAGTGTGGTCAGGGACAGAGGCAGAATCAATTGGCTGAGTCATTTTATGCATGAGGAATTTACATCCGCCATTTTGCTTTCTTTTCTATATGCCATATCCTTTTGTTCTTCTATTTCTATATTGTTGCCTTCTTTTGTATTAAAAAGATATTTTCCTTAAATTTTTTTTTAATCCTCACTCAAGGATTGCTTTTAGAGAGGAAGGAAGAGAGAGAGAGACATTGATGCAAGAAAGAAACATTAATTGGTTGCCTCCTATATGCATTTGGACTGGGTGGGGATCGAACATGCAACCTAGGTATGTGCCCCAACTGGGGATTGAACCCACAACCTTTTGGTTACAGGATGACACTCCAACCAAATGAGCCACACTAGCCAAGGCAAAGATATTTTCCAATGTACCATTTTAATTCCCTTGTTAGTTCCTTATATATATGAATTAACTCTTAATTCTTAACAATCTAGTTCAGAATAACAACAACTTAATGTCAAAAGTGTACAAAAGCTTTGCTCCCAAATAGATAGATCCATTCTCTTCACCCTCTGTTTTCTTTACTTGTACCCTTATTGGTTGTCCATCTATTTTTCATCAAAGTGACACTACGTATTTTTTAAATCGTCACCTGAGGATATTTTTTATTATTGATTTTAGAGAGAGGAAGAGAGAGAGAAAAACATCAATTGGCTGCCCCTAGTATGCACCCTGCAACCCAGGGGCTGGAACCTGCAACTCAGGCATGCGCCCCGACCGGGAAACAAACCCACAACATTTTGGTGTATGGGACAATGCTCCAACCACCCCGCCAAGGCTAAGTGACACCACGTTTTGTTAACTATCTCCATAATGCCCCGCAGGTCAGGTGCCCCTGGTTGGCACTTTGATCTTGCCACTCATTATCATAATTATGTCCACATGGTTTCTGAAAGGTGCATGATGTCATCTGGTTTAATTATTTCTGGATTGTATGATCTCCACTGATAATAGGAGCTCAGTTTTACAATGGCATCTCCTACCACACGTCCAGCCTGCGAAAGTGAGCCACCATTGAACTTCATAGTGATGCAGGTGCCCTCTCACAGATTCCTTCCTTCTTTTTTTGGAGAAAAGGGAAAGGAGGGAGAAAGACAGGGAGAGAAACATCGATGTTTGAGAGAAACATCAATCGGTTGCCTCTTGCACGCCACCGCCCCCCCACCCCACCCCCGGCAACTGGGACCTGGCCTGCCACCCAGGCAGTGCCCTGACTAGGAATCAAACTGGTGACCTCTCAGTTCACAGGGTGGTGTTCAATTCACTGAGCCACACCAGCCAGGGCCCACCAAAACGTTGTTTATTGCTTTGGTAGATGGTGTACTCTCCAGGTCCTCCTGTGGAACAGTCATCTGGTGAGTATTCTGGCTTTACAGAGTATATCCACACCAGCATGGCCACCACTGAGTTCTTTTTAAAAAATTGAGATAGCATTCACATACATAAAATTCACCATTTTGAAGTGTACAGCTCAGTGGTTTTTAGAATGTTCACAAGGTTGTGCAACCATCACCATGATCTATTTCAGAATATTTTCATCAACCCAAAATGTAACCCTGTGCCAATTAGCAGTCACTCCTTATCCTCCCTGACCAACAGCCCTGGAAATGACTAATTTATTGTATGCCTCTATAGATTTGCCTATGCTGGACATGTATAAATGGAATCATACTTTATGTGGCCTCCTATGATGGCCTTCTTTCACTTAGCATGATGTTTTCAAGGTTCATCCATGTTGTAGTATGTATCAGAGTCTCATTCCTTTTTATAGCCAAATAGTATTCCATTGTATGGATTTAACATACTTCATTTATCCATTATCAGTTGATGGACATCTGGATTTTTCCACTTTTTGGCTATTATGAATAATGCTGTTATAAATACCTGTGTACAAATTTTTGTGTAGACATATGTTTTTATTTCTCTTGGGTATATACCTTAGGAGTGGAATTGCTGTGTCAAAAGTAACTTTAACTTTTTCAGCAGTTTGTACATTAAACATTTAGTTTGGTTTTCTCCGCCCTCCCACTGCAGGTAACAAAGCCTCTTTATATGCTACCAGAGACCCTCTAGCTTTCACACTTGGTTTTCACACTTGCCTGGTAGTCTATCTCTTAGCTTTTTGTTTTCTTTTCCTACAGCTTCAAGAGAGCTAAGCAGTAATCATCCAACCCCATTGTTGTTATAGTTACTATTTCCATCATATATTGTTCCCGCTAATACATTCCTTTATTAGTGAACTATCTCAGCTCACCACTGGTGAAAGTTTTCGTGACTGGCTGGCACCTTGTGAAAGGAGCTCTCTGCGCCCCATCTACTGGGGCAGTGGTGAAGTCCTCCTATCAGCTGGGTGTTAAAGTGATCCAGCTTGAAAAACCCTTCTAGTCAACTGTTCTCTCAGGCCTCTCCTGGCTCCAACTGAGGAGGCCGTTTGGGTTTTCCAGGAAGCAGATTCAGGTAGACTTCGTGTTCAGGGTAATTATTTGGTAGAGCTCTTAGGATCAGTATCTGTGGATGGGTGGGGAAAGAAAGAGTATTGGACAGAGGAAGAAGCCGATCTGAGATACAGGCTGATAACCTCAGCTGACCCCAGTGAGAGCTCATGAGCAGAATTGGCCCATGGAAGTTGTGCTGCACAGGGCTGAACACAGCCAGGCCTTTCTATCCTTGCTGTGCTCAGTCACTGGATTTGGGTCACCCGGGAAAGGAGCCTCTCCTTGGGCAACGTGGCTCTCTGCAGACGAGACAGAGTGGGAAACCAAGAGGGAATTGGGAACTGACAGCTGTGTGCTGACCACAATCCCCACATCTGGAGGACAAGTCCTTCCTTACAGGGCAGCTGGTCAATGCATCTCAATGTCCACCAGAGTAATATGATATCAACTTACTCTCAAATTGTTCAGATAAAAACCAAAAAGTTCATTATGCTATGTGTGCAACTTTTTTGTAAGCTTGAAACTCTTTCCAAATAAGTAGCTTTTGTTTTAAATGAACATACTTAAATTGTGACTAAGGAAACACCTTAAAAGGAGCCTCCTGTTGCTGATACAAAGAAAGGAGTATGATGTTGAAAGATGAGAATTCATTTGAATGAGTAAAATATGGATCACCAGGAGAGTTAGTAGGAGATAAGACTGAAAAGGCAAGTTTAGGCTTCATCCTTGCTTATGCAACATACCTCAGAATAGGACAAGAACAGAAAATACCTGTTTCATCACAGGTAGACTGGCCTTCAATTTCATCTCACCATTTCTGAGTAGATAGTGTTTTCCAGATTATCTACTTTTTCAATTTACTTATTTATTCATTTATTTATTAGAGAGAGGGGAAGGGAGGGAGAGAAACACTGATGAGAGAAACACCGGATCGGCTGCCTCTCTCATCCCCAGGGGACCAAGCCTGCATCCCAGGCATGTGCTCTGACTGGGGAATCCAACTGGCAACCTTTTGCTTTGCAGGATGAAGCCTAACCAACTGAGCCACACCAGCCAGGGCCCAGACTATCTATAATAGCTATTCCGTATCTCCCTCTGCCTTTTGTTCCTTTCCTCTCCAAGGCCATCATGGAAGTTGCAATGTGGAGATGTGAGTCTTTGTTCAACTTCCCCATACTGGAATGAACATTATTTTTAGACGTAATTTCTGAGTCATAGAGGGAGGAGGGAAAGAACCATTTTAATCTCTTTTCCTCTCCCTCATAATCTGCTGTACAGCTAAATCATGTTTTAAAATTTTCTTTTTCTCTCTCCCCAAAGAATCGTTTGCCTTTTATTTTTCCTTTAGAACAGTATCTATAAACCTTCACCAGAGGCTTCTAAAAGTGGAAGAAATTTTTCTTTGATGCATGAACCACAGGCTAAATGAAAGGAGATTGCCTTAAGCTGCTGTCAGGTAAGTAAATCTATTTATTATAATCGTGGTTGCTGGGATCTGAGAGGTTACATACAATTACTCTTCATCCCCTTCCTGCTGTCTCCTCAGCTGTGCCCGCCTCCGGACTTCCCCTTCTGTCTCTCCTAGGCTGGGAGTAGGAGGCGCTCTTGCATTCATTCTGTGGAGAGATGCAGGCCTTCTAACCTTTGCACTAACACGCCTGAGCATGTCTCAAGCTCCACAATTTGACCACATTGCTTTGAGGGATAAATATGGAATCAGGGAATGCTGCACTTTTTAAAAAGTTTCTACCAATTCACGCATTAAACACTGAAAAAATGCCCTACCCAGCTAAGTTACCAAGAAAGTGGGGAGAAAGTTCTATGTTGGATAAAGGCACTTAAAGAATATCTGTGGAATGAATTGAATGAAAGAAGAGAAAGCTGGTTTAACTTCAGGAAACCATGGTTTCAACAGTCAAGTTCTGGACGCAGGTATTAATAACATTCCTTATTTGTATAGTACAGTCATTTAGCATTTTTGGAGTGTTTTCACATACATTATCTCATATAATCCCTGGAACAATCCTGCCAGGGAGGTGAGGCAGGTGTTATTTATACCATTTATTTTTTTTTTTTTTTTTTTTTTTTTAAATTTTGCCTTTTTTTTTTTTTTTTTTTTTAAGTACTTTTTTTTCCTTTTAGATTTTATTTATTTATCTTTAGAGGGGAAGGGAAGGAGAGAGGGAGAGAAACATCAATGTGCGGTTGCCTCTTGTATGTCCCCTGCCGGGAACTGGCCTGGCAACCCAGGCATGTGCCCTGACTGGGAATCGAACCGCAATCCTTCGGTTCGCAGGCCCGCGCTCAATCCACTGAGCTACACCAGCTATTTATACCATTTAAAAGATAAGATTAAACGAGTCTAACAACTAACTAGTAAGTGGCAGAGCTGGGGCCAGCCTGGCTCAGGTCTGCTGACTCCCATTGATGCCAGATACCAGAGGGAATCTTTCACTTTCAGAGTGGAGCCCTCAAGGGTTACTCCTGGGGGATTTGTCTTATTTAAAACTTCCATGGACTGTCTGATAGTGGGTTGCTAGAAGAAAAGTCACTGGACTGAGATATCCTTAAGCTTTCCAGAGCAGTAGGCACAAAGCAGATGGATCTGAATTGAAGATAATTGCACAAAGCTATGTGAATGAACAAAATATGGCGAATGAGTTTTATTCTGTACTGATTTTGGATAATGCATTTAGGATTGTTAGTCTGAAGTACACTTAAAAGAAGATGGGATTGGGGCTATATTTTAGTCCAAGAAAGAGAACCACAAGTTATTGCTATTTCCTAAAGGCACATAACAATAAAATGCTGGGCATCGTTGTTGCTAAGAACATGGAAGGAAAAGCTGAAAGATTTTTGCCCTGACTGGGGTGGCTTAGTGGGCTGGGTGTTGTCTTACAAAGCGAAAGGTTGCCAGTTCAATTTTCAGACAGGTCCCCAGGTTGGTGGCTTGCGCTTCTCTCACAAATGGATGTTCTTCTCCCTCTCTCTAAAAATAAATTTAAAACAAATACTGAAAGCTTTTCGACACAATTGTTTTGTCCTATATTTGACAAAACAGTAATGAAGCTGTACCTGGAATTATTCAGATAATTCTGCTCCAAAACTTAAAAAATGAATGTAGCTGATACACTAGATCATAGGAAAGGACAACTAAAGTAATTTAAGGAGATTATTATACATTTCAGGCAGCTGAATATTTGGAGGAAATCTTTACTTACTTTTCTGAAGTCATAGAGATCAATAGCAATATTCAAAACCACTTCATTTTCAGCAAACATTTATTGAAAGAACACTATATTCAGGCACTGTGCTTAACACTAGAGCTTACAATGAGTAAACATCGAAGTTCACTATCATCATCAGAGATTACCAGACTGGATGAATCTTTAGCTCAATTCAGCACAGCTTTTCTTGTGTACTAAATGGATTAGCATCTGGTTTACAGTGCATAGTCTCTAGGGTTTGGTTGGTGGGTGTTGGTTGCCAGAGACCATTCCATCCTGGTAAACCTGTAATCAAATTCTTCAAGCTATAAATCTGAAGGACTGGACTCCTCATACCACCCAGAGGATAATGTGTTATGACTTTAAAATTTTTTATTTCTTTTTAAAAATATATTTTATTGATTATGCTGTTACAGTCGTCCCATTCCCCTCCCTTTATTCCCTTCTGCCCTGCACACCCCCTCCCACCCACATTCCCTCCTTTAGTTCATGCCCATGGGTCATACATACAAGTTCTTTGGCTTCTACATTTCCTATACTATTCTTAACCTCCCTCTATTTCCTATCTACCATTTATGTTACTTATTCTCTGTACCTTTTCTCCCTCCCACTCCCTCACTGATAACCCTCCATGTGATCTCCATTTCCGTGATTCTCTTCCTGTTCTAGTCATTTGCTTAGTTCATTTTTCTGTTTTTGTTTTAGGTTTGGTTTTTAATAACTGTGAATTTGTTGTCATTTTACTGTTCATATTTTTGATCTTCTTTTCCTTAGATAAGTCCCTTTAACATTTCATATAATAAGGGCTTGGTGATGATGAACTCCTTTAACTTGACTTTATCTGGGAAGCATTTTATCTGGCCTTGCATTCTAAATGATAGCTTTGCTGGATAGAGCAATCTTGGATGTAGGTCCTTGCCTTTCAAGACTTGGAATACTTCTTTCCAGCCTCTTCCTGCCTGCAAGGTCTCTTTTGAGAAATCAGCTTACAGTCTTATGGTAACTCCTTTTCTCTTGCTGTTTTAAGATTCTCTCCTTATCTTTAATCTTGGCTAATGTAATTATGATATGCCTTGGTGTGTTCCTCCTTGGGTCCAACTTCTTTGGGACTCTCTGAGCTTCCTGGACTTCCTGGAAGTCTCTTTCCTTTGCCAGATTAAGGAAGTTCTCCTTCATTATGTTTTCAAATAAGTTTTCAATTTCTTGCTCTTTCTTTTCTCCTTCTGGCACCCCTATGATTCAGATGTTGGAACGTTTAAAGATGTCCTGGAGGTTCCTAAGCCTCTCCTCATTTTTTTGAATTCTTGTTTCTGCATTCTCTTCTGGTTGAATGTTTCTTTCTTCTTTCTGCTCCAAACCGTTGATTTGAGTCCTGGTTTCCTTCCTGTGACTGTTGGTTCCCTATATATTTTCCTTTATTTCACTTAGCATAGCCTTCATTTTCTCCTCTAATTTGCAACCATATTCAACCAATTCTGTGAGCATCTTGATTACCAGTGTTTTGAACTAGGTATCTGATAGGTTGGCTATCTCTTCATCACTTAGTTCTATTTTTGGAGCTTTGATCTGTTTTCTCACTTGGGGCATTTTTTTTACTTAGCATGCCTGTTACGTAGTGAGGAGTGGAGCCTTAGGTGTTCACCAGCGTGGGGCAACCCAGTTGCTGGGTTGTGATGTTGTATGTGGAGGAGGGGTCAGAGAAGGAACAATGCCACTTGTTCCACTCTCCACCAAATTTCAGTCCCTTCCCCTGCTACCCACAATCAAATTGGGCTCTTCTGGTGCTGATTTCCAGGTGGATGGGCTTGTGTACATTCTAGAACTCTGTGGGTCTCTCCAACAAACTCTCCTCTGAGGCTGGGCATTTCTCCCCCTCCACCCCACAACCCCCACAGGTGTTTTCAGTCAGAGGCTTTGAGGCTTTATTTCCCTGCTCTGGAACTCTGGGTTGCACGGTCTGTCTTGCTCCCCAGTTTTTCCTCCAGGTTTATCTGCATGCAAATGTGGGACACCAGGCCTGCCAGCTGCCACCTTGCCTGTCCCAGTCCTCCAGCCACTGCTTTGCCGTGAGTCCTCTCTGCCTGTCTGCCTGTTTCTGCCCTTCCTACTGGTCTGGATGAATGTGTCTATTTTAACTACTTGGTTGTCAGACTTCCATACAATTCGACTTTCTGTAAGTTCTGATTGTTTTTTGTTTTTAAGTTTGTTGTCCTTCTGGTTGTATGAGGAGGCACAGTGTGTCTACCTACACCTCCATCTTGGCCAGAAGTCCTAAAAAAATAAAAAAAAAAAAACAACCCACAAAAACATCAATGTGCAGTTGCCTCTTGCATGCCCCCTAATGGGGACCTGGCCTACAATCCAGGTGTGTGCCCTGACTGGGAATCGAATCTATGACCCTTTGGTTCACAGGCTGGCATTCAGTCCACTCAGCCACACCAGCCAAGGCAAGTTATGACTTTTAATAATCTTCTCATTAATGTTTAGTCATTTACCTGAGTTTTACAGATACCATTCTTCTCTATGGTCTCAGCATTTCTGAGGTAGAAAGGTACAGAGAGTGCCTGTATGACTGAGTTATACTCCAAAAAGTTGATTTCTAACTTAGTTGTTAGAAACTGAAAACACGTTTTCCCCAGAGAAACAATGTGACAAATGCTGGTTATTTCTCAGGCCAACTCTTAGAAGCCCATGTAGCACACATGCAGCTGGACCATGAAAGGATGAGCGCTGTGACCCACAACATTGTTTCTATGGGAAAATGTGCTCCAGCAGCAGAACAAGGTTTTCCTTCCTCCCCCCACTTCCTACCTCCATGAGTAATGAATCCAGTGTATTTATGATAGGAAATGCTGCTCCTGAGTGTGGGGAGCCCAGCACTGTGGCCTTGGATGCCTTATCCAAAGGGTGAAAATGTATTCATTCTCTCACCTCTCTTGCCCTAGCCCTGTCAGTGAGGGGGATGAGGACGGGCAGGAAATCTTCCCTGACTACCTTCTTCAGAGTACGGCTCTTGGGATTCTTTTGGGGGGTGAGGGTTCAAAGAGTCATGATTCCTGGGGCCACTTGTTCAAAAAGTAGGAAAAAATGCAGTTAAAGAATTAAAATATAAATCTTTTTTCCTTTCTTCCAGTCTCTTCCTCTTGACATGTCATGGTGTTATAAATTTAGATAGATAGTTAACTATGATAACTGTTTAATATCAGTCTAAGTAAGGAGAAATAAAAACATTTTAATTTATTTATTTCATTGTTGTTCTATTACAGTTGTCCCAATTTTACCCCATTGCTCTCCCCTGCCCACCCCCAGGAGAATTTTAAAATTTTAAGTCATTAGCATGAATTTTAGACTTAATTTCTATATTGTACAATGCCAGTTTAAAATACAAATATAAGCGCATTTAACTCCCACAGGAAATAACCCAAATGACACAATTCCAATTTTGTAGTTTAAAAGTAGTTCCCCTTACGTGTAGGGGATACATTCCAAGACCCCTCATGGATGCTTGAAACCACAGATAGTACTGAACCCTAAATATACTATGTTTTTTCTTTTATTTTTTAAGTGTTTTTTTATACATATATACATACCTATATAGTTTAATTCATAAATTAGGTACAATAACAAATTAACAATAAGAGACATAGAACAAGTATAATAATATAGTGTAATAAAAGTTATGTGAACCATTTTTGGGCCATTATTATGTAAAATAGGGTTACCTGAACATAAGCATTGTGATACCTCAACAGTCCATCTTGTAACCTAGATGGCTAAAGTCTGGGTAGCTGGTAGCATATACAGCACTTACACAGAGGACAAAGTGATGATTGACAACCGAGGTGGGATGGAGCAGGATGGTTTGAGATTTCACCATGCTACTCAGAACAGCGCACAATTTAAAACTTACGAATGTTTACTTCTGGATTTTCCATTTAATGTTTTTGAACCATGGCTGACCACGGGCAACTGAAACCATGGAAAATAAAACTGTGGATAAGGAGGGACTACTGGAAAAAGGGAATGGGTGGTTCCTTAAAAGGTGTAAGAGAATTGTTACCAGAGTAAAGTAGACTGGATGGAAGGAAGCAAAAAAACAACAAACTTTCCTACCCTCTCCTTGTCTCCAACCTCCTGCTCATCTAATCTCTCCCTCCCATTCATGCCAGAATTATTGTTCTAAAAAACTAGTTGTATCATCTAAATTCCTCTTCTACTACCTTTAGCATAAATCCAGAAGTTCTGGCATCCAATCAAGGCCTTCTCAATCTGGTGCTAACTTGTCTTCATTCTCCTGGGCCTGTCAGACTTGCTCCATTTTCCAAAATGTGCCCTGCACATTTATTCCTTTGTACACTCTGCTTTCTCATCCAGAAAAGTCTTTTTCCTAATACTTTCTAATGGGATAAAGCCCAGCTCAAATATTCTCTCTTCCAATCTAACATTTCCTAATGTCTCCTGTTGTCATCAATTGTCCTTCTAACAAGTAATTTGTATCTCTGCTCAGGAAGCACTCATTTCAAGCTCCCTTATGGTGTACTTACCTGTTCCTCTCCTACATTCTTCCACTAAAACAGGGCTTTTAAACTATTCTAACAATAGCATACATAGCTCATAGCAATAATGAGCAATAGAAATACATTTTGATCCAACTGGCTCACCTATATATACCTTATATTTCATCAATTTTTAAAAGTACTTTCTCCATTTTAATATTGCTGAAATCAGGATGTAGCAATAGGCTATCATTTTCATGGGGTATTCACTTTCTCAATAGCATATAAAATAATGGCATGTCACAACTGATGACATTGTAGAGTTGTTGAAATATGGTACGTGATTGAAACAAAAGTTCTGCAAAACAATGTTTACCCTGTGTTATGGGTGATGCTTTCTATTTAAAAAAAATTTTTTTTATTTATCTTTAGATGGGAAGGGAAGGAGAGAGGGAGAGAAATATCAATGTATGGTTGCCTCTTGTGTGTCCCCTGCTGGGAACTGGCCTGCAACCCAGGTATGTACCCTGACTGGGAATCGAATCATGATCCTTTGGTTCGCAGGCCCACACTCAATCCACTGAGCTACACCATCCAGGGCAAGTTTTTTGTTCTATTTCATTAAGAAGAAAATGCTGGTCATAGCTCACCAAAATGAATTCATTATTCACTTAGGAATTTGTGGAAAATTACTGGGAACTGAATGCTACACAATAGAATTAAAAAATAAGACTAACTGCATATTTTACCATGCAACTATCTGCATAAATATTAATTTCAAGAAATTCTTGCCCAAGAGAAGTTGCAAACAGCTGCAGTTTCCGGAACTTTCTCGAAGTCCATTTTTCTGAACAAGACTACTGACTGACCTCACCTTTATCAGGGTAAACAGTCCCCTCCTCAAACAGATTACTCTGTTGGGTTTATCAAACAACTGTTTACTCTTTTAGGCTTGCTTCAAGACTGTCCCCTCCCTATGTCCACTCATCCTAAATGATTGTGTCATAAATTTAGCCATGCTCTTTCACTGAAAGAACCATCTTAAACCAGATCCTTCAAATCTTTTAACTTAGTCTTGACCTCCCTCTTTGAAACATTGCTAAGACTGTCTATATTGTGGTCTTTATTATTGCTGTGTAAGCAATAAACTTGGCTTTGCATGATCAACAGGTTATTTTGGTGGCCTTTGTTGGAAGTCAGGAGCTGACACTACATTTTAAGCTCCTTGAGGAAAGTCGCAGTACTAGGTATCTTCTCCTCCTTGCTTCCTCCTAGTAATCCAACATTGATGGATAAGGGAGGAGAGGTGGTTTAGAAATCGGAGGGGAGCCTAGAGCAGGGGCAGAAAGGGGTGATGCATAGTGGTAGCAGGAAAAGAGCTCTTGTGGCAAAGAGGCCCCATCCATGAATTAGAAATCTTGGGGTTGGAACAGGCCTCCCCTTTCTCCTCGTTTTATGTATTTAACATCTCATCACACTTGGTGTTCAGATGGTATTGTTTTAAATATAAAAAAATATAAAACATTTAAGCTCCATCCTAACAACTTCACCTCAAGACACTATGTTATCTTTGAAGTGGTCTTTGCCTCAGGTTTGAAGCTTGCAGATGGGCATAATAATGGATAAGGGCTGCCAAACTTTTGGTTCTCATTCAGGAATGATGATTAAGTCATTGAAAAACTATGTTGACCTGAGTCTCTAATTTCATAAATATCTACATAAATTTCACATAAAAACTAGAAAGTCTCCTTGGACTCAATAAGCCATGATAAAGTAAGCTTGCTTTTCATCTAACTGGGCCTAAGAAGGTACCAATCCACATTTTCCAGTACACCTCTTCCCAAATTCTACACTTCTGTCAAATTGTCCTAGCTCAAGTTCCTGCAACCAGCCAGGTGCTCCTTGTCTTATCTTTGCGCACAGAGTTCCATCCCAGGAACACCCTCCCCCCTCACTTCCTCAGGTTATATGGTTCCTTTTGATCCAGCTTAAAGGTCACCAGTGACAACCTTACTTAGAAGCCTTCCTCCATACCCTCAGGCAGAAGTACTGGCCTTCTTAGCACTTGGCCTCTAACATATTTGTCTTGTAAGTGGGCTGTTGTCTTCCAGTCAATCCATCTTCAGGTTCAGCCTTCTCGTTCCCTGGCCCATCCCGGGGACAGGGACGAAGGCCTAGTCCTCTTGGATGCTCTGTGCCTTGCATGTAGTAGATGTACAGCAAATGGTCATAAGGGGTTTGGCACTTTGTGCTCTAGTGCTAGGGAAACAGAAGAGAGGGCCGTTTGTCTGCTTCCCCGCCGCCTCGGCCCAGCCCACTGAGGCAGCTGATGAGCCCGCGTGCCTCCAGCCACCCCCGCAGCGCAGGGGATCAGTCACGGGCGTTGGAAATTCCAGCGCGTGCAGACGAGGGGCTGGGCGGGGGCGGGGGAACTCGTGGAGTGAGCCTGTGACGTGTGGGGGCGTGGTGCTGGGAGGCCCCGCCCCTCTTCCTCGCCCTCTCTCGCGGGTCGGGGTTACATGGCGGCGACTGCGGCAAAGCGAGAGCCTCGGAGACTCCGCTGCCGCCAGCACAGCCGGAGACCTGAGCCGACATTGGGGGCTGTCCGTGGGCCCCGCACTCCCTCGATGAGTCGGAGAAGTCCCGTGAGTGTGTGTGTGTACGTGTGTTGGGCGCGCCGGCGGGGCGGCTCGGGAGGGCGCCGCGGCGGGCCCGGCGGCGGCAGAGCCGGCTCCCTCCTCCATTGTATGTGACCCTCCGGCGGCCGCGCTCAACAAAGGCGCTTTTGTTCCATCTCTCACCCGCCCCCTGCCCGCCCGCCGGCTCGCCAGCTTGGGCCTGGCCGGCATGTCCCGGCGCGGGCTGGCGGGCCGGGGTCCCCGCGTGGGGCCGGCAAAGCAGCTGGTGCGCCCCTCCCACCCGGCACGCCCCTCGCCGGCAGCGGGTCTGGGCCGCGCCCGCGCTTCTCGGAGCCCAGCTTGCTGGCTGCGGCACCCCCGCCCGCTCTTGAGTCCGCGGGTTCGAAGCCCGGCCCGGCGGCGAGTTAGGGGCGGCGGCTGGGAGGGGCGTCCCGGAGAGCATGAGGTGGCGCGGAGTCTCGCTTTTCTGGCATGCTGCCTGTCGAAATGCTCCCGCGTCTCCTCCCCCATCCCATTCCAGTGACTCGGCCTCAGCTGACTCCGGCTGGGCAAAGTCTCCAGTGCACTCGGCAAATTGCGTAGCGCGCACCACTTAACCGGCTCGTCTCGGAGCCCTGAAGTCCTCTGCCCAAGTTTTGAGTCTAGCCATAAATGAGATACAGAAAACTCGTGAGTCGGAATTCTTAATTTCCTATCCTCTTCTGTAGCCTTTCCTTAGCCGCTTTCGGGACGTTGAGCGGTTGTCTGTGAAAGTACCCAAATGAAAAACTTGTTTTTTATCAGTTGACTAAAAAGGGTCTTTGCTGTGCGTTTTTATCTGATTTGGTGAGGTGTACAGAAAAGTAAAGATGTTTTGGGCGTCTTTTGTTCCTGGTTTTAGTAATGAGACGCAACCGATTCAGGTGTTAGGTGGGAGCTCTATGAAGCAGGATCTTTTGGATTCCTTTCCTGTTTTTTCTTTTGCTTGCTCATTGGAAACAGTCCAGTGAAAGGAACTGGTGATGTGGAATTGGAAGCCTACTGCATTTGCAGCAAAATTCGTGTTCTTTCCTTCAGTGCTAAAAATGCCCTTAAAAGTCAGACTCAGTATTAACTTTTTTTTTAAACGGATACAAGATGATTTGTTGAGGAAAAAAGTTAACAAGGGACAAAATGAAGCGTAAACAGCTTCAGAGTAATTTTCTGATTGCTTGATTCTTTTTGCCTTATTTTTTTAAGTTCTGATTGGACATAGCCTCTCTTTCAACGCTGGGAAACTGAGATGGGAAGAGAAATTTGACTAGATGAAATGTAGGGTCAAAGAGGGAATTGCCTCTACATTTCTCTTAGAAACGTCAGATTTTTAATGTCTGAAAAATAATTTTGAATTGGTTGGAAGAACCTTTACATATTTTTGGCATGCAGTTCAAACATGTTTATGTGGGACTTGCTGTGTGCCAAGATGTGTGAAGTCCTTTCATACACATATATGCTACATCACTTAATGAGTATTGTCTTATGAAACTTGTAAAATTGCTTATTGGTGTTCTAAATTCAGTAATTGCTGTCATCTAGGAAATGCCAGATTTGAGCAGGATATGTTTTATCATCTATTCTAGATTGTTACTATTTAGGGGAAAAAGAAAAACAAAAAACCTCTGGGAAATGGAGAATTGTTTATAAAATTTTTATATATCATCATAATTTGGAGTTAACTTGTTTGCAAAGGAGGATTAAAAGTACCTTTTGACTACTATCTGTAATTAAGAATCTAGAGAAGATTGATTTGAAGATCAGTTAATTTTGCAATAGAAAAAGCACATGTTCTAGTGACAAGTGCTAGTACTAAATGTGTTTCAGTGTTTTTGCATAAGTTCATTTAAGCATCGTGAGAATTCATAACTGATAAAATGGTAAGGTTTGCTGACTCAGGGCACATTGCTGAAGGGGATGGGGTCGGGTAGGAGGAAGCTTCAAGTGCTGCAAGTCTTGAGTTGGTGATGATGACTCATCCTGCCCACGGACTGCTACGTGGCCTTTTTTTTTATACACTGTATTTTTTTTAAATGATAGGCTAAAATGTTTCTGTCCACATTACAGTTCTCTCTCAGGAGTAACTGCAGTTTCTCTCTAAAAAAATTACTTCTTAAATTGCATTTTTGAAAGATTGTATATCCTACAGGTGGAATTTTATAATGTTTGTTGAGAGGAAAGGTAAAATTGGCTGGTCAGTTCCTACAAGTAAATGTTTGATCCTAACTGAGAGACTTGTTACAGATTATTTACAAAGGACAGATAGAACTTTTATGGTATGGATAGAAATTAACTTTTTGTTTTCATTGGAAATGTAAAAGTTATCTTTAGAATATGTAGAAATTAGTTTAAATGAGTGAGTGGTAAAGGTAGAAAATAGTGCATGTGAACTTGAGCTTTTCATTCTGGTGGAATTTATATATAGTGCTTTCTCCTGATCTGTATGAGTTTTCTTTTTTGATGAAGACAACTTGAAATAGGTATTGTGATAGGCACTGTTTTTTGTCAGTCTTTTTAAAAGATATGTTGGCTCTATAGTTCCACATTTAGGACATACACTGAAATTTGGTATTAAGATATTTTGACCGATTCTAAAAAGCAGCTGTTTAGCAGATTGGCTTAAAATAAGACTGAGAAGAAAAAGATTGAGAATAGCAGTTTGTTTTAAAAATGAGAATAGAAAACTCCCCATTCCCTCATCTTTCTTTGTTCACTATTTTCTCAAAGTGACTTTCTTGAAGAGTTTTGTGGGCAATGAAGTGTATTGTTAATGTGAATTAAATCTTTGGAGAGGTTTTGGAAGAGCATTGCATGATTTATATAGAGGAACTTTAATAAAGTTTAACTTAAACTTTTTAAAATATATTTCCTATGAAAGGAAATATAAAAATAAAAATATAAAATGTATTATAGATTTTCAAAGCATCCTATCACTTAAAGGTCCAACAAGTACTTCCTGTGTATGTGTTTTTTAAGAGTATAGGTAATTAGCTGTCATACATAATTCAGAATTTATAAACAAACTGGATATCTTAGCTTTTTTACTGTGAGGTATATTGCCTTATGAAATGCCTAGCCTTACCACTGCTATCTGGTTCCGTGTTCATGTTGCCCACTTGAACCATGTGTTTTTCTAGGGCCCCTGTTAAAATAGAAAAAGATGCCTCAAAAGCAAATTCTTTGTGACATTGTCAGCTCCTTCAGCCTGCTTTGTGGGCAGTTACGTTACTCTACAGCCTGCTAGTGTTTGGGGGATTTTGATCAATTTCATGGCTCATAGTCATGAGACTTACAAAAACAACAATAATGTTATTGTAGTTAATGGCCTTTTCCAGGGAGTTGCTTTTCATGTGAGACTGATGCTTTTAAGGTTAACAGTATAGACTGTATCCAGCATCGTTTTTTTTTTTGTTCGTGAACTGCATATTTGGAAAATAGAGGGTGTCACTCTGATAGTTTTTAAAAGTATGTCTTTCATACATGTCAGCTTTTTAAATCCACTTCAGAAAAGTTGTACAGAGGATGAAAGTTTATACAGCAAATAACATTTTTCCATTGATTTGCATTTAAATTTGATATGTCTTTTCATGGGGAAAAATGACATCATAAAAATTGTTTGTTAGAATCCTAGCATTTACTTTAGGAAAGAGACTGCCTCTGCAGAGAGTATGAAATCTCCATGAATTTAATTCTGTACAACCAAAAACTATAAAACGTTAGTATATATAGAGAGGTCATGGGCATTATCTTGCTCCTGGTACATCATTTGACAACTGAAGAAATAGGTGCACAGAGATCTAAGGCTTTGGTACTTGGAGTGTGATTTCCGGACCAGCAGTGTTAGCATCACATGGCAGTTTGTTAGAAGTGCAGAATCCTGACCCCATCTTATGACCTACTGAATTAGAATCTGCATTTTAACAGGATTTGCTGGTGATTCAAAATGTGCATTTTTAGAAGCACTGCTAAGCAATATATACATAGTTGCTCAGCTGATTAGTGACTGATTTGGAAAATTCAGGTCTTGAGTTGCCCTTTCCTTTGGCCCTCCTGAAAAAGTCAAAAGGAAAATTGAGGATCTAATCACTGTCCAACAAGATTTTCTGTGATGATTAAAGGATTCCGTGCTGTCCAGTGAGGTAGCCACTAGCCACAGGTGACTACTGGGGACTTGACAGGTGGTGCACCCAAGGAACTGAATTTTTAATTTTCTTTAATTTATATTTAAATAGCGACAGTGGCTACCATACTGGATAGCACAGATCTGGATGATCTTACCCACACAAAATGTAAAATAATCTAAGCTGTAATTTAATAACCAATTAGGCTCAGTTTAGTAATTTCTTTCTTCATTTACAAATTGGAGAGATGGTAGGTTTCTACTTACTTTTCTATGATGCTCAGATATTATTTTAATAGTTATTGTAAAGCAATGCCAGTTTTCCGGTAACTCCTGTGTTCAGTAAAGTGATAACATAAGTTACAAGAATGTACATTTTCCCTTTTGCCTCAATAAAGGTATTTTCCACTGGATTAAAATGTAAAAATAGCTGTTAAATAAGTGATTCTTAATTATCTTGTGGATAGCATTGAGGGGACAGTTTTTGCTGTTGGCCTAGTACCTCCAGGCTTGTTGGCACTTGTAGATGGCTATACCAGAGTGGTATGTCACTTGTTTATTTCCAGGTACAGAAACATTGAGTGGTTCTTAACCTAGCACCATATGGAGTGGGGATATTCTAATTTTCTAGTAAGTCCAATAGGCCTGTGTCCAGATCTTGACCTTCTCTAAATGTGTGATTTCAGTGAAGTTGCTTTACCCCTTAGGGCATCAATGCTCTTGCTTGTAAAATGAGACTTGCAAAGTAGTGGTTGGGAATATCAGAAATAATTTGTTACTTAGAACACGCCTGGCACTTAATAGGTACTCAGTAAGTACCTTCCCTTTCCCTACTACTTAGCTTTTAAAGCTTTCTACAATTTAGCCTATGCTTTGGATTCCAACCAGGTTTAAGATATATTCTGATTTTAGGTTTCGTTGTTTCCTGTGGTACTATAATTTCAGGCCTTGCTTCACTTATGTTGTATCATTTGTAGATTCCTCCACTTGTGCTCTGGATTCCTTCTCTTATTTTTCCCTTTCTGTTGGGTCATTTTTGGTAGTATACAAATGTGCCCCAAAGTTACACTGTCCAATATGGTAGCCACATTTCAGTTGTTCAGTAGCCATGTGTGGCTGGTGGCTACCTTATTGGACAGTGGAGATACAGAAATCTCTTACAAACCCTCTTATGGTTCCATGTTCTTCTCCTCTAGCTCTTGTCTCATTTCTCTCATGTTCTTTCAAACAAATTTTCATGAGTTGTCTTTGTATGCTCTTTCCACTTTCCTTTGCTCTTCAACCTACTCCAGCACCATCTCACCACTGAAATTGTTCTAGTCGAGATTACCAGTGAATTACATTTACCAAATCCACTTCTTGCTGTAGCATTCAGTATTGTTGACCAGTATTTTCTGCCCACCTACTTGCTTCTGTTAGCTTATGAGACACATAGTCTTTGTTTTTCTCCTCCCTCATACCTTGTCATACTATTTTAGAATCTTCTATCCGTTTCCTGTCTCTAAGAATTGGCATATCCCAGAGTTTAGTCCTGGACTTTTCCCCTTCTCTTTCTCAATTCTTTCCCTATGCTGTCTCATTCAACTTACTGGTTTTTTTTTTTAAGATTTTTTTTTTTTTTATTTGTCTTTAGAGGGGTAGGGGAGAGGGAGAGGGAGAGAAATATCAATGTACAGTTGCCTCTTGTGTGTCCCCTGCTGGGAACTGGCCTGGGTTGCAGGCATGTGCCCTGACTGGGAATCGAACCGCGATCCTCGGTTCGCAGGCCCGAGCTCAGTCCACTGAGCTACACCAGCCAGGGCTCAACTTACTGTTTTAAATGCAGTGTACATGCAGATAAGTCTCAATTTATGTTTCTGGTTTTGACTTCTTGAACTCCAGGCACATTATTCATTGCCTGCTTCCTGTTACCACTCACCTATGTAAATGATCCTAACAGACTGAACAGTACCAAAATAAAACTCTTTATCCCATATTATTATTCTCTCAGTCTTCCCAATCTCAGTAATTGGAACCTAGGAGTTATCCCTGAATCCTCTTGGTCCCTTATCCTTCATATCTACTCGATCATCAGTTTTTCTTGGTCTCTAAAACATCATTTGAATCTGTCTCCTATTTGACATCTACATTTCTACCAGCCTAGTCTCAGCCACCATCATCTCATAGGCCTACTGAAATAGCTTTTTAAAAAGATATATATTTTATCGATTATGCTATTATAGTTGTCCCATTTCCCCCCTGTTCGCTCCCTTCCACCCTGCACACCCTCTCCCACCCACATTCCCCCCCTTTAGTTCATGTCCATGTGTCATAAGTTCTTTAGCTTCTACATTTCCCACACTATTCTTGCTCTCCCCCTGTCTATTTTCTACCTACCATCTATGCTACTTATTCTCTGTACCTTTCCCCCTCTTCCTCCCACTCCTCTATTGCTACCCCTCCATGTGATCTCTATTTCTGTGATTCTGTTCCTGTTCTAGCTTTTTAGTTTGCTTTTGTTTTAGGTGTGGTTGTTAATAATTGTGAGTTTGCTCTCATTTTACTGTATATGTTTTTTGTCTTCTTTTTCTTAGATAAGTCCCTTTAACATTTCATATAATAAGGGCTTGGTGATGATGAACTCCTTGAACTTGACCTTATCTGAGAAGTGCTTTATCTGTCCTTCGATTCTAAATGACAGCTTTGCTGGATAGAGCAATTTTGGATGTAGGTCCCTGCTTTTCAAGATTTCAAATATTTCTTTCCAGCCCCTTCTTGCCTGGAAGGTCTCTTTTGAGAAATCAGCTGACAGTCTGATGGGAACTCCTTTGTAGGTGACTGTCCCCTTATCCCTTGCTGCCTCTAGAATTCTCTCCTTCATTTTAATCTTGGCTAATGTAATTACAGTGTGCCTTGGTGTGTTCCTCCTTGGGTCCAACTTCTTTGGGACTCTCTGAGCTTCCTGGACGTCCTGGTAGTCTATTTCCTTTGCCAGATTGGGGAAGTTCTCCTTTATTATTTGTTCAAATAACTTTTCCACTTGTTACTCTTCTTCTTCCCCTTCTGGGACCCCTATAATTCGGATGTTGGGACGTTTAACAATGTCCCGGAGGTTCCTAAGCCTCTCCTCATTTTGTTGAATTCTTGTTTCTTCCTCGTTTTCTGTTTGGTTGTTAGTTTCTTCCTTCTGGTCCACTCCATTGATTTGAGTCCTAGTTTTCCTTCCATCTCTATCCGTTCCCCATGCATCTTCCTTCATTTCACATTTTGTAGCCTGCATTTTCTCATCTAATTTGTGAGCAAAATCAACCAATTCTGTGAGCATTTTGATGACCAGTGCTTTGAACTGTGCATCTGATAGGTTGGCTGTCTCTTCACTGCTTAGAGGAATTGGCTCTGAGGCTTTGATTGGTTCTCTGGTTTGAGCCATTTTTGGTGGTTTTTTTGTTTTGTTTGGTTTTGGTTTTAGTCTGGTCGCGGCTATTACGTAGTGAGGGGTGGAGCCTTAGGTGTTCCTCAGGGCGGGGCAGCCCAGTCGCTAGGTTGTGACGCTTTAGGTGGGGGCGGGGTCCGAGAGGGAAGAATGGCGCCTGTTCCGGTCCCTTCCGCTGCTTCCCCTTCACCTGGATTATCTGCGCACTGGAGCGTGCTGCTACGTAGTGAGGAGTAGAGCCTCAGGTGCTCCCCAGTGTGGGGCAGCCTAGTCGCTGGGTTGTGACGCTGTCTGTGGGGGCGGGGTCTGAGAGGGAACAATGGCGCCTGCTCCGCTCTCTCCTGGATTCAGTCCCTTCCGCCACTTCCCCTCTGCCTGGACCGTCTGCGCTCGCAAATGTGGGACCACCTAGTCAGCCAGCCGCCTTGTGTGGCTTCACTGGGTCTGCATAGTTGCCCCCCTGTGCCCGGGGTCCACCAGCTGCTGCCTGTGCACCTGGGAACTGCCAGCCGCTGCTGCTTGCGTTCCTGGGACCGCACCTCCACTTTTTCCTGCCGCGACTCCGCCCCTCTTACCGGTCTGGATGAATAGTTGTTGGACTTCTGTACAGTTCAATTTTCTATCAGTTCTGGTTGTTTTCTTGTTTCTAAATATTTGTTGTCCTTAATTTTGGTTGTGAGAGGAGGCACAGTGCGTCCGCCTACGCCTCCATCTTGGCCAGAAGTCTGATGAACTCCTTTAATTTGACCTTATCTGAGAAGTGCTTTATCTGCCCTTCCATTCTAAATGAAAGCTTTGCTAGATGGAGCAATCTTGGATGTAGGTCCTTGCCTTTCAAGACTTGGAATACTTCATTCCAGCCCCTTCTTGCCTACAAGGTCTCTTTTGAGAAATCAGCTGGAAGTCTGATGGGAACTCCTTTGTAGGTAACTGTCTCCTTATCACTTGCTGCTTCTAGGATTCTCTCCATTTTAATCTTGGCTAATGTAATTATGATATACCTTGGTGTGTTCCTCCTTGGGTCCAACTTCTTTGGGACTTTCTGAGCTTCCTGGACTTCCTGGAAGTCTATTTCCTTTGCCAGATTGGGGAAGTTCTCCTTCACTGCTTTTTCAAATAACTTTTCCACTTGTTGCTCTTCCTTTTCCCCTTCTGGTACCCCTATAATTCGGATGTTAGAACATTTAAAGATGTCCTGGAGGTTCCTAAGCCTCTCCTCATTTTTTTGAATTTGTGTTTCTTCATTCTTTTCTGTTTGGTTGTTTCTTCCTTCAGGTCCACTCCATTGATTTGAGTCCCAGTTTCCTTCCCATCACTATTGGTTCCCTGTGCATTTTCCTTTATTTCACTTAGCATAGCCTTCATTTTTTCATCTAATTTGTGACCATATTCAACCAGTTCTGTGAGCATCCTGATCACCAGTGCTTTGAACTGTGCATCTGATAGGTTGGCTGTCTCTTCATCGCTTAGTTGTATTTGTTCTGGAGCTTTGATCTGTTCTGTTATTTGGCCCCCCCCCCCTTTTTTTTGGTCTTGATGTGCCTGTTATATAGTGAGGGGCGGAGCCTTAGGTGTTCACCAGGGTGGGTCAGCCCAGCTGTTTGTGGGGGAGGGGTCCAAGAGGAAACAATGGTGCTTGCCTGCTCTCTGCTGGATTTCAGTCCCTTCCGCCATTTCCCAGAAGCAAACTGGGCCCTTCTGGTGCTGATTCCTATGTGGGTGGGCTTGTGTACATTCTAGGACCCCGTGAGTCTCTTAAACGAAATCTCCTGTGAGGCTGGGCGTCTCTTCCAACACCTCAACCCACACAGGTGTTTTCAATCAGTGTTTGAGGCTTTATTTCCTAGCGTTGGAACCCTGGGTTGCGTGGTCTGTCTCACTCCCCAGTTTTGCCTGGCTTATCTGCCTGTGAATATGGGACCACCTGGTCTGCCAGCCACCTTGCACGCCGTGTCCCTCCACAATCCACCACCTTGCTGTGTTTGCCTGCTGCCACCCCGCACCTGGGTCCACCAGCCACTGCTTTTTTTTGCGGTGACCCCTCTTCACCTGGCTGCCCTCCTCCTCCCCTCCTACTAGTCTGGATGAATGTGTCTATTTTAACTCCTTGGTTGTTGGACTTCCATACAGTTCAGTTTTCTGTCAGTACTGGTTGTTTTTTGTGTTTCTAAATTTTTGTTGTCCTTATTTTGGTTGTGCGAGGAGGCACAGTGTGTCTACCTACGCCTCCATCTTGGCTGGAAGTCTGAAATAGCTTTTAACTGATCTCAGTTCATTTTCTTCTCAGTCACCAGAGTCATCTTTTAAAATGTAAATTAAACCACACCAAAGTTTTCATTATCTCTTAGTTATGAAATTTAGAATCCTGTTTCATGTGTTTTTTTCAACCTATCCAGTCTTATCTCCACATTTGTTCCCACTCCGTTTCCCTTTCCTCAAGACTCTGGGTACGCTGGCATCTTTTCTTTTCCTTCAAAATACCAAGTTCTGTCTTTGCTCTTTCCTCTGTTTGCGATGCTCTTCTCCCATCTCTTAGCAGTGCTGGTATGTTCTCCTCATTCAGGTTTCAGCTCCTTAGATGGCCATTTCCCAGCTATCCAGTCATAGCACTTGGCCAAATCTGAAGTTATTAGTTTACTTAGTCATTCTTCACTAGAATGTAAACTCCTTGAAAGCAGAAGAACCTTAACTGTCTTATTCTATGCTGTGCCATCAAACAGTGCCTTGCACATGTCAAGTGCTCAGTGCCTTTTTGTGGACTATATAAAATAGTTGATTCCTTTCAACTTCTAAAGGGTTGTATTGGGTTGGCCAAAAAGTCTGTATGGTGTTTTCCATAAAATAAAAGACACATTTTAAATTTTTACCAGTAACTTTATTGATTTGGATATTTGGATTATGTCGGCTATATCTGGCTACTGGTTTCTAGTGGGTAGAGACCAGAGGTGCTGCCAAAATGTCAGTAGTACCAAGAGACTTCACAGACCACATGGACACATTTGATCAGTCACAGCACCTTCTCCATACACTGCACAAATCATTTTTTTTTTTTTGGTTGTGTATTTACCTTTTTTGAAATAATAAGGCATAACACGCCGAAAGTGTTGCATATTTTCTTCCATCTTAATTATTAAAATGGCCGCACAAAAATTCACCAGTTTTGATAAGTTTTTTTAATGCATGCCAATATGAAAGTTGTCACAATACAGTCTAACAAAATTGTTTTGAGTGAAGTTAAAGACAGCTGAGTACTACTAGAGCCATTGTATGGAAAGACGCAACGGACTTTTTGGCCAACCCAGTTGTTAATGAATGTAACATGGGATTCTTAATGTAGCGTGGAATGCTTTTTTCCCCTCTCAAGTATATTATTGGTACAGTGGTAGAAACTTAAATAGGATCTGAGTGTTAGTTGGTTGTACTATACAGTATCAATCTCATGATACTTAAAAAAATTTTTTTAAGAAAGATTTTATTTATTTTAGAGAGGAGAAGGGAGGGAGAAAGAGAGGGAGAGAAACATCAATGTGTGGTTGCCTCTCATGTGCCCCTTGTTGAAGACCTGGCCTGCAACCCAGGCATGTGCCCTCACTGGGAATCAGACCAGCCGCCACCCTTTGGTTCGCAGGCTGGCCCTCAGTCCACTGAGCCACACCAGCCAGGGCAGATTTTATTTATTTTTAGAGAGAGGGGAAGGGAGGGAGAAAGAGAGAGAGGTAAACATCAATCCATTGCCTCTTACATACCCCCAACCAGGGATCTGGCCTGCAACCCAGGCACGTGCCCTGACTGAGAATTGAACTGGCAATGTTCCAGTTCATAGGCCGGTGCTCAGTCCACTGAGCCACAGCAGCTAGGGCTAATTTCCTGATTTTGATGATTATATTTGGTTATGCAGAAGAATGTCCACTGGAAATACACTCTGCTCTTAAAGGGTTGAGGGGGTGGTGAGTGTGTACTGTATTTGTTAATTAAAAAGTTACATTATGCTTGAGAGAAGATCATGGGCTTTGGTTTAAAAACCTGAAGTTCAAATCCTGGCTCTCACTGATGTGTGATCTTGAATGCATTATTTAAATTTTCTAAAATAAAGATGTTATGACCCATTTTGCAATGTTGTTAGTTTGCAATGTTGTTAGTGTAAGAGTATATGCCCAGCACAATGCTTTACACATAATACGTTCTTAATAAAGCTTGCTGTTCCTTATATTCTTTTTTTTGTTGTTCTTTATATTCTTTTAAAATTCAAATAGTAAAAAAATTTATTGTTTGGTCTTAGCTGGTGCGGCTCAATGGATTGAGTGCCAACCTGTGAACCAAATGGTTGCTGGTTTGATTCCCAGTCAGGGCACATGCCTGGGTTGTGGGTCAGGTCCCTGGTAGGGGGTACAGAAGAGGCAACCACACATTGATGTTTCTCTCCCTGTCTTTATCCCTTCCTTCTCCTCTCTCTAAAAATGAATAAAATCCTTAAATTTTTATTGTTTAGTATTATGACTTTCTTTATAATATAAACAAATATGTTTACAAATTAATTGCTTTTATAATTGTTTATAATGTGATACAACTATGAACTAAATGTTTTTTATATCTTCAAATTAGAATTTTGGGGCCATATTCCATAGCATAATTTTTTAATATCTTCAAACGCTATACTTTTAAAGCAGAAAGTATAACCCCTTGAAATTATTTCAGTTAAAATACGTACGTGTATCCTATTGGCTGGTGTGGCTCAGGGGATTGAGCACTGGCCTGCAAACCACAGGGTCGCAGGTTGATTCCCAGTCAGGGCACATGCCTGGGTTGCAGGCCAGGCCCCCTGTAGGGGGCGACTCCTACCCTCTCCCTCTCTTTCTCCCTCCCTTCTCTTCCCTATAAAAATAAATAAATCTTAAAAAAAAATATGTGCATGTATCCTGCTTTACCTGGTTAAATACCATTTCCTTTGGAATTGCCACTGAAGCTGTGGTATTTAAATGTTAAGTAGTAGTTTTATTATTATTGATGTAAAAGTACATAAAAACTGCATGGCAAAATAAATCATTACTTAAAATTGGTGTTTTATTTAGTTTTTTCTTTGCTCCTGTCCATTGATGGACATGTTATTAAGTAAACATAATGATCAAAAAAAGGAGGAGGTTTAAGGATGACCCATGAGCCTTTCATTAGTTATAGTTTGTTTTAAACAATAAAGCTTCTTCATCAGTACTGTAAACTTTACGATTGCATGATTCAGTTTACTCTCTTATTTTTTTCTTATATTTTACTTGTATCAATACATGTGCTGTAAATCCATGATACATTATTTTTGGCTTTAAACAACAGTCTCTTAGGGATATTTAAACATGTTGGGTAGATTTTTTTAAGACTTTTAATGTTTTTCAGTAATTTACCCTTTCTTTGGGATTTTGTTTCTTTCTGAATACCAATGGATATAATCTTCCTTTAGTCTAAAGAACTTCTTTTAGCATTTCTTGTAGTGTAAGTCTGCTGCAGACAAATTCTTTCTGCTTTTGTCTCTTTGAAAATGTCTTGATCAGACCAGTCAGAATGGCCCTCATAAACAAAGCAACAAACAGCAAGTGTTGGAGAGGTTGTGGAGAAAAGGGGAACTAGTGCACTGCTGGTGGGAGTGCAGACTGGTACAACCACTATGGAAAACAGTATGGAATTTTCTAAAAAAACTAAAAATGGATATACCTTTTGACCCAGCAATTCCATTGCTAGGACTATATCCTAAGAACCCTGAAACACCAATCCAAAAGAAACTATGCATCCCTATGTTTATAGCAGCACAATTTACAATAGCCAAGTGTTGGAAGCAACCTAGATGCCCATCAGTAAATGAATGGATCAAAAAACTGTGGTACATTTATACAATGGAATTCTATGCAGCAGAAAGAAAGAAGGAGCTCATACCCTATGCAACAGCATGGATGGAACTTGAGAGCATCATGCTAAGCGAAGTAAGCCAGGCAGTGAAAGATAAATACCATATGATCTCACCTTTAACAGGAACCTAATCAACAAAACAAACAAACAAGCATAATATAACCAAAGACATGGAAATTGGGAACAGGCTGAAAGTCACCAGAGGGGAGAGGGGAGGGAATTTCAGGGGAAAAGGGGAAGGATTTACAGGAACAAGTATAAAGGACACATGGACAAAAACTATGGGGGGGGTGGAAATGGGAGGGAGGTGGGGAGGGCTGGGGTGGCGGGTTCAGGTGAGAATTAAAGACAGAAAACTGTACAAGATCAACAATGAAAATAAAAATTTAAAAAAAATTAAAAAAAAAGGAAAATGTCTTGATCTTCAGTTTTGAAATAGATTTCCTTAGATATAGAATTATGGATTTAGTTTCTCTTTTCTTTTTGGTGCTTCAAAGATAACATTCTACTCTCTTCTGACTTGCAATACTTCTAGTGAATATTAGTAAACATTAAATGGGGAATTGAACAGTGACCTTTCAGTTCGTAGGCCAGCACTCAATTCACTGAGCCACACCAGCCAGGGCTGCCCATTATCTCTTCATATACTTCTGCCCTGTTAATTTTATGAACCTAGAGATTCTCTGCTTTTCAGCCTTAGTTTCCAGCTCTTTGGAGTGCTTGGACGTTTTCCAGTCCCACCTCAGTTTTTCCTTACCTCATGTTTTTGCTGTATTTCTTTGCCTTACACTCAGAATGCCTCAGAGGAGTTTATCTCATGCTTTCTATTTTTGTCCCCACCTTTAGAGGGTAGCTGCCTTGGACCTGGTGGAGGCCCATATGCTTCATGAGATTCTCTCAACTTTCCTGACTTGGCCTTAGAGTTGTGTACTCGTTGAAGACTCATGGGGAAGAGTTGGCAGGTGGGGCTTGTAACTAGACCTCCTCTGCATTGTAATCTGAATCCACATGCAACCATTAAAAGTTGGTTATAAATTTGGTTGGTTTCTTATGAAGGACTTGGCATTTTCTGGAATTTATTTAGATTTCTTTGCATCCTTAGTTGTGGATGGTTTTTAAAAAAACATTTTGTAGCTTATCCATCTTATCATGGTTTATAGGGCAAGAGTAATGATGTCTTTCACCTTTCAGCATTCTAACTAGAAATAGAAATCCTGAGCCTTTCATTAAAACTGTAAAATTTCAGAGCTGGAAAAGACTATAGAAATCATACAGTTTAGCTACATTATTTACCTGACGAGAAACTGAGACCTAAGAATGCGAAATGCTTTGATTGCCAACTGATTAATCACAGATCCTGGTTAGACGTCAGATCTTTTTTTTTTTTTTTTTAGATTTTTTATTTCTTTTTAGAGAGAGGAAAGGAGGGAGAGACGGAGAGAAACATTGATGTGTGAGAGAAAAATCCATCAATTGCTTCTCACATGCCCCCAACTGGGGACCTGGCCCACAACCCAGGAATGTGCCCTGACTGGGAATCAAACCAGCAACCTTTTGGTTCACAGGCTGGCACTGAATCAACTGTGAGCCACAACAGCCAGGGCTAGATGTTAGATCCTTTTGACTTGTGTTTTTCTTCCTTTTAATATGAGCTTAGTGAAATCAGATAGGAATTTTTCAAAGTGACGCACTGTAGTGTGAATCTGATGGTAAACTTACACTTTTTTTTTTTTTTTAAACTTTGTTCAGATCTGGAGAAAATGAGTAACAAAGGAGGAAAGATATTCTAGAAAAGTTGTATGCCATTTTGAAATCACTTTTTAGAATTGGGAACTCTCCAACCAATTATGTGGTTCTCTCCATTTGATAAGAGTCCAAAAATGTTTTGCATGTTCTTGCACAGTGTAGCCTTCCTCAGACCCTCAACAGGGTTAGATAAAAAGTGACAGCAGTTTTATTTGATATGCGGTCTAGAAAGCTGTGGTGCTAGATGCTGTAGACCCTGCTCAGATGCCCTGAAGAAGAGTAAAACCAGTAATGTCAAGGTCTTGTGTATATTTCTGATACCTATGTATTATATGAATTGATAGGACTTTTTATAGAATTTTACTTGTCTGGTTGTATAGGACACTTTCAGTGGCACAGTTCCTCCCCATTACCTCAACAAAACAAAACGGGCTATAACAAACTGAAGTGTTTTTTTTTTCTTCTTCAGTCTGAGTGGGTTGAAATCAGTTGCTTTCGCATGTGTTGGCAAACAGACTTATGTGTTCACCGTAGGGCACAGGTGGCAAACACAAGGCCCGTGGGTTGAATTTGGCTCCACCTTGTTTTATCCGGCCCAGCACCTTGTTTTTACCCAGTGGCAGTGCCAAGCTCCTTGCCCCTACTTAAGGAGTAGTTACATTTATACAGTCCTAAAATTACATTTGGCCCTCTGAAGGCAACCACAAGGCTGTTGTGGCCCCCAGTGAAAATGAGTTTGACACCCCTGCCATAGGGTATAGCTCCGGGGGGAATGCCTAGACAAGAAAGTACCATATCTAGGGGTCATCACTGATGTTTCCCCATGGTAGGTCAGAATGTGATCAGATTCTGAAATAACTGTGGGTAGAGCTTGTCTTTTCTGAAAATTCCTGCTATCAAGAAGCATATGCTTCATATACTAATTCATTCAGTACAGGCTTTTTTTTTAATCCTCACCTGAGGATATATTTATTGCTTTCAGAGAGCGAGGAAGAGAGAAACCATCAATGTAAGAGAGAAACATTGATTAGTTGCCTCCTGTGTGTGTCCCAACCAGGGATTGAACCCACAACCTTTTTGGTGCATGGGATGATGTTCCAACCAACTAAGCCACCTGGCCAGGGCCATTCAGTACAGTTAAGTTGCCTTCTAAGTACCAGGTACTATGCTCAGAAAATGTCAGTAAAACTACTCAATACTTAGTCCCAAACCTTTTATTTTAAAATAGTGCTATAGGACTTCAGCCAAGATGGAGGCATAGGTGGCTACACTTTGCCTCCTCACACAACCAAAAGATGGACAACAGATAATTTAAAAACAAAAAATAATGAGAACTTCCAGAAAATCGAACTGTATGGAAGTTCGACAACCAAGAAATTAAAAAAGAAACATTCATCCAGACTGGTAGGAGGGGTGGAAATGAGCAGCTGGGCAGAGAGGACTCGGGGCAAGGCAGAGGCTGGAAGCCTGGGCGGCTGCTGGCAGACCAGAAGAGGCATGGTAGTGACTGGCGGACTGGGTGGTCCCACGTTTGTGTGTGGATAACTGGGAAGAACAACTAGGGAGTGAGACAGACTGTACAACCCAGGGTTCTGGCATGGGAAATAAAGCCTCATAACCTCTGGCTGTAGAAACCTGTGGGGGTTGCTGCAGTGGCATGGGAAACTCCATGAGAGTTTGTTGGAGAGGGCCCGGGGTCCTAGAATGTACATAAACCTACCCGCCTGGGAATCAGCACCAGAAGGGTCCGATCTGTTTGTGGGTAGCAGGGGAAGTGACTGAAAACTTGCCAGAACTGAGCAAGCAGCACTGTTCCCTCTCTGACCCCTCCCCCACATACAATGCCATGCCACAGCAATGTGGGTTGCCCTACCCTGGCAAATACCTAAGCCTCCACCCCTTACAGGTGCACCGAGAAAAAGAAAATACGGCCCCAATGAAAGGACAGATCAAAGCTCCAAAAATAGAACTAAGTGATGAAAAGATAGCCAACCTATCAGATGCAGAGTTCAAAACACTGGTAATGAGGATGCTTACCTGAAATGGCTGAGTGTGGTTGCAAAATGGAGGGGAAAAGTGAAGGCTATGCAAAGTGAAATGAAGAGAAATGTACCAGGAACCAATAGTGAAAGGAAAGCAACCAGGATTCAGATCAATGGTTTGGAGCAGAAGGAAGAAAGAAACATTCAACGAGAACAGAATGAAGAAATAAGAATTCAAAAAAATGAGGAGAGGTTTAGGAACCTCCAGGACATCTTTAAATGTTCCAACATCTGAAATATAGGGGTGCCAGAAGGAGAAGAGAAAGAGCAAGAAATGGAAAACTTATTTGAAAAAATAGTGAAGGAGAATTTTCCCAATCTGGCAAAGGAAATAGACTTCCAGGAAGTCCAGGAAGCTCAGAGTCCCAAAGAAGTTGGACCCGAGGAGGAACACACCAAGGCACATCATAATTACATTATCCAAGATTAAAGATAAGGAGAGAATCTTAAAAGCAGCAAGAGAAAAGGAGTTACCTACAAAGGAGTTCCCATGAGACTATCAGCTGAGACCTTACAGGCAAGAAGGGGCTGGAAAGAAGTATTCCAGGTTGTGAAAGGCAAGGACCTACATCCAAGATTATTCTCTCCAGCAAAGCTATCATTTAGAGTGGAAGGGCAAAGTGCTTTCCACATAAGGTCAGGCTAACGGAGTTCATCATCACCAAGCCCTTATTATATGAAATGTTAAAGGGACTTATCTAAGAAGAAGATCAAAACTATGAACAGTAAAATGACAGCAAACTCACAACTATCAACAACTGAACCTAAAAAAAAAAAAAAATCCAAAAATAAAAACAAAACACCTAGAACAGGAACAGGATCACAGAGATGGAGATCACATGGAGGGTTATCAGTGGGGAGGGGGAGGGGGAAATGGGGGAAAAGGTACAGGGAATAAGAAGAATAAATGGTAGGTACAAAATAGATGGGGAGGTTAAGAATAGATTAGGAAGTAGAGAAGCCAAAGAACTTTTACGTATTACCCATGGACATGAACTAATGGGGAGTGGGATGTGGGTGGGAGGGGGTTGCAGGGCAGAGGGGAAAAGGAGTAGGGGGAATGGGACAACCATAATAACATAATCAATAAAATATATTAAAAAATAAAATAGAGCTACAGCAAAGGGGAGGGGAATGGTGTCCTGGAAAATAAAGAATAGAGGATCTGAAGAATAGGGATTAAATTAAATTAGATTGGGGAAGGTGGCCAAGACAAGGGAAAGAAAATGCTATTAGAAAGAAGAAAGAAATGTTAGTAGGACAGGGAGGATTCTACTATGGTGCTCTAGGAGGGCACAGTCAGTGAGGTTAGGTTTTTGTTTGTTTTTTTTGATCAGCTCCTGCTCTACCTTACTGCCTAAAGCAATGCTTGACATATGGTAAGCACTCAATAAGGTTTTTTTTTTTTTTTTTACATTTATTTTTAGAAAGAGGGGTTTGGAGGGAGAAAGAAAGGGGGAGAGACATCAGTGTGAGAGAAACATCAGTTGCTTCTTGTAGGTGCCCTGATGGGGGGATCAAATCAGCAACCCAGGTGTGTGCCCTGATAGATAGTTGAACCTGTGACCTTTCACTCTGTGTGATGATGCCCAACCAACTGTGCCACACCGGTCAGGGTCTTAGTACAGTTTTTTTTGTTTTTTTTGTTTTGTTTTTTTTTTAATAAAAATGTATGGATTGATGGAAGAATGAAAGATATTTTACTCAAAGTTGTTCAAAAGATCTTGGTTCTCTCTGCTTTGGGCCATGGTGGAATTCCATTTCCCCTCTCCTTGAAGTAGGTGTTACTCTGTGATCAGAGATGAGTAAAATATGAATACAAGTGAAATGTGAATACAAGTGAAATGTATTATTTTTGGATGTAAGTTTTCGGCACCAGTGATATATATTTCCACTTTCTCTTTGGGGCACATTGAGCGACAATGGTAGTAGTGATGGTGACTACTTTGACAGTCTGGATGACAGCTTTGTGGGTCTTGTTGCATGAGCAAAACTTAATAAGTCACTGAGATTTTGGGGGTTATTTGTTACTAACCTATCCTGATTGCTACAGAAATTTGTTAATTTTTGTTTGTTGGACTCCTCAGATACCTAAAGGTACTTGAAGAAGGCTGTCTACCATGTCTCCTGCTTGTGTATTTGCTCCAATGTTTTCTTAACATTAGGAGAGGAGTCAGAAATGAAGGCGTGGGCAAGAGGTAGATAGGAGAGGGGATGAAGGGCTAGGGATTGTTTATTCAGTTTAGAATGGTTTCAGTCACATTTCCGCTGTTCTGGGTATATCACCATAATTGTTTGGGAACAGAAATCTATGAAATAAAAGACTTATACTGTGCTTTCATAGATCATTGACTTTTAGAATTGGAAGGGTCTTTAGAGATTTTTTGACTGTCCTGTTTATCTGGTCTGTGAAGTACTGATATTCCAATATGGATATCCTAGAGTAAATGGAAACTAGATATGATCATTAAAATAAACATAGTAGCATTTACTTTATAATGGCTTTTTAAAGAAAGGCAAATTAAAATGGGTTTTGGCAAAGACTCAGACAATTTAAGCATGGAGGTTGGAAATGTTAGAGAAGTTTCGAAAATTTGGATACTGTGCAGTCTTGTAATCATCTGTTTTTGATTTTGAAAGTTTCTGTAACTAGCAGTAGTTCCTGGTAGCAGGCAGAGCCTGTTGGGCTTTGGTTTTAATTTAAGGTCTTCCCTCCCACCCCAGGTTCCTAAGATCATTCACTGACACTAATTTATTTGCACTCTAGGCCTCTCTGAGGTCCAAATCCTGAGACAGGTTCTTGGTAACTCCTAGCACTGACTATTCTACATTAGCAGCAAGGGCATTGTCAGGAATACATATGAGCAAGCAGTTAAGCTGTAGCTTTTGGCTTTCTGTGCCCTAGTAATAGTAGTTTTAATGAGAGCCTGAGATGTGATTTTGGGGAAGGGTGAATTTCCTATAACACCTCTCTGTGCCAGGGTTAGGAGACAGCCCTGAGTGACTATAAGTAGAGCTAAACCTTTCCCTTCTCTCCAGTAGCAGCTGGGTTTTGGCAGAGAAGATGTGAGGCTGGCTGGTTTCCAATTAACTCAGATTACTCACTTGACCCTGGAGAAGAGCATAATAAGCAAGAGCTGTTGAGGAGCGAGGAGGGGGAGACCTGTCAGCAAGTGTGATGAGGCCAGATGACCCTCATCAGCATTTAACCTGAGCAGCTGCAGAGTGGAAAACGGAAGAGAGTAAAGGTTATCAGAAAAGTAACTTTTATGTTTAAAGCCCTCATCTCAAACTTGCTTTGCACACCCAGGCTCCCTTATGACACAGGCCAAGTTGTAACTGGGTAAGAAGGGAAAGAAAAGCCATTTTCTATAGAATGGGGGTGATGGGACAGAGTGAAGTTATTCTATTATATTTTTTATTTGCATTTTATAACTTTGTTTCATACACTTAGGCGTGACTCAGCATACCTGTATTTCTCTTGGACTGGGGGTTAGGCTAAATAACAAGAAAGCAGGAGTTAATTTATGGAAGAAAGGAATGCTTGATGAGACAGTTGTGTCTAATGCAGTTTCAGGGAACTGTCTTATAAATGTAGGAAATTGCTACCCAGCCTGGGCTACATAGAGAGCTTTTACCTCCATGTTATGGTGGATCACTGAAAGAAGACCACTGGTAAAGCATAAAGCCAACTTCATTCTTATAAACCAGTCTCTGTACTTTGTATTCATCAAATTGTTAAAAACAAAGCAATACTGACCTAATTAAAGCTTAATTAATCTCTAAGCAGCACAGTATTGGCACTAGGTTAGTAGTAATGGATAACATTTGGCAGTAGGGAAATTGGAAGGATGCTAGGAAGGGCCATTTTAAGTTGCTGTGCTATCTTAGTGTTCCTTTTCTTCCCCTGAAGTGTGTGGAAAGTGCAAAAGGAATATGGAACCTCAGATCTTTCTTGAGCTTGAACTTTGCTTTATGAAGTTAAACGTGAAAGATGGTGGTGAAAATGGTATAAATAGGACATTTCTAGAGGTTATTGATGTGGATGGAGGATGCTCTGACCAGTAATTTGCTGGTAGAGTTGAGTTGTACCTGCTTGCTTTAGTGATGCCAAGGAGCTCCATGATTGATGTGGAAGATGGAGGTGGTTGGAGAGGTCAGGATTTGGAATATACCAGTAACTGCTGTAAGGGTCAAGGTGATAAGGATAAGGAGGAAGCTGTTTTCATGGTGACTAAGTGAGCATGGGAGGCTTCTGCATTTTTTTGGCTCTTAAAGGCACACACACATCCTGACTTCCCTAATTAGGTCAGATCCCCCAGTGTGTGGGCTCTCATAGCATTCTGTACCATCCTTGGTACCACTTGTTCCTTTGCATTCCCCTTTTTCCTGTGTTACTTTATTGTTTGTCTTCTACCATACTGTAAACTCCATGAGGGCAGGGCTCAAGTTTATTTTTACTTACCATTTTATCCCTGGTTCCTAGTACAATATATTCACAGGTACATAATATGCAATAAGCAAATACTTGCTGCATGGACTGTGACTAAATTTGAAACATTTACTGGACTTACTTTATCATGCAGAAGTATAACATTACCTCCAACTTACTAATTAAGGTGGGCTTACTTTCTAAGCTCTTGGATGAAAAGGTGCTCCAGTAGCTTTTGGTCTAATGGATATTGAAGGACTTTGAAGAATACTACTCAGAGAATAATGAGGGAGATCACTGGGGAAGCAATTATTGTCAATAATGGCTTCTTTTTCCCCCCAACTTTTTTGATTGGCACAGTCCTCACTGTCTAGTGGAATTACAGTTTTGTTGATAAATGTTACCATCTCTTTTTAGATGGTCTCATATTTCTGAAGTCTGTTGAAGACTTTCAGTATAGTCAACGTCTGAATCTATTGATATAATGACTCAGCAATTCTCAGCATAGACACAGGCTCCTACCTTCCCCAAGATGAAGTTTTACCCACTCTCTGCCCTTATAAGTGCCAGTCAGTCACTGAGATTTCTGAAAAGGCGTTTTCACCCTTTTGCTTGTTTCCAGTCTGTGATGTTTCTTGGTCTCGAAAAAATTTAAAGGGGACAGATAGGGATGGGGAGGGGTTCTTGAGAGATCTCATTCTTATGTCTCTCTCTAATCTGGCCGCAGTTCCTACTATAGTGCTATTCTGTCAGATAATATTGGTGTCATTTTTGACAAAGTGTTATTTGTGCTTGACTATGTTTGCTCTATTAGTGAAGTAGAAACTTAAAAGAGTACTTAGAGATTTTATTGTTCTTACGTCAAGTTTATAGAATTGACTTAAAGAAGTACATTTATTTAAAAATCTCAACTGATCTTTAAGGAATCGTCTACTACATTAGGGCAGGAAGGCAGGTGTGAATAACCACTCCTACATAACATCCCTGAGGCCCACCCACTCCTGAACTTCCTCCTGTAGAGCTTTGTTCCAGTACCACCAGAGAGGCATTCCCTAACCAACCCCCTGCCCGCTTTGTTTTGTTTTCCCTCACCACTTCCTCTGACATCTGTATGTTTTTGCTTGTCAACCTGCTTCCCCCCATAATATGAGCTCTTCACATACATACCACTCAACTCTATAAGATTCTAATAATTTGTCATACTTCAGTTTTTCAAGAAGAAATAACACATTAGAGATATATTTTAAGCATACTGTGTAATCCTACTCTGATCCTAATCTCTTCCCTCATTCTTCAAGAAAATTATTATGAATTTGTTACCAGTCTCATGTATGTTTTTTATACTTTGGGTACATATGTATGCAACCATAAAATAACATTTTTTTGAGTATTTACGAACCTGATATAACTAGTTTCAGCATGCACATTTCCATCTGCTACTTTTGAAATTTAGTGTGTATTTAGTGATTTCAACCATCTTTATTCATTTTTTTATATAGTAGTCCACTAAATGAATATAGCTCATTTTTTGTATTCTACTGTTGAAAGTTTAGTTGTCTTTAATATTTTGCCACTGCAAGAAAAGCGAGCGTTTATATGTTGTCAAGCATTTCAGTAGGAAGTGCTCCTTGAAAGGAAATTGCCGAGTCAAGTGGACTGTTTATTCTTTTGTGTTACTAATATTTTAACCATCAAAAAATTCTGAAGAATTCTGTAAAAATATTCTGAACTTCCCTTCCTTTACTCGTTGGCTTTTAAGAAATGATACAACCTAATGAGCCTAAATATTACAAAGAACCTAGTGTGGTGAGATCTGGAGTCTGAGCCAACATATGGGAATTACTTACAATACATAGCTATTTCTGATTGAAGGTAATCTTAACATTTCGTGACTATAAAATAAGTTGAATGTACCAGTAGTAGTTTATAGCTAAATGCCCAATTCGTGTCATTTACGGAGTTGAAGAAAAGAGCATTTCCTGCAATGTTAACTCCTTTCCTTTTTTCTCATCCTCTAGGTTGTATCAGAGTAAGATGGACGGTAGTTTTGACTGTGATTGTGGTGAGCTGGAGCCACCTGATCACTAACAAAAGACATCTGTTAACCAACAGCTGCCAGGGCTTCCTGTTGAAATACACAGCAACAAAGGAAGAAAAGAAGCAAAACAGAAATAGTGCTTACTGGCACCTTAGAACGATGCTGCTCAGGACCAGTCCAACACTGAATGTATCTGCACTGTGAGGAGAATGTTCATAGAAGCCTGTTGTGTGCATATTTATTCACATTTTTGTTAAATGTTAAATCGTTTAGCACAGTAAATCTGAGTGCATAGTATGTCATTTCATTCCGTTTGAGTTTCTTGAGTGTTTTCTTTAGATGTCTGCAGAGTTGCTGCCCCTTTCTTGAACTATGAGTACTGCAATCTATTTAATTCTCAATATGAGGAGAGCTTTTTGAGCTTTTTAAATCTAAGGGGAACTCAACGGGCCTGGTTGGCATATGCAATGAACATCAAGAAACCATCTTGCTGTGGAAGCAAAATTATTTTTCTTCTCCCTTTTTGAAAGATCTTTCCTTTTGATGCCAGTTTTCTTCCTTGTTTACACAAGTTCAACAATTGGAAAGGAAAAGGCAATAGTAAGAGTTTCAAAATGGCAGAGAAATTTGAAAGTCTCATGAACATTCATGGTTTTGATCTGGGCTCTAGATATATGGACTTAAAACCATTGGGTTGTGGAGGCAATGGCTTGGTTTTTTCTGCTGTAGACAATGACTGTGACAAAAGAGTAGCCATCAAGAAAATTGTCCTTACTGATCCCCAGAGTGTCAAACATGCTCTACGTGAAATCAAAATTATTAGAAGACTTGACCATGATAACATTGTGAAAGTGTTTGAAATTCTTGGTCCTAGTGGAAGCCAGTTAACAGATGATGTGGGCTCTCTTACCGAACAGAACAGTGTTTACATTGTTCAGGAGTATATGGAGACAGACTTGGCTAATGTGCTAGAGCAGGGCCCTTTACTGGAGGAGCATGCCCGGCTTTTCATGTATCAGCTGCTACGTGGGCTCAAATATATTCACTCTGCAAACGTACTGCACAGAGATCTCAAACCAGCTAATCTTTTCATTAACACTGAAGACTTGGTGCTGAAGATAGGTGACTTTGGTCTTGCGCGGATCATGGATCCCCATTATTCCCATAAGGTATGTGGAAAGCCAGCTGAGACAGACCTTTACTGGTACATCATTAGAAATACGTACTTTTGTATTTCCTTTACATATTGGTGGCAGAATTTCTAGTTAGTTGTATTAAACTTTACACAGTACTTTTTCTTCTGATAGAGATCTTTCATTCACAATCTCCTGTGTTTGAAATGAAGATTGAATTGGTTTCTAATTAAATACAAATTCCTAAAAGTGTATGGTTATTTATTATAATTGAAATTCTCCCTTATTTAAAAGTAAAATACATTCTTCTGTATTTAGGGCAGAAGTGTAGTCTTACCTAAAGGTAAGAGAAGATGCTATTTCAAATTTTAGGTCTTTTGTTTCTTTGATTCTATAAAATAGGCAGTAATACTAGCCAAAAGAATTCGTAGTAGCTTTGCCTTAGGTAACTTGCTTTTGTACAAGAAGTTAATATTTTCCAAGTCAAACCCTGGTCTTTTAGTTTTCAAATGAATTGATGTTCAGGACTCTGATGTTTAAAATATAAAAGTGGAACTGCTTTGGTTGTAAAGTGCCCCTAGGAGTCCTGCTTGCTTGGCTCCCATAGCACGTGTGTCTAAATTTCATTTGTGTATCATCTCATGTTAAGTATAACTTAATTAAAAAAAAAAAAACATAGAAATTGAGTATTAAAATGAAATGGATGACCACACCCTCTTTATGGGTAACCATGAAGTATTGTGGAGAGAACACTGAACAACTGAACCAGAGTTACACTATCTAAAATTGAATTCCATTTCTATATCCATCTGAGCTATGTGACATTTAGGCAGATTCCTTATTTCTGTTATTGCCCCTGCAAAGGGAATTAATATCTACCATCACAATTTCTCAGGGTTATTTTGAGGATGAAATACGGCAACATATGTATAACTGTTTTTGTTACATGCTTTATAAATGTGAAGTAGTAAAGTTGATTACAAATGGATTGTGTAGTAGAGCCTGCTCCCCTGGGTCGTCAGTAAGGAGGTTGGTGTTGGTTTATAAGTAGCACCTCTGGTGCTCTTTCCTACCTTTCATTGATTTGAAGCATACCTGCTCCTTAATTAACAAGACTTACAGTGAAAAATGGCTCCTGTTCTGAAACACGTTTTGAATGTATGGCCTAGAATTATAGCATCTTTTGGTAAGCATCATCTTATAGATGGTATACCCCAGGGGAGTTTAACCTCAAAATTGCAAGAGCCTTGAAAATAGGCATAGAACTCTACAGTATTTTTAAGATTTAACAATTACTTGTTTTCATGGTTTTTTGTTTTTTGTTTTTGTAGATCAAGGATTCTTTAATAAATCGAGTTTTATGTACTATTCTTCAGCTATAGTAAAAAACTAAAGTATGTCTTTGTTTCTTTTGCAGGGTCATCTTTCTGAAGGATTGGTTACTAAATGGTACAGATCTCCACGCCTTTTACTTTCTCCTAATAATTATACTAAAGCCATTGACATGTGGGCTGCAGGCTGCATCTTTGCTGAAATGCTGACTGGTAAAACCCTCTTTGCAGGTTAGAAATTTAAAATATATGGGGAAAAATTCTGAAGAGAAATAATTGTGCATATATTTATGAAGAAAGATTTATAACAATTTATTATGGTCTGGAATATTAAAATGTAAATTGGTGTTTTTAATATTAAAAAAATTGAGGAAACTTATTTACATATTCACTGAATTGTTCACTCAGTAAATTTAGTCAGAATTCCAGTGTTCTTTTATATATATTCTTTTTAAAAAGATTTATTTATTTACTTTTAGAAAGAGGGAAGAGAGGGTGAAAGGGAAACAAATATCAATGTGGGGTTGCTTCTCTTGCACCTCCTACTGGGGACCTGGCCCTGCAACCCAGGCATGTACCCTGACTGGGAATCAAACTGGCAACCTTTGGTTGGTAGGCTGGCACTCAATTCACTGAGCCACACCAGCCAGGGCTATATATATTATTTCTTAAACATAATTTTATATTTCATTGCTCCATAATACTTGGTAATCTTTGTTAAATGGTATGTGAGTGAGTTTACCTCATGCTGTCAGTTTCTGTCCCTTCCTGGTGAAATTTTTTAGCTATTATTAAAAATCTAGTAATCCCTTGTTTGTCTGCCCTGCCCAGTCATCTCTGTTGCTTGAGCTGCCATTTCCTGTTGCTTGACTACTGTGACCTTTCAGAAAAAAACCATAGAAGTAATTTTTTGCTGAGTTTAGTGCTGTGAGGGAGTCTGAAGTGTAAGAGGGAATTTAGTCAAGAGGGGAAGAAGTGAAAAACACCAACTATATCATACAGCAAAGTAGGAGTCTGTATAAAATTACCTAATACAGCCTGTAAGAGTTGCAAACTTAAAGAAGCTACATCTATGATCGCTGGAACAGAAGACATGAAAGAGTCAGGATTTTTCACTACATAGGAGAAAAAAGTAGTATCTCTTTAAGGGTATCTGTGTAAATAAGAGCATGAGCCTGGTATGCTTATGAATTAGTGAGAAAAGTTTGATGAAAGCAACGTATAAAAAAATAATGAAGCTACTTATATCTGGTTAAGATGGGCCAGAACACTTACAAAGTAGGCAGAGGAGTTTCCATTTGAAAAACTTGGAAATAGTAAGGTACTGAAGATAGTTTTAGAGAAGTGAGGTAATGGTGATTTAGATCTTTTCCTCTCTTCTGACATTATCTTTTTCCCTTCTCTAACCAATCTTAGAGTGGCCTTTCCAGCAGTCCCAGTTTGTGCCAAGAGCAGAAAGAAGGGAATAGACCAGAGTCTGCTTACAAAAGAAGGGTTAATGAAAGAAAGATTAGTGTGCATAAGAGAGCATTGTTGAAGAAAGGATAGTGTGCATAAATGCTGTTAAATTTTTTAGTACTGATTACTTGTTATAGCCCACAGCTTACGTAACATTAACCAATCCTTTGTAATTTTCTTCTAAATTTATTTAAAATTTCTCTCATAATGTGTGATAGTGATTGAATTTCATTGTAGAAAACTGAGAAAATACCAGTGATTACAAGACACTAAATCGTTAAGTGGATTGAATTTTTTCCAAGGTATAATAGTGTAATTAGGGGTTATAGTCCTGATATTCCAGCACCTTTGGCATATATAAAGTAATTATTGTATTTGTTGTTGTGTGACAAATTACTTTAAAACTTAGTGGCTTAAACAGCAGTTACTATTTCGCAGTTTCCATGGGTCAGGAATTTGCAGGTGGCTTAGCTAGGTAGTTCTAGCTCAGATTTGCATAGTGAGCATGGTGGTTGGGACTACCGTCATTTGAAGCCTTGCCTGCTTAAGAGGCTCCACTTCCAGATGACTTACTCACATGGTGTTAGCAGGAGTCCTTAGTTCTCACCATGTGGGCTTCTCCATGGGATTGTCTGTGTCTTCACAATATGGCACCTGGTTTCCCATAGAAGACTTAGTGATCTGGAAGAAAGAGCAAAGAAAGTTAACATCTTTTAAAAAATTGTATCAAAGTATAATCCCCAGACTTCCGGTCAAGATGGAGGTGTAGGTAGACATGCTTCACCTCCTGGTGCAACCACAAAAAGAATTACAACTAAATCTCAACACTAATAACACCAAGAACTGTTAGAAAATAGAACTGTATGGAAGTCCAACAACCAAGGACTTAAAGAACCCACACTCATCCAGATGGGTAGGAGGGGCAGAGAGGCGAGGAGATATGGTATGGTGCAGAGAGGTGGTGCTGGTGGTTGAATAGGCCCAGGTGGTCTCACATTCACGTGTGGTGGGTAAAAATCAGGAGGGATTCCTTGGGAGTGAGCGATCCCAGCCCTAGGCCAGACTGCACAGCCCAGGGTTTCAATGCCAGGAAAATAAATCTCCATAACTTCTGACTATAAAAACCCGTAGGGGTGGAGGCGGTGGAAAAAACTGCCAAATTTTGAGGAAACTCTGCTTAAAGGGCCCACATAGTCTTAAAACACGTAAACCCATCCACTCTGGGTGGGATTCACCAGGGCAACAGATGGAAGGGGAAGGGTGCCAGTCGCATACGGGCAGTGGGTCAAGTAACTGGAAATGGGGTGAGTGCCAGGCAAACCCCCAGAGCCAGGTAGCGGCACAGTCCCCTCTCCAAGCCCTCTCCCCACAGAGAGCCACAAAGCTGTGAAACAGATTGCCCCACCCTGGCGATTACCTAAGGCTTTGCCTCACAGAAGTTACAGGTGCCTTTTACAGGGAGTCAAAGCAATTCTACCTAGTACACAGAAACAAACACACGGAGGCTGCTAAATTGAGGTGACAAATATGGCACAAATGAAAGAACAGAACAAAACCCCAAGAAAAGAAGTAAATGAAATGGAGACAGCCAGCCTATCAGATGCAGAGTTCAAAACACTGATGATCAGGGTGCTCAAAGAACTCATTGAGTATGGCAACAACAACATAAAGAAGTGAAGTTTATACTATGTGAGATAAAGAAAAATCTACAGGAAACCAATAGTGTAAGGAGGGAAGCCAGGATTCAAACTAATGATTTGGAGCATAAGAAATAAACATTCAACCAAAACAGAAAGGAGAAACAAGAATTTAAAAAAAAAAAAAAAAAAAAACAAGGGTGTTATAAGAAGACTCTGGGACATCACCAAACATGCCAGTATCCATGTCACAGGGATGCTGGAAGGAGTAAGTAAAGGAAGAGCAAGAAATTGGGGAAAGAAAACTTCCCTAATGTGGTGAAGGAAATAGACATGTCCAGGAAGCACAGAAAGACCCAAACAAGTTGGACCCAAGGAGGAGCACACAAAGACACATCATAATTAAAATGCCAAAGGACAAAGATAAAGAGAGAAACATAAAAGCAGCAAGAAAAAAGCAGAGAGTTACCTACAAAGGAGTTCCCATAAGACTGTCAGCTGATTTCTCAAAAGAAACTTTGCAGGCAAGAACAGACTGGCAGTATTCAAAGTGATGAAAAGCAAGGACCTACAACTTAGATTAATCTAACCAGCAAAGCTATCATTTAGAATGGAAGGGCATTAAAGTGCTTCCCAGACAAGGTAAAGCTAAAAGAGTTCACCATTCTCAAGCCATTGTTACAGGAAATGTTAAAGGGATTTATTTAAGAAAAAGAAGAGCTTTGGCTAGAGTGGCTCAGTGGATTGAGTGCCAGCCAGTGAACCAAAGGATCTCTGGTTTGATTCCCAGTGAAGGCACATGCCTGGGTTGCGGGGCATGTAAGAGGCAACCACACATTGCTATTTCTCCCCTTTTCTCCTTCCCTTCCCCTTTTTCTGAAAATAAATAAAATCTTTAAAAATATATCAAAACTGAACATTAAAAAGACAACAAATTTACAACTATCAACAACTGAATCTAAACAAAACAAAACAAACTAAGCAAACAACCAGAATAGGAACAGAATCGTAGGTATGTAGATTTCATCTGGGAGGGGGAAGGGAGAGTTTTCATCTGGGAGGGGGAAGGGAGGTAACGGGAGAAGGTGCAGGGATTAAAAAGCATAATTGGTAGGTACTAAATAGGCAGGGGGGTGTTAAGAATAGTATAGGAAATGGAGAAGCCAAAGAACTTATATGCATAACCCATGCACATGAACTAAGGTGGGGAGTGTAACTGGAGGGAAAGGGGTACTGGGTGGAGGGGTGATGCAGATTCTGACCCGCGGTGTTGTGGATTTGACGAACAAATTCACATGGACTGCAGAAGTCCTGGCCTGGACAGGCTTGTATTGCTTTTCTGGGAGCATTACCTCAAGGAAGATCTTCATTCATCATTGCCAGGCAGTAATGATCAAACAGTAGGTAACATTCAAAGAACTATGAGGGCTTATTCTGAGTCAGGGTCAGTTAGCTAAAGGGCCACAGAACTCATTTCATGTGTGGACTCTTATCAGAAAACTGAGGACATTCTTAGCAAAGCTGGTTTTACAGGATTTTATGCATTCTTTCTTAGGCTTGATTGCTCTGCGGAACCACCCATTCCTGCCCAGGGCTGTACTGCCCTCTGTCATTGTTTCAGGCTTAAGTCAGGCAGGGGAAGTAAGGCAGCCAAGAAATTAGGAGACTTCTCACAGACAGAATAAGGACTTAGGCTATGTCAAAGCTGAGCGGTGAGGGTCCATCACCCCCTTTTTCTATAGCCCCCCAGGTCCTTCCCTGAGGGCCCCTTTGTACCATGCCTGTCTTAGGTTGTCCCTCCCTTGAGGAATCTTACCTATTATTGGCTAACCAGTCATCCTCCTGGGGCCAAGCAGGGTGAAGTAAAAGGGGACAGAGGCAGCGCCCCTGCCTGGGAGATAAGCTTTGTCTCCTTAGTGGCTTATGGTCCCAAGGTCTCTTTATTTAGCCTTAGCCATGAGGGTTATAGCTTATGAAACCAGGCAGGGCAGTTCCCAACAGAGGAGGGCAAAGGGAAAAATTGGGACAACTGTAATAATCAATAATATATACTTTAAAAAAGATATAAGTAACATACCGTACAATTCACCCACTTAAAATACACAGCTCAGTATTTTTAAAGTATAGTTACAGGGTCTTATAACCGTCTAATTTTAAAACATTTTTCCCTTCTAAAAGATACCTTGTAACATTAGCAGTGTCATATGATAACTCTGTGTCTAACTTTTTGAAGAAATGCCAGACCATTTTCCAAAGCAGTTGTACCATTTTACATTCCCATTAGCAATATATGAGTTCCAATTTCTCTACATTCTCACCAGTACTTATTTAAAGTTTAGTCTGTCCTATTTTCTGCCTTTTTGGATGTGAAGTAGTGATAGGAAGTAGTATTTCATTGTGGTTTTGATATGCCTTTCCCTAATGACTAATGATGTTGAGCATATGTTTATTGGCCATAACTACTTTGGAAAAGTAGTTATCCAGACCCATTGACTCTTTATTGGGTTATCTTTTTATAATTGAGGTGTAAGAGTTCTTTACGTATACTGGATATAGATCACTTACCAAATACATGGTTTGCATGTATTTTCTCCCATTCTACATGTTATCTTTTCATTTTCTTTATCGGATCTTCTGAGACACAGAAGATTTTAACTCTGATTAAGTCCAGTTTATCTGTTTGTTTGGCTTTTTTTGGTCACTTCTGCTTTTGGTGTCATATCTGTGAAACTATTGCCTAGTCCCTCAGAGTTTTATAGTTTTAGCTTTTACTTACTTAAATTGATCTTAGGAAAGGAGATGGGATGGGGGAGAGAGAGAAAGTGAGACATTTGTTCCACTTACTTATACATTCATTGGTTGCTTCCTGTATTATGCCCTGACCAGAGATCAAACCTGCAACCTTGGTATATTGGGACTATGCTCTAACCAACTGAGCTGCCCGGCCAGGGTTGTAGTTTTAGCTTTTAAATTTAGGTCTGTGATCCATTGTAAGTTAATATTTATGCATGGTATGAGGTAAGGGTTCAGCCCCATTCTTTTACATGTTAATTGGCTAGTTATTCCAGCACCATTTGTGCAAAATACTATTTTTTCTTCATTGAATTGTTCTGACCCTCTTGTCAAAAATTAGTTGGCCATGAATGCAAAATGTCTTTTTGTAACCTAGACTCAAAAGCAGCACATTGTCACTTCAGCTTTATTTTGTGTTAGAAACAAGTCACTAAGTACACCTCATACTCAAGTGGAGGGGCATTGTATTCCACCCTTGGAAGGGAAGAGTATCAAAGCATTTGTGGACATATTTTAAAGCTACCACAATAATATTGTATCAAGAAAACAAAAATTAATTTGTTTAATTTAGAATCATTAGATCATGCTCCAGGTTGTGTGAAATGGGATCAGAATTTACTGCTGTATTGATTATACAAAGGTGGTGTGTTTTTTAATGTTCACTTGGCATATTTAGACTGCTTATATATAGCAATAAAAAGAATTAGATTAAAAAACACATCTTTGAGAAACAGTTTTGATTGTAAACCCATGTAAACTTGAAACGTAATGGAATTGTGAAATTATCTGAAAGATCCAGTTATAGTTTCCTTCTAATGCTTTATTGGATTTATGAACATTCAATAAAAATATGAGGGAGATCTAAGTGTTTTAGGTATAGGCCTCAAATGAACAGAGCAACAAATGGCAAGTACTAAGCATTCATTGGAAATCTGTATTTTTAACCTGTAGGTAGTATCTTAGTCTTATTTATTTATTTATTTATTTATTTATTTTTTTGGTTCAACTTAATATACCATTGGATGTCTAATAGCTTCTCAAATTTCACCTTTCCAAAACTGAACTGATATTTCTCCCTCATACTTTTTCTTTTTGCCTTCTTCCTCATTATAGCAAATCAAAACCACTTTTTAGTTGCTCAGACCAAAATCTTAGCATTGTCCTTCACCTTTGTTAGTACAGATCCTGTGAGCTTTTTCTTCAAAATATACCCAGAATCTAACTGCTTATTATCTTTATCACTACCCCCCTTCCTCCAGTTCAGTCAGCCGGTAATGTCTTCCCTGGTCTAACGCGGGACCATCTAACTAGCTTTCCTGCTTCAATATTTGCTATCTGTAGTCTAGTTACCACATGGCAACTATAGTAGTTCTCTAAAAACAAATCAGATCATGTAATTTTCCTGCTCAGATTCTGTAATGGCTTCCTGTCCAATTCAGGATAAAGCAGGCCCTTTGTATTCTGGTGCCACAGTAACCTCACCCCTGTTATTTTCCCCCAGCCATCTATTTCAGCTACACTTGCCTGATTGTTTCTTAGACATGTCAAGCCTACTATCTCCTCAGGGCCTTTGGCCTTTTCCCATCTTTCTGGAATTCCCTTCCTCTATATGAATGTATGGTGTGTTCCCTAATTTCCTTAATTTTCAGCTTCTCAGTGAGGTATTTCTTGATCATCTTTTGTGTATTAACAATTCTACCCCCAACAATCCTCCTCCCCCCTTAGCTTACTCTATTTTTCTTCATAGCATTTGTTACCATTTGACATACACGTTTACAGTTCCTGTTTTCCTCCACTAGATTATAAGCTCCTTGAAGGTAGGGACTTGGTCTGTTTTGTTTCACAGCGGTATTCTAAAGTGCTGGCTTATAGTAGACACGCAAGAAAAATTTGAATGTTGAATGAATTTACAGAAATTAGTGGAAAAGGAAACTGAATGGGTTTTCTTTCTTTTTTCCTTTTTGTGTCATCCATTTAGCCTAAAGGTTCTTCTTTTATTTCTTTAATAGTGGTCTTGAAATACTAACTGAGCCTGATACATTACTATAAAACGTTTTGTTTCACAAATCTAGTTCAACCTATTTTATTGATAATGAAATCAAGTCATCACCATGTTAAGTATTCCCATAGTTTTAGCCAGTTAGATAGTGGTACAGCTAACACTAGAAGACAAGTCTCTTGAATCACAGTTCATTGATTTTTTTTCACTACTTTGTGATACCTTAATATGAGACCAGACTTTGAGTCAGTTTCTTAAAGAAACAAAGAACTAAAACTAAATATATTACTGAGTAGAAATTGAAATAGATGAGCTTTTTGAGAAGATTGATGATATTCAAAACAATGAAATCTGCTAATTAATGATTTAGTTAAAATCATTAACCATTCCCCCCCAGTGGTCATTACAGTATTTAAGTTAATTTCTTATAGGTTTATACTGTGTTTATTGTGTTTGTTTATATTCTCTTTGTTGTTCCTTTTTTAAAAATATCACTCAGGTGCACACGAACTTGAACAGATGCAGCTAATTTTAGAATCTATTCCTGTTGTACATGAGGAAGATCGTCAGGAGCTTCTCAGCGTAATTCCAGTTTACATTAGAAACGACATGACTGAGCCACACAAACCTTTAACTCAGCTGCTTCCAGGAATTAGTCGAGAAGGTATTGTGACTCAAGAATAACGATCACAAATTGGGGGGTGGGAGTGTGTATAACTAAGTAGGGTCTGTGTAGGAAGCTTCAGCTTTTTATCCTTAGATACATGGTTTTCTCCCATATAGTCTTTAGATAATTAAGGTATACCTAACACTTAAACTCTCACTATCCCTTTGTTTGGTCTGGCATTTAGGCTGGTATCTATTTCTTTGCTCCTTTAAATAATTTTCCAGATGGTAAAAGTTTATTCCTTTTTCTTGGTTCTAACTCCATTTACTTTTCCAGCTTATACCTCTAATTATCTACCATAGGTGAGCATATTGAATAACTGGTACTCGCTAAGTGAAATGGAGTTCTCTGAGGGTTATGTGATAAGTAAGTGTGGGTATGAGTAAGAATGTGATTTAGATATGAAAGAGTGAATTTAGTTGGGTGGTAAGGCAGGGGAGCAAAACCTTAGGAGGAGGTGGAGGAATAAGTAAAACTCCATAATGAGCAAACATATTATGTAAGAGTTTGTGGATTGGTATTAGGAGTATTGGGTGCCAAAGTGAGAGTTTGTGCAAGCTTGAAAGTAGTAGGAACTTGGAAAGAATCAAAACTTTCTTAACCACTAAAGCAATTAATTTTCTGTCTCAAAACAGTGACATATTTTTAGATTTGATATTATAAATAAGATAGGAAAGTCTAACTCTTATAGTAATCTTATTTTTTAGGAAGAACATTAGATATGAAAAATGTCTTTTTAAAAAGTTGATTGTGTCTTGCATCTTTAAGAATTACACTGTAGTAAGGTGCATCAATGTCAGGATTGTATAATTCTGTCATGTATCAAAATGTTAGGGATATATAGTTTCCTAAACATCTTAAACTTTCTCTGAATTATACACCCATTATTCATATCACCAACTCTGATCATTCTCCATGGTTCAGGTGAGTATGTGTCAAAGTGTTTTAAAGTAGCAAATGTTTTGAGAAGTAGGCACTAGATGGCGAAATCATGTTGACATGGTCTTCCCCCCCTTCAAATATGCTTGGAATTCCTTTAATAAAAAGGAATTGGCTGTATTTAATTTCAACAGGTTTTGTAGGCTTCCTTTTAAGTAGTGTTACATTCTTAACCAGTCTTCTAGTCTGTCTTCACAATCAGATTCCATTGCTGGCTCTCGTGCTCTTAACCCTGTAGTCACTCTTGTGACATCCCTGTTCGTAACTGAACAGTAGCCACATAGCACTTGATCATGCCTTAGAGTTTTCTGTGGGAGCTCTTTAACAATGCAGGCTATTAAATTAGAATCCACAGGTGGGGTAGGGAGCAGGGTGACTGACTTATGTTTTTAAAACCCTCTACAGGTATGACGTTGCTTAGAGAGGTAAGTGGTTAGGCTCTGGAGTAAGTCATTGGTTCTGTTGCTCTGTCTAATCAAAAGAGACAAGCTAGAAATATAAGACATTGCTGTTGCAGCATTTGCAATCTAGCTAAATTTGCATCTTCTTTTTTCCTACCCTCATTAGGGTGGGGGCCTGTCTCAGTCACCTATAAAACAACCTGAATGTTAGGCTCATGCTAGGATTCATTCATAATGTGTTGAATGACTGTCTTTGATAATGGATCCATTAAATTAATTGTGCAAAGATCCTTGTTATTCACGAGTGGCAGAGCTGTGCTCCCAAGTGCAATGCAGAGTGTTTAAAGTTTCTGAGACTAAAGATTTACTTCATAGATAAGCTCCGTATGAATGAACAGACACATTAAGACTACTAGGAACCCTTCTCTGGTTAATGTCTTAAGTTGAATAATACCCTCTTTTTCATTTTTCTCCATACGTACCTCTCATCCTCCCTTTCTCTATAGTTTACCACATACTCTTACATCTTAGCACACTTCAACACCATTGTTACGGATTTTCTCTAGAGCAGTGCTATTCTATAGAACTACCTACATAATGAAAATGTGCTATGTATATATACCCTTGGGAGGTCAGCCTGGCTAGTTTCTTTCTTATTCCTCTTTTTTTTTTTTTTTTTTTTAAGATTTTATTTATTTATTTTTAGAGAGAGGGGAAGGGAGAGAGAAAAGAGAGGGAGGGAAACGTCAGTGTGTGGTTGCCTCTCGTGAGCCCCCAGCAGGGGACCTGGCCCACAGCCCAGGCATATGCCCTGACTGGGAATCAAACCAGGACCCTCTGGTTCTCACGCAGGCTGGTGCTGATTCCACTGAGCCACACTTGCCAGGGCTTATTTCTCCCTCTTTTTACTTGCTGCCTACAGTTCTCAAATGCTAGGGATTTTACAATACATTCCTCTTGAGTGGTTGACCCTATCTCCTCCTCTGTTCTGAGAATGGTGTTGTGCAGAGTCACCATCCATAACTCTGTGCCTTAGTGTCTCTTGCCTTGAGACATGTGGGCCCTGGACTAATTAAGACTTTTCTTTCTTTTTTTCTTTTTTTTTTTTTCTTCAGGAGAACCAAGAATAGCTTGATATATTGTGAAATGACCTTCTAGATTAGAATAATATAGTAGAGCGGGGAGCACAGGAAAGAATCTCAGCCCTGGGTCACTGAGGGGCGTGAATATGAGCCTTAGGTTTTTTCTGTGTAGTCTTCTTTTAAAATTGTTTTTTGAGAGAGAGAGATTGATTTGTTGATCCACTTACTTATGCATTCATTGGTTGATTCTTTTATGTGCCCCGACTAGGTAACCCCCAACCTTGGCCTATTGGAATGATGCTGTAACCAACTGAGTTACCTGGCCAGGGCCTGTTTAGTCTTTACTGGACTCATTTGAGGGTTGAATGAGATAATGTGATAGGGTCTTTTCCATAGTACAGCTTAGTTTTTAGAGAGAAGGACTATCTTTTCCTTTGAGAAAGAAGGTAAGGATAAGAGGATATGTTACAGACCATAGTGAAGAAGGAGGAATGGAGATTAATATGAAAACGGTTTATCTGTTGAGAATGATAGAGAAGATTGAGAGTGTAAAGGAATGGTGTGGAATATTGCTGAGCACAATAGCAAAGGCCAAATTGAAATTGCATAGTATGAATTGAGATATATGTACTTTGCTGTCTTGCTTTCATTGGTACTGTATGGCTAGGGAGCAAAGTAGATGATGGAAATGATTGAGTTGAAGACTGGTCGAAGTCATATGGCATAGGAATGTGTGGTGGAAGGGCAACCTTTAGGCTGGTGATAGTGTGGCTCAGGCTGGGGAAGGAGCTTAGCAGATCTAACTGATGGTGTTATTGGGAAGAATTGGGTATATGGTAGTTCCACCAGGGACCTAAAATGATCAGGTGCATTGTATGATATGCTGGCATGAGATTGGTGTGAGCAGAGATCAACAAGTTAGTATAACAGAGATGAGGGAATGACGGGAAAGTCTTTTATTAAGCACTAGACACTATGTTTTTAAATTTTTATACCTTATAAGATGTCTGTATATCTATTTTATACATGAAGAAACTGAAGTTCAGCAAATTTAAGTAACGTAGTAATTCAGTGAAATTAATGAGTTGTGGAGCTGATCCTAGGATCTATGTATGAGGTTTAGCCACATGAAATTGCTGTTGTTTGACCGTTTTTAACTAACAAAAATGGTAATTTCTTTTTTTTTTTTTTAAGATTTTTATTTATTTATCTTTAGAGGGGAAGGGTAGGAGAAAGGGAGAGGGAGAGAAATATCAATGTGCGGTTGCCTCTCGTGTGTCCCCTGCCGGGAACTGGCCTGCAACCCAGGCATGTGCCCTGACTGGGAATCGAACCGCAATCCTCTGGTTCGCAGGCCCGCCAAAAATGGTAATTTCATATGGTTCAAATTAATATATTCCTTTTATAACTGGCCATAAAAATGAGATTGGGGTATGTTTCAAATTTTTGCTAGGTTTATTGAATAAATATCTTTTCTTTTTAATCTGTAAATCAGGTGAAGTTTTATTTCTCTGATAAACTTATATTAACTTACCTTTTAATTGTGCAGTCCTTTTGTTTTCCTCTATAGGTTGGTGGACCTTCAGTACAGTTAAGGAACTTTATCTGTTTCCTTTTGCAGCACTGGATTTCCTGGAACAAATTTTGACGTTTAGCCCCATGGATCGGTTGACAGCAGAAGAAGCGCTTTCCCATCCTTACATGAGCATATATTCTTTTCCAATGGATGAGCCAATTTCCAGTCATCCTTTCCATATTGAAGATGAAGTTGATGATATTTTGCTTATGGATGAAACTCATAGCCACATTTATAATTGGGAAAGGTAAATTAATCCTAAATTAGAAAAATGTTTTTTTTAATAAACCACAATACAAGGGGTTTTATTTTTAAATTATATAATACAGTGTCAAATTCTTTAAAAATTTAGTAAATGTCTCTTTGGGTTTCTGCTAAACTTATCTTTGAATAATAGACATTATGGAATTTAACTGTTTAATAGTTACTAATTAGGGTATACATAATAGAAAAAGCTAAATGCTACTTTAAAAACATTTTCAAAGCAATTAAGACATATTTAGTTAATAAAATTATATGATTCTTTAAATGTGGAGGTTGAAGGTTGAAAGTCTAAACCATTTTCAGCTATTGCTTTTGTGAATGTTACAATTTTTTTAAGATGTTAGATGAGAAGATTGAATCTTATGCAATAGAGTATCTCCATAATTGTCTCAAGTTTTTACATAGAGATTATTATGTCTTAAATATAAATTATCATGATACATTCAAATGTTATTTCTCATGACATAAATTTTGGAATCCTTAACATAGGCTCAGTATAAGGATCTTTTTTAGTCTGAACAGTATAAAACATCAAAATGGATAATACACATTTTAAAGAATTCCTTAGCCTCCTTTTAGTATTCCTAAATTTCTAGGGAAGTTTGGATATAATTCAGCTTCAAAGTGAGGTGGTAGCATATAATAATGAATCAACATTATTTAAATCTTAAGGTGATTTTGATATTTAGCCAGGTTTGGGAATCACTAATGACAATCTTAACAACTTGAGGATTTTATATATTTCTGTGTTTAAAAGCTAAATGTCAATTAATAATTAAAGAAGTAGTTAATGTTGAAATTAATTTGTTTACCCATTGCATTTTTAAAAGATTTTATTTATTTATTTTTAGAGGGGAAGGGAGCAGAAAGAGAAACATCAATGTGTGGTTGCCTCTTGTGAACCCCCTACTTAGGATCTGGCCTGCAACCCAGGCATGTGCCCTGACTGGGAATCCAACAGGCAACCCGTTGGTTCACAGGCCGGCACTCAGTCCACTGAGCCACACCAGTCAGGGCAACCCATTGCATTTTTTTCCTCCTAAAATGTGGAGGTATTTGTGAATATGTTTACATACATCTGCTAACCACCTTTTTATTCTTCTGCATGAACATTTCTATTCTGTACATACAGTTCTTTCCATACATAACTCAATTTTTTTTTAATCTGTACTTTTTAAAAATTTTATTGACTTTTAGAGAAAGGAGAGGATGGGAGAGAGACAGACGTTGACTTTTGTTGTTCCAGTTACTTGTGCATTCATTGACTGATTCTGAATGTGCCCTGACCAGGGAATTGAACCCACAACCCTGACATATGGCGATGACACTCTAACCACCTGAGCTACCTGGTCAGGGCTCTTCATTTTCTATCATATTTAAGTTATCTAATCTCATTACGGTTTCCTCCTTCCCATCTCCCAACCATTTCGTATGTGTGTCTCCATCTGCCTCTACCTGGGCATGGTGTGGTCACCTTGCTGTGAGGTATCAGGAGAGGATACTGCATTCAGTAACACATATATATGGAGAGTTTTGTTTTTGTTTTTTTCCAGTTTGTTAGTGACGAGTTCCAGGAAGTCTTCCTCTAAGTCTAGTATGGCTATTACCAGTAGAGTGAAAATCTTTAAGAGACCTGATTAAGATTAGAGATCTGCATTTTGTGGCCATAAAATGTTTTGTCTCTGTGTGAAATTGTGTTAGAATTAAACTATAAAGATGCCGGTCATTCAGATATTTATCTGCAGTTGTGTTTGAGGTGGATAAAAAATAGAGAAAAGAGGAAATAAGTTTGAAATGATACTTGGTCTTATTTTAAGAATGGAGGACTCCAGAGTTTTATTATTACATCATTGGTAATTACCAAATATTGCCTCATATTGTTATATTGTTCTATATGGTTACAGAGATTACCTATTTATTAAGATTATAAGTTCCCCTGGCTGGCGTAGCTCAGTGGATTGAGCTCGGGCTATGAACCAAAGGGTCGCGGTTCGATTCCCAGTCAGGGCACATGCCTGGGTTGCAGGCCAGGTCCCCAGGGGGGGCCATGTGAGAGGCAACCACACATTGATGTTTCTCTCCCTCTCTTTCTCTCTCCCTTCCCCTCTCTCTAAAAATAAATAAAATATTAAAAAAAAAAAAAAAAAAGAATGTACCTTTCCTTTAAAAAAAAAAAAAAAAAAGATTATAAGTTCCTAGAGGGCAGGGAAGGCTCAGGACTTAGGCTCCTATTATCCCCTCATAGGCCTACCCCAGTGTTTCACATAAAAGGCACTCAGTGAATTTGAAAATGAAATTAGACACTTGGACTAACAGTAATATACTGGTTTTTTTCTTCCAGGTATCATGATTGTCAATTTTCAGAGCATGATTGGCCCATCCATAACAACTTTGATGTTGATGAAGTTCAGCGTGACCCAAGGGCTTTGTCTGATGTCACCGAAGAAGAAGAAGTACAAGTTGATCCGCGAAAATATTTGGATGGAGAACGTGAAAAGTATTTGGAGGATCCTGCTTTTGATACCAATTACTCTACTGAGCCTTGTTGGCAGTACCCAGATCATCATGAAAACAAATACTGTGATCTGGAGTGTAGCCATACTTGTAACTACAAAATGAGGTCATCATCATATTTAGATAACTTAGTTTGGAGAGAGAGTGAAGTTAACCATTATTATGAACCCAAGCTTATTATAGACCTTTCCAATTGGAAAGAACAAAGCAAAGAAAAATCTGATAAGAAAGGCAAGTCAAAATGTGAAAGGAATGGCTTGGTTAAAGCCCAGATAGCTCTAGAGGAGGCATCACAGCAACTGGCTGAAAAAGAGAGGGAAAAGAACCAGGGATTTGACTTTGATTCTTTTATTGCAGGAACTATTCAGCTTAGTTCACAACATGAGCCTGCTGATGTTGTTGATAAATTAAATGACTTGAATAGCTCAGTGTCCCATCTAGAATTGAAAAGTTTGATATCAAAGTCAGTAAGTCAAGAAAAACAGGAAAAAGGAATGGCAAATTTGGCTCAGTTAGAAGCCTTGTACCAATCTTCTTGGGATAGCCAGTTTGTGGGTAGTGGGGATGACTGTTTTCTCATAAATCAGTTTTGTTGTGAGGTAAGGAAGGATGAACAGGTTGAGAAGGAAAACACTTATACCAGTTACTTGGACAAGTTCTTCAGTAGGAAAGAAGATACTGAAATGCTAGAAACTGAGCCTGTAGAAGATGGGAAGCTTGGGGAGAGAGGAAATGAGGAAGGATTTCTGAGTAACAGTGGTGAGTTCCTCTTTAACAAGCAGCTTGAATCCATAGGCATCCCACAGTTTCACAGTCCAGTTGGGTCACCACTTAAGTCAATACAGGCCACATTAACACCTTCTGCTATGAAATCTTCCCCTCAGATTGCTCACAAAACATACAGCAGCATTCTGAAACATCTGAACTAAAACACTCAGCAGACATTTCTCTTTGTATTCTTCATGAAATGTGTTTGTCTTTTATATTACTAGTGTTTAAGTCATTTTTTTTTTTACTTGAATCAGGTGGTGTCATTTAGAAAGGATTTTATTAGTTCTTGGTTTTTAAAATCCAGACTTTTTTCTACATGTGAGATGGTTTTCATTTTAACTGGCATGTCGTTTGCACACAAAAATAAAGAATAGAGCAAAATAATGCAATGCAGGAGGAGACAAAAAATGCACTAGACAAGTAAAAAACATTCTCTCATAGAACAGTGATCTGTTTTACAGGAAACAAAAATCTTGCCTTGAAATTTACACAGTGAGTCTGTACATAATTGCATGGAAATATCTATTTTTTTCCTAAAACATTTTTCATTCATGAGTATTTTCAAGTTTTTCATACTGTACACATTTCTTAAAACACATGATACCAGCAGCAACTGAAAATGAATGCCGAATTTGGTACACATGTGTTATCTACCTCAAGGTAACAAAAGTATGTGGCAAAACATAGACCACCCCTAGTGCTTCGCAATATGCACTTCTCTTTAGCCAGCGTCTCTTGTAGTAAACTGTTCTTGAGTCACTCACCATTTATAAATGTTCTGGTATGCATTCTTTATAGTGAAGTGTTACTACATCACATCTTATTTATTTTAGCAAATCAGTATATTTTCTGTATTAAATTATAAAAAGTTAACTTAGTTTTTGAGATTTATTTGCAAATACACTTTTTCCATTGGCACTATGGTTTGTTGCCTACTTAGCTGAATATATAATGTCAGCTTATTCTAAGGCTGTCCACGTACTTAATTCACTTAAGTATTCATTTTAAGTAAAGTGCTCACTGTGTATAGGAATTTGTATTTTGGAGGTGCTTGATCTATCTACAAAGAAAAATTAGGAATTACTTTATTACAAAATGCTCCTAGAAGTCTTAATTGTGTTTATTTTTAAAAAAACTGTAATGTTAGACTTGTGTGCATGAAAGTAATTAAGGTACATCATTATTGTAGTTTAAAAGTTGTACACGATAAGACATATTTTGTTTTTACTGTATGTTTTTACTGAATGATCTATTCCCATCCCAAGGCAAGCATGAATAAAATTAGGTTAAATGTAGCATGTGGCATTGGAGTTTCTTAGAATTTGTTTCATCCATTTTATTTTATTTTATTGAATACTGTCTGTATCTTTGGTTATCCTGTTTGAAGAAAATGGACAAATAAAACCTGGCCAGCAAATATGGCTCCTGTATAACTCCTTAGATAATTAAAATTACCTGCTAAAATGAAAATTACCGGCAGAATCTTTGTCTAGTTCCACTTTACAGCATTTTTGAATTGTGGCTGTATCTTTTGCTCAAGAATTTACCCTTTTACCTATCTAAATATAAAACCATTCTTCTTTCACCTCACTCTTCTGTCTTTCACCTGTGTTTTGTACAGAGCCAGTTCCAGTAACACCTGGACTTCTTCCTACCCAAGACCTGTTCATTGATTTCATTTGGATTCACAGTTTTCAAAAAAGCAAATACTATCTGGATGAATATCATTGTCACTGTTGTGAATTTAAATAATATATATATATATCCAAGTCACCTTAAACAGGCAAGCTCTCAGAGGGGAAGCTTTCGGCTTTTCACCATTAGACATGATGTTAGCCATGGATTTCACGTATGGCCTTTATTATGTTGGAGTAGTTTTCTCCTATTTTGTTTTTTTAATCGTGAAAAAGTGTTGAATTTTGTCAAATGCTTTTTCTGTATCAATTGAGATAGTCATGGTTTTGTCCTTCACTTTGATAATGTGGTGTCTCAAATTGGTTTTTACATGTTGAATCGTCCTTGTATTCCAGGAATCCCACTTGGTTGTGTTTTACTGTTCTTTTAATGTGTTGTTGGATTCAGTTTGCTAGTATTGTTTTTAAACCTCACCAGAGAACATGCCCGTTGCCTTTAGACAGAGGGGAAGGGAGGGGGGAGAGAGGGTGAGAAACACTGATGGCTGCCTCTGGCACACGCCCCAGCTGGTGATAGAACCCACAGCCTAGGTGTGTGCTCTCACCAGGAAGTGAGAGCACATAATTTTGGCTAGTTTATGGAGATTGTCCTCACCAAGGGCATGTTTTATTGATTTGAGAGAGAGAGACATCAGTTGGCTGCCTCCCATGCGCGCCCCTCTGGGGGGGGTCCAGCCTATAACCCAGGTGCATGCTCTGATTGAAAATTGAGCCTGCAACCTTTTGGTGTACAGGGTGACACGCCAACCAACGGAGCCAACCAGCCACAGCTGGAGATTTCTTTTGTTTCTTTGATTGGGCTCTGATTTCCCAGTTTCTTCATGTGTCTTATTTTTTTGTTATGATTTTTGCATTTGAAGAAACAGCCACCTCTGCCTGTGATTATAGCTTGGCTTTGTAGAGGATCTTGGGGCACCTCAAACCTTTTATGGGGATGTGTCATCTCTGTATTGGTGTGTGTAATCCCCTTGCCCCCAACAGACTTGACAGTTTCTTTTAAATGGAGGTTTAAGTCTCTTATTCCTTCTGGTGTCTTGTCTGAAGACTGTGGATTCTCTGGCACTACAACTCACTGAGCCCACTTCTCTCAGTGGCCCCCAGGCATCCAAATTAGTGCTTTGAGGCAGGTCACACTGGAATCAGTGTCTTGGGCAGCCCTCCCAAAGCCTGGAACATTGGATGATTGTTCTCTTTCCCTCCTGAGGAAGAAGCTGTGAGGCGAGCTTTTTCTCCTGATTGTGAGCTCTGCTGGCTTGGGGGAGGGACTGACATAGTGGAAGTGAAACAGTTTTTCTTACCCTTTTCAATGCACCTATTCTTGGCTCCGAGGTTGTCTGGGGTAATGTGACTTCCTGACTGGTTTCTAGAGTTCTCCTAAAGGCTTTATTGGACCGTATATTGTTAGACTGATATTTCTGTTGGGGCAGTGAGGTCTCAGGCTTCCTATTCTGCCATCTTGCTTATGTCCAAAAAAAACTCATTTTTTAAATGACTAATTCTGACTTAGAGGAATGTCCTGCTGTCTTGCAGCTTTCAGACTTCTGGTATGGCCTTTGTCAATAGATTTGGCACACCTCTGAACCAATGGCTTGGCATCACAATTTTTAGAGCTATGTCTGAAGCTTGGATGTCAGGTTTAATTTGCAGCCTGTGTTGTACCCCACCCGTCCACTTTTTTTTTTAAAGATTTTATTTACTTACTTATTTTTTTTAGACAGACGGGAAGGAAGGGAAAAAGAGAGGGACAGAAACATTAACGTGTGAGAGAAACATCGATTGGTTGCTCTGACTGGGAATCGAACCAGTGACCTTTTGCTTTGCAGGACAACACCCAACCAACCGAGCCATACCAGTCAGGGTGGTGGTTATTTTTTGAAATGAGATTTCAGTCATATAGGAAAAGCATAATTTTTTAAAAAATGTATATACCACTTTTGCTTTTGTCCATCTAATTTTGATTTGCATCAGATGAGTATCTACAGAACACAGTTGAATCCCTCTATTTAAACGCCCCACAACACATTTCCCTGCCTCTCCTCAGAGGCAGATACTTTTCTGAATTTTGCTTATCATTCTCATGCATAGTTTTATACTTTTTGTGATTTTGTAAACGTAATATTTCACGTTTTAAAATCTTATATTTTTCACATCTTTTTTGAAATTCACATTCTTTGCTCAACATGTCTGAAATTTAATATGTTGATATATGAGGCTCTAATTCCATTAGTTGCTGTGTTGCAGTGTATCCATTTTTAAAATGATGTTTTTAAAATTTTTCTCCTACACACACATTTGCAGTGAGAATTCTTGTGAATGTGTATGAGTGTCTTTAGGGAATGTATCTAGAAGTAGAATTGTTGGGTCACAGAGTATGCATGTCTTCAAGTTTCCAAGTGATGTGGACACCGGCCTGCAGTGTCCACAGTGTTGTGGCTGAGACGAGACAAATGGGACGGCACAGCCACTCTCTTAAGGAGAGAGCGCCTCAGCCACTCTCTGAGGAGAAGAGCGCGCCGACCCTTTCCTTGACAGGCTTTTATTGCTTTCCAGGCACATTACATCGAGGATGGTCCTCATTTACTATGCACAGGTTTGCTTTAGGTGGTTACCTTTTACAGAAAACAAGGAGAGGATGTTGCCTAATTACATCAAAAAAGAAGGATATTTGCAAATGTAAAGGGAAAAGTGGTTGAACTGGTTACACTCGTCCTTGGAAGGTTTAGTATAGATTTTAGGAAGTTACTTTAAAGATATGCAGTAAACGTTTGCTGCCTCAATTCAGGGTGAGGGAGTTTTAGCAAAAAGCAAGTCTCAAAGCAGCCTAGGTACGATGCAGGCCTGATTCCCCACAGGAGAACCTATCCGTGGGTGTGTGTCCTGTGTGCTGGACCTCGCTTTCTACTGGCCTTTCTGAGTGGGAGCTGGGCCCACACCACGCAGAGCAGTCTCCTATAACTAAGATGTCATATTGCTGTCCAAAAGGGACAGATTTACATAGATTTACACTCCTGCCAGTGGGATGAGTTCCTGTTCATACACATCCTCCCCAAAAAGAAACCAAGTCTTTTTCATTCAGTTAATTCTACCAGGCTTGCTTGTGTAGTGTACTTTACCTACGATAGGAATTGGACTTCCTCATTCCAAATAACGATGACAAAGTCATGAGTGCACCTCAGGGATCCTTGTGCAGCCACATCAGTAATGATGAGATAGTCTTGTTTTTTATTTCCTATTGCAGTCACTGCAGTTTGGGGACAGGTGGTTTACATCTTAAAGGCTGAGCCAATTACATAACTTACATCTACAGAGGGAAAGAGTATCATGAATCGAGGTGTTACCGAACAGGACCAATGTGGTGGGGTACGATATACTGTTACTGAAAGGACCCCCCACTAGGTTCGCTATGCCCGCTGCCAGAGGAAAGATGTTTCTCAATGCCAAAGATTTGTGAAAAGGAAAGGAAATATTTATTTAAAGCTATATGGACTTAAAGTAGTGACCTAATGTCTTCATTAAAATACTAAAGTCCTTTAGGATACTCACAGATGCACGCAGTCTTTCTGCCTCTGCCCTAATCTGGGGTACCATATCAGGAAAAGAAGTAGCAAGTACGTGATTCAGGCTCCCTGCACCATCAGCTGTGTTGCCACCAGGATCTCCAGTTAATCCAAAGTCATGTGGCATCTTCTCATGGCCCACCAGCAAGAGTCCTTTCACCCCTTTTCTTCAGGCAAAGTCTCTCCTGCTTCCTAAGCCATGTGACAAAAGGGAGCATCCCAAAGCTGTGTGGTTCTCTCCCGGCCAAGCTGTGGGGGTCCCCACTCTGGTCAAAGCCACATGGTTCTCTCCTGGCAAAGCTGCAGGGGGGTCTCCACTCTGCCAAAACGGCATGGTTCTCTTCCCCCACCAAAGCTACGGGGGTCCCCACTCTCGCCAAAGCTGCGTGGTTCCTCTACTGCCACAGCCCTGTGGTCCTGTCTTCAATGGCTGCTATGTCGGGGTTTAAATCCCCTTACCAATCTTCCTCTGCAGGCCCATTTCCCACCCCTCCTACAATCGGTCACACCTGCCAACATTCCTGTATTCTTCCATCTTTACTGGGCTGCCATAGTGAGTCTGGGCAGGCGTGGCCCATGGCGTGGAGCCAATCATCTCTAAACTCTCACGTAGGTGCTGTAACCAGGGGGAGTCGCTTTTCAGTTACATCCTGGGTTGAAGTCACTCCCACCCTCCTGGCTCAAAGCATGGCCACAGCTGTTTAACATATCTATGACACCAGTTAAAGGCTATAGATATGTTAAATTACCAGGCCAGAGGTAGCAGCGAAACTGTTACTGTACAAAACAGCTCTCAATGGCCCTGGTCCCGTGTGTCCCTTCCCCCAACTCACACCTCTGGTGGGTGTGTGTGTGTGGGGGGGGGGGGGTGAGGACATCCTATATATCTTTCTAATATTTCCTGGACACCTTGAGTTCTGGACCCCATTCCAGATCCCTATTTGGGGCCCCCCTCTTGACTGCACCGTGTTATAAAAGACAGAAAACTGTACAAGATCAACAATGAAAATAAAAATTAAAAAAAAAAATGCAATGCAACATGGAATCACCTTTGCTTCTAGGTTAAATAATGTAGGTGCTGCTCCTTAGAAAATTCGTGTTTTATTTACAAGTCCTGTTATCTGTCAGCTGCTTTCATGTGTATTTACAGCATGTTTAATTAGTGGGCTCGTCCTAGTGTTTGTTCTTTGACTGGGTGGCTCACCTCCGATCTTAGTCTTTTCAGTTCCCATTTGCTGTTGAGTCAAAATCAAGAGAGGCTCTACTCTCAATGAGTCTTGTACCCTATGCTTGTTCATACCAGGATTGCTTATCATTCAGGTCTACTGTCATCAAAATCTGGCTAGTGAAGCAAAAGGACAAACTGGGAAATGGGAGATCTGAATTCTGGATCCAGTTTCACTGCCACTTTCGCTTGGGTGTCACGTCTCTGTGGGTTGAAGTTCCTTATTAACTGGAAGGTGCAGATTACTTGGGCCCAACAGTGTAGTCCACTGGGGACAACTGAACGGGAGAGTGCCATGCTGGATTCTATCCCACTATGGCAGTCACAGTGATTAGACCCTTGTATAATAGCTACATTGGACTGGGTGCATTCGTGTGCCTTTTAAGCAGATGGAGAATGAAATTTTATGTTTGGTGCACCCTTACCACTTGACTGGTAGAGGTAAAAGTATTGGAACCCCACGACTGTGTACCTTTGAGATAGCAGTGTGAGCTCACCCAGCTCTTTCCGCATGGTGCCTGAGGCAGTCTCCTTAACTAAGCCAGGTGGAGAGAAGGATCTGAGAGCTCTTCCAAGGGTTGGTATGTAAAGATCTCCCAGAAGAGACGTCTGACCCGCATGTTGCAGCGCAGGCTCCGTTCCAACACAGAGGCCTAGCAGTCAAGATTCTAATGGTTTGTGTGTTTGTTTTCAATGCCTTGGTGGTCATGGCAGTGTTACAAATCTGGCTAAGAGTACTTACCTTCCATTACAACTGCCCCTCTCTGCAATGCCTTGCCAAGAGTGCTCTTGGTGTTCTGCCAGATCCTGGTTCAAACACTAGACCAAGCGTGCTTCTTCCTGTCCAGCTTAAACCACAAACTTGGATCCATATTTGTCTGTATACTTGGACCTTGCTTCCAACCGTGCTTACCATTCCCACACCCACCTAACCTGAATCTTACCGATGACTTTGGCTGCCAACTGAGACGTTGAACTTTGTGGTATTGCGTAGTCTTCAAGCACACATGCTTCAGAGTCAGATCCGAACTAAAACACTGTATTCTGCTGCTTACCAGCCTTGTATAGGTTTTTTAGCCTCTTCATTTTTCTCACTTGTCAAACAGGGCAAATGACAATTTCTGGGGTGGTTGTAAGGATTTTAAAAGGCTGTATACACAAAGCTGTTTAGCATAATGCCTGGTATTTCATAAATTACCATTGCTCTTGTCCTGTTTGAATTATTGCCCTTGTCCCTCACAATGGACTGAAACTCTGACATTGATTTTGCTTTCAGTATTGTAGCCCCTTATCTGAGTACGTTAACTTCTGTTCTAGCCTTACTGTTCATCAGCTCTGCCCAGCTCCTGGCTCCAGTTTTTGGTCTTTGTTAGCCACCCAGACCTGTAGCTGAACAAGCATCTTCACTTGGAAGCCAAAGCCTGGGAGTCGTCTTGTACTCTGCTTTCTGAAAACACACATCTGAGCCACCAGGGAATCCTATGGCAATGTCAGAATCTAGCCATTTCTCACCATTGCTCCACTGCTGTGTGACCTAATCCATCATCATCATGTGCCTCTCGGGACTGTGAGTAGCCTCCTCACAGGTCTCCCGGGGCCCCTTTCGGTTTATTACAGTTTATTTACATAGCAGCCGAAGTGATCCTTCTGAATCTTACCATCTTGCTTCTCTAGCTAAACTTGATTGACCCCTTCTTAGAGGAAATGTGAAAGTTTTTTTTTAATAGTTCGTTTTTTTTCATGGAAGTCTTTACCAAAACTGGCAAGGCCCGGTCCCCTGCTCTCTCTCTCGAGAGCTCACGTGGCTGGCTCCAGGTGTTTACTAGCTCTTCCTCTAAGTGGAAAGCTCCTGGCCAGAGCTGCACCACTGTCGGCCTCCCTTCTTAGAAGTCTGTTCCACTGTCCCCGTATCTCAGGGGCTGTGCCTGACTAGTGTATGCAGAAGAACACATCCATCACTACTACGCATCTGCCCTGCCTGATTTTTCTTCCCAGCACATACACTAATGCATTACATCGTCACTCCCTCCACTTAAAATACAAGCTTCTCAAGGCAGGGGCTTCATCGGTTTTGTTCACTGCTGTATCTCTAGGCCCTAGCAAGTGCTCAGCACATAGTAAGTGCTCAGTATTCACTGGATGGATGCAGGCATGAAGGAAACGAATGATGAGTGCTTTTTTCTAAGTTCCTTCTGCATCGATGGGGCTCCAGAGCAGTGAGACTCTGTGATAGGTCCGGGAGCTGCTTATTAGCTTTGAGGTCGTGCTATGGTATCATCATCCATGGTTCTCCAACTTTATATAATTTGCAGGGGGACTCTAACTTTGTTCCTTAGGTCTCCAGACTCAGCAAACTCTTAAATTGTAGTCCCAAGAGCAGTTAGAAATCCTCAGGCAATGTGTTCTGGTCTGGCAGGTTTATTATCCTGAATTCCATTTTCAGATGTGGGTGCAGTTTAGGTTAACCACCGCATTGCCCCTGACTCGGTTGCTTGCCCGTTCTCTTGTTCTCTGTTGGAATGACTGTACCTGTCAGGGTTGCACAATATGCTCATGACCCAGTTAAGAGGGTGGCAGGCAGTTTGTTTTTTAACTGCCTCTTTACTATCCCTGTTAATCATAATGCTGCCACATGAGCCAGGCCTAGATTATATGTTTAGTTAAGGATCTTTGGCAACAGAAACCATCTCATGCCAGCCTTTAAAAGGGGGAATTTTATGAGGATTCAAGGGTGACTCATGGAGCCCCAGAATTGGGCCTTAGAACCAGGCTGGAGGGCACGGGCAGCCCAAGGAAGATTAGGCTGTTTCTCATCTCTGCCTCATTTTCCCCTGACCACTGGGCTTTCAGGTCCAAAGATGGCTGCTCATTGCTCTAACTTTAACTGTAACTCCAGCTATGTAGAATTCTTCTGTCTGGCTCTCCATCCCTCTGCCTGTTTCTTTCTCCCAATTTGAAGTTTTTCTGGGAGGAAATCATATTAGCCCGCCCCTTGTCCAGTGTACTGTGGCCAGGTGGCAGGGTTGTGCTGAGGAAACCCTGCTTCTGGGAGTTGGTCCTGGGTGGAGAGTGGAAGGCAGACAGCAGGGTCGTGTCCAGGTGGCTACCCTGGATGTGCCTGCAGCCCAGGGTGGCAGGTCGTCTTGTTCCTCTTAATTTATAGTCCCCTGTGGACCGTTCTGGGGGCACTGCTTCTCCAATGGGAGCCCCTGGGGGTCCACCAGGCATTCATTCCACTGACTTGTCTCTTGCTGGGTCGTCAGATCAATCTAGAGCTTTATTGATCACAGTTTTTTACTTGTACAGTGTTTGATGATTTTTAAAGTCTACTTTTTTTTAGACAGCACATGAGATTCCTAATAACCGAAGAGGTCAAGTGGGCCAGATATTATCTGCATCTGCATGTTAAGGATACAGAAATAGAAAAACTGAGGAACCTGCCCAAGTTTGGGCAGTGGTGGAACCAGGATTAGAACTCAGGCCACCTAATTCTTAGGTGCTTTTTCAGTTTTTGTTTTTTATAGTAAAATAAAAATGTGCCTATATGTCTGCCAAATGACACACTATTCAATGTACTTCTTTTTTTGTGTTGGTGGATTAAATCCTAAATCATTGGTTTAGCAATTTTTAATTTTAAAACATACGTTTTGTTTTATGCACTTACTACTATATAATTATTCTGAAAGTTATTCATTATGAGATAATAGAAAAATAAGTATTACTAAAACCCTTGTAATTCCCTAAGTGAAAAGAGCACTAGGAGCATGTTTTTTTCTAATATTTGGTCTTTGACTCCATTTCCTCAGCTTCTGGGTGGGGGGCATCTGGCCACCAGAAAGACCAAGCTGTGATTAGAGAAGCCTGCATGTTCAGCCCCAGCCTCATTCTCTAGGGGAAAGGGGCTGGAGATGGAGCTAGTGATCTCTCACGCCTATGTGGTGAAGCCTTCATGCAAATCCCCAAAGTAGGGGGTTCAGAGAGCCTCCAGGTTGGTGAACACGGGCGTATGCCAGGAGGGTGGTGCATCCCAAGTCCATGGGATCCCTCCCAGACCTCACCCTGTGTATAGTACCTCTTTATCTGGCTGTTCACCTGTGTGTAATAGCTGGTAAGTGTGAATAAGTGTTTCCCTGAGTTGTGTAATCTGCTCTAGCAAATAATTGAATCCAAGGGGGAGGAGGTCATGGACACCTCTGATTTATAGCCAAGCTGGTCAGAGGTTATGGGTAATCCGGGACCTGCTACTTGCGATTGCCCTCTAAAGTGGAGGGTGGTTTCACAGGACTGAGAGCTCTTAACCTGTGGCATCCAATGCTATCTCCAGGTAGAAAGCAGCAGAATTGTGGCAGGCCCTGGCCGGGTAGCTCAGTTGGTTAGAGTGTTGTCCCAATAAGCCAAAGTTGTGGGTTTGATCCCCATCAGGGCACATAGAAGAAGCAACCAATGAATGCATAAGTAAGTGGAACAAAAAATTGATGTTTCTCCCTTTCTCAAAAAATAAAAAAATAAAAATAAAAAAATTGTAGGACACCCGGCTGGTGAGGCAGAATTACTTGGTGAGGGAACCTCTCTACCCTGCACACACACCTGGTGTCAGTGTTGCAAGTGTGGTAGTGATGTGAGAGTCAAAGAGAGACGCAAGCGAAGTGTAGGTTTTTGACTCATTCATTTAGTATTTTTATCTAATTCCCTTATACATCATCACAGTTGTGTGATTTATGACTTACCATATCTGTGGTTTATTATCTTCTGGAACATAAGCTCTCCGGGATATGGATCTGTTCCCTGATGCACCTCAACACCTAGAACAGGACCTGCATCTGGTGAACCCTCAAATATCGGTCTAATCTATCTTTGATTTAACAGAAATGTGTAAATGTAATTTCACACATTTTTAGTGCATTTTATTTTCTTTGCTTGTTTCTTCCCAGTTCTCTACTTTCCCTCTCAGAAAGCCTCACCGTACCCAACAGGCAGTCATATGCATCCTTACAGAGTGTTCCTATTTTATATCTACCTCTACACACACAAAATATGTATGCACGCACATGCACATACATTTTCTAGAGTTTAAATGAATGGTGGTTTTTCAAAAATGCCGGGTTGTTGGAATAAACTTCATGTATGTACCACTTTAAGACAGGGAACCTGTCTGACTCATTGATTCAGCTACCTTCATGCTCAGCAGGAGAAAAAGGAGTTCTAAGACTTCTAACTTTAAAATGTTAATTTTTACATTATCTGGGCTCAAAGATGTCAGTTGGGTTCTGTTGTCCATGATTATCAAGTAGCATAATAGAACTTTAGAGGTTCATGTCCATGTTTCACAAAATTTATATGAAACACTTAAAGTCCGGAGGTCTCAGGGAGACACACTCCTGATCACCCTTGTACACAGGACTCAGGATTTCATTCTTATCAGTGTTTCCAGCATGGACTCTCTCAGCGGGATCTTCTGAATGGCTTCATTGTTCAGAATCGGTCTCCTTTTGCACTGACATCGCCAGGCTTATCTGTCCACCTGGGGAACAGAAAGGCACACAGATCAGCACACAGATAAGGAAAAATTATCCCGGATCCCAGCTCATAATCACTGTTAATCGCTCTTCATATATTGTAACTTCCCTCTTTCCTTCCTTGTTTTCTCTCAAGCTAATTGCTTATTCTTCTATATTTAAAAAATTTAAAACATTCAAAAGTGCATAAGATAATATCCTCTTTTTTCCTCTCTCTTTCCTCCAAATACTCCAACCCAGGAAGGACACTACCACTAGCAGTTTGTTGTGAGTTTATCCAGAATCTTTTCTATGCATTTATAAACATACCTACAATTCTTTTTTCAAAATTGGGATCATGTTATACATACTGTTCTGCACCTTACTTTTCTTCTCTAATACATTTTAGGAATATATGTCAGTAGCTTTTGGGTTCTGTTTGTCTTTTTAATGACTTTTTAATGGATGTGTCATTTATATAACCAATTTTCTATGAATGCACATTCATTGTTTACTAGCACAAGCATTGAGGTAGCAAACATTCTTTGTGTGCCTTTGAAACATTTCTGAAGATACAATTCTAGAACTAGAAATCCTGGGGCAAAAATCTGCTTGCACTGGGCCTGCCGATAGATCCCCGCATGGCTGACGTGCAGTCTGTCGGCCTCTGTGTGGCAGCCTCGTTTTCCTCAGCTGGTGCTTCTGACTCAGGCTGTTTCACGCCCACTGGAAACGTTTTGCAGGACAGACCTGGATTCCAAATGGCTGCACTAATATATTCCCACTCTTTCTCCACACGAGTGAGTGCCCCTTTCCCCCCTTCCAGCCAACACTGCAGACTGTTGGGGAGTTCATCTTTTTCATAATGACTTTAAAGACCACTCTCTAAACACATTTGTTACACATGTTGCAAAAGTCCTTCATGATTTTAAAAAATATTATTTATTTATTTATTTTTAGACAGGGGCAAGGGAGGGAGAAAGAGAGGGAGAGAAACATCAATGTGTGGTTGCCTCTCACGTGCCCCCCTACTGGGGACCTGGCCCACAACCCAGGCATGTGCCCTGACTGGGAATGGAGCTGGTGACCCTTTGGTTCACAGGCTGGCACTTAATCCACTGAGCTACACCAGCCCGGGCATGATTTTTACATATGTGTTTATATGTATACATGTTGACATATATTCATATTTTACAGTGTCTTTTCACACTAAAGATTATTTCAATGCACTCAATCTGTCAATGTTGTCCTTTATATATTGTGAGTTTTGTATCATATTTAGAATGGCCTGCTCCACACTGAAATTATTGAGCCATTCTTCTATATTTTCTTTTATTTTTAAGATTTATTTTACATTTATATATCTTTAGTCCACCTCTGATGTACATTTTTTTTTTAATTTTATTTATTTATTTATTTTTTATTTTAAAGATTTTTTTTAAGTACTTTTTTTTTTTTGCCTTTTAGATTTTATTTATTTATCTTTAGAGAGGAAGGGAAGGAGAGAGGGAGAGAAACATCAATGTGCGGTTGCCTCTTGTATGTCCCCTGCCGGGAACTGGCCTGGCAACCCAGGCATGTGCCCTGACTGGGAATCGAACCGCGATCCTTCGGTTCGCAGGCCCGCGCTCAATCCACTGAGCTACACCAGCCAGGGCTCTGATGTACATTTTTAGCAGCTTAATTTTGATATGATTTACATGGCATACAATTCACCCTTTTTAAAGTATACAATGCACGCTTTTTACTCTATTCACGTGCTTGTGCAGCCATCACCACGCTCCCGTTCCAGAGCTTTCATCTCCCCTGCAGAAGCCTTGTGCTCCCGGGCGGGCACCTCGATCTCCACCCCTGTGCGAACGCACCCTCTGCGACCGCCGATTACTCCACCGCCGTCTACTCTCTGTCTCTAGCATCGCCTCTTCCGGGCGTGTCCTGTAGCGGAGTCCAACAGCCTGTGGTCTTTTCTCAATGACTGTTTCGCTGAGCGTACTGTTTTCAAGATTCACCCAGGTTGTAGCTTCTGTCAGTTCTTCATTTCTTCTTTGCTGAATAATTAACTTTCCTTTGGAGACACGTCTACCCAGATCCTTTGCCCATTTTTAAATTGGGTTGGTTTTTTATTATTGAGTTGTAAAGATTCTTTACAGATTTTAGATACAAATCTCTTATCAGACCTGTGATTTGAAAATATTTTCTCCTATTCTGTGGGTTGTATTTTCATAGAATAAGTAGGGAAAGATTCCTTTCTCTTCTGTTTGTTTTTAGAAGAGTTTGTGAAGGATCAGTATTAGTTCTTTTTTGAATGTTTGCTAGCATTCACCAATCAAATCATCTGAGCCTGGGCTTTTCTTAGACGTTTTTAATTAATCGCTAATTATCAGGTGTATTTTTGAGTGTCATGTTAAGGTAGGACTCTAAGTTTTTTTAAAAATAGCAAATTCTTCTAACATCATTTATTGAATAATCTACTTATTCCTACTAATTTTAAATGCCACTTCTTAAGACGACTGACTTCAAATCTTAATTGCAACCTTACTCCTCACGAGACTCAAAAAGAATTTGCTTTATCAGTAGCCGTAATGTTGGCGCCTGGAGAAATTCTTTGTCCTGTTGGCATGAGCGGTTGGAGAACAAAAGGGACCAGGACTGGCTCATGACCGCCCTGCCTGGCCGTGGCTGCGTCAGTGCAGTCCAGGCGGCACACAGAGCCCTCCCCACGCTCCCACGCCATTGTTCGCCAGGCCGGGCGCACGTCCCTGGCTGCCTGCCTGCCTACACTGCAGCAGAGATCCAAGCCAGGCCAGAGGCCGCCCCGGGCCGCTGGCTTTGCTCCTGTGCCTTGGATCCCTGCCTTGAGTGACATCCTGGACTTCGGAATCAGCTTGCCTTGCTGGACCTACCCATCTTTCCTGCACCTTCTGGCGTTATCTTTCTTCTCGGACCTTGGACTTGGTTTATTTTAATTTTAATTTTTTTAAACACACATCAGTGTATCTACCACTCCCTGCACACTTGGGAGCAGTGAGCCCCGGACTTGGCTTTCTTTCAGATCCAGGACATTGACTGTAGTAATTAGCACCTCTTTCTACTCAGTACATGCCTTTGCTTATCCCTGACCTACTCCTGTTGACTGTCTCCGCCCTGACTCATCCCACAGTTGCTCATGATCCGGCATGAACATGCTTGCTCAGCATTGACGCCCAGGACATATGACCCCGTTCTTGATTCTGGACCCTGCACCCTCCCCTGATACTATTACACATAGTAGATGCATGCGAAGCCACAGGAATAAATGAGGAGGTTGAGAGCAAGAGTGAATGGTGAGAAGGGACCAAGGCAGGGCCCGGTGGAACACCAGCACTCCCAGGCCAGAGGGTGGAGGAGCAGCCAGTGTGGGTGCTGAGGAGAAATGACCAGAGGTGGACAGCCAGCCAGGAGGGGCATGCGGTGACTGAGAAGTCAGGACCTGAGAATGCTCCAGGATGGAGGGAAAGGGGGCAGTACCACATACCAAGATAATTCACTTACGACGCAGATTGGAAAGTATGCATGGATTTGGCAACACAAGGGTCAGTGGTGACTTTAGAAAACCTCCATGTCAGTGATCTGGTAACTCAAGGCTTCCCAGTGTCTGCAGATAAGGGGCCTCCACTCCAGCATCACCTCTCACCACTTGTCCTCACTGACCCCAGACTCCAGCCAGGCTGAGCTACTTGCAGGAACAGATGTCACATTCTCTCTGCCTGGAACCCTCTCCTTACCCCCAAACCCCCAGGCCCTTCCCGACTTGCTCAAGTACCATCTCTTCCAGGAAGCATTGCTTGACCCCCAGGTTGGGTTAGGTGATCTTTCCTCTTTTCTCTTCCCATTACATTGTGTGTTGGGATAAGCAAGGTACATTCCCCTGACCCCGGGAGCCTGTCTTGTCCACGTTTGTTCCCCAGTCCTCCGGCTACTGTGTGCCTAAGCATGCAGATATTGTTTTATTTCTGATAATAGAAGCAAGTCTTGGAAATGGAAGTGCGTGTGCGTCCAGCCTCCCTCTGACCAGATAAGTAAACACCTGCAGGCCAAATTGGCTGGCGGTGATGGAGCAGCTGCGTCAGCACCCCCAGCCACAGACGTCTCTTTCCTCTTTGGTTTCAGATAAGTTGAGTTTTCTGAGACAGGCCAGGAGCGCAGTTCCTGGCAACCCAGTCCTTGGGGTCATAGGTTGCAAAATTCCCAGCACTGTCCAGGTCAGAGGCTTTTCATAGCACTACCTGTGCCCTCCTCCCACAGCCCCTGGCCTCTGTCTCTCCTTCCCCCTCTCCCCTCTCCCTGCAGCCCTTCCCTCCTTTACGCACCCATCTCCCAAGTATCTGGTAACAGCCGGTTGACTCACATTTGCTTCTGCACTGATTAACCTCTGCTGGATCTTCCCCCACCCCCAGGTCTCCTTCTCTCCAACTGCTGTTACACCGTGAAAAGGTAGCTGAGCTAGGCCTTTCTGGTTGGGTTAACTCCCCAAGGGAGAGGAACATTCTCTTCTTGGTTTTGTTTTGTTTTGTTTTGTTTTTCCCCCTCAGCTCATGCCTTGCTAAACTGTATTTGCTAATCGATTTCAGGGAAAATGAATTATATTATTACTGACCAAGGAGGCAAGCATTAGAGTGCCAGAAGCTATCTTGAGCCACTCTGAGCATGGCTCTTAGGCGTGGGAGTGGAATTATGCAACATTTACCCTTTACACTCCGCTCGCTTAAAATCCAATCCAAACTCCTGGCTCAGGCAGCTCCTTACTGGAAGGCAAGGCGCCCCCTTGTGGAAGAACGTTGTCCCGGAAAGGTTAGACAGCTCACTACAGTTAAACATCTTGCCCTTTTGGAAAGTCCTTCCTGGGGTTAAAGGTAGAGTAACTCTGCTTTTTAAAATGTGTAATAGCATATATTGTTTTATTCCTGATAATAAAACTGGGCCTACTCATGTTATAAAATTTAGCAAATACAGCAAACTATTAAAAAGATAAAATAATCACCATAACCCCACCTCCCGCAGGCAGCCACTGTCGTCATTTTGATGTCTTTTCTCTATGGAAATGTATGAGAGGTGTAAAGAACCTGTGTGTGATATGGAAGCTAACACATAAAGTTAACAGGTGAGGTCATAGATGTACGTTTGCACACAGATGTCCCCTCCTCTCAGACGGCCTGGCTCTCTGCCGCATGCCTTCCGGTCCCCGAGCCCCTGTCAGCCGGCACCCTGCCCTCACCCCACCCAGTCTCCCGGCTCCCCTGTCCTGCTCTCGTTTTGTTTTCTTCACCACATCGCCTTTGACCTGTTATACAGCTTTCTTATTTCTTACGTTTCTTCATTGAGTTTCTTCATTTCCTCTCTGACACCCTCGAGGTGCGCTCTAAGAAGGCAGGATCTTGTCCGTTTTGTGCAAAGATGTATGTGTTCCAAATGCCTGGTGAAGTAGCAAGCACATAGTAGGTGCTACATTACTCTTTGTGGAAGGATGACTTATGATTATAGGTTTTCCATGTTCATTATTGAAAATTATTTGTAAACATATATATTAAACAAAAAGGTATAATATTCCATTTTATGATTATATCAGGATTTATTTAACTATCCTCCTATTGTATGTCATTTAGGCTGATTATAATTTTCCATCATGATAAATAATATGTTGATAGGCCTCTTTGTACTTAAATCTCTTGTTCTTATTTCTCATGATTGTCTTAGAGTGTATTCCCAGAAGGTTAATTTCTGGGCTGAATGGTAGCAACATTTAAAGTCTGCCTGATGGCCCTGGTCAGTGTGACTCAGTTGGCTGGAGCATTGTCTCGTGCACCCAAATGTTGTGGTTTGGTCCCCAGTCGGGGTGTTTATGGAGGCAACTGACTGATGTTTCTCTCTCACATCAATGTTTCACTCTCCCTTTCCCTTCCTTTCTCTCTAAAAGCAATGAAAAAAAATGTCCTTGGTGGAGAATAAAAGAATAGAAAAATAAAGTCCTGGTGGCCAATATCAAGCTGATTTCCACAGTGCTTATACTGTATTGCAGTCCCCCAGTCCCACCCAATCTTGCTGGCATGGGATAGGTCCTCTTTTTAATCTTGCTTAATTTCCAAGCAAAAAAATTTATTTTTTATTTTAATTTTCATGTCTCTGATTTTTAAAGAAGCTATAAGAATTGTCACAGGTATTGGCCATTTGGTTTTCCCCCCCTGTGGTATGTCAGTTTATATATTTGTCCAATTTTTCAGGGATTTATTTTCTTACTGAACCATACGAGCTCTTTATACTTAATATTTCTATCTTTAGGTATTGCCCTTTGCTCCTTTGTCAGTTATATTTTGCTGAAGTTTAACTTTTTTTTATCCTCACCTGAAGACATGCTTATTGATTTTAAAGAGAGGGGGAGGGAGGAGGAGTGAGAGAGGGAGAAAATCGTTAACTGGTTGCCTCTCATATGCGACCCAACCAGGGACTGAGCCCTCCAGCTAGGCACGTGCCCTGCCCGGGAATCGAGCCAGCGACGTTTCTGTTTACGGGGTGGTGCTCCAACCAACCAAGCCACACCGGCCAAGGCTGATGTTTAACTTTCAATTTAATTATGGCTTTAAAAAATCTAGGAGTTAGGAAGTTCTTTTTATACTTAATGGCTTTTTTTTTTTTTTGGCTATGTGTTTTACTGCTTTTATGCTTAGAAAGTCATTCTAAATGCAGAGAAAGCTTTTCCTGTAGTCCTAGTCTTCATATTTAGTTCTTAAATTAATCTTGGTATATAGCGTATTAAGGTGGGTATCTCAGTTAATTTTCTTCCCCAAATGATCAGGTTTCCAATGATACTTATTAAACAGTTAATGCCTTTCTAATTTATTCCTGATTATTTTATTATTATTTATAAAGTAGTTAAGTGTACTTAGATTTATTCTTGGGGTAGTTATTGATTTGCCAGTTTGTCTAGGTTATTGTAGCATTATAATACTTTTAGTATTTGTATTTTCAACTTTCTCCTGTCTCTCAAAAAAAATTTTTTAGCTACTCTCCACTTTCCAAAATTTTAATGCGATTCCAAGAAGATGGTTCAATTCCATTACTTTAACACACATGTTTGCACAGGTTCAGGCTTAACGACAGTTCCCATTTGCCCTACACTTTGCGGATGACAGCTCACGGCCAGGGTCAGTAACTTCACTCTCTCCCTTTTAAAGATGAGGAAGCCAAGGTGAAATAATGTCAGGCTCTCTTCTACCTCTAGGACTGTCCCCTGGAGCTACTGGAGACCCGAGAGTGGGAGAGCCCGGCTTCTGAGGCCGTCTGTGTGCGGCTCTGGTTGCAGGAGGGGCCGGGTCAGGGCTCACCTCCATGCTCCTGGGGTAAGGTCCTCAACTGTGTCGGTTCCCTGAATTTTCTCTGCTTTTACAGAGATATTTGAGTACAACTCCCAAACGTGGTTGCTGAACTTGGAAGAAAAACAGAAAAATTCACATAGAAATTCAGGCTTCCAACTTTCCTTGAAAAAACCCAGAGAATGCAGGCATTCTCACCTGGCAAAAATCAATGAGAACGTCCACTTTTAGATGAGCCAGGAGTTCGCTGGCCCACATCACTTGCTTGGTTTCTTTGCTGGCCTTGCAGGCATCTGAGGGGATCATCCCAGAGGCTTGGGGCCCAGGAGCAGAACTCTAGTTCAGCCCCCACTTCATCGACCCCGTCGGCTTGAACAGGGGAGCAGGTATCCAGCTGAGAAGTTCCTTGGGAGGTTGTCACAGCGCCTGCCTCCCCCTCCCTGGGCCATGTTCCTTGTGGCCTCCCAGGGCCCCAGCCCAACCTTCGCTTTGCTCTGTGCTAGACAACAGTGAGCTTGCCTTTTCTGGGCTGAGGAAACTCCCACATGTGAAGTCGGAGCTTCCGCTAAAGCAAAGTAGTGGGAATTGCTGCTGGGGTCTCACAGGACTTGGAGTATTTCTGTAAAAGCACACCTCTACTCCTCGTGAGGTGAAGGGGTTTGGACTGATAGCTGTCCCTGACCCTTAAGCTCATGGGATTTCCTGGTATAATAGTGCCCCCATTAATTCTGCAGAAATAAAACTAAGACAGACCAAGTGAGAACACACGACAGCTAACTACTGAGCTCTGGCCATCGAGGGGAGCCAGCCACCACATGGCCCCCAGGAACCCAGAGAAGGCCGATGTCACTTTCTTTTGGTCAATCTGAGATCTTTGAAGCTAAAAGGTCCCTTAGCAGTTACCGAGGCCAACCCACTGGAGCAAGGCATGAGCCAGCTCCTCGTTGCCCCCCAAAGATGGCAGTGTAAGGCTTTTTCTTGCACTTCTATATGTAAAACACTAAAAATAACCCACATCTCCATCGGTCGGGGACTGGTTGAATAGACTATCGAAAATCTACACTAGTGGATCTAACGTTAAATAACATGATATAATACCAGGGAGTGATCTCCAAAATATATGGTTAAGAGGAAAAAGCAAGGTAAGTAGATAAATGAAATGTGGTATATCCAGACAATGGAGCATTATGTGGCAATGAAAGAAACGAAGTACTGAGGCATGCTACGACCTGGACAACCCCTGAGAACATTGTGCTGAGTGAAGGAGGCCGGACACAAAGGGTCACATACTGTATGATTTCATTTATATGAATTACCCACAGCAGCCATTTCCATAGAGAGAGCAAGTAGATTAGCAGTTGCCCAGGGCCAGGGTTGGGGAGCTGGGGAAAGCGGCCAGTGGGCAGTGACTGCCAGTGGGTACATAGTTTCCCGCTGGAGAACTGAAACTGCTGGAATGGTGGTCACCAGCTCAGAGCACTCTAAGAAATCATCGAGTCATGCACTTCAAACAGGTGACTTGTAAGTTATATCTCAAAGCAGCTTCTATATTAAAATTGAATTTGAAAATAAGCAAGGTTAGAGAAGGGTACGATATGCTACTGTTTTCCCAAGGTGGGGTCTAGAACGACAGTGAAAATCACAATGGAGTGGGGAACCCATAACATAAATTGTTATCTACAGGGAGAAAGAGGGAATAGGGTCAAAGGGTCAGAGATAGACGGTAGAATTCTGTGAACAGACTTTGTAGATTTGTTTTTGGGCACATGTAAATGTTTGTATAATTATAAAACAAATTAAAAAATAAATCCCTGCCCTGGCTGGTGTGGCTCGGTGGATTAAGCACCAGCCTGCGAACTAAAAGGTCACTTGTTCGATTCTCAGTCAGGGCATATGCCTGGGTTGTGGGCCAGGTCCCAGGTGCAGGGCATGTGAGAGGCAAGCACATATTGATGTTTCTCTCCTTCCTTTCCCCTCTCTCTAAAAATAAATAAATAAAATCTGTAAAAAATCATTTTTCATTTTCTTTGGAGTTTACTTTCTAGCTCTGTTCTCCCGGAAATCTGATAAAGGTGAAATGTCAGCTGTGTTGCTAGGCAATGCCGCTTGTGCTAAAAATCACCCACTGCATCAGAACAGCGAGAACAGTGAATAAATTAGAAAGACCTGGTGGGAAGCTGTGGCTTTGGAGTTTCCGGAGAATGACTCTTGGAACTGGACATGTCCCTTGAGAGGGATGGAGGCAAGCTAGTCCAATAAAACTGTTACTACACATATTGGTTCCTAAGCAGGACGTGAGGCTTTGTTCGTTGTTTAACTGAAATTCAAGTTTAATCTGCCATCCCGTGTTTCACCTGGCAGCCCGAGGGGATGGGGGTGCCTGGGGAGCTGGTGTGCCATGTTTCCTCTCCTTAAACCCTCATTCTAAGTGAAGCCAATGCCAAGTGCTGCCTGTTGTAGGTGTGAGTCCCGATGTCTGTTGGAAACGGGGAAGAATACCAAAGTGGGCATTGTAACCTAGAGACAGTGACCAGCTCAGGAGCAAAATACCCGAAGAACCCAAATTGTGGTCTCTAAATACAGTTTCATATTTACAGGAGTTGGCTCAGTAAAGGTACAGGATGAACCTAGAACAGCTTGTCACACCAGAAAGCAGGACTATATGTTCATGCCAAAAACACTTGGGAGCTTGCACGGAGAGGCTGGCATTTGCCTAGAAGAATCAGGGTGCGGGGAGAATACAGATGAAACAAGACTGGCTGTGAGTTGGCAATTGTTTAAGCAGGGTATCATATAGGATTCATTACATTATTTCCTTTAAGTTTGTATTTTTAATTTTGTCCATAATAAAAATCTAAAAATAATAAAAAGTGGCTGTGCCAATTTCTATTACCTCCAGTGGGAGTTGTAAAATCATAATTACAAGTTAAAATGGCTACAAAGATTTGAAGTATTATAAAATATATGTATACATTCTTCTATTATTTAAAATACGTTTTAAAAGAAAATTTGCTATTTAGATTGGGAGTTTAAAAACTTTGATTATAAAAAAACAAGTTGTAAAAAATTGCAGGGACTTAATTATACATAGTGTTACATGAATAAATAATTGAAAATCTAGCTTCAGCAGGTAAAGAGCTAAGGATAAGAGTGAAGATCAATTCTGTTCAAAAGACAAGACAAAGAAACTACACTGACGATTATGGGCCTCTGTGTCATCTTCTCTCCTCTTGGAACAGGGGAGGCAAACCAAGCATGTTGGGTCCCCACAACACCAATTCTCTGAGTCTAGAGGCAAAGACATCCTTCTAGCCTCCCCCCATATCCAGGGCTCCTGGGAGCAAGTCATGGCTCCACTTCACCACAAGGGGGCACCCTGAAGCAACAGTGGGGCTGAGTTAACTGACCCCTCAGGAAGACAAGAGCCAGGATTGCTAATTCTTTTCTTTTTTAAATTATATTTTATTGATTATGCTATTAGTTGTCCTGATTTTGCCCCCCCTTTCTCCGCTCCACCCAGCAGCGCCCCCGCTCAGGCAATCCTCCCGCACCATCGTTCATGTCCATGGGTCATGTGTATAAGTTCTTTGGCTACTCCCTTTCCTATACTGCACTTTACATCCCCATGGCTATTCTGTAACTACCTATTTGTACTTCTCAATCCCCTCACCTCTTCGCCCATTGTCCCCCACACCACCCTCACATCTGTCAACTATTGAAACGCTCTCTGTATCTGTGATTCTGTCTCTGTTTTTCTTGTTTACTTCGTTTTTAAGATTCAGTTGTTGATAGATATGTGTTTGTTGCCATTTTATTGTTCATAGTTTTGATCTTCTTTTTCTTAGATAAGTCCTTTTAACATTTCACATAATAGTGGTTTGGGACGATGAACTCCTTTACTTTTTTTTTCTTGCCTGGGAAGCTCTTTATCGGCGCTTCAGTTCTAAATGATGGCTTTGCTGGGTAGAGCAATCTAGGCTGTAGGTCCCTGCTTTTCATGACTGAATATTTCTTGCCAATCTCTGGTAGCCTGCAAAGTTTCTTTTGAGAAATCAGCTGACAGTCTTATGGGGGCTCCCCTGTAAGTAACTAACTTCTCTGGCTGCTTTTAAGATTCTCTTTTCATCTTTAACTTTGAGCATTACAATGTTGATGTGTCTTGGAGTGGGCCTCTTTGTATCCATCTTGTTTAGAACTCTCTGTGCTTTCTGGATTTGCATATCTATTTCCTTTGCCATTTCAGGGAAATTTTATTTCACTATTGTTTCAAATAGATTTCCAGTTTCTTGCTCTTTCTCCTCTCCTTCTAGCACCCCTATGACGTGAATATTAGACCTTTTAAAGTTGTCCCAGAGTCTGCTTATACTATCCTCATTTTATTGGATTCTTTTTTCTTCTTGTTGTTCTGGTTGGTTTTTTTTTTTTTCCCTTATGTTCCAAATCATTGATTTGAATCTCGGCTTCATCCACTCTACTGTTGTTTCCCTGTAAATTGTTCTTTATTTCAATTAGTGTATCCTTTGTTTCTGACCAGATTTTTTATGCTGTTAAGGTCCTAAGTTGCTTGAGCATCCTTATAACCAGTGTTTTGAACTTTGCATCTGATAGATTGCTTATCTCCCTTTTGTTTAGCTCTTTTTCTGCGATTTTGATCTGTTTTTTCATTTGGGCCATGTTTTTTTGTCTCCTCATTTTGATAGCCTCCTGTGTTTAATTCTGTAAATTAGGTAGAGCTGCTATGACTCCAAGTCTTGGTAGTGTGGCCTAATGTAGTAGGTGTCCTGTAGGGTCCAGTAGCCCATCCTTCCCTATCACCCAAGCTGGGCACTTGAGGTGCACCCTTCGTGTGGGTTGAGTACATCTTCCTCTTGTAGTTGAGCTTTGGATGCTGTTGGTAGATCAGTGGGAGGGATTTACCCAGGCCAGTGAACTGCAAGGACTGGCTGTGACCACTGACCACCAACCTCTACCCTCTGTGGAGGATCAGCTGTGCAGGGGCAGGGTGGTAGTGCTCCAGTGTGGTCCGTAGCTTCCACTGGGTACCTGGCCCTGGGGTTTCCTGGGTGGTGCAGGCCAACGTCAGTCTCCACCTGTGTTTTGCCTAGGACCAAGCTGCCTGAGCTATAAAGCAATCTGAGATGGCTGCTACTTGTGCTGGGTTTGGAGATTCCCAGGAGAAGCCAAGCTGTAAATTTAGGCTGGCTGCTGCTAGTGCTGGGCGTGGGGCTCATTGAAGCCAGCTATTGCTTGTTTGAGAGGATTTAGGAAGGTGTGAAGCATCAGCCAAGACCAGCCATTCATATGGAAAAGCAGCTTGAGTGGGCCTATAAATTGGGTGGGGCAGAGTCTCTGGGGATTTCCAAGGCCTGTCAACAGTGTTTACCAGGTTGATGGAGTCTCAGATATGGCACCAGCTTGCCAAGTCAATGGGGGGAGTGTTTAGAAAAGGGACAATGGTCCCTGCTCACCTTGAGCCAGACGCTTCATTCTCTCCCTGTATACCACTGGTGCCTTTTAAGCTGCTACCCCAGTGCTGGAGCTTAGAGGGAGTGAGTCTCAGTAGGTGAGTCTGTGTGTGAGTTCTTTAACAGGAACTGCTTGGGGCTCCAGAAGTTTCTTTTATCGATTCAATCCCTGCTGGTTTTTGCAGCCAGATGTTGTGGGAACTTATCTTCCTGACACTAGAATCCTGGGTTGGGAGGCCTGGTGTGGGGGCTGGGACGCCTCACTCCTGGGATATCATTCAGATATCCCTGCTGAATTTTTATCCACTACACACGGGTGTGGGACGAGCCCATTCCGCATCTGTGCCCCTCCTACCAATCTGTGTGGATGTGGTTTCTTTAACTCCGTAGTTGTCAGACTTCCATTCAACTTGATTTCTGTTGGTTCTGAGTGATTGTTGTTCTATATTTTAGTTGTAATTTTGATGTGGTTTTGTGAAGAGGTGAGCCATGTCTGTCTACGCTGCCATCTTGACTGGAATTCCAAAAGCTCTAAGAATTCTTTAGAATCTCTTTTCTTCTTTTCAGTGCTCAGCAGGAAGTCGTGTTGGGAGACTGGTGGAGAGCTGGGCTATATCTGAGTGCCCTCCTCAGGGCAGCGTAGATGCCTGGCACGCCCCACCCTGTGGCTAAACCTGCACCAGGTCACCCAGCTGTTCTTAGCCACCAGGTGTTCACTCCCTCCATCTCTACAAAGTCACTTGCCATCTTCCAGCACCCTCTTTGACCCAGTCCACTCTCCACTGTCCATCTCCTTGTGGGGCAGACCCTGGGCCTCCACAGAAGGGCCTCTCTGGTCCCAGGCCTCCTAGGACAATTGCCAGCCCTCTGCTGCTCAGAGTTGCTGGAAAGCGGCTTCAAAGATATAAATAGCTGCGGTCAGACTGTGGTCAAAGCTGTCAAGCCACAGTAAATCCAACTTCTCCCTCCCGAAAACTGATTTCTGAGAAATGGTCTCACCAACTGCAGAGCTGGTCTGCCTCCAGCTGGGAAACCCCAGTTAATTAAAGGTGCAGAAGAGCCTGTAGGGGCGATGGCCTCCCTTAATCGGACCCTGCTGACTTTCCAGCAGGAAATCAATTTCGTAGCCAAATTTGGCATTTTCTGGATGTGTAATTGGTGCTTAACATATTTCTTTTAAAATTTTAATTAAATAATTCATTGCTTTTTAGTGAGAGGGGAAAGGAGGGAGAAAGAGAAGGAGAGAAACTTCGATGTGAGAGAAAAACATCAGTTGGTTCCCTCCTGCCTGTGCCCCGACCAGGGATGGAATCCACAGCCTGGGCTTGTGCGGAACTGGGAGTCTTCCTGGCCGCCGTTCGCTTTGCAGGATGACGTCCAACCAACCGAGCCACACCAGTTAGGGCTAATATATGTCTTTTAAATGAAATTTACTCTTGCTTTAGCTGCTTGATTTTTTGGGTGATGGAAACATATAATTATAATCACGCAGAAATCCATTTGTTTCTATAAGCTTCAGTGAAATGAGATTTATTTTTTATGCCATTTTTTTGCTCTCTGTTCAAACACCAGTTCCAGGACAATTTACCTTTGGAGCATAGATTACAGAGTAATTATTGTTTTGGTTCAAAACATACAACAGGCGAAAAAGCACAGATGGATTTCCTTGTATTTTAGATAAAACCAGTGTTTCCCTACAAGACTTTTTAGGTCTTGCCCCTGTCTTGCTGCTTTAACTAGTGCCACCTCTTTCTGCCAAATAGGCTAATTCTCTAAGCTTGCGAAGAGAAAATAGTTTTGTGTGTGGTGGCATTCTACATGCTCTAGCATTTCAGCAAAATGACAGAGTAAACTAAGAAAGAAAAAGGCAGGAATACAGAAACAGGAGACCCAGGAGGGGAGGAAAGCAAAGGCGAGGCTTGGGCGATGCCCCCGGAGGGACATCGCTGGGTGATGGCCGAGAGGCAGGTGCAGAGAACCTCCGGCCTGACCTGGGCGGGTCCGAGGGCTCCGGGAGACGGCTCTGCAGGAAGAAGAAACGTATAAAATGCCTGATGTGAATAAATGTCTTGAGGAGAGATTTACACAATTGGTGGAGAATTCGAGGGTGGGTTACTGAAATGTAGATGTACAGCTAATAAAAAACTAATCAGGTGAAAAACTAAGACAATTATTAACTCAAGGAAATAAATGTACAAGAAAGGAGAAGTAATCTTAGTGTTACGTGGCTAAGCTCTGGATGGTATACAAAATCGTAATAATATAAAAAAATGATTATTGGTCGAAGCAAAATCATGACATCACTGTATTGGGTGAGGCAGGGGACTAGTGTGAGCGTGGCAGGAGCTGGGAGATGAAAGCGATACAGCTTCCCCTGTCCTGATGCAAAGACAATAGATAACATCTCCAATGGAAAATCAAGAAGTAGAAATCAAAGCATTTTACTTAAAGATAGAGAGGCAGATGCCAAGAGAATCAGTTACAAGAGCTAAATCGAAGAAGTCTCTGGGGCTGGGAAATGAAAGGAGCAGAACAGGAGCTCTTGTTTTTCTTACCGAATCTTATTGAACTATTGGACTCTTTCAATTTCGACTATGTAGAACTTAAAAAAAGAAATAAAAAGAAAGTTGACATTTATCTAATTCAAGTAGGTATCTGATTTTAAGTATCCTAAGTTTTTACTGAAATCTTAACCACGTAAATTAACTTGATTGAGCTCAAAGGGAACTGCATTATCGTGAAAGGCTCACTATCAGGTATTCGTTTCATGCCGTGGTTCTCAACCCTGGCTGCACAACTCTGGTTGCACCTTAGAATCACCTGTGGGACTTCTAGAACCTGCTCAAGCCTGTTCCACCTAAGCCAATTGAATCGAATCTCCAGACCCTGCAAGGGCATCCCGAGTTTTAAAAGTACTTCAGGTGATGCCAATGTGCATCAAGATGGAATGATGGTCTAATGATAACCTGAGGGACGTATTTTAATATGTACCTTATTTTCTCTAAACGCAGCCCATAGGATACTTAATCAGTGGCACAGAACGTAATGAAGAGTTCGGTCCCACTTCCAGAAGGAGGAGGAAATGTGGAAGAAATAAGTGGGGGCTGACATGCAGACCCAGCAGAGAGGTGGGACCAGACCAGGCTATCTAGTTGTATGGAGAGGTCAAGGTCAGTGTCACTACGATTGTAAGGTCAGGAGAGCAGTGGCTTCTGTGGTCTTAACACAGTATGAGGGGTGCAGGGTACAGATCACAGATTTATTTATTTATCCTTTCCTTTTGCATTTTTAACTCCTAAAAACCAAATGCTGGAAGATTCTTTCTTCATCAGGTTACCAGGGGACAAGCTGACCAGTGACCCTTGAAAATATAAACACATAAAATCAAGTCCTCGAAGCAGTTATTTTTAGCAGAGGTGCTTGCAGATGTCCGCTTCACACATTCCTACTTCTCTGTGAGAGGCCGTCTTTTATCAGTGTTGCAGGCAGGATGACTTCATGATTCATTAGGTCTGCATCTTTTTTTTTAATCCTCACCTGAAGATATATTTATTGATTTGAGAGAGAGAGGAAGGGGTGGGGAGAGAGAGGAACATCAATTGGTTGCCTCCAGGAGGCACCCCGACCAGGGATGGAACTTACAACCTAGGTATATACCCTGACCTGGGATTGAACCCACAACCTTTTAGTGTACAGAATGGTGCTCCAACCAGTGGAGCAACCCACCAGGGCTGCATCCTATTTTAAAATGCATTTTATGGTCAAGCATAAGGTCAGCAGAAACATCCTCCCCACTTGGCATCAATCCCCATAAATCAAGTGTAGAAAACAGTTGGAGGCAAGACTGCGCCGGGATATCCAGGGTTGTATCAGGAAATCAAGGTCACCATCATTACAATCCCAGTCAAGAACAACGGCCTCATTGGGCCCCAACTCTTAGGATGTAGTGTGGGCAGTTATGGGGTGCCCTGTCTGAACAATAGGATGGAAACTGGCTTATAAACCAGAGTCCCCTCCCCCTGCAGCATGGACTCCCCTGCTTCCCTCTACTTAGGGCTGGATCTCTCTGCCGCTGACCCTGGGATCGAGAAGGAGATATAATAGCGGGGTTCTTAGTGCTTTGGGCATATCATTATTGCTGAGGTGTTTGCAGGAAGGACTTCAGGTAGTTACAGTAAGAGTCAGATTCCAATGGAGAAGGCTCAGGCTGGGACAGGACTGGGTTAGACATACAGGCAAAAGGGACTCCGGAAAAATGCCAGGAGGGCTGCTGGGGGCAGAAGAAGGTGGAGGTAATAGTGGTGCCCAGTCGCCCCACTTTGGAGGCCAGGTGATGCCTGGAGCGCTCTAGAATTAACGCACCTCTGGCCTTGTGTTCATGGCTGTCTCAATGTGTAGTGGAGGCAAACGGCTTCCCACCAGGGGCGGGGATCCATGGGCCAGCGGACTCCAAAGAGGTTCGCCTTGCTGTTGGAGGGCACCTGTGTGAGGGCGGAGCGCGATGTGCTGCGTGGAGCTGAGCAGCTGGTCGGAAAAGTCAGGGGCTACGGTGGGAACTGGAGAAGGACGGGAGAACGCAGCTCTGAGACAGCAGTAGTGCAGAGGAAGGCACAGTCCGGGTCTGGGAGTTCAGACGGGAGATGCCTCGTTAAACAGGCCACGGACCTTGGAGAGCTGCAGCAGGTGAGCTCCCCAAAAGCATGTCTAACCAAATAAGGACCATAATGCCTTACCTCAGGGTTTTTATCAACTGTGGTCACCCACACCATCAATTCTGGTGAATTTCAAGTGATATTAGAAGTATGGCTGAGAAATGTGAACTGATACACTTCGTTAGCATCTTGTGCGGCACCTTCACAGCAGCTGGATGGCAGACAGGTCAGGATGAGGCCTTGGGGACAAGTGGCCTCATGTTAATGGGTTAACAGAAGCACCTTTGCTCTGTGGGGGGCAGAGGGAGGATCACAGCGGCTGACTTCTGACCTCGTCTAGGAGAGGCGACCCACCCGCCAGCTGTAGGACTGGCAAGTCAGGAGGGGAGGCTGAGTGGCCCTGGGAAAGTCAAGGGCAGGGTGCGGAGTCGGCAGTCCTGTCTGTGTCGTACAGGCGCAGCTGTGTTTTCCTCAGAGTGTCTCTGGGCAGTTCTCTCCCTTTCCCCTTGTAAACCCTGAAGTTTAAAAGCAGAAGTTGGAACCCTCATATATTGCTGGTGGGAATGTGAGGTGGTACAACTGCTTTGGAAAATAGTTTGCAGTTCCTCAAAATGTTAAACATAGAATTACATTTTGGGGAGCTCCTAGGAATATACCCAAGAGAATTGAAACTATACACTCACACAAATGCCTTGTAAAAGAATGTGCATGGCAGCATTACTCATAATATCCAAAAAGTGTACACAGCCCAAATGTCCATCAACAAATGAATGGCTACACAAAATGTGGTCTAGCCACACCGTGGAGTATTACTTAGCCATGAAAAAGAAATGAAGTTCTGAGGCATGCTGCAACGTGGATAAACCTTGAAACATTCTGCTGAGTGAAAGCAGCCAGACACAAAAAGCCACTTATTATATGACTCCATTTGTATGAAGTGTCCAGAAAAGGTAAATTCATAGAGACAGAAAGTAGATTAGTGGTTGCCAGGGGTTAGGAGGGTAGGGAATTGGGAATGGCTGCCTCATGGTGATGGAAATGTCTGGAATTAGAAAATGGTGATGGTATTGTACACTTTAAAATGCTTCCAATGATGAATTTCATCTAAAAATTACCAAAAAAAGTAGAAGAAAAACAACCTTAAAAGATAACTTTTTTATGAAGTTGTTCTAAAAGTAATACCAAGTAAATATTTTTACTTTTTTAAAAAATATATATTTTATTGATTATGCTATTACAGTTGTCCCATTTCCCCCCATCATTCCCCTCCACTCTGCACACCCCCTCCCACCCACATTCCCCCTTTAGTTCCTGTTCATGTGTCATAAGTTCTTTAGCTTCTACATTTCCCACACTATTCTTGCCCTCCCCCTGTCTATTTTCTACCCACTGTCTATGCTACTTATTCTCTGTACCTTTTCCCCCTCTTTCCTCCTCCCACTCCCCTGTTGATAACCCTCCATATGATCTCCATTTCTGTGGTTCTGTTCCTATTCTAGTTGTTTGCTTTTGTTTTAGGTGTGGTTGTTAATAGCTATGAGTTTGCTGTCTTTTTACTGTCATATTTTTTATCTTCTTTTTCTTAGATAAGTCCCTTTAACATTTCATATAATAAGGGCTTGGTGATGATGAACTCCTTGAACTTGACCTTATCTGAGAAGCACTTTATCTGCCCTTCCATTCTAAATGACAGCTTCGCTGGATAGAGAAATCTTGGATGCAGGTCCTTGCCTTTCAAGACTTCAAATACTTCTTTCCAGCCCCTTCTTGCCTGTAAAGTCCCTTTTGAGAAATCAGCTGACAGTCTGATGGGAACTCCTTTGTAGGTGACTGTCCCCTTATCCCTTGCTGCTTCTAGAATTCTCTCCTTCATTTTAATCTTGGCTAATGTAATTACGATGTGCTTGGCATGTTCCTCCTTGGGTCCAACTTCTTTGGGACTCTCTGAGCTTCCTGGACTTCCTGGAAGTCTATTTCCTTTGCCAGATTGGGGAAGTTCTCCTTTATTATTTGTTCAAATAACTTTTCCACTTGTTGCTCTGCTTCTTCCTCTTTCGGTACCCCTATAATTTGGATGTTGGGACGTTTAAAGATGTCCTGGAGGTTCCTAAGCCTCTCCTTTTCTTTTGAATTCTTGTTTCTTCCTTGTTTTCTGTTTGGTTATTTGTTTCTTCCTTCTGGTCCACACCATTAATTTGAGTCCCAGTTTTCCTCCCATCTCTATTGGTTCCCCATGCGTTTTCCTTCATTTCATGTATTGTAGCCTGCATTTTTTTTCATCTAATTTGTGAGCAAAGTCAGCCAATTCTGTGAGCATCCTGATCACTAGGGCTTTGAACTGTGCATCTGATAGGTTGGCTATCTCTTTGTTGCTTAGAGGAATTGGCTCTGGGGCTTTGATTTGTTCTCCGGTTTGAGCCATTTTTGGTGGTTTTTTTTTGTTGTTGTTGTTGTTTTTTGTTTTTGGTCTGGTTGCAGCTGTTATGTAGTGAGGGGTGGAGCCTTAGGTGTTCCCCAGCGTGGGGGAAGCCCATTTGCTGAGTTGTGACGCTGTATGTGGGGGCAGGGTCCGAGAGGGAACAATGGTGCCTACTCTGCTCTCTCTCTTGGATTCCAGTTCCTTCTGCCGCTTCCCCTGGATTATCTGTGCGTGAATGTGAGACCACCTGGTCAGCCAGCTGCCTTGAGCAGCCTCACTGGGTCTGCACAGTTGCCACTCCGAGCCTGGGGTTCGCTAGCCGCCGCCTGTGGGCCTGGGGTCTGCTAGCTGCTGCCTGTACACCTGGGAACTGCCAGCCGCTGCTGCCTGCATGCCCAGGTCTGCACCTCCACTTTTTCCTGCCGCGACTCCACCCCTCTTACCGGTCTGGATGAATCGTTGTTGGACTTCTGTACAATTCAATTTTCTATAAGTTCTGATTGTTTTCTTGTTTCTAAATCTTTGTTGTCCTTAATTTTGGTTGTGAGAAGAGGCACAGTGTGTCCACCTATGCCTCCATCTTGGCCGGAAATCCCAAGCAAATTTATTTCAGTAATATTTTTAATTTTTAAGAACTTTTACCGCAGAAAAATTTTTAATGGCTGGAGACCCTTCCAAATCTGAGGTATTAATGTTTACTTTAAAGTTTTATTCTAGTTTCTTCTTTGCTGCTTCCTTGGGAATATTCTTTCTGCTGAGTTTGTTACTTCTCCCATGCAGTTAAGGGTTTTCTTTCAACGTTTGGTGACCCTTGGAAGTTAGTTAATAGTTACAGATGAGGGTCTCGACCAGTATTTTCTAATTCTGGCTGTTGATTAGAATCACCTGGGAACACTGCTTCTGGCAGGTAGACCAACTACGTTGGAATGTGGAATGTGCAGGCCCTGGGCATTGGTGCAACACTCCCCCAGGCAAGCTCTGTGTGAACTGAGTTGGTTGCTAGTAATCTCCATGAACTGCTGTGCCGGCTCCAGCCCAGCCTAAGCCCCTGTTTCCTAGTAGAAACTTTTAGGTGGCTGTGGGGGCCCCAGGAAACACTACCTTAGGAGATGTGTGTGTGGGTGATCAGGAAACTCTACTCTAGGTGGTTGTAGGGCCCCAGGAATCATGACCTGAGGAGACTGGGGGCCCTGGAAATTCTGCCTTAGGTAATTGTGGTCACCTTGTATATTCACTTTTAGGTGATTGTGGCAGCCCAGGAATCTCTACTTTGGTTGATTGTGAGCTCTAGGAAACACTGCGTGTTATGACTGTGGGGGCCCAGGAATTCTGTCCTCACTGATTGTTAGGGGCCAGGAGACTGTACCTCAGGTGTTGTATGGCCAGGGACTCTACCTTAGGTAACTGTGGGGGCCTAGGGAACCCACCTTTGGCGATTGTTTGGGCCGGGGTAGTCCGCTTTAGGAAATAATGGGGGGCCCAGGGAGTCCTAAATTAGTAGAGCCTAAGCCCAGGAAATACTGTTTAAGGTAATTGTGGGCCCAGGGAACGACACCTTAGATGACTGTTGGGGGAGCCTAGGATAGTCTTCCATAGGGTTTTTAAAGAATTTTTTGAGATGATGTTGGTTAATTAAAACATACAGGTTTCAGGTGTACAACTCAATAAATAAAGTGTCATTTGCATGCTGCATCATGTGCTTACCACCCAAAGTAAAGTCTCCTTCCACCCCCATTTATCCCCCCTGCACCACCTTCCACCATCCCCCACCCCACGTTCTCTCTGGCGTCACCACACTGCTGTCCATGTGGGTGTGTGACATATATACATGTATGTATTTGCTTAATCCCTTCACCTTCTTTCACCCAGCCCCCCCTCCCCTCCCTCTGACAGCTGTCAGTCTGTTCTATGTATCTATGCTTCTGTTTCTATTTTGTTGGCTAAAATAGTTTCTTCATTAGATTCCACATATAAGTGAGATTGTATGGTACTTGTCTTTCTCTGATGGGCTTATTTCACTTAGTGTAATACTCTCCAGGTCCATCCATGCTATTGCAAAAGGTAAGATTTTCTTCCTTTTTATGGCCAAGGAGTACTGGACCCAGAACTCTTGACCATAGGAGATTGTGAGGGCCCATGAACCTCAACTTCGGTGATTGTGAGTCCAGGAATTTCTATGTGATGTGACTTTGGGACCAGGAAACTCCAGCTTAGCTAACTGGAGACCCAGAAAAGGCTACCTTGTATGCTTATGGGGTCCTAGGGGCTCTAGCTTAGATGATTTTAGGGGCCCAGCACACTGTACACGAGATGTGTATGGGGGTAACCAGGGCACTCTCCCTAAGGTGGCTGTGACCCCAGAAACCCAACCTTAGATGATTTGTGTCCAGGAAACTCAACTTCAGGTGATTGTGTACCTGAGGAATTCTACCTTAAGTGATTGCGGGGGGGCGGGGCGGGGGGGGCGCTGAAAGTCTATCAAAGGTGATTGTGGGAACAGGAAGCTCTATCTTAGGCAGTTGGGGGGTGTCCCATGCATCTTGACCTTAGGTTATTGGGGAAGCCCAGGAAGTTATGAGGTGACTTGCAGGTGAGGAATCTCTTATCTAATTGGGGAAGCCAGGAAATTACCATTAAGTAATTTTGGTTGTCTAGGAAACTTGACCTAAGTGATGGTCGGGCTAAGATACCCTACCTTAGATAATTGTGGGGGTCCCAGAAACTCAACCTCAGGTGAACATGGGGGTCCAGGAATCCATACATTAGGTGATTGAGGGGACCAGGAAACTCGACTTCAGGTGATTGTGGACCCAGGAACTGTTTTAGGTCTTTGTGGGGTTGGAAGATAGTGTAATTTGGTGATTGGTAGGCTGAGGGACTTCTTATTTAGATCCCTTGGGGGCCCAGGAAACTCTAGCTTAGGGGCCTGTGGGGCCATATGAATCTTGACAGAAAGTAGGTCATGGGTTGCATTTGGGAATCTCAACCCTAGGTGACGTGGGGGTCAGGATTGTCCTCCTTAGTTACCGTAGGTCAGGAATCTCAACATTTGGTGGTGACGGGGCTGCTGGAAACTGTAGCTTAGTTGGATGTGAGGGCCAGGTAAGTCTACCCTATATGCTTGGGGGCAGGGACTTCCGCTCAAGTGACTGTGGGCTCAGAACACTTGGCTTGAGGTGATTTGGGGCCCAGAAGACTTGACCTTAAGTGTTAGTGGGCCCAGGAAGCTTGACTTTCGGGGCCCAGAAGATCTCCCTTAGATGACTGTGGGGGACCAGGTGACTCTACCTTAGCAGATCACTGGTGGACAGGAAATTCTATCTTCTGTGCTTGTGTGGGCCCAGGACACTTGCCCATAGGTGACTGTGGAGCCTCAAGAAATAATACCTTTGGTAACTTTTGGGGGAACTACATGGGTGATTGTGGGAGCAGGAAGCACTACTACAAGTGATCCGGGGCCGCAGGAACTCTGTATTAGGTGATTGTGGGGCCAGGGAAACTTGAACTTCGGCGATTGTTGGGGCAGAGGAAACTTGCCCCTACGTGACTGTGGGCCCGGGAACTCTCCCTAGATGGCCGTGGCCTGTGAGAGTCCATCTTAGGTGATTGTGAGCCTGGAAGGCTCCACCTTAGCTGATTTGGGGGTCCGGGATTGATTGCCTCAGGTGACTACGAGGGGTAAGAAATGTCTATCTCACGTGGTTGCTGGGGTTCAAATACTCTGTGGTTCCAGAGTATTTGCCCTTAGGTGGTTTTGTGCTGAGGAAAGTTGATGTTAGGTGAGCATGGGGGGCTAGGATAGTCTACCTAGGTGATTAGGGTGGGCCAGGAACTCTACCTGAAGTATATTTTGGGGCCCAGGGAACTCTGCCTTAGGTGAATGTCAGGTTTCATGAACTTGACCTTAGGTGATCATGGTGGCTCCTGAAACTCTACCTTAGGTGATTGTGGGGTCCCAAGAAGTTCTTTCCAATTATTGCGGGGTTCAAGAAACTCCACCTTAGATAATTGTTGGGAACCATGAATGTCAGCCTTAGTAGATTGTGGGCTTCCAGAAACTCTACTTTTGGTGATTGGCGGGGAGTGGTATCTACCTTAGGTGATAGTGGGAGGCAGGAGACTCGGCCTTAGGTGACTATGGGGCCCCAGGAATGGGGACCCCTTGTGATGGTGGAGGCCAGAGCAGCCTACCTTAGTTGACAGTGGAGGCCAGGAAATTCTTCCTTAGGTCCTGTGGGGGTATACAGCTATCCTCCACTTTTTGAAAGTTTGTATTATGTCACTTTCCTTTTATGAAAGATCTACAGTAGAGCCTTTTTTTTTTCTAACTGAAAGAAATCCAAAGAGGATTTCAGTTTTACCAAAAAAGAGGCAAAAAGCAATAATAGTGTTTGTTTTGCTGCGAGCGGTTACGGAGGCAGCACACAGCCTGAGCAGAGGGGAGCCAGGAGCTCCTGCTCCAGGAGTGACGCTCAGCACAAGCAGCCAGAGATCTGAATGGTCTGGAGCATCTGTATCTTGTCTTGATTTACTTTGTATCTGTTAGCAAGATGTGTGTGTCCTACGGTAACTGCTTCTTCACTTTCGCTATTTTGGCTTAAGAAAGGTTTCATAACACCCTCTTTTAGAATAGCACGGGAAACCTGTAGTGGAAAAACCTCCTTCTTGGCTACTATGTTTTTCTTCCTCTGTGTCTCCTTTAATTCTCACCTAGCACTTTTCACTTCTGGCTCTTCTGGTCTCCAAATGTGTGGAGGCTTCTGCCACACCAAGAAATTCTGTGCCACATCAGGTGGGTTCCCACAATTAACTCAGTTCTGATACCGTCTGTCTGGAGATAGTGTCAGGTCCCACAGGCTAAGGGCTCAGTCGCAGCCTCTTCACCCCATGCCCCCCTTCTGATGCCAGCTGCAAGCCCAGGTCATCACCAGTGCTACCGACAACGAGCTGTATAGATCGCAGGTTCCAGTGACCCCTCCTTGGCTTTGATTAAGTTGCTGGAGCAGCTCACAAACTCAGGGCAACATTTACTTAGGCTTACCAGTTTGTTAAAGGATGTGCTAAAGGACACAGATGAGCATCCAGGTGGAGGACATGTGTGGGGGCAAGGTGTGTGGTGCACGGTCCTCCCAGCACCAACCCCCGCACCTTTGCAATCTTGTGGCGGCTTCATTGCATAGGTATATCAATCATTGATTTCATTCTCAGCGCTTCTCAAGAGAATCAGGGGGTGGGGCTGAAAATTCTAAGCTTCTATTCATGGCTTGGCCTTTCCAGTGACCCAGCTCTTATCCACGAGCCAACCCAGAGTCAGCTCATTAGAACCAAAAATATCCTATCACTCAGGAAGTTACAAGGGTTTCAGGATGCCCCCTGTCAGAAACGGGTCAGAGACTGAAAAGGGCTTTCTGGACCCAATTCTTTGTGTGAGTGTGTGTGTGTGTGTGGGGGGGGGTTCCCCATACCAGAAAGCAATTCTCAGTCCTTAGTAGGGTATCTGAGAATTCAACTCAATTCTGACATTATCTACCCAGAGATACTCAAATTCCACAGTAATGGGCTCAGTCTTACAAGACACCAAGTCTCAACTTCAGATGCCAGTTGCAGGCCCACATTGTTACCTGTGCTTCTGACCCACCAGCTACAAATCAGAGAGATTCCCACAACCCCTGCCTTGTAATGCAGGGGTTTTGGGAGTCTGGGGACCTCAGGGTCTGTGACCCACTGTGGGTTCTTGGCTTCATGCAGGAAAGAATTCAAATATGAGCCAGGATAGAGTTTAAAGTGAGAGTTTGTTAATGAAGCAGTGAGACAGAGCGGCTATGCCCCAGGCAGAGCTGCTGCTCTCTGGTGGCATCTTCTTCTTTTACTGAGGCTCATTTAATCGAGGGGCAGGGCATTTGGTCAGGGGAAAGAATATTCAGGATTTTTCTGGGAAAGGGGTGGAGACTTCTCAGAAGAGCTCATTGGCCATTTGGTGTCCTTTTATGGACTTTGCATTCATATCACGGCAGCTCAGGGTGTATTGTTTAGTATGCTAATGTATTACAATATTTGTATAATGAGGCTAGGGGTTACCACAAGGTGCCATAAAGTGCCATGTTGGATGGAGCTGGTCTCTGGTTCTAAGCCAAAACTCCACTGGGGGTTGGTCTTACTATGTTCTTGACAGTCCCTTTTTTGGTGACAGCTGTTTCCCCACATACCCTATGCCACTTGGGTTTGCTTAATTTGCTAGAACAGATCACATAACCTAGGCAAACCTGTCTACTTACTAGATTACTGATTTATTAAAGAATATTAAAAGATACAAATCAATAGCTAGGGAAAGAGACACAGGGTGAGGTCTTGATTGAAGGAGTTTCTATCCTCCTCGAGCTTGGGCCCAGCCTGGTGGGATACGGACACCTTCTGGCTCTGCAACGTGGAAGCTCTCTGAAAAAAATGCCAAGAAGCTGTCCTTTGGGGATTTTATGGAGGCTTCCTTACTTAGTCATGACTGGCTAAATCACTGGCCATTGGTGGATGATTCACTCTCAGTCATTCTCCCCTCCCTGGAAAGCAAGGGATGGGACTGAAAGTTCTATGCCTGTGACCACGTAGTTGCTCCTCCTGATACCCCCTCTCCTTAGGTGCTTACCCAAAGTCACCTCATTAACAACAAAAGACACCTATGTCATTCTCAACACTCAGGAAATTCCAAGGGTCTGGGGAGCTCTGTGCCAGAACAGGGGGTGAATACCAAATACATATCTATTTTAAATCAAAGTACCACAAAGACCAAATATTAGAACAAAAGAAGTTCATAGCACTCTTATCACTTAGAAGATTACAAGGGTTTCAAAGTTCTTTGCCAGGAACCGGGGGCAGAAACCAATATATATGGGGTGGGGCAGAAGTAGGTTTACAGCTGTGAGTGTGCAAAACAGTTTACTCTTGTGTTGTTATTCATTGCATTGTTTTCCATAGGAACAACTGTAGACCTGCTTTTGCCCCACCCTGCATTTAGAAAAAAATACTTTATTTATTCATTTAGAAAGAGTGGAAGGGAGGGAGAAAGGGAGGGAGAAAGAGAGGGCGAGAAACATTAATATGTGGTTGCTTCTCACATGGCTCCCCACTGGGGACCTGGCTCCCCACATGTGCCCTGACTGGGAATTGAACCAGCAACCCTTTGGTTCTCAGCCCAAGCTCAATCCACTGAGCTATACCAGCCAGGGCCCACCCTGCATTTTTTTCTCTCACAACCCATTCTCTGCTCTCTGGCCGTGGGCCCCTTACTGCAGAATGATACACAAGACAAAGGTATTGGCCCATTACTAGAATGCCATGTGTCAGTACCAGTCATTCCACGTCAGATGAAGGTCTCCCAGGGTGACCCCACTCAGGTTTGTAGGCCTCTGTCCAACCTTATCAGATTCCAAAGGCAGGAGTGGTCTCGGCAAATGTGGCTTCGCCCTTTCAGGCATTAGGTGTTAATGTAATATTAGATTTCCCTTATCAAACAACCCATTTTTCATTCCTTTACCTAAAATTACATTTTTCTCTCCTTCCCATTTGTACTCAAACTTTTCCACCTTTGGAAGGTGGGAAAGGGTTTGGCCTCTGTGCTGGTCTAGATTGGACGCAGCAGGACAACAAGCCGCCTCCCCCTCAGTCCACTTCATCTAGAGAGGTTAAGATTACACAGGCGCACCACTAGGGGGCGACCTTTACCACCAAGCAACAGTTGCATTCATTGTTGGCCCCAATTTTTTCCAGATGGGTAAAGGCGCAGCCTGCTCCAGCAGGCCTTTAGGAATTTTGACGTAATGTTTAAAACAGTACGATTTCTTGTTGAGGACTCATCACTATTTCCAGCCCTTGCATTTATAGCCCTGGTCATATGGCCACTGCATTTGAGAGGGAAAACAAGAATTTGAGGGGATGTGGGGTAGAAAGAGGGGGAAAAAGTATAGTCCTTACACCAACATCCTCCTCCCTTGGCAAAAAGATCGTCATATCAGCATCCTTCCGCAGCCCCTCTTTCCCAGATCCTCCCCCAAATAGAGGACTTTACCCAGGGGGACACTCCTTTATACTCAGGTTGAGTGTGAGCACACATTCACGAAGGGGTGTAAGCCAGCCCTTTGTGTCTTTATTTGTGCCCATTGTAGATGACCAATATCAATTGCCCATTCCAATTTCCTACCAAACTAGTACTCTGAGGAGAATACCTCTCTGCCCTTTGTTAGACATTTTGGGCTGTAAGTGTGTTCCTTGGTCTGAAGAACTGATGACTGGCTGTCCAAACTGGTGCACTGTGTTTGCTCCAGTCCTTTTACAGTATTCTGAGCATTCGCTTCCGTCACCAGTTAAGCAGAGTCTGTTCCAGAGTCAGTGTCTGTTCTGGTTAGGACCCATTTGTAGCCCCTCAGAGCTACCAGAATTAGCCTCACTTGCCAGCTATGATCAGGGCCTCCCCCCAGGGAGTCTGCCACAGGGCCATCTGTAGTCATTCTCTCTTGCCGGCAGACAGAGCAGTTTTTGTCACTTTGTGTCTCAGAGGGTGCAACAGGACTATGCAGTTCTAGCCTGTCTTTGCGTGGCTGCAGCGCCCCCACATCCACTCAGTGCATGGACTCAGGTGGCCACCTCAAACAAGCACACAGGTGATCGTCTTCTGAACCTGGAGGGGTGTTCTGATGGGCAGCCACATGTCACACTTTAATGTACCTTTCAAATTTACATAGTGATGCCGTGACTGGTGTGGCTCACTGGGTTGGGCGTTGTTCCACGAACCAAAGTGTCATTGGTTTGATTCCTGGTCAGGGCACATGCCTGGGTTGCAGGCCAGGTCCCTGGTTAGGGGCGTGCGAGAGGCAACCAATCGATGTTTCTCTTGCATATAGATGTTTCTCTTCCACACTTCTCCCTCCTTTCCTCTCTCTCTAAAAATAAGTAAATAAAATCTTTTAAAAATGTACATAGTGATTTCCATAGGGCTGTGCCCTATACCGGCATCCCTGCAATAGGCCAGGTTTCCATTGCCCTTCCCCCATCATATGGCCAAGCCATTGGCCCCTGCTCAGTATCTACAAAAACCCAAACACAGAGGCTTTTTCCACTGTGCGATTCTTCTATCACTGCTAGGAAAACAGCATGCAAATCAGCCCACTGAGCAGATCTGTTTTTACCTTCTTCAGTAAGTGTCTTTCTACTTGTTGGTCTTAAATGCAGCAGCTTTCCAAACAGGATGTTGTCCATGCACTGCGGAACTGCCATCCGCGAACCAGACAGCTCTCTGTTGCTCAGTTGAGAGCTGTGTCCAGGGCACTGCCCGAGTGATAGGAGAACCCAGTAGCTCTGCACACAGTTCCAGAATCCACCCTGCGGGGAAAGAGGCTCCCTGTGAATATCTCCTCCTTGCATTCCCAGGCAGCACGATTCTATATAAACCATTTTGTTGTACAATGTTATGAACTTTAAAGCATTTCTGTGAAATCACCTAAGACATTGTGGGTATTTCAGGTTTTAAGATCATTTTATGTCCTTCAGTCATCAGGGTAGCTTCAATCAATGTCTGACAGCAAGGCAGTCAGTGCCCCTCAAACGGAAGTTCTCTAGTCCAAGGTCCCAGTGGTCGCCTCTGGGAGGTACGCACAGGCCTTTGTCAAAGCCCTCGGCCCACGGCCCACACAGGGCCATCACACACAGATGTTTTCCTTACCAGCACTGCAGCTTCTGCCCCACACTGAGTGGGCTTAGACAGTCTTACTGGGTCCCGTACAGCATGTCCGGCTACAGTTGTGAGGGGTGATTTACGTGCCTTCTGTCTTACAAGGTTAGGTAGGAGACGTGTGCCCCAGGGGGTGACAGTGTCCACAACATGATCGGGTAAAAGAGGCGCAGCCAATTCACGGAAAGCCTGCAGAAATGTACCCAGTCTCCTACAAACTTTTATCATAATTCCATTGACTTGTATATGTTCCCAACTGTAGCTTCTATTAGGACTTCATCGACAGGTTTTGGTTGTACAATACTAGGTAGGGGAAGTGCTGCCGGCCAGATGTAATGTGCATTCCTGTAAAACGTTCAGGTAAAGGCTTCCTCCTTCGGGTGGAGGACCCGTCCACCCAGAAGCCTACCAAGAGCACTTCATTAAAACAAAAGACACTGCTATCACCTGGGAAATTACAAGGGTTTTAGGAGCCCTGGGTTAGGAATCAGTGTCAAAGAGCAAATATTAGAACAAAACATGCTCCTAGTGCTCTTATCGCTTAGGAAATTGCAAGGATTTCAGGAACTCTGTGCCAGGAACTGGGGGCAGAGACTGATATATACTTTCTAATATCTCACAGGGGGCTTGGGAAGTGCTACCTTATGTGATGTGGGGTACCAGGAAATTTACCTAGGTGATGGTGGGGGCCCAGGGCTCTACCTCAGGTCATTGTACGCCCTGGAAAATTTGCCCTTAGGTGCTTGTGGGAAACTGGGACCCTTGAACTTAAGTGATTGTGGGCACCCAGGATTGTGACTTTAGTTGTTTGCAGGGGGGTGGGAGGGGATGAGTTTACTCTAGGTGATTGTGAACCCAGGAAATTCTACCTTATTTGATTATGGGGTCTCAAGAAACTCAAACTTATTTGACTATGGGGGGCTGGGGTAATCTACGTCGGGTGACTGTGCGGGCTCAGGAAACCACACATCAGGTGAATCAGGTGATTGCAGGCGCCCAGAAAACTACGTTTGGTTATTTTGTGGGGCCAGGAAACTCTGCATCGGGTTATTGTGGGAAGCTAAGAGATACTTCCTAGGTGATTGCTGGGCCAGGAAACCTGAACTCAGATGAACGTGGGAGCCCAGGTGACTCGTTTTAGGCTATTGCATGGAACATAGATCTTGACCGTTAGGTGTTGTGGGTGTTAGCAAGCCAGACCTTAGGCAATTTGGGGTCTGGGAAACTCAACCTCAGGTGGATATGGAGGGCTGGGATAGTCTTCCTTAGGGGGCCAGGAAACTCTACCATATATGATTGTGGGGGCCCAGGAAACTCTTCCTTAGGTTTTGGGAGCCCTAGAAACTATATATTAGTAAGATTGTGTGGGGGGGCGCAAGGAATCTCTACATGATTGCAGGATCCCTGAAAACGTATCCTTAAGTGATTAAGGGGGTCCAGGAACCTAGACCTTAGGTGAAAGTGGGGCAGTAGGATAGTCTAACTTCGTTGGTTGTTAGGGGCTAGGACTGTCTACCATAGGCGATTGTGCAGGCCAGGAAATTCTAGTTAGGTAAATGTGGAGAGGTAGGATGGCCCACCTCAGTTGTTTGTGGGGAGACAGAAAATTCTATCTTAGGGGCTTGTGGGCCTAGGAAACTTCATGTTAGATAGCTGGGGGTTGAGGAAACTTTCCTTTAGGTGATTGTGGGCCAAAAATAATACCTAGGTGATTGTGGGGGCCCAGGAAATTCTGCCTAAGATGATTGGATGGGGACTAAGGAACTCTACCATATGTGATCATGGGGGCCCAGGAAACCCTGGCTTAAATTACAGGTTCTAAGAATCTCGATCTTAGGAGAGTGAGGAAACCCAGGAAACTATCTTAAGAGATAGGGGGTCTGGGACATTCTCCCTTGGGTGACTGGAGGCCCGTACAATGCTACATTATTTGGTTGGGGATCAGGACTGTACCTTAGGTGGTGGTGGAGGGGCCAGGAATCCTTACCTTAGGCAATTTTGGAGGGTCAGGAAACTACACTTGGTTCTTTTTTTGGGGCCAGGAAGCTATTTACCTGATCGGGGTAGCCCAGCAAGCTCTTTGTGAGGTAATTGTTGGGCCTGGAAATGCTACCTTACATTCTTGTTGGGGTTAAGAAACTTGACTTCAGGTGATTGTAGGTCCCAGGAAACTACACCTTAGGTTATTGTCATGGGCTTGGAATCTCTACCTCAGGTGATAGTTGAGGCCTGGAAAGTCCACCTTAGCTGATTGTGGGGGCCAAGAAATGGGACTTTACAAGAGTGGAGGCCTGGGATACTTAACCTTAGGTGACTATTTGGGACCATGAATTTAGCCCTTAGCTGATTATCAGGGCCCAGGAAACTTGATCTTAGGTGTGATAGTGGGGGCCCATAAAAGTGAAACTACGTTATCTTTTGGGGCCTAGGAAAATCCACGTTAGGTGATATGGAGGTGGGGGGGTGGTCCTTGTATATCCACCTTAGGTTATTGTGAAGGCCACAGCAACTCTTCCTTAGGTGATGGTTGGGGGCCAGGAAAATTGACTTTGTTGGATTATGGGTCAAAAGAATCTCAACTTTAAAAGTTTGAGGGGTCCTAGGTAACTTGACCTTATGTCATTTGGGGACCCAGGAAACTCTACCTTAGGTGATTGTAGGGGTCAAGAAACTCTACCCCAGGTGATATGGGGCCCCAAGAAACTTATCCTTCGATGACTATAGAAGGGGATGAATGTCTAGCTATGTGATTGGGGGGAGGGGCAGAAAGCTCTACTTAGTTGATTGTGGGGGGACAGGACTGTTTACCATAGTCTGGAAAACTCTAGCTTAGGTGATGTGGGGATCCAAGGAACTTAACTTATTGGATTGTGGAGTCACAAGAATGTCAACTTTAGAAGATTCCTGAGACCTAGGGAACTTGACCTTCGGTGATTAAGGGACCCAGGAAATTCTACCTTTGGTGTTTCGGGGCCTTAGAAACTCTCTTTTAGTGTTGGCAAGGCCCAGGAAACTCTGACTTAGGTGCTTGTGGGGGTCCAGCAAACTCTTTGGTTGTTTGTGGGAGCCTCAGAAATGCTACCTAAAGTGATAGTGGAGAGCCAGAAATCTCTGCCTCAGGTCATTGTGGGCAGACGGGAATCTCTACTTCGTTCATGGTAGGAGGCCAGAATAGTGCACAACAGGTGAACACGTGAGCCCAGGAAACGCCACCTTAGGTGGTTAGGGAGGCCAAGGAAACTTGACCTGATTAAGAGGAACCATGAAACTTGACCTTAGGAGATTGAAGGGGCCTAGGAGCTCAACATTAGATAAATGTGTAGGTATGATAGCCTAACTTAGTCAATTGTGGGTTCCAGGAAATTTAGGATTGTGGGGGCCCAGGAATCTCTCCCTTAAGTGATTGTTGGGTCCAGAAAACTCATATTGAGATGAATGTCAGCTCATAAAATTATGCCTTAGTTGATTGTGGGTACCTGGAGACTCTACCTGAGCTGATGGTGGGGCCCATGAATCTCGACCTTAGGTGATTGTTGGAAACCATGATTGTCAGGAGGCAGGTATTCATCCTTAAGCCCAGGTTTTTTTACTTTAGTTGATTGTGGTGGGAGGGACAGTAAAGGCTACCTTTTGTAGATTGGGGAGGGGGTTACAAGAAACTCTATCTTAGGTGATTTTGGTCCTGAAAAACTACCTAATGTGATGCATGCCCTGGAAATGTCACCTTAGGTGACTTGGGGCTTAGAATACCTGACCTCAGTTGTTTATGGGGGCCCATGAATCTCAGCTGTGGGGGCCAGGGAATTCTGCCTTAGAATATTATAGGGACCAGGAGAGACTACCTTGTGTGTTTGATGGCCCGAGAACTATACTTTAGGTGACTCTTGGGGCTCAGAAAACTTGACCTAAGGTGAGTGCAGGGGCATAGGAAAGAAACGCAGTGATTACAGGAGTCCAGAAAACTGCATCTTAGGAGACAGTGGGCCAGGAACAGTCTACTTTAGTTCATTGTGGAAGTCCAGGAGATTCTACTTTAGGAATCTATACCTTATGTCATTGTAAACACCCGGGAAACATTACCTTACGTGATTGTGGGGCCAGAAAACTCGCCTAGGTTACTGGTGTGGAGGGCCCAGGAAACTCTTAGATGATTGTGGGAGCAGAATCCAGAAGTGCCTAGGTAAGGGGTCCAGTGACCCTGTCTCTCAGGGGGACTCCTGGGCACTGCTATGGTGCTGTGACCTCCAGCCCTCCCCAATGCTCACTCTGGGAGGCTCCCTTGCCAGACCGACTTTTCAGGAAGCTGTAACTGTGCCTTACTCCACCGGGAAACAAGTTAGAGAGCCAGGTATTTGTGGGTGGGAAACTGGCACAGTGCTTCCTTCTTTCTTGAATGCCCAGCCAGTTTCCAGGGACGGCTCCCTCCTTTGCTGCTTCTGATCTTGGCATTATTCCATACTTTTGTGAGAAAAAAAACTTTCACTTAAAAGAAATTTTAAAAAAATTTTAATTGTTGTTCTTGTACAGTTTTCTGTCTCTTACTCCCATCCCGGCCCACCACCCCAGCCCTCCCCACCTCCCAGCCCTTTCCACCCCCCCTAGTTTTTGTCCATGTGTCTTTTATACTTGTTGCTCTAAACCATTCCCCTTTTCCCCTGAAATTCCCTCCCCTCTCCCCTCTGATGACTGTCAGCCTGTTCTCAATTTCAATGTCTGTGGTTATATCACTTTTTTTTGAAGGTGTTCTTTATTGTCCCAAGCGGGCTGAAGTTCCCTCAGCTCTGCTGGGTTCTACTTTCAAATTGTTCCCATTGACATTAAATCTGGAAATTCCACACTTCTGATGATACCCTCCCAATTTTCTAATGTTACTATTAATTATTAAACTGTAATGTCTTTTCAATAGAGTTTGGGAAGGAAGGGAACACTATTTATACTTTAAAGCTTCACAATACATATTAAACTATATGCTAATATCTTTTTAAAAAAAATTTTATTTATTTTTAGAGGGAGGGGAAGGGAGAGAGAAAAAGAGGGAGAAAAACATCAATGTGTGGTTGCCTCTTGTGTGCCCCCACTGGGGATCCAGCCTGCAACCCAGACATGTGCCCTGACCAGGAATCAAACCAGCAACCCTTTGGTTTGCAGGCTGGTGCTCAATCCACTGAGCCACACTAGCCAGGGCTATATGCTAATATATCTTAAAAGCCTTGAATAACTAGTTGATTTCCTATTATCAACATTTCAAGTAATTTTTGTGATAAAACCATAGACCACCAAAGGACTGAAAGCTGTTCCATTCATCCCATTAAATCTAGTCTTGCTAACAAAATACAGACAAAAATTTTAAAGTCTGATGAATACAGATGTAAAAACGTAAAATGCAGTTCAGCATGTAAGTACCATCTGCTGCTAAAAAGAACCACATCTCCTTGGAGAAATGGCTTTCTCTTCCTCACTTGGTTGTTTGTTTATTTATATCAGCATGAACTCATGTTTTTTTAAAAAACTTTATTCAACAGGTTCTAATCCCTTACTATCATTATTTATTTCATGCTCAAACTGTCACAAACTTGGCTAGTGGGCTTCTCGTACAGAAAAGTGAGCAAATAAAGATGCAGGTAACAGAACCATGAAATTGAAATTTCAGCCAAGTAGCTTTACAACTGTACCGGTCACAACAATGCCTTTAAGAATTTTGCCCTCAACACTTAGAAGTCTAAATAAAATATCCAATAAAGAAATAAATTAAAAAAGACAACTGATTTTTAAAAATGGCTACTAGCCACACTGTCCAGTCCACTGTTGGGCACACCGATGATACCTGAGTGAAGGAGAATCATTTTCTTAGCGGGGTGTGTGTGTTTGTTGCAGCTCAAATGTAGAAATAGCCAACAACTGTTTTCCCAAAAGCCTTAAAATAAATTATAATTTCCTCTTATTTTGAAATACTAAGAATAGCTGGTAACTTTCATATAACATCATGTTAACTTCACAACCACTGTGGGGAAACAGAATTTGGGCATTACAGGCCAATGACCTGGAGAAGTAGTCAGGGAGTAGATGAACAATGTTAGCTCTGTCTGTACATCTTCCCAAAAGGAAACTTAATTTTATGCTTTTGACTTAAAGATAAATGTAACTTTCACACATGTTGCAATGAAATATATTGCCTCTCAAAATACAAAACTCTGAGCACTTAATTTTTTTATATTTAAACTTTTTTTACTAAAGTATAGTTGACATACAATATATTTCAGGTATATAATGTAGTTGCTCAATATTTATACACCTTATGATGTGATCACCACACAATCTAATAACCATCTATCACCATACATAGTGATTAAATATTGTTGGCTGTATTTCCTGTGGTGTATACTACCTCTCCGTGGCTTATTTATTTTGTAACAGAAAATCTGTACCTCTTATTCCCCTTTACCTTTTCCACTTATCCTCCCAACTCCACCCACCCCCTTCCCACAATCATCAGCTTGCTCTGCTTCTATGAGTCTGGTTTTCTTTTTTTTTTTAGATTCCTATATAAGTGAAATCATAAGGTATTTGAATTTGTCTGACTTACTCACTTCACATAATACTCTGTATGTCCATCCACATTATCACAAATGGCAAGATTTCATTATTTTTATTGCTGAGTAATATTCCACTGTATTTATTATATGTATGAATCATATCTTTATCTATTCACTATTGATAGACAACTCAGTTGCTTCTTACTTGGCTATGGTTAATAACACTGCAGTGAATACAGGGGTGCCTATATCTTTTTGTATTAGTGTTTTGGATTTAGTCAAATAAATACCCAGAAGTGGAATTGCTGTGTAGTATGGCCGTTCTATTTTTAATTTTTTGGAAAATTTTCATACTGTTTTCCATAGTGGCTGCACCAATTTACAGTCTCAACAGTGCGCAAGAGTTACCTTTTCTTCACATACTTGCCAACACTTGTTATTTGCTGACTTTGATACTAGCCATTCTAACAGGTATGGTGATTATCTCATTGCAGATTTGATTTGCATTTCTCTGATGATTAGTGATGTAGAGCATCTCTGTCTTTTTTAGAGATATGTCTGTTCATTGCCTCTGCAACTTTCAATTGGATTTTTTGATGTTCGGTTGTATGAGTTCCTTACATATTTGGGTATTAACCCCTAATTGTATATGTCATTTGCAAATATCTTCTCCCATTCAGTAGGTTGTCATTTAGCTTTGTTGATGATTTCCTTCATTGTGTAGAAGCTTTTCCGTTTGATATAGTCCCACTTATTTTTTCTTTTGTTGTCTTGCCTGAGGAGACGTATGCAAAAAGATATTGCTAAGAGCAATAAGAGTTTCCTGCCTATGGTTTCTTTTAGGAGTCTCAATGGTTCAGGCTTTAAGTCCTCCCTTTGAATGAACTTTTCTGTATGATAAGAGAGTGTTCCAGTTTCATTCTTTTACATGTAGCTGTCCAGTTTCCCAACACTACTGATTAAAGAGATAGTCTTTATCTCACTGTATATTCTTGCCCCCTTTGTCGTAAATTAATTGGCTGTACAAGCAAGAGTTTATTTCAGGGTTCTCTATTCTGTTCCATTGGTCTATGTATATGTCGTTGCGCCTACATCATACAATTTTGATTTTTATAGCTTTGTAGTATATAGTTTGAAATTAGGGAGCATGATACCTCCAACTGTGTTCTTTCTCAAGTTTGTTTTCACTATTTGGGGTTTTTTGTGGTTCCAAATAAATTTTCGGATTATTTTAGTTTTGAGAAGAATGCCATTGGTGTTTTTTTTTTTAAAGATTTTATTTATTTTTAGACAGAGGGGAAGGGAAGGAGAAAGAGAGGGAAAGAAACATCAGTGTGTGGTTGCCTCTTGTGTGCTCCAAAGTGGGGACCTGGCCTGCAACCCAGGCATGTGCCCTGACTGGGAATCGAACCAGCAACCCTTTGGTTCAAAGGCCCGCGCTCAACCCACTGAGCCACACCAGCCAGGGTGCCATTGGTATTTTATAAGAACTGCACTGAGAGTGCATTGGTAGTCTAGACACTTTAATGATATTAATCCTTCCAATCCACGAGCATGGTATATCCTTCCATTTATTTGTGTGTTCTTCAATTTTTCTTCAATGCCTGATAGTTTTCAGAGTACAGGTCTTTCACTTCCTTGGTTAAATTTATTCTGATGTATTTTATTTTTTTGATGCAATTGTAAATAGGATTGTTTTCTTTCTCCTTCTGATTATTATTAGTGTATAGAAACACAATGAATTACAATGAGTTTCTGTATATTAATCGTATATCCTGCAACTTCACTGGGATTATTCTAATAATTTTTTTGTAGAGTCTTTAGGGTTTTTTAAATACACAGTATCCTGTCAGATGCAAATAGTGACAGTTTTCCTTCCTTTACAATTTGGATGCCTTTTATTATTATTTTTGTCTAATTGCTGTGGCTAGGGCAACATGGTTACTTTACTACATTGAACAATAGTGTGTTTGTGGGAGAGGGTGAGTTCAGTGTCCTCCTTTGCTGCCATCTCAAACTGGACCCCCCAAATCTGAGCACTTTTAAAGGTCGAAATGGCTTGTTGCCAAGGTGAAAAAGGAAATAAAAGGCATAAGAATTGGAAAGGGAGAGGTTAAAACAGTCATTATTTGCAGATGACATACTATATATAGAGAACCCTAAAGAATCCCCCAAAAAACCCACTATTAGAATAAATAAATTTAGTAAAGTAGCAGGATACAAACTATCAATAACAAACTATCAGAAAGAGAAAATTACAATCATATTTAGTTGCATCAAAAAGAATACCTAGGAATAAATTTAACCAAGGAGGTAAAAGACCTGTACTTGGAAAACTATAAAACATTGAAGAAATTGAAGATACAAATAAATGGAAGGTTATACCATACTCATGAATTCAACTCAATGCCTATCAAAATACCAATGGGAAGTGGGGATGGCTGGGGCGCAGGGGAGTGGTGGGGGGAAACAGAGGCAACTGGACTTGGAAAACAATAAAAAAAGTTAAAAAAATACCAATGGCATTTTTCACATGACTAAAATAATCCTAAATTTATATGGAATCACAAAAGACCCTGAATAGCTAGCACAATCTTGAGCAAGAAGAATACAATTGGAGGGCTCATGCTATCTGATAACAAACTATATTAAGGCTACAGTGATCAAAACGGCATGGTATAAAAATATACAGATCAGGTCCGGTCCTGGCCTTCTCTGGGAGTGGGCAGTCAGCGACCCTAGCTGACCCACGGGCCCTCCGTCCCGAGCCCCCGCTCTCTCAGCGGATGCCCGCACAGATTGAAGCCATGGCCATTCTTTTTGCTGTTGTTGCCAGGGGAACCACTATCCTTGCCAGACATGCTTGGTGTGGAGGAAACTTCCTGGAGGTGACAGAGCAGATTCTGGCTAAGATACCTTCCAAAAATAACAAACTAATGTACTCACATGGCAATTATTTGTTTCATTACATCTGCCAAGACAGGATTGCATACCTTTGTATCACTGATGATGATTTTGAACGTTCCTGAGCCTTTAATTTTCTGAATGAGATAAAGAAGAGGTTCCAGACTATATATGGTTCAAGAGCACAGACCGCACTCCCATATGCTATGAATAGTGAATTCTCAAGTGTCTTGGCTGCACAGCTGAAGCATCACTCTGAGAATAAGGGCCTTGACAAAGTGATGGAGACTCAAGCGCAAGTGGATGAACTGAAAGGAATCATGGTCAGAAACATAGATCTGGTAGCTCAACGAGGAGAAAGATTGGAATTATTGATAGATAAAACAGAAAATCTCATGGATTCGTCTGTCACCTTCAAAACAACCAGCAGAAATCTTGCCCGAGCCATGTGTATGAAGCGTCTCAAACTTACTATCATCATCATCATCGTATCAGTTGTGTTCATCTATATCATCGTGTCACCTCTCTGTGGTGGATTTACATGGCCAAGCTGTGTGAAGAAATAAATAAGAAAAAGTTGTCACTAACCAAGGATATGGGAGAACAAGGGGTGGAAAGCTCCATGTGATTTAAGCCTTTTGATACCGACAGATGGTTTTTGCCAGTCTCTTCAACCTTTTTCTTTCTTTTTCTGTTTTTAATCTTATACTGTGCATCCATATTGATCTTTGTACTGTCAACCAGTTTGTTCCAGTACACTTCAGATTGAACCATTCATTGCTGCAGTAGCTTTACTAAGCTTTTTGTTTGTCTGTTTGGTTAACTACTCCTGTCATCTACTTAGAGAAACATTTTTGTTTGTGGTTGCACAAAGCTGTCACCAAGGTGGAAAGCACCAGTCTTCTGAGCTGTCTACTATAACTATAGGTGAATTTTGTACGTGCACGCAAAAGCATTCAAGAAGCAGATAGGAAAGGTAACATCCCATCTTTCTTTTTTGTTCTCGAAGAGTTCTAGGTGCTTGAAAACAATATAAGTGGAGAATCATTGTTATTTGGGGAGTTGTTATGAAATTCTTGGTGCTGCTCACTTCCAAGAGCTGAAGCAGAACAAGTATTAGACATTTTCTCTCAGTCAGATGGAGAACATTTTGCTAGCCCATTAGAAGCACATGGAATTATTTTTGACCTCCTAGTATTCACTTTCAAGAAGAACATTTTGACCATTTGCAAACCTTGCAGAGTTTGGTATCTTCTATTTCCCCGTTACAGTTAATTTGAGAAGAGGCTGGTTTATTATTGAAGGTTATGGGTTTTTTTATATACTTTTCTTCCATTGATACTTAGGACAATTGTATAGTTAATAGAATATGTATTGGAGGGAGTGAGGAGGCAAATTCCTCTGGCTCACCAAAGAAAAAGAATCACGGTGAATGTGCTGGCATTTCAGCTGTATGAAGGGAGGTAGCAGGGGAATTTTTTTACCTGTATGGGAAAAGCCCAAACAGAATATAGTCAATGGTCAACTCTGGGGTTTGGGTTTGACTGCTGTTGAATAGTAGTCTGAGAATCCTTTGTGGTTTAATAAGTTCTTTAACTGCCTAGTTTTGAATAATTCTTTTGTGAAAGAAGACTAGGCAGTGTGATGTATAGAAACAATACAAGACAGTTTAACATTCATTTAAATGCACTGTAAGAAAACTGGAGCGTAATCATACTGCTTTGGCTACTCTGACATCTGTCAGCTAGTATGTAGTTTTAGTGTGTATCTGAAAGGGCATTTGCAGCCTGAGATCTGATTGCATTTATTTATCAATAAGTGCCAGTAAGTGGAAATTAAATTACATTTGACTATTTTCCCAATGAAAGAAAAAAAAAATTAGTCAATAAAAACTAGCCACTTGTTTAGCCTAGTCATGTGCCTTGAATATATATGTCACAGTCTGGCTCATGCTACCTGTTTTTCAGTTGAAGCCTTTCGATTCATGTCACCGGACACATTTATTCGACATGTGCAGTGGAATTCTTTTCCTGGTGACCATGCATGTGTAAATGTTTTTCCAGTTTTGTTTATCAACACTAATACCTTTTAATTACATCAGCATTTCCTGTTGGAAAACACATTTGTTCCAGGAAAACACTTGACATTCCTGAATAATAATTTCTAAATGTCTTTAATCCAAAGAAAAAGACTTAAAAGTGTATTTCCTTTCTTGTACACAACTGTAAAAAAATGATGTGCATATTTTAGGGATGAATTACTTAATGATCCTTTGATCTGTTTATGTATAAGAATGCTCTTTTAAATCATATAATCTTGTTTTAAGTGATACACAAACTGAAGGCATTAATAAAATTTAAGATTAACACTGAAAAAATATATATATATACAGATCAATGAAACAGAATAGAGAGCCCAGAAATAAATCCATATTATATGGTCAATTAATCTATGACAAATGAGGCAAGAATATACAATGGGGTAAAGGGGCTCTTCAATATTGTTGGGAAATTGGATAGACACACACACAAAAAGAAAATGAATCACTTTCTTACACTACACACAAGAAAAGACTCAAAATGGATTAAAGACTTGAATGTAAGACCCAAAACCATAAAACTCCTAGAAGAAAACATAGGCAGTAAAGTCCCTGACATGGCTCTTAGTAATATGTTTTTGGAGTGTCTCTTCAAGCAAGGGAAATAAAAGAAAAAATAAACGAATGGGATTACATCAAACTAAAGGGTTTTTGCGTGGCAAAGGAAACCATCAACAAAACTAAAAGACAACCTACTGAATGGGAGAAAATATTTGCTAATGCATCCGACAAAAACCCAAACTCCCCAAACAATGCGAATAAAAAATGGGCAAAGGACCTGAATAGGCATAGCATCAGTAATCATCAGGGAAATGCAAATCAAAACCAGAATGATATTCCACCTCACACTGTCAGAATGGCTAGTATGAAAAATTCAAATAACAAGTGTTGGTGATGATGTGCAGAAAGGGAGAGAAACCTTGCGCACTGTTAATGGGAATGTAAAGTGGTGCAGCCACTGTGGGAAACAATATGAATGTTCCTCGAAAAATTAAAAATACAACTACCATATGACCTGGCAATTCCACTTCTGGGTATTTAGCTGAAGAAACCCCAAGCACCAATTCAAAAAAGCATACGCACCCCTATGTTCATTGCAGCATTATTTGCAGTAACCAAGATATGAAAGCAACCTAAGTGTCCACTGAGACACAAATGGATAAAGAAGATGTGGTGCGTATTTATTCAGCCATAAAACAGAATGAAATCTTACCGTTTGCAACAATGTAGATGGACCTAGAGGGTATTATGCAAGTGAAATGAGTCAGAGAGAGAAACATAAATACCATGATTTTGCTTAGATGTGGAATCTAAAAACTAAATGGACAAACAAAAGAAACAAACTCATAGATGCAGAGAACACATTGATGGTTGTCTGATAGGAGGGGGCTTGGGGGTGGGTAAAAAAGGGAAAGAGATTAAGATGTATGAATTGCCAGTTTAAAAAGTCATGGGAATGTCAAGTACAGCATAGGGAATATAGTCAATAATACTGCGATAACCATGGTGTCAGATGGGTACTAGACTTACCAGGGTGATCACTTAGTAAGGTATAGAAAGGTTTAATCACTGCAATGTACACCTGAAATGAATAATATTGTGTCAATTGTAATTAAGTATAAAAAATAAAAGTTTTTCAACAAGGATATAAGGCTGAGAAGTATTTTACTAGTTATTCCGGGTAGCAGAGTTGCAGGACTTGGCATCTCTAAGGATGAAAAGAGGTCAAAGAAGTTTTTAAGGTAATAAAGGAATATGGGGCAGGGAAGGGCTTCTAGAGCAAGAGTGGAGAGCAGGCTGGTTAGCAGAGGAAAAGGATCCATCCTGGAAGTGATGGCGGTGTGGGTGGGAAAAAGCAACAGGGAGACTGGGTGTGTTTGTAGGGAAGGGGCGGGCAGTCCAAAAGGACTCCAAGTTTACAGGGAAAGTACAACTGGGAAAAAAATGTGTGCCCTCGAAGCAAACAACATTTATCTAAAGTGCCCAGCTAGAAGCTAAAAATGCAAAAAAAACACCCCAAACAAACCCAAAAAACCCCCAAACAAACCAACCCTGAGAAGATAATAGCAAACATATCAGTTCAAGTAGACAAGGGAGGGAGAGGTTATGAGGCATAAACCTGAGGGACCCAGTGCTTTACAGGCTGATGGGTAGGAATAACTAGAAAATGTGCCTGGACCCGGCCTTCCGAGGGTTCCCTGACCTGTCGCATCAGTCGGTGCGGCACTGTGTTCATCGTCTTCCTCTCAGGAGCACGGAATGCTTAGCTTGTGGAACCAGCATCCACTGCTGAAAACAACGACAAGCTCACGACGTGGGAAAGTATTTCTTCCTCTGTGGCTGGATATCCAAGTCAAAGGCACTCCCCAGCAGGAAAGCGGCGCCGCGCACCGCGCGCACCAGCAGAGCTGCTCTCCTTTAGCGCACTGTTGTCTTGTCGCTGTTGTCGCTGTTGTCTTGTTGCAGAGGGCTAGCATAGGTGTGTCTGTCCTTAGTTCACGCCAAACCTGAGAGATTCGAGGCTAAGTTTTGCCCTGAGCAAAACAAAGGCTTCACAAGTCTTCCCTCCTAAAATGCTAAAGTGATTTTAAAAAAAATTGCTCACAGAAAAGGCCATCAACAGACCAGAAATCGAAGGAATTCCTGATGGATTGAATATACCTATCACTACCATTCACTCACCTATACAATTAGCCAAGAAAAAGTGAGAGATAACTGTTGGGAAGGAAATGTTAGAACTGATTGGAGTTCACAAATAGATTTGGAATTGTTAACTTTCTTTTTATGGCAAACGATAATGTAACAGGGAAAGTTGGTTCTCTGACTCCAGTATGAAACGAGTTTCACTTGCAACAAAAATCAGTTTAAGTAGAAAAGAAAATTTCAGTCCCAAGTTGCATTAGGCACAGCCCACTGTGTGACTTCATGATGTCACCTGGACTGTCTCTCCATACCTGTCCCACCCCAGATCTTTGACCTCTGTGCTTCTCTGTGAGGTGGTGTCTGCCTGTGGGCTCCGTCCCTGCCGTGGAGATGCCCCCGCAGAGCAAGGCTCTCACCTGGCAGTGTCTGTAGAAATCCCGGAATTGGAGATCCCTTCACTTAGGGATGGGCTCTGTCAGGCCAGGTCTGGGTCATGTTCCTGATCCCGGGGTGGGACAAAGAGGGAGAAGTCAACCCCACCAGAACCAGGTGGTCAAAGAACAAAGGAGGGATAGTGTCTCATAAGAAAATGGGGGTGTCAGGAGAAAAGGCTTCTGGGAAGGCAAAACAGCCTCTCTGGATTCCAATCCCCAATAGCAACAGAACCCAAAGAGTTGGAAACCATTCGACAGAACATAGGACCTGCAAGATGAAAACCATGAGTGCTAACTAAGTGCAGCAGCGGCCTGTGTTCTCAGAGGAGAAGACACAGCATGGTACAGGGTCTGCTTCTTCCAAACGTCTGTCAGCCAGTCCCATTCTAATCAAAACCCTAAAGCAATATCAACTTAATGGATTCTTTATAAACTGGCTTTTAGAATTCACTTTAAGCAATTCACAAATAGCCAAGAATTTTTTTTCTAAAGACTAGCAGTGGGGGAGGAGATTAGACTTATACCGTCAGATATTCAAACACAACTGTAAACAGATAGAAATTGAGATAAAGTGCTATTAGTAGAGGGAAAGATAAGTTGGCTGTCCAACTTTTCGGCATCTCTGGGACACACTGGAAGACAAAGAGTGGTCTCGGGCCACCCATTAAGTACACAAACACTAACGAAAACTGATGAGCAAAAAAAAAAAAAGTTTTAAGTAAAGTTACAATTTTGTGTTGGGCGGCATGCAGCTGGCCCATGGGTTGGACACCCCTGATAGAGAATACACTCAAGTCAGGAGGGGAAAAATGAGCCTTCTATGAACAATGCTGAAATACCAACCCCAACTCTACTTTCAGAAGAAGTGAGTCTTACTTCATACTACACTAAAAAAATTCCACAATGGATCAGTGACCAAGGACATAGAATGCTTTTCCTTATAATCTTAGGGCAAGGGTGACATTCCTAAAGAAGACCCAAGATTCAAAAGCCATAAAGGCAAAAATTTGGGATGAATTAATGCTGGCAAGAGTGTGAAAAGCTAAGCATTCCCTTACACTGGTGAAGTTTGGATTGGCAGAACCTATTTGGAGTAATAAACTGAAAGCAACCAAATTTTAACATATAAACTGTGCCTCAGAATCTCAGGCGTTTCTAGGAATCCTTCCTACAGGCATAATCATGCATGGGTGCGAGGCTACAAAAAACCCTCCGTGAACATTGTTTCCAATAGTCTGTAAAGGGAGAAACACCCTAAAATACACAGCAGTGAGAGGAGAATTCAGTTTATTCCATCAGAACAGGCACGCAGGAGCTGAACATTCTTAAGAGAAACGGCACCTCGGGTGAGTCAAAAAAGCAGTTTCTAGGTGGAGATGTTTCATAAAATGCAAACCTAATAATGACCAGGAAGGCCTGGAGAGACACCATTTTTTGAAACCAAATATTTAACATCTTCACTAATTGTGTCAATACAATTTTAAGCAAATGCCAAATGGAAGCCTGAGCCCAGGAATCCATAGAGGAGCCTGCCAGACAACAAGGAGCACCCAGGGGGCCCTTGACTCCAGCCTCACTGCTGTTGGCGGTGTCCCTGATGGAGCCGGTCAGCCGGTGCCACCCAGATCACTGAGGGTTTACCACACCGTTTGCCAACGCTCGGGGCAGGTTCAGCTGCTAGAGTCAGTTCACTGACTGAAACTAACAAAGGCGAGACATCCATTTCTTCCAAAAGGTTGGAAATACCACCCTTTGGGACATTAGTGCCTGTGTTTTTTCCCTCTTCGAACATTTTTTTTAAGGTTTTATATATTTACTTTTAGAGAGAGGGGAAGGGAGGGAGGAAGAGAGGGAGAGAAAAATCAATATGCAAAACACATTGATGTATCACCTCACATGCCCCCAGATGGGGACCCGGCTCCCAATCCAGCATACACCCCAACTGGGAATTGAACCTATGACTCTTTGGTTCCCAGGCTAGCACTCAGTACATTGAACCACACCAGCCAGGGCTGGACATCTGGTTTCTTAGCACTGTTACTGCAGAAATGGGATTCAGGCCAGTAGTTTCATCTAGGGTAGATGGAACGACTTCTATAACACCTGCAAAGGCACCAGTGCAGTAGGGTTCCATACCACTCCATATGCATGAATATTCAGTTAACCAGAGGGCCAACTCGACTTCTGGATCCCCACGTCTTAGAATAAGAGCTCTCTGCTTCACTAATCAGTGAATAAACACACAGAGCACCATGAATGGAGCTTCTTAATCATCAACTTATTAGAACCATGAAAAACTGTAACTGTATTTCCAGGGCTTGCATAGCCTGTAATCTTGAGCAGTTTACCAGAACCATTTAAATTGACCTCACCTAAATCAGCCAAACCCAGCATGTCAGCAGTGATTCAGTATGAACAACTGGTTTGGTTCTATAGAACCAAACTAAAATGGAGTCACTTATGTCAAGGACAAAACAGAGAAGGTCCACACGGGCTCAAAAAGAAAGCTTAACCTATCCTTACAGTAATTTACAGATCTTCTCAGAAATCAGCACAGGGCACCAGCCAACCCTCAAATACCGTCTGTTCATGCCATCTCTGGACTTCATTGTTCCCATGGCTCAGCTACCCTGATCCATATAGGGAAGAAGACACCTAAGCAACCAGTCAGCTGGCAAAGCCAAATAACTTCCACATTTACCCCATGAAAATCCCTTAGTCTGTGAGCAACTTGAAACTCATTGTTTCAGAAGCCTTGAGTTTCCAGGCTTGCAGGTTGAAAGCCTTGCAATAAACTCATCACTCTGTTTTATTCAGTATGCAGTTTGGTTTGTGACAGTTTCAATTGTCTTACAAATGGCTTCACTGTCTTCTCTTTCACTATCCTTAACTACCATAGCCTTCTTTTTTTCTCAGGAAATGTAATGCAAGGTCACCAAGAGCATCACTTTAGAATAGCCTTCTCTATGAGAACATAATATCCTGTTTTTAAAATCTGTCCCACTACATTTAGAATATAGGCTCTCTCCTCTTCTAGCACATAGTCCATCTGGACATAGCCAGAAGCTACTATGTGATTGTCCATTATCTGTTATGGGAGCAGGTAAGCAATACTGAAAAAGCCCAACCTTAGGCTTTTCAACTCAGATTATGTCAGAATTTGCCACCTGTTGGGTGAGAACCAGCCCTTCTACCAACTCATAGTCATCAACTGTTCCACACAATTCAACTGTTTTGATATCGCCAAGATCTACACTAGTGCCTATGGCTAGGTCAGTTTCCGCATGGAGTTTACCCTCATAGGAGAAAGCAGACTTGACTATTGAGAGATAACCTTTGAGTTAACAAAGCTTCTCTATCACTCATTCCAAAGGTCAAGAGGGATATAAATCCTTCTAGAATGACTTGGAAATGATGGTTGGATGAATCCCTTTCTGAAAAGGCTTGATATAGGAATCTAAGAGAGCCAGTGACAATGACCGCTAATATACCGCCACCTCGAGCTGCTTCATCTTGAGCCTTAGCTCCACTGGGCGCCAGACTTAACACCTGCATGTGTTTCAGAGTGGTAGCACCATCATTTGTAATGAATGGTCACATCCCCTTTTCCATCTTGAATCATTTTATCCATTCCATTTGGTCCAAGGCCTATTCTAATAGCATCGGTCACAGAGATGTGGCTGAAGCAGACCTTGCATGTTGGCAGCCCTGGTGGACACCCCACTCCGCGGAACCACTTCTCAGGTGTGGTAAGCTTGGCTGGGTCTACGCAGGCTCAGAAAGGACAGATGGACATGAATGGACACTCTGGCTGGCTGCAGAGTGAAAATGTACACTGGTAACCCCTGAAGGGAATCAGAACATGTCACCCTGAAATATGCCATGTTGGTATATTGATTATGTTGAGCCAAAGGCAACTGAAAAATGGCACGTACAGAATAGGTTTTCCAGACAGAAAATCAACAAGGAAATGGTGTCCTTAATTACACACTAGATCAGATGGGTTTAATTGATATCTTTAGAACATTTCACCTCAATAATAATTTTAAATGTAGATGGCTTCAATGCTCTAATCAAAAGACAGAGTAGCTGAAGGGATAAGAAAACAAGACCCATATACCCGCCATCTTCAAGTGACCCACCTCAGAAAGCCACACACAGATGAAAGGTACAGGGCTAGAAACACATATTTCATGCAAATGGAACAAAACCAAAGCTGGGGTAGCAATACTTATTAGACAAAATAGACTTTAAAACAAAGGCTATATAATAAGAGACAAGGACAGACATTACATAACAATAAATGGATGGATCTAATGAGAGGAGATAACCCTTGTAAACATTTATGCACCCAAAGTAGGAGCACTGAAATACATAAAGCAAATCTTGATGGACACAGAGGCAGAGATTAACAGTAATACAGTCATACTAGGGGATTTTTAACATCCCATTGACATCAATGAATAGATCTTCTGGACAGAAAATAAATGAGAAAAAAGAAGCCTTAAATGACACATTAGATCAGATGGATTTAGTTGATATTTTCAGAGCAATTCACTCCAAAGCAGCAGAATATACATTCTTTTCAAGTGCACATGCAACATTTTTTAGGATAGAACACATGTTAGGACACAAAATGAGTCTCAGTAAATTTAAGAGGACTGGAATTATATCAGGCATCTTCTCTGACTACAATGGTGTGAAACTGAAAATCAATTACAAGAAAAAAACTGAAAAACACACAAACTCATGGAGGCTAAATAACATGCTACTAAACAATGAATGGGTTAACAATGAGATCAAGGAAGAAATTAAAATATACCTTGAAACAAATTAAAATGAAAACACAACAACCCCAAATCTATGGGATGCAACCAAAGCAGTTCTAAGAGGGAATACATAGCAATATAGGCCTACCTCAAGAAACAAAAATCTCAAGTACACAATCTAAACTTACACTTAAAGGAACTAGAAAAAGAACAAGAAAGCTCAAAGAGAGTAGAAGAAAGGAAATAATAAAGATCAGAGTGAAAATAAAAGAGTTTAAAAAATAATACAAAAGATCAATGAAAACAAGAGCTGGTTCTTTGAAAAGATAAACAAGATTGACAAGCCTTTAACCAGACTCATCAAGAAAAAAAGAGAGCCCTGGCTGGTGCAGCTCAGTGGATTGAGTACTGGCCTGTGAACCAAAGGATTGTGAGTTCAATTCCCAGTCAGGACACATGCCTGGGTTGCAGGCCAGGTCCCCAGTGGGGAGGGGCATGTGAGAAGCAACCACACATTGACATTTCTCTCCCTCTCTTTCTCCCTCCCTTCCCCTAAAATCATTTAAAAAATCCTCAACAAAATATTAGCAAACTGAATTCAGCAATACATTAAAAATATCATATGCCATGATCACGTGGGATTTATTATGGAATGCAAAGTTGGTACAATATCCACAAATAAACTGATGTTATATGCCACATAAACAAAATGACAGATAAAAATCATATCAATGGGAGCCATGGCTGGTGTGGCTCAGTGGATTGAGCACTGGCCTGCAAACCAAAGGGTCACTGGTTTGATTCTCAGTCAGGGAACAGGAGGGAACCCTGGACAGGGTTCCCAGACAGGGTTCTAGACCTGTCCCCCTAACCAGGTGTCACACTAGTAGGGGTCACACTAGAACCAATCACACATTGATGTTTCTCTGCCTCTCTTTCTCCCTTCCTTCCCCCCAGCCTAAAAATAAATGAATAAATAAAAATTTTTAAAAATCATATCAATAGTTGCAGAAAATAACATTTGACAAAATCCAATACCCATTTATGATAAAAACTCAGCAAAGTGGCAATAGAGGGAACATAATAAAGGCCATTTTTGACAAATTCACAGCTAACATCATACTTAAAAGGGAAAAACGGAGTGTTTCCCTTAAGACTGGGAACAAGACAGGGATGTCTGCTTTCACCACTCTTATTCAGCACAGTACTGGAAGTCCTAGCCACAGCAATCAGACAAGAAGAAATAAAAAGGGACTTCTGGCCAAGATGGAGGTGTAGGTAGACACACTGTGCCTCCTTGCACAACCAAAATTAAGGAAAACAAAAAATTAGAAACAAACAAACAAACAAAAACAACCAGAACTGACAGAAAATTGAACTGTACAGAAGTTCAACAACCATTCATCCAGACCAGTAAGAGGGGCGGAGTTGGCAGCCAGTGGAGAGGGGTGACGGCAGGAAAAAGAGGTGGCTGGCAGACCCAGTGAGGCATGCAAGGCAGCTGGGTGGCCAGCCAGGTGGTCATACATTTGCACACAGATAAACCAGGGGAAAATGGGAAGTGAGACAGACTGTGCAACACAGGACCCCAGCGCTGGGAAATAAAGCCTAAAAGCACTGATTGAAAACACCTGTGGGGGTTGAGGCGCCAGGAGAGACTCCCAGCCTTACAGGTGAGTTCGTTGGAAAGACCCACAGGGTCCTAGAATGTACACAAGCCCACTCACCCGGGAACCAGCACCAGAAGGGCCCAATTTGCTTGTGGGAAGCAGTGGAAGGGACTAAAATACAAAAGAGAGTGGAGCAAGTGCCATTGTTCCCTCTCGGACCCCCCCCTCAAACAGCCTCTCAACCCAGTGACTGGGGTGCCCTGCCCTGGGGAACACCTAAGGCTCCGCCCCTCACCACATAACAGCCACAACCAGACCAAAAGAAAAACCAAAAATGGCTCAAACCGGTGAACAAATCAAAGCCCCAGAGCCAATTCATCTAAGCGACCAAGAGATAGCCAACCTATCAGATGCACAGTTCAAAGGCCTGGTGATCAGGATGCTCACAGAATTGGTTGATTTTGGTCACAAATTAGATGAACAAATGCAGGCTACAATATGTGAAATGAAGGAAAACGCACAGGGGACTAATAGAGATGGGAGGAAAACTGGGACTGAAATCAATGGAGTGGACCAGAAGGAAGAAACAAACAACCAAACAGAAAACAAGGAAGAAACACGAATTCAAAAAAACGAGGAGAGGCTTAGGAACCTCCAGGACATCTTTAAACGTTCTAACATCCGAATTATAGGGGTACCAGAAGGGGAGGAGGAAGAGCAACAAGTGGAAAAGTTATTTGAACAAATAATAAAGAAGAACTTCCCCAATCTGGCAAAGGGAATAGACTTCCAGGAAGTCCAAGAAGCTCAGAGAGTCCCAAAGAAGTTGGACCCAAGGAGGAACACACCAAGGCACATAATTACATTAGCCAAGATTAAAATGAAGGAGAGAATCCTAGAAGCAGCAAGAGATAAGGGAAAAGTCACCTACAAAGGAGTTCCCATCAGACTGTCAGCTGATTTCTCAAAAGAGACCTTCCAGGCAAGAAGGGGCTGGAAAGAAGTATTTGAAGTCTTGAAAGGCAAGGACCTACAGCCAAGATTTCTCTATCCAGCAAAGCTGTCATTTAGAATGGAAGGGAAGATAAAGTGCTTCTCAGATAAGGTCAAGTTCAAGGAGTTCATCATCACCAAACCCTTAGTATATGAAATGTTAAAGGGATTTATCTAAGAAAAAGATAAAAAATATGACAGTGAAAAGACAGCAAACTCACAGATATTAACAACCACACCTAAAACAAAAGCAAACAACTAGAATAGGAACAGAACCACAGAAATGGAGATCACATGGAGGGTTAGCAACAGGGGAGTGGGAGGAGGAGAGAGGGGGAAAAGGTACAGAGAATAAGTAGCATAGATGGTGGGTAGAAAATAGGGGGAGGGCAAGAATAGTGCGGGAAATGTAGAAGCTAAATAACTTATGACACATAGACATGGAGTAAAGGGGGGCAATGTGGGTGGGAGGGGGTGTGCAGGGTGGAGGGGAATGAAAGGGGGGGAATGGGACAACTGTAATAGCATAATCAATAAAATATATTTAAAAAAAGAAATAAAAGGCATCCAAATTGAAAAGGAAGAAGTAAAACTGTTATTCGCAGACAATGTGATATTGTATATAGAGAACCCTAAAGATTCCACCAAAAAACTAGTAGAACTAATAAATCAATTCAGTAAAGTAGCAGAATACAAATAATTATCCAGAAATCAATTGCATTTTTATACACCAATAATGAACTATCAGATAGGGAAACTAAGAAAACAGTCCCATTTACAATTGCGTAAAAAATACCTAGGAATAAATTTAACCAAGGATATAAAAAACCTGTACTTGGAAATTATAAGACACCAAAGAAAGAAATTAAAGAAGATACAAATGAATAGTAGTACAAATACTGTGCTCATGGATAGGAATAATTTACATCATTAAGATACCCAAACTACTCTAAGCAATCTATAGATTCAATGCAATCCCTAACAAAATACTAATGGCTTTTTTTCAGAGAACTAGAAGAAATATTCGAAAAATTTACATGGAACCACAAAAGATCCCAAATAGTCATAGCAATCCTGAGAAAGAAAAACGTTGGAAGTATCACACTACCTGATGTTAAACTATAATACAAAGATACAATAATAAAAACAGTATGATACTGGCATAAAAACAGACATACAGACCAATAGAGTACAATAGAGAACCCAGAAATAAACCCACATCTATATGCTCAATTAGTATTTGACAAAGGAGGTAAGAACATACAGTGGGGTAAAGATAGTCTTTAGTATCTTTAATTGGACAGAGACATGCAAAGAAAATGAGACCAGACCACCCTCTTATACCACATACAAGAATAAACTCCAAAAGGATTAAAGACATAAGTGTTAAACTCAAAGCCATAAAACTTCTAGGAAAAGTAAAGATGATAGGCAGTAAAATCTGACATTTCTTATAGTGATATTTTTTCTGATCTCTCTCCTCAGGCAAGAGAAACAAAAGAAAAAAGAAAATAGGACTATATCAAACTAAAAAGTTTATGCATCGCAAAGGAAACCATTAACAAATGAAAAGACAACCTCTGAATAGAACATACTCTCCAATGATACATCCTATAATTGGTTAATATCCAAATTTACAAACAACTCAGATAACTTGACACACGCACGCAAAGAAGAAAAAACCCCCAATCCAATTAAAAAATGGGCATGGGACCTGAATAGACATTTCTCCAAAGAGGACATACAGGTGGCCAATAGACACGAAAAGATGCTCAATGTCACTTATCAGAGAAATGCAAGTTAAAACCACAAGATATCACCTCACACCCGTCAGAATGGCTCTCATCAATAAATTCAGAAACAAGTGACACTTTGTAAAGTATATGATTGTCTAACCACTGTCATACACCTGAAACTAATAAAAAAATTTGAATGTAAACTGTCACTAAAAATTTTAAAAAAATAAGTGAACAAACAAAAGAAAAATGAACTCAGATACAGAGAAGAAACTGATGGCTGCCAAACCAGAGAGGGGTCAGGAGGATGGGTGAAAAAAGGGACGGCGTTAAGAAGGACAAACTATGATCTCACTTATATGTGGAATCTAATGAACAAAATAAACGGACAAACAAAAGAGAAGCAGAGATGTGGATACAGGGAACAGACCGACAGGTCTCAGGGAGCTGGGGGTGGGCACTGAGGAGGTCAGCTCAAGAACAGGCACGCAGGGCCCGCAGACACAGACGGCAGTGTGGCAAAGGTCAGGGAGCAGGGCTCCGGTGTTGATGGGGAGGGGCGGAGCTGGGGGAAATGGGGAACATCTGTAACAGTGTCAACAAAACAAGCAAATAAAAATATAAGTGCACCCTGCCAGTTATAAAAATAGCCATGGGGATGTAGATATAAAGTGCAGCCTAGGGAACATAGTCAGTAACACTGTAATAACCGTGTGTGGTGTCAGATGAGTACTAGATTTACTGGGGTGATCGCTTAAGTTATATGAATGTCTAATCACTGTGTCGTACGCCTGAAACTAATATAATATTGTATGTCAACTGCAACTGAAAAGCAAAGAATTGTACATGTTGTATTTAAAGAGACAATAAAAAGGGCAATTGTCATCAATTCAGGTTACTCCTAAGAATAAAAGCTTATTGAATCCCAAGGAAAACCAACTAAGTTTTTTTAAAAAGATGCATAAATTTATTAAAACATTGAAAACATTTACCAATTTATTGAAGTAAAAAATATAAATTCTTAATTAACTCTAGAAACCCAAGAAGTCCCAGGAACTCAGTTTCAAAGGCTTTAGTAAGAATTCCTTGCAAAAGGTGTTCATGCTACGCCCTAGGTTAGATTGGTACTTGGAGCACCACATTCACCCCTGGCCCATCGCCCTGATAAATTAGTCAGCAGTAGCACTGAAACCGTGGATAGATGAGAGTGTCTTGTTCATATTTATCTAAATCTAGCACCAGGTTTCGCATTTAATGAAATGCACTTTACAATCCTTTGGAGCAGTAAGCCTTTGGATTCCCATTTCCCCAGGTGGAGAAGAGCCACTCAAATGCCTCTGTCCCAGCACCTTTGAGTATCTGTCAGGAGTTAAAACACTTGCTGAATCATGGCCACAGGACTCCTTGTAGAAAGGCAGGTAAAAAGGTCCCAGAAGGGTCTTTGTTCTGTTCTTTAACATCCCAAATTTACTTGGCTGGTCAGCATTAGGCAGGTAGATGGGGGTTAAAAATTTGGGAACTCACAATAATTTTGCCCACATATAGGTTAATATTGTTGCTACAAAGCATGAGAGAAGAATCCGGACCAGCAGTGTCCTCCAAGGAAACATCAGTGTGGATGTGAACAAGCGACAGAAGCCATCCTACAAGGCAGAGGGAGAGGAGAAGAATCAGATTGTTTCATGATGGTCAAAATCTGAACTCAATAAAATACACAGGAAGTTTGAGATGACTCCTGGATTTAAAAGTAAAAAGAGGAAATAGCAATAGGCAATCTACAATTAGGAACTTTTGGTGAGTTGGGATTTGTAAGAAGTGGTGCAATATGGGGCATAGAAAAGAACATCACACACACTTTAGTCTGTCACTTACAGGAGGAACGCTTTTCCTTTGACTCTTTTCAAAACTCAAGAGGGATGGAGACCACTACAGACACACCTCAGTTTGTTAAGCTTCACAGGTGTTGCCTTTTTTGTTTGTTTGTTTGTTTTTTTAAACACAAACTGAAGGCAAGACCCTTCACCACAAAAGTATTACTCTCACTTTCCTTTGGTGGTCTGGAACTGAACCCACAAGATTTAGGTCTCTATATCATGTTCTTTCCTGAGCAAAGGAGAGAAGCCATTTGGGAAACTGTCAGATCGCTAGGTTGAAAGTTACCACCTGTGACAATACAGCAAGCAGCTCCATTCAGAAAAGTGGAAAGGAAGGGAATTGAAGTCCAGACTCTAGCATTTTAAGTGCATCTGGGAGAATGGTGGGCATGTCCTGTTCCCTCAGTTGGAGAATTTCGGCTTCAGCATGTTAAAAGGTGAGTCCCTCGCCCGTGTTGATTAGCTAAAAGAACAAAAATCAATGCTCCCCCGCCCCCCAGTCAATGTCTTCTAAGTGCAGAGGGCTCATAGGAGGCAAATGCCTTAGGACAAATAGTTCAGGTGGAGTTCTCAGCGTTCGCAGGCACAGATAGTTGAAGACTAACACACACACACACACACACACACACACCACAAAGAATGCGAGAGTTAATTCTTAACACCGCAAACTGTTTATACAAGCTCAAGGTTCTGATTTGGATATTACCTGTTCTCGGCGAATGGAACCCAACTGATCACCACGGTCTAACACAACGCTGCCAGCAGCAGGCTTTTTAATAATTTGGCTGTATTTGTTCTATAGTCTGGGTCACTTCAGTAGTCGATTCAACTCCAGTTAGGAAGAGAGGAAACAGGATCTAGTTCAGAACCCAAAGAGGCACGCTACCCTCTTACTGAAGGTTGTCGGGGCTTCACTTGACCCTTAACTCGGTTTAGGAGCTGTAGGCCAAGCGCCTGCCCCTCTATCTTGAACCACAGAGACCAAATGGAATACAGCTGAAACCCAAGGCGCTTGGATAGTTCCCAACAGAGGGCTGGCCACGGGGGATTAGAAGTTAAGGAATCCTCAGTCAGCACCACCACTGGGTGTTGGTGCACACTCACCAACACCTGTGGCCTGGGCTCTTTCTGAGAGGTGTGGGGGCGGGAGAAGGCGGTTGCTTTGCACTCTAACATTTCAGGCAGAGCTGTGTGGTCAATGAGTGTAAGTCTCTCCAAAGGTGCGCTTAATAGAGGAGAAGGAATCCACCTGGCCTGGACCACCCGCTGCTGATTTACCAGCTCCGGGGATCTCTATACGAGCAAAGTATCCAGAACTAATGCGAGCGCATCCTAAAACTTGGAGGGCGAGCAAGGTCAAGGCCAAAGTAGGCAAACCCAAGTCGTGCGCAGGTACTTCTGAATTAAGAGAGCGGTCTAGAAAGGGTAGTTTCTGCCAGCCTGACTCCGCCAAGAGAGGAGAACCGGAATTCACACCGAACGTCCCAGTGTTGCTGAAACGAAGACCCCAAGGAGCTGGCGTCGCTAGATAGCTCTGGGTGCCAGCCGCGTGGGGATGTCCCGGGCTGACCGCCCCGCCCGGGGTCCCGCGCCCCGCGCCCCGCTCACCCAGCCGCCGCGTGCCTCCAGCCAGGCGCGGTGCTTCACGGTGAGCCAATCGCACAGAAAGACCACCAGCCTCTGGCAGTCTGGACCACCGTCTGCCTCCCACTCCTTCAGTTCCCACGCGTGGCTTGCCGGCGGTCTCTCCAGCAGGAACCCAGCGAAAGCCACGAGCACCACCACGTGGCTCCAGCTGGAGAATCCGCGACCTTGGACCAGCAGATGCTGGGCCACGTTCGCCACCAGCTGCAGGCGGTTTCCCTCATATTCGCGGTAGCGGGACCAATTGAGGCGGTTAAGCTGCAGCACCCTCGTGGCCAAGTAGCGCAGCAAGGCGGCCTCGGGCGTGGACGGCCGCCGCCCGGCGGTGCCGGGCATCCGGGCGCAGTATTCCAGGTAGTCGATCAGCAGCAGCGCGGTGCGCCGCCTCAACTCGTCCCCCATAGCTCGGCCTCTGCCAGGGGTCCGGGATAGGGCCAGCTTTTTAGGCCGGGCTGCAACTCCCCCCGGGGAGGGGCTACCGGCCCCGCCCCGCCCGGGCGGTAAAGTTTTGCAGGTCGGGAGAGGAGCCTTTAACTTGAATCCCGACAGCACCTGTGCGGGTGCCAAAAACACGAGCCTCAGCCTTGTGCTCGTGTTTGCATAGCAATCAGGGTCAGAGTAAGACTCTTCTGGGGTTACTGTTTAGCTTTCCGCCTGGGGCCTAGGAATCTGGAGGGGACATTTTGGAAAGTTGGGCCAGACATTTGTCTTCTGTTAAGGAGAGGTTGACAAAAGCTACCCACAGCCTTCGATTGGCGGTTCACGTGGGAGGATGATCAGTATCTCGCAATTGTGTGTGGGAGATCCTTTCTTTGGGTCTGGTATACGTGGCAGGACAATTCTCTGTGGGCTGCTCGAATGCCAATATATTGGCTGCATTCATTCACTCATATTTATTCAGAGCCCAGGGGGGTGCTCCTAGCACTGGAGATATAACGGAGAACAAGACATGTGGTCTCTGCTTTCAAGGACCCCACAGTCCAGTGATGGGACAAAGACACAGACCATCGCAGTGGAGTTTAATTATGGCCATAATATAACAGAAGAAGCTGAGGGCATACTCAACTCTAGGTTAATGGCTGCTTCTGATGGCTAGCATTCTTACATTGTTTAGAGTTCTCTTTACTTTTTACTGGCCAACCCTTCATTACTCCAATCCCCTGTTATAGTTAATACTTATTCGAATCCTTGTCTGTTCACCTTACTCTATGGCTTAATTTCTCCTAATTGGACACAGTCTGATACAGAATCGGTACCAGCAGTGAAATTTCTAGGGGTCCAGTGGTCCAAGCATATTGAAATATCCCACCTAGGGTAAAAGAGGAGTTGCTTCATCTTGCATTATCTACAAGAAAAAAGAGGCACAATGCTTGGTAGGTCATTTTGGATTTTGGAGGCGACATACGCTACATTTGAGTGTGTGATGCAACCCATCTACAGGCAGGTGGTTTGGGGAGCAGAACAAGGGAAGGCTCTGCGGAACATTCAGGCTGCAGAATAAACTGCTCTGCCACTTGGGCCTTATGAGCCAACACATCCAGTGACACTTGTGTCAAATAGGGGTGCTGTGTGGAGCCTCTGGCAAACACCAATAGCAGAATTACAGTGTAGACCTTTAGGATTTAGAAGCAAATCTATGTCTTCTTCTTCAGGTAACTCTTCTCCTTTTGAAAAGCAGGTTCTGGCTTGCTCCTGGGCCTTGGTAGAAGCTGAATGCCTAACCAAGGGGCATCAGGTGACTGATACACCTTGAGTTGCCATTGTGACATGGATGTTGTTGGACCCACCTAGTCGTCGGGTTGGGCGTGCACAGCAGCGATCTGTTATCAAGTGGAGATGGTATAGGAGACTGGACTCAGGCTCAGTGGGTGCAGTCAACAGCACGAGCAGGTTGGTTTGCCTCCTCTACACCTATGGCTTCCAGGGATTTGCTTCTGGCCAGGTGACTGAGGGAAAGAAACTCAAGCCTGGATTACAGATGGGCCTATGTGATATGCTGGTACCACATGGAAGTGGACAGCTGTGACATCACAGCCCCACTCAGGAGTGACTGTGAACAGGGCGGTGAAGGGAAATCCTCCCTGTGGGCTGATATTCAAGCCACATGGGACTGTCCACTATGTCTGGGGTGAGAAATGGCCAGAGCACAGGCAGACCTATATAAATTTACAGGCAGTCGCTGATGGTTTGGCTGGATGGTCAGGGCCTTGAAAGAAACAAGATTGGAAGAGTGGTGACCAGGAAATCTAAGAAAGAGGTATGTGTCTGGACCGCTCGGAGTGGGCACAGACCGAAGTATTTGTGCCCCATCACATGCCCCCACAGGAAGCCACTGTAGAGGGGACAAAATTCTGTGCTCTGTGGATGTCGGAGAGCTTCTTTACCTAGCCACCATAGTGCTTGCTTACAGCCATGAATGAGGCCAGGGCAGCAGGGGGAGAGCATGTGTCGGCAATAAAATTCTCTCTGCAAAGCCTGAGCTGGCAGCGCTCCTGCTGCGGGCATGGTCTGCCAGCGCCAGCGATTCCTTTACAGTGAGCCAAATGAATTTGGTCAGCAGGGAATATAAATCTCTGTACATCAAATTCCCATTTGAATTGGTTTTGACATCTTCCCTCTTCAATTGAGTTAAGTAAACATTTTTACTTATGTTCATGTTTTATATGCAAAAGTCATGATTTTACCTTTTTAAACATTATATCTTAGCAGCAAACACAGAGGAGTATCTTGGGAGTCACAAATCCTCTGGCCCGGCGGTTGATAACTCTTAATTATCAGTTGAACGAAACAAATGAAGTTAACCTCCACACAGAGTTTCTGATGCACACGATACAACGAGGCAGTTGGTGGACAGACTTGATTAAAACCCTGGTGCTGCCACTTAGAAGCTGCAACCGTGAGCAACTTGTTCCACTCTCCCAGCCTTGATCTCCTTACTTAATACATGGAGGCAAAAAACTGCACCTTCAGGCTGCTACAGGGTTACATGAGCTGGTGTGTGCAACGTGCTTAGCGGAGTGCCTGGAACGGAGTAAAAGCTCTTTACTGAGAAGAGTTTGTTGGTAGTATGAATCAACCAGGGTTACCATGCTCACTTTACCCACTTTTAACCAAAAACCAAAATGTGACATTCGGTGAGCCTTACCTATATGCTGTTTTTTCAAATACTGAAAACAGCTAGAGACTGCCTATTTTTTATATCAGATTTATATAAAATATATATTACCATGTATATTTTAACAGTTTTATGTCCCTCCCCATTCATCCCACTCCCATCCCGAAGTAACCACCAGTCTGCTGTCTTTATGGATTTGCCCATTCTAGACATTTCACATACACGGAATCATACCGCAAGTGCCCCTGTGTGTCTGGCTTCTTTCACTTAACATAATGTTTCTACAGTTCATCCATGTTGTAGAATGCACTGCACTTCATTCCTTTTTATTGCCAATACCATCCCTTTGTGTGGATGTATTAACACCATGTTTTGTTCAGCCCTCCATGGGTTGTTGAACATTTGAGTTGTTCCATCCTGGGCTGTTTATGAATACTCGTGTTCGAGTTTCTGTGTGGATGTAAGTTTTCATTTCTCTTGGGTGTAGACCTAGGAGGAGCAGGCCACCTAGGAGGTGGGGGGGGCGGTGCTGATGAAAACAGTGACCACTGCTGCATTTCCTAATGTATGACAAAGTTGAGTGGTGTGTTGGTTAGATAACGTTGGGCTCGAATACAGGCATTTCCTGTTGTCAGTCTTTACATAAGTGCTCACACCGTACTTACACTTAGTTGCTCATATTTATTTACTGGTTAAATAGTCCAGAGCACCATTCCTGATCCCTTCTCCTCACCGGAATGTCTGCATCCTTTTTACAAAGACCCAAAAGTATTCATTTCTTTCATCAGAAATGGCGAAGCCCTGGCTTGTGTGGCTCAGTGGGTTGAGCACCCTCCTGTGAACCAAAGGGTCATAAGTTTGATTCCTGGTCAGGGCACATGCCTGGGTTTTGGGCCAGGTCCCCAGATGGGGGCATGTGAGAGGCAACCGATCAATGTTTTTCTCCCTTTCTCCCTCCCTTCCCCTCTCTCTAAAAATAAATAAATAAAAATAATAATAATAAAAAAAAGCAGAAATGGCCAAGAGTCAGCTCACTGTGGAGAATGGCCAGTCTCAAAGGCCACCCTAGCCCCAGCCAGGTCCTGTCTAGGAGAATGAGGTGGTCCGTGCTATGTCTTGAAAAGTGACCTGATGCTCTGCTATCGTAAGTGAGATGGTTCAGCTTCCTGTTCTCACTAAGGATCCACAGAGATAAGATTCGCTGAAAGCTTTCCTCCAGTTGCCCCACCTCAGTCCTGTGCAGCCCGGAGCTCCAGGGGAGGGGTCTTATGGATCTGTATTTTTAACCTGTTGTAGACCCAGCAGCCAAGTTTGGGAAATGCAGATCTGCAAACCCCTGCTCAGTCAACCTGCCTGGACTTGGGGGAAAGCCAGTTGAAGTGGTGTGGTCCCAACCCCAACCTCAGTTAATCTCCTAACCCAGGGGTGTCAAACTCATTTTCACCGGGGGCCACATCAGCCTTGCAGTTGCCATCAAAGGACTGCACGTAATTTTAGGACTGTATAAATGTAACTGCTTCTTAAATAGGGGTGAGGAGCTCCACCCTGCCGCCAGGTAGAAACAAGGTGCAGGGCCGGGTTTGGCTCTACCCTATCGGCTGGGCTTACCCCTGGATCTCAAGTGTCCTCCTCCAGGAAAGATTTTCAGGGGTTCACAGGCTCGGTTGGTCTCTAGCCTTTCCCATGGGCTCTCTGTGCCCCTGCAGGATCTCTTACGTGGCCTGTGGCCACCCCAAAGCCTCCTCTGAGGGTCCCTCCCCAAGGCTCCTTCCTTAATTACCCTGCATTCTTCCTCCCCCTCTTCCAAGCTCCTATGAAGGCCTTAATGGCCTCAGCGAGGTCTCACTTATTAGCCCAGATCAGCTGTTTTCAGAATGTGGTCCCTACCCTCAGGGTCTCTGAGACCCTGTCAAGGAGTCCTCTAAGGTCAAAACTACTTCCATGATAATGACTTTTTTTTTTGTACGTGAAGCTTTTTAAATGCTCATTCTCTCAGCTCTCTAGAAGCTACTGATGTGTGGTGAAAGTATCACCAGTGGAAGGGGTGACTCTGTATTCTTGTGCTTTATAATTATTGTTTTAATTACTAGTGATAAATCTTGATAAATATAACCCACATAAACAAAAATCTCTTTGGGGCCCTCAATTTTTGGAAGTATAGAGGCATTTTAAGACCCAGAACTCTGAGAACCACGGGCCCAGATGGATTCCTAATTGGGAATAATTAGATACATGGGTGGGGGAGAAAAGAATGGGGAGTAGGGAGGGAGGTGAAAAAGAGGAGGAGGAGGAAGAAAAGACAGAGGCGATAGTGGGGCCAGAAGAGGAGGGAAGAGATGGGAGGAGGGGCTGAGGGAGAGAAGGGAGGAAAAGTTAACAGGAAAGGGAGGAGGGGAAGGGAGGGTGGACAGACAGACATGGAAGTCGGAAGCAGATGTGCCAAAGGTTGAGGCAGGTACTTTACGTACTTTGTGCTGTCCTGTTTCATTGATGAGGAAACTGAGGCTGAAATTTGGATGTTATCATATGTCCTGTAAAAGGGGTAGAGCTGGCTCTGAACCTAGGGTCACATCCTTTGTCACCTTGCTGTCCCCCTCTGACTTACAGATGAGTCCGAAGTATCAATGCTGCCACCTTCTAGCCAGCTGGCCAAACAATGACAAAAGCCCAGGATGCAAAGGCCTTTCCACTCTGTGCTGCCATTAAGCTACTGACAACCCAGGGAAGGGTGTGAAGGAGGTCAAGGGGTGGGATGTGGAGTGCCTTCCGCTGGACTCTGGCTCGTTCCAGAACAGGCTGCAGTGGGGCCTGGGGTCTGAGAGGCTGCCACCCTGCCCGGAGCAGCTGCCTTGATTTCCATTCGCAGGCATTTCCCCGTTTCCCCTGTAACACCCATCAGGGCCCGCCTCCTTACCGGACTGGCTCCCTTCCCGCCCAACCCTCTCTACTCTGCCAGGTATGTCCAAGGCTATGCACACCTGTGGGCACACCCATTTGTCCCCTTCACCACAATCAGTTTGGTAGGTTTGCCCCCAAGTCCTCTTAAAAAAGGAAAAACTGGTTGAAAAACTCCAGTCAGCCTTATTTTCGATATGCAAAATACAATTTATTACTTGGAGTTTACCTTTGAGTCTCCACATGGTATAGTGTATTCCCAACCAAGTTTTCATCAATAAATACTAAACACCCACTATGAGATGAAATGCTTGTAATGGAGGTGGCTTACTACCTGTGGGGTAAGTATTCTACAAAATACTTTCATAAGGCCCTCAAAGTCGCTCTTTCAGCTGAAAAGTTATGGCCTCTTTTTTGAGCATATACTGAAGATGTGCTCCGCCTCTCCAAACATACAGCTGGAAGTTGCTGTCCCTCAGTCTAGGTGGCTTTCCCTTTGTCCTGCCTTCCTTTGCTTCTGGGAGGCCCAGGTCAGAGCGCAGAAGCCTGAAAGGGTCTGTGGGAGAGGGAAGGGGAGGCCATGACAGGAGACCAGGAGCTTACGGCCTTTTCCTGAGCTCCAGCCCAGCCAGGTTCTGTGGGGGGAAGGCAGGTGGCTAAGAAACAGCCCCCCTGGACCATGTTCTCTTCTTCCCTCTGGGCTCCTCAGAGGCAAACAGGGGCCTTTATATTTCTTTCTCTCACCAGGGCCTGTTGTGTACTAAAATCCTCACAAGTCACTACATATAACCATTTTGTTTATTTTTTTAAAAAACTGATGGAAAAGATAGCCTGGCTGATTTTTGACTGACTGGTCCATTATGATACCTAACAGTGGGTGGTAGTTTTGAGGGTTGTCCTGGCACCGCCCCCCCCACCCCAACCTGAGGTTTCAGGAGTGCCAGGTCCAGGCCTATCTGATGGCTGTGCTGGCTCCAGCTCCGGCTCCAGCTCCAGCTCCGCTAGGGTCTCTGAGCAGCAGACCTGGGGCTGGGCCTGTAAGCCGAAACTAGCCTTGGGAGAAGGGCCGGGCCGGAGCAGGGCTGAGAGTAGACCAGAGAGAGAGCCAGGGGACTCAGCATACGCAGCCCTTGGGCACCACAGGGCCAGGCCCGGCAGACCCTGGGCCACCTGCCAGACACGCCTCACCCAGGAATGATTTTGGGTATCTGAGGTGGCTTTTTTCTTCCCTAATGCATGCCATCTTTATGAGTAAGGAATTTTCTAAAACAAAGAATAAGCTTCTGTGCCTTTAAAAACAAAACAAAACAAAACAATAACAGCAACAAAAAAAAAAAAAAAAAAAAAGAAGGGATCCTATAACAAAAGCACTTGGTATCTTCTAGAGGGAACTGCTAAATTTCAAATAAAGACAAGCTTTTATGTTATTTTTCCAATATAACACAAAGACATTGTTGTTTGAAACCTATCAATTAATTCGTATATGCAATTACCCTCAATGCAATGAGTACAATGGACATGGACGAGGTCTACTTTAGCTGAGGGGAGACAGCTCATCCTAATGTGTCTAATACTGGTGATAGGTTTTTAAACAAGTTGACTGTCCCGTGTCCCCACACAGAAAGGTTTTGGTTGCTCTGAGAAGCCTTTGTGTCAGGAACAGCATTCAGCTTTTCCCTTGAAAGAAAACGCTCAGCCAAGTGCCAACGCTCATGTCAATCATCGCGTGATTCCTAAACCAAACACCCTATCCGTTTCAGGCCTGTCTGTGCTTCAAGCCTAACAGTTCACACAGGTGAAAATGTTTTATCTGAAAAAGGACAGCATGATGTAGACTGGAAAAGATACTTTTACAATAAAAACACGTTTAAAAAAGTGGTTTTGTCTAGTTACATTCGGATAAAATGGAACTTCCTTCTGTAATGGAGCAGTTGACACGGTCCTCTTCTCCCCACCCACTGACCTCAGCACTTCCAGAGGAAGGCTCGAGGTCGCAGTGCACACCGAGGGAAACCACACTTGCAAGTGCTCTGAAGAAAAATTCGATTCAAGGAAATAACATGAAATATATTAAGTTCTAAATTCTGTTGGTAACAGAATCAGTTGAGAGTAGTGTAATTAAGAATAATCTTAAAAATGAATAAATTTTAAAAAGTGTTCAAAATGAAAACAAAACAACCCAAAACACTGTACGTGAAGGTGCTCTCCTAGTGCTGAAGGCTCACAGTGGCATTTTCCAGGGGTGGTAGTTTTAATAGTGATACTGCAGATGTTTGGTGAACTTTCAGCCATGGAGTTACTCCCTTGAGCGAAGTTGCGATAAACTCTCACATCCTCTAAAAGTCAGCTCTATTTACACATGATGACTTCAAATTCTAACCTCAGGTATCTAAGTGTGTATTGTGAGGAGATGATCAAGCCCAGACCTGAAAATACACAGACAGGTAACTGTTAGTCCCTTCTAGTTAACAACTTGTAAAACTTGAGTTTAAAGGGATAAAATCAGTCTCTTTACACACGCACACACGCACTCCATCCAAAACACAGCATATGCAGGTCTTGGAAAATATAACACTCTACTCTTAACAACTCACAAGTGCTATTTGGGCCTAATACCCCCTCTCCCTTAGTTAACTGTCTGAAAGGCATCTGTGGCCTCCTACTAGGGAAGGGGAACTCTTAGATTGACAACCGAACCACCCATACCCACACAGCTCTCTGGCCGCAGTAACACGACTTCACTAATTGAGGCAATTGCTGCTTAGGAAAGTGAAGTCATGAATTGTTTGTTTTAGGAACTTTGCAAAAATAATTTTACCTTTTTATCCCACAAATAGACTACTCAAGTATCCTCTTTAGAAGAGACCTGCTTCTCAGAAAAAATACATAGCATCAAATGACTACTCACTTTTCAAGATCATCTTCAAAATCCCCTCCCCCCAGCCTGTGTCCAGCAATCTCAAACTCTGATGTCACACATCTGTCCATTCCTCGTTAAGTCCCTCCATCAAAAGACTTGCCTTAAGCCCCTAAAACTCAAATATCTGCCTTTGTTCTCCCCTTCTAAGATACTAAGACCATCCAGTTGATGGTCTTCCACACTGAGGTAAGCTCTGCTTTACAAACAGGTAATTTTAGTAGTATTTCTGGGGAGCCAACAAAGCCATGGATCTTTTTGAGAATCTAAAAAAAAAAAAAGGCCATGAGGAGGCACTCCCCAGAAAAAGGCACACACACAATCTGGCATCTAATTTCAGGGACTTCAGGGGCCTCCAGGAGCCCCTCTGTGGGTCCCACAGGGGTCTGCGACCACAGAAGGACCCTGCACTTCTGGGAGGCGAGACTGGCAATCTGTGGTTTGTCAAAGGCTAGACTCAGAAGAATCAGACTTTTAGGGTCAAAAGGAACCTGTTGGATCACCTAGCCCAACTATTCCCTCAACTACACGCTGATACATAGTTGTGTAATCTATGATTGAACACCTGAGTGAATGGGGCACTCGCTACCTACCAGGCCACTTGTTCCTTCTGTGGCTGTGAGCAGAGCTCAAATTAGAGCCCCAGGTGGCTGTCTGGGCCTGTCCTAGCTCCCTCTGACTTCTGCTTTCAGGAAGGCCAATCACTCCTCTTCTCACACACACAGGAAAATAGGAGAACACCTCTCTTACCCGTAGGGTGTGATCCCATGACCCTGAGCAAAAAGCAGTCCCATCAGGGGAAACTCGGAGAGTACTGACACGGTTTTCATGTCCAAACAGGATGGAGACTCGAGACCCCTTGAGAACATCCCAGACATTGATGGTATAATCGTTGTATCCAGCAAACAGCAGGCGACCTGGAAGCAGGGTATCATGGTTATTAAACCAGTTCCTTCCTTCCTGTTTTTCTTTTTGTGACTCTGACCTGCTGGATTGCTCATTCGTTCGTTCGTTCGTTTGTTCATTCATTGTTTGCTCATTCATTTAATAACCAGTGACTTAGTGCCCACTCTGTGTCAGGTACTGTGCTCTGCCCTGGGGATTCAGAGAGGAGAGAGCACAGTTGTTCCCCGCTGTGGAGGATGGTAATGGCAGGTAGACACATAAATCACTGTAGCACCATGTGGTAAGGGCTATAATGGAAGTGCTCAGTCATGTGCTACGTGCTATCATAGGGGAAGAAAGATCAAGGAGGGTATTGCAGAGGAAGTGACATTTGAACTGGTTCTCGAGGGCTGAATAGGAGTTTGCCATGCAGAGAAAGAAGAAAAGATGTTTCATGCAGGAGTAGCAGCGTGCATGCACACAGGCTCAGATGCAGAGTGGGGGTAGTGTCTGGGGACACTGAATGGTCCAGTGACCCAGTCTACCAGTGCTGCTTCATGTCCACTAGCAGCCTCTCCAGCTGGGACGGCAGAGGTGCTATGAGCTTAGGGCACTGAGCAAGGGACTATGGCATCACTCCTTCCACCTCTGAAAAAAGTCCTTTTGGGGGATGAAGGGGAGAATAGAAAGCTGGGGAGGAAATGCCTGGAGGCACTGCACACATGAGCATTAATTCATCCCCGAATAACCTAAAGAACAGTATTAACAGGCACGGCCTTCATTTCCCCTGAAGTAAATGGGGCTGAGCGAAGCCGCTGAGGGCAGGGAGAAGCGGGGGTCAAGAAGCCCAGTGGGGGAAATCTGGCACACAAGTAGACCACTTCATGTATTGGCCCACGGGAACTTTGGCCGAGGGGCCGCTTGACAGGGAGCTGGGTTTCACTTAGGTCCTGTTTCATAGTCCTGGGAAAGTTTCTGAAATAAAATCTTACCACTGAGGGAGAAGTCCACGCTGGATGCTCCAAATATGATACTCTCTTTGGAATAGATGGCAACCTCCCTGTCTGCCCGGAGGTCGTAGAGGCGACACTGGGGAGCGAACAACAAAGAAGCACGCACTTCTGGCTGCAGTTTGGTGAGGCCAAGACCCCAGAGCCCCCGCCGGAGCCAATGGCTTGTGTGATGTCAGAGGTAAGGGAAATACCCCTTTGGTTTTCTGGCCTAGTATTTTCTCCCTGAATCCCAATTTCTGTTAATCTCCATGGGTCAGTGGAGATTTAAAGAAACAGCAAATACAGAAGATTTCTTCAGGTACAAAAACAAAAATGAAACCCATTCTTTTTTCTGATGAAGGATACGTGTTAATTGTAGAAAATTCAGAAAAACTCAGAAATGCATAAAAAAGAAAATGAAAGTCACCCCAAATCCTAGAGGTATTTACTAATATCTATGTCCTTCGGTCTTCTATTTTATGTGTGTAATTTTCTCATATCATTAAATAATCTTAACCCCCCCCACAATTAACATGGTTGAACATTCCTCATATAGATATAGCAGAATCTATTTAGCCATCCTCTGTTAAGTGTTATGCTTGTGTCTAATTTTTCTCTTTTATAATAAAATTCTAGACATTTCTGTCTCAACCATGGGGACCATTCTTATGTAAAAATCCTTGATATTTTCCTTACAACAGCTAAGGAACAGAATCTTTAGACTAGAATTCCAAGAAATAGCATGGGCAGATCAAAGGACAGAGATATTTTGAAAGTTCTTACACCATACCACAAAACTGCTTTCTAGAAGGCTGGTACCAAGGGTCCGGGTTCAGGCTTGTCCCAGGCCCCTTCCCTGCACCCTCTCTGCCACTGAGCATCTCTCTAGCAACGGAGCACCTGACCATTGAAACTTGCATTTCTTGGATTAGAGGTGACTTCAAAAACATTTTGAGTTTATTTGCCATTTTGGACGTACTGCTTCGTAAATGGTGTGCATTATATCCTTTTTAAAAAATTGGAATATTTATCTTATTGATTATGCAACCCCATTCATCTTCAAGGATTTCAACTTGGTCTGTCATACACATAGCAAGGATTTTTCTAAAATGTATACACTATATTTTGTTATACATTTTCTGACATACAGAAGTTTTAAATTTTCATTATTATCAAACTCTCAATCTATTCCTTTGTAATTTCTTCCACAGCAGTAAATCAGAATGAAAACCTTATTTAATAGTTATTTGGTATTTTCAGAGCACAAGGAGGTACTTTTTGCTCTCTTAAAAAATCAGTCAACCAAAGTTTTCAATTAATATCAAAAGTCTTAAAACTAGTTCATGTCTGAGAATTTTAAGTAAACAATGAGAGGTTCCAAAATTATTTATGTATAGCAGTGTTTTTGAACAGAAAAAAACACACACAAAACCTTGAAATCCTAACTGTCCAAAACTTGAAGACTATTAACAGTAAATGCTGGCATGTCCACAACATGGGAAACTATCCCATCATTGAGAAAATATAATGTAGAAAGACATTTATTGGCATAGGAAAATGTCCACGATCTATTACTAAGTGAAAAAAAAAAACTCCAAATTACTTTTTTAAAAGAAAAGGGACAGGAATTCACCCAATTGTGATTTTTCTTGGGTAGGGAGATTAAGATAATTCAATCTTTCCCCAAATTTTCTTCATTGAATACACGTTATTTTTACAATCAGACAAACGTTACTTTAAAAAAATAAACTGAAGTGAGCATCTCTCTTTCAAACAGGAAAAGCTCCTGGTAACTTAGAAACATACCGTAGCATCATCAGACCCTGAGGCGAAGGCGTCTCCACTTGGGTAGTACCTGCAGAGAGGAAGAGGAAGTTCAGGGAGAAAGCACTTTATTCGGAGCGGTGCTCCCACTCCCGGATGCCCATCAGAGCCTGGGCCAGGCCCTCGAAAGCAAGATCTCCACTTCTAGTGTCATAAGGACCACTTATCCCAGAGGCCAGGAAGAGAAGCTCATCTGGCAGACCACGGGCCTCTGGTTTTCTCCCCTGTAAATAGGGGACAGTGACACTGGCCTTGCAGGGTGTTGATGAGGAGTAAATGAGATAATATGGGTATCTCCACCAGACATGGAGCACAGGGCAGGTCCCTGTACCATAGTTTTCCTTGACCACATACCTCATTCCCTGGTCTTGGCTCAGAGCTCAGGGATGAGAAAGTGGCTATAAACACAGACACTGGAGTCAGATACACAGAGCCACATGCAGATCTCTGCACTGACCTCTCCCTACATGGGGTACTTGTGGCAAGTGACTTCGCCTTGCCCAGCCTCAGTGTCCTCATCTGAAAAGTGAGGATGACAATGCACATTCCCTGTTGTCAAAATGAAACAAGACAGTATATGCAAAGGATGGGGCAGGGCACCAAACAGAAAGCATTCACCAAACGATGATTATTTCTGTCACAGTCATTCTCTCGTCCACGATCAGGCTTCCTGGAGAGCAGGAAGCCTAGGCTGAGATGGGATGGAACAACAGCCATTAGAGGAAGAGGGTCTAGGGTAGAGGTAAAGCAGAGGGGACAGAATGTGCGTTTTTAATTGTAGTTCATGAAAACATAAGGATTTGACCTAGTTTTGTGGATATTGTATCTTGCACCTTAGTAACTTCATTTACTATCTATAGAATTTATGTAAATTCTGGATTAATTTCCCTTGATTTTCTAGGTAATTGCTGGACAATTGCAAAAAGTGATAGTCTTTTTCCTTTTACCTTGTATCTTATTTGAGCGCAGGGAGCTGGACAATTATTACTAACGTTTCTACTACTACTAGAGTAATTAAGTCTTCTTATTTTGTTCTTATTTTTAAGGGGAACAAGTCTAATATTGCGCACTAAGCATAATGAAGATTCTTGGGTGATTATACTTCACGTACGTACTGTCTGGACAGTGCCATCTGCCAAATTTCTATGTCAAGCCCTGACCTCTGTCTTGGGATCCAGTTCGCAGAGCCTGCATGTCGTTTGTCCCTTTTCATGTTACCCTGTGGAACTGGGGCTCAGGGAACCAGCATAAAAATGCTGATACTCTGGCTATTGCCACTGCTCCGAGTAGTAAACTCTCCTTCATCTCTACCCCAGGAGACTCGTGTCTTCTACCAGCATCCATGAAATTGTGGCAACCTACCTGTAGCTTGCAGGACAGGTAAGATCTCAGAACATTCCCAATACTAGACATTTCTCCCTCTATGTTTTCTTTAGCTCCAGCCGTCATCCTTTCTTTCTTGAACTCATGCAACTACCTTCTACTGGGCTGTCACACTCCCATTCTTGCTCCCCTACGACCTCTTCTTCATACAGCAGCCAGAGTGATCTTTTACAGGTGAAACATACAAGGTCTGTCTGGAAAAAGTCCAGCCATTGTTAATATAACAATAACAGTGTGCATGACATCAGTAACCTGACGGCCAAGGAGGATGGACTGGAATGCTCATCCATGAACAATGATGACTTCGCTGTACTAGTCAGAGTGGGCGGTAGATGCTGTTGAGTGAGAGTGTGTACTGTGTGGTCATCAAAATGGCTGAGCAAGGAGAGCAACAAATCTGCATCAAATTTTGTGTTAAGTTTGACCATTCCTCTGCAGAAACTATTGTGATAATCCAGAAAGCTTTCATAGATGACACAGTAAGTGCAGTACCAATAAAAATGTCACACGAACACTTCAAAGATGGTTGAGAACCTGTTGAAAGTGACCTACGTTCTGGAAGGCCTGTCCCAAGCAAACCACCTGAGAATGTTGAACATGTTCAGGCTGCGATCAACAAAGATCAGCAACTGACAGTTCGAGAACTAGAAGCTGACCTGGGGATTCCCAAAACTACTCTGAGATTTTGATGCAAGATCTCGGCATGAATTGTCTCATGGCAAAATTCATTCCACGGCTTCTGCTACCAGAGCAGAAAGAACACTGTGCTGCAGTTGCTAATGACTTGATTCAAACCACTACCAATGAATCAGATTTCCTCAAGAAGGTCATAACCAGAGATGAATCGTGGGTCCACGGCTATGAGCTGGAAACCAAGGCCCAGTCGTCCCAATGGAAGTTGCCTAGTTCTCCATGTCTGAAAAAGGGGTGGCAGAGTCACAGCAAGATCAAGACCATGTTAACTGTGTTTTTTGATTGGGAAGGTGTTGTCCATCATGAGTATGCCCCTTCAGGCCTAACAATTAATAAGGAGTACTGCCTCAAGGTTCTTCGTCAGGTAAGAGATGCAATACGACAAAAACGGCTGCAGCTACGGGCAACTGGTGATTGGCAGCTCTATCACGACAACATGGCCGCTCATGCATCATGTCTCATGCAGAGTTTTTTGGTGAAAATCAAATCACCCAGGTGACTCTACCCTCCTACAGCCCAGATTTAGCACCCTGAAACTTCTGGCTTTTCCCAAATCTAAAATCACTTTAGAAAGGGAAGAGATTTCAGTCCGTCGATGAGACTCATGAAAATAGGACCAGGCAGCTGATGGCGGTTCCAAGAAAGGGTTCTGCAGAGTGTTTTGAACAATGAAGAGACGCTGGGAGAACTGTGAGAGGTTTCAAGGTGCCTACTTTAGGGGGGACTGAGACGTCATTGTCCTATGTACAATATTTCTTGTATTTGCTTCAATAAATGTCTCTTTTTTACAGTGCATGGCTGGATACTTCCTGGACAGACCCCGTAGCTCACATTCGCCACCTCTCTCCCCCTGGACTCAGGAATCCTGACTTTTGTTAGGTCACTTAACATCTCATCTTCCCCAGCTCTCAGCAAGCCTGGCTCCTGTATCATCCTGGCCTCAAATTAAATATCATCTTCTCAGGGAGGCCTTCCCTGACTGACCTAAGGAATGACCCATCCCATTACCTTTCCTTGTTTTACTGTTTTCCACAGCACTTTCCAGTATCTTAAATTAAATGGTACATTTGTGTATTTGTGTGCTGTCTCGTCTTCTGCAGGAAAGCAGAGACCTTGTTATCTTGTTCACGACTGTATTCCCAGTTCCTGGAATGATGTCTAGCATATCAGTACTCAATACACATTTGTTGAATGAATGAATGAATGAATGAGAAATGCTGACTCAATAGGGAGGATGGTATCTGTGCCCCTAGTACAACCATATTAAAATTCTCCAAGAGATCTGGAGTGCCATTCGGTCCCACTGCAAATCAGCCCTTCTTGCTGGGGGAGGGGCCTCACTCTGCCAAGTAAACTGAGCCTGGAGGTGGTCCCTGGGCTCAGGACAACTCCAGGTCCGGGGGCACTGGGGAGCAGAGAAGCAGTGAGAACATCCTACTCACTCACCGGACACTGTTGATGTCTGATTCATGTGTCTCAAAGGCCTGCACACACTGGCCGGAGCGCATGTCCCACACCATGGCTTTCTTGTCACATCCCTACAAATGCAAAGTTACCCAGAGTCACAGGTGCTGCAAGGACTGTCTACAGACAGGCATGAGTTCCAGTCATGGGACACAGACCATTTATGTCCCATTAGTAAAGGGCTCACAACATGCTATTCAGAGACTAGCTTTACTTAAGGCTGCTTTCCTCAACTGCTGAGTCCTCAGAAGGCCAGAGTGGGAGGGGAATGAGGGACGGACCCAGCTTCCTCTGGTGGTGTGCTTTCTTCTTTGGCTGCTTTCTGAGTGGCCACAAACTCTCCAGAGCCTACTTCTTACCTTCCCGTGGGCACTGCCATCTCTTCTTTTTCCCTTTCCTTCCTCCTTCCTTTTTATCTCTGCCTCTCTAAGCCCAGAAGGGAGGGCAGGAAGACAGTGGCAGCTGGGTGGGACCTCCCAGCTTTTTCTCAGGTGCCTGGGGCAGCCCTGGGCACAGGGGGTGCTGTAGGTGCCCCAGGGCCATCTGCACCTCAGCAGCATGCCTGGCTGGGAATCAGCTAAGTAGGAGCCTAGGCATGGGCCTGCCAGCAGTTAGCTGGTTGTCTGGGCAGTCGCCTCCCTGGGCTTCCAGCTCAAGACCTGTAAAAACCCAGAGATGCATAAAAATGAGAACCTCACGTTATACTCTCATGGTTCTAGGAGCATTTTGATAAATTCCCCCAGAGCAGTCCTGTTGTCATGCTTGGGGACTATGATGTGTCATAGTGGAAGTTGTGGCTTAAAACTGGTGCTCAAACTGTTGGCTGCATCTCAGAGCAAAGGGGGGACGATGAGGTGCCACGACTGATATCTCAGAGAGACCTGCTGTTGGGTCAGCGCTCCGAGTATCTTCACTGAGAATGTGGGCAAAGGAACCGGGAGTGTCTTCTGACCCTCAGAGGATGCCAAATCACATGGATTTCGTGCTCTGAACGAGACGGTGTGACCCATGATGACACTGACAGTTTGAGTGAACGGTGACGATCAGGAGATAAATACGGTTACACAAAAGCACAGGAATCAAACATTTACACATACGGCCAAATACCCAAGAGCAAAATTGCGGCCCCTGCTATTCAGAGGACAGACAGCCCTTGCCTGATGCCCAGAAATGAGACGTGGACAGCTCAGAGCAGAGGGCCCCTCTGTCTTCCAGCTGCAAACACCATTTGATGGTGCTTGCGTGACCAGCCTCCCTCACCACTCTCTCCTGACTGATCGGGGTCAGGTCAGCCAGCTTCGTTCTCTACTTTTATTCCCAGCTGCCCACAAAAATGCTTCCCCTACCATCTGTATAACACAGTGTAAACTCTTCCACTTACTGCACCTAATATTCTGGGGAAGGGGGAGGTAAGTACTATTGTGCATTATGCCCAGGTTACAGATGACACAATTTGGAGTCAGGTATCCTGATTCCTAGTCTGGTGCTCCTCTGTGTCACTGTGGCTTATCTGCCCGACACTTTCAAACACCCTGTTCTCTGTGTCCTGGGGTGGCACAGGAATGGTGACTGGCAGGGGTGGGGCAGGAGAGTGTCCCACCCACCCTAAGACCCTGAACACAGCGCTGCCTCACCTCAGCGGCCGTCTGACCAGCTGGGGCCATCTCTAATGCTGTCAGATGCTGACTCTGCTATTTGTTTGAGGAATGACATTTTTAAATGTGGCAGATATGTACCCCGAAAAATAGCAGTCACACCAGGAAGACACTCCAGATCCCTCTGTAGACCGCTGAAGGGCAGGGGCAGAATGGGAGGCCCTCACAGCCCGGCACTGTCACCGCCCTCCAAGCACCACCGTGGCTGCGGGAGCTGGGGAGCGGCAGGAGCTGAGGGGCTCCCGCGACCCCTTCTAAAGGGACGGATCCCACCCAGTCCCAGGAAGTGCCACGAATGGCCCCCACAAGCCCCCCTGGTGGACAAAGGACCCCCAACATTTTCCTCAGGTCTTTACCCCAGACACGAAGGTGTTCCCTGTTTCCGAGGGGGCCAGGTCCAGGCACAGCACGTCGGCCCCGTGCCCGTGGAAGCTCTGCAGCAGCTGCCCGCTCTCCACGTCCCATAGGGCACACGTCCCATCGCCGCTCGCCGTCAGGATCTGCCACAAGAGAGGGCAGGGAGAGCACTGTTGTCATGATCTCCCCTCGGTTGGGGCAAGTCCGTCAGGAAAAAGAAGGCTCCTTAAACATACAGACACACACCTCACTGCACCTGGGTTCGGGTGCATTAGTGTTTCTCCCCTACTGAGCAAGAAGTCCATGTCTGATACCCCGACACTCAGCTGTGTTTCTGTCCCTGTCCTCCCCTCCAGGGTATGAAATCCACCAGGCCTCCCTGTTGTGCCCAAGGGACCTGCGCCTGCCTGGCGTGCAGGACGTGCTCGCGGAACCTCTGCTGAACAGAACCCCGACTGGCTGCCACCGGCAGTCACACCCACTGCCGTGCAGGCCAGAGGCACGAAGTGCTTCTCAGACATGACCGAGCACCCCCATCACCTGGCTGCTGGCTAATTCGGAGTTGAGGTGAGTCCTGAGATTCTGTAGTTCTCACAAACTCCCAGGTGGTGCCAATGCTGGTCACTGGACCCCATCTGGGGCAGCAAGGGCTGAGGCAGCATTTTGTCGGCCACATTCTCCTACTGCTGCTTCTTCCCAGACCAGGGGCTGCCCAGAGGCTCCCCAGGGCCACAGACATGTGCTGACACTCATGCATACCTGCATGGCACCAGCAGCACCTGCTGTGTGCCAATGGTACCCAGGTGCTTTGCTGGGCATTAGGATTAGCAGAAAGATTGGGTCTTGGTCTCTACTCTCCTGAAGCTCACTCAGTTTAACAGGACTGGCAGTAAAAACTGAAACCAACCTACTTCCATGTCCCCATGTTAATCAGTTCTGGGATCAGGCACACTTTGCTTGTCCTATGCTAAACAATACAGCAGCCAAGTAAAAATAACCTACCAGTGTGCTCTAGGAGATACCTGCTCCTGCAAAGTGAGACTATGAATCAGCTGAACACCTTATCAAGACTAACAGCTTGCTCATCAAGACTGGCTTTAAGACCCTTGCCTCGCTGGGCTCACCGATCCAAGTTATGTCATCAGCCAGTTCCCCACAGTGACAGATCCACCTTAAAATCATCCAGCCCAGTCCCCGAAACCCTCCAAGTATCCTTCCCTGATTTCTCCACTTTGGGACACTTTAGAGATTCTCAAGTTGGGGTTTTCTCCCTCACTGCAGTAGGTGTAAGCGTTGCTGAATGGCAAGTTTTTCCAACGGTATTATTGTAGGCAAGATAATGACACCTAGGACAGAGTGTGAGAAGTGCTGAGATACAGGCAGGCCCAGGGGAGGAGCAGCAGACGCACTAGGGCAACAAGTGAGCTGGCCTCAGAGGGTGAGTGAGAGCGGGTGGGGGAAGGAGGGCAGGCCCTGCGAGTGACCGAGTGACCGCCTGCCTCTGCACTGAGCGAAAGGCGTGCCTGTGCAGGGTGAAGACCATAGCCTGTGGACAAAAAGAAGCTATGGGAAGCCTCCCAGCAGAATGATAAGATCAAGGTATATTTCTGGAAAATCTGTCAGGTCAGTGCAGCTATCCGGCAGCCTCCGTATAGCTTTCAAGTCAAGACTGGCCCACACCGGGAGAGGATCGCTGGGGTGCCTGGGACAGGCACGGGGCCGAGCCCATGTGTGTGAGGCCTGGCCTCTGGCTACGCATGCCCCCATGAAGTTGCGGGGAGGCAGCGGGGATCCAGGGTGGATGGGCTCAGACACCCAGCTGCCTGCGCTGCAGCATCCCGGAGCCAGCTCGGTCATGGGAAGCCGTGGAGGGAAACACAGGCCATGGCAGAACCTCCCTGTGCCCCACCTTCCGGCTGCTCCCAGGGCCTGGATGAGGTGATAAGGCAGCGCAGGAAGTGGCTCCTGCAATGCCCACAACAGACAGCCCTCAGTGGCTGATACTTATTGACGGCTGAGGAAAGAAAATAGGAATCAGGCCTTAAGGGCGGCTAGCATGCAATGCACCCACTGACCGCTGCACTTCCAATTTCCATGTGCTGGTGGTCTTCCCTGTGCCCCGCCACCCCCTCACCCCCGCATCCCTCTCCCTCCTGCCCAGGGTCTCCCCTTCTCCCTTGCATGACACTCCTAGCACTTACAAAGACGCTCCTTTCTTCTGCAGGGAGGGAACACATTACAAAGCGGGGACCCTGCTCCCCCACCAGCCTTGCGTCCACCGGCTGCACTGTCTCGGCATGGGTTTCTTGCTGGGAAGCCTGGGGAGGCCTAGGACCTCTTCACAGCTGGTGAAGACTGAGGCCACTTTGGAGCCTCTTCCTGGAGCAAGAGCTGGGCGAGGTCCGGAGCTCTCAGGCTTCTTGGGCTTAGCCCCCAAGGTCCTCCTCAAAGTCCCCACTGGGTGGGGGCTCTCAAATTTGGGGCATTCCCAAGGCTGCAAAGCCCCTGCAGTGCCAGCGTCCCTCAAGTATACATCCGACAGGGTGAGCAAGGCTGCTAAAAGCAGCTTATGGACACATAAGACGTCGGCAGCATCTTAGTTTGGGTACTTGTATTTGAAATGCGCTGCAGGTTCCTCCGGGCTCTGCAGGCCCACGCCCACGAGTGCCCGCCCACGCCGTTCCGGTCCTGACACGGCGAAGGGCCAACAGCCTCCAGTCTTTTCTGGGATGCTTTAAATGATTACCACAGACTAACTCTTCAAGTGAACTGATGAATAGTTTTTAAAAGTTGAAAGTAAATCTTTAATATTGTAACAATATTATTGTGATCTTCATTACAATGGAAGCATAAATAAATTTTAAAGACCAAATATTCATTAGCAGAAATGCACTAAAAAGAACCTCTGACTCGGTGTCACTCGTGTACTCAGGAGCGTGAAAAATGTGCAGGTTCAATGCCATAGTCTCACACTAGCCACATGAGGTTTCTTTTTCACCCTGTCACCCAGAGGTGCGAGGAAGCTTAAGGTTCATTAGTACCCAAACCAGGCCGTGCATCTGAATTTTTCTGCTAGTATTAATAATAAAACAGTAAGAGTCAATACTTACTGATAATTTATCAGGGACTATATGTACTAAATATTTACATGAATCACTTGATTTAATTCCCAGAAAACCTTATGACAGAAGAATTTATTGCCATCCTCACTTGCAGGTGAGAGAAACAAAACACAGAACACAACCCCGTTTATGACAGACCAGCTAGAACTCGGTGGGCCCGGGATCTGGTCCCAGCTGTCTGACTCTGAGCCCAGACCTGTGCCCCACCAAGGTGGCCGGCGGAGTCGGCGGGACTTCCCTCCATTCCAGCTGTCTCCTTCTAGCTGCTTGGGAGGAAAAACCCACTTTCTAACTTATAGACACCCCTTTAATGCCCACCTCCAGCAGGTGGCAACACAGAGAGGGTAATGGAAGACTTGTGACGGAACACCAGAGACTCTTCAGATGCCTGACCACCCACTGTCCCTGCATCCCTCTGTGGCTTCCTTCTTCCAGACTCAGCATCCTCTCTTGCTTTGGCTACTCCTCAGGCTAAAAGGCACCTGGTTCTGGCCACGGCAGCCAGCTGGGGCCACAGTACCCCCTACTGTACAGGTCTGCAAGGCTCCTGGACTCAAATACCAGATATAAACACTATACTTCAAGTCTGAACAATCCTCTTGTCAGCAATTAAAAAAATGACCCAGTCACCTGGCCTCCCTGCGGCCAGCCTCCCTTACTGACGTGAATCAGCTGAAGCCAGAGTGGGCCACGGAAGGACCTAATCTGACTCAGAGACGTTCCTCCTTAAAACAAACCCAAATGTGAGCCAGCCCCTGCATGGCTGCCCTCCATCTGCAGAGCATTCAGCGTGCCCCCTTTTCGGGCTGCTTCCCACTGTGCTCCCCTCAACACCTCATTGGCAACACCCGTGCCCTCCAAGGCTGGCCCAGACCACTCCACCAAGTTTGTGACCACCCCTCCCGCTCTGAGCTCCCAGCCTTCCCCACTGTGCAGTCATGACTGGTTTCCATGAAGGTCCCTGCGGGCAGAGACTGTGTATATTTCCAGTCCCAGAGCCAGGTAGCATCTGGCAACATGGGTGGTGGACACCTAGGCAGGTGTGCTGAATAGAAGTGGATAAATAAACTATGGTATGCTTTCACAACTTACTAAGAAAACGTAGTCCAGGTGTTAAAGTACTGTTTTTACTTGGGTTTTACTCAAAGTGGGGCACAGATTTACTCTCTAAAGCTTCTTCTTTTTGCATCTGTTAAAACAGGAGTGTCAAGTAGATTCAGTGAGGTGTGTAAAGTATGCAACTGTGAAGCTCAGCGGCTCAGTGAAGGTTCACACACATACGTACACTGGAGCCACAGCTCAGACTGGGAGGTGGGAATGCCCGCCACCCCAGCAGGTCCCCTGACCCACCCCCAACCAGTCAGGTAGAGAAGGATGCTCAGTAGGGAATGTAGTTTATCTCAACTCCATCAGTAGCCAAGAGCCCTGACTTTCCGCATTTCTGATTTTACTTAGAACAATAATAATAACAACCAAAGAGGAATAATAGGAACTTCCACTTGAGCACCCCTCCTGTTCAAAGGAACACTGGAAAAGCTTCCCCCATTCTCCCTGCATTGTCCGCTACATCACCTGCCCTCCAGCAGGCTGACCCCCTCCCTGTGAGGGCCCCTTGCGTACCTGCATGTCGGAGTTGGTGAAGCTGCAGGCTGACAGGTAGTTGGTGTGCATAGCGACAGACTTCTTTTTGGCGGCCATGTTTTCATTTTTGTCGAACGTCAGCGGGTACACGGAACACTTGTTATCTAATCCGCTAGCATGGAGAGAAAGAAGCGTCAGCTGTGGAGACAGGGCAGCAGAGTGCACACGTGTGTGCTTCCTCCGAGTCACACGCTGTGGCTGGGAGGAGGGAACGCTGGCTGTGACTCCATGGTTCTTAGATGTGAAATCACTAGATCGAAGGTTACAAATTTTTCAAAGTTTCTGATACACATGACCAACATGCTTTCCAAAATGTTTGTGCCAATTTACAGTCCTCACCACCAGCATTGGAGAGTGAGGGGAATAGGTTTAAAGCTTATGCTACTGTTGGTCTGTAATGAAAATAATTATGAAAGCGATTTTTGTGCCTTTTTTTCTTTAACGAAGTTCAGAGAGGAATGTAACACACTGCTTAACAAGCAAACAACAAAAATCTCATGTTCTTGTTTGCTGCGTGTTTCTGCCCATGCAACGGTGTTTGTGGCTCGTGGGGAATCTGAAAAGCTTCTGTGGGCCCTGCTTACCCACACGCGATGGCGCATCCCGACGGGGCGTATGCACACGCCATCACCCACGTGCAGGGCATGGTGACCGCGTGCTCCTGAAACACAGGACAAACCGTTCACAGGGTAAATGAGGGCGGCTTCTGCACAAACATCTCAACATGCAATTTAAACAGAGTCGCTGGCGATCCTACTGAATTACATTACAGCTTCAAAGGCAGTGGAGTGGGTAACAATTACCTTGAACGGATGAGAAGACTCACTCAGCCCCACATGGTCAACCAAATGTTTTGTCATTTATTAGAAAAGTTAAAAATCTCAACTAGCAAAAAATATCTTAATGTTTTACTTCTTTCTTAATGTTATACCCACCACCCTTTGTTCTTCTGAACGAATACCAGGGCTCCTTTTCTTTGAAAGGTTCATCCAAATTTCAGTTCCAATATATAATCACCTTATCTACTCCAATTCCCCTTATTTTCAAAATATATTCTTGAATGATGTTTTACACGTACGTTATACGTTTGTTTACTTGTGAGCATACAGAGCCTCTGTCCACTATGGGTCCTAGAACCATTCCTGGGAAGGCATGGATTGGGGCGGGGAGGGTGATCTCTGGGATGAGAGAGAGCCTGTAAAACGGAAGCATAAAGAACCAGGCCTAACGGTCCCTGGCTTCCGGGTGGTGGTCGAGTCCCCACGTCCTGCTGCACGCAGATAAGCAAACAACAAAGCCACCATCCAATACTTTGGTTCCACCACCACCAAGAAGTGCAACCCTCACAAACCAGCCACTGAACTCACTCAGCCTCACTCTCCATCTGTAAAGGGAGGGAAAAGAACTAGATTTGCACAGGACATTCAAGTGCAGTTGGTCCTTCCTGGCATGACTCTGTCTCTCTGTGTTTTTGTGGGGAAATATGGGCCCCACAACTGCCTGTCAAAATTCCACTGTCACTTAGTCTTTCCGAGGCCAAGAATAATCTACTGCCCTCCAGTGAATGAGGTGGGCTGGCCACTCTTTTGGTACGGGGCGTCTAGGCCCCTTTCCTTACAATGGCTCTGTTCCCTGTCAGGGGCCACACGTGGCGACTCCACGGCTCCCCGGAAATCAGGCAGCGTGTGCTCTATGCCACGTTAAGGCGTAAACAGAAGCAACAAAACCCCTCACACTGCTTAGGAGTGCTGGGAGAGGCAGAGTCTTACAGGAAGGCAGGCGATGTGCAATAAAGCTCTTTGCAAACAGTTAAGTTGTCACTTTTATTGTTGCCCAGGGGCCTGATCATGAGGGACTTGCTCCCTACAAGGTGCTTCTGCAGCCTCGCTTGATCAGGCCATACCACAGCTGCCTACCCTGACATTTACTCAACGCATTCAGTAATGCAGAATACTGATACTGCTCAGTTTGTGACAGATACAGATCTTTTTATTTAATTTATTATTTTATTTTTTATCTTCATCCAAGGACATTTCCTCATTGCTTTTTAGAGTGAGAGGAAGGGAGACAGGAAGGGAGAGAGAGAAGCATTGATGTGAGAGGAACTGATTCATTGCCTCCCATTTACAACTGGACCTGGGATCAAACCCACAATCCCTTCGGTTATAGGACGATGCTCCAGCCAACTGAGCCACACTGGTCAGGGCCAAGTCTCCTTTTTAATATTGTGAAAAGGAGGACTTTCTTTCTAAGTAAATATTGGAATCTGTATTTAATACACAATACCCATTTTTGTAAATGCCAACATGATGTAGGCATGAAGACATCTACACAGAGATTTCAGTTTTTCTCTTTAGTAAAGAATCTAAATTTAGGTCTAATTTGGAGCCATGCATGCTCAGGCCAGAGCTGCAAGGGGCTCAGACTCCACAGGGTCCTCCCCAATAGGGCAGGTCAACCCCCTGCAGCCTCGGCTTCACCCACTGTTTGCTCACGTCCACAGCACTCTGGAGTCTGGGCAAAGTCAGGGGGAAAGAAAGCTGGGGATACGGGTGCCTTGTATCATCACTCAGAAGAAGGATGCACACAGTTGCCTGTGTGGACATGACCCGTTCTCCAGGCCATGCCCTTTTCTGTCGTAGTACATTGTGGTGGCTCCGCATGCTCTTCTGGGGGCTGCGGGGCTGTCTTAACACAGATGGGCTTTTTTGGGGTTTTCACTTCCAGGCAGGGTCCTGAGAAGAAATGAGGACAGGGCTGGAGACCTGGACCCAAGCACCTTTAAACTAGGCTGGGGTTCTGAGGTGTCTCAGGGCACTGGGGACACCACCTTACCTTGTTAGTTGTGAAGGAATCCCACACGATCACCTTCCCATCCTGGAGGGAAAAGAGTCAACAGTTCAGGAGGTGTCAGCAAGCCTGCTTTCACTGGGACCATTCTGCAACCCACAGTCATCTAGTTGTAATGCAAACCCACCAGAGATAAATCCAGGAGCTCTGGACCCTGCAACATGGTTACCTGTGCAGACATGGTGTGGGGTGTCCCTTGGCCCCAGACTCTGGGTGACAGTGGCAGAGGATGGCTGAGCTGACTTCCTTCAGCGCGCAGGTCCCCCAGACATCCTCAGAGATGGTGAACCTGTAGCCTCTAGAGCGAGCTTGATTTTTTATAAATCACTCAAGCCATTTGGAGCCAAGTCTGGTGAATGAGGTGATTGCGGAAAGGTGCAGGGAGGCGGGTAATGCCGCTTAGGGACACGAGCAAGGTCTGACTATCTAAAGTGGCACAGCTGCTTGCTTTGCATGACCAGATGGGAGACTTCCACAGTCATGCTGAGTGTGGCTGAGGGGCCCTGAAACAAGGTCGAAGTTGACAGTTTGGGGCCTTTCAAGACTCCTAAGTACATTGGTTCTTTTGGCCTAATTTCTCTTGCTAAACTCCCAAACACAATGTTGGGGGCAGATGAGGTAACAGAGCAGAGGCTCCGGGCCTGTGTTGTGGGCTCCTGGAGGCCTGGAGCCCCCGCCTGTGGGGCAGGCGTGCTGACTCAGCGCACAGCCTCCTCAGCATCCACTCGGGTGGCTTCCTCCACAGCACTGCCTGCCTGTCCTCATGCCCCCCCCCCACCCCCGCCGTGTGCCCAGGAGAGAGCAGGGCACCCGAGGGGCTAAAATCAGTCTGATAAAACTGAACATGGTCCCCTCCATGAGCACAGTTTACACACCAGGAGCTCAGGTACCCGGAGAGATGGTGCCTCCACCTGACCCCAACCCACAGTCAGGCTGATTAATCTCCTGCCTGTTGAGAGAGAACGGCTGCTCTGAGTCACTCCAGGTCCGTGCCAGAGCCTCCCTGCTGTCTCCAGCTTCCGCCCACACCCCACCCACCCTCTCTGCAGCAGAGATGGATGGATGCCCTCCTCCCCTCCCTCCCTCCCTCATCGGAGTGCACATGAGTGACAGAAATCCAACATACATTGTACTTTTAAGGATAAAAATGTCTAAAAGGCTAGGCAGCAACATGTACATCTCAATAACCACTCTGTAAAAATGAGCATTTAAAAAACTGTCTAGAAAGACACGCTCTAAAATGAAAATAATGGCTGTGACGGGTGGTGGGAGTAAAACCTTTTCTGCGGTCTCTTTTCCAGCATTTATTTAATGTGGTAAAATACCAAAGTGATAACTGTTTTATGAACATAAAAAAGCCAGTGCTACATGGCATTCTAGATTTGTAGCTAATATAGGATATTAATAACACTTGTCCTATCAAACACAACACCAACATGGATATTAGAGCTGTGGATTATCTGGAATATGGACAGTCTTTATATTTAAAAGTTAATTAAAAAACCCCAAATTGTCCTTTGAAAAAGCTGGGATGAAGGCAGGGGTGAAGGGAAGCCCAGACTAGCTATAAAAGCGTATGACTCCAGTTTATAGTTGTGTGTTCAACGCGTGTAACATCAAAATAAACGTAAAAAATACTAAGCAGTGGTTGCCAGGCTCCAAGGGGATCCCCAGGCACCCCCGTCTCTGGATCCTCACACCCCCATACAAGCTCCTCTTTCATCGCACCAGGGCTGGTCGTGTGACCAACGGAATACAGCGGCAGTGATGGACCGTCACCTGTGAGGCCAGGTCACAGAAGTCCTGGCCACAGGAGCCTGGCCTCTGCCTCCACCCGCCTCTTTAAGATCAGCTGTTCCGGAGGAGGCAGCTGCTGTGTCCTGAGCAGCACTGAGCAAAGGTCTGCACCGGCAGAGCTACGCCCCTCCAGCCCCCTGCTGTGTGGGCGAGCCCTCGGAGGGGTGCGTCTTGGCCTGAGTCCAGCTGTCAGATGACCACAGTCCCAGCCAACATCTTGACCGCGGCCTCATGACAGACCCTGAGCCGGAACCACTCAGCGAGGCTGCTCAGGACTCCTGACTCTCAGAAACCACATGGCATCCTAAATATTTATTGTTTTATGTTGCTAAATTGGGGGTAATTTGTTATGTAGCAATAGGTAACTAACCCATAAGATGTAAAATAAACTATGTCGACTATGTAAAATGAATGAAAAATTAGACTTCACAAAATATTTATCTTAAATTTGTTCTTTAAGGCCTAAAAATTGCTAAACTCTTAAACTGAAAGAAGTTGTGGGCAGCTTCTCAACCACTTCTGCCCTCAAATTGGGGGGAAAAAACCCCCACTGTTTTAAAGTTGAATTCACTCACAAATAAGAGCATGAAATATGCTCAGGAAGAAATAATTTTAAATGGTTTGTCAATTAGAGTTTACAATGTTTCAGTATCACCAATTCCAAATCTGCCCAAATTAGTGAAGCCCTGCAGTATAAAAGGGAATTCTTAGCCATGCTAAATTCACGTCCTTTGCAGGATGAGCAGAACCATAAAGGGCGGAAAAGGGCTCTCGGAAAGAACAGCTCTCGTCCCCCTTCGCTATGAAACCAGAGAGCTGCTGGCCATCACGCAACAGGTGCTACGTACCTGCGATGAGCTCACCATCCTCCTCTTATCTTTGCACCAGTCCATGCAGAGAACTTTGTTCCCGTGGCCTTTGAGGGTCCTTCTGGTCTTCATGACAAACTGCCCCAGGGCCTCCACCCGCTCCGCCACCTGGTGCACTAGAAGGACAGGGCCGCAGTCGGTTTGTCGCCCAGGGCTGGGCTCTGGGCCACGCACCGGCACAGGGAGGTCCCTGGGCTTTCTTTGCAGCGCAGCTCGGGTCTCTGATTTCTCTCTTCTAGGCTCAGTAGAGGGTAGAGACCACACTGTCATTCTGTCTGTGTTTTTCAAACCACTGTCATATAGGCATGTTGAGGGACTAGTGATCAGACCACCTGGTGTTTGTGAAGCACCGTATAGAATTCTCCAGTTGAAGGGCCACAGCTCTGCACAGCAGGCAGTGTGGCAGCAGGGAGAGTGCTACCCCACTTCCCAGGTGAGGAGACTGCAGCTCCCCAGGGTTGTTTGGCTAATACTAGTTCATGCAACTAACCGGGAGCAAAGCTGGAGCTTCTGGTTCTTTCATCTACCACTTTCTAGTCACAAGGACAAGTGACTTTACAAAAACTGTCCTGGCAGGTGCCATGGTGTGCACGCATGCTGCTGGAGGGCAGGCACTGTGACCCCTGATCCCCGTATGTCTAGCGCAGGCCTGGGACACAGAAGGTGACCCATTCGCTTGCTGCAGAAAAGAATGAATGAGCGAACCACCAAACAGCACACCTGTGGGTTTACCGAAAACTTACAGACTCTGTGGTTAAAGCCCTGTGCCCACGACCCCTTCTAGGGAAACCCCTCCTTCCTGCTTCCCTTCCCTGCTCCCTTCCTCCCTTTCCTTAAACACTCCAGTATGTATTTCCTAAAAACAAGGAACTCTTACATAACCACGGTATAATTACCGCAGTCAGAAAATTCACACTGAAGCAAAACCAGGTCTAACCTACAGATGTCACTGAGATACTTTCCATTGTCCCAACGACGTCGTTATAGCAAAAGAAACCCCAAGACCCTGCGTGGCGTCCCAGGTCCACGTGCCCCAGTCTGGGCCTGCCTGACACCTCCTCGGGGTCAGGTTTGGTGGTGCGTGTCTGGCGGGAGCACAACCAGCTGACGCTGAGTTCCTGTCGGTGTGACCCGTCGGGAGGCACCTGCTGGCATCACCTGGCTAAGGTGGCATCTGCCAGGTTCTCCATGACAGAGTTCCCTTTTTACCTGTTGTAATGAAAAGGTATTTTGTGGGGATGTACTCTGAGACCACATAAATACCCTCTTACTCCTCAAACGTGAACACCCTGGTTTTAACATCATTAATGAGTCTTGCCTGAAGCTGGTTTTTAGGATAATCTGTAAGTGGTGATTTTTTTAGAATTTTTTTTGTTGTTGTTAAATGGAAGAGAATGACCTAGTCCATGGGGGTGTTCTGAGGTTTAACTGGAAAAGCAGATTATCTGCGAGGCTAGGAATCAGAAATATCGAGCTGGGGCGAGGGGCCGGGAACTAGAAAATCAGAAGGAACGTGACAGGGAGGAGAGAGCGCTTTTGAACGGAAGAGCCAGGGAAACAAGAGGCGGTGTTTGCAGGGGGCGGGGGGCGGGGGGAGTGAAAAGAGGTGGTAATGGACGGGGGGAGGGCTTTTTTTCGATTTCTTTTAATGTAAATATAATTATAGAAGTGCATGCCCAATGAAAATCATCAGAAAATAGAAACATACGATCACTTACAACTCTGCTTAGCCCAACCACTCTTAACATTCGATATATACACTGTATTTTGCCCTGTACAATGCGCGCTTTGTAGCTGAAATTTTTAAGGGAAAATAAGGGTGCGCATTATACATGGGTAGTACCTGAAATATCTATCTTGTGTCTGTTCTTGTGTTTTGTGATTATTTGTTACATAAAATTTCTTGTACCATAATATGTTCGAAAATAAATGCTGAAATTCCTTTATAATACAAAACCTAAAAATCTATAAACAAATATATGCAAATAAATAATTGAATTAAAAATTAAAACAAAAGATTTTTTCCCCGAAAGTTTGGGCCAAAAATGTGGGTGCCCATTATACATGGGAGTGCATTATACACAGCAAGACATGGTGTATGCGTCCAGATTTTTCTGTGTATGTGTGTGCGTGTGCATACATGCGTAAGCAGATGGCACTGCACATGTAATTTGGGGGACCTGTTTTTTCATGTGATACATTTGTAGACATCTTTCCCCATCAACTGTGGTTACCTGTCATTTTAAATAACTGCACACCACCCGCAGCATGGAGGCGCCAGAACCCAAACACTCCCTACCGGTGGGCCCTTGGCTCCGGGCTGCCAGCAAGCCCTGGTCCTGCTTTGGTCCTTAGACAAACCAACCTGTGGCGTCGCTGAGTCAAAGGGAAAGCAAATTTTTAAAGGTTTTCCAAGCGTGTTGTCATTACCCACCATGTATGCCTGTCTCCTGGGTGACGGGCACTGGGTAAAGCCTGAAGACACAGGCTTCACCCCCATTTCTACAGAAGAGGAAACAGGTTTGGAGAGGCTAAGACCCAATGCACATGCACTCTGACCCCTAAGAACAGATAACGCCCCACAGGTGGGTAAGCTCTGGGCAGGTGGCTGGAATTCTTTAGACAATCAAGGATTTGGTGAGGCAGTGACAATGGCTTCTCAGTCCATGAGACACCCCAAGCTTGGATCCCCCCCCCACTTCTTGATGGGTCAGTTAGGGATTCTAAACCAGGAGTTGAGAAACCCGTGCTGCTCCTGGCTCAGTCACCGCCTGGCCAGGAGAGTGATGGAAAGCTCCAGCTGGAAGAGACTGACTCAACAAGCAGAGCTTGGCACCGCCCCTAGGCAGGGACCACAGGTGCCACCCTACCGGGCCTGGCAGTAGGGTGGGGTAGCAACTTCCAGGTTTGAGATGTAGAAGGTCCCCTCCCCCTGTCCTCTCCTACTCTCTCTCTCAGACAATATCTTACTAGAAGCCCGTTATAGAAGATGCATCCGAGCCGAGCTGGTGACGGTCAGTGAAGGATGCTGGGCTCAGAGTCACAGCTCTCCGCTCAGCGTGCCTCTTGCCCACTGGCCCCCAAGGTCCAAACAGCAAGTCTGAGGGCAAGGGAGCTGCACCTCCTTAGCACGTCTCAGAGGAGGAAAATGAGGCCTGAGGGCAGAGCAGGACTCACAAGTTAGTGGTGAACAGCGTCCCCTCTGGGCCTGTGCCCTGCTCCGTGAACGAGTTTGGAAATCGCCTAGAACTCCGGTTTCAGGCAAAGATCCATCTTTCATCAAGGCGGGGCCTCCCCTCAACTCTCAGGAAGTCATTTCGCTATTTCTTTTATAATCTGTGCACACAAATTTAAAGTGCAATGTGTAGTATGCAGGTCAATACACAAGATTTCATGCCGTGTAAGTTACCATCAGGTGAAAATACACAGCGGGCCTTCCTGTCACTCCACAGGCCAGAAAACGATGGCCTGGGCAGGGAGGAGCTCCAACACCTCCCCGGAAATGCGCGTTATGAAACTGATTATAAACACTGAATGGATCAAAGACAAAAGAGCTGTCTGAAATAGGAAAACAGAACTACTATAAAAATGATCTTGAATCACTTTCTAAATTTTCTACCAATATACAGTGTTTGGATGGTCCTTATTTGGTAGATCTAAAGAATCAAGGAGGGAAAAATCATGCAGAGTTAATTTTCAAAGGCTCATTCTGATCCTATCCCAGAGTAGACTGGGGTGGGTGCACACAAACCCTCCCACCCCAGGATGGAAGGAAAGCATCTCCAATCTCATCACCTCCCTACGTCTGTCACAGACTTTTGAATTTCCTTAAAACCAACGCATTTGCCACGCTCAAACCAAAAAATGAAATAAAATAAAATAAAATCCTACCCCGAATTCCCTAATGAAAAGCCGGAGGGTTAAGCTCTGGTGCGGCAAGTAAGATGGGACACTGTGGGGAACACCATCTGAACATTCTGAAGTGCTGATGTTAGAAAGAGCTGGGCTGGACACGGGGGCTCGTCGATCCGTTGTGTTCAATTAAAACTGGGCTCCCACTCTGTCCCGAGTACAGTCCCAAGCATATGGATAAATGTACACAGGAATATAAAAACATAAGCTATGAAATACATGAAAATATTAAAGATGGCTGCCCCTGGGCAGGGCAGGTGTGGATGGCTTGCTTTCACATTTCTAAATTTGCTACAGGGCGTTCGTTTACTACCGTGTATTTTAGAGACATTGCACTGGCTGGCCTGCGTGCACCGGGAATGCAGAACAAAAGGCAGGGAGAGGAAATGAAAGGAGGTCTGCTTTCTGCCCCCCTTGGACGGCTGCAGGCAACAGCTGGGAAGAGCATGGCTCTGCAGGGAAACTCACTTCTATAACTAAATGCACGAAGCATATCTCCTTGGAACATGGAAAAAGTGAACCAACACATTTGCTTCCAACTAATCCAGAAATTCTGTTTTCCTAGATTTCTCTCTACACCATCAAATCAGAATCATGCAAAGCTCCAGCCATAAAGTCTGTCCGAACACCGACCAACCAACCAACCACCAAACAAATAAATGGAGCCACTTTAAAATGGGCTGCAGCTGCCATCCCAGAGGACCTGCTTTGCACATCTTGGGTCCCAAACCTCCAGAATGTCAAAGCAGGGCAAAACGACCTTTGGACTGGGCCTAAAGTGACACTGTGCCCCAAAGAACGTTTGCAAAGACAAGAGTCTACTGTGACTGCTGGACTGCTGACAGCCCGACTGAAAATCAAAAACACCGTCTAGAATGAACATCACTGCATTCGTTCTACCATCTGCGTTAATGAAAACGTCCTCCTCCTGCTGACGTCACTGTCCCCCTTCCTGTTCTCAGAAACACCCCTTTCCTCCGCCTCCTAATTGGAACGTTATTTGGGATGCTGCCTGAATCAGTGCTTCCCAAGTAGCTGTTCATATTGATCTCAAATAAAGGCTTGTTGCCTCTCACTTTGAAAGGCCTTTTTATTTTTAGGTTAACAAGCCTTTGAGAATAAAACCTTTCATAAAGCTACAGTTAGGACAGAAAAGTAAATAGCACCTGATGGTAAATCCTGTGGTTTGCCCCAATTTCCTCTGGGTTTGTACTTACAGAAATTACATAAATCTCCTTTGTGCTGCCTCCCAGACAGTGTTCGTGACCCCCACCAGGGGGAGTGGGGGTCCACGTGACGCCCCACACAGCCTCAGGGGCTGCCACCCAGTGGACTGAAACGGACCCGCACTGTCCTGCCCCGTCCGCGCATCCAGCCTGTCTTCTAGTCTTTCGTCAGCCTAATTTCAGGTTAAGGACTCTTTACATATGAACACTCTCCTTCTGTTCTTGATCCTGACTCCCATCCCAGTGCTCATCTTTTTTATGGTAAAAGTAGTAAATTCACAGATGGGTATAAAGGGAGAAGTGCCCTGTCTGGTGTGGCTCAGTGGATTGAGCGCCAGCCTGCAAACCAAAAGGTCACAGGTTCTATTCCCAGTCAGGGCACATGCCTGGGTTGCAGGCCAGGTCCCCAGCAGGGGGTGTGCGAGAGGCAACCAGCTGATGTTTCTCTCACACATCTGATGTTTTTCACCCTCTCTTCCCCCTCTCTAAAATAAAGTAAAATAAAATAAATAAAAATATTTAATAAATAAATAAATAAATAAAAATCTTTTTTTAAAGTGAGACGTCTCCACGTCCCCACTCCCAGGGCCCCTCCCTAGAGATGAGTTTCTCACTCATCCCACCACAGACTTCCTGCACACACAAGCATCTCCTGATTAAGCTAAAGAGATCACGTTATTCATACTGTTCTGCACTTTGCTTCCCACCGCCAGTACTGACACCTTTCTCTCGCTCTCTTTAACACACACACACACACACACACGAATTTACTTCTTTCCCTTTTAATATAAATCTCAGATTTCAACCTGGCATGGTGAGAGGGAGAGCTGGACAAGGAGCTGACCCCTGGCGCCTCCTCCCTGTCCTCCCTTAGAGGAGCTGCAGAACCTTCGGGAGATCCCCTGGTTCTGGCCTCATTCACAGAGAAAGGGACCTGGTGGTTGGGAGAAGAAACTTTTGGGGCCTGAAGACGAAAGGCTGAAGCAGGGGATGCCTCTAGTTCTAAGAGCTGCGTGACAGGCCCTTCAAAGAGGTCCGCATCCTAGTCCCTGGGCCCTGTGAATGTGTGACCTTACATGGCAAAAGGGAATTCCCAGACGTGAGTGAAGTAAGGCTCTTGCAATGGAAGAATTATCTTGGATTACGCAGGTGCACCAAACGTAACCACAGGGTCCTGATAAGAGGTGGGATCAGGAGGAGGAGATGTGATGACGGAAACGAGGTTGGGGCGATGTGGGTCCACAAGCCAGGAAATGCAGACAGTCTCTAGAAGCAGGAAAAGGTAAGGGATGGATTCTCCCCTGGAGCCTCCGGAAGGCATGCAGCCCTGCCGGCCCATTTCAGGCTTCTGCCCTCCAGATCTGCAACAGAATAAACTTACATAGCTTTAAGCCACTCTGTGAAAATGTGTGCTGCAGCAACAGGAAACTAATACAAGCGGTAGTAACCTCCTCCTGAATCTACAATGCCTTAGACTCAAGCAAGGAGGCACTCACAGATAGTAGAAGGCAAGCAGAAGGGATAAGGAGAAACATCCACAGCAGGAAAGCTCTGGAGGAATAACAGGAAAAACGGGCACAGGGGCATGGGCCTCGGGCTGTGGTGTTTGATGTGGGCTGGCTTCCCCTCACACCCCCACATAAGCCACTTCCTGTGTGATTCTGGCCAAGGGTCTGACCTGGAGATGAGGGCCCGACAGATGGACACTGTCGGAGGGTCAAGGGATGATGGGCGGAGATACTAGAGTCTGGAATTGGGAAAAGTGTACTTTTCTTCCAAGTTTATGCTCTACAATTTTGTTGTGTTGACTTTTTTTTTTTTTTTTTTTTTTTTTAGAGAAAGAGGGAAGGAGAAAGAAAGGGAGAGAAACATCGATGTGCAAGAGATAGATCAATCTACTGCCTCTTGCACACCCTGAATGGGGACCTGGTCTGTAACCCAGGCATGTGCCCTGACTGGGAATCGAACCAGTGACCTCTCAGCACTCAATCCACTGAGCCACACCAGCCACGGCTTGCGTTGACTTTTTAAGGTCAAGAATTAGGGCAAGTCAGAGCTAACAGAAGGCTGACCAGCCATCCTGGTGTGCCCAATACTGAAGGGTTTCCAGAGACTTAAAACTTTGCATTTTACAACTGAGATTCCCAGGCCAACCAGGATGACTTCGTCACTTTAAGTTTATGACCTAAAGAGGTTTCCCCCACTAGGGTAAGGGTCACAGGGCCATCTGTATAACAGCTATATAAAAACGGACAAGAAAGGGCTGAGAGACTGGAGAGAGCGAGCCCAGTGATCCTTCGTCACAGCAAGCTCCCTGGGGAGAGCCCGTGGGCAGAGGAGAAAGAGTTCTGATTGCCAACAAGATCCCAGGGGGCTGGGATGGAGTGAGGGGCCAGCGTGTTACGAGGGTCACCCTGCAAACCTTGAAGACACCAGGTAGGGGCAGGGCTCAGGGTCAAAAGGAAGGCTCAAGTCATGTGCTCAAGTCCTTCAGAAATGAGGGAGCCTGGCTGGGAAGTCAGGAGACAGCAGTGTGGGGTAGGAGAAGAGGGTGGGCAGTGGAATGGCAGGAGCTGCGGAGGAGCCAGGGATTTATACAGGAAGAGAGAAGTAGTCTGGCAGCTGCGGGGGCATAAAGGGAAACATGACCATGACCTCTGGTCTTATAGTTCTGACATATAGACAGGTGAGGATAGATCCCTCCACAGCCCCAAATTTGGTCCAGATCTCTGAGGGCACTGCATCCTTGGCAGGGGAAGGGTTCCCTGTTGTATGGCTGCATCTTGACTTGACAATCTCTCTGCCTTAAGGCAGTTTACACACTCATAGAAAAGGCTGGCAGTCCCAGTGGGCAGCCTGCACTGGTGGGTGAGAGTTTCTGGAGAGCCCCTCTGCACCGAGCACCAAGGTCCTGAAAAACGCTAAGATGAGACTGGGCTGGAGCTCTGACTGCCTGCACTGGAGTCCTGACCCCACCACTTTTTACCTGGGGTCTTTCCACAAGTCCTGCCTCCTCTCTGTGCCTCAGTTTCCTTATCTGTAAAATGGAGACATCAGACCTACCTCAGATAGTACCGCGCTCACAACACGGTCACTATCATCTGCAGAGTGCAGGAATTTGCAAGGGAAATGGGCAAGACTCTGTCCCACGCCTCCCAATATCCACGCCTTGCTTCTCCCCTGATAACAGAAACCCAGCTGTTTGAGGTTGGAAATGCACCCAGTTCAGGTCTCCCTTTCCCAGCCTTCCTTGCAGTGGTTATGTGACATGGCCAGTGAAGTGCAACCAAAAATCTGTTGCGAAGAAGGAAAATTTGAGGAAAAACTTTTGCTTTCCTGATGAAAAGGAGAAACAGAGGCTGGTAACCACACTCCCCTCTCCTCCTGTCCAGGATCCAAGGGTGATGTTTGGAGCTGCGGCAGTGATACTGCAGTCGTGGGGCAAGGCCAGTACTCACAGTGGTGGGAAAGACAGGAGCGTGGATCCCTGGTGGCGCACTGGGCAGCTGAACCAAGGCTGGTGATGGCCTACCCTTATTCTTGTTATTGAAGAAAACTAATTCCCAACTTGCTTAACTACTTTACAAGGGGCTTATAGTTCATTGTAGCTGGATGTGTTTCTAAATGATACAGGCGCTTCATGGCACTCCTATTCAAAGGAGGTCCCTACAAAAGCACAGCATACTCTAGATTCGGGTCACCTGCTTCTATCATGCAATTTTCAAAGAAAGGAATCAGGTGTTAAAGGACCGAGCACAAACCCAGCCTTTCTCTTCCAAATGGAATTTAAAGGTGATGTTACCAAACAGGAACGGCAGAAGCACAATGTATAGGTGAGCCTGAGGACACCAAAAGGACTTCTTGCTCAGCAAAACGGAGCTGTCACTCTCACAGCTGAAAAGTAAGCTGATAAAAGTCACTTCCCCAAGCTTGGCGCTGGGCCCAAAGTCTGCTGAGAAGGAACCACACGACACAGTAAAGGGAAGCTGGTCCTGCCGAGAGTCATTTCACCGAGCTACTTAATTGCCCACTCAAAAAAAAAAAAAAAAAAAAAAATCACAGAGCCGGGTGTAAATTATGGTGGTGGTCAATAATGTTAAGATTGGTATTTTCTTTTATGCCAACCATACCGCATTCTTCAAAACAACTCAAATGAGCTAAATGGTTGGATTTGGTAAGCTCCTCTACTTCCCTTCCCCCATCCTGCTCTCCACCCCCAAGAGACGGGGTAGATTGGAAAAACGAGCTTTTAAATCAAAGTCTGGTTCCGTATAAGGGCAAAACTGAGAAAACACACAACAGTGATGGAGGAGGCCAAGTACTTAAAAAGCCAAAACAGTTTACCCCAGGGCCGCGCCCCCACGAGCTCGCTGGGCTAGCCACCACTGACAACACCCTCTGCCCCGCTCCGCCTGGGAAGGGCAGGAATGCGATCAGTTTGCATCTTCGTGGCAGGTGACGACGATAAATGGTCCCACCATCCTTCGTCGGGAGGCCAGCGGTCAGGGCGACCACTAGTCGCCTCCGCCCAGAGGCGGGCGGGGACTCTCTGCAAGGTGCCCGGAGCCTCCAAGGGCCGCCCAGCTCCAGCCGGACATCCGCGTACTCGTGGGCTCGCGGCCACTCCTCGCGCCTCACCGGGCGCCGCATCCCGCCCCGGGGCCAGGCCGCCGGCACCCTCCTGCCGCGAACCCGGTGTCTTTCCGCGGCCCGCCTCCCAGCGCGCTGTACCCGCCCGGGCCCGCACTCACGCTCCACGTCGTGCAGCTTGGCCCGCTCCTCCTCCAGTTTGCCCTTGAGGTTTTCGGCCTCGCTTTTTAGCGACGCCAGCGTCTCGTTCTCGTGCAGCCCGTCCGTGGCCATCTTCGTGCGGGGAAGCGGCAGGAAGGGAAGCGGAGAACAGGGATGCGGGTGAGCTGCCGGACGAAGCTCCAGCGGTCACGGGCGCCGCTCCAGCCGCTGTCTCCCCCGCGCGCGGCCCCGCCCTCCGGCGCTGACGCCAGCAGCGGCGAGCCGGGCTGCGGCGCCGACCCCCCCCCCCCTCCCCGCCGGCATCTCCCGTGAGCACAGCGCCCCCTCCGCACCCCTGCCCCGCGCCTGCGGCGCGCCCCCTGGCGCAGAGACCCAGAACCCGGCCCCATTTAGCTCTGCTGCGTTTTCCGCCCGTGGGAAGTAGGGAGTGTGGGTCCCATTTTACCGATGAGAAAACTGAGACTCCGGGGTGGTACGGGACTTGGTGGAGGACCCGCACGTACTGAGGGCCAAGCTGGGATTCCAAGTCAGGACGAACCGGCTCCTGAGAGTGGTGAACTCCCAGTGACACTGCCCTCCCTTCTGCTCCCGCATCCCTCCTTCCCCGCACGGACATCCCTTTGCTAGGACTTGAGGGTTCTACTGGCAGAAACCCGCGAGGACAGAGCAACATGGTCCGGCTCGCATCACTGATACCCGGCCAATTCCAAGTTGCTCTGTTGCTTCCCCGACCGCGAACCGGAAACTTGCCTCGTTTATTGACAAATATACAAAAAAACGAGTTCTGGCTTCCGAGGAGCTCTGGGGTCTTAGCACGCCCGCTCCTGGTTTTGCTTTTCCTCACGGGGGCCCAGACACGGGGCTTTCGAGCAGGTGCCCAGTGATCTCAGACCAGGCACTTGAGGCAGCTTCCTCCACTTTAGAATGAAGAGTCGCTTCAGTTCTCTCAAGGACGCAAGCGTCCCTCTTTCCAGTCCCCTACAATGCCAGGCACTGTTCCAAGTACTTTGTATTAATAACACACAACAGTCACCCTGAATGGGTGCTATCATCATTCCCATTTTACAAACGAGACAACTGAGGCACAGACAGGTTAAAGGATTTGCTCGGTTCACATTTTCAAGAGGTAAAAGCAAGATCTGGACCCAGCCACTCTGGCTCCATTCAGTTACATGCTTCAGGACTCCGGTGTGGAGGACTCAACCCAGGGCTTCTTCCTCTTTCCCTCCCCATGAGCTTGCATGTGTGTGTTTGTGTAAAGACTGGAAAGGCAGATCAAAGTTACAAATTCTAAAGTAAAACATCGCCAAGGGGAATCTGGGTGCTAACCCTACCCTCTTTGTACCCCCTCCTTTCCTGAGGAGTGCAGCCTTGACTTGCTATCCTGAGCCCTCTCTGAGAAAAACTGGAACTAATCCATACTAATATTATTATTATTCATATTAATATATTAGGTGCTCAGTTAATGTTAGTTTATAAATGGATGTAGAAAACAGCATGTAAATACATAAAACATGTACTTTAAAATAAATCAAGTATATAAAATACACAAATGTTTTAGTACATTCAACTATTTATGGATCTGTTTCAGAGTTGGCAGAGCAAAAGGTTAAGAGCATAGGCTCTGTCTAGATCAGACTCCCTGAGGGACAAAGCCTGGCCATGCTGTGTGGCCTTGGGTGATTTACTTCACTTCTCTGTGTCTCAGGCTCCTCATCCGTAAGTGGGGATGAGGCCTTCCTCAGGGTCTTCGTCAGGAGTGACTATGTAGCGCATTCGGAGCAAAGCATGGCACACAGCATGGGCTTGTTATTATTAAGACTGTCTGATACACGAGCAATTCACATGAAGTAATGTAAATGAGGGGACACTTCTCACAAGGGTCATCTCAGCAGGTCTGGGCAAAGCAGCGTCCTCTCATCACCTCCTCAGGCTGACACCTCCGGGACCATCGTAGGATGTTACGAGGTTGCCAGTCTGTGAAGACCTGGGGTGAGAGGCACGTCATGCTCATGTGCGCCCTCCTCTGGAAGTTCTGTGTGTAAAAGAAACCCCAAACACCTGCGGATCTGGAAAGTCTAGCATTTAGAGATAAGGCCATGCAACTTTTTAAAAGCGGGAAAAGTGCTGTCTCGCACTTCAGTGCTCAGTCCTGTTTCTCAGTGAGGAGTGTGGAGATCTGTGGCGTTTCAGCAATGGGGGAGACGCAGGGTCGCCCCTAGACATGAGAAGGGCCCACTGGAGGGTGTTGTCTACACAATCCCAAACACCTGGATGAAAGGTCCATCATTTGGATGTCCCCTCAGCCAAAGGCACCTGCCTGAATATTTGGGAACCCCCATGGGCTTGTCCCCTGAAGACTATCTCCAGGCAGGGCCTCTGACCTGGGAAGAATCTATGATGCTACAGATCTGGGATCCTGGGCTCTTTCTGTCCACAGAGGAAGTTATTTAAAAAACAGAAGAGCTAGATTAATAAACAGCACTACTCCAGGGTGGTAGGGCAGCCACCAGAAAGCAGCCTCCTCATCTGTAAGAAATATTTTAAGAAATGCATGCCTTGGTTTGACCATTTGCAGAGCCAAGGTTAGGACACAGTATGCTGCAGATGGAAGCCCATCACACTGAGCCTGACCTCTGACATCAGGATTACCAAGCTGTACCAAAGCCTGTGTGCTACGCTGGGCTGTTTATTTGCCATTCACTTTATGGGAATAATTTTTTAAAAATCGCTGTCAGGGATTACAGTAGAACCAGGAGGATGAATACTGCCTACTCCTCATTAGTTAGGCACAATGTAAAAGTCATCTTTCCCCTTTTTGATGTAGGGTTTTAAAAATTGTGTTAATAATTGAGGATTTCATCCTGGCTGATGTGGCTCAGTGGATTGAGTGCCAGCCTGTGAACCGAAAGGTCACAGGTTCAATTCCCAGTCAGGGCCCATGCCTGGGCTGCAGGCCAGGTCCCCAGTTGGGGAAATGCAACTAATCGATGTATCTCTTACACATTGATGTTTCCCTCTCTTTCTTCTCCCTTTCCTCTCTCTCTAAAAGTAAATAAATAAAATCTGAAATCATCATCATCATCATAATAATAATAAATAGAGGTTTTTCTATTAGGCTTTGGAAGAGTGGTTTACCACTTTTGACCAGGTGGGGGCTGGGCTCAGCCACACTACTGAGCAGAGCTCTGCAAATCTTTTGAGATACGACCAATTCCTAGGGCTTCAGCTATGCTGTGGATATTTTTTTGCTGGATATAGATCTTTCATAATTAAAAATCTGGATATAAAACCTGTGCATAGCCACCTCTAATGAGGATTGATTTGTGTACTTGAAAAATGCTAGGATTTGTGTTCAGTCCCTAGGCCTTGCTGAACGCTTAGGTTCAAGGAACACTTTTCCTTGGGCTTCATTTTGCTCATTTCCGAGGCCCTGTGTGGTTCGGTCTTCAACAGGACTGTTCCTAGGGGCAGCTGGCACAGAGCCTTTGCAAAGGTGCTCCCAGGCTGTTTATTTGCCAGTGTCCCTTTTAGCTTGGTTGCTTGCCAAGCAGACTAATAGAAGACAAAGAAAAAAGCATTAGCTCTAAAAAAATAATACTAACTATAACATTCATTGGGCATTGCCTGTGCTTGGCAATGTTTTAAACACTTCATCAAGCAAACTTAGTTGATTCTCACAAAGCCCTATGAGATAGGTGGTATTTTTCCTTTTTTACAGATGGTGCACAATTACCAAAGGACAGAGATAGGACTTGAACCCAGGGAGTCAGAGACCAGAGTCCACACCCTAAGCCCCTAACCTCCCATGCTATACTGCCTTACCCAGCCTGGCTGTGCTGAAAACGTTTGTGTGTGTACACTGATGCTATGACAACTTCTCTGTCATGGGACCTTCACGTTAGACATTGCTTTAAGGTTGGTAACTACTTAAATTTTTAAAAAGTTACACTCACAATTTCTGCACATGCTGAACAGTAGCTGAGCTGTTGAGATTTCTTGAACACTGGTCTCAGAGCCCTTTGTTTGAAACATTTGTCACAGGAGCCAAATACATTAACTAGAAAGGTCTGATCACACATCTTTAACCCAAGATGAAGCTGAAAGAGAGAGAGAGAGAGAGAAAGGGATGTAAGTGTGTGAGAAAACCCACAGGAAAAGCTTTCTTAAAGCTCATCTTCCTTTTATCATGGTAGTTGTTCAGACCTCTGCATGTGGGATAAAGTATCTGCGGTTAATCTGTAACCTCTGATTCATTACACAGGCCGAGTCAACACCAACTCATTTATTTAATCAGCAAGACATTTATTTAAAGCATCAGACATAGCTTTTCTGAATTGTTTAACTGGTTATTTTGGCAGCTTGCAGACATGGACGTAATTGATTTTTGTGGCACAATATTTCCTTAAAATTGATTTTAGAGAGACAGGAAGGAAGGGAGGGAGGGAGGGAGAGAGAGATCTGTCATTCCACTTATTTGTACATTCATTGGCTGATTCCTGTATGTGCCCTGACTAGGGACAGAAGGTGCAACCTTGGCAAATACGGATGATGCTCTAACCAATTGAGCTCCCTGGCCAGGGCCTGCAGCATAATGTTAATTCTGTGGGGCTTCAAAACGGAAAGCATGGTTTTAATGAAGAGTATAATTTGAAACGTAAAAAGAAAAAAACTACTCCCTTTAGGTGAACTTTTGGAGTAAAAACAGGAGTCAGAAAATGGCAGAGCCTGACCCCAACCAATGCCAGGAGGCCAAGGACTTGTGGGGTTGGCTTCCTGCCAGGAATGCAGTATCCCACTTACTCACTAACCATGTGACAACCACAGACCCAGGATCCCTGCCTGTCCACCCAGAAGTCCACAGGCCCAGGCCACTGAAGGGAGGGCCACCTCGAAGCAGAACCACCTAGTGGCTAAAGATGCTGGCTGTGGATGAGTCCTGGCCCACCTACTTAGGCAAGTTACTTACCCTCTCTGAATCTTTGTTTGCTGATCTCTGAAATGAGGGTCTTAGAATCCACCTCATAGGGTTGTCAGGGGAATTCTAAATAACAGTGCATGAAGCACTTAGCTCAAGGCTAGAATACAGTGAGTGCTTCAGAGATGTTGTGCTGCCCAGTGAGTGACTGTAATAGCAGCAGCAGCAGCAGCAGCAGCAGCAGCAGCATCAGCAGCAGCAGCAGCAGCAGCAGGAGGAGGAAAGAGGGACGGGGAGGCTGCAGATGTGGACCAAGCAGAGAGGAGCCTATGGCCAAAGTTCAGGCAAGAAATGATGAAGGCCTGAGCTAAACCAATGCTGTGGGATGGATGTGGACCACATTCAGGAAGGAGAAGGAGCTGGACTTGGCGATGTGTGGGGATGAGGAGAGGGAGATGTCTACGGTGTCTCCTAGGTGACATCCTGTTTGGGAGGAGGAGTCATGGTGCCATTGTCAGAGATGGAGGGTCAGGAGGTTACTATGGGAGGGGGCAGCCATCTATTGTAGCTGTGCCAACTGAACGGGTGTTCCAAAGAGCGGGCCATTTCAGGGCTCAAAGAAATGATGTCCTGATCTGCAGATATCTTCAGGCACTGGCCTGAACACTTTAACAGAGCCAGATATGCAAGGGATGCGTTTGTGGGCAGATGGCAGTGGGGATACCTCTGAGGAGAATGTCACCATGGGGCTAGAGAGAAGGGGAACTCTTACAGCAAAGGGGCAGTTGGCATAGTTCTTGGGATCTCTAAGTAACAAAGGAGTAGAGGACAGTCCCTTAAGGATGAGAGATAAGAAGGGAACCAGCTACTGACCACCACAGAGTGCTTGGCCCTGACCTCCCATAGCCACCCTGGGAGGGAGGCGGGACCTCTGTGTTTTTACAGCCAAGGAAAGGCTGAGGGACGAAACGAGTTCAAAGTCAGCGGTGGAGCCCGAATCTGTAGGCAGTGGGCCTCCACGGCCCTTACCATCGAGCTTGCGCTGCCAAGCTGCTTTGCCCCCACTGCCCACGCCTGCCCCGGGGGCCAGTCCCAAGGTCATTCTGGGAACTCCAAGTAACAGCATTAGGAAAGTAAGCCATGGGTTTTTCAGCAAGGGAGCAGCATCATTTAAGTGGATTATTCCAGCATTTGTGCTTCCACAAATAGGTCAGAGACAGAAGGCACAGCAGGGAGATCAGCCTGGTCCCGAGACTGGGTCATGTTCTGGGGAAGAGGGAACGAGGTCGGACCGCAGCCGCTGCAGGAGCGAGAGGCGAGGGGAACCAAGTGGAGAAGGAGTAGAAGGGTGGCTAGGAGCCTCGGAAGGGAACTAGAGAAAGCAATCTGTATCCCACATCTGGACGGAGACAGTGTTTTCCCTCCCGAACTGATTTTCTTTTAAATTATAAGATCTGCCTATGTTCATTATAAATAACTGGAAACAGAAGAACATAAAGAAGGAAAATTAATCATTTACGTGCTCAAATGTTAACAAACAATTGACTTCTGTTAGCATTTTGTTTTCTTCTAATATCCTAATAAACATATGTGTATACATTTTTAAAAATTAGAATTGTATGCCATATACAAGCTTTGACACTAGTTTTTTCCATTGTGCTTTTTTCTTCACATGTCACTGCATATTCTTGGAAAACACCATGTTTTAATGGAGACCACAAGCTTTGAGCCATATCAGTCAAATCATATCACACAACTAGCATTTTAGATCTGGTTGGTTAAACATGGGCAAGCTGTAAACCAAATTTGAAAGATTATAGTATTTTAAACCCATAAGTGTTACACATGGTTATTGTAGAAAGTTTGGAAAAATCAAAAAGGTGTAAGGAAGAAAAGAATCATCCATAATCCCACTGCCCAGAGAGTTGTTTTTTCACATTTTGGTGTAAGCAAGAATAGATTTTTAGGACAATTTGTTCATGTAAACTGTTTATATTTTTATATCCGAATGTTTTTCACTTAGTATTTATATCATGAGCTAGATTTAATTTTAGTATAATGTGTTGTACTTACTGTCAATCATCTTTTTTATGACGAGGGAACTTTCCATAGCTAGAGCAAATGCTTCAGTGAGCATTCGGACAAGAAAAAGATAAAAAAGCCCCATTTTAATAAGTTTTGATGTGAAGTTGCTCTGTAGAAAGAGTTCACAGACCTTCTCAAAACTTCCCCTAACTCTTCCTTCACCAATCACAAAATTTTTTGGAAATGTTTCACTTAAATATATAGTTTAAAAATTACCCAACAGCCCACATTTTAAAAAAGAGTTAATGTCAAAGTTATGAAGTCAAAAGTGAAAGTCCCCATCACCTGTCCCGCATTCTCTCCCCGTTAGACTGGTGCAGACTCTTCCAGGCTTTTCCAACACCTTAGAGACGGCTGTCAGCTACTTGCTTTTCACCTAATTTGTTCTGTTGGTGCTTTAGATCTGTCCGTTTTTCTGGTAATAGCTCGAGAATTATTCTATACTATGGAGTATCACAACTTATTAAACCTATCTCCTATTGTTGGATACATAGGGTATCTCCAGTTTTTACTTTCAAAATAACGCTCCATCGACCAAATTAAAAATGGGCATAAGAACCCTCGCCCTTTGCTGGTGGGAATGTAAAATGGTGTGGCTGCTATGGAAAACTGGTGTGCTCAGAGTTAAACGGGGGTGTTACCATGCAGGCCAGCAAGTCCACTCCTAGGTATATACCCAGGATAACTGAAAGCATGTGTTCACATAAAAACTTGCATGCACATGTTTGTAGCAGCATTTAAGCCAAAACGTGGAAACAGTCCAAATGTCTCTCAGCTGATGGGTGGATAAACAAAATGTGGTGTATCTATACAGTAGGATGTGATTTGGCAATAAAAAAGAGTAAAGTTCTGATATGTGCTACAACAAGGATGAACCCTGAAAACATTAAGTTAAATAAGCCAGACACAAAAGGCCACAAATTATGTTTCCCTTTACATGAAATGTCCAAGACAGACAAATCCGCAGAGACAGTGAGGGGATTAGAGGTTGCTGGGGAGGTGGGGTGTGGGGTGAGCAGTGGCTGCTTAATGGGTATGAGGTTTCTTTTCTGGGGTGAGGGAACTGCTCTGGAATTAGATGGTGAGCTCTTTGTTAGGTGCATTATGTCCCAATAAAAATTATTACTTCAATGTGCAGAAGACTTGAACAAACACTTCACAAATGCAGATATCCATATGGTCAATAAACATATTGTAAAAAGCTCAACATCATTAGTCACCAAAGAAAAGTGAATTAAAATCACACTGTGATATCACTACTTACCCACCAGTATTCCTGAAATGAAAAATACTAACAATCTGAAGTGTGGGTGAGGATGTGGAGAACTGGACCTCCTTCCTTGCTGTCAAGGGTATAAATTGGTACCAAGAAAAAAAGAATAAGAATGCCATAGTGCTTTATTAATAACAGCTCCAAACTGGAAAACCCAAATGTTCAACAGTAGGCAAGATAAATAATTTATGGCATATTCACACAATACAAAGGAATAGACCACTGACACCTGGGACAGTGTGGATGCATCTCAGACTCATCACGACCAGTGTTCAGTGTCGAGGCCTCTCAGTGCCGCACACTGCTGTCTGAGGCTCACAGCGACGTGTGGGGTGTTACCTGGATCCATTTCTAAAACCGATCAAATGGCTTTAAAGACAATTAACTTTTGCCCTGATGCCAATACTGAACATATTTTAAAAACAAAACATTGTACTGTTTCAAAAGGAACGCATGTGAATTGTAGAAAAATTAGGACATTTGGATATTCCCACCACACAGAAAGACCACTGTTAACACCTTGCTGTATGCGTATCTGAACGCTTTTCTGAGCTCTTAAGAAAGTCTAATTTATGTTAATAGATACATACCTTCTGGGGAGTCAACACTTGGAACTGATCAGCAGAAAGGTGAGAAGTTAGAGCTACCAGCTCCGAGGTGCAGAAGAGACTCAGCACAACTAATCTCCTTATTGGGCATTACCCACGGCTCAGCTGCTCCGTCCCTGCCCCCCGGCCCCACCCCCATAGCCCCGTGTTCACTGCTGGGGCACCCACTGCCCTTCACATCACGACTCACCCCTTGAACCCTTGGCCCAGCCGCGCTGCGGCTGTCAGAACTCTGTTGACGAGTTTTTCGGGCTTTGTTCTCTGCCCTCTGAGGAGGGAGAGTTCACAGGTGTGACCCCATGAATCCACAACCTGCTCCACTGAGTAACCCTGACATTCACCTGTGACTAGATGGTATTGCACCTCCTCCCTCCTCACTCCTCCTCCCACCAGCACCTCCTTAATTTTGGCCACCCCTCCCTGCTTCAGCCTTGAAGAACTGATCGAGCCTTTGGGGTGAGTGCTCCACTTTTCCCTTTCCCATGCATTTCTCAGCCTCTGCAGGTCCCCTTGTCTTGTCCCCAAACCAGATGTACTCCTTCCCAAGGCTGACCCCATGTCCAATCCTGCCACCCCCACTGGGACCTTACTCCTGCACTTCTCTCCCACGTCTCCAGCATCCCCATGAGTGAAGGGACAGTAAGATGTGGACCTGCTCTCTAGGACTGCACAGGCTGGCAGAGGAGATGGGCAAACTACTAGCTTACAGCCAAGGCTAAGTACTGTACCACAGGCACGACCCCAAGTTATGGGAGAAGAGGAAGGGGGATGGACTCCACGTGGGCCAGGGAAGGTCTGGAAGGGGCACGGAGAAGGCCATGGTGCAGAGCAGAAACCCAGGCGACTCTCCCCAAGTAGCCCCTCATTTCTGGCACGGCTTGGGGAGCCCCACTTAGATGAGGCCCAAGGCAGGACTTACGATACATTTACTTCCTCTGTAGGGATTCTTACATATGTTTTATGAGATATTATGACCCTATAAAGATTCCAGCATCTTGTATGACCCTTAGAGAAAGTCATTAAAACTTGTATACTTAAGCCCTGGCTGGTGTGGCTCAGTGGACTCACTGCCCGCCTGTGAACCAAAGGGTCACTGGTTCAGTTCTCAGTCAGGGCACATGCCTAGGTTTCGGGCCAGGTCCAGTAGAGGGTGTGGAAGAGGCAACCACACATTGATGTTTCTCTCCCACTCTTTCTCCCTTCCTTTCCCTAAAAATAAATAAATAAAATCTAAGGAAAACAAACGAAACTTGTGTACTTAAGAAAAATAAACTTAACAATGAAAAGAACCTGACCAAATTTACATGGGACTTTATTTCATTGATTAAAATATTACAAAGTTTTACTTTTCATTTCTTCGTATACGATGTATCTAAATGAAGTAAATTAAATTACTGATAATGTGAAAAGACATTATTATATACTAGCAGGGTGATGTGGCTTTATAATCATGTGTTATTCCCACTTCTAAGATAGACATCTGTGTTGCAGAATCACACCTATTGCCTGTGACCCTGTCAGAAACAGACGGGCTGGTTGGGATCCTTGGGGTGTTGCAAAGGGCACAGGGGCCACAGGCTAGGAGGGCCCCTCAAATGGTGTTTTATGGTCTGAAAGGAAGGAGTGAGAAGGTGTGGGGGGACAAGGAATAGTCAGTTCCCATAAAACTTGGGAAGCACAGACTTCTCAAAAGGAAGAAAGTGATGTAATTCTTCGGTTATTTGTATAAGGAAATTTTAGAAAATATTCAAATGCAGGTAAGATAGAGAAAATCATTAAGTGATTTTCTAAAAAAAATCTATATTTTACACTGTCTTTTTAAACTTAGTTTTTAAAAGTTACTGTATGAAAGATATTAAGAAATGAAAATGATGGCAAATATGTTGGCAGATGAAATTTAAAGGTTCTTTTGGGGGAGATGGTAAGTAGTATGGCAATTAAGTTTTAATAACATGTTGGTTTTAAATAGATATATACATAAAATACTTCATATGATTCAATTCGAATTGAGTATTCTTTTAAAAATTAGCCCTGGCTTGTGTGGCTCAGTGGATTGAGCATGGGCCTGTGAACCAAAGGGTCATCAGTTCGATTCCCAGTCAGGGCACTTGCCTGGGTTGTGGGCCAGGTCTCCAGTGGAGAGCGTGCAAGAGGCAACCACACATTGATGTTTCTCTTCCTCTCTCTTTCCCTTCTCCTCTCTAAATAAATAAAATCTTTTAAAAAAATTAGAAAGGTCTGAAATAATAAATATGTTTTCATGCGGGAGCATTTTTAGTAAAGAGTCAGTGAACCACACCTGACCCCTCACCCCACTCCTGACAGGCACAGGGCGAGGGACTTTTGGCAGGACTCTGTGGCTAGATGGGATTACCATCTGGAAGACTCAGCCCTAAGCTCCACTGCGGCGTCATAAATGTACCCAGGCTTCACACGAACCTTAGCAAATTTGGGAGTCACTCTGTCCCCGGATCTTATGCCCCTCTGAGTAGAGCCTTGTCACAAGATAGATCTCGACCAAGGGACACCTGGAAGAAAATATGAGCTTTCCAGAATTCTAGTAAAAGCCAGCTGAGATGCCCAAGCCGGTCAAGGCTGGTGTATGTTAATTTTTACAAAATGTTCCAGTGGCAGAGCCCTCACCTCACTGAGAGAGAAATGTGACTCATTTGGGAGACTTCTTATCTTCTTCCTTAAATCATAGTAGAGCATTATCCAGTTCCTATTAATAAACCACATCCCTCATATTTGACCTTCAGTTAGCTTTTGAGGGAAAAAGTGCATTTACTCTCTTTTTCCCACTATAATCTATGGAGAAAGCCTAGCTTGAAACTGCTGGGTATCTCGATCATTTCCAGAGCGTGGGGGGAGGGCGTGAAAGGAAACATGACTTGAAAGAGATATCTGGTGTCCAACATCAGCTGTGAGGAGTCCTCTCGGCTGTTCAGGAGAGCCTGAAACGAGAACCAGAGGGAAATGAACGAGGAAGAGTGCGCATTCTGCGTTGCTGCTGTCTGGGAGTCAGGAGAAAGGAAAACACAACCCCTCATCTCCAGTGAAACACTCCTTTCAAAATCACGTGACCCTGATAACACAAAAGGGCTTTTTCCTAGGGCAGCTCCAAGGCTGAACGGTCTGCCCGGGCGGGGCCTCCTGATCAGCTCTCACGGATATCCCCTTGCTCTCTTTCTCCCCAGAAGCTAATTTCCTGCAGGATGGACTGACTACACTGGTCAATTTTCTCCTCTTATCTATCCTCATGGCATAATTCCAAGCCCAACTATGAATAGATCTCAAGTATTAAATTTTTATCATACTTATCTTTCTCTCTATTCAGTGTTTTACAAACTTTTTTGGTTTTAGGACCTCTTTATACTCTTAAAAATTATTAAGGACTCCAAGAGCCTCTGTGTATATGGGTCTAACTATTGATATTTACCATATTAGTAATTAAAGCAATAATGTAAAGTGTATTTATTCATTAAAATAACAAGAACAAACCCAACTCATGTTCATATATTTTTATTGAAAAAATAACTACATTTTGAAAACTAAAGAGATTAGTGAGAAGTGGTATTATCTTATATTTTTGTATATCTTTTTAATGTTTGACTTAATATTATGGGTGGGGTCTCGGATCTCCTTCTGCATTCAACCTATCGAGATACATAATTGTGGTTGAAGTGTAATAAAAAAAGTTGGCCTCATACAGATATGTAATTGGAAAAAGGAAGACTTTGCAGATCTCCCAAAAGGGTCTCAAGGACCCCCAGGGACCCTTGAACCAAACTCTGAGAACTGCTGCTCTAATTCATTGGGTAAGAAACCTTCGGGACTAAGATAAGGGAACTGGGTCTCTGTTTCCGTTGGGCCCCTGCTCACCCGCCTGGCACTCAAAGACTGACGAGGGACAAGACCCGCTGAAGGACCAAAGGATGCGAGTCACACCTGGCGTCTGCTTTCCCGTCCCGCAGGGCTAACGTGGGTTCTGGACACTGGGGCATCTGACAGAGAAAATTCCTGCTGCTTTCTCTGGGTGTCTTTGGGGGGCATATTTAGTGAATGTACTTTAATCTTAGCTTTCTGTAATGTTAATTAAATATCACTTTCTCATACTAACAATTAAAAGGCACATTCTTAAGGCTCTCACCTGTACTTTGCGAACAAAGGACGGAGTCACTCTTTTCTCGAAGTCATCTATAGGTGTGTACGAATTAAGGATCTTTATGATCTGCAAGCCACACAGAAGATAGTGTTAGGCCATGAAAAAAGACAGCTCTGTTCCTGAAACAAGGTTCGGGTGGTTTTGGAGTAGCTGGGAGCCATAGGTAGCTTTTTTACGCTGTAATTTGGCTCTAGGAACCACGTGTTATTTCTTTCCAAGAAAAGAATACAGGGTGAGAGGTGCATAGAAGGGAGCAAAGACAAATCACACGATCAGATGAAAGTAACACAGTCCCACTTCCAGCCTCCAGCCCCCACCCCGCACATCTGTAAGTTCAGTGACAAGGGAATGTGTCATACACACTTCTGTGTGTTTAAGACATGGAGTTGGTATTTAATAAATGCTTATCACATAAGATGGTGGGCTAGGGGAGACACTATGCCTCCCCAAAAGCACACAGAGACTCAGGTGCACCCCATGGCTGGCTAGGCCAGGAAAGGTGACACCAATTGTAAGACCTGTTGGTGAAGATCAGGCAGACGCTCAGCAAGCCTGACTACCTGCACAGCCGACAGTGAGGTACAGCGCTCATAGATCTCCTTGGCATCACTGTCTGTGATCTTCTTGACCTGAAGCAACCAGGCTGCCTGAGAGAGAGGCTCCAAAGTTTCCTTGGCCAAGCTGTTCTGCAAATTCTTGTCTTTAAGCCATTCTTCTAAGTAACTGATGTTGCACCTGGAGTAAAAGCCGGAGGAGCAGAGAACCGTGGGCAATCCATTGAGAACTTGCTAGGGGAGGGTGCTAAATCCCCTGGTGTGTCCTGAGAGGGTGCTGGAGTTCACTGAGGGGAGAAGGACCCCAGTCTAGCAGTTTCTTCATTTGTAACGTGAGGGGTTGGACCATGATTCATGGTTCTACAGATCCTAAGGCTTTCCTTCAGTCCACTGGGGCTTTTTTATTCTCCTTTTTGAAATAGGGCTGAAACCTACTTCAGAGGGTAGGTTTCTCTTCATTTCTCATAGGTTTATGAGTTAAGATGCATGGGTTTTAGTCCTACCAATCCACTGTGTGTGCTTGGAAAGTTATTCAACCTCTCTGGTACACGAGAGGGTGAGAATGCTCACACATTGCCAGTGGGGATGTAAAATGGTGTAGCTACTCAGGAAAACAGTTTGGCAGTTCCTCAAAATGTTAATGTAAATCTACCACATGACCCCGCAATTCAACGTCTGGGTATGTTTTCAAGAGGACTGAAAACATGTCCACGCAATAATTATCCACAAGTGTTCATAGCATTTAATTTAGCCACAAAGTGAAACCAACACAAAGTTCCATATGATATACTACTTCTATAACTCATGACTAGGAACTAAAAAGAATTAGGCACTTGGAAAATCTTCCTGTCCTCCCAGGAACTGGTCTGCCGCACCACACCCAGTGAGACCAGAAAGCTGATGATGTTTTGCTTTTGGTCCTGGCAGCCAGAAAGCCCAGAGCTCCTTTTCAAGCTACTCTGTTCACTGCTTACATTTTATTTTCTTTGGTCTTGATTTCCTACTTGTGTTCATGTTTTATTATTGTGTTGCTTGTGTTTTCATTGTAAAGCCACCACAAATCCTGGCGGGACTTGTGCACGGAAGGAGCTTAATAAATATCTGAATGAATGGCTGCCTCTAAAATGCACGTGCTGCTCAGAGCAATCCCTGGTAAGGGCATCACTTCTCAGATGGCCGCTTGCAGCTGGTGAAAGGAAGAAGCACGGAGCACTTGTGGGAACTGATGCTGCATGTCCTGAAAGCAGCTGTTTACTGCAGTGGTCCCCAACCTTTTTGGCACCAGGGCCTGGTCTGGTGGAAGACAGAGGGGCAAGGAAGGAGGCAGAGCTCAGGCGAGCTTGGCTGGCCAGCTGTGGATGGGGTCGGGGGGGGACAGGAGGCGGAGCTCAGACTGGCAGAGCTAGCGGCACTCCTGGCCCGGTTCCTAACAGGTCGTGGCTCCTGGTTTACAGGATCTAGACCTGTGTGCCTCGCTCATGTCCCTTGTCACTCACATCCCATGTTCACACATCTTAGAGGACCTACTGATGGAATGAGAGTTGTTTAGCAATGGCTCTGGTGACACATTTAGGTTTATGGCTTTACTTGAAATAGGGCTGAAACCAACCTCAGAGGGTAGGTTTCTCTTCATTTCTCAGGGAAGACATAAAGGCCCACAAAGCCCAGTCCTTCTGACTACCCCTCACAGCTGAAAACCATAACCTGGTGTCATGGGAATTCACCAGTCTGGCTTGTGGGGATGTGAAAAGATGTATGGAGGCTTTATGCTCATTTCTTGGCTTAATACACTTCCTCTGTCCCCTTCCCTGACATCACAGCCATCTTCTTCAGCCCCGTCTTCTCATATCACATACAGGTATCAAATCCCCAGACATATTATAAAAATCTCATCTATCTATCCCATATTATGTGTTTTCTAATCACTTGACAGCATTAATTCAAACAGTAGCTTGGGTCTGTGTTTCCTCAATTTAGAGATAAAGAGAAGCCGACACACCTCAAAATTGTGGATTACCATTCTTCAGGACGAATGCCAAATGCCTCAGCCTGGTGTTCCAGACCCTCCCTGTCTGGATCCACTGCTCTACCTACTCCCAAAACAAACCTCTGCTTCGTCTACACAGAGCTGTCTGCTGCCGCTGGAGGAGGGGCCCTCACTCAGGTCCACCGCTGGGCTATGCCTTTGCTCACCTCATGTCCCCTGCCTGGGATGGGCTTCTCCCTTGTCGACATCACTCAATACACTGCTCTCAGGCTTCTTTATCTTTTCTGTCCATCATAATCTCTCTTTTCTGAAGAACTTTTGGTACCACTTGCTCCTGACTTAATCATTGTTGCCCTGAATTATTAGCTATTTTGAGCTTCTCAAGGGTAGGGATCAAATTGCCCTAGCTTTGGGTTCCTGCTCTCTACCAGGCAGTGCTACTCACAGAGGTGGTGGTCAATAATACTGGTTGAGTGTATGATAACCATGGAGGGTGGGACTTACATACAATTACTAGTCAAGTAGCATGGCCTACAGGTGCGGGAGGAGGGGTATCAGAGAGCCGACATCTCCAAGGTTCTAAGAATCACCTTGTAAACACACCCCCTGCCCTCTGCACCCCAGCACTGCAACTCTCATGGAAGGTGGCGGGGGGTCAGGAGCGTGGCCTTGGACTTTAGGAGCATTCTTTCCTGCCAGCCTCTCTGGAGTAAGCTGGCTCATGGGCTTTACCTGATCTGCATCCCTTTTCTGCAGGAGCACATGTCCTTGCGCAGGAGGAGGCTGTTCAGGGTGACCGCCCCGATCAAGAAGAAGAGCTGCTTCACAGCCTGCCTCACGAGCTCGGGGTCCAGGCCGTTCTGGCACATGGTGCTGTAGAAGTAGCTCAGCTGCTGCAGGACGGAGGCCATCGTGTAGGCGTCCGTGTCGTCTATGCTGGACGACCGCTTCCGGAAGCCCGTGGGCTTCAGGCCGGAGATGCCCTGCAGGCTCTCATACTCCAGCATGCCTGGCACTGCGGGGGAGAGGAAGCTTTTCTTGTGCGCGCAGTGGGGATAACCAGAGGGCACTTCCCACGGCTCTTATCTGTCTGTTTCAGGAGGTGACGTTTTTCTACCAGAGTTAGTAGTGGATAGAGTGGTGACAGAGAAAGCAAGAGAATCAGGGACTGGGGAGCACCAGGCTGTGTGTGTGTGTGGGGCGGGGGGTGGTTCCGACCTGGAGCACCTCTGCTTTCAGAATCACAGGAAAGAGAGCAGGTTAGCATGGTAACTCATGGGCTGGAGCCCTTTAAAACTGAAAGCATGTAAATTTCAGAAAAGTTGAAGATCATATATGAGTGTGAGAGGGGCTTTGGGAGTTCAAAAATACTTGGCTAAGATCCAGGATTAGCCATACAAACAGTAGCAATTCTGCCAAGGTTTTCCCTTCAGGGTGCATCCCCCTTACAGAAGGAAAACTACAAACCAGGTGCTTTCACGTATGTAATTGTTACAAGCAATCAAAGAAGTAAAAGGTAGACATGTACACCACTAAATTTTCTTGGTTTTAAAATTATATTCTGTGTAGCCACACATTCCATACACCTCGTTTGTTTCTTAGGGGTTCAATATTGCTATAAATATTTTTGGTTATCAATTCTTTTCTTACCTATTATTGGCTGAATGTTATTTTCCATTACGATAATGAACTGATGATATATTCGTATAGCCACATCACTGAGAATCTGTCTGTATTCTGACAGGTCAAAATTGTTCAAGCAGTTCTTATTCTGATGTGGACTGTTATGTTTCATGAATTCCTGAAAGTGATTTTGAGCATATAAAATATTAAAATAATATAGGCATGTAAGAAATTAAAATACTATATCTCTACTAATGGTAGTACAATGGTACAATCAGTTTTTGCTATACCCCCACACTTTAAAACTTAATGTCTGATTTGTGTTTAAACAGTTCGTGATGTTTGGGGGCAGCACTTGTTTTCCATGACTAACTAAATGTCACTGTACTACCCACTCCTCCTACAAATATGTGCCCCCAGAGCCCACAAACCCCAGCAGAAAACCACTCCTGTGGAAGCTCATAGAGAAAACTGCAAAGCAGCCAAGGAAATGGCAAAGCAGCTGTTAGAGGTCAGTTGATAAATGGGATTCATAACTTTATAATTACAGAGTATAGACCAATCTGAAATACTATAAAATATGGGTTACAGGCTGAATGTTCATGTTTCCCCCTTATTCCCAATCCATATGCTTAAGCCCTTACCTCCAGTGTGGCTGCACTTAAAGATGGGGCCCTTAAGAAAATAAGGCTGGACTGAGCGCCGGCCTGTGAACCAAAGGGTCACTGATTCGATTCCCAGTCAGAGCACATGCCTGGGTTGTGGGCCAGGTCCCTGGTGGGGCAACCGCACGTTGATGTTTCTCTCCCTCTCTCTCTCCCTCCCTTCCTCTCTGTCTAAAAATAAAATCTTAAAAAAAAAAAAGTCATGAAGGTCAAATGAGGCCATAAGGGTAGGGCCCCATCTGTTAGCATGAGTGTGCTTATAGTAAGAGACACTGAAGAGCTCAATCCCTCTCTTTCTGCCCCCCCCTCCCGCCCCCCACACAGAGGGAAGGCCATGTGAGGACACAGCAAGACAGTGGCTGTCTGCCAGCTGGGAAGAGAGGTCTCTCCAGAAACCAGCCCTGTGGACACCTTAATCTGGGCTTCAAGTCTCCAGAGCTGTGAGAAAGTGAGTTTCTGTTGTTGAAGTCACCCGGTCTATGGAATCTTGTGTATAGCAGCCCAAGCAGATGAATGCAGTATGTTTAACGTGTTCAAAGACAGAAAAGAAAAAGAAAACAGAGAGACAAGAATAGGACACTAGAATAAAAGGCAGAGGTAAAATTTTAGAAATAAAAATACAGAAACTGAAAAACACTCAGGGAAAAGAACACTGTATACTTGGCTGAAGGGGGCAGAAATAGAATCAAAATATAAACGCTGTTGGATCAAAATATACCCTCCTCCATGAGCGTCTCAGAGATGCCAGTGTGTCTTAAATGGGTGGTCTGTCTGTCCCCCCTCCCCACCTTGGTGTTCCTTTTAGTCAGAGCCTGGATCTTCTTTACCTATTTCTCCTCCTGTTCTATGGTACTGGTAGGAATACTTTTACATTTTACTTTACTTCCTATCCATTGGGACAGTTGGCGAGCCATGGAGAAGAAGGTATGAGGTCGTTACCTCACAAATCAATGTGGAATAGTTAATCACACCAGTTTTGGATAAGTAAGTGAAGTAAGCATAAGTAAGTTAGTAAATTCTAAGTTTGAATTTAAGAGTTTAGAAGAAAGCAGGAGAATATTTTCATGATTTCAGGGTAGAGAAAAATTTCTTACAATGTATAACATAAAAGGGTAGGATAGATTTAAGTACATAAAAATTCAAAAATTGTGTATGACAAAGGATTCTATACAGACAATTAGAAGACACCACAATCTATCCACAATATATAAAGATCTCCTATAAAAAAATAAAAAAGTCAGCCCTAAGAAAAATAAAAAATGGATGTAAGTGGGCAGTTTACAAGGAAACCCAAATAACCAATAAACATATGAAATGATGCTTGATCTCACTGGTGATCAAGTAATTTCAACTTAAGTCAACAAAGTATCACTTATGCCAATGAAACTGGTAAATGATATGTCTCTCAGTACCAAGTGTTGGTGAAGATATGAGACACTGGAAACTTCACTATTGCTGGGACTATAAAACAGTGCAACTATTTCAGAGCGCAGTAAAAACCCTAAAAGCCATTGTGGTGTTTGGTCAAGGAAACTTTGCCCTGTCAGTGCCTGTAGGTGGGACACTCCTTTACGGCGTCAGCCCCTTAGAGGCCGAGTCATAATGGCAAAGGAGTTACAGGCTATGGAGGAACAACCGGAGAGAACAACTCTGAGGAAACAGGCATGCTGAACTGAAGGCTGTGTTTTAGAGTCATAATACTAAAAACTTCAGAATTTCACGACCAGAAAGAAACTTAAAGATGATCTAATCTACCCCATTGATTTAAAACTTAAGGAAACTGAGGCTCAGTACCATGCCCAGTGTGTTAGCCTCTTTCTCGAAGTCCTCTGCTTGTGACTTCTGTCTGCCCTGGGACAGGAAGTCGGCCCCTGCTGGGGAGGAAAGCCAGCGGAGCAGAGGCTGTCCCTGGGTCAGGCATCCGGTTCCTGGCCCCACAGCGAGCCGAGGCCGTCACAGACCCGCGGTCAGCACAGAGCACAGCGCAGGCCAGCGTCCTACCTCTTCTCCACTGTACTGCTTCAGGCAGTTGAGGAAATGACAAGTATTGGAAAGCCAAAAGGACAGCATCTCAAAGTCTTCTAAATGCTCCTTAAAGAAAAAAAAAAGACAATAAAACATGAAGGTGGAACTGGTGATTACCAGTGCCTCTGGGCCAAGAACAGACTTACCTTACCTGTTTGGTTAGTGGCTTTTGACTGCTAACATGAACTCTTCTTTTATTCACGAAAGCCTTTATTAAGTTTGTACTATAAAGATAAGCCCTCATGTTTATTTAGCAGTTTATGGTTTGAAAAATCTTTCTGTGTAGGTTACGCCCCTTGTTATGAAGCTTAAAGCTTCAATTTCCATGACTGGGATCCTCCTCAAATGGACTGAAGCAGCAGCCCCACCACTTTGAACCCTGCTACCTCATCTTTCAGATCCCGGGCATTCCCAGTGTCCCTGTCACCTCTCTGACCTCCATACCTCCGCCTGCTCTGCTTGCTACTCTTCGTCCTGCCCCCTAAGTGGGGGAGCTCTCCCCATCACTCCTGGGTCCTGAGCTCTTTCTTGCCTGCCCACCCCTTTCTAGGAGGACCGTGCTCCTGCTTCAGTCCATTTAAGGAGGAGGATCACAGTGATGGAAATGCCACTGCATTCAGCAAGAGGAATTACTGGTGATCTTTTTGTGGACTGACGGGTAGAAGCCAGACTAAGGGGTGAAAAAAAAAGAAAACGGGTGAGAGTACTGGTTTAAGCACTTTGGCAGTTGGAGGGGGGGCATAGAGGAGAGGCACGGTGGTGGCTGCGCTGTGCCCTGGAGCCAAAGGGGCAGGTCCTGGGCACTGACAAAGGTAGAGGGCAGGGCAGGACCTGCTGCTAAACTTCCCCAGCAGCAAGATGAGGCAAATACTGCATGCCTGCATCCTGGGACACAATGCAAGTGTGTTGTAAGAAAACCTAGTTTGTGAATATATGGGCGAAGAAAACACCAGTGTATGGGAGGCCCTTCCTAGAACACTCATGGTGACTGCGAAGACAAAGGCAATAAAGCACCCAGTGTTGAACATATGCTAATTTTCTGCTCTTAACTCCTGATGACTTCTGGGTACAACATTTTTGGGAGAGGAGGAAAGAATTACTCTAATCTCTTATGCATTCACTGTTTTTATTTTCCTCTTTTCCTAGGGTATTTAAAACAAGATTTAATTTCTCATGACTCTACTAGAACATATATTTTACTAAAAGCGAGACAGGACCTTTCACAACTAAAAATTCAAATATATGCCAACATCAAACACTGCTTCTCATTTGGAAGGGAATGAAAGCATCGGATCTGCATTTTAATGCTTCCTCACTAACACACAGCTCATCTCGGTTTCTGAGCTGGGACTTTGGGTGCGTACTGTGGTTTCAGAAGGGAGAGTGATCGATGAGTAATGTTTCAGGCCTTCCCATTCATTCCTCACCATTCACACTTCACACATCACCAGGCATGTACTCCTTACAGCCCGGACTCAGACACCCAAAGGGGATAGAGGGAGTGGGGCGGTAGCTACTAGGTTGTAGTCTCGGAGGTATAGCTCTGAGGTCTGTTGGCAGATCCCCTCTGTTGGGGACCCCTGACCTAACTTGTCTTTCCTAACAATTTGGCTCTTTCACTGATTGGACCTCAGACTGGTTTGAGGAATCCTGTGGTTCACCAAAGCCTGGAGGTGAAGGATGGGCATCGGGTCATCCCCACAGATGCTCCTAAAGTGCCTATAATTCCAAGGGCCAAGGTCAAAGTCAGTTCCTACCTTAACCACCTGCTTGATGCCATTGATGATGCTGTTCATGAGGGACTTGAGCATGCTGGCGTCACTGAGAGAGTCTGCGTAGCGCACGCACATGAACAGGATGTGGGCCGGCAGCCCGGGGACCATGTTCACCACCACGCCTCGGGGCTTCAAGTCTGCAGCAGAAAGAGTCAATGAGGATGACAGCTGGCAGTCAGCAATCCCCCTGAGGAACCTCTGACTATGGGGCAGGGGTTGTCTGTTTTTCTGCACTTGATGCAATGCTTGAATGCATAGGGATGTCCTTTCTCTTTGAGGAATTCAGTTTGGCTCTTCTTTTGGCAAAAATGTTCAGGGGCTACCTGCTCCTCTTATTTCTCATTTGCAAAGAACCTTCTCCCTGGTGTGGAGACCCTGGATTTCAGATCCCCAGGGTAAGAGAGGAAGCACAGTTCCAAGCACCCACCCCAGCCTCTGTGATGAGGCTGCAGTATGATCTCAGCAATGATGTGCACCTGCCTTGGGTCTGGAAAACAGGAGCACAGCAGTCCCGCAGAGGAGGCCTCGCTGGCCTCGGAGCGAAGAGAATGGTGGGGAGACACATGGGGATGAAGGAAGACAGAAACTTTATAGAACAAATTAAGATAAGCAAACAAAGACCTCCTCATGACCGAACGAAAACTGGGGAACAAAGAAGAGGCCCCCAAACTGTACACCAGTGAGGGTGGAAAGGAAAGGGCAGGGGTGCTCCTGTGCTCTGAGGGGGTTATTCAGAGGAAGAGGAAGTAAGGCTGCATGCTGGTTTTCTGCCTTGAGAATTCAAGAAAATTTTTATTTTCCTGGGACTAGCTGACAAAGAGACAGCTCTTCTACTTCCCTCTGGAAAGGCATGTGGTTTTCATGGTGGAGACAGTCTAGTTCTGGTAGTTCCAAGACCACCAATGCCTGAGCATATGCAGGGGACATTCCTGTAACTGAGCTGTGGCCAGGAAGCCCTAGTCACAATTGCCTGCAAATAAACTTCTCAGCAGAAGTCAAATAGAGCATAGGAGCCACAGTCGCTTCCACCGTGGATCCTGTGCTGAGACCCAAATCTGCGGAGAGGTGTTGTCTATCCAGGCCCTCCAATTACACTTCAGAAGAGGGTAGGCAGTGCTTCTCAGCTGAGGACAATGGAGCCCCAGGCGACATTTGGCAATATCTGGAGATGTTTTTCATTTTCATGACTAGAAGTTGCTACTGGCTTCTTTGGGTAGAATACAAAAGTGCTGCTCAATATCCTACCATGCACAGCAGCCCTTAAAAAGAATGATCTGGTCCCCATGGCTGAGGCTGAGAAACCCTGGGCTAGGGCAGGAAGCAGTGAAAGAGAAGAGATAGCCTCCACCCAGGATGGTGGCAATGACTGATGTTCAAGTTCAAGAGATAAAGCAAAATTTCAGAGTTCCAGGTTTTACTACCAAGAATGAGGTTTTGAATGAGCCTGGCCTCATCTTCTCTCTTGTACTCCAGCATTCCGAGGTACTCCTTGGGTCCTGAGGTCAGGTGTACATCACCGGCTGTTGACAGAGGTAAACAATCAGTTAAATACACAAAAACAACTTCCACAGGCCTTATAATGGGACTATTCTGTCTCCTTCTACCCCGCTATGCCTGGTTTGCATATGAACTCCTGTGGCTTTCAGGTAAATAAAAATTTTCTTGAATCCTGAAGAGTTTTTTCTGGTAGTGATCCTTATCTGTTAGTATATCCATGAGTATAGCTGCTGCCGAGGAGGCTGAGTTATCCTTGGAGAAATCCTGATGAGTGCCTGGTGCACTCTCAGCACAGCAGGGGCATGAAAGGGATCCATGATGCAGCTTGTCTGCACGATCTGATGCTACAGTTAAGGAAGCAAGACCCACGAAACATCTGGTATGCGCAGCACCAAACTGCATGATCTTGAGGGGCCTGTATTAGTGTCCTATGTGCTGTCACAAGTTAACACAAACTTAGTGACTTAAAACAACACAAAACTTTAATCTTACGGTTCTGGAGGTCAGAACACTAAAGCAGACCTTATGGGGCTAAAATCAAACTGTCAGCAGAGCTGTGTTCCTTCTGGAGGCTGTAGGGGAGAATCCGTTAGTTGCCTTTTCCAGCTCTAGATAGAGGCTGTCTGCATTCCTTGGCATGTGGCCACATCACTCTGGCATCTGCTTCTGTCATCGTCTCTCCTCCTCTCCGTCTGCTATAGTCATATCACCTTTTCGCACTCTGACATTCCTGTCTCTCTCATTATATTGTCCACGTAGATAATCTGGGATAATCTCCCCATCTGAAGGTCCTTAATTTATCACGTCTGTAAAATCCCTTTTGCCACGTAAGGTAACACATTCCTAGGCTTTAGGGGTTGGGGCAAGGTCATCTTTGGGTGGGCCACAGTCTGCCTTCTGGTCCCCAAAGATTCGTGCACATTCCGAGAGAAGATGTGATGACGGAAGCAGAGGTTAGAGAGTCAATGTTGGCAAGGGACGGGGAATGGGCCCTCCCCCGAAGGCTCCAGAAGGCCCAGCTGACATTTGATTTTAGCACAGTGAGAACCATTCTGGACTTCTGACTCCCAGAACTGTAACCTAATCGATCTGTGTTCTATTAAGGAACTAATTTTATGGTGATCTTACAGCAGCCATAGGAAATGAATGCAGGGGCCATAAGAATTCACAGAGGTGAACTGGTACTGTTGAAAATGTTTGTTGAAGGAGGTAGCCCTCCAGGTGGGCCAAGAAAAGTGAGTAGCCTTTGGTGACAGTAAAAGAAGGCAGTGTGGATAAAGAGTTAACAGATCTTTCTCACTGTTGCATGAGAATTTCTCTATTAACTTTCTAGTTCTGATCCCTTGGAGTCTGATAAAGGTAGAGTGTCAACTGTTTTACTAAACAATAAGAAGAATGACTTCTGATTGGCCAATTGCCTCTGGACCAGGGAGAACAATAAACGAAGCAGAAATACCTGACAAGGGCATCATACTCGGGGTTTTCTCAAGTGTGCTGATGGACAGATCTGGGTGTGTTCCTTGCAGGAACTGTGGAAGCTAGTGCCACCTATGCAGTGAGCAAGAGAATGGGCTTGGGAGCGGATCCTCCACCCCCAGTTAACCCTTCGGATGACTGTGTCCCTGTTGACAACTGGACAGCAACTCAGGGCCAGAAGCACGGAGCCAGGCTGCTTCTGGGTTCTTGACCCTCAGGAGCTGCATGTAACAACACACTGTATGTTGTTTGAAGCTGCTAGATTTGGGGTAACTTGTTATGTGACAATAGATAACTAACACAGGAAGGGAAGCTGATGCATTCTGCTTTAGACATGTTGGGCTGGAGGTGATAAAGGCAGAGGGGGTAATCTTAGAGGCAAAAGGGACTGAGATTCAGAAAAGAGGCGAGGAGTGGGGAGTAGATTTGGAAGTCCTTATGTAGAGATGACAGATCATCATCAGTCCTCACAGTGGGGACACAATGAGGGGCTGGGAAGGACAGACATGGCTATTATCTGAGGGGTGGTGAGCCATCTGCCTGCCTCGAAGGATCTCTCTTTACATCAGCCATTACTGAGCCCCTAAACCCACCAGCTGAGAATCATTCCTTTGGGTTTCAAACACTTGGGGCCACATCAAAAAATAAACACTTCAACAACGCATGTTGACCTTAGCTGAAAATTCGAGAAGTAAGAAAGTGAATGTTCTTTTTCCTGCCTTTTTCAATTGTCTTAGTGAGAGTCTTGACTTGATCTTGTAGCTTTTTAATCACTCTGTCCTTCATGTCCAACTGTTCTTCCAGATCCTACAGAGATCAAAAGAAACAAGGATGTCAGCTTAGAAGCATCTAAATTTATTTTTTGGCAATAACTTTATTAAGCTATAATTTATATAACATCCAATTCACATATGATTTAAAGTTCACTATACAATGCAGTGGTTTTTATTAGTTGGTGGGCAATCATCACTGTTATCTAATTCTGCAACACAATCATCTCATCAAAAAGAAGCTCATAACTTTTACTTGTCACCCCCTGGTGCCCCACTCCCTTCCAGCTCCTGGCAACCACTCATCACCTGCTTTTTGTCCCAGCATTCCTTTGTGTCTGGCTTCCTCCATTTAGCAGAACGTTTTCATGGTTTATCCATGTTGGGGCATGTATCAGTACTTCATTCCTTTCTGTGGCTGAATAATATCCTATTGTGTGAATATACCACACTTATCTTGATCTATTTTCCCCTTAATAAATAAAGTAATACCCATTGTGGAGAATTAAAAAATATGAATGTGTGAGATTAAATTAATCTCTTTGAACATCAGAGGCTGGAGGCAGAGAAACTCTTCAGAGATTGGGGTCCTGGCTTTGCCTGTCCTTCCCGAAAAGGGGTGGCCTTGCCCAGGCTGATATGAACTCCAGAACTGGGAAAGTCCGAGGTTCCTACAAATATTTCCTGTGAAGGGCATAGACTGTGTAGGTTCGTCCTGAATTCCAAGGCTTTGACACAGGAAGGATTCAGGCTTCTCCAGCTCAGCAGTGCCCACCATGCAGGGTCGCTGCAGCCCTGTGCCCTTGGGGGACTCTTGGGGCAAAGGGAAAGTGTGCTGTTTCTACTCTGTGGCCACTTTCCCCTGCTACGGCTCCGACCTTTCAAGTAGGGGTGTGGGCATAGTGTCTTCTCTCTAATTCAAGCTCATCCTATTATAAATCTAATAATAAAAAGTCACCCATTAATCCATAATCTGGAGGTAACCACTGCTCACATTTTATTTCATTCCTTTCTTTTTTCCTAATATGGCACATATACGTTTTATATCATTGGTATCATACCAATTACATCCTCTATTTTCCCCTCATTATATTGTAGACATTTTCCCGTGTCTGATAACATGCCCGAACTGTCACTTGAATGGATACCATATAGTACACAATCATTTAACCTCCCCACTCGTATTGGACATCCATTCCCCTCTTTTGCTATGATTAATAACACTACTATGAACACTGCGCAAAGTCTTGGTCCACATAGCTGATTGCCCACTAGGAATAGCATCTCAGAGGCTGCATTACTGGGTCAAAGGGATGCACTTCACAAGGCTCATGATGTTTGTCTCCAAACCACCACGAGAACGTTCACAGCAGCTTCTATTCCCAGAAACCGTGTGTGACAGTGCCCGCTTCAAGACAGTCTTACCATCACCAGGAGGTCTCCATTATTTGAGAGGCAAAAATAATATCTGGTTTTAATTTGAAATTTCTTTGATAAATAATAAGATGATCAGTATAAGTTTTTAAAAATTATTTCTTTTCTAATAAGGATTTTCTCTGACTCAAAAGGTTGCATATGGGGTTAATTAGTGTTCTTTCAAAATTCATGTCCACTTAGAACCCTGAATGTGACCTTATTTGGAAATAAGGTCCTTGCAGTTGTAATTAAATTAAGGATCAGTATGATATTGCACTGGGTTAGAGAGGGTTCTATGTCCAATGACATTGTCCTTATAACAGACACAAAGTAGTATAGGACAAAGTGGTTATAGTAAAGGACACAAAGAGACACACAGAGGGGAGGCCGTGCGAAGATACCAGCAGAGGCTGGTGCTGAGCTGTTATGAACCAAGGAATGCTGGGAGTCACCAGAAGCTGGAGGAGGCAAGGAAGTCCCCTCCCCTAGAGACTCTGGAGGAGTGTGGCTGTGCCAACACTTTGAGTTTGGACTTCCAGCCTCTACAAGTATGAGAGAACAAATCTGTATGGTTTTAAGCCACCCAGTTTGTAGTCATTTGTTATGGTGGCTCTAGGAAACGAAAACCGTTAAGCCTCATTTGTGGTTGAAATCCACCACCTAATTTATAGGTACTACATGCCTCTGTGGCACATTCATCTGTTCGTTTGTAACACTGAGGCTACTCATCGGTTTAGGAGTAGCCTGTTGGCATGAACATGTAGATAAAACTGCTCCCCAGCTCAGGGCATTGTGGAAGCAGCGGGCTGGCCTGTCCCCACCTGGGAACAGAGCCACGCACACAGGGGCTCCTGAGAAGGGGCACTGAGTGGGACCTCACTGTTCCTGGAGCATCAGAAACAAACTCACACAAATCACACAGAGTGAAGGGGCTGACACATACCCAGAGCAACACACTCACAGCTAGGGAATGGTAGTTCACACGGACAAGACATGCAACACACACATGACCCACCCCTATCTCCACTGGCCCCAGCTGAGACCCTAGAGACACACAGCAGGCAGGACCGCCTCGCACACACGTTCAATGGGCAGTTGTTTATCTGGTGTGATTCGAGGAGTCTATTCTCTGAGAAAGCTGTATCCCCTTGGAAAGAGATGGCCATCACCCAGGTGCCCCTGACTGGAGTTTGTTACTTCCTGTTAAATACTAAACTCCCCGGATTCCTCTTTTTTAGATATAATTACTCTTCAAAGTTAAATCCTGCCACTGTAAAATATAACTTTAGTCTATCATGGTTTTCCTGTGACACAGAAAGCAGGGGACCCTGACGATGGGGAGCAGGGCCTGTGGACACGTCCAGGCTGCCCACTGCACTGCTCACGGTCGGAGAGGCTACCAGGCCAGCCAGGGGCCTGAGAGTTTCCACCTCCCAGGAAAGCACCCCATCGGCTACTTTGGAGCTTCTTAGTCTCGCAGGTTTCACACAGCAATAAAATTTTAAAACAATTGCTAGGGACTGACATGAAGTTGCCCAGTTTCATTTTGACAGGGGCATTTTCTGTCTGATGAAGAGTTTAATGATTTAAATTCTGTCCTCTGCTACCATGACCATTTCACAGAAGAACATTTTGACTGTAACATTTGTAGGAAGGACATACTCCCAGAAGAAAACACGGGCACTGTCATCTCGGATGGGTGCTGTCCTGCGCCCCCTCTCCTCTGGGCCTCCCTTTACTTTACCAGGCATTTCCCGATAAGTCTGGAGACTCCCGAGCAGTGGGCTCAACCTCAGAGACCACCTGTCTACAGCTGCGCATCCCACGCTTTAGGTGGCCTGTCCCCCTTTCTGTGACATCTGCACACAGGCGGGCAGTCATTTATCAACAACCGAATGAACTTCTCACCCTGTTTTCCATAGTGAGGCGCGATGCTTCCTGCCGGAAGTGACTCTCTACTTCACTTTCAGTTTCAAACGGTTTCAAGTGCTCGCTGGCTTCCTGCATTTCTTGAATCTTATCAACTAGCTTCTCTTTCTCTTTGGCGCGCATTTCATTCTGGGCTTCTACGGTCCTGAAAAAAGGAGAGAGGAAATCTTGGTATGGGCTTGACTGTCACGGAGAGGTTACTCACTGCCATCACAAGCACTGATATTTCCAAAGATAGAAAAATGCTCTGGCCAATTTATGTGTAAAGCAGCAAACAGCACCTGAATAGAGGAGTCCTTGAAGGCGGTGGAAGGAGACCAGGGTTGGCTGGGGTATAAAACTGAGGACCGCCCCAGTGTCCTTAACCTGCTAAGAGGTCCAGGCTCTCACCCCACCTACACCTACACCCCTTGTCTGCGCCCAAGGGACATCGGCATCGCTCAGACCCTTGTGACCAAAAGCTTCATTATCTTCTTTGTAAACAGCCTGGGCATCAGACACTCAAAAAGCCAGGATCAGAGAGAGAAGAGGAAGCCTGTCAAAAGAATGACAAAATACTCATGGATGTAAAGTGCAGCATGGGGAATATAGTCAATAACGCTGCAGTAACTGCGTATATTGTCAGGTGGGTACCAGACTCATTGGGGTGATTACTTTGTAAGACATGTAAGTGTCTAATCACTACGTTGTACACCTGAAATTAATATAATATTGCATGTCAACTGTAATTGAAAAATAAGTTAATGAGAAAAGAAGAGAGTTCCAACATGGTGTCTCATCACTTCCCTAATGGGTGCTCATTTCTTCCTTATCCTGCCGATGAAGTCACAGGACTTAAAAATGCTCTTTGGGACACAGTGTCTGTAAATTGCTCTGAAAATTAAGTATCTCAACAACCTGGAAGTAAAACAGAACATTTTCTTTCCTTTTGTTAAAATTATATTTTATTGGTTATGCTATTACAGTTATCTCAACTTTTTCCCTTTTGCTCCCCTCCACCCAGCATTCCCCACTTCCTCAGGCAATCCCCACACCCTTGTTCATGTCCATGGGTCATGCATGTAAGTTCTTTGGCTTCCCCGTTTCCTCTGCTATACTTTACACCCCCATGGCTGTTCTTTATGTATTTGTACTTCTTAATCCCCTCACCTCTTCACCCATTTTCACATCCCCTCCCATCTGGCAACCATTAAAATGCTCTCTGTACCCATGATTCTGTCTCTGTTCTTAAATAAGTCCCTTTAACATTTCATGTAATAATGGTTTGGTGATGATGAACTCCTTTAGTTTTTTTCTTGTCTGGGAAGCTCTTTATCTGCCCTTTGATTCTAAGTGATAGGTTTGCTGGGCAGAGCAATCATGGCTGTAGGTCCTTGCTGTTCATGACTTTGAATATGGCTTACCAATCCCTTCTTGCCTGCCAAGTTTCTTTTGAGAAATCAGTTGACAGTCTTATGGGAATTTCCCTATAGGTAACTAACTTCTTTTCTCTTGCTGCTTTTAAGATTCTCTCTTTATCTTTAAACTTTGGCATTTTAATTATGATGTGTCTTGGAGTGGGCCTCTTTGCATCCATCTTGTTTGGGACTCTCTGTGGTTCCTGGACTTGCATGCCTATTTCCTTCACCAAATTAGGAAACTTTTCTTTCATTATTTTTTCAAATAGATTTCCAATTTCTTGCTCTTTCTCTTCTCTTTCTGGCACCCCTGTGATGTGAATGTTGGACTTCTTGAAGTTGTCCCAGAGGCTGCTTATATTATTCTCATTTTTTTTTATTCTTTTTTCTTCTTGTTGTTCTGGTTGGTTGTTTTTTGCTTGCTTATGTTCCAAGTCATTGATTTGATTCTCAGGTTCACCCACTCTACTGTTGTTTCCCTATAAATTGTTCTTTATTTCAATTAGTGCAGGCTTCATTTGACTGGATCTTTTTTAAGCTGCTGAGGTCCTCACTAAGTTCCTTGAGCATCCTTATAACCATTGTTTTGAATTCTGCATCGATAGATTGCCTATCTCCTTTTCATTTAGCTCTTTTTCTGCAGTTTTGATCTGTTCATTTGGGCCATGTTTCTTTGTCTCCTCATTGTGGCAGCCTCCCTGTGTTTGTTTCTATGTATTAGGTGGAGCTGCTTTGACTCCATGTCTTGGTAGTGTGGCTTAATATAGTAGTAGGTGATCTGTAGGGTTCAGTAGCACAGCCTCTCCTATTACCTAAGCTGGGTACTCAAGGTGCACCCTTCCTGTGGGCTGCATACACCCTCCTCTTGTAGTTGAACCTTCATTGCTGTTGGCAGATCAATGGGAGGGATTTACTCAGGCCAGTCAGCTGCAAGGATTGGCGGTGACCACTGACCACCAACCACTGCCCTCCATGGGGAATCAGTTGTGCAGGGGCAGGGTGGTGGTGCTCCAACGTGGTGTGTAGCTATCTATTGGGTGTTTCCTGGGAGGTGCAGGCCAAGGTCAGCCCCCACCTGTGTTTTGCCTAGGGCTATCCTGCCTGAGCTATAAAGCCATCTGAGATGGTTGCTACTTATGCTGGGTTTGGAGATTCCCAGTGGAAACCAAGCTGTGAATCTAGGCGGGCTGCTGTTAGTGCTGGGCCTAGGACTCACGGAGGCCAGCCATTGCTTCTTTGAGAGAATTTAGGAAGGTGTGTAGCATAAACCAAGACCAGCAATTCTTATGGAAAAGCAGCTTGAGTGGACTGGTAAATTATGTGGGGTCGAGTCTCTGGGGATCTCCAAGGTGGGTCAAACAGTGTTAGCCAGGTTGATGAAATCTCAGATAAGGAACCAGCTTGCCAACTCTGTGGGGGGAAGGCTTATAAAAGGGACAATGGCCTCTGTTCACTTTGATGCCAAACACTTCAGTTTCTCTCAGTATGCCATTTACACCTTCAAGGTGCTACCACAGTGCTGGAGCTCAGAGGCAGTGAGTGTGAGTAAGTGAGTCTGTGTGTGGGTTCTTTAAGAGGAACTGGTTGGGGTCCTAGAAATTTCTTCCACTGACTCGGTCCCTGCTGGGTTTTGTGGCCATAAGTTGTGGGGACGTATCTTCTCGGCACTAGAACTTTGGGCTGGTGGATCCTGGTGTGGGGCTGGGACTCCTTGCTCCTGAGATGTCCCTCCCAAATTTTTATTCACCATATGTGGGTGTGGGACCAGCCCACTTTGCATCTGCGCCCCTCCTACCCATCTGGATGGGTGTGGTTTCTTTAATTCTATAGTTGTCAGACTTCCATTCAACTCAATTTCTGATGGTTCTGAGTGATGGTTGTCCTATATTGTAGTTGTAACTTTGATGTGGCTGTATGAAGAGGTGAGCCATGTTTACCTGTGCTACCATCTTGACCAGAAATCTGTTCCAGAACATTTCCCTCGCAAGGATCTTCTAGGGCACCAGGCGCTCTGCTGGTCAGGATATAATAAATCTGGGGCGATCATCAGTGAAGATCTTCTGTCAACATGGATTTTAAGCTTTGCCCTAAATGGTGTGCTATGAGAAGATATATTCTGTCTCCCACAATGTTTTCTTTTTAACCAGTTTTTTGAACAGACAATCCATGTCCACACGGTGTAACATTGTAAGGGTTTAGAAGTGCACCTGGTGAAGAGTAAGTCTCCTCTGCTCCCTTGTGCGTCAGCCATCCAGCTGCGCTCCCTGCAGGCAACAGAGTTTTGTTTTGTACATTGTCCCACTCAGGGGTGTGTGTGCATACACATGCATTCTTTCCCTCACATTTCAATGCTAATATATTATGCACCTTGATAAGCACCTAGGTTTTTCAGCTTAGTATCACATTTTGGTATTTCCCACAATTTCAGAAAAGCACGTCATGAGCATAAACTTGAGGTAATGCACGTTAACACTTACCTTTTTTTCATTCCTTCTTCTTCTTGACTGCCATTCACCGGATTAGATAATTCTTCCACTTTTCCTGCAGTGAGAATAACTGTCAGTACTTCCGGGGCCATAGCACTGGGTTCTGATTTGGGTCTGGTCAGGGGTCCTAAGCTGTATTCAGCCAGAGATTAGGGTTTGTTTGACCTGAACAATGTTTAAACTATTTTTAAGTCATTATTTTAAAATGATGACATTTCACATAAAAATGGCTTCTCTTAAAATCAGGAATATCAAACAACACTGGGGCCAGCATTCCTACTTGGCAACAACCACCAGAGCCTGGAGGCAGCTTCCGCCTTTAAATGCCCACGCACCTGACACGGGCCCCACCCAGCCCGTTCCTTGCATTTACATCACGTGCCTGTCCAGACGGAAAGTCAGAGTTTGAGACCCCTGGGCATGATGACTTTTCTGTCATGTCCTGCAGAGAGGACACTGTTTTCTAAAAGCAGTTTCATGAGGGCCCCAGTTACCTTTCATGTTTTCCATTTGTTCATTCAGGCGGATTTCAAGGTCTTGCTTCTGTTTCTCCAGTTCTGAAATTTGCTGTTTAAAGTCTGGGATCATCTAAAGAGAAGAATTGGAAATACTAGAGTATAAAATACTTCATCTATGAAGTTTAAAATCTCAGAGCTGGTCAGAAGCAAACTAAACTGTCTAGGAGCCCATCGAACATATGTCTAGTAAGTTGTGTAGGAAGGCCAGCCAAGACATTAGACTGGATTGGAATTACGACTGTTTTACCTCAAGACCTGCATAGTCACAAGAAGTACCAGTGTGCTCAGAGGAAGCGGCCCTCACAGCCACAGTCCCCACATCACCGCTGTCTCCTGGAGAGAAGGGACTGTGCCATCTCCGGGAGCGGGTGTGGGAGCGCTCTGTGCTGAGTTGAGGGAGGGGTGAAGTGAGGGAATGGCAGTTGGCCTCCGTGGCCCAGACCCAGAGACATCGCCTCCTCACCCAGGGACAGGGAAATCATCTCAAACGGGTCCCACTGAGCCCTTTGCATTCGAGGCTGTGCTCTGTTAGTGGAGGTCTGGAATTGTCCAGCATGTTTCTCAGTCCTTTGTCCTTGTCTATATAGTTTTTTAACGTCCATCACCTCTACCCTCAGGCAGGTAAAAATAGCTTTTCTGTTGTCCAAGTTTATAAAAACACCCATGCCTCTGAAGTTCAGATAAAGAATACTTGTTAGATTGTGCAATTGGATTTTACTACATATTCCTCATGAAAGTTTTACCCAGGGAATAAACAAAAATGTGAAGGTCCTTAACTACTGGTCCATGTGTCCACAGCGGGAGGGTCACATCGCCTGCTGACACAGACCTGAGATTTCCTAGTAGTCACAGGGGAGGGAGAGGACGGGGAGACAGTGCAGAAGCTGAGGAGGGACAGTCAGTGAAGTGGGATGAGAAACTGAGGAGAGGGTGGTGTTCTGGAAGCCACCGGAACAATAAGGAAGGAAAGGGCGTGGTTAAGTCATCAGATGCTGCTCAGAGAGGAAGACAAGAATGAAATGAACCCTGTGTGCTCAGCTTGGTGTAGACAGATTCCATTAGTGGGAGGGGGCCTGTGACAAAGCGGGGTGGCCACAGAGTAAATAGGAGGTAAATGGAGAAATCATGGTCGGATGACCATTGAGAAGTCTGGTCAACTCCCCCAAAGTGGGGATGGCTACAGGGACTGTGGGGCCAAGAACAGGGAACGCTGTGAGTGAGGGGATCTCTGAAGCATCTCTCCACACCAGTGGGCACGAGTTGGAAGAAAGGAGGGGACACATGCAGTGGGAAGGAACAGGCAGCGGGGAGGGGAGGGGGGCACGAGCAGAGAGACTGACCTCCTGAACGCTTGCCCCTTTCAAGAGTCACCCTTTACGTGTTTTTGGTCACTTTCCAAAGGCTTAGGACTAGATTTTAAAAAAATCTTAGATTTAAACACACACACAATTTGGACCCATCCTATGGGGGAAAAACATTCTCAAATCAAAGTGTACTGTAGCCTGGGGTAATTTAATAGTTTCTCTTCTGACCCAATTATTTTACTACTAGAAAATGTAAGTTGGATCCATTGTTTTATTGCCAAGAAATGGAATTTTACCCCACCAACGAATAACATCTCTAGAATAACGGCCACGAGCAGGGCCCGTGGCTGAGACCATACCATGTTTTCTGATGTCAGCCTGGTAACTTCATGACGAATACTTTCATTGATGTCATTCTCTTCTCTAAATAATTTCTGCAGGTGGTTTATTTCTTGACTTAGATGCACCACTTTGAAGTTCAAAGCTTCAATCTCCTTCTCATAGCAATCCTTCTGGGACTGGAAATGGCTCTCCAAAACACTGTCAGAGGAGGGGCCAAGAAGTTAGCCGCATGGGCTGGACTCTGCTGCGCTGATGACCGAGGGCGTGCACTCGCAGCAGGTACAAAAACCCACGGCTAGAGCCGTGTGCTAAGAACAGAAAGTTTCTTTACACGCCCATCGTCACGGGCCATGGAGTTAGGAACATAGACTAAGGAAATCCTTTAGCTAGTTAGGAAGCATATGTGGCAGTAACATGCAGTCAACAGGAAATATTATTTTAGACACTGCAGAAATTACGTTTTTACTCTAATGTTTAAAAGTACGTTCTGTATGATGCAACAGTGGTAAAGATGCATTTCATTGTACATCTGTCAAAGCCGACAGACTACATAACATCGAGAGTGAACCTTATGTAAACTACGGACTCTGGTGAGAATGATGTGTGAGTGCTGGTTGTCAGTTTTTAACAAATGCATCCGTTTGTGGGAGGTGCTGCTAATGGCTGGGCATGTGGGGGGTCGGGGTGTATGAGAACTCTCTGACCTGCTGAATTTTGCTGTAAAACTAAAACTGCTCTAAAAAAATAAAGCTTGTTAACGTGAAAAATGCAGCAAACTACTTACACTTAAACACATCTACAGCAACATCTATAGCAGCATGGCTAACTTATTTGCTGTAATCAGTTTTTACTGTATAGCTTATGAGTTTTTTTACTCAGCATTTTATCCTATAAAGAGAGTGTTCTTCATTACTAATTACTTAATTCTCAAAGAAATATTTCCAGTGATTATTAGATCATTTTACTATAATAAATTTATTTTGTGTATCAAATCTATGTAAGATAAGCTTTCGATTTTCCAATAATCTATTATCTTTGAAACCAAACCAAACCCTGAGGGGACTTCCTCACCGGGTTGCTTTCTTCAGTCCTTCATAAGCAAACCACAGCTCTCCGTCCTCGTTTAAATGTTCCAAATCTTCTACAGACAGCCTGGAGAATAAGGAGGGTCGGAAAGTCTAGTATCTATCTCATGTGTTACCTGTTTCTAAATGTTTGATAATACAACAATGATTACCTGCTTCTGACATCTCCAATCTCATAGCTTTCAAGAAGTTGTTTGGTGATCTCTGACATCTTTTCTGAGAGGGAAGGGCAGAGCTGTATAAATTACATTCTTGCAGGAACTCTCTCCTCCGTTCCCTTTCTAGGGCCCAGTTTTCTAGCATCATAGTGTTGCAGACCATTCAGCCTGGTTTCAGGAGCTGTAACCCTCACCCCATGGTGGGCTGTGTAAGAGCCAAGGGACCCACTTCATCTGGGTCTGTTCTGTCAAGAGGACATGAGCTACTAAGGAGACAAAGCTTATCTCCCTGGCAGGAGCGCTGCTTCTGCCTCATCCATCTCTGGCCCCAACGCTTGGTCGGTAGTCAATGACGGGTAAGAGTCCTCATGGGAGGGGCAACCTAAGCCAGACATGGCCACTTGGGAGGCCCTCATGGAAGGATTCGGGGGGGCTGCAGCAAAGAGGATGTGATGGGCCCTTGCCCCCTGGCTATTCTGACATAGCCTGAGTCCTCATTTCCATCTGGGAGATGTCTTCTGTTTCCTAATCAGCTTAAAGCCTGAAACTGTGAGGGCAAGCGGTGCAGTCCGGTGCCGGCCAGGACGGCTCCCTGGGTGATCAGACATAAGAAAGAATTCCTAAAGTCCTGTGAAACCTGCTTTGCTAAGAGTGCACTCATTTAAATGATAAGGGTCCGAGGAGGAAATGCGTATGTCTCCCAAAGTTTGGCAACCCCCTTTCCGGACAGACATTGACTCAGATTAAGCCCTCAGATTTCACTGACATGTTAAACCTGTGTATTTGAACCCAATAAAAGCCTAGTGAGGAAGGGGCTCTGGGTCATTCTCCTCTAAGAGTTTGTCTACCTCTCCTCCCCAAGCAGATCATGTCTTGGTAGTTTTATTTTCATCCGTGACAGAGGGATGGGGCTCTGCGGGCAGAACCCCCCCCCCCACATCTAGCACCCAGGACAGGGGCCCCCACATCATAGCATCTCCAGCTAACCAGCAGCTCAGGAACTTACCAGCTCTTTAACCCACCAGCTACTATGAAGCCAACCAGCTATTCAGCTTACCATACATCCAACCAACCCACTAGCCAGCCTGCCTCATGCCAGTCAAAGGACGCATTCCCTTAGCAGGGACACCTAGGATAAATGCAGTCTGCACCCCATGGGCTCAGTACTCAGGTTTTTGTTACCTCTCATTTCCCGCTTTTGTGACTGCACATGTTTTTCCACGTCTATCTTCTGTGTCTGAAGTAGCTCTATCTCCTTTTCAAACTCGGAGATGGTCTGAATCATGCAGTGACCATACCAGGAAAAAAGACAGCTATTACAATTTATATCAAAGAAAGGGAGTACTCTTTCGGTACTGTATATCTGTGCAGGGCATCCTCACTGCAGTTTCTTAAACTCTTGTTAAACCATCACTGCCCATACATACAGTGTGGCCTTGAAACATGTTTAACTGCCCAAAATATTGTTACTTATTCCCAGATTTACCCAGTTGTTTCAACAGACTTGGTTTCCTTACTTAAAGAAAAGCAATAACTACTTACTACAAGCTTAGGTGGGGTGGGGAGGAAGGGGAGCCAGGAGAAGTAAAGTTGAAGGGGCTAAATTCTCTTTCGCTGCACAATGAAGTCTTGGATGTGAGGGTGGGGCAACGCTGCCACCTTTGGAAGTGCAGATTTGGGCTCCCGCTAGGTTTGGATGTGGGCGCAGTAGCACGCCGGCAGGGGGGTTGGGGGGTGGCCATGGGGCTTGATTGGGGTCCAGTGATGGGCAGCCCTCGTTGTAGGGAGGAAGCTGTATTCTGCCTTTATTTACCGTGTGAGCTCACCTGGCGGAGGGAGCTCAGATCTGTGCTTTTGTAGCCATGGGAGCTGTGCAGAGGTGACTAACCCCTCGCTGGTGTTTTTGTCAATCAGTCTAAGTGTTTAAGGGCTACCGCTCCTGCTTCTACAAGGGTGAGAAGGGTGATCAGACTGACATTTACTGATCGCCTTACATACACAACCTCTTCCTTATGACGGGCCCATCGATGAGCAGAGCAACTTTTTATAGATTAGGAACCTGAAGCTGCATGAAGGGTAAATGGCATGTTCAGGGTCACAGGGCAAGTTGATGGGGCCCAGGGCTCTCCGATCCGAAAGCCCTGCTCTTTGTAATGTTTCAGCACTTATTCCAATCATAAGTGATGATCCATCATAAGTGATGATCCATATTTACTTATAGATGGATCATCACCCAGATAACTTGATGATGATGTGTTTACTTTCTTTGCAGATAAGATTAATCTCCACCACATGGGAGAGTCTGGACCACAGTTTTGGTTACCACAGTTTTCCTACCAAAGCGGAAATGAGTGACCAACAATAGTGCCTCACCCCAAGGGCAGTCACATGATTTCCCAAGATACAGACTGTACCAAGATGGCATGACCCCCACAGACAGACAGCCGCATTCTTATGTGACTGCTAAGAATGAAGCCATCGTAGGAATATGTGTGGTTCCTCCTGGTGCCCCAGGCCATGGGCCCAGACAGTATGACAGCTCTGCTGTGAAGTTCAGAGGCAGCTCAGCTGTCAGTCCTAGTGATCTTCTGAATACATGGCTGTTCCATGACAATCACAAAGAATATTTGCCGATCTTAACATATTCTACTAATGTGTGTCTCACATATTTAGTGGAAGCTTAAAAGCTTTCCAACCTTACACCAAAATGTTTTGCACTCAAGAACTTAGGGACACACAGGTTCATGTATTCCTGTAGGGAAGGGATTTCAGTTAAGTCTTGGTTGTCCAAGCACGGATCACTGCTTTAGCAGGATTGCCTGATAATAGTTCAGAATGTGAGATTCTGACAGAGAGGCAATTTAGTTGTAATGCAGGTATTTACGGATGTATAGCAACATGATGGGTTGCATGAGAGTTCACATCCACTTATAATTTAATTTGGACACATTCTTTAGGTCACTATATTTGAGTAACTATGTTAAAGAGCTGATCTTTAAAACATGAAAAGCATGCCCTGGCTCGTGTAGCTCAGTGGATTGAGGGATGGCCTGAGAACCAAAGGGTCTCCGGTTCAATTTCCAATCAGGGCACATGCCTGGGTTGTTGGCCAGGTTAGGCCCCCAGTACGGGGTGTGCTGGAGGCAACCACACATTGATGTTTCTCTCCCATTGTTTCTCCCTCCCTTCCTCCCTGTCTAAAATAATAAATAAATAAATATTTAAAAATAAAACATGAAAGGTAATTGTTGTTAAATCAAAGGTGGCTTGGGGGGTTATACTTGGAAGAAGTGAAGGAATCAGGGTCCTTTCACTGTTGGCCTTCAGACGCATTCAGCTGTCTGACCCTGTGGGAATGTGAAACCACCCCCTCTGTGCAGCTGAACTAATTCAGCCAAATAGCGTGTCTGAAAGTGAGAAGCGGCTTCTACCTTGGCCTGTTCGCTCAGCCGGGCCACTTCCCCCTTTAAGCTGTCAGAGGCGACACGCTCTTCTTCCAGCTGATGCTGTAGTTGCGCATTCTCATCCTTCAGAGCTTTAACTTCTTCTTTCAAAGAGCAGATCTGCTTCTCACAGTCTTGTGTTTTCAATTCAAAACTTTTTTCAAGAAGTCTAGGCAGCAAAAGGGGAAAAGTGAATTCAGAATCATCTCTAGAGTCTCTACCCCGGCTTAGAACAATATACCATTCTGAAAAGAAGCGGAGACTCCAGAGAAGAGACAAGTTCATCAGGGCCTATTGTGACAGTTCCAATGAACGATGGCCTTGTTTTTTACTGTTTTCTGTCTCCTTAGGTTAAGAAAGCTTCCCCCACCTTCTGATCCGAGAAGCTGGCCTACAGTGGTCCCGCATAGAGGAACCCCGGAATAGGGAGGCTGGACTTGGAGATCCAGTGGTGGTTGGGCTACTGTGTTCCCAAAGCCCCCTGGTTCCATGAGGTTCCCTTGGAGAGGCCACTTCCTTCAGCAAAGGCCTTGGCACTTTCTATCAAGTCCTGGACCCTGCCAAGTTCCAAGGACCCAGGAGGGGTTTGGCTTGGTCCAGAACAAGTGAATGCAGTCATTTAACATGTCAAAGGGTCCAGCTCTTCAACAGTCTAGAATAAATTTCAGCAAATTTATATGCCCCAAAGTTCATGAAAACCCAATTTCTCATGTGACGGTCGCTCAATATGGGATGACTGACCAAGAAAGTTACTGAAGAGAGATGCATGACCTAGACCAGCCCAGCAGAGCCCACAGGGGCCCGGTTAGAACTGAAGCAGTTCTAGGGGCCCTATGGGTTTGAGAAGCATCATTCTACTTGCTAAGCTGTCAACGCAGTTCATTTTATAATTGACTTGCTTTTATAGCACAAAGAGAAAAACTCTGAGGAAGAGAGTCCCATTTCCAACAGATTTTTGTTTCATTTCCTTTGACAGATATTGACAAAATTTTAAACTCTGTTTTCGGGTTTTAAGAAAACCCACAGTACTCCTAAAAGGCCAGTAAACTACCTTTGAAGAAGCAGAATGCAGCCAGAAGTCCCATGTAAAAAGAAGCTTCAATCTGTCGTCTAAACTATGTGGGTGCCTGCCCTCAGACTGTGGGCATCTTTGCACCCCTGGCGGGTTGTGCCAGTGGCCGAGACTTCCCTGTCGTTGACTGGGGCCAGACCGAGTTACAGGTGCATGCTGACAAGGACTGCAGAGAGCTCCACGTGCCCCGGCCTCGGCCTGGGTCTCTAAGCCCCCTGCTTGAAATGATCTCTCCAAGTGGCCCCAGGACACAGGAGGTGCCAAAAACTGAGCTCCTCTCCTAGAGTTAAGAGTTCATAGAAAAAGAGATTTTTCAAGGTCAAGAGTCAAATATTCCTATTTTTAAACTGATGTAGTGGCATCAGGAGACACTTTGTCAACACTTTGTCAATTTGTCAGCTCCTGGAGCACTCCAGTGACAGTCCTCTCCTCCACCTGCCCCTGACTTTGGGCACCCTGACTCCTCGCCCAGGCCCAGGCTCTCCTGCTAACCAAGTGCACGGGGAAGTACTGAATGTACATCCTACCACACCAGGCAGCCCTGAGCCTCCTGGTCCCCAACAGAGACAGGCCAAGAAGGTCCCTTCTCTCCCCAACACCCTGCCACACATTCCTGCTTTGAGATCTAAAACTTTCTAGTTGATTCCTTAAGAGAAGGGAGCCCAAACTGAAGTCTTTGGAGTTTAGCAAAGGATTTGATATTGACATAGAAAAGGTAGGGCTGGTACAGTACAAGGTCATGGGGAGCTGCCTTAGTTTTTGTGATGGGTTTTATATCCCTTATTGTCTGGGACAAGAGTCACGTTAACAGATATAACAGGTGAGGGAGGGAAGGGAGGGAGGTTTATTCCCCTAGGCAATAACCTTACTTCTTAGACTTGATGGGAGTTGAAAGGAGTGGTAGTCTCTGAACTTCCCAGTGTCTTAGCAATTAAGGGAAAGCAAGAGATGCCCTGGGGGACCACTGCCCGCAACTGCGGAACCTGTGCAGTGTCTGAGCGGTGCACACTGTGAGCCTTAGCTCTCACGAATCCCCAAGTCTCTCACTTCCTAAAAATGTGCGCGTCCCACTCTCCTGTATCTGTGGCCTGCTGTCTGCGGGCTGAGAAGCAGAGAGGAGAAGAGCGGGGAGAGAGAGCAGCAGTGGCTGTGAGGCAAACCAGACTCCATACATTCGCTGTCGTTCTTCCTTTTGCACATCTTCAAAGAGCTGCTTGGTGAGGTCATCCATTTTTCCTGTGGAAAGACAACGCTTTTGGACATATGTTTGCAAACCAATGCCTTGGTTGTTTCATATCGTGTTTAGGAAAGAATGCAAGAACAATCATGGGGTACTTACTATTTAATAGGATGAGAGTATAACTGTCACTTTTATAAATTAGAAATACAGGGGTTTAAAATAATTCTCACAAATTTGCCATGTTGGAATCTATACTTAGTTGCATTTATAGCATTTTTATCGGTCTATTATTTGTTTGATTAAAATTAGGCATACTGGCTTTGAGATACTAAATATTATTATTAAAAGTAAATAGAAACCCTTTGGGAAAAAATGATCAACTTATGATAGGGTTTCTCAATCTCAGCACAACCAGTACATCAAGCAAGGTAACTCTTTGTTATGGAGGGGCTGTCCTGTGCATTGTAGGGTTCTGAGGAGTATCCCTAGCTTCTACCAAAAGCTGTTAGTAGCGGCTCCCCAGTTGTGACAATCAAAAATGTCTCCAGACATTGCCAACTGTCCCTGGGGGTCAGAGAGGAACAAAAGTTCCTCTTGACTGAGAACCAGTCACTCATGATAATCACAAAAATAATGAAGTGTCGGTCTTCATTGGGGAAGAGGAAGTATAAAGACGATACTGTTTGACTTAAACACAAAGTGCGGGTGAAGGGCGCACTGGACAACGAGCAGTCACCGGGGTTCTGGACATTCTCTGGCTGTGACAGTCCCACATCCCCATCATGCTCACACACCACAGGTGCCCTTCAGAACAGAAGCGGCTGACAGATGCAGCCCATCAAAGTCCCTATTTGTGCTCCGCTGACACTCATTCTTGCTTTCTGCCTCATCTCTGAGTCCTGTCCCAGAGCGGAGCCCAGGGAGGAAGTGACAACAGCAATGCTCCAAACTATTTGGTTAAAAGAAACCACCAAACAACAGTTTAATCGTTTGTCCAGTACAGTGTCAAATATCCCTGAATTAAAATGACTGCTTTAAAATGTCATGAGTCAGCCAGAAAATATGAGAGAAGATGCCTAAGGTTAAATTTAGAAGTTAGCATATTTGATATCACTGCGATTTTCAGTTCACTCCAAGAATTCAGTTCTGGTGCTTAACATCTTGGGCCATTTGCAAAAAGGCTAAACAGGCTGCTCAAACATGCCTCTCCCCCAAGAGCAGGGGAATGGCACCCAAGCCAGGATCTCAAAACAGCGAATGGCTTTGAGGACACCCCTTAGGCACAGGTCACAGGGTGAGCGAAGGCTGGCGCTTTTCCCCAAACACCGTTTCCCACGTGGAGGGAGACCCTCGGGGCAAGCAGTTTATAAACACTGGGTCTGGAAGTTTTCACACACTTTTTAGAAGAAGGTATAAAATTATCCACCCAAACAGGTTAATGCTATCAATGATGTCGTTTTTAGAACACACTTGGGATTTAAATTTTCTTGTGGGAAATTACACTGAAATAAAAAACCCCAGACATTTGAGGGTAGTGTATTGTAATAAAAAAGGTGACGGTGGGTAAAGCCTCCCCTAATTCAGGATCCAAGTTTGCTCGTAGACCTCTGACCTCCCTCTGTTCAGCATCAGTCTTTAGAGGCAGGGTGGAGGGCACGCAGAACCTGGAGCAGGACGTCATGCCCATCCTTGGCCTCATCTGAACAGCCCTTCCTGTCCTCCTGACCAGGACTCAGGGTGTTTCCTTCCCCCTGCTGACATGTGCCTCTGTCACACTCTGACCCGAACCCCCAGGGCTCTGTGCTCTGGATCCCCACCCCGTGCTGGGCCTGGGTGAGCTCGACGCCCAGGTCTGAAGCCTCATGCCTTGTATGCCCCGCATCAGAGCTGAAGGAAAAAGATTCCTGGAAAAGACAAGCAAGTGAGTGCAGTGATTTAAACTCTCTGGTCAGGAACCACCAAGCTCATGAGCCTGTTGGGATTTAGCAAGTGCTTGTGATTAGAATTCAAGTTGGAAAGCTACAGATGGACAGAGCTAGGCTGAGAGCAGCTGCTTCACAGCCTTAAATAAAAGTGATAGCACCCCAGTTTCCAGTGTCTGCATCTCACGGCCTGGGGGTGACGCGGCTCCTGAGCTCAGCAGTGTCCTTTGTTCAGTGCCAGAGCAGTGGCAGAGGACCCAGATACCCCTTAGACCAAGTGGTCTTGGGCAGATGAAAAATTTGACTGCAAATCTGTGGCAAACAAACACTACTCCAGCATTCGCCCGACCACCCACTGGCACAGCCACGCACACACATCCTTTCCACTTATGATGAAAGAGCTCCAGGCTGATGGCCCAAACATTTCCACCTTCCAAATGGCCCAGGGAGGCTTGGGACAGGGATTGCTGTGCTGTCTGACGAAAAAGGGAAATTAAACAGATGGATCTATAGGGTAAATAGTTACCACAATTCACATACAGTTATTCTCTGTGGAGCAAAAAGTTTCGTGTACTAAGTACACACCAGAGATTCCCGATTCTGCCTAAGACTCGGTTCACAGCCAATAGTTATTTCCAGAACGACTGGACAAGGGAACACCTGGATGCACAGGTCAGGCCGCCGGGGGCTTTACCTTTGAGCTCTTCGGTCTGCTCCTGAAGCTTCCGCTGTATCTGCTCCTTTTGTGTTTCCAGTTCTGAATTATGCTTCTGAAGCTTTGCCAATTTCTAGCAAAGGGAAGGAAGAAGAACTTTTTTGAAAACCTTATTTTAAGTTTTGTCCCCATTGCCTTTCTTGGGGAAAAGCTGTGTGTTTCAAATATACACACACCCGTTCCTGCCCATGGACACCAGCCAGTGCCAGCCCCCCACTGGACACTGCGTTTACTTCCACACGCAGGGCCCCAGGTGACCTCCAGCAGTTACCACTTCCCAACCTGCAGTGGCTAAAACCAAGGAGAAAGAACCAAACCAAGGTCTCCTCAAACTCAAGGAATCTTCTCTATCTTTTTTTCCCCCAGTTTCTCAATAGACAGGGTACTTAGTTAATATGAGAGAAATTATTCGTGACATGATGTGGATTTGCACTTGGAGAGTGTTACGGTTCAGGAAAGAAGGATGGTGACCATGACAGAAGTTCTGCTATTTTAGCTGCTCCTGGCCAATGGCCTGCTGGGCTGGCAGACGGTGCTGATGGACAGCTGGTGGCCCCGACAGTCTGGGTGATGCCAGCAGCTGGGGGAGGGCGGAGAGGCGCCCTCCACGCTGCCACACCTTGGGTGCTGTAGGGTTGAGGCAAGTGCAGCAGAATGGACAGTAATAAAGGCCACCTCCTTAGGAAATACTAGCTCATGCTTGTGCAGGGTTCTATGATAGGTGTTTGGCTATATTACACCTTGCAACAGCTCTGTCAAGTCCCTTTTTGTTATTTCTGTTTTACATATGAGGGAACTAAGATGCAAAGAGGGTGAGGGTGTAGGTGACTTGCCTGAGGCCACCCAGCCAGATAGCAGCAAAGATAAGATTTAAACCTGGGACAGTGGATTTGTTCGTCTGCTGCTCCTCCTGCTGCACCACAGAGATGAAAGCCTGCCTCGGGCTTTGTCCTGCTGTTCTGGGTAAGACGGTCCAGGGCATATACCAGACGGACAAGCCACAGGGGACCCAGGTCACCCTGGCAGAAAGGGAAGTATCTGGCCAGGGCTCCTCCTTGGCTTTTCATCACTTCACAAAAGTTAAGATGAAGGAGAAACTTTATGTTGTCTTTTTTAAAGCCTGGGCCTCCTCTTCCCCCCTAGACTCTGGGGCTCTGTCCCCCCTCCTCTGAAAGGGAGGTTCCCTCTGATGGGGGAAGCCAACAGCAAAATCTGCTCTGCAGGAATCTTCTTGGCAGGCAAGTCTGCACTGTGGTCTCTTCCACTGGGAGACGCGTGGGTATGGCCAGAGCCCCAGCCAGCACAGACCTCTTCCACAGCGGCCTTGTACTTCTTCCCCTTCTCCTCGTAGGTGAGCCTGTGGGCAGCTGCTCTGTCCAGTTCCGATTCCAGTTTCTGAATTTTCTCCACATCACCGGCCCGAGCAGCAGCCAGGCTGGTCAGCTTCTCCACCAGCCCATGGTTCTCTTTGTTCTGGAGGAAAGAAACAGCAGGTGTTCAGGGGTTTATCCCAAACAAAGAGCCAGTTCCATTTGCTTCTCACAACCTTTAACATGGCATCTCAATCTTTCAGAGGTTTGGTTATGCTGACCACATTTGTTGTTATGATGGCAGGTATGAGCATCTTCATCCCAGTGGAAACAGCAAGGCCGACCTGGTCGGGTAAATGTGTTCCTGAGCGGAAGGTGGCCATTTCAGTGTGGGGCTAGTCCAGTCCTGCAGTGCCGGGACCACTCTGGTGTTGTGGGTTGAACCGTGCTCCCCACTGCCCCCCCAAATTCACATGGTGAAGTCCTAGTAGCCAGTAATTCCGAATGTGACTGGATTGGAGATGGCATCTTTAAGGTAAATCACAGGTAAAACAAGGTCACACGGGTGGACCCTAGTCCAGTCTGACTGGTGTCTTTATAAGAAGGAGAGATTAGGACACAGACACACGTGGGGTGGCGGGGGAGACAATGTGAAGACGCAGGGAGGACATCGCCATCTGCAAGTCAAGGAGGGATAACTCAGTAGAAACCAATTCTGCCAATACCTTGAGCTTGGACTTTCAGCCTCCAGAGCTGTGAGAAAACAAATGGTGGTCATTTAAGCTGCCCAGTCTGTGCTAGTATATTGTAGTAACCCCAGCAGACTAATACAGGTAGAGCGAACACAGGCAGTGTCGGGACTCCCGGGGGCCTGCTCCCAGCTGTTTCTTCTGCTGTTCTATACGAGCAATATAACACACAGGCCTGTTACACAGCAGTGCAAGCAGGGGAAGTTGCATCAAAATTCCAAGTTTTTTTGCTGGCACATTTATCCATTCACTAAAGACCCTATGGTACAGTTTAAGGCTAGATTTAAAGTTCGCCTTAGAAGAACCTCAGCATACCCAGGACTGAGTTTTGTAGATCTGGACACTGCATATCCCCCAGCTCTTGCCCACTGGTGGAGAGCATGTGGATTTTTTCCCTACCAGTGGGAATGGCATGGGGAATCTTGTCAAACGAGGCAGGGCTGCAGCGAGACCATATGGACCTTTGGGCAGATTAGAAAGTGGCAGCTCCTCTGAGCCAATACATTCCTGAGGGGGGCAAGGATTTGGCATGTAGACAGAGGCTTTGTGCAGATCAAAAAGGCACCCCTGCCTCAAGGCAGCTCAGCTCCGTGCCAGTACACAGGGGTTGGCAAGCAGAACCAGGCCGGATTTCAGCGCCCCCTGGCCCCCTGGGCAGCTGCCCTTTACAATGTGCATTTTTCCAGCTCAGGTGTCCGTGTAGACTGTGTCAACCTCCTGACATGGGTGCAACACTTACTGCATTGCTAAGGCACTGGCCCAGAACAAAACATATCTATTAGAAAAAGTACATACGAAAGATGCAATATGAACACCTACCTGATCTTCTAGCTTTTTCTGTAAGCGCTGGACCCTGTAAGTAAGCTGAATGTTGAGCACAAACCGCCGGATATTCTGGAATCTGCGTCTGGCCAGCCAAGCCCGAGCATATTTCTGAAGGATCACAGCCTTGTGTTCCTCCAGCATCTTTAAAACAAGATTTTGTGAGATGCAAACTGGATCTCCACTCTTTCTCTCATCAGCTCCTCCAACATGGGGAAGTGCAACTACCAAAATATCCCACAGCGTAAAATATGAATTTCTTGTAATCATCCCACAGAGACCTACAGTATACCTCGGAAACAGACCTATCGTAGACTTTTGAAATAAGAAGCAAATTCCACCTGTAGCAGACATGTATGAAAACTCACATATCAGAACTTCCTGCTCTCTAAGAGCAAGGTCTTCATGTAAAAACATGACCTCGGTACAAGCGCACCTGAGAAAGACTGTGCATTTGGTTCCAGACCACCACCGTAAAGTGGATATAAAGTGATAGTAACAGGAATTTTTGGGTTTCCCAGTGCATATGAGTTATGTTTACACCATACTGTAGTCTATTAAGTGTGCAATAGCATTATGTCTGAAAAGAGCACATAACAATTAAAAATACTTTATTGCTAAACAATGCTATCCATTGTCTGAGCCTGATGGAAAAATTGTGTTGACAGACTTACTCGACACAGAGTTGCCGCAAACCCTCAATTTACATATTTCTAAAAAACCCAAAGTGCGAGAAAATGAGGTGTGCCTGTACTGCTGCTGAAACATAACATGAGCCCTGGGACAGCACGTGGTCTTGGCCGCACCTTTCGATACCTCCTCCTTGCCAGGAACCCTCGGGTGTAGGCCTGGATGGTGATGGTGGCCACGCGAATCAGTTGGTACAAACTGCGAACGAGATGTCCACGGCAGTACTTCTGAATGATGATGGCTGCCCATGCCTCCTTCAAGGCCGCTGCGGTGACAGCTCTCCTTGGTAAAGGAGAACGTGGAGTCAGTGTGCTACCCACGAGCACTGACTTCTACAGCACGTTGAGCGGTGCGGCTCTTTCCTACTGAGGAACAGTCGCGTGTTTTGCACATCTACACATTATGCCCTACAAGTAGTTTGCTGTGCTGCCCACTGGAGGTCAGTCATTATCATCTCCCCGTTCACCCTGAGCTGAATGTCGATGTGCTCCAGGCACAGGGAACCAGGGGAACGGTCACACTGCTCATATCCAGGCTGACACTCTACCTTGCTCATGCCCACACGGACTGTGGCAACACCCTGGGCTGCGGTATTGCACCTGCTCACTCATCTGTTCATTCATTCTTGTGGGGAATTGCGCTGAGGGCTCTAGATCAGCGGTTGGCAAACTGAGGCCCTGGCAGCACACCTGCAGCTTTCCATCTGTGATTGGCGAGTTTTACTGGCACACACCATGCCTATTTTTTACAACATCCCTATGGCCGACTTCATGCTACAGTGGCAGAGGTGAAGAGTTGTGAGAGAAACTGCAAGGTCCCAGAAGCTCAAAGAATTTCACTCTTACAGACAAGTCTGCTGGCTCCTTATGGAAAGGACCTCTTTATGGAAAGAAGAAGACAAAGTTCTTACCTTCAGAATTCACAACCTCATGGAGCAGACAGACATTTAAATGGCCAAGTGGGATTTGAGAAAAATAAAATGACTACTAAAATACCCGTAAGAGAGAGCTTATAGAACTGCTTGGGAAGGGCTGATATGTGAGCCAGCCCTTGACAGAAAAGAATTTCTGCAGACACAGTAAAGGTCGGAAAAGGGACAGAGGGACCAGCACAGGCATGGAAGGACCAGCACGGGCATGGAAGGACCATGCGAAGGCATGGAGGCCTGGTGGTGCCTGAAATATCCAGAAAAAGAGAATCTGTCTAAAATTGCTAGAATATAAACTATATGGGGAAAATTAGCAGTCAATGAGGTTAAAAGAATAGACAGGGACCATTTGTTATTAAAATATATATAGTTAACAAGAAATATATATGTGTGTGTATATATGTGACACCCGCTATGTGTCGGCCACTGTGCTGGGTCCTAGGCATGGATGCAATGGGAACCAGACAGGTATGGTCTCTTGGTCCCTTCCTGTGAATGCATCTAGGCCACGGGGCCTTGAGTAGCATGTCAAAGACTGAACACTCTTCTGTAGGCCATGGGCCACTAGAGGCATCAGGGCAGGAGCAGAGCACTGGCCCAGTCAGACCCTGCTTTAGGAAGATGGAGAGAAAGGCAGCAGGTGAAGGGACAAGATCTAAGGATGTAAGGCAGGTGGTGATGAAGGCCTCATCCAGGGCAGGTGCCCAGGGACTGGATCGAATGGGACAGACTCAAGAGGCAAGTGAAAGGGTGCATAGAATAGTGAGGCCTCTGTGATTCCCACACAGAAGGGAAGCATAAGTTTAGGGAAGAAGGAAACCCTGGGGTTTCCTGCCCAAGAGACTGCAGAATGTAGATTAACTGAATGTAGAAGCATGGGAGGGCGAGCCTGGCTGCATGTGCGTGGACAGAGGCTGCCTGGGGGAGTGGAGCTGTAATGGCAAGTCTGGTTCGGGGCACGCCGAGATGAAGGCTGTGGTGCGCCAACCACGTGGAGCACCCAGATGCTGCTGGAGGTCAGGCTCAACGACACACCTGCCTTCTCAACCATGCTAAGAGCACACCCAGGAAAGAGCCAGGTAGACACACAGAAGCACACTGTGCTTCCTGGGAAGAATGGCTGTCTCACGGGCCAGCTCAGCTTGGCCTTTGGAAGCGCTCAGGCTGGGATGGGCACAGCTGGTGGAACTGTCCTCTACTCAGCTGGCCCCTTGGGGCCACAGCATTAGCTTTGCCCCGGGGCTCCATGTCTGCTGGTAGGGCCTTGCCATCGAGCCCCTCAGTGTGGTCTGACCCCTGCCATCCAACAGGCTGGTCAGTGGCAATTTATGTCATCTTTACTCAGGGGCTTCGCTAGGGTCCTGGTCTTCTTAGGCATTTTTGGTTCCCATAGACCAGGGGCCGTCTCTCTACCTGGTCTTATCAGGAATTCCGACCCTCTTCAGAGATATCCTGATAGGGGCTTCCTCTCTTCTGGGTCCTGGCTGTCACCTCTCCCACATGGGGACAGCAGGCAGAGTCAGCAATACCTGATACTAGGGGACACATCCTTCTCATCTTGAGGCTTATGGCCACCTCAGGGACATGTCCCCTGGGTCCCAGCAGAAAAGTGCTTTACCCTTAACAGTCCCCACACCTGGAAGTGATCAGCAAAGAAGGTGGCACAATTTCAAATCTACCTTGGTTCCAACATACCTCACAGTGTGTTGACCCCGGAAGTACTGCTGGATTATCAGGGCAGCTTGTCTCTTTCGAAGGAACTTTTTTCTCTGCAGCCAGCCACGGATGTGCTTCTGTATCAGAACACAGCCCTGCCTCAGTTTATCTAAGCGGAGTTTCTCCAGATAAGCCACTTGCCCTGCTCTGAAGAAAATTTTGGTTTTACCAAACTGGTACTGGTTAGAGTCCTGGAAGAGAAAAATAATATGATCAGAAACAAAATCTTTTCAGATTTTCTATAGTATTTAGAAAAGATGTTTAGAGATTCAAAGGTGCCAAAAACATAGATATTTTTACATATCTGTTCTTTGACATAAAGCAGGAAAAACTCTGATCATGATCTAGAAATGTGCATTTTGACTAGCTTGTTTAAAGCCACTTTGGGGGGAGAAATGGACTTGAGGTGGAGGTGCCCACCTGTGGCGGGGGAAGGGCTGTGCCTCCCCAGTGATTCTCAGCTGGGCCGTCGGGGAGCTTCAGGCTCTCGTATGTGGCTTCCACAAAGGGGCTGAGGCCCCTGGAAACGCTTCCTTCTGCCTCCGCCTGGCTTCTCTTTACTGCCCCCTGCCCGGCCATCGTAACTCCTTCCCCATCTCTTTCCCATCAAGCTCACTGACTGCTTCTGCAATAATCTAAACCCCACGCTGAGTGCTGTGCCTGGAACCCCCGGCTTAGGGACTGTCTAGTTGGCTGTGCAACACAAACCAGGCCTGTGGGAGAGCTCTAGAACGAGGGGGCACAAGGCAGGACAGGAGGGCACTGGGGCTTCGAATTCTTGAAGGAGGTCCCCGCTGTCAGGAAATGATGCCCCAGGAGCGTGTCTGCTCTGAGCTCCAGAGCACACACAAATGCTTAAGGCGCATTTTCTTTTCTTCCCAGCCATTCATGACAATTACATAGGGAAAGCTGAGGAAACATGGTCAGGGCAAGACTGACCTGGATGAGCCTGTGCAAAGACGCTTTGCAGACCTCCTTCTTGTCGCTGAACGACAGCTCCTGCTTGGTCATGAGGATGCCGTAGCGGCTGTAGAACTCGATGTAGGTCCACCTGGAAAGTCAAAGTGGATCTAAGGGGGCGTGCCAGAGAGGGAGCGGGTCAGGTCTGTGGACTTCTCGGCCTTACTTGTAGCTGCTGGTGGGGTGGGGTCTGTTCTGGGGATGATGGCACTGACCTCTGACCCCCTCCCTTCTGGGACACCACCCAAATCTCCTGCTGGGCAAGCCCGTCTGCAACTTGGACTGTTTTTGTTAACTCTCCGCTCCAACAATTGTCCCCCCGCCCCCCCCGCACCCTCCCGCCCCAGCTCCCTTTTCCAGGCACGCTGGGAGTCAGCAGGTGACCCCCACTAGCAGCTGAGATGGGTGATGGGGTGGGGGCAACACCTGCCTCTGTCTGTGTATCACCCTCTCTGGTCTTCCCACGGCACAGTGGGACAAATCTCGGGAGCATCTTACGAAAGTATGTGACAAAATCCATGGCAGCCCCTCTCTTGGTTCTCAGCACAGACCTGAAGTTGGGCACTCTTCCCCCAAACAAGGACGACACTGTACCTGGACGGGTAGCTCTGTGCACCGATGCGAATTGTTTCCAAAACGCCGCAGGCTCGCAGCTGCTGAACAATTCTTTTGGAGTCAAACCTTAAAAAAGACAATTTTATAATGCGTTAAGCCATCATATGCGATGATAACACCCTCAAACAGTGTAGCAGCGCTGCCTAGACCACGAGCTCTGGGAGCAGGACTGTCTCTGCAACGCACATGTCACTCGCAAGCAGATATTTAATAAATACTTGTCGATGCCAAACAAAAACAGCAGCTCTGTGAGACTGCTCAGAAAGCTGAGGATGCCGAGGAAGGAGCGACTGATTCTGACGCAGGTGACAGGGAGAAGGCCTGTGGGGGAATGGCCATTGGGTTGAGTTTCGAATGACAGCAGAGTGGAAGAAATGTTCAAGCTGACCTCATCCTAGTGCCTGTCTGATGCTTGAGTTCCCTTTCCAAGACACCCAGCAGGTGGCCCTCTGGTGACCCACAGACACACTCACCACCTCCATGGACAGCACATCCCCTCAGACACCTCTTAGCTCCTGTCCCCTAAGAAGGACTCCAGAGCCTCCATTCACGGGTCTGGGGTCCTTCCCTGGGGGCCCAGGGAACAAGTCTAAAGCTCCCTCCGGACGTGCCGGGTGACGCCTGTGACCCCTCGACAGCCTTTCTCCTTCAAACTCACACAAACTCTTATCATCAAGGATCGTGTTCTGGCTTCTTCAGTTACATAAACTTCAGGTGTAGACTGTTCTTTCAGAGCTGGCTGCTTTACTTACTGCTAGAGATAAGGTGGTTTCGCCAGAGGGGTTGTGCTAACATTACGGATGAAGGGCAGGACTGTTTGGAATCAGAAACTATAAAGTTCAAGTCCACTGGAAGCACACTCCCCAACATCAAGACGGACACGCTGGTTGCTCAGTGCTTTCCCTCCCTGCCTCCTGAGGACACTTACTCAAAGGGCAATTTCTCATCGTTTGGCTTGATGCAGCGCACGTAGTGGGGCGTGGTTGCGTTGAGGGTCTCCATGAGCAAGGACAGAGAGCTGCGGAACTAGGAGGCAAAGTCGGAAAACGAATGTCATGCTGCCGTAATGCTTACTTATGTCAAGGCGAAACAGGACCAAGAAGCGCCTCTCCTTGGTAAGAGGAAAAGTTACCTTCGTGCAGAAACATCTGTTATGAAAGGGTTCACCCCGTGACCGTGATTACTAGTGTGCTCTGCTGCTCTGCCCCACATTCCCACAAAGCAGAACATGGAGAAAATCGTGTTACTGTGCACACAGGCAGTTTGCGTGGGCGTATGCGGCCCTGGAGCTTCGGGTACAATGATGATGAACTGCTGCTTTTCTTTGCTTTTGTGTTTACACTACATTTGAAGAAGCCTGCTGCCCATATCCGGGCCTGGAATGGGGGTCCGTGCCCAGCTAGCTCCCTGGGGGCCTGGCCTGAGCCCAGGGCCTCGTCACCCTCAGACACTCCCCTGGTACCTTGCTCCCCACTGTGGTCCGGAGCTGCTTGTTGTTTGGCTTGATGACTTGCTTTGCAGATTTCATCGTGATTGCTGAGCCGAAAGGGGAAGGAGGAACTGGATTTTCTTGGAAAAACTTGGCACAGAGGTGAAACTGGAAAGGGCAGAGAGGATTTCAATGTCCAAAAAACACCCCCCCACAGGCCTCAGCTGGTACAAGCCAAATAAGTGGTCATGACAAGCCCACCCAAACCAGTGGAGGGTCAAGTGACAATCCTGGCCAATTTCTACATCAAATCTCAATTCCACAAGTGGATCGTCCGCACTTGGGACGAGTGTGGCTTCTTTCCCAGGAACGGGAGCGGAGAATGTCTTTATGTGGGGATGGCTCAGTGTCAGGCGAGTGGGGACATTCACGATGCCACCGCTGGGCCTTGGCTCACCTTGCCTCTGCACCTGGAATCTTTTCCCACCCACCCCATGAGCTCACGCCCAAGACTCATTAGTCAAAGTTTTGTTAAAATGTTTTTCACCCCACCCTCTCTGAACTATCTTAATTTTTTATTTGTACCTCTTTTAAGTCACTCATTACTTTCTACTTTGCATCATTATTTCTTTAAATGTTGCATCTTCTCCCACAGAATGAACCTCCCATTTTTTTTTTTTTAATCAGACATTCATCTCCTTCAGGGCAGAATCCCTCCCTGCCTGATGTGTCCTGGTGACTTGCTGTGGAAGGAGTTGATCTAAAACTCCCGGTCTCCAGGAGCTGAGCAGGGAGACCCGTCTGTGCTTCCTCGCAATCTGCCTCCACCTCCCAGACCGGCCCCTCCCCGGGGAAGCTTGTGGGGGAGGAAACCACTGGTGAATTAAGTCACCGAGTTTTGCACACCAGATGCAGGCCGTTTCCATGCTGAATTCTCTAGCGTAAGTCAGTTTAATAACAGAGGGTGTCACGGCCTATAATTTATTTCTGATCCTTAGAGAACGTGCCCACGCTCATCTGGGAAATGGTCAAAATACTCAAATGCCAACAAAGGACTCAGATCTTTTCAAAGAAGGAAAATAAATAGGACACCCAAATCTTCACAAAGACGAAGGCCTATGAGATATCCTTACTCCCAAATTTTAGTACGGGAATGTTTAAAGAGGAAATAGAAGAGCCAGCGGTCATTCTTTACTGACCGTATTCATCACACAGAACCGTGGATTCAAGGAGCTCCCACGCCCCCAGCAGCTGTCCCTCCCTGCGTGGTCCCCTCCCCCTCGTGCCTGGGTTTTCCTCACGCACTGAGCGCTGCCTGCCACACACCAGGGCAGGCTCCTGTCTGCCTTGCTGCCGGCTGCATCCCCAGAACCTAGGACAGTGCTTGGCACACGTCATGTGCTGCATAACTGCAGGGAGGGCAGAAGTCGGTTTACAGTCATTCGTATGGAAAGTAATGCAATACTTAATAAGTAATAGTACAAGAATGGACTCTGTATTTCATGTACTCACAACTGCAAACCTACTTTTCCCCACCCTGCATTGGGGCGAAATGGATAAAATGTGATCTGCAGTTCTTTAAATGGCTGTTTTATCAGCCGTTCTTCTCTGCTGTCTGTACCACTTGATTTCTTGGTGGAGATCTGCATGTTTTCGGAAGCAAGAAACACATTTTAGGCCCAATTCTAAAACTGTTTGCGTAGATTTCTTTGTTATGTCTGATTTGCAATTCGTCGCTGCAGGACAGCGCGCACACACGCGTGCCCCCCGCTTCCTCTTCCTGATACGCAGCTCCACCCACGGCACACACACGAATGCGGGGCGGGGATGACCCCTCAGGCCCTGACAAACCTTGCTCTCTCTCAGGATTTCAACCAGCACGTCATAAACGGTGTCTCTGTTCTTTTCCAGGAAACCTTCGCATTTATATTCAACCTGTGCAGAGAAAGGAACTCATTATTTCCAAAGAGACCAGAGCACACAGCATCTTAGTGCCATACATGTCCTTTCTTTTTAAAGAAAGAATAATGAAGCGGCTCTAAAGGCAATCCTCTAAAAAAGAGATTCAGTCTCTGTCATTCACAGCGACCCCAGTGTACAAGCTTAGGAAGCCGGGACCGCTCACCAGACGGGAGGAGCCCGGCTGCCCACCGCCTGGACTGCCCCCGGGCTGTGGACCACTCTGTGTGCTCCTGTCTGTTCCCTCTGGCCGCACTGGCCATTCCCTGCAAGACAGGCAGTTAACACACACCTGGGGCTAAGAAGACCTGGGTTGGGGCTCATGTGGCTTTAGAAGTCACCAGGAAGAGAAAAAACTCAGCGGGTTCAAACAGATATGTTTTTCTAAATCAGCATCAATGGGGTAGAAGGAAAAAAAGCCTGACCACTTGGCTGCCTGGCCGAAAGGCTTTTGAGGGCCACCAAAGCCCTTAGAGTCAGGTTTAGGGTGGGCTGGTGTTTGTACTGACTTTGAAAACCTCTCCATGCGGCCCTGTCTGATCCGTCAGGCTTCTGGAACCCCTCAGTAGACCACATACCCGGGGTGGGGGGGCTGCTCAAACATTTAGACCCCAAAGGTTTATGCCTCCGAGTTATATATTTTAATATGTGATATATAGTCTTCATAAATTGAAAAATATATGTTAAAATACAAACATTAGCTATTAGGAGAGAGGCTTTTGGTGGTGCTGGAACCTCGAGGTAGGGAGGCTGTGCCTCTGGGTGAGGGAGTGTGCTCACCGGTGCAGAGGCTGGGTCACGAGCCAGGGTCGCTGGCGTCTGTAAGTACGCCCTTGTGAAGGAAATACCTGGACGCTTGCATAAATTCTTCCAAGCTGGCAGTGTGAGCCACTAGTCTAAACGGGCAAGGCTGTAACAAATTTAGCGCTTTCTCAATGCAGGGAGACCATCTGTGGGCACAGTGTCACCAGGAGCTGGTAGCTCTGGGGGGAGCTCTGGGGACAGAGGGAAGTTGTGCTGACGTGGATGTGAGTGTGGCTGCCTCACTTTCGAAATGAGCCCTCTCCCTTGGCAGATGGAACTGAGCGATAAGCGGCCCTTATCGTGGTGCGTGTGGCTTCTCCCCACTGACCGCGGTCCTCCCCACATCCTGCACGATGACTTCCTCCAAGAGGGACATCTCGGAAGTGCTGGGTGACGGAATTAAACGTTACAGAGGGCCCCCGAGATAAATTCCATACGTGCTTTGTGTGAAGCCTGACCCTCCCCTTCTTTTCCCCATGGCACCCCCCCCCCCAATGGGAAACTGTAAAGGCCAGCTGGAAAACGTAACTTGACATACCATCGTTCATTTCACGTGCACCCTTTCCAGGAGCCCAACCTGAAACTCGGAGCACCGAGCGGCTGTCACATTTAACAGTGCCCCCCTCGCCTGCAGAGGCTGTCACAGCTTCCCAGCTGGTCGCCCCCTCCCAGGCCCTCAGTCGCTCAGGCGCGACCCGCAGAGGCTGACGGCAGCACGGCCTCTGGGGCAGACCAGCACAGGCTGGTGCCAGGGCCCTCAGGCACCGGCTGGGCCACGAGAGTGACACCCAGCTGAGCACAGGCGTTTCCTTGGGAAAGGAAAACGAGATGAGAACCCATGCTCGGGGCAGGTGGTCATGGTGGTCTGTCTTTTTTCCCTCTCCTACAGGGTGGGGCAAAAGTGGGCTTACAGGTGTTCGTATGGAGAATAAGACAATAATTAATAAACTGTAATACAAGAATATACTCTGTGTTTTGTGTAGTCACAACTGTAAACTCACTTTTATCCACCCTGTATTTTCCAAGGGCTTTCTGAAATGTGATTTTAAAAAAATAATTTTCTTTTTCTTAGAGTAACATTTGTTTCATTAAAAAAAATCGAGATAAAGAATAAAAACCACCTAGAAAACCCATCATCTTCAGCCAACCTATATTACCATATGATAAATATATTACAACTTAATAATATAGGAAAACCTCAATAAAGATATAGCTTTTGTTATGAGAAATAATTATGCTGTCTTGATTACAACAATTTCATGGAGAAAATAAAATGGTAAAAGGTTAATGAAGTCACAATAAACCCAAATTCAGAAATGAGCAACATGTTTATCTTGTATTTCGTGATAAAAACAAACTAAGATTTGTTGAGTGTACAGGCATCCTTCGTCCAAGCCACAGGCTAAGTGGAACTCGGCCGGAGGAGGAACATCCCCGCCTGCACCGCCCAGGAAGCAGCTCTGGCTCCGCCCAGACCCTCGCTGTACCTTATCAGCAAAATGCTGGATGATGAAGGATGTAGTTGACATTCTGGGTTTTTCAAACAAAGAGTTCTTGTTGATGAAATTATTGTACAGCTTCTGAAGCCAGTTTTCATCACTTCCCTGTGGTAACTGGAAAACAAACCAAATAGCAAATAAAAGTGGAGATTCGAAAAAGTGCTCATTCTTTCTTTCTTAAGAGTTTTTAAAAAGTTTTTCAATTACGGGTGACATACAATGTTGTATGGGCTTCAGGCGTATGACTCGGTGAGGGGACATCACGAAACTCGGTGATCACCCCGATGAATTCACTGCCCATCGGACACCATCCCAGTTATCACAAAGCTATTGACTGTCTCCCCCACACTGCACTTACACCCCCGGGACCGTCCTGGAACTGCCACTCTGCACTTCTTACTCTCCTCACTTCTTTCCCCAGTCTCCCAGCCCCTCCCCTCTGGGAGCCACCAGTTCTTGCTGTGTCAACCAGTCTGTTTCTGTTTTGTTTGTTCATTCTGTTCTTAAGATTCCACGTATCAGTGAAATCATAGGATATTTATCTTTGTCTGACTTGCTTCACTGAGCATAATATCTTCTAGGTCAACTCATGCTGTCACAAATGTTCAATTTCATTTTTTTTTTTTTTTATGGAAAAGTGCCCATTCTGATACCTGGGACCTTGGAGTGAGTGGCTTTAGATCCTTGGCTCCTTTCTTAAAGCAACTCTAGGCACGAGTCTGTCATTGATCTCCACAGTCTTTAAAGTGATTTTATTTTTTATTTATTTACTTTTCTTTTTTAAACAGGTTTTATTTATTTATTTTTAGAGAGAAGGGGAGGGAGGGAGAGAGAGGGAAAGAAACATCAATTTGTGGTTGCCTCTCACGTGGCCCCCACTGGGGACCAGGCCCACAACCCAGGCATGTGCCCTGACTGGGAATCGAACTGGCAACCCTTTGGTTTACTCAATCCACTGAGCTACACCAACCAGGGCCTAGAGTGATTTTAAATGGATACGTCAAAGCCCCTTTAGAACAAAATGTTATAAACTAAAAGGAAATGGTCATATAGTGACTTAAGAAAGATTTTATTTCTGCAAAATTGGCAGTATTTTCATATTTTTTCCAAAAAAGTCTAAAGTTTCAGGAAAAAGAAGCATGTATTCCTTTACATGAAAGTGACTTTATTTCCAGTTTTATGGGGAAAGACTGGTGCCTAAATGGAGCTTTCTCCACCCCAGCGCCCAGGAAGGCAGTTTTGTTTTGTTTTGTTTTGTTTTGTTTTACTGCCTAATGAATAACTACCTCCTTGCCCTAAGATCTTACCTTCTCAAACTAAGCTGGTTGCAAAACTCGTTTTTGATACTGGGTATTTTAAAGCTACCAAGTGTATTCAACCTGAACCTGTGAATCTAACACCCCATTGTGTTCAAATGACTCCTGCACACTTCTCTGCGACACTGGCGCCTGGGGGTGTCTGTGGCTTCCGGGAGGCGACCTTGGAAAGGACACCGCTAGGCTGACTCACTGTAACGTTGCTCCTCCCAGAGGAAAACAAGAAGAGAAAACCTCTGAGAGACCTCTCTCCAAGTATATGGCGTTGATTTTTCAGCCGCACTCCCAATGGATGACTCATGGAATCAGGAAGTAAAGGAAAACTCACTCCTTGTTATTCATTAACAACTGGCGTGGGGGTCACCTGCTCTTCCCACGTCCACTCTGCACACACCTAGGGACATCCTCAAAGGACACCTCCTTGCTGGACATGACCTAAAGGGCATGCACGTTACTCAAAGGTGGGCTACACATGCCGAGGGTGGGAGGCTTACCTCCCTCTCGGGTTCCTGCTCTGGGTTGCTGACCCAGCATTGACATCCAACCAACGGATCACATGTCAGGAATTTACATGTACATTTTTTAAAAATCCACTTTGCAATATGCTCATCTATTACTACTCACAAGTTGAGAAAAAATTTAAAAGTTACCAAGCATTCTTCATCCAGTAACTCTAAAATGCCCATTTTTGCTTCAATCAGGTCAATGACTGGTTGATTGTCATAAAAATCTATCAGAGTCCAAGGAATATCTTCCTTCATGTATTCTTCTTGTTCAAGTTTAAAGACGTGCTGGGAGTCCAAAAGTTAACATGGAAAGTAAAACAGAATATTAAAGTGTGCTTCTGAAGAGCAGGATGAAAGCATTTGGAAAGTGTAGATACACAACAGATTGGCGATGCTTACGGGGGACCTGGAGGTGCAGGCTAAGCGCCTTCTTCAGGATCAATGCCACTGAGTTCCTATTTCAGGTTTAGACATCATCCTCTCGCTGGGTCGGAGTGGGCACCCGCATCCTGTCACCTCCCACCCCACAGGCCCTCAGTCCAGCCCTGGGGGCCCTCCCTGCTCATAGGCACTGCTGCTCCCCAGGACAGAGCCAGCACACCTGAGAATGCTGGGTAGCGGGCAGTGTGAGGAGACAGCAACTGGGAGAGCTTTGCTCACTAGTTGCTCAGCTTTAAGGGTACCAGGGAGGCTTCCCAGAGGGCTGGCTCAGGCTCATCCTGGCTGCAGGTGGCAGGAGGGGCCAGGGCTGCGAGGAGAGAGCCTCCCACAGGAGAATCCAGTGGGAGGGGCATGGAAGCACAATAGGTGGCTGAGAACCAGAGGGTGCTCACACAGGCCAGAGAAAGAGCACAGCAGTGAAGGGGCGGTGGGAATGCACAGTAAGACAGAAGGGTGGGGACACACAAGACCTCACGCGCCCTAGAGAATTCTGGCCCTGGGGCCTTTTCCTAGGGCAGCGAGGACCCAGGAAGGGGAGGGGACGAATGAGGGAGGATCATGATGATACCTGGAAGGAGAGCTGGGCTTGGGGGGTTGGGGTGACGACTCTGAGGGCAGGACTGCAGGTGGAGAGTCCAGTCGGCTCAGTTCTACCATGGCTGGACATTCAGGAGGGGGCATGGGGGACTCTGGGGGAGGAAGGTGGCCAAGAGCCACAAGTGAGGACACACATTAGGACACTGGGTCCATGGTGGTGGACAAAAAGGAGCATGGAGGGCAAGGAGGCCACAGGGGAAGGTAGGTGGCAGGTTCGCTTTGTCACTGGTGAGCTCCCCAAGGCCACCAGGTGCAGGGGTCCAGCAGCCGCCAGACGTATGAGGCCGGAGCTAGGAGACAGCCCTCACTAGCGCTTTTGTGCTGACATTTTAAGGTATTACCCCTCTTAGGAGGCTTTGCATATTGACAGAGGACTCAAAAACAAAATGAAAAAAGGAAAAGGGAGAAAGTGGAAGAGGAGGAAGAGCAGGAGGAAAATGGAGCTGCAGCCTCTGATGTGCTCAGGGGGTGTCTTGCACGCACATTCTTTTGAGGCGTGTTGCAGACAGCACGGCACTGCAGTCCCGGGAGGGGCAGGCCCGCAGGCATGAGCGTTGGCTACGCTGCGTATCTACTTGGAATAAGCCTTTGCTGTGGTTATTAAATGCTAAAGGTCCAGGGAGTCCTTGAGAACGCTAACGTGATAGAAAGTTGCAATAGGGTGAAACTTCATGCTTATACATGGATTAATTCTGGGGTAAGGAAAGGACAGAAAAGGAACTCTTACTGAATATGATTCAACATTAGGCCTTCTCACAGCGATGGGAGGCAGAGAGGAAACTGAGACTCAGAGAGCGCAAGGCCCCAGAGGAAACAGGTGGTAGAACTGAGATTCAAACCCAGTTCAGGTTGGGCAAACGTCCATACTCTGACTTCTGGTCAGGATGGAGGTGTAGGCAGACACGCTTCGCCTCCTCAGACAACCACGGAGAGAGTTACAACCATTTCTCAAAACAAATAACAACCAGAGCCATCAGAAAATCGAGCTGTATGTAAATCAGATAACTGAGGATTTATAGAAGCCACATTCATCCAGATGGGTAGGAGGCATGGAGTCACAGAGACTGGAGGGGGGCAGTGGTGGCGGAGGTAGAATGGGCAGGCCCACAGTCATGTGCGGTGGATAAAAGTCGGGAGGGACACCCCAGTAGCCAGCGATCACAGCCCCAGGCCAGATCTCACAGCCCAGGGTTCCAGCACCAGGAAGATAAATCCCCCTAACTTCTGGCTGTAAAAACCAGTGGGTGTTGGGGTGGTGGAAGAAATTGCTGGATTTTCAGACGAGTTCGTTTAAAGGGCCTACATGGACTTACAACGTACTTCCAATCCCACTCTGGGATTCACCACCAGGGCAACAGCTGGAAGGGCACCAGTTGAATATGGGCAGTGGCTGAAGTGACTGGAAATGGGGCAAGTGCTGGGCAACCCCCAGAAGTCAGGCAGTGGCACAGTCCCCTCTCCAAGCCCTCCCCCCACACAGAGCCACAAAGTGGTGAAGCAGGTTGCCCCACCCTGGCGATTACCTAAGGCTCTACCCCACACAATTTACAGGTGCCTTTTATAGGGAGTCATAGCAGCTCTACCTAATACACAGAAAAAAAGAAAAAAAAAAAAAACACAGGGAGGCTGCCAAATTGGGGAGACAAAGAAATATGGCCCAAATGAAAGAACAGAACAAAACCCCAGAAAAAGAACTAAATGAAACAGAGATAGACAACCTATCACATGCAGACTTCAAAACACTGGTGATCAGGATGCTCACAGAACTCACTGAGTATGGCAACAACATAAAGGAAGAAATGAAGGCTACGCTAAGTGAAATAAAAAAAACCCCACAGAGAACCAACAGTGGAGGAGAGGAAGCTGAGAATCAAACCAATGATTTGGAACACAAGGAAGGAATAAACATTCAATCAGAACAGCAGGAAGAGAAAAGAATTCAAAACAACAAAGATAGGCTTAGGAACCTCTGGCACAACCTCAAAGGTACCAACATCCAAATCATAAGGATGCAAGAAGGAGAAGAGAAAGAGCAAGAAATTGAAAACTTATTTTTAAAAAAACAATGAAAGAAAACTTCCCTAATTTAGTGAAAAAAATAGACGTATAAGTCCAGGAAACACAGAGAATCTCAAACAAGATGAACCTAAAGAGGACCACACCAACACACATTGTATTAAAATGCCAAAGGTTAAAGATAAAGAGAGAATCTTAAAAGCAGAAAGAAAAGAGTTACCTACAAAGGAGTTCCCATAAGACTATCAGCTGATATCTCAAAAGAAACTTTGCGGGCAAGAAGGGGCTGTCAAGAAGTATTCAAAGTGATGGGAAGCAGGACCTACAACCTAGATTACTCTGTCCAGCAAAGCTATCATTTAGAATGAAAGGGCATTAAAGTGCTTCCCAGACAAGGTAATATTAAAGGAGTTCATCAGCAATAAGCCATTATTATATAAAATGTTAAAGAGACTTATCTAAGAAAAAGAAGATCAAAACTATGAGCATTAAAAGGGCAACAAATTCTCAACTATCAACAACTGAATCTAAATAAACAAACTAAACAAACAACCAGAATAGGAACAAAATCACAAAAGTGGAGATCATTTGGAGGGTTATCAGCTGGGAGGTGGAGGGGAAGAATGGGGGGAAGGTACAGGAAATAAGAAGCATAATTGGTAGGCACAAAATAGACAGGGGGAGGTTAAGAATAGTACAGGAAATGGAAAAGTCAAAGACCTTATATGTATGACTCATGGACATGAACTGGAGGGGATGCTGGAGGGAAGAAGGTACTGGGTGGAGGGGAGTAGGGGGGGAAATTGGGACAACTGTAATAGCATATTCAATAAAATATATATATTTTAAAAAGCCCATGCTCTCCACGACATCATACTATCTTTTCTTTGGGGTGTGTAGGAGAAGCTGAATTTCAAAAGGCAAGTGGGAGAGTTTACCAGGCAAAGGTGAAGGGGAGGGAAAAGGACTGGAGCAGCAGGTGGGTACAGTAGACAAAGCAGCAGGTGCAGAGATACAGAGTTTCACAAGGACTGGAGCCTTCAGGAAACGAAATCATTTGTTCTGGCTGCATAGGGAAGTCTGAGCCCAAGGACAGATGAGGAACTACTGGAACTGAAAAGTTGGCAGATGGCTCCAAAAAGATAAAATAGGAAGGTGGGAGGGTGTGATTTCAAGATATGGCCACAAGGTGGTGCAGTGAGGCAGTGAGCAGCTCCTGGACTAGTCAGAATTTGAAGGTACGAAGCCTGATTGTGCCTCTTCCACCCTCCTGAGCACCAAGAGCTGAGAATGAGGTTTAGGGCAAAAAAGTCACCTACCAGATTAAACTGCTGTTGTAGCTTTTCATTAGCATAATTGATGCAAAACTGTTCAAAGCTGTTCACATCAAAGGTTTCAAAACTGAAATACAGTTTAAACAAGTTAAAATGTAACTTGGAGGATACATATACTCATTTATCGGTCAGTATTTTTGAACTAAGGTCATAGCTTAAAAGTTTGCTATGTTTTCTGAAAGTGTTAAATGTGCCTGAAAGCCTGGCAGTCAGTTTCTAAACCAGGCTGCTCAGAAGGAACGTGGTATGTACAAAACACCTACCCCGAGGCAGGTGTTTAAAGGGCCTGCATGATAAGCTGCACGTATCATTCCATTTACCCAGTGGTTCTGACAGCCCTGCCATTACTGCCACTTGACAGGTGAGGAAATAAGACACAGAGGTTAGGAAGCTTGCCTAATGGGGGTCACACAGCTGGCGCCAGGCTGCTGTGAGCCTGCCAGACTCCGACACCTGTGCTTTCAGTAAAAAAGCAGTGCTCTTGGATTCCCTGCTCTCTGCCTGCTGAGGCACAGTTCTGCCTCCCTCGGGGTGCTCTCCTAGTCCTTGGAAGAAGAGGGCAAGGTTACTTGATGCCTATAGCCCAGCAGAACCCGTCAGGCCCAAGACAGATGGGCCCTGCCTCCATTTTCAGGCTCCCAGTGGCTTTGCCGGAGCTGCCCTGGAGTTCACGCTCGAGGGCTGAGGAGGACAGGCGACAGAAACAGGACGCAGGCTGGACCATCAGCTGTGCGGACCGTGGCGAACAGGATTGTCCACGGGGCAGCTGCGACTCAGCTCCAGCCAGCTGCAGCCATGGATTAATGCTGGTCAGGATGCTGGATCACCTGATTCTCAAGAGAAGCCAGAAATCTGGACTTTCAGGTGAATTATCCCATTCTGGAAAACACGTTGTTGGCTGAGCAAAACGCAGACACCAAGTTCGGGTGAACACTCCTGCCAGCAGGAAGTTTTCCCGCGGCTTAGGTATTGGCATGGATACACACCGCTCCACTTAACGCTAACACCACCCTAGGTGGAGGGCTGCGGTGACCCCACCGCCACGCGCGAGGGCCAGAGGAGACGGTGACCATCAGGGAGACTGGCAGCCAGCAGAGTGCCAGAGGTGTGATTTGACCCCAGCTCTTGGTGTCTTCAAAGCTTTGGTTCTTAATTACTCTAATCCCTACGGGTTCCTGCCAGTGCCAGCCACAGATCCCCTGGGGGTGTCACCTGGCTGAGCCAGGTTGGCTGAGTTTAGACTTCCTGGGCAGGTTAAGGGCCTCGACTTTCTTCTACACAGCTCCAAGGTGACTCCACAGCCCTGACAGCCCCATTCCACACGCACTCCAGTGGGTCCAGAGGCGGGACACTGCAGACAGGCCAGGGCTGGGCTTGGGGGAGGGTCAAAAGATCCTCACTGTGCTCCGTGGCCCATAGCCAAGGCCGCAGGCAGGGCTTTCGAGAGCAGGGGCAGAACGTGATTATTTAAGCATCAGTTTGATTATTTAAGAAAATAATCAAGCATCAGTGATTATTTTCCTGCCCTTTTCCCACCTGCCCCAGAGCTAAAGTTCAAAAGCCACGGGAAGACCTAAATCTATGACTTAAAATGCCAGAAGTGCACTCACTACCTATGACACTTCACATTTGAACAATGCTTATGGTTAAGATGTCTTCACCAAGAGGTACAGAGTAAAGGCTAATTCTAAGAACTATTTTAAAGTCCTTATATTTAACTGAGAATATGGAGAAATAAAGCCACAGATAAACCTCTACCCTCACCCCCCAAAGATGTCTTTAACATTTCTTCCATGTGCTCTTTGTAATAACCCAACAAAGGCCCCATCTTACAGATGCGGAAACTGAGCTTCAGATGTTCTGTGACTTTCTCAGGGCCACACAGCCAGTAGGCTGCATGCTCCTGCCCGGGGACCTCAGCCCCTGGCCCCAGGCCTGCACAACTCTGGGGCCGGAGGAAATAAACACCCACTGGCTGGGGGACCACGGGCCCTCTTGGGGTTCCCGCCGAAACCTCAAAGCCCACAGCCTCATCTTTAGATGTTTTCAATAAAGGTGACTCTTCATTTGAGGCTGCCTGATTTCCAAGCTAAATGGAGCTCAGCTCCCTCAAAAGTTTCAGGGTGCACACAGAATAGGGCTAATCTAGAGGTGAGCAATGTGAAAGCACTCACCCTAGGCAATAACTCTGTTACTTAAAAAGGGGTGCTCATTTTTTTTGGAGGGGTACCGTTAACTCCTAGACATGTTACTTTTACCATGCTTGAAGAGGAATTTAATTTTAAAATTAAAATTTAACACCTACTCTAAGAAGTTCTTGTGAATTTATAATTATTCCTGACGCAGGTTTGCACACTTAGCCAAAAAGTCCAAATCCCGGATCTGACTCCTGCCCACCTGCCATTCTCCTCACTCACTGCTCCCGGCATTCAGCTGCCCTTCTCTCCTCCCCAGCCCAGTTCACCTCCAAACATGCCCTCTCCCCTTCCAAGGAATCATCCTCATCTAATTACCCACCGCCCCCGCTCCACTGAAATCGAAGTCCCAAGGGGCAGGGGCCATGCGTCTGTGCTGTCTACTGATCACAACCAGCACGGAGCCTGGCACATGCATATTGCTGGATGAATGAAATAATATACCCTCAAAATAAAGGTCTATTTTTAAGATAATTTAAAAGCACAGGAAATAGTAAGATAACAATCACCTATTTCTACCACAAAGAGACTATTGTGAAGCAGAACTACTCCTTCTTACAAGTCTACTTAAATTATTCCTGGCTGCTCACATACTTTTTTTTTAGACCAAGGAAAGGTAAATAATTTACTAGACAATCCCAGTAATGTATCAGTTATTTTATAACTGCTGACATATACTGTTAATTGGTAGTCACATGTATTAATTTAGGATTTAAATTAAACAAAGTAACTCCCTTGAGGCACCCTCTTTACCTGGGTTCACTGTGGCCCCTCGGCCCCCCTTCCCCAGCAGGTGGGGAGGCCGGGAGCCCAGCTCTCCCCTCTGCACGGGGAGGGGGGTGAGCTGCTGCTCACGGGCCTGGGGGATGGACCACTCCCTGGTCTGGGCAGAATGCTCTGTGACACCTTTCACAGGGCAATCTGCCCCTTCTCCCACGGAGACTCCTGGGTGGGTGCTTGGAGTGGGGGGTGCGGGTGTGGAAGGCCGGGTGCCACAGCACCCTCAGAGCCCACCTCCACACTGGCCTGGCCTTGGGCACTCCTCTGGCTCTTCCATGAGCACTTTAGTGTGCGTCTGAGCTAGGAGTTAGAAAGCAGGATGAGGCAAAGGGAAGGACGAGGAACAAAACTCCAGTGTGGGGACTCCTGGGGAAGGGCTGAGGCGAATGTAAGACCCTCGTTACCCAGGAAAGGACAAGGGTTTGGTGTGAGGAGGTGGGCCACTAAGAGGCCAGGGTTTGGGTCCTCCTCCCACCCATGAGCCGGGGCAAGACGCAGGGCCTCTGGGACTGTCATCCCCTGTGACACGGGAAAGGTGCCCCAGGATCCAGGCTGACTCACGGGGTCTCTGTAAGGAGACAGAGGTGGGCGGCCACTTCACCCAGCGCTGGCCCTCCCAGTAGCCGAGCAGCCGCAAACGAGTCACTGAGCCTTCTAAGCCTTGGCTGCTTCATCTCCCAAACGGGGTTAATTCCAGTGCTGCTTGAGGAGCAAGTGAGAAAGCGCACGGAAGCCCCCAGCACGGTGGCTGGCAGCAGGTGAGCCCCGGATGTGGTCGTCATGGACTGCACGTCCATTTAACACACTAAGGAAGACACTGCAGCCCAGGGGACTGTGCATGACACCCACGCGTGCAAAAGCTGCAACACCATCTTCCTGATCTCGTGGAACACAAAGGAGAAACCAGCACAAAGTCATCCAAACACAACAGGCATTCACAGTCAGATGAGGAAAGGTAGGCTCACTGAAGAGAATCTTACCCATAAATGTCCAAAACACCAATAAAAGTGTGCTGCTTGCCTGAAAACCGCAACGCGTGGTTGATTCTCTCCACGAGGAAGTCGAACAGGTGCGCGTAGATCTTCTTGGCCAGCGCGTCCCTGGCGTTGACAGCCTGGGGCCTGGTCATGGGCTTCACCACCGTCTCAGAGGTTGTGGTGATTTTGCGATTGCACAGCCACTGAGCAACTTTGCCGCTGTCCAGGCCCAGGAGCTCACAGAACACCTTCAGGTGACTGTCATCCCCCTTTGAAAACGAACACAAGCTCCATCAGGGCCTCCCAGCCACCTGAACCAGCACCAGCCCAGCCAGCAGGGTCCCCCACCATCGGCTTCTTGGCTCGGCCTGTGGGAGATGAGGGCGAGCTGGCATGAGAATGACCAGCCTCACAAGACACAGTCAGGCCTGGGAGTGAGGCAGGAGGGACCACAGTGGCGCTGAACCTGCCCCTTGCTGGGACGCCATGGCCATTGGCATTCATAGAAACGTGTTTTTTACTACGTCTTCTTTCCTTCTTCATGTGGATACTGATGAGAATAACTAAACGCATACCCCCTTCCAAGAATCACTCATGATATTTGTCACAGAAGACACACACATAAACTTACCTTGTGTCTCTTCAACAAAAAAATCTGTTGCAAAACTTACACGGTACTACATTTCCAGAGAGGAAGTCAGCCCCACTGGTGTTTGATTCAGCTAAGTGTCAGGAGGTGGGGGGTGTCCTTCAGGCCCTAATAACCTGCACCCCCCTCATTTCCTGGCCTCACTTGCCACCCCTCCTTTCACTCACTCCTCTTGGGATATCCTGACACGTTTGCAATTTCTCAAATCACACCTCCTGCCTGGGGGCCTTTGCACTTGCTGCATTCTGCTCTTCAGATGTCCTCTCCCCAGAGGACAGCTCACTCCGGTCTCCAGGCCAGGCCCACGGCCACCGTATCAGAAAGGAAGGATGGGGATTTAGGTGATGTGAGGCCTTTTGTGTCGGGTACTCAGAAGCTCTCTCTGAATGCCCTGTGCTAAAGCGCCTGCCTACCCCCCCCCCCCCCCCCCCCCGCCTTTTCCTTTGTAACAGCCACCACCAGCTGCCGGAGCCTGTAATTATTTGCTGTGTCTCCTTCCCTCCACGTCTGCCTCCCGCATCATAAGCTCCATGAGGGGCATCTTGCTTTGTGCTGTTCACTGCTGTTTCTTCAGAGTCTACAATGGTGTCTGCAACATAGTGGGTGCTCAGGAAAATTTGTTTTTCTCAGAATAAAAGAAAAACACATAGAAAATGCATTTTCCTCTCCTCTTTAGTTGCAAGGGGGAGAAGAGGAGGAAGCTTTACTCTTTGAAGGCAACTCATGGAAACCCTTGCTTTCTTTTTCCTGTTAAGCTGCTCTCCCCAGGTGGCCCGAAGTGCCTGGTGCTAAAATGCCAAAGCAGGGGAATCCTGAGAGTCCTACTGATGACCCTCTGAACACAGGAGGGCAAGACAAGCAGGCCTCTTACACTAACTGTGGACCGCTCACTGCCCACTGCCGTGATCTGCACGTTGCCCAGGTGGAGGATGGCTGCCAGGGTCTTGAAAACATCCATCTGGAAATCCTCCTTGAAACCTGAAAACAAAAATTTTCCCAAATTAGGAATACTGCATTTCTTCTCTTGCTCAATCACTAGGAAGATAACACATGAATTTCTTTAAGACAGCCCCGAGATCTGGGAGAGTGGACCCCGGGGAGACCCCGGCTCACTGTTCTTTCCAGCGTGGCCTGTGCAGATGCACAACGTGGGCCCCGTAACCCGCAACGTTTCCCCTTTTGCCGTGGCCACTAGGAAGTTCAACACAAAGATTCCTATCCAGGTAACCATCTCATGCCATGTTCCTGGGAGAATCAGTGCTCATTGATTCTGTGATGTACTTGCTTTATTTTAAATGTGTGTTTTATTTTTCTTTTTTGTTCACAAGCTCCCTGAATTCTTTTTACGGTGGGGTGCTTGATGGACTTCACCTGCCCCTCCAGCTCTGTGCCCCGTTCTCTGTCCCAGGGGGCTGACACGTCTGGACCAAGGCAATGGGCTCTCACGAACTCGGGCCTCTGGCTGGGTTCGAACCGTGAGGCCTGCGGCAGGAGGTCAGAGGGCAGGAGGTGGAGGAGGTTGCTCACTCCGTCCATCTCTTTTCCTGCATGGCTGCCTCAGGCTGACTCTGATGCCGGCTCACGTAAGGTCACTCCCCTGACCCGGAACAGGCTTTCCCAGCCCTCCTTTCGGGCTCCGGTCACAGCCTGTGATGAACGGGAAAGAGCGGCTGGCAGCTCCGCTGCTGTGCTCAGGTCCCCACTGCCCCACGTAGCTCCCCTAGCCCCATCCACATGGTTATAGTCGCTCCCTTCATACATGAACCCTCTTCCTTTTATCTCCATGTTTCCCGCTGGGACCCTGACTGATGTGGGCAGACACGAATTATGACTACATAACAGATTTGGTCATCATGAGGGGCTTAGTACATTTCCTGGAGCTGAAAATAAACGAGACCAGCTGCTAGGAAGGACTTTGTGTCTGACTCCCAGAAATCACAACGGAGAACCTGCCAGTTATATAAGCAGCACTTTGCTGGGCCAGGAGCCCAGTGCAGGAGTCAGGTGGCTGGGGGTGAGGAGCAGGTGGTGGTAATGACCCTGCGGTGAGTCACGGAGCCTGGAGGTGCACTCAGGCAGGTGCGGCAGGCTCACCTGGGGTTGGGGGGGATTCTGTGCTCCCTGGGCTGCACCAGATGGCAGCTGGAATACAGACTCGTGACGGCCCCCACTCCCTCCAAGCAGAAAGCAGCAGGCCCTAAATGCTGAGTCAGAGCCGCCACGGCCCCCACTGCTGCTACATGAGGGCGCCTGTCATATCTCAACAGCAACTAGGTCGTGTTCTTAAATAATTTCAAAACCTAGGGAGTCTTCTCTACTTCAAAGATTAAACAAAATCAAAGTGGCAAAAGATTTCAAACCAAAAACATACAGACGACTCCAGCTCAAACCGGGCCTCGGCGTCTGCTGCCTTTCCATTTGGAGCTAACACTCCCTCAGAAGGACAGATCCCCTGCCGGAAATAAGCTCCCAGGCTGCCACGGTGATCAAAGACAGGTGAGTGACAAGGAAAAGCAACTAAGAATGTGAAGTTAGGGGGTCTTGGTTCCGCTACTCCTCTTTGTGTGATGCATAGCTAAGTCATTTAACTACGCCATGCCTTCCAGAGCCCACACACGTGAAACAACTCCAAAGCCATGTTGGGAAGGAAAGAACGTAAGCCCTCAGTTCAGTGGTTACCGTTAGTGAGACACAGTCACGCCAAAGCACTGCCGGCCCGAGCTAGATTCAATGAGAAGCACAACGGTCACGTCCCTGGAGCCTGAGTCCTGGCTACGTCTGACTCTTCCCAGCATGTTCTTTCTCTTAGAGATCCCACGGGCCAGGCAAGGATCAAAGGATGGATTCAATGAGCTCAGCAGAGAACAAGGGAAAGGAGCTTCGGATCACAATGTATCACCTTCCGTGTCCTCAGGGATAACTGTGTGGTTGGCCCAGGAACCTCAGGGGCAGGACGGGAAGGGAACTCGAGGGCACTCCTGCCTGCCAGGCTCTGTTCCAGCACTTGCCCTGTGTTGCCTCTCTAACGCTCACAGCTACATGAATAAGTACTAGTATTGCTCCCCTTGCGCAGAGGGGTCACCAAGGCACCGAAGGGCTAGGAAACTTGCCCAAGGTCCTATTGGGTATGTCATGTCTGAGCTGTTCGATGCCAGTGACTGCTAAGGCATGTGAAGAGGCCTGTGGAGCCCGTGAAGCCGTCCCTACTTCCCCCAGTGTGTCTGACGTGGAGTCCCTGACGGCCCCAGGCCAGGCACAGAGGCCTGAGCAGGCTCAGAGGACCGTTTACTGGGTGTGCTGTGAGGCGGGTTTGTGTGCTGAGACAGATACCCTGCTGCTGACCCTGCCCGATTCTCTGTGCTCTTTCCATAGCAAAACACAGGAATGGATGAGCCGACCAACAAGGACTCATGTAGCAATCGCATTTTAAAAGAGGGTGATGTACCCACGGGTGCTGTAAGCCTGTATAAGATTCAAGTTAGGCATTCCACCCTGGAGGGGGTCTCCATCTAAGCCAGTCAACACCGAGGCACAGATAAGAGAACACAGCCAAAGGGACAAGCAGTATGAAGAAGGAATTCCCCCTGTTGGGAGATACAGTGTCGAATGGAACTTCCAGGAATGACGTTCTGTGCCTACGCTGTGCCACACCGGAACTGTGAGCCACCTGCGGTTGGCTATGAGCAGTTAAAACGTGCCTAGTGCAACCAAGGTATAGAATTTTAATTCTATTTCAATTTAATTCAAGTGCCTGTGGCTGGTGGTTACTGTGTCGGACGGCACAGGTTTAGAGACCATGGAATCGACTCACAGCATGACATCATCACCGTGGGGCTCACAGGGTGATGGCAATCTCAAAGTCACAGTGAGGCCCCCTGGTGCCACACAGGAATCCACTCCACAACAGCACATGGGCCTCCAGAGGGGAATCAAACTCCTGCCGTGCCTGGCACTGGGCCGTGGCGTGCGGACACTCTGGGTGAACCTTGATGGCGTCACGAACGCCACAAGTCTTTTCCCACACTGCAAGAAAACTCTGAGGAACTCATCACCTATTTTCACTGCACCCCCTAGGGCAGGGGTCAGCACATTTTCTTACAAGGCTTTGCAGGCGAAGTAGGTGATGTCACAGTCACGCAACTCTGCCGCCATAGTGTGAGAACAACCATGGGCCACACTTATACACGCACGTGTGTCCTTGTCACAATAAAATTTTTATTTACAAAAATAGGCTTCGGTCTATTGACCTTTGGCATAGAACATTTTAGTGATTCATGCAGTGAAGTCATGTTTTCCTTAGAGGTGTACTGCTCTCTGATGTGGCATGGCACAGTATGGCACAGTCCATAAACCACTTTAGACTTGACCTCTCCTTCCTCACAACATCCCTGATGGCCACTGCAGTGGCCGTGCCAAGCACGGCCCAGGGCACCCCTGCCGGCATTCCCGCGCTGCGTGGTTCCCTCCCATGCGCCTGAGTTTGAGCTGGCCCTTCGGCTTGCTTTCCAGGAGCAGCACGTGGCAGCAGTGAGACTGCACTCTTCCTGAGGCTGTTCTACAGGAACAGTGAGGCTGTGGAGTCTATTCGGTGCATTGGAACTGGCTGTGGGAGGAGAGCCATGCACATGCAGTCCATGACTGTGAGACCAGCTTGCAGCGAGGGAGTCCGTGTGGAGAGACAGGGAGATGCCCTCCCGGCGCCCCGTGGTTGCAGCCATCCCAGCCTCCGTGACAGAAGGAGCCTTCAGAGGACCAGCCCCTGGCCCCATGGTACAAGAGCCCCCATACGAGAAGTGCCCAGCTGAGCCCAGTCTGCCCAGAATCACAAGAGAGAATAATAAATGCTAAGACTGGCCAGTCACACATTCGATTCTCGGTCAGGGCACATGCCTAGGACATGGGTTTGTCCCTGGGTGGGGCGTGTACGAAAGGGTTTCTCTCTCACGTCAGTGTTTCCCTCTCTCTCTTTCTCCCTCTCCCCCCAAGCCCTCCCTCCCTTTCTCTCTCTCTGTAAAAGCAATGAAAAAATGTCCTTGGGTGAGGATAAAAAAAAGAGGGAGAAAGACATATTTTAGCAACCCACAGACACAGAGAACAGGCTGATGGCTGCCAGAGGGAAGAGCAGGTGGGGATTGAGGGAAAAGGTGAAGGGATTGAGTAGCACCGATTGGCAGTTACAGAATAGTCACGGGGATGTAAAGTACAGCACAGGGAATACAGTCAATTACATTGTAATAATGGTGCCAGGTGGGTACTGGAAATATCAGGGGGAACATTTTGGAAAGCATATGATTGCCTAACCATTATGCTGTACACCTGAAACTAATACAAAATATTGAATGTAAACTGTAATTGAAAAAATTAAAAATAAATTTAAAAAGTGGATGTTTTAAGGCCCTGAGTCCAGTTCTAGTTCCCTGCATACTTGCCATGTAACCTTGAGTAAATCACTTTCCGTCTCTGTGCCTCAGTCTCCCTGTTGTGAAATGCAGGAAATACTAGCGTCTACCTCCTAGGGAGGCTGTAAGGCTGAAACGAGTTAATCAGGGTAATAAGCTGCTTAGGGCGATAGCTACCTAAGCCCCCTATCAGTGCGCACTACTGTATCATCATAGGGATACCCATGAAGGCCTGTGGGGTCGACGTTACATTTCTGAACTGAGTGCGACCTTGGCTTTGACCAGGCTTCTCTCTACTCAGCCCAGAGGAGCCTGGGAGCATCCACAGGGCTCGCAGCCCAGGCTCTCCCAGCAACCCGGTGAGGCTGAGGACAACAAAGTTGAGTGCTGGATCTTTTTAGGAAAGGGCGCAGACTTAATCACTTGGCCCCTAACTATGTTCTGATTGGTTCATTCTAAAATTAGGATTTATTAGGAATCTTCAGCGCTTGGTAGCCTTGCCTTTTTTAAACAAAAAAGGGTTTAAATGGGAAATGGCCACGCCGTGGGTGGGGCGCCCTCACTCACCCAGCAGCGCGAAGGTCTTCTGGGTCTCCAGCATGTCGGCTCGGTCATTCACACCCTCGATGGCGGTGCTGCCGCCGGAGCTCGTGTAATGAAATTCCTCCGCGCTCCCTGAAATCAGAAGTCGGGCTGCTGTGTCTATACCACAACAACCTGGACGTACATGTTTGTCCAAAGGGAAGTTCTTAATAAGCTACACTGAGCACTGGACACAGGCCGTCCCGTTGATTCCTCTGAAGTCCACGTCACGGACTCGGAAGCTGAGGCTCGGGAGAGGGCAGTAACTCCCGCAAGGCCCCGCACCGATGGCAGGGCCAGGACTGAATGAAACGCAGGCCTGACCCCGCCGTGGCTTGTGGGTTTCGGTCCAGCAGCTAACCATTTTATCACACAGCTCTCTGCGTCAAATTTCTTACCAACGTCTGTGCCATAGACATTTTTTAGTGAGGTGTATTAAGTGTACGATGAACTACACATGTTTAAGATGTATACTTCGATGAGCTTTGATGTGTATATGCCCTTGTAAAGCCATTACCACAAACAAGGTAATGACCTCCTGGACACGAAATATTTGAATAGCAGTTTACCCTTCAGAAAGCTCTTTCATGTTCTCTGTTCACATTCTGTTTAGCACATAAGGCACAGATACTATCTTCACATGACTTCATTATGACCACATATGTTAGTGACCTTGAGTCATCAAGGAAGCTTGAAATATGATCGAGGCGCTCTGCCTCAGAAGGAAAATATGGCATCCATATAAAAAAAAATGACCGTCCATCCAAGGACCTCAGATGAAAAGTCTGAGGACTCAGGGCAGTGAGTGCCGGTTGGGAGCGGGCCGCACCCAGGGGGTCCAGCTGCATGGCCGTAGTCACCTACGACCCTCAGCAAGAGCCCTGGGGATGAGGGGTTCCTCTCCCTGGACCCAGCCCACCCACCAGCCCTCATCCAGCTCCTTAGAGGCACCAATTCTACGCCCAAACCCAAGGATCTTATATCTTGGGATAGGACATATTTCTTAAGTGATATTACTAAACGAAGAAATTAACCTAGAATTTAAAGCCCTACGTAAAAGACTCTTCTACATACATACCATCCACCACGTACCCAATTTAAGATGTTTAAACTCCGACTGCTGCGCCGATGCACAAAGCTGGTAGAAAATGTGATAATTTCGTTCATTTTCTGACTGTGAAAGAAAGACAAGTCCCAAAATTACACCAACCCTTTGTGAGTGAAAATGTGAACTTTCTACCAGAGGGTCTTAGATGGCTAATCTGGACTGACATCTGGGCTCTCAGGGACATGGGCACCCACGTGCGTCTGCTACAGTCAGTCCTGCTGTGACCTTCCCACTCCCCTCCGCCACCGGCTCACAGGCAGGCCCTTCCTCCCCCCGGGGGTCAGCCAGTGGCCCAAGGTGGTCTGCAGGGAATGACCCCAGAGAAAGCGCTATTAAATGAGAACATTCTATGAAATGGAAATCATGTGGTTTGTACCCATTGAACTTTTTAAGAAACTCGTCACAACATGAGGCTTCCTGATGCGCTCCTCCTGGGAGAATTTTCTCCATGTTACTGAAAGAAGAGCCTTCCTCTTCAATTGCCCTCACTAATTCTAATCCCACCCTCTTTCTGGTAGGAAAGCCAGTCTAATGGTTTGGCCTGTTTCAAACAGTCTTCATGTTCTAGAAAAATAAATCTGATTTTTAAACCCTAATGGTTTTTTAAGTGCCCAAATTAAAAGTCATAATCTTTTCTCTAGAACATGCAACTTCACTGATACTGCATCTACCCATCACTTTTTCTCAGTATGGGATTTCCTCCAAAAATTAAAAATAGAGCTACTGTATAACCCAGCAATCCTTCTTCTGAGTGTTCACCCAAAAAATCTGAAAAGACTTTATTAGTAGAGATATATATGCAATCATATTGTAATATGGTGTCAAGCAGGTACTGGAAATACCGGGGGGATCATTTTGTAAAGTGTATGATGCTGTATACCTGAAACTAATACACAATAATATTGCATGTAAATTATAATTTTTAAAAAAGGCATATGTACCCTCATGGTCATTATAGCATCAGTTACAATAGCTAAGACATAGAAACAGCATAAGTGTCCTTCAATGGAAGATGGCTAAAGAATATATAGTGCACAGGAACTTCAGCCAAGATGAAGGCATAGGTAGACACGCTTTGCCTCCTTGAACAACAATAAGGATAACAACCAATCTAAAAACAAAAAACAACCAGAACTTTCAGAAAATTGAACTGTATGGAAGTCCAACAACCACAGAGTTAAACAAGAAACATTCATCCACAGAGACAGGAGGGGAGGAGACGGGCAGCCAGGGTGGAGAGGATGCGTGGTGGTGGTGAATGGGTGGGCACAGATGAAAGCTGGGAGGGACAACTGGGGAGCGAGCAATCCCAGCCCCAGGCCAGATTGCACAGCCCAGGGTTCAAGCGCCAGGAAAATAAACCCTCATAACCTCTGCCTATAAAAACCAGGGGGGTTGGGGTGGCAGAAGAAACTGCCAGTCTCTCAGGAAAGTCTGTTTAAAGGACCACAAGGTCCTAGAACACACTCAAGCCCGCCCACTTGGGGAATCAGCACCAGGGCACAGCTAGAGAGGCACCAGTCACATACAGGAAGTGAGGAAAATGACTGAAAATGGTGAGAACCGAGCAAGTGGCATTATTCCCTGTCTGACCCCTCCCCCACATACACAGCTGCACAGTGGGCTGTCCGGTCCTGGCTCTGCCCTGAACCGGTGTGCCTTGGCTGGTGTGGCTCAGTGGATTGTGTGCCAGCCAGTGAATCAAAGGGTCACTGGTTTGATTCCCAGTCAGGACACATGCCTGGGTTGTGGGCCAGGTCCCCAGTGGGGGGTGCACGAGAGGTAACCACACATTGATGTTTCTCTCCCTTTCTCCTTCCCTTCTCCTTGCTCTCTGAAAAAAAAATAATAAAAATAACAGGTGCACCAACATGGGAAGTCAGAACAGCTCTACCTAATACACAGAAACACAGGGAGGCTGCCAAATAGAGGAGACAAAGAAACATGGCCCAAATGAAAGAATGGGTCAAAACTCCAGAAAAAGAGCTAAACAACAAGGAGATGGCTAACTTATCAGATGCAGAGTTCAACACACTGGTGATCAGGATGTTCAGAGAAATGATTGAGTATGACCACAAAATAAAGGAAGAAATGAAGGCTATACAAAGTGAAATAAAGAAAAACATACAGGGAAACAACAATGAAGGGAAGGAAGGTAGGATTAAAATCAGTGATTTGGAACAAAGGGAAGAAATAAATATTCAACCAGAACATGAGGAAGAAACAAGAATTTGAAAAAATGAGGAGAGGCTTACGAACCTCTGGAACAACTTTAAATGTACCAATAATCAAATCACAGGGTGTCAGAAGGAGAAGAGGAAGAACAAGAACAACAAACTCACAACTATCAACAATTGAACCTAAAAAAAATAAAAAATAAAAACAAAGCAAACACCTAAAACAGGAACAGAATCACAGAAATGGAGATCACATGGAGGGTTATCAGCGGGGAAGGAGCAGGGGAAGATTGGGGGATAAGTTACAGGGAATAAGAAACATAATTGGTAGGTACAAAATAGGGGGAGGTTAGGAACAGTATAGGAAATGGAGAAGCCAAAGGCCTTCTCTGTACGACCCATGGTCATGAACTAAGGGGGAGGGGTATTGCTGGAGGGAATGGGCTTACCAGACTGGGGGGGGGGGGTAAAGGGGAAAAATATGGACAACTGTAACAGCATAATCAATAAAATATACTTTAGAAACAGAATATATAGTACATGTATACAGTGGAACACTACTCAGCTATAAAAAGGGATGAAATGTTGTCATTTGCAACAGCGTGAATGGATCCTGAGAGTACAGTGAATGAAATAAATCTGATGGAAAAGGATAAGAACAATGTGATTTCAATCACATATGGGATATAGAACAAAAGCAACAAATGAACAAACAAACATCCAAATAACAAAAAACAGACTCATGCATACAGACGACGACAGAATGGTAGAAAGGGGGTGGGGGGAGGGTGAAGACGGCAAAGGGGTCAAGCACATGGCGACCGGAGGCTAGACTTCAGGTAATGAGCACTCAATATAGTACACGGATGTCGTGTTATAATGTTGTACATCTGAAAGTTGTATAACGCTATTAACCAATGACCCAAATAAATTAAAACAATTTTTAATTTAAAAAAATTTTAAGAAACAGAAAAATAAATGAAACTGCAAATGAAAGATAGATATATATTCAAGTCACAGAACCATGTTAGGGGTCTAACGAGTGTATGGATGGAAATAACAGTTAAAAAGTTGGGAGACAGGAGACTTTATCTTTTCATCCTGACCTGAAAGACAACTCTGGACTTCTCCAGCAGGTAAGTCCTCATGTTGGCTCCTATAATCTGGTGTCTCTCATCAAAGCTGATCTCTGTGTATTTCCCGAACCGGCTGCTGTTGTCGTTGCGGGTGGTCTTGGCGTTCCCCACGGCCTGCAAACACAGGGCTCTCTCAACTCGGCCCCCTTAAAAAGGTCTGTGCGTCAACGCCAGTGGGGCCGTTTAGCGAAATCCAGTCCTGTGTGTCAGAGGGCGGTCTGACCTGCAGAGGGAGGTCAGGGAAAGCAGCCCAAGGCTTCCAGGGAGCACAGCACCTCCTCAGCTGCCACTCAAGGCTCTCCTCAGTCTGGCCGGGAGATGACATGGGGCAGAACTAAACAGAGCACAGGTTCTGATGTTTTAGGGCCCTGGGTCCTTTTTTACTATCTGGGTGACACTAGAAATGTTATTTCATCTCTCTCTGTAATGTGGAAAGAATGAGAATCTTACAGAATTGGGAGAAAAATAATACAAAGTGCCTCAACTCATCCATGCCCCAAATATTGTAAAGGCTCAATTACAAGTGCACATCCTTCATTCAGCACTTATTTCTATCCTTAGCCCTCCCCTATTCAAAATTTCCACTCACCTACACAACTGCCTTCTCCCTTCCCCCTCACACTCTGAGCATGACTTTGGCCGTTTCACTTCTATTCGTGAATTCCACCCCTCCTGCCCATGTCCCCTCCTGGCACCCTTCATCTAGAAGTGCCTCCTGCCACCACACTTTACTATGACATATATTTACGGGGCCCCCGCTACGGGCCACATGCCCCGCAGGCACAGGTGGAACAAGCAGACATAGTCCTGCCTTCAGGGAGCTCATAGGCTAATGGGCAAGGCCAACCCTGACCAAATATCCACACAAGATTATCCAGCGGGCATTTAACTGGGCACTGCTTCTTGACTTTTCTGTTGCTATCCTGGACTGTGATTTATATTTCTATTTAACTTAAAAAATGCTTATGTAAGAGGAGTCTTAAAACTTGGGGGCTGGGCCTTATTCTTTTCCATTGCGTCCCATGCTATCTGGCCCAGTGGCTTAAACAGAACAGGTGGTCTGACAGATAGTCGTTGAGGAGAAAATAGAGAAGTCTAGAAAGCTAATGTTCTTGATTACTTGCTATATTTCTAAATAAATCCAAATCAATCCTCTTCCTGTTTTGCAAGGCAGCCGGAGCTGGCCTTTGGGACTTCCCCTGAGCCTTTCAGGTGTTCCTTCTTCTGAGAGGGCTGTGTGCCCACCCCTGGGTGCTGTCATGGCTGGCCCTGCCCACACCTCTGACCATCCAGGTTGAATGGATGAATCTGTTGGAGGGGGAGAGGAAGAGCCTTGATATATGATATCTGCCAATTTTTAAGGTGTAGATACTCCCAGCATGTCTGATTTCAAATTACCATAGGTTTAACAGTTGCTCACAGTAAAATTCCTGAATATTTAAGCATCCGCTCAGCAATGTTGGTGCCCGCTGGCCTCGGAGCTCCCCTGGTGTCTGTGGTTGAGGAGCTCTCCCCTGGGACATCGATGTGAACAGGGAGCCCCTGAGATCTGACAGCAGGACTTCTAGCCCAGCAGGCAGAGGAGGAGAGCCTCCGAAGCAGCAATCTCTGCCCCCCCTCCTTCAGGTCCCACCCTCACTTGGGTCTTGAAAAGGTGGGAGCTGTGGTTCATCAGGACAACACAGACACAAACCAGCCCACCTCTCCATCAGCCCGTGCCCCGCCTCCAAGTCCGCCTCCCACCCCACTCCCGGGACACACCTCAGTGATGGGGTTAGACGCCAGCACCTTGTTCTCCACGTGGGCATTGCTGCTCGACTTGCTGACGGTGGCGAAGTACCTCATGGCATAGCGAGCAGACACCGTCTTTCCAGCACCTGACTCCCCGCTGACAATTATCGACTGATTTTTATTGTTTCTGAAGCCAACAAATGAAAGAATTTTTAAAATGTTCATTTCTTCCTATTAAAAAGGTAACAGCTACTCATTAAGAGAAATGCAGACAAGCAGGGAGGGAAACGTCATTTCATTACTCTAACATTCCAGGGAATTTCCTCCTCGTCTTTCCCCGTGGGACCACGCTGGACGCACGATTTCTGTTTCCTGCTCCGCCTCCATGTTGAGGGTCCCCAAGACCTGTCCCGGGTTCAATGGTCCACTAGGACTCACAGGACTCAGCATTCAGTCGCACTCACGGATGGGTAAGACTCATCACACCACAAGGATACAAAGTAACTGGGCAGAGGGAAAGGGCACATGGGGTCACGTCCAGAGGAAGCCAGGCGTAAATGTCCAGGAGCCCTCTCCCGGTGGAGTCACACGGGACACAATTCTTCCCGCAATGAACTTCCCCCCGCCGCGATGAACTCTGACAACATATGGGAACCGTCTGCCTGGGAAGCTCACTAGACCCCCAGTGCCCAGAGTTTTTACCGGAGGCTGCCCGCACAGCCACGCCCCCACCGGCACCAAAGCTCCAGACGCCCAGAGGAAAGCAGACGCTCAGCGTGAGCCACACTGTTTACACACAGAGTTTAGGCTTTGGTACAATGAGCCACTCTTATCATTTAGGAAACGGCGAGACCCTTCATGAAATCCAGGTCCCCAGAGGCCAGCCCCTGGGCGTTGCTGCGAACAGAATTCTAGTGAAAGCAGTCTCAAGCCGATGTTAACTCCTCTCTGCACACTCCCATGTACATATGTGGAATAAAAACATTTAAAAGACATTATTTGGCAAGCAATTATTCAAACTATGCTTGGGAGCCTAAGCATTCTGCAAGTCAAAATGCTCTGTTACACAATTTAGAGAGCTTAAAAAAATGCATCAAACTTTTCCTGTCACAAGATTATGATGGTAGAACCTTATTATAAAGTCATTTTATGGACCTGGCATGGCTGATGTGTCAGGGGCTCCAGGGACACTTCACAGGGAGTGAAATAAGCCTCATTTAAGCCTCACAAAGATCCTATACCACTTGCGTCCACTTTACAGATGAGTACAACAGTGACCCAGAGAGGTAAAGTGACACCCAGAGCTCAGAACACACAGCCTCCCCTGTGAACACTGGACAGGACATGAGAGACAGAGCTCTGAGTTCAAAAGAGGAAGCTAAGACTCCGAGGTGAGCAAGTCCCACATGAGCCCATGTTATATTCGTGCTACTACTCCAGTTAGAGAGACCTCTGGGAAAAACTGGCTTTTCAGGCTTGAACCTGGCTCAGCCCTGCAGCTCCAAGCAGCCTACACCACAGACGCCCAGGAGCAGGCCTGGCCCTTGAGCTCTGAGCCAGGGGCTCTCATCTTGCAGAAGCAGCAGGGCAAATCCTAGACTCATAGGTGTCTCAGGGCTGGAAGGAAACTGGCTGTGGCAGAAACCAAGGCATTTGGTTATTAATTGGTAATTCTCTATCCAACATTCATTCTCCCCTTTCTTCCTAGGGACTATGCCCCAATTTTTAGTGGGCATAGTGCTGCCCATATGAAAAAACTACATGTCCCAGCTTCCCTTATGGCTAGGCACGGCCATGTGAATAGGTTTTGGCCAATGAGCTGTGATCACAAGTGGGGCTTCTGGAAATTCTCCTGAACTGGGAGGGGCACAATCTTCCCCTGGGACACTCTGTCACCCAGCACATAGAGGAAACAGCTAAGTATCAGCTTGGCCCTGAGGATGAGAGACCCGCCCCAGGTGCAGGGCAGCTGCCAGGCACAGGTCCCTGATGGTGTGGTAGGGGTGCTGTGCTAGCCCTGGCCTGCCGGCAGCCTCCTCTGCAGCAGGGAAACACACACCTCTACCTTGTGTGAGCCACCATTATTTTTTCCTGATTACGAGCAACAGTGCTTGGAATGGGAACTCACTGAGCACCTAGCTCACAGATGAAGACCCGGAGCTGAGGGAGATCAGGCGCTGTGGTAAGCAATGAGCAGGCCCAGGTCTCTCTGTGAAACGAGGGTGATGAGGGTAGCTCAGCTGACCTTGCTGGGGTGTTGGAGGGCCACAGACCACTGGCCATGAAAGTTGTCTTGCAAACTGTAAAAAGATCTACAAAAATAAAGTGGTGTTTTTATTCCTCATACATCGCAGATGAGGGCACTGAGGCCAAAAGAGGATGGTTATGGGAAAAAGAAATTACACGTGGTGTCAAAACATCAGAGTGCAAATCCCAGCCTTTTCTGGGCTGGGTGACCTGTGCAGGCGACTCTCGATTCCGTTCACCGCCTGGGCGTCTTCGTCCTGGGCTACTGAGAGCACCCAAAGTGATGTACAGGGATGTGTGCATGGTGACTGGTCCACAGGAGGCTTTTGATAAATGTTGGCTAGCAAAACAAGAACTCCACAGGGCCGTACAAAAAAACAAGCAGCAAAATTAGGATAAAACCCCAATTCAACAGCTCAAACCTGTGCTCATCTACCATTAGACTCTGGTGCCTGGGGTGGGTAAAAAAGTTTAAACATCTCACAGTGGACAATAAATCAATATTCCTCCACCCTGGATTAGCAGGACCAACTTTTAACTACCTAGAAGGAACAAAACCCAGGGAACTTGGTTTAAATGGGTGACTTACACATTTGGAGTTATTTGCTACTTGGTACAGGCAGTCTGCTGTACCAAGCACCCTCTCTGGTGTGATGGTCACATTTAATGAGACCAAGGCAGATGTTCCCCACCACGTGAGGACCTAGCAAATGCAGGAGCATTAGGAGAGCAAGAGGAAGCCCCGCCTGGCAGGCAGCTACCTGGCCATCTGCTTGTATGCCTCTTCCGCCACGGCAAAGATGTGCGGGTCCATGTCGCCCATGTTCTGCCCGCTGTAGGCGTGGATGATGGCATCTCCGTATATCGGCAACTGCTTGTAAGGGTTCATGGCCACCAAAATGATGCCTGAGAAAAGGTGTTAGATGCAGAGATGGGTCCTTACTGTCACCCATGTCTCCAGGTTCTTTTGACAAACCCCAGCTCTGCCACTTGCTAAACCTGTGTGGCTTCGGGCAGGCCACTTAGTCCTCTGGCTCAGTTATCCAATCCTACTACATGTCTGGGCTACTCTGAGAGGCTTTGATGAGATGACATAAATAAACATAAAAGCTGAGAATGCCCTAAAGCTGAGGGCCTTGGCAGTCCTCAACATAAATGCAACGACAATATCATTGCCCCAAATTTGTCAAACCCAATGAGAAACTCAAACCCAAGCTTGCTCCACGTGTATTTTTCTTGGTAGTTCAATCTTAGCTCTCATTGAAGATTCTCCCCACTTAGACATTCTCCTTATAACTACCCTCTAAGATCCAGCATCTGCACCTTTTAGATAGATGCTTGAGCAAATGTTTAAGCGTGCCTACACATTGTGACAGAAGTCAACATTTCTGTCACAATGGCACAATGTGTAGGCACAGTATAAAGATAATAGGAAACGTATCATCAGGATGCTCCAGACAGCAAGCACCCAGTCTCAGCATCTTCCCCGCTCTCCGAGAGATGCCCTCCTCACCACTGTAGGTGTAGATGAGCTTGGACTCCGCAAAGCGCACTCGGAGGTTGTGGAGCACCGCGGGCTCATGCAGGTAGCTGAGGGCCGTGAGGTCATTCTCGCCCACGAGGATGTCAGGGTTGCGGAGTGGAGGCAGATGCTCAGGATCGATGGAATAATCCAGCTCCTGCGGACAAAGATAAAATTAAAGATGTCTGGTGTTTCTGCTGGCGCACTGCCTCTCTCCTATCACCTCCCTCGGAGTGACCCCAGATGCTCTGAAAAACAAACTTCCGTAGAGCAATGAGAAAATTATCTTCACGGCTGGCTTTTAGAAAGTGGGAGCCAGGGGACTAGGGTGTTAGCCGTGTGCCCTAGGATGAGTTACGCACCCTGGCTGTGCAAACAGTGTACTAGGTCAGGTGCCCCATCCCCGATCCAACCACAGGGGCCCCACGGGTATGTGGTTTTGATGTCAGGTGCCATGGAAGTTCGGGTTTGAAAACATAATTCTGCTGCTAGAAAAATGACAGGGTCACCTCAGATCCCTCACAGCTCTAAGGCTGCCGAATTTCTGTTGGAAGTTGATGCACTTTGTGATGAGAAGTGTGTCTGAAGGGGCCCATGGGGGTGCTGGTCTCTCTGGAAGAGGCCACCAGTGTGCCTGGGGGCTCATGGCTCCCCCACAGGGCTCCCCTTGCCCATCATCCTCAGCCGGGCCATGTAACGCCCAGACTGGCCTCTCTGCTGCCGGACTTGACCTAGTGTTGCTACAGTAGCTGCCTGAGCAGAGTGAAGGCCAGGTTAGCGTGCCTTGTGGTGTCCATACCACAGACAGCTCAGCCTTCCTAGAGTCAGAGCATCAGGGGGCCTCATGGCCACCTGTCCCAACTCCCTCCACTTTCACTTCACAGCCTGGGGAAGTGACTTGAACAAGGTCACCCAGCAAGCTTGTTTCACCCCCACCTTTCCAGGCTGCCTTCCTTTCGATACCTGGTCCTGGGCCAGCTCAGGGTGGCTCAGCTGCCCCTTAGCTACTGCCCATGGTGCAGACCCTATGTCAGGCCCTCAGCACTGGTTGGTTATATCATTTAATCCTCAAAACTACCCTCCAAGGAGGGCACAACTACCCTAATGAACAGTTAAGGAGACAGGTTCAGAAAGGCCAAACTCCTTGTCCACGGCCCCGGCGTTCATCTGGGTTGGCCGACTCTGGAGCCTGCACTGTGCTGCCTCCTGTCAGCACCGATGGGCTTGGTCTGCGGGTGGCTCGGTCTGTTTGGTGTAAGGAGGGCAGCTCTGGCCAATCCAGGAACGTCCATGGACGTGACCCCTCACAGCAGCGGCCTGTTCTATCGTCAATGCGATTAGATTTGTGGACCTGCCCCAGGCAGAATATTTTTCATCTATGCACTGTTGAGTTTTTTAAGTTATCTGCTTTAAATTAACAGCCTCTTCCCAGGTTTTTAAAAATATATATATAGATTCATAGTCCATTAAATATTGTGAATGAAGTCCTGTCAGATAAAATAAATAAAAATCAATCAATTAATTAACAGCCTCCTTTTTCAGTTCAATGTGTGCATGCGTGTGTGTGTGAAGGCAACGGAGGGGAAGAGAGAGAAAGACAAACAGGACGGACAGCCTGGGGGAGGGGAGAGAACGTGAAGAACATCAGACTGGCAGTGGGAAGAAGAGATGCCATTTTCCGGCACAAAGAAGGCTTTGTCCTTCACGGTATAGATGGACAGTCGAGTTTCAGAGCAGTCTGGCTGCCGGCCGTCTCACCTGCCTCCCCCGCCTCCTCTGGGCAGCTTGGTTCAGGGCCAGGAATGCCGCCACCTGAAGCCCTGCTGATGTTACTAAGCAGCACGCCGCCGCCGCAGCTGCTGTCTGAGATTTTCCTCCCAGGGCCATTTGACCCCTAGTCAGAACCTTGGCTGTGCACAGGGGGTGCTCAACAGGTGTGCAAGGACTTTCGGGTGGCAAGGGAGAGGCTGAATGGAGACAGTGTCCTCTCGTGCCATCGCTTACATTTGCACACGTGCACCAGGTCACCTTGTTTGACCTTCAGCAATCACCCTGTGATGTTGTGCTGATATTAACTCCATTTCACATAAGAGGAGACCAAGGCTCTTTGCCGCAGACTAATGAGTAGCTGTGGCAGGATTTGAATTCTGATTCTAGAGGAGGTACCCTTAACCTCTGGTTTTGTCTTCCTTCCAGTATTTCAGGAAATGATTCCCAAATCCAGGATGCTCTTACGGACAGGGTGTCCTGTCTCTACAGAGGCCATCTGCATGCTTTGGGAATTCCAGCACTTTAACATTCCTCTGATGTTCCCCAGACCAACTCCGGCATCCAGACGGAACAGGAATCCTCAGTCCGCCTCCATATCCAGATACTTGACTCTAAGAAGCAAAGGCCCCCGTAGCTGTGGATCCAGTGGGATGTCATTAGTGCCAGGGGAGGGACAGGATGACATGATGGATAATTAAAGCAAAGACAAAACCTGCAAAAGCTGTTAATCAAAAGACATAACTAGCCTTTGAGAGGAACTCCTTAGCAACACACTGTACCATGGGAACAACTGCTGATCTTGCCGCTCAGCCTTCGGGAAGGTGTGTTTCTGCCCACTGGGCCTGTTCCGCCACGAGGAACACTTTTACCTAGTCTTGCTTATGAGGCAATCTGTAGCGGATCTGCACTGCATCAGACCTAGCTGCTCTGTTTTCTAGGCAACAAGATTCCAGCACTGACAGAGGCCCCTCATAATGTCACACAAACCTGGGCAGTCCTGTCCTCTTGTCCCATCTCTCGTCACTTCCCTAACCGCCCTGCCACGCTCCCTCCTGGAGGTCCTAGTTCTTACACGTTTCTATCCATCCACAGCCTGACTCGCCCTCCCTCTGTTCCCTCTCACACCTCCCTCTCCTTTCCTATTTTCCTTCTCCGCCTCCATTTCTCTTCCTCTTCCCATCTTGATGTTGCTCTCCACCAGTGGGGCCTTGGCCCTCACTACTTCCCTCCAAGTTTCTTATCTTTGCCCAGTCTCTGTGCTGAGACCTAGGGAACCGAAGTGGCTAACCACCTTCCAGCATTCTCCCAAGGAGGCTGAATCCCCGGAAATGCAGCACAAGGCACAGGCCAGTCCACTGCATCTCGTACAGGGAGAGGCCCAGCTGAGGTAGGGCACCTTTTGCCTTCAGCTGGTCAGTGTGCAGTGGGGACGGAGTGTGGGGGGAGAAGGGGGAGCAATCCAAATATGAGTGCATCCACAGCAGCAGCTGGCTGTGTCGGGTCCCCCTCATGTGCCCTCCCCTGGCTGCTCCCACAGGGACCATCTGCCCCCGCCACATACCCCAGTTACCCCTTATACATCACAGCAGCTACAGCCGGCAAGGACCCACCGTTCCATCCTCCAGCAGGAGTCGCAGGACTTGGTCACCAACTCTGTAGTCCTTTGCTATTTCTGCAGATTTCCAAACTTCTTCAGGATCAGGAATCCAAACCCTGTTGTACTGACCAACACAATATGGCAGGCTTAATTTCAGCACTCTGAAAATGAGGCACAGCTCATCAGGTTATTAGACTCAGGAGGGTCTGCTTCTCTCCATTGGGCCTGTTCCTCATGAGGAATACTTTTACCTAGTTTTGCTTACAAGGCAATCTCCAGTGTGTCTGAAATGCAGCAGGCCTAGCCATTTCATTTTCTAGGCAACAAAATTCCTGAAGTCTCCTAAATACACCATGAAAATGGAAAGCCTGGGCATGGCAAAGAAATCCCTGAGTGCTTTTAGAAAGAAGACCCGAGTCTTCTCTGGTACAAGAGTTGGAGCAGAGAGATCTGGTTTACTGCTGGTAGACTATGGGGCTCTGGGCCAGACACTTAACTTCTTGTGCCTCATTTTTCTCATTCATAAAATGGGTACAACAATACCTACCTCCCAGATTTGCTGGGAGGTGAAGTCAGACTGCGCACTTGAAAGCACTTTGCAAAGTGCTGTAGAAGTAACGTTCTAGCAGTATTATCACAGTCTGACCACCGGGTCAGCAGCCAACGGTTCCCACTGTGGCAGATGCAGAAGCCCACATGTCGCTGCTGAGCTCAGTTCCCAGCAAGCAATTGGCACGCCTGGCTTGGCGCTGACGTGCAAGTCTTCAGGCAGAACCACACTGCTGTGTGCTGAATTGTGTCACCTCCGAAATTCTTATGTTAAAGCCCTAGTCTCCAGTGTGACAGCATTTGGAGAGAGGCTCCTTTAGAGGTAACTAAGGTTAAATGAAGTCATAAGGTCCTGATCTTACAGGAGTAGTGTCTTCATAAGAAGAGACACTGGACAGCTCACACACACCTGCTTCTGCTGCACGCACTGAGGAAAGGCCACAGGAGGGAACAGTGAGGAGGCGGTGGTCTACACCCCAGGGGAGAAGTCCTCACCAGCACCACCCCTGCCCACACTCTGACCTGGGACTGCCGAGCCTCCAGAATTGTGAGAAATAAATACCTGCTGTTTGGGCACCCAGCCTGTGGGATACTGTTTTGGCAGCCCTAGAGGACTAAAACACATGCCTAATAATTCACACACAAGAAAGAGGGTGGTCTCACTCTCCAGAATTTACCAGTGGTACCTGAACGCTGTTCAAGATGAAGACGGTGACCGCCGAGTACGTACACTGCAGCTGCCGCCACGGGGCCCCCTGACCTGCTCCCCTCTAACCTGCAGGCATGCTGGCGGCAGCACGCACTGACCACGTGTGCTCTTCCACCCAGCGCCCACACCTCAGTCTCCTGCAGCTGTCTGTAAACTCGTTCACCTGTCCAGTCATCCGCTCATTTGTTCGTTCATTCAATAAACACTTGCTGACCATCTTTGATGTCTAGGTCTGGCACATGGCTGGGTCACCAAAAAGGAAAGGCATCTTCTCACGGACACCACGGTCTTCCCACTAACCCGGCCAATTACCAGGCTGTAGGTACATTCGCACTTGTTCCTATTTGCATCTCTCTGCTCATGCACCAGTAGTTTGTATCAACAGGGCCCCTGGGCAGGACACCCTGACGTCCTGGGACCCACATGAAGACATTAAGCAGTACCCAGGAAACGTCTTGAAGCTAAAGGCTCAATAGCCCAGGACCCCAGATGTGGATGAAGTCTGAGAGGCCAGCAGTGTCTAACTCTCACTTCCCAGAGCAAACTGGCCCCCAAGTTCCCCAGGAACTAAGATGAGCACCAGTTTTCACAACAGCACAAAAGTGGAAATAGTCTAGATGTCTATTCATACGAAGATAACTTTAAAAAAGACAAAGAAATACAACTGTGGCACACTCACACAATGGAATACTACTAACCAATAAAAGGAGTCAGCTACTGATACAAACAAGAGCTTGAATGAATCTCTAAAGTATTAGGCTTCATTGAAGAAGCTTTACACAAACGAGTACATTCGGTATCAGTCCCTTCAAACGAAGTGCTAGAACAGGTGAGATGAATGAGTGGTGGGGGAGCTGCAGGGCAGCAGTGCCTCTGGGGCAGTAGGGCCTGGGAGTGGCTGGGAAGGTGCCTGAAGGAACGTTCTGGGGGGATGACCGCACTCCGTATCTCGGTGGGGTTTGTGTCACACAGGCGCCAAGCACATTTCAAACCACAGAGAACACGTGCTCGAGGTTTGTACATTTCATTGTCTGGAAATTCTACATAGAGAACTGAATAAATATGGGACTTTAGCAATATGCATACTTCAATATTCGGATGGACATGTATGGGCATACGCAATTTACTCTAAAATGCTTCAACATATAAGAGGGGTTGAGGGCTGGACAGAAGGACAGAAAGATGGACAGGCATGTGATACAACAAATGTAAAACATTCGAGCTAGAATCTGGGGGTGGGACGCATGCTCACTGTAGAGTTCTTTCAGCTTTACTGTACAGTTAAAATGTTCATAATGAGATGTTGGAGGAAATAAAAAATAAGCATAAAACACAGTTTGTTTCAGTACTACACTTGGGCAAAGTTAGTTGAGGAGCATAGCAATAAATATGTTGGTTAATATAATTGCCTTACTTAACCAAAAGAATATATGTATGTGTGTGTGTGTGTGTGTGTGTGTGTATATATATATATATATATATATATATATATATATATATATTTAAAATTGGTTGGCTATCAATCATGACTCCCTAAGTTGTATGAGATTCTTTAATGATTGACAGGTAGCTAAGAGCAGAAGCTTGCTGAAATGTGGCATGGGTGGGTAAGGTGTGAGAGAGACAGAGAGGAATGGAAAAATGACCCAACAGGCGATGGTATGCACTTAGATACACACACCCTTGCAAACAGGTAGACAGAAGCCTAATAAGCAAACACACACACACACCCCCCTCTCAGACACACTCACACTCCATGCATCCTTGTTGCTATGGGATACCACTTTCTACCTCAGGTCTGCTGCTGAAAATACATATTGCTAACCTCGTAAAATACATAAAGCTGAAATCACGAACACACTATCCTGATTTATCAAGAATTGGCCACTATAGAAATTTAGAGCTGAAAAGATCCTTGAAAATTGTCTACCCAAAGTCCCTTTCACAGCCACAGAAAGCTTACTTCTGTTGAAAGGGTCGGAGGGGGGTGGGGGAGGCAATGTGCAGCTCCTTGTGGAAAAGGTAAACACAGAGGCATCACCGTGGGAGCCAGGTCCCCAGGTACGTCACATCCTTCTACCAAAACCAGGAGTCTGAGAAGTATGTAATGTTAAAATCCCTAAGTCAATCCAAGCCTTTATCGTGCTGATCCCCAAACTGAAGCCCAGAGAGGTCAATAACTGGCCAGCTACCACACAGAGTCCCAGGGGAGCCGGGGCCTGGGACTTACTACTTGAACTACGTGTTAATAAATGCGTCTGACCCTGACAATAATTGAGCTCTCCAGTGCAGCCTTCTACCTGAGAGCGCACAGGCCCTCCCAGCACTCGTTTTGGATTTGTTTCCTTGTTCTATTTCAGATCAAAGCAGTGTTTCAAGGTAGGCAGTTATTAGGACTATGCAACCAAATGTCTGCTTCGCTTCTGGAGTGAACACAATGACCTGCTCACTCCCCACCCCGGTGCCCAGGCCGCCCACGCCCCACACCCCACTGGGCCTGGTGCCTCCACCAGCAGCGGCCAGTCATTTAGGGCCCCACAGCTGAAACCCAGCCTGGAAAGTAAACACACGGAAGTTTACCCAGTTCCACGTAAGTTACACCCATTTGGTCTCTCCCTTCTTCTTACATTCTTTTACCCACAAAGCAACACTTCAAACTGCAGGAAGAGCTAACTTTGCGACATTTGGACAAACAAACGCAGTCCCTGCAAACAGTGTGACTAGCTCTCATGTGACCTGCTCCCCAGTGTGGTTCTTCTTCTTGGAGCAGGGGCTTCCAGACTCGGACCGCCCTCTGGGCAGGCCCGTGTCCCACCTTTCCTGGGAATCCTTCCCCATGGTGGGAAGCTGCAGCCACGGGAGGCTCAGGAATGAGGCAAATGCTTCAGGAGCACCGCCTGTAGGAAGTGACATATGTTCCCAGGAACGCGCCCGATCCGCACACCCTAAGTGCTCAGGCGAGAGAGCGGCACCTTCCCAGGTTGCCCGCCTGTCTGAAGGGGTCTGCTGGCATCAGCCACAGAAATGGCTTGAAGACCTTACACAGAATATGGAATGACACCACTTTCCTCCCTTGCTGCCTTCTGGCCTGGATGGGACTCTACACAACCCAGGCCAGAGTGGCCATACTGAGCGCTCGCTCTTTCTCCTCTTCTTCCCTCGTTCCTCAGGGCCCTTCGGGGCCTCCTCTTCTGTCTCCCCCCAAGTCCTTCCCAGTTTCGTCTCACAACAGGCTCTTTCTGGAGATTTGCATCTTTTCCCATGGTTTCCAAGACTGCCCTGGTGCCTGTGCACCCGAGTCCTCCGGCCCGCATCTCTCTACAGGTCTAGACATTTCCAACTGCCCTCCAGACGCCAGCCCCTAATGTCCTCAGACGCTCGCAGATCCCAAACTCCAGCGATTATTCTGTCTAATCCAAACCTGCCCCACCTCGTCCTCCTCAAGTCACAAACCTGGGACTGTGCTGGGCTCCTGTTCCCATCCTCCACTCCACCACACATGGTTGTCAGGCACTGGAGAAAGGTCCCATCTGCCTGCCCCATCCACCCCTACTGCCCTGGCTGGCCGTCAGTCAGCTCCCCCTACCCTGTCCCCACAGCCTGCTGAAAGCTCTCTCAGCCAGGCTGAGCACCAGGGCTCTGCGGACACACAGACTCCCGCACTCACACCCAGATCAGAATCCCCATGGGTGGGGCCTGGCAAGATGAAAGCTTTAAGAGTATCCCCTTACGGGTTCTGATGAACAGCCTGGCCTGGGGAGCCTTCATCCTGACCAATTTTCCTGCTCGGGCCTCACCTCTTTGCCAGTCCACCCCTGTCTGCTTCCACCCAAACCACCAGCAGTTTCTAGAACATGCTGATCTTGTCCTTGGCTGCGCACTGAGCCGCCCTCCTCTCCCCACTGGGGAGCAAATTGCTTTGAGCAGTTGCATCAGCTGAAGACTCTCCGCCTCGGTGGCACCTTCCCCGACACCCTCACCTCAGGCAGAGTTGAATGCTTTCTCTGTGGAGCTCTCTCTGTCCTTTCCGCGGGTTTCTGGGTCACTTCCATCTCCCCCACTGACATTTGAACTTTAAGAGCCTTGACCGTGTGCCCTGGAGCCCAATGCAATGGCTTCCCCATGGCCAGCACTCAATAAACATCTACTGAACAAGAATCTGAACTTGTAGTTCAGTTGCACCACTGATATTTCAGTCTTTGTGTCCCCTTTTCAGTCTTCTGAACTGCCCATATGTAACACAGTGGATCCGCCTAATGTCCCAGATACGTGAATACAGAGAAGTCTAAGAGCTGCTTAGAGTATCCAAATGGGAAGTCATTAAACTGAACTTTAACCTTGTTTTAGCCAGGAAACCTGTACTGCTAGTCAAGATACTTCCCTTGACCTTGCACGTCTGAATTTCAGTGAGACCTCTGTAAGATGTCTTGCGAGTTCCTCATGTACAGGTGAAAGTAACAGAGAGTTGAAGGATAACTCGGGAATCTGTGGCTAAAACCAGTCATAACCTGAGTCCCAACCAATGAGCAAGAACAGTTAGGGAACGTCTCTAGAGGCACACCACTGAGCTCCAGGGCCTCGCCCTCCGTTCACCGCTTCCTTTTCTCTTTTTTTAATCCTCACCCAAGAATATATTTATTGGTTTTAGAGAGAAGGAGAAGGACAAGGAGGATAAGGAGGATAAGAAGGATGAGGAGGAGAAGAGAAACATCAATGTGAGAAAGAAACATTAATCACTTGCCTCCTGTACGCGCTCCAACTGGGGCTGAACCTGCAACCTAGGCATGTACCCTGATCAGGGATCCAACCTGCAAGCTTTTGGTGCGTGGGACAATGCTCCCACCAACTGAGCCACCCAACTGGGCTGATCATCACTTTCACCAATATCTTAGATGAAAAAAACTGAATACAAGTCTGTCAAATATCAGATGAAATATTAATTAGCTAAAGATGGTCAAAATTGAAAAATGTTTTGACAAATTGCAGAACACTAAACGACAAGTTGGAAAGTTCAATAGTGATAAATGGAAAGTCCAATAGGTACCAAAATAAAGAGTATTATAATAGCATCAATATTAAAAAACTGTTATTAAGCATTATTGTGTTAGGTATTTTGCTAAGGATTTTAGAGATGATTTTAATCCTTACTGGTAAAACCTAAATCCATTTCACAGGCGTGGAAACCCAGAGAGGTTAAGTAACTTGCACAGTGTCACTGGTTAGTAAGGGGCAGAACGAAGACGTCACCCCAGTCCCCACCTGTAGTGCAAGGAGCACTCTGCTTCAAAAGAGCAGGACCCAGCCATGACAGCTAGCACGGAGGGCCGTACGCGGGGGGTCGCAGCCCCACGGTTTCATGGCACGCACGGCTAAGCAGACCGGATCTAGAAAATGGTGCCGCTGTAAGACAGGTATCAAGGTAGCGAAATCCACCCAGAGGAAGGCGGCCAGGGTGGTGAGGGTCTGGGGTGATGCTTTAGGAGGAAAGGTGCGGTACTGTCACTCTCCTCAAGCTCTCAGTCTCACCCACGTGGCACTCTCAGGGGCTGGCAAGCCCTCTGGGCTTCCTTCATTCTAAATATCTTCCTGTCCTCAACTCCTGCCACCATGGCCTCAGGTCCCTGACTCCTTTCTGAGGCTGTCCCATGCCGGGTGTCTGTCTTACAGCTTCAGTTTCCAGTCCTCCACTGGGCCCCTCCCTTCAGCCTGTGACCGTGCCCAGGGGTCCCCTTTCACCCTCACAGTTCTACTGAAAGAGAAGCAATGCCAAGCACCTCCTAGTGGCCAAATTCAATGACGCTTCCTCAGCCTTTATCCTCCTTGACTTTTCTGCAGCTATAGAACTAATGACTGCCCAGTCTTCCATTATTGGTACATTTGGCCTCCTTCCTTCGTTTGGAAGGAAGACCATATAGAAACATATATATTATATGTTTATGATCACACGGCATATATAATTTTTGTGCTCTCACTTTTTATGTAACAAGCATTTTCCCCATATTGTAATGAACTCTTAAGTAGCATTTTTAATAGCTTCATACTACTCTATCCTGTGGGTCTTCTATAATTCACAAAATTCTACCCCTTTTTCTGGACAATGGGCCCATTTGTTATTAGAAGGAACAATATAATAAACAAACAGATGGCAGGGGAGACAGCTGTGAAGTGGACGGACTTCCCACCAGTCCTCTGCGTGGGGGGAAAGGCCAGACCTCTCAAAGAGGAGGAGGAGGATAAAGCAAATGATCTAAGGTGGTGGTCCTGGGAGGGGTTAAGAACACAGGCTTTTAATCCTGGCTCTGTCACTTCTGTGGAACCTCAGGCAACTCAACCTGAGCCATTTGTAAAACTGGGATAACAACAGAGCATTGGTTATTCAGGTCAAGTGGAAGAAGGCACCTAAAGTTCTGAGGATGCCATCTGGCACGTGAGAAGTCCTCAGTGACTGTGAGACAGAAGTAACCATCCACAACATCATCTTCACGCCCATAGCTTTTCGGAAAGCAGAAAAGCTCACTCACTTGTGCACACACTTATCAAACACGTACTGAGCCCCCAGTGCTCCCTGTTCTACAGACACTCTTGGTCAACAGCGGGGATAGAGAGCTAATGAGCTGTTACCAATCATTTTGAAGGTGCCCAGTTGCAGGGCAAAGATTTCTCAGAAGAGGCACTGCTCAAATTGAATTTGGAAGGTGTAGGTATGGGTGAGCAAAGCAGATACAGAGACAGGCATTTGAAGCAGAGGGAGCACTGTGTGCGAAGCATCAGAATGCATTTAGGGACAGCAAGAAGTATGGTGGAGCATGAGCCAAGGTAGGAGCTGTTGGACAGGGGGCCGGGAGACGATGCAGAAAGGCAGGACCTATGCTGAGCATGATGGACCCTCCAGAGGGGTTCAAGTAGAGAATGGTCGGTCTGGTTTTTCTTAGAGAGATTTCAAAGAGTGGAACTGCTGGGTCAAATGCTCTGGACATTTCTAAACCATGTTGCTGTGTTGCTTTTGAAAAGAGATGGGTCATTTCACACAGTCCCCCAACCCTGCAGCAACTGCAGCTCTCACCACACTTCCTCCCAGGAGTCCCCTGCTCTTGGAACCTCTCTTCCTGTGGTTCCTGACGCCACTCTCCTGTCTCCTCCTCCCTGCAATGGCTCTGTGGCAGGCCCTCTGCTTTTCCTCCCTCCCTGATCAGATGCTGTCCCCAGTGTCCTGTCCCCGCCCTCTTCTCTCCCTTGGCGACATCTTCACTGCCTCCACCTCTGGGCAGAAGACCCCAGGTCCATCCTCTACACAAACCAGCAACCACCTGAGCACCACCCCTCGAAAGCCACCCCCCCCCCCGCATCCCTTCATCCCCTGTAGGTATTTTCCTCATGACTTTCCAAAGAAACATCTCCTCCTCCTGATGTCCCTAATTGTGTCAGTGGCACCACCGTCCTCTCAGTCATCCAGATGCTCTATGTCACCCTTGGCTCGTCCCTTTCCCCCACAAACCCCAGTCCAGTCTCCCATTCTCACCTGTCCCACCCTCCATTTCCAGGGCCGCAGCCACAGTTCTCTCCAGGGCAGCTACGATGACTCGACAAATCAGCAACCTGACCGCAGCTTCTCTCCCAGGGGCTCAGAGTCCCATGCGCTCTGCTGGCACACCTGACTTCCGAAAACTTGATCCTGTCGTCCTCCACTTAAAACCTTCACAGAGTATAAAGCCCTGACCTACCTCTGGCTGCCATGACCTCCCCTTCTCAGCTCTGTGGCCCAGCACACTCCTCCATGCCTTCTACGCCTCAGCAGACTGAATTATGTGACATTTCTTATTTCTCACTAATCAGAAAACTCCTTGAGAGGCAAGACTATCACTTAAAAAAAAACCCAAAACTTTCTAACCTCCCCCAAGCATAAAGTTTTATGTACGTAAGGAAGAGATTACACAGGGCAGGTAACAGCTGTGTCAAGAGGGGGACTGGGCAGCCTCACGGTCACGGGACAGTCGTGGCTGTCACCCAGAAGCTGGCTGCCGCACAGGGATCCCGAGTGGCAGCCCACCCGCCACCCCACTGCAGGACCACTGTTTGCCTGGGTGCAGAAAGGGGTTTCAGTTTGTTTTAAAGCACTGTGTGGCGAAGACTGTGGAATGGGGATTCGTGTGGCTACGGGTCTCCAGTCACAAACTTTGACTTGGGCCAATCCTGCGTGCTGACAACTCAGGACAATCGGCTGGATCTTGGGACTTGGGAGAGTGGGGTGGGGTTGGGGGGCATGGTCAGGAAGCAAAGGGAGAGGGTTTAGATTTTGTCTAAGAAAGAAATCTTTGGTTTCACTTACATGTGGACTCTAAACAGCAATATAAATGAACAAACAAAACAGAAACAGACTCACAGATACAGAGAACGGACTGGTGGTTGCCAGAGGGGAGGGGGGTTGGGGGACTGGGTGAAAAAGGTGAAGGGCTTAAGAAGTGCAGACTGGTAGAGACAGAATAGTCGCGGGGATGTAAAGTACAGCATAGGGAATATAGTCCATAATAATGTAATGACCACGTATAGGGCCAGGTGGGTACTGGAAGTATTGGGGGATCACTTTGTAATGCATAGATTGTCTAATCACTATGCTGTACACCAAGAACATAATATTAATACAAAATAATACTGACTGTCAACTGTAATTGAAGAAAAATTTAGTTTTTAAAAAGCGAAGTGTGTGATGATATGGAAAAGGATAGTAAAGAATGTATGAAAAATACAATTATTCCTTCTTTGAAAATGTACGCAATTTGTAGGTTTTTTTCCTCCCCTGGGGAGACAGGAATAGGGTAGTGAGAGGAGTGTGGGAAAAGAAATAAATTAGTAGATGCTCAATAAATATTTGTTGAGTATATTAAAAAAAAGGAAAGGCATCTTTAACAAAGCAAGCTCTCAAAAACCCAAACAGTCCGCTACGCAAACGGGGAAGCATCCCACCTCTGGCACTGACGAGGCGGGGGGCTGGCCGACCCCCTGGAAGGAAGGTGGCAGCCTGCCCACTCATGTGCCACCCGGACACAACATAGGTGCTGACAGCCGTCGAGGCTCCCCCTGGCTCTGGGACTCTCAGATGCTCTGTCCATTCAAGCTGATCGCTAGAAAACGCTTCCACATCAGCTTTCTTACATTGTGCCTGGAACTGAGTCAGTGTTTAATATGCAGGGTGAGCAAAAGTAGGTTTGCATTGTAATACAAATAAACGACACAGTAAGTGCTGAAGAATATAAGAACAGATTGTGTTTTGTGTAGTCACAGCTTTTTAAAGCCTGCTTTTGCCAGCCCTTGCGTATCCGTGGCATCAGGCACTCAGTGACGGGGTGCTCAAATGCGTGTGTTTGTTCTGGGTTGAGGGTGGACTGTTACTTAAAATGGGTTAATCAGAAGTTTCCTCTGTCCTCCAAAGTATCTTCCAAGAATGGTTTTGTTCAAGAACTTTTTTTTTTTTTTTTTTTTTTTTTACCTCCAGTCAATTGAAGACCAAAGAGGCACTGTTGGGTACCTGGTGGCTCATATTCTCATTGGTAAACTATCCTGGAACAGAGGCGATTCACACCTTCCATTTAGAACTCTCAGTATCGGAAATAAATGCATTGAAGAGGAAAATACCATTTGGTTGATTTGAATTCATACGGGTACTAATTAAACAAAGTAGAAGATGGAAGTTTGTTTAAACCATTGAAATATTTATTTACAACTACTGTCAACATCTACAGCAGAAGTGCCTTTACCTATGAAGGTAGGGCCCGAGTCAGGAAATGGGTGGATTCCGGTCTCATCGGTTTGAATATGGGTGTAGGAGGACCTGGCTTTACGGCTGTTCAAATGGACTTTTCCCAAAAGGGCAAACACTTTCACACTTTTTAATTCAAAGTATTAACCAAGGTCATCTCGGAACGTTCTGGATGCTGAAGGGGAATGTTGCCTTTCCTACCTAGAGGGGTGGAGCCGTCTGCCCCCAAGGAAGATGAGGTTTCGGAGGAATGCTCTCCAATGGTTCCTGGAGTTAAACTGTAAATGTTAAGTGAAGAGCTTGTGACTACACGTCAGGGGCCCTCAACTTCTAGCGGGGAGGCCTGGGTGACAGGTCCAGGCAGCTGCAGCTTTGGAATCAAACGAACTTAAACGCCCGAACAAGCATTTTGAAGACCCACTAATTCTAGAAAGCAGCCTGAATCGTGCGGTCCTAAATTTCTGAGCCAAGCTGTTCAAAGGGCTGCCAGGAGGGTCGGGGAGATTACGGATGCGATTACTCGCCCACGTCTGAGATTTCTACATTCCCGCAGGCAACCCCGATTCCACTTGTGGCTTGGAAGGAGGGGGCCAAGGCGCACGGGAGACGGGGCCTAAGGCGCGACCCCTGGAAGCTCAGGCCCGGAGAGGCACTCGGTCTCCCATCCCGAGGGGACTGAGGCTCCCGGGGGCGCCTTTGCCACGGACATGGACCCGAGCCCGCGCTGCCGGCCCCCGGTTCCCGGGCCCTGCACGCCCGTCTCCCCGCAGCGAGCGCGCCAGGTGCACAGGTGTGGCCCGGACACAGGTGCAGTCAGCGTTAGCGCCGGGCCGGCTCCCCTCCCGCGCGCCCTCCCTCGGGTCTGGCCACCTGGCCTACCTTCGTGTACAGCGCGGCCACCGCCATGGGCGAAAGAGCCGGGGCAGCTCGGGGGCCGCGACGGGGCGAGGCTGGGGGCCTGGGCCCGCGGCGTGGAGGCTCCGGGGCGGGCAACCGCGCGCAGGAGGCGCGTCCAGGGCGCTGGGCCACCTGCGGGGAAGTTTTCCAGGGATCCACAGACTTTCCCGGGGGCGGGCGGCCCGGGAGGAGACAGGCGCGGATTGGTCGCTCCCGGCCCGGCCTGGCCAGTCCCCGCCGCGATTGGCGGGGGGCGGAGCGGGGCGCGACCCTCCTCGGGGTGAAGCGTCTGCGGTGAAGGGGCCCCCAGGCCCCAGAACCCGCGGGAGCGGGATGCACTGACTCTCCCGGGAGGAAACAGGTGTGTTCTGAGAGCTGTCCCGGCCCAAGTGTCCGCTCCCTGAAGTCGCAGCGTCTTTACTGGAAAGAACAGAGGGATATGGCCATTTCCATAGAAAATCCAAGAGAATCAACAAACTATTAGCACTTGTGAGGGTTCAGCCAGGTGACCATATTCAAAATCAAATACGAGTAACTTTCCTTTATATCAACAAAAACCCTTGAGAAAATACGATAAAAAGTAAAATAGGAAAATAAGATATTTACAATATCAACGACAATACAAAGCGTCCAGAAATTACACTAACAAAAATGCACTTGGCCTTTGTGGAGAAAATGTTTAAATTTCTCTTCAGGGGAGTAAAAGGCCTGAGTGATACATGTCATTTTCAAGGATGGGAATATTTAATATGGTACAGGTGTCAACTCTACCAAAGTTAATAACATATAAGCCTAATATAAATGGAATAAAAATCTTAGCAGGACTTTTGGAAAACTGAACAATATTATTTATGGAATGAAGTCCCATTTTGGTTAAGCACCAGCCCTCTGGAAAGTCTGTGGATTGTTGGAAAACTTCTCCTGCAAGATGGTTCAGCAACGTTTTGTACTCTTAAATGTATATAAATCTAGCACTTCTGCTATTAAATTGATTCCTGGGCATATTATTCTTTTTTATGTTACTATGAATGTACATAAATGTTTTCTTAATTTCATTTTCCAATTGTTTATTGCTAGTATAAATAGAATTTATTTTTGTATATTGATCTTATATCTTCTGAGCTTTTCTGAATTCATTTATTAGATCAAGTAAATTTTTTTGTGTGTGGATTCCTTACAATATTCCACACAATAATCATTTGCAAATAAACTCATTTTTAAACTTTCCTTTCAATCTAGGGTGCTATTATTTAATTTTCTGGTGCCGACTTCTGTGGCGAGAACCATCAGCAGGCTGCAGAACTGCAGGGGCAGGAACAGCCAGACATCCTTCCCTGCTTCTCAGTTTTAGGGGGAAAGCACTCAGGTTTGGTTTTCTGGGTTTTTTTCCCATTAATTATAAGGTTACCATGTTTTTTTTTTCCCCAAACATGAAGGAGTTTGTTATGTTGGGGCTTTTTGTTTTTCAATCTTGAATGGGATTGATGTATCTTTTTCCCTTCCATTTTCTCAACCTATATGTGTTTTTGAACCTATAGACAGTAGGTCTTTTTATAAAAAAAATTCAGTTTGATCATCTCTGATTCCAGTACAAGTGTTTAATCCACTCACATTTATGTAATCATTGATTTATGATTTACTTTGTTTTCTATATGGCTGGTGATATTTTTTTGTTACTCTGTTTCTCCTTTACTGACATTTTTGGGGATAGTGTGGACCATTTTAATTCCTACCTTTAAAAAAACTATATTCCTTAATTTTAATGGTTCCTCTAGGAATTAAATTATGCACCTGAATTCATCACAGATACTTCAGTTTAATACAGTATTAATTTCCTACAGCTGTTGTAACAAAGTAGCACAAACTGGGTGGCTTAAAACAACGGAAATGTGCTCTCTCGCAGTTCTGAGATCACTACTCTTACTTCTTAGTGTGGGGTTTCGCTGAGCTCGCTCCGCTGGGATCAAGTGAGCCCTCCAAAGGCACAGCTGCTAGTTGTCACACCTCGCCCACTTCTGGCAGAACTACCTGGCCACCTGATGTGGGGGAGGGGAGAATCATGGGAGCAGCCCCAGGCAACAAAGCCAGACTCCCGTTGTTCTTACCCAGAATTCAGTGGTTTTTCATGGATAACCACTACTGATTTGTCGTGTACTGGTGGTCCATTTACAGAGCCCTAAAATTGTTGTTCTCGATTCTTTTGTCCAGTGTTGTGCTTGCTTTTTGGAGGAGAGAATTTGTTGAGCTCCTTCCTCAGTCTGCCATACCAGATGTCAAAATCTATTTAAATAAATTATTGTAATATAATTCTTATACCATACATGTCACCCATTTAAAGTATCAACTCAAGGATCTGTTAACAAGCATCTACTGTAACTACTGATGACTGTGGAAGACTGTACATAATACAGAAATCAGAGAAGGCACCTACGACATTGTGCATAAGAGCAGATACAAAACTACAAGTCAAGCGGTAGCCATGAAGAAAACCGGACGGGAAAGTGAAGAGGAAGAGATCCCTAGCACTGCAATTCGGGAGACTGCTCTATTAAAAGAACTTTGCCATCCAAACAGAGTCAGTCTTCAAGATGTGCTCATGCAGAGCTCCGGTCATATCTCATCTCTGAACACCTTTCCATGGATCCCAAGAAATACTTGGATTCTGTCCCTTCGGATCAGTTCATAGATTCTTCACTTGTTAAGAGTCATTTGTACCAAATCCTATGAAGGATTGTTTTGTCACTTAAGAAGAGCTCTACACAGAGACTTAAAACCTCAGAATCTATTGATTGGTGACAAAGGAACAATTAAACTGGCTACTTTTGGCCTTGCCAGAGCTTTTGGAACACCTATTCGAGTGTATACACGGGAGGTCTGAACCCTTGGTGTAGATCTCCTGAAGTATTGCTGGGGGTCAGCTCACTATTTGACTCCACTTGACATTTGGAGTGTAGGCACTGTGTTTGTGGAGTTAGGAACTAAGAAACCACTTTTCCATGGGGATTCAGCAATTGATCAACTCTTTAGAATTTTCAGAGCATCGGGTACCCCCAAGTGAAGCGTGGCCAGAGTGGAATCTTTACAGGGCTATAAAAGAATACATTCCCCAAGTGGAAGCCAGGAAGCCTAGCACTCCATGTCAAAAACTTGCATGGGAATGACTTGAATCTGCTCTAGAAAATGTTAGTCTATGATCCTGCCAAACAAATTTTTGGCAAAATGGCATTGAATCATCCATATTTTAATGATTTGGATAACCAGATTAAGAAGATGTAGCTTTCTGAGTTTCCACATGTGGTATTGAGAACAGATAATTATATCTTTACTGTCAACTTTATTTTTGTCTTGTGTTTTTTGTTTTCTTTGTAAAACTTACGCTATACTTCATCTTCTAACTTAAAAATGTAAATTATTCTATATGAATTTAAATAATTCTGTATATGCATGTAGACTTCACTGTAACAACTATTTGTTACTATAATAAAACTACGAATCTAAAAAATAATAAAGTATACAACTTGGTGGTTTTTAATATATCCACAGGCATGTTAGACTATCACCACAGTCGATTTTAAAACACTGTCGTCATCTCGAGAAGAAACTCCAGTGCTCCCTGGGCATCACTCCCTCGCCCCTCGTCACCCTCTACTGCTAAGTGGTAGGCAAGCAACCACTTACCTAATCTATGTCATCGCTGTCTTTTTCTTAATTAGCCTGGCTGGAGGCTTATCAACTTTTTGTTTATCTTTCCAAAGAACCAGGTTTTGGTTTCATTGATTTTCTCTGTTGATTTCCTGTCCTCAAGTTCACCGATTTCTGCTGTAATTTTTATTTCTTCTATCCTTCTTTCTTTGCATTTAATTTCCTCTCTCCCCCTTTCTAGTCTCCTAGAGTAGAAAGACAGACAGCTGACGTTAGGGCTTTTCCCCCTAGCTCACGGATTTCGTGCTGGGCATTTCCCTCGAAGCATTGCCTTCACTGCATGTCACAACTTTTGATGAGTTCTATTTTCATTTTCACTTAGTTCAAAGTATTTGAAAATTTCTTTTGAGATTTCTTCTTTGACCCATGTGGTTTTTAGAAGTGTGTGGTTTAATCTCCAAGTATTTGGGGATTTTTCAGCTATTTCCCTTTCATTGATTTCTAGTTTAATTCTGTTGTCATCCGAGAGCATACATTACAGGATTTCTATTCTTTAATTTTAAAGCATGTTTTTCAGCCCAGAATGTGGCCTATGTTGGTGTATATTCCATGTGCTGTGGGTTTATTGATAAGACATAAACAAAAATCTGTTATATCCATACCTTTATTTGAACAATTTTCTATAATAGCTAGGAGAATACAGCATTAATAATGCACACTAAGTACAACATTAGACAACTACAAAGCTTAAATGTCAATCTGATGTTGTTTTGGTTTTCATCAGCACTAGTTGATAACTTTTGTTGATATGAGGTGAATTATTAACTTATTTTTAAAAACTCCATGTGAGATATGCTGGGATGGGTTCTATTTAAAACTGGAGTTGGTTGATAATGCCTTTCATTTTTCAGTACTTTTGCTTCCTTTTAATGGACGAATATTGTACCTAAGAACTTTTAAAAGATGAGCTGTAGTCTGTTTTTCTGTGTAGCTCAAAATAGAATTCCTTTTCCAGGTCCAACAAGAAAAACTATTTGGAGAATTGCAATGTTCCATTTCATTTTAGTTAAAAAGCATATCCATCTCACAGTAAATTAACAATTAAAGTTAATAATGAAAATACAGTGTTAAATGTCATGAGCTCATTTCTATGCAACACTGTTAGAGCAATTTAAATTTCCAAGACACAAAAAAGTCAACGTTACTTCTAGGATTCCACAAAAATACGTAACTAAGAATCATAAATTACAATATACATATCCACATTTAAAGGGAAAAAATCAGCATTTGTTGGAAAAAAATTAAATGGCTCAAATGATTTAGAAAGCCTGAAATGTAGTCTAAAATTTTACAACATATGGTAACAATAAGATATTTGAAAAATGCATAAAAATGTACTGACCTACCAAGCACTGAATTATACATTCCAGTTTCAACTCAAAAACATTTTTCTTTCAAATATTTCAGGCAATATTACAGTATTAAAAAAGTCACTTTCAGATATTTATGACTCCAATAACACTCATTAAATTAAGCTAATGAACATTTTAGCTAGACCAAATTATACAATAAAAAAGGTATAAAATGCATTTTGGCAGATATGTTACCTAGTACTTTTCAGTTCCTGATCTACTGAAAATCCACTAACTCCAGGTTGATTTGATTTAGGGTAATACAGTGGATTAGAATTCAGAGCACTCTTTCTTGTTTTCAATCTTTTATTGTACCAGTTTCTTAAAAATTTTTTTAAAGAATGTCCATGAAAAGTTTTACAGTTATACTCTTTACCTTCATTAAGAAAAGGTCAGTGGAAAACAAGCCATTTAAATATTACCCAGACTCTAACATCTCTGTATTTCTTCCACAGGTTCATCTGCTTCCTGTGACACAGAGCCCACTGAACTCGGGAACACTTTCTAAGCCCACATTTCACTGGCTCTGAGACCACTGCTGCTCAGAGTTCTAATACTTGTTTAGAACTAGCAGAAAAGAAAGGACAAAGTAAGAGGTCGGGGAGGATCATGCAGACTGGGGAGAAAGGAATTAGTGGTTGGAGGCCACACCCAACCAAAACCCTCACAAAACCTTGAGAAACAGGGCTTGATATTCTCTCCAGGCAATATGTCCCCTTACAGAGGAAAAGTTGCAGAGAACTTAAGGCAGCTCCAGGAGGGAAGGGAGCAGGGGTTAAGGCGGCCCTCACAGCACAGCCTGAGAAGAAATTACAATGCACTTATTCATGAGCAGAGGCCACGGCAATACACAGCCTCTCTAACACGCATGCACACAGCACACCTCCTAGCTCCACAGTGAACACTGGCAGCATGCACACACAGCGATGTTCAAACAGCCCTGGCTGGCAGAGCGGGGTGTATTGAGAGTGACCTTCCTCTTCACTTTTGAGAGGCGTTCACTGCTTTCCATCAGGCAGAGACAGCCTGCTACTAATTAATGACCTAAGCACAGAGTATTGCACCCTCCAAGGGAGCACTGATTCACTACAAAAGTCAAACCTAGTCATAGCAGGTAACTATGACAGAAAGAAAACTACCGGGCTCTAGGCTCTTCATCTCATTAGCACAAAGAGCTACTGGTCGGTATTGCTCACTGCTCAGTTCCCATACACCAGCTGCTAACTCTGATAAAGAGAAGGAGCGCCTCTTGCCGATCCGGTCACCCCACAGGTACCAAGGGGAACAGATGTAACCTCAGGACTCGTTCAAGTGTCCTCATTGCGCCCGCCCACACTGCCACTGCTGCACATGGGAAGGCAGTTCAGCTGGAGGGCTGCGGGACCGCTGGCAGTCTGACTTTACCTCTCTCTCAAATATCATCAGCAGATGAGTGTGGCTACAGTTTCTACCTTCCAGTGCTGCTGTGAGGAGACAGTGAGGTAACAGAGAGAGCGCACTGAAGTAAAGCATAGCCAATGCACCGTACTGTTCTGCGCAGCTTTCAACAGGAGAATTTAAGGGTCAAACAGTAATTTTTGCTTTCTGTTTTATCCTGAATAGTTGAAGTTACCCAGAGGATACTTGACTGTGCTTCCTGGGGAACTCTATGAACTGGTGACTCTGTGTGTGAGTGTTTTATGGGAGGGGAGGGACAGAGAGAGAAACACTGGGTGAGATCTTCTCAGGACGGTGGCAGGTGTCCCTTTACCTAGGGTCACCAGGAAAGTAATCTCTCACAATAATCACTGTGCTGAAATTCTAATAAAATAAAGAATTTTCATAGCCTCTCCCAGTTATTAAAAGATTTGATCTACATTATCTATAATTACTCAGAAAAAGCCAACTCTAAATTATTCATTAAAATAAAGCAAATCATACTAATTCAAATCCCCAAAGCTCCTTTTAATTGGCTTTGGAATATATACATTTGCACTTCTGCTCCTACAAAAGAAGTGTCAGGCATGTGGGGATTATTCAAAACTTCCAAAGGAATTGTGAAGCCACATTCATGGACTTTATGCCACATTCATCTTCCCCCATCTTCACAGTTAACTCTCAGGCAGATCAAAGCCTTAACCAAAGAAAAGTAATAAGGGAAACTGCTTCTAATTTTTCAACTTCGCATTCCAAGGTGGGAGCGGCATCTGCAGGTAAGGAGAGTGGGGTGCAGAGTATTCCGAAGGGGCTACTAAGACAACGAGGGACTGCTGTTTTAGGATCTTTCTTTGAATTCCTATTGTGTTGTGTCAGAGAGGAATTATAAAAAAGTAAATTAGTGAAAATGTTGAAGAATGTACTACAGAGAAAAAAGAAGAAGAAATTGTACTAAGACTGGCCCGAAGGGAAGCCACCAAGTGGCGGTGGGGGGCACAGCTGAGGACTGCCCCCACCCACTGATTGCACGCAGTCCGATCAGGCTGGTGATGGGACGCAGAGTTTGCAGGAGGGGAGGGGAAGAGCGAACAGATAAATGGGTGGGTGAAAGGCTGCTGGAGGTGTGTTTGAAGCTGCAAGAGAAAGTGTGGATGGACAGAAGGAAGGGGGAGCAGACCTCAAAGTAGCCAAAGGATTCCGAGAGTCAGCAGAATATTGCTGCATCCTCAGGTAGCACACAGGCTCATTACCAGGCTGTGTGGGTTCCCTGGTGGCAGGGTGCTCTTCTTATGACTAAGTATCTTTAGGCTGCTAAGAGAAGTTAATCCAGACCCCTGTCTGGGGTTCCACGCAGGGCTCGGAGGAGGCTGCAGCCCTGGAACAGCAGAACCTTTGTGTGGCCATCCCTGAACAGAGACTCTGGCCCAGGGGAGGAACAGGCTGCGGCACTTTCCAGCAGAAAGACAGCACTCAGGAGAGAGACAAAGGCCCAGATTAGAGACGCTTCAGTACACGAGTTGTCTGGGGGTAAGAGAAAGAGCTGCGGTGGCAGTGGGAGCCCCAGAGGGACCCTGAAAACCTGACGAGACTGAGGGTGTGCATGGGACAGGTGACACAGCACTGAGCTGGGAGGGCCAGGAGGTTTCCGGGCCAGAGGTGGACAGTGTACACCATGGAGGCACTGTCTGTTTAAGCATTTCCGCACCCAAGTCCCATCCATGCTCTTAAACTATGACACATTCCGCACTAACCAAATGGTTATGAGTTCATTGAAAACCACATTGACAAACCTGGCAAATTGAGAGAACCTGAATGAATTAGTAGTGTTTGGGTTGGTTTTGCAAATAAATAAATGTATACAAACTGAATACAGCAGTATGTGACAATAAAAATTACCTAAATGTAACTTTCTAAAAGCAAGGACGTAAATCATGTGCACTAAAGAAGGCTATAGCTTCACAGATTTGTGATACTACATTTTATTTATCCCTCAGACTTAACAGGCACCCAATGCTGGTCTTCGCATAAACACACTGAGGAACTGCAGCTTGTTTCTCTAGGAACCAAGTGCAGAGAGGAGAGAATGTTAGACATGGAAGGGACCTTAGGACTCAGCTGTCCAGCCCTCTTATTGTGTAAAAGAGGAATGTGAGGCCCAAATAAGTTAACAGACGATATTTATCTTTTAATAACAATCTTTATCATTGATTCGAAATTGTTTGACTTCCATTGATAATATTGCACATATTTTAATAAAATGTCACTTTTATAAACCATCTAGGAGTTAAATTATATAAATCTAGGATTGTAATGCAGAACCAGAGTTTCTAATGGATTTGCTTTTGCACAACCTGAAAGATTTATTGTATCAGATATCTAAGAAAAAATGCAGAATACGTTTAATTGGAGTTTCAGAATGAAAACATAGAATCTGGGTCTTACTGAGCCAAATCCTCTGTAAAATTCAGCAATCTTCTTCTATTTCTTATCTAAGTCGAAGTATTTCTAACCTGATGGATGCTTTTTTAAAGTATCTAGTAGTACTGAGAACATGTATAGAAGTTGTAAGCCTAAAAAAAATGGAATCATAATTATTTATTATACAACTTCTTTTGCATAATTTATAGGATAATTAAAGTTTTTAAGACCTGAATCAGGAATACGTTGACAATGCTCTCTAGATAGTGATTGAGACAAATTCTTAATAAATTAAGAAGAAAGAAAACCTGTCAAGGCTGAATATATGCACTGCAGGAGTCAGCTCTGGGAACTAAAAATAAGTCACTTCACAGAACACTGCACCCCGCTGCGATACCCACTCAGGGAAAAACCACGAGCTCATCGGTGCGATGCGTCCTGAAACAATCATGACAGCAACAGTTGTCATCCTGTCTATTCCCACCCCGAGATGTCTAATATTTATCACTACGTGACTTTCCAGTGTCCGCTACACGTGCAGGGGCATCTGTAGATATTTGCACACAATCCAGTTAAAACTGTGATCTGATTGAATTGTAAACAGAATTGATAAACAAGAAGCTTATTGTTGTAGTGCCTAACAAGAATATCACTTACATTTTAAAGAACACAGTACGTAGCAGCAATTTAAAATGCTCGAGAAGCTACAGTACAAATGGACTTCTATGCTATATAGCAAACCAGCATTCTTTTTACACCTCTACGTCATAATGACACATATAAGAGAGTTACTTGACTAACTACTATACATATTGCCAGTTTATTTCTTGGATCCAGTTTGACAACATCAACATTGATTCCTAAACTGATATGATATGTACTCAATAGCGATTTTTCTTCTGGTTATCACAGAGGGGGGTTTCTGGTGGTACCTTGCTAACATCAGCTCATATCTAGAATTTATAGGTTTTTTTATACCATTTAGATGCAGTGCTAAAGATTTAAAATAAATGCTAGCAGCTGAAGACACATTTTTTCCTTCCTTCTGCCATTCACCTGCACGTAAACTTGGGATGCCTAACTGGTCACCGGGGAGTGTTGCTACAAAGGAGCGTAACTTTCTTTCCAAGGTGATACAAATTAATGACCTCTTGTTTGGAAGTTGATCACTGCATTTTCTTTACAAATGTGTTTTCAGTAGCTCACTGGAAATAATGGGTTCTTATTTCAGGCAAGAAATGTATTGTCACTGTTTGCCTTGACATCACTTTCAGACTCGGGATATGAACCCCAGGCCGAGGCTGGCTGGAATCTGTATGGTTTCTAGAGCGAGGGAGGATGGGTTAAAAGGAAAGGTGACAGGAAAGATGTGTTTAGCATCCATGAGCAGCTGAGGAGAGTCTTTCCTGTCTCGTAAACGCATCTGGAAAATTAAAAAAAACAAAAAACCAGAACATCAATTCTTTGGATCTATAAAGAAATTTTTCTTCTGCCACAAAACCTACCAAAAACTCCCCAACTAATGAAGAATGTTTAATTTGCTTTATAATCACTTAATTTTCAACCTGGCTGGTGTGGCTCAGTGGAATGAGTGCTGGCCTGCAAACCAAAGGGTCGCCGGTTCGATCCCTGGTCAGGCAGGGCACATGCCTGAGTTGCAGGCCAGGTCCCCAGTTGGGGGCGTGCAACAGGCAACCGATGGATGTATCTCTCACACATTGGTGTTTCTCTCCTTCTCTTCTTCCCTCCCTTCCCCTCTAAATAAATAAAACCTTTAAAAAAATCACTTTGATTTCCTCAGATGTTGTTATAAAAAAAACTTAATCCACTGTAAAAATAAGATAAAATAATATAATTTAAAAAATATTATCCTTCAACAAACTGTAAAATTTATATTCAAAATACTGTGTTGGTGAGTCAAAGAAAAGGAGCTGGGAGGTCTCACCTGTATAGTACGAATAAATGACACGGAGACTCTTTCTTCAAACTCATTCACTGGCGTGTACAAATTCAACACTTTGACAATCTGTGAGAAATAAAGTGATCAAAGTTGTCAGCGTATTTTCAAGCATGCACCGGGTGCTTATGACCTGGAAACTACCAGGTCTGTGCAAGCAGTTTCAGTTCTGCCAGGGCTGGGGCTGGACCAGAGGGAAATGGTCCAAAGACACGCGTACCTTTACTATTTGAATTTTTATAACAAAAATGTATTCATCTTTGTACATTTTAAGAAGCAATGTCAAATTTGGAAAAATATTCAAACTATACAAAAGAGCACAACATGAAAAGTAAAAGTGCCCCAACTCCCCTTCTCCCAATCTCCCCAAGTGCCTGTTTTTGCCAGCGTCCCTGTTGTCTATTGAGCTACTCTGCACGCACACTTCACGTGTAATCTGTGTATGGTGTCCATGCTATGACGAGACGTGCGACGAACATTACAAAAGTCCAAGAGCAGGCATGGAAATACGTGGCAAATGGAAAACGGGCATGTGGACACCTGTGCCTTCCCTCCCACCGCTGCCACTGTCCCCAGTGTCCTCCCTTCTCCTCTGCTCACTCCTTAAAGTCAATGCCCTGCTTGATGGGACCTTCTCTGAACAGTCGGTTATCGCCCCTCAGCACCTCTGTGGACGTCTTAATACTGAACTTGCTAGACTCTCTTACAGTGGCATCGGCTGGGTACATCCGTCTTCCCCACTAAACTTGAAGTTCTTTTTAAGCAGGGATTGTTCCTTATTTATTAAAGTATTTCCCCCAGCAACAAGTATGGTCCCTTGAGATAAGCACTCAATTCGTCGGTTAGTGAATGCAAGAAACAAGAATTATTTGTCTTAAAGTAGAGAAATCTAAAGAATCATTTCATTATAAAATAGCATGGAAAACCACTTTTTGGAATACAAGCTCCATAGCAGGTCTAGAAGGTCTGCCCCACTAGAGCAGGGGCTTTATTTTGCTCGTGGTTGTGTCTCGGTGCCTGGGACATTACACACAACCCTGCAGGCACTCAACGAACACTGCCTGAATGCTGAATGTGGATGACTGTGACTAGGGCTGACATGTGTTACTTTCTGGTAAAATCCTCCTTTGAGATCTACGTACATAGATATCTTCTCTGATGCAGATGAAGGCAGCTCAGAGACAAGAGCAATAGCGAGAAGACTTCTGTATTTACCCAAAGAGTGGCTGTGATGAGTGCTAAATGATCTCCCAGCAGGGAAAGTTGCTGTACCTGGGCAGTGGTTAAAGCATTGCACATGGAACAGATGGCTTCGGCGTCATCATCTGTTTTCTTCTTCACCTGCAGGAGCTGAGCAGCCTGAATGAGAGGTTCCAGGGTTTCTTTAGCCCCACTGTTCATCAGATTCTTGTCACGCAGCCACTCTTCCAGTTGACTGACATTGTACCTACGCCGGGAGATTGAGAATACACCTTTACTGAATGTTGTCATAAATGTCTTGATTTTTTTGTGTGTGGCTTTGTCAGGAATTTCAGTTCAAGTGACAAGCAGTAATCTTGTTCAGTTTTCTTAATCTTATCAGCTATACTTAAAAATTATCATTATAAAAAGTCACGAGGTTTATAATCATAATTATATAACAGTAAAAGACTAGAGAATATAATTATCTTTAATGCAAGATAGAAAAGTGGCCATTACAGCAAAAGTTATGAAATAAGATGTGCTAAAAGATAAAAATGGAACACATTATACGGCTGTGCCCTTATTACGCAGTGGACCCGAAAACACTTTGTATGTTCTCTCACAATGTTAGGTGTGAGAATTGATAATCCTTTACTCTCTCTCTTACGTCCAGCTGAATAACAAAATCCTGCCACACAGATGTTGTGCTCCAGCCCTCTTGCTGGGACAGCCTGGGTGATGGGGACAGTGGCCTGAAGAAGCTCAGGGACAGAGGAAGAGAAAGGTAAGTGGGGACCATTGGAAGAGACAAAGTCCCCAAGAAGCTACACAGATGCTGAGGTATCGGGGCTGGCCAACCAAGTAACAGTGGTTCTTAAAATAAAATAAAATGAGGTGAACGGACACACAATCAGAATGTAATAATCAGGAAAACAGGAGGAATTATATTATGGCAGGTGCTTCAAATATATAAACAAAGGTCACGGAAGAAGAAACTCCACTATCTGGATGTGAGGTGTTAATGCTAACCACAGTGGGTGTGGGTCAGAATGGAAAATCTGAAGAGAATGCCAAGGTTTCCTGAGACCGAGCAACTAAAGACATTCACAGGAGAAATCCTTTTTTCTCCTCTTGGTGAATATTCTAGCTGTTTTAAAATAAATTATTTGCAAAATAAATGAATTCTATCGGATAATACGGTTATGCTGAATAGTGGTTGGGCATCAAACTGGGTACAGCTCTTCCTAAAACACAGAGGGGCGTATTTCAAATGTCAGCGAAAGATCTGTTAGACAGGATCTTCTTGCTGCAGGTACAAAAAGGTATTTTGTTCAAAGCAATTTCTAAAAGCTATCAAACATTAGAAATCTTCATTATCACGTGATAGTTTGCTCTTGTACAATTAAAACACATAAAAGAAGAGGAAGCATCTATCTCATCTTTATGTATTTTTCATCGCCTGTCCAATCCCTCAGATGAATTAGCTTCACAGTGGTGGAGGAGGGTCCCTAACAAGCAGTGAGGAGAACCTGCTGGAGGCGCAGCCAGGAGCAGCAATGACTCGGAGTGGAGAGGCCCTGCCAGCAGGGGGAAGTGGCTGCATGCCTGGTCCTCCCCTGCTGCTTGGCTGGTGGCAGCAGACAGGGGGTGCACTGACTTCACACGGGCCGCCAGCAATCTGCACCCTAGTGGGCAGTTGGGCAGCGAGCAGAGGCCATCACAGGTGTTGGCATTTGCTCACCTGATCTGCATGCCTTTACTCCAGGAGCACATGTCCTTCCGCAGGAGGAGGTTGTTCAGCGTGATGGCCCCCACGATGTAGAACATCTGCTTGACCACCTGCTTGATCAGCTCAGGGTCCATGCCGTGCTGACACATGACGGAGTGGAAGGAGTTGAGCTGCCGGAGGATGGAGTCCAGTGTGTAGGTGCCCTCGTCGGCGATGCTGGAGGTCCGCTTCCGTAGCCCTGTGGGCTTCACCCCGGACACACCCTGAATGGTCTCATGCTCCAGCATGCCTGAGACTGCAGGAGTAGTTCAAGTTAAAAGAGCAGTTAATAGAGGAGGTCTGAAAGGAAACCTTTTCATGTCCACACACACATATTCACACACACATTCAATGCAGGAAAATGAGCTGAGCATCAAAACAGAGGGGGAAAGAACTTCCCCTAAAAAATGAATTCTGGATTTTCAACTTTAATGAAGAAATAGTTCTTAAATGCAACACTTTACCAAGAAATTAAGTAATCTTAATAGTGTAGTTTCTAAACTACGAAGCAGCAGCCTTGTAATAAGCACCAGTGTGTGGTGCCATGTGAGGGTTTCTGAGAGAGGTATGCAGCAGTTCCGGAGAAGATGAGCGTTCCCCAGGCCATGTGAGCCCCAGAGGCAAACAAATCAAGTAGCAAGAAAGGCAGGAGCCTGGGCAGGGGTCTTGGAGGAGACCTGGGAGGGGGTAGTTGTACAGCGCTGGAGAGCTGGGCCCTCCTTGCCCCGAGCTCCCACAATGGCAGGGGGCGCTGGGGTTAGCCTCCGCCTCCAAGGACTCAGGCCTCCCCTCTGGAGCACTGCTGCTCCTGCCTGCATGCTCTCCCGGCGGCGTGTGGCTTAAGTGTCCTCTAGGATGGTTTGGGATGCCCAGTCCTGGACTGGGGGCCCCTTGAGGGCAAGGGCCAAGCCTGATTCACCTTTATTTCTCCTAGTGCAGCTTCCACACAACCTCATTCAGAGTCAGCACGTTTGCTGTTGTGAAGTCACTGGGAGATGGGGTGGTCGGTTAAAGTGGGACACCTCAGAGGTAATCTGCTTGTTTAGTCAATAAAAACAGGCAAAAATGGAAAAAAAGTTGGCCAAAGCTGACCTTCTTTGCATCTGTCACCTTTTGCATTTTAGCTGACCTAGACTGCTTTAAATTCATGACCTCTTAGGACATCAGTCCCCAACTTTTTTGACACCGGGGACCGGTTTTGGGGAAAAGAATTTTTCCGTGGACTGGCGTGGGGTGGGGCACACACAGGAGGCCACAATTCCAGTGAAGCTTCACTCGCCCACCACTCACCCCCTACTGTGCAGCCTGGTTCCGAACAGACCATGGAGGAGGACTGGTCCTTGGCCCGAGGGTTGGGGGTCCCCTGTCTTAAGGGATGACTAGAAAAATCGCTGCCACCTCACAATGTTTCCTCAGCTTTTTGTGTTTCTAGTTGTTTGTATGGTTATGATAGAAAATGTAATAATACCATGAGCCCACAGAAGGGAAATAAAGAAGTTGTGGAAGTGAGGGAACATGGGGGTGGGGCAAGAAAGGGCAACTCGGAGTAATCTTCAGAGGCTGCTGATAATTTGCCTGAGGATGAGAGTTTGGTAAGTTAAAAAATCTTTTTTTAAAAAAAATCAATGCATTCAAAATTAGCAGCCTGCAATTTGTACATGCCTCCTAACTCCTACTTCAAATATGCAACGCACTACCAAGTGTAACAGAATACATAAGCAAACATCCAGAACCCGTGTACACATGTAAAGGCAGGTGCATGGAATCCCACCTTAGCTGCATACACATGTACAGAAATAGAAACACCCCCACCCCAGGGGCTCATCGAACAAGAAGCTGCCGCGTTAAACCAAACTGGCTTTGCCGATTCCGGAGGGACCATGCGGCGCACAACCGGCACGGGGTGCCCGAGACCTGTCCTGTCGGCACTGTACTCCCCCAACCTGTTCACTGTCGCCCATTAACTGGGCAAAGTGCAGACCCTCCACAGACCGGCCGACGTACAGTGTTTCTGGACAATGGAAAAGGGGTGAGATCCATTGTTGGGTACAGAGCACAGCCCAGCGTTTCAGGCGGAGGTGCTCTGCACGGAGGAGGGAGAGCAGACACTGCGTTTCGGCCATGTGGAAGCCCTGACTTGGAGGTGTCCCAGTTAGTCATGGCTAACATCCCATGTTCTGGGATCCCTCAGCTTATTTTAAGACCGAGTCTTACTACTTGATGCTCTCCATTTGGATATGTGCCCGAAACACGTGCCACTGGTGGTCATCCACTGGTGGGCAGGGGCGGCGGGCAGACCTGGATGTCAGCGACGCCCTGGCCTTACCGATCATCGGCTGAAGGATGTTCTCTAACACCCGCACCAGCTGCTGGTAGATCTGAATGGCCAAGTCACTTAGCACCTGCCGGTACTCAGCCAGGTCAAAATTGGTGAGGCAGTGTTCATTCTGGCGCGATGTGTTGTGCTTCATGAAGCCCTGGAGGCAGAACGCAGAGTTAATGACACACGAGGGTAAATGTCCCTCCCATCCATCTAACTCGTCTGGTCGGCACCTCCCTGCTCCTTCTCTCTCCGAAGAGTTTCCGCCCAGCCCACACAGGAAGGCCAGAATAACCATTTTCTGTGCTGCGTTGTTTGTTTCCATCTTAACACTCCACTTCTTACTAGCTTTTGACTAATATCTAAACTTGGCAACCTAGCATATAAGCCTTTCCAACAGCAATATCAATGAAATAAGATGGGAGAACTTAATTTAAAAAATTAATGTGTTTTCACTAATGAAACAAGAGGTTTACTGACCAACACTAACTTATCTAAAGTACTAACCTCTTAAAAACTTCAGCTCATGAAATACGGTCCTCTTTATAAATACTGCATGCAAAGGGCACACATTATGTTCTTAAAATAGGTCAATCTCTACAGAGACTGGGACATAAATAATTTGCCTTTCATGGTACCCATACATGATTTTCATCTTTCAGTACTATCTGTTAGAATGGAAAGCCAACTGTATGAGAGGGACCTTTGTCGCATATTGCCTGACAAAGGTAACAGCCGACTTGTTGGATTCTACCCACAGTTAAGCATCTGCCTCCCTACCACCTATTTAACAACACAGCATGGTCTAGAAGTGGGGAATGACAAGACAGTTCACGACCCCCCTGGGGGACTCTGGTCCGTCAGTCCCATCTTCTCAGGGGCCATATCTTGCTCATGTTTGTATTTCCCATGATTTGCTAGGGCAGGCCTCTGCCCTAGCCTCTGCCCAGGTGCTCAGAAAATGCTACTGCTCAGCTTTTCTGTCTACTCTCCTGGCACAAGATGGGGAGGCATGGAGGGCAGCGGTTGGGGGCACGGTCTCTCAGAGGTGGCCAAGCCCAGAATCCCAGCTCTGTTCCTTATGGCTGAGAGGACTTGGGCAAACTGATGAACTTCACCGAGCTTCCGTTTCCTCATCTGTGAAACTGGGTTACAATCCCTACCTCATAGAAGTGTTGCGAGAATTAAATAACATAATGTGTGGTAAGTGCTGTCTGATACCTACTAAGCAGCTCTTAATAAGTCATTAATGTATGACAGTTTTGAAAAACTAGAGTCTGTCAAACAACTGATGAACGCATCACCACAAACAAAAGCTAAACAGATTTTTGGACATGTCTTAACTTACCACTTTTAACGCATTATAGCAAGCTGAAATTAATGAATTTTTAAAAACAATCCTTGACTAGCTCACATATTGACAAAAAATTCATTTATGCAACTATTCATTGATCAATGCTCATTATGTATCTACTGTGTTTTTCACAATACCAGCTCTCAGAGGTAAGAAACTAGCTCTGTAAGTAATAAACATCAAACAAAGCTATGAACTTCCAAGCCACTTCTGAATTCAGGTTTCTAAATTAACAAATGGTTAAATATTTTCCTTAAAAATGTCAGAGAAAGTATAGCATGCTGGGTTTTTTCTCTCCTTTTTTTTAGCATGCTGGTTTTGTAATCAGGATTTTCTCACCTCTTCTCCACTGTACTGCTTCAAACAGTGCAAAAACCGGCAAGTGTTAGAGAGCCAGAAGGAAACAGTTTCAAAATCATCACCTCTTTTCTGAAAGACAGAATAAGCCTAAATGTGTTGTTTCTTTAGGGAAATGACAACCTGAAAATAACTGTACAGACACCAGAAGTCCCATTTCTTTCAGTTACCATTATAAACAATTATAAAAATAAATCACATTGCAGTTGTAAAGTCTTACATCATTGCTAGAGAATTTCAACCGCTGGGTTCATTGGTTGTTTTTCACTTTGCTTCGTATCTATTGTTTTTTTTTGCCATGAGAAAATGACTCCCAGTGATTCACTGCGGATGTTAGCTTAGCAGAAAAAAATTCACTGAGCCAGAGCCTACCCAAACTTACTTCCCTCAGGGTTACTGAGGAGAATCAAAGGGCTAAAAGCACAAAAGAGAACCACAAAGATTGGGAAGCACTGAAACCCAGGTTAGGTTAAAAATCTTGTCAATGATACAGCCGCTAAGCCCTGAACTGGCAATGGGATGAAGGAAGTCCTGAGCAGGGCAGTTGCCAGGGGAAGAAGCTGCCTGACTCTTCATCAGGACCGCAGACATCTCCCAAAGCCCACTGCTAAACCAACACAGGGACACGAGACAGACAGAACTCAACTCAACGGGTGTGAGACAAATGCACATCAATCTGAAAGGGTGTCAAAGGGTGTTATGTTCTAATACCCTCTCTTCGGTCTTTAAACAGTTTGGTACAATAATTAGTTAAATTAGATAAAGGCCTTCTCGCATGAAGATGAGAGGGGGAAAGCCTTGTGATCTGGTTTTGTCGTCTCTGTCAGAGTTGACTCAAATAATAAAGCTGTGTATCTAAGGACAACATAGCATCAACACCAGAAAGGAAATGAGTTATACTCAGAAGACATTCATCAATTGTTGTTAATGTTAAATCTTCAGAGACTCCATGCTTCAGTAACCACTGCACAATGCAACTACATAGAATATCTTAGCAATAGGGACCAAGAACTAGCATGTGTCCAAAGCTCACGACCATGTGCTGGGGGAAGGTGTGTTTCATGGGTGCACGACAAAATGAATGTACTTAACGCCACAGAGCTGTATGCTGAAAATGGTTAAATGGTACGCTTTTTTGTTATGTATATTTTACTACTATAAAAAATGTTTCATGAAAGCCATCTTAGATTTGAGAGCCCACTGGGCATGTTACCTATCTACTTATCTCCATCCTAAAAGGTCTCCTTAAGTCAGATAATCAGAAAGCAAAGTACCTGGAGCACATTCTCTTAGCTCCTTACACAAACACCTGAGTTAAAACAAAGAATAATGTTCATTGTTTTTCTAGAGAGTCAGGAGGAGGATCAGGCAGTGTGTCCCAGTGATCACTGAGTTACTATGCAGAACTTTCTGCTCTGTTACACAGTTTTGCCACCTACTCCAAGTCTCCCCTTTCCGGTTAGTGCCTGTGTGTTGCTTCTCATGTGGAATCAGGCATTTCAGGTTAAAAGGAAAATTATGGGTGAGTTGGAAGAAAATTTTAAATATTTTATCAAATATCTTTTTATATGAATGAGCCACATATTAGTGAACTTACTTAATATCTATTTTAACTATAGTATCATATTCCCTGTATATAATGGACTCCACTAAATATTTTAAATTTTTAAGTAAGACATTAAAGCAAGCTATTTGTCTATGAAGAAACTATTCCACAATTAAATGCAATTATATCAAATTAATTTTGATGACTGTTCAACCCAGCCCTGCTTTGAAAGAAGGTACGTACACAATCGGTAAGAAGGAATGTTCCCTGCAATGGACAGCAGCAGCTGAGCCTGGAAAGTGTTCACAACTGGCACCTTAGCTCTTGGCTAAGGAAGGAAAAGTACTTTGGTGCAGAGTCTGTCAGAATGTTTATTATGAAAATTTTGTTGACTATGAACTGACCTTTAATACTTTTTTGATGCTGTTAATTGTTGACGTTAGCAACGACCTCACTTTCTGATCGTCATTCAGGTAGTCAGCATGTCGAACACACATAAATAGGATGTATGCTGGTAACCCTGGAATCAAATTGACTGCTACACCACGTGGCTTCAGTTCTGAAAAAAGAGAGAAGATAATCTTATATAACAGTGAGAGTCACGAGAAATGCTTTGAGAGATAATAAAAGCACAGTTCCCACGTAAGAGTCAATCATTCAGGGTAAATAGGTCACATGGAAAAGCTCACTTTAATGGCTCATTAAGAGACGTGCCTGAGCGTGTGCGCACGTGAATTTTAGCTGTCTACGCGGTGACAGCCCCGTCTCTATCTCCTGCCCCGGCTTTCCCCTGGACTTCCAGTCTCCTGTATCAAATGCCTTCTTGGCATCTCAGCTCAGACACATCAAACTGAGCCCTTCCAAACCATACTTGTTTCCCTGTGGCACCGGCTCTTCAGGATTGCCCCCATCTCAGTGAACGGCAGTTCCAGCCCGCTAGCTTCTCAGGTTATAAACCTCATCATCATCTTTGACTCCTTTCTTTTTCTCACACATCTAATCCATCAGCAAATCCGGTTGGCTAAACCTACAAAACACATCCAGAATCCAACTACCAGCTGCCTGAGTCTAGGTCCCCATCATTTTCTCCCGGGTTTTAGTGAGAGCTCCCAAACGGGTCTCTCTGATTCACCCCCTGCTCCCCAGCAGTACCTTTTCACACAGCAACCGAGTGATTCTGTAAGAAAATGGAGGTCAGATCATGTCACTCTTGTTATGAAAATCTTTCAAGTAGGTTCTCACCTCATTCATTTACAAAATGAAGTCCTCACCATGGTCTATGTGATGTGCGTGGCCCTGTCCCCTTCCCAGGTCACTGGGCTCCAGTGAAATTAGCCTCCTTGCTGTGGGTTAAACATGCCAGGCACACGCCCACCCCAGCGCCCACGTGTGAACTATTTTCTGCCTGGGATGTTCTTTCCTCAGATGACAGCATGAATTGCCTCCTTACTTCCTTGGCCTTTGTCAAAAAACCACCTTATCAGACAGGCCTTGCCTGACAACTCCATATAAACAAGCACATCTGCCTTCACTCTTTATCCTTTTTACCCCGTTATATATTTGTTTTTTCCTCTATTTTCTCTCACACTGGAATGTAATAGGGACTTTACCTTGTTACTCAGTACCTAGAAAATGCTTGGCACATAGAAAAAGTGTACTAAATATTTATTGAACTACGAATCTTTGCTTAAACTTTATGCTTAAAAGCCAGTGGTTCCTTAATATTTTTTTAAAAAGATTTTATTTATTTATTTTTAGACAGAGGGGAAGGGAGGAAGAGGGAGAGAAACATCAATGTGTGGTTGCCTCTCGTGCACCCTGTACCTGGGACGTGGTCCACAACCCAAGCATGTGCCCTGACTGGGAATCGAACCGGTGACCCTTTGGTTCTCAGGGCAGTGCTCAATCTACTGACTCACACCAGCCAGGGCACATTTTTGCCAAATAAAGATCATGTTGAAACTTAAGCACCTGTGCATCTACATACAGTACTAAGTTAATGTCAGGAACCTTAGGAACATTAAATCAGGTCTAACCGCCAATCACACTGCTGTCACCCTGGTATCTGGGGAGGAGTGCTATGCAAAGGCTGAAGGTTTTCAGCTTTTTCAGTTCATAACTTTCAGGCTGTGCACAATCCCTGATCATTTCCCACTCTCGTCTGAAAAGTACTCGTGCAGAGCCAGTGGGCTCACACTCAATCATAAAGGCCTCATGCTGCTCTGAAGTGCCTCTCCCATGCCCTTCATTTGTCAGGAATCCTTCTTCCGTTGCTGGAATATTTTCCTTAATTCTTTTGTTATTTTTCTCCCTATTACTGAACTGTTGTTATTGATATATTTAGTCATACACTTTCTAGGAAAGTAGGGAAAACAAATTTGGGAACTTAAATGGCCTAGAACAGTGGTATTCAACTGTGGCTACACATCAGAATCCCTTGAAGGATTTTTAAAAAAATGGGACACAGCCAGGCTCTTCCCTCTAGAGATTTTGATGCCACCTGTCTGTGGTGGGACCATACAACAACACTTTTCAAAAACTTCCAAGGTCAGTCTAACCTGCAGCTAGAGCTGGGAAGGCCTGGCCTCAAGGGATCCTTACAGAGGGACTTGCCTCCGAGGCAAGTGTCCCTGCAGTTTGACTGATGACACACCACGTGGTCAGGACACTTCTGCAGCCCTATAATGCAGAGTATGTAATGATGCTAAAGAAACTGGTGTTGAATATTTCAAATATTAGTGACTAGTCTCTCCCACCACTGACATGTGTACCAGAAAGCTTTTGTCAGAAAATACTGCCCACCTGCCTCTCCATTTTCTCTCTTGTTTATCGATGGACACAGCCGGAAGAGGGCTGTTTGCGAACCAGCAAGAGGTCTCACCAAGAGCCAAACTAACTGGCAGCTGGCTCTTGGGCTTCCTAGCCTCCAGAACTGGGAGAAATAAATGCTTGTTGTTTAAGGAAGAATAAAAAAAATAGAAAAAAGAAAAGGAAAATACTTGCCCAGAATCAAGTTCTTAACAAGCTTTTGCTCATCCTCCTTCTTGTACTCCAGCATTCCTTGGAAATCCTTCTCTTTCCTGGGAATGTTGACTGGACGGATGGGCTCATCAATGATCTGCCCTGGGGATATGCTCTCCGTCTGGCCCACTTCGTGAAAAACAAACACGAGAGGAAAATGCTTTCCAGGTAGAAAAGGTGAGAAGGTTCCATGTTCTTATAATTTAAATGATAAATTCAATAACAACAGCAACATGCCACATTTGCCACTTCACTGTTCCTTCTTCTTTAAGCACCTTTTCTGCCAACATTGGCTGCAGATGCAAAATCAGGGGGTGATGCCACTGGCGGCCACCAGTGCTCGGTTGCTCTCAACATCAGAGAAGCTTACTTGATTCAAAAGCATTTTTTAAAAAATAAATTTACTGTGTAATGAGATTAAATGTCCCCAAAGTAAGCGGTTTAACTTCTTGGTTAATGAATCATTACCAATCATGAATGATTAAAGATGTTTAGACTTTCAATCACAGAAGGAAAGACATAACAGTCTACAAGGAGGAAGAGAGTATAGAAGATTCCCCCTCGCCTTTAGCTCTATGAATCTAGTCATTAAAGAAAAAGACCATTTACTTTAAATCTGTCATTACAGTCAGTTCAGACCACATCAAGATAGCTGGTAGGACAGGGTTTCTTCACACTCGTTGATGTGAAATTTTTTTTTTTTTTTTTACAGAGCCTTCCCAAGGCAAAGACCTAACTTTCCCCTGCTGTCCCTCATTCCCAAAGAACTCATGAGCAGATAAAACCACTTCCAATTAATGAGATTCCCCAAACACTATTCAGTTTTTTTTTTGTTTTGTTTTTAGTACAGTGCTGAACATCCTGCCTCCATGCTGCAGCTGTTACAGCACAACCACTGGGGAACAGCCTTTCAGATGTGAAATGCGGTCGCTACTGTCACTAGCAGCTGCTGGAGAAGAATTATGCTAAGGATTAAAAAAAGTCTCCAGTATCATCTCAAAGTTGAGAACTGAATGGGGAATGCAAGAGAAGGGACGGGACACACGAGTTAGTTATGGTGGTGTTTGTGGGGACATGCTAGTAGGCAGGTCGTTTTATCTGTGGGAACAGCGCAGTTAAGAAATCTACTTGGAGTTCAGAGACTTGTTGAACAGATGCAGATCAGATGCATCAGAAAGTTTAATGTTGCTGACTCCACAAGGTGTCAGTCGTGCTGCTCCTGTCTCTCCGGGGCCATCCCTGTGTTAGTTCTCGAAGGCCAGTTCCACAGGAGGAGGTTATCAGAGAGAAAACCCACCCCTGTCAGTGCTCTCGCTTATGGAGCAGAGAGGCTGGTGACACCCCGTGTACCTCTTGCTGCAGCCACACACACCAGGACTGCCAGCGCTGAAGATCACCACCGTCCATCAACACTACGGTACCTAAGGGGTGATATCCTGTGATTGGACAAATCAGCGCTGTGGCATCTAGTGCTTCAGGTGCATGGTGCCATCTGGAAGCCATAGGGCTAATTGGAAACTGGACATGTCCACACAAGAGATAGGAGGTTTAGACTATTCAGTTTTACATATATCATTTCTGGAGTCAGTTTAAACACAACAGCATCAGGATTTTGAAGTCCACACAAAGTGGCCTTCACAGATCATGTCCAAGCCGCACATAAAATACAAAATAATACCATCCTTGCTATCTATACTACTAGTTGTTTTTAGCCACAGAAACAATCCTAAGAGGGTAAACTGGGAGAAAATAGATTCAGCATGTTAAGTTTACCAATAAATGTACATATTTGGCATCATACGGAGGTATGATGCAAAGAGAATGCATTAAACCTACTGATTTCATCATACCTATGGGGCTATTGATTATGAAATAACATTATTTTATATAACACTAAAGAAGGAAAACACTGCGAATTAAACTGTAACCCATCAACAGCTGTGAGACACATCCTGATTTCAGAGATGTTAAAATGTCAAAAACTGTGTGTACCTCAGAATTTATGAAATATGCTGAATATTTTTATTAAGAGATTTCATGTTTTAAAAGAAAGTGTCACTTTCCTTTTACAAAATCTCTAACCAAGATATTTTTAGTGCTGTATAAAAATGTCAAAGTTAAAATTTGCCATACTTCTAAAATTTTTCTCTGCCTTTTTTTAAAGATTTTATTTATTTTCAGAGAGAAGGGAAGGAAGAAGGAGAGAGAGAGAACCATCCATGTGTGAAAGATACTATTGGTTGCCTCTTGCACACCCCCAACTGGGGACCTGGCCTGCAACCCAGGCCTGTGCCCTGACTGGGAATCACACCAGTGACCTTTTGGTTTGCAGGCCGGTGCTCAGTCCACTGAGTCATATCAGCCAGGGCTCTCTCTGCCTTTGAATTCTCCCCAGAGATTTGAGTCTTTAAAAAAACTTGGATAAAATGTAGATGTTAGCTCGATATAACTTTGATTTATTTAGCAAGTCATCGTTGCACTAATTAAAATAAAATGACAACCGTATACAGCAGCAGTTAAATACAAAGTCTGAAAGAGAGAAACCAGGACACCACCCCAGTTTTCAAAGATTCAAGAGACCTTGGGGAACATTCAGTCCAATACCCCATCTAATACCGACATCCTTCCAGAAAGACCTGAAGCAATCCCTATTTCTATTTCATGGATTCTTGATACTTGAGGGAAAAATATTGCTCAACCTTTTTGTCCTGGAACAGGAGAGGACACTAGAAGTTTTTAAAATGCATTTTTCCTTACTTTGGTAACAGGAAGATCTTGATCTCAGGCTTAATTGAGACAGCCGAGAGAATCCCTATAAATAGAGAGATGCTATTGGAAATATGACACAAAGGAGAGAAGTTAGCAGTCCTCGGGGGGCTTGAGCTCTGCTCATGGTTTGCTCACTAACTGGCTGAGACCTGGGACATTGCTTAGAGTTTCTGGGCCTCAGTTTTTCTCCTATAAAATGATTAACTCATTTCTAGAATTCTTTAAGTTCCAAATTCCTTGACTCCATGAAAATCGAGATGGAACACCCACTCCTGGATTAAAATATAACCCAAAGCAGATCAAATTTTGAAGCATTCTCCATTTAGCTATGTAATTTCTGCTAAAATAATATATGTTGGCATTTTAAAAAGTTTTCATTGGCTTCTAAAACAATCTCTGTAATTAAGTGTAACCCATAACAGGAGGCAAGAGTCTTGCTATTTTCAACCAGAAGAACTTAAGTATGTGATAGTATATATTTAAAAAAATATAGTAAGATTTTTAAATGTCCCCAGCATTTTCTGTATAATGGGGCAGAAGGAGACAGGAAGAGAAGAGGGCAGGAAGAATCTTGTCACCTTATTCTCTAATTTTGGGAGGTGGGGGAGTACTGCTCTCAGCCACTGGCCAGTCAAATAAAGATCTCACTTTATTCTTTAGATACGTATCATTTCACTCAACTTTTCTTAAGAATATTATAACATCCTTTTTGCTTAATCTATGAATCACCTTCTCAAGTGCTACTTACACATTTGAGAAAAGAGCTGGCAGGACAGTTTAACAGACGAATTGATTTCTGATTGATTATGGCTTAAAATTGCTAACATCTTGAAATATCCCAATCTATCTCTTCAATTAAAGCTGAGTAAAAACTTAAAATAACAAGCGAAACCATTAGGAGTTTCAAATAATAATCTCACAAATTGATGCTCCTGAAATCAGTTTTTTTTCCAAGCGAACACTCTGCTATCTAATTATCATCTCATGATGTAATTGGTGTGGAGTTAAGTGCAGAAAAGTTCTCCGAATAAAGGTTTTTAAAGTTTTACCAACAGACATTTAGCCTGTGTGTGTGACTGGAAGTTTAAAACATTATTCAGATACGTAATATCTGAAGCACATAATGCTAAAGGATTATATATAACATATGACAGCAAAGTAATCTTTTTTCTAAATATATCTTTCAGCATGTGTATATCCAAGGGAATATTATACTCTTCACAGTACATGCCCATGATTGAATGATTTATGGAACAATTACAATAGGGAAGATACTATGCTAGGTGCTGTGCAAAAAGGGGAAATAACAGGTGGTCCCAAGCTCAGGAAGCTCAGAGTCCACTGAGGAAGTCAATAATTCAAACAGAAGAACTGCTAAAAGTATGACAGTGAAAAACCATAAAAGATACGAGTCAAATTGAGGTACACAGAAGGCGGAACCACAGGCCTGTCCGGGTGATCAGAAAAGGATGCTCTTGAGGATGTAGCACACGTTTCTGATTTCAAAGGATGAGCAGAATTTGACCAAGAGAAGAAGAAAGACCAAACCGAAGAACAATTATGGTAGGCCTGGCATGTTGGGGAATGAAAACCACACAGAGTGAGTCATGGTAATTAATGTGAACGTTCCCAGTGTCAGGGACTCTTCACTCTTTGAGCCAGGCAATAATTAGTCAGAGTGACACTGAGAGAGCAGATGGGGAGTCAGACTGCACAGCATCAGTTCTGGTCAAAATGACACTAGTCTGCATAGACTTGAAGGCAATTCTAGAGAAGGTCCCTAAACCCCTCGAACAGTGAGAGTGCTGTTGGAGTAAGTGAAGAATTGGGCCTTAGCCTGCTTACTGCCGTACTCCCAGCCTCTAGATAAACGCCAACTGAAGGAGCAAACATAGCAGTGCACAAGATGAGCTCCATTTGTGTACAGTGACAACTAACGTTTAATTCACCTCAAGGTATTTTCCCATCGTCATCATGTACAAATCATGAGCTGTTTTTACAAATCTTATTTCTTTATAGTTATAATTCACTTTTTCTTATTTACTTCTCTTTTTATCTGCATTACATGGTTAAGTTCTCTGAGGATACAGACTTTGTCTAGGGATACTCATCTTAGTATCCCTAATACTAAGAAAAACAGTAATAATAATAACTAAGTTACATATAGCACTTACTCTGTGTCAGGAACTATACTAATGCATTACATATGTTAACTCATTTATCTTTACAAACCACATTGGGCAGACCATTATCATTCTCACATAACAGGTGGGAAAAGTGAGGCATTGAGAGGTTCACTAACTTGCCCAGTATCAGGTGACTAATAGCACAAGGCTCGGATCTGAACCCGAGGGACTTGGCTCCAGAATCCATGCTCTTGCCCTCTATTCAGCACCATCTAGCACAGTGCCTGACAGAAGATAGTCGATGTTTGCTGAGTGGATTCTCCCGCTTGGTAAATTTTTACTAAAATGAAAAGAACAGTTCCCCCCACCTTGCAATGAAAGTACCCACTTCATAGACACTAGGCTTGCTGAAAGTCATTTTTGTTACCGTCTCTGATATTCACATGCAAATCTATTAGGCTACTAGTATAGAAATATAAAACCAAGATACAGCAATTGTCATAAAACATGTTTGAAATACCTTCTAGTTCACCAATTTTTTTGGCAAAAACTTTCAGTTGTTTTTTCAGTTTCCGTACAGTCTTATCTTGCTTTTCAAGTTGTTCCATCAAATCCTAAAGATAAAAATGAGAAATATAACAGTAAGGTCAAAATAGGTCTTCTAAAATGCACAGGAGGAAAGCAGACACAAAACCACAGAAACAGTGCTGTTAGTTTCACAGAAAAGCTCATCGGTGGAGCCACCACCTGGCGAACACTGGCAGGCATGGGAAATGCAGCTACGACAAAAGCCGAACGTTAAAATGTACAACGCAGTAAAATCCTTTACAGTGTGATGGATAGCAGGCTCGCTGCAGAGTCTTTTCCAGTAGACTCCATGTGGGCAAAACAGTTCAATGCCCGTAAAATGTACTGCTATTCCAGTGGAATGTTTTCTTTTAAAGGGAAAGAGGCAAGATAAATTTTGATGAATGCACAGAATGTTTTGTGGAAAGTTTTAAGGACAGTCGAACTTAGGTAGAGGCTTTTAACTTCTGACTTCCATCACACTGCAAGCCTAGCATTAATAACAAACTAAACATGACAATGGACACAGGACACTGACAGAGGTGACACCACTGGCTGAAAGACAGCTGTAGGGAGAAACAGGTTTCGTAAGAAGTTTTTGAAGAGACCTCCTGGGGAGGAGCAGGCAGCCCTTCAGGTACAGAGGCTAAAAGTAGCAAAGAAGACAACAGAAAAGCATTCTGAGTTTACATACAATCATCCGTTTGTAAAGTGAAATCCGATATGATTGATACTTCTTAGGGTCATCTGCATATAATTCCTCAAAATACTGAAAAAACAGGCACAATGCATATTTGTTTTTCCCTGTGTCTTTGAGGGGAATGCTACCCTTCAGTGAAATCAATTTTAAAATATTTTATACTTAATGAAACATTATATACTCAAAATCTCTGATTTGTTACCTGCCACTGCTCTCTGATCTTTGTAGTATAGATAATTCCAATTTTATACATAGACACATATATTTTCACATGCTCAGAGGAAACAGGTCAAAGCCAGGATGCCACCATTTAGCAGGTGAACACACCGGTGGCCTTCGGTCCCCAGATGAGGCTGTTCTGTTCTGATTTTACTCCTCAGACCCCCTCACCAGTTGCTGCACTTTTCCGCTGCCAGCAGCTGCACCAACAGTGGGGAGTGCAGATAAAATGGAAGGGAGAATAACGGCGGTACTGGCACTGTTGTTTGAAGGTGGGAAGGCTGGCAAGAAGCTGTGAGCCTTCCTTCCCTAACAGGCAGCGTGGGGGAGGCCTGTGAAGCATGTTCACTGGAGGCGGAAGAAAAACCATCTCTCTGTCTGTGTTGCGGGGGGAGTGGGCGGGCGGGTTACGCAGGGTAGTGTTTCCAAGAACTAAGCCTATGTTCACAGCTGCTATAATATTCTGCTCAAATGCTCCCTAAAGAAATGCACAATTAAGACTGAGAAACTAAAGTGGTTTTGAAAAAGTGCATCATTCCCTGTATTTAAGTTTGAGTCCATTCTTCCGAATTAGTAGTCAGGGAGGCAGGAGAAGCAGCTGACCCACAAAGGGTTTTCCTAAATCTCAAACTCATTAACTAGACTACCAGCTTAGAATTTGGGGGTTTACTTTATTTTTGCATAAGCTATGGAAAATTACCAAGAAAATTAATACTACAGACAAGGTTGCAAGAGAATGCTCAATCAACTTGGCGAAAGAACTCGGGGAATGTGCCACCCAGAAGCATCTTTACTGCATGGTTTCACCTTGTATTTGAAGATAATCATGTACAAGCAGCAAATTTATACAATGATCAATGGTTTTTATATTATTTAGTATATATCAATTCTCAGGCATTTAAGCATTGTTAGTTAAATTTAAGCAACAACAAACTTGAGTAATGAAATGACAATTCAAAAATAGTTCATGATTCAGAAGATTTCCCCCACAAGTCAGTGACGTTTTGGTCACTTTGGAAAGAGTCCGAACACTGCCCTCAGCCTTCTCTCCCCTTCCCACAGGGCAGCCCCCCACAGCCTGCTGTCCTCCTGGCCTCGCAGGGACAGACAGGCTGGGAAAAGAACGCCTTTGGGTTTTGCTTCCGATTAATATAGAGGATGGTTACACAGATGGCACTAAAAACTATCTGTAATGTAAAATGATCACTAAAGAAGTAACGGAGGGATAATTCAGATTGTTAAATCATCAGAAAAAATCCAAACTATTTATTACAGATCATTAGGACCCTGAATTAAAACAAAAAAAGACAAAACACTACCAGTCCTAAATAGTTTTTCTCAAAACCAGGCTGACATTACAATATAGATTTAACATAGAAACATGGATGTCAAAAGCCTGGCATACAGTGGGGTGATACCTTTCAGGCCCTCCAAGGGAGGTCTGAGAGAGCCTTCTGCGAGAAACACAACCTGCGCACATGGCTGGTTCATTCTGCCAACAGTCCTACTTTCCTCACTCCATCTCTGTCGAGTAAGAAGGTAACAAGTGTGGGGCAGTGAGTTTTCCCAACAAGAAACTAGGAGCACCCTGCAGAGCTTGGCACTGCCTGCTGAGGAGCTTTTGGGCCAGGCCCCTGTCCTTACCAAGTTCTCGTTGGTCAGCCGGGTGATCTCGTGCTGCAGGCTGGCCTCGATGCGGGCCTCGGGGGGCAGCTGCAGGTTCTGGGCCAGCAGCTGCTGCTGCCGGTTGTTCTCTTCCTTCAGGCTTTGGATCTCCCCGCGGAGGGCTTCAGCCTCGTTCTCGTGGCTCCTCTTCTGAGACTGGAGCTGGGATTCCAGGAGCCTGTGGAGAAGCCACACAGACAGGAAAGGGAGATGACACAAGAGTCCCTGCCTGGTGGGGGCAAGGCTTCGTGCTCACTTCAAGCGCAGGAAAAGCGAGGACGCAAGCAACTGTGTAACCTCTGACCTGACTAAAGTCAGGAAAGTCAAGACCAGAAAAGGATGAGAATGCTTACATTCGTGTCTTTCTGAATTGTGGACCCTGCTAGAAGTATCAAGTTCTCAAAGACCTTGAGAAGCAGGAGAGTTTTAGCTTTTATTCTTCACCAGAATGATGAGTAAAATAATCAATTAAAAAACATAGCTTTAATCTGGCTGAGTACATTTACAAACTAGCATTTAAATTAGCAAAGACAGTACCTTTGCCACAAAATAACTGCACTACAGAGCAAGATTACAAACTCCTGGTATAATTACATATGCCTTTAAGAATTTCAGCATTTCTAATTTCAGGCAGAGAGTGCAACCAGAGTCCCATTTTTTTTTACTGTCTACTCTTATCTCTGAAGAACAGAAAGGCTGGAGTGCTCCTCTGAAATATATACAGATTTGCCCAAAGCTGGACAGGTAGTTCTGAAATTTCATATAAAATATTTTAAATTTGCCATCTTCTTTGTCCCCATAATCTTCCATATCAGTAACTTAAATCCTAAAAAGAAATGGTTTTAGACCATAAATATTAATAGGACCACAAAGTGGATCACTGCTTCTCTGAACACAAGCACACACGCCAGCTGCCCCACAAGCAGACCACACGCCATGGGCAGTGAGAACAGCAGAGAGAAAGAACATGCTCCCATTACCTTGCACCTCTCACCCCCACTTCTACATTCACCCCTTTTCTAAACACAAAACAAAGTTACAGTTAGAAATTAATTAGCATGAAGAAGGAAAAGATGTTCTTTTACTCTAATGCCCTTGGTCACCAACTGTTGGGCAAAACGTATGAATGCTATTGCAAACAAACTGTTAACAGAAGACTGAACATATTTTAGTGAGTATAAAATTTCAAGAATATTTGAATCAGTAACACCACGAAGTTAATGACAATGGTTTATGAATAGAACAAACAAAGCAGAATAATCAGAAGCCCCTTGAATAAATAGCATATTAGGTATTTTTTACAACTTAATCACTAAAATGGTTATTTTTATGAGTTTTCTTAAGACACAAATATCACTAGAGCAGAAAAGTGTCTGTGTTAGAACGATGTTGCTGTTTCAATTTTATTTGCTTTCCCCTAAACATATTTAACATGTTGAGTCTGGGTAATTACTTCGAGCTGTAGCAATGCCAGAAACCCTCCAGATTTGCTGTTTCACAAATCTGACCTTCATGTAAGCACACAGAATGCCAAATTGTGTGCTAAATACTGCTGTTAGGCAGCGCAATAACACTGGGTTGGCCAAAAAGTTTGTTTAGCTTTTTCCGTACGATGCCTCTAGTAGCGCTTAGTTGTCTTTAATTTCATTCGAAAACAATTTTGTTAGATTGTATTGTGACAGCTGTCCTATCAGTGTGCATTAAAAAACACCAAAGTTGGTGAATTTTTTTGTGCAGCCATTTTAATATTGAAGATGGAAGAAGATACACAACATTTTTGGCATATTATGCTTCATAATTTCAAGAAAGGTAAAAACGCAATTGAAACGCAAAAGATTTGTGCAGGGTATGGAGAAAGTGCTGTGACTGATTGAACGTGTCCAAAGTGGTTTGCTTTGGCCAAATAATTCTTTGCTGTGAGGCTATCTGATGCACTGGAAGATGTTTAGCAGCACCCCTGGCTTCTATCCACTGGAAGTCAATAGTGGGAGATAGCCGACATATTCAAAATATCCAAATCAATAAAGCTATTGGTGAAAATGAAAAAATGTATCTTTTATTTTACAGAAAAAACTGAACGGACTTTTTGGTCAACCCAATAATAAGTAAGAATGTAGCCACACTGCCATAAGCACATATCCATTAGACTGATTATTATTCCAAACAAGGAACCACTAAGTGATAGGTATTAATCTCTTCCCCACAGTAGTTTGAGCTCTAGTTGAAAGGTTTTGGTTTTCTTCCAACTCCTTGTGAGACAGTCTCGAGTTTTAGTGCCTGAAGGGAACACCAGATAGCAGCATCTTTTCCCTTAATGGTCAGTAACTCTTCTATGCTCCATCACTCTCTTTCAGCTTTAATAGCATCACTTAGGTACAGAGGGTTTTTAGGAAGGTATCTGGCTGAATGCTCTAAGTTTTACTGAAATTTACCTAGGAAGACAATTAATGTACAAGAAATATAGAGTTTAAAGTCAGGAGGCCACTGTTAGTAAGAAAAACAACAAATTAACAACATGCCATTTGGGGGAGACAAATATAACCTGTTGGCTTGTTTTAACCCTTCATAAACCAGCCACAGCTCTCCATCCTCATTCAGCTCATGGAAATCCATAGCAGATGATCTTCCATGCAAAAGGAACAACAATGCAAAACACAAAGGAACACGGGATGGGAATGAGATGATGATGGTCAACAGCATCGCATGGTATTTCAATATTTTACTGTCAATATTATTGATTTTGTTAATTACAGATAGCTTCAAGATGTTATTACAAAAATTATTTTTGGTTAATTTTAAAAAAATGTGTAACATACAAATGGGTAGAAAATATAACAAAATAATCAAGGATCTATAGCTATTTTTCCTGCAAAATAAGAAGTGATTCAAAACATGATAAAGAAGTTACATTTTTAACATTTTATTCATCTGGCAGAGTGATCTTACTATATTAGAGACTAACCGTGACAGCCACACACACACAGAGTGAAAGCCGCAGCTATTGCCTTCACGAGGCAACCTTCCCAACCCATTTCAAAATGAAGTTTTGAAATTAATATTAATAAATTAATAAAATAACATTGTTGAGTGTTTGCTAAGTGTCAGTATTATTCTATATTCTTCTGCACATATTTTCCCATTCAGTTCCCCCAGTAACCCAATATCTATCATTTGCCACAGTGCAGAGAGAGACATGGTGGCTCACAGGTAAGATACCTGGAGGTTACACAGCGGGAATGCAGGGGAGCTCAGGGCTATCTGATGCCAGAGCCCAGGTTCTCAGTCCTCCTCCTAGACTTCTGTTGTTGAAATGGTGTTTACATAAAACGGATTCCAGAGCATGCTCTTTTATTTTCCACCTACCCACCTATCCCTGAAGAGTTCATCTATTTGCATGGTCTTAATTATATTATTACATGCTCATGACCTCAACATTGATCTTTCAGCCCACACATCTCTCCTGCTTTGGATCTATATTTTCAGATGCCTAATGGATTTCTCTCCTTGGATGTCTTCCTAGCTCCTTAAATTAATTTCTGTAAATCTACCAATCATCTCCACCCCATACTTCCCTACACCCAAACCCAGGATCAAAAATGGCATCATCACATACAAACAAGTATCCACAGCAGACACTTTAAAGCCACCTTTCACCATTCCCTGTTCCTCACTGACACATCCAATAAAACACAAAGCTTAGTGACCTCATCTTCTTCTGTATCTTTTAAAGTGTCCCATTTCTTTCAATCCCAACTGCCACCAACCAAGTCAAAGTCACCATAATCCATCATTTGATTACAGTAATAGCCTCCTAACTGGTCTTTACACCTTCAGCCTGGTTCCACTACAACCTAGTCTCTAACAGAAATGCCAGGGTTAACTTTCTAGAACTCAAACTTCATGATATCATTCTCCTACTTAAAATCTTTCAACAGCTACCACTACCATTGGAGTGAAGTCCAAATTCTCTTGGCCATCTCCCCAACAGCCTATAAACTCTGTGAATGCATTTACCTTAGGGACTGCTACTACTCCCAGCATGTGGCACAGGGCCTGGCATGAAATAAGCATGCAATACATATCTGGTAATGGAATAGCTGATGGATATACAGTGTAATCTAGCTGTTTTTATACTGACACATTCTTAAATGTGTCAGATATAAAATGTGTTATTTATAATTTAAATTCATAAATTAAAATTCAAGTTTAACCTAATACTTTAATAAACATTCTCCACCCTTTCCCATAAAAGAAGATATTTAGTTTGTGAAGTATTTCTATATGCCAATCGTGATACTATGCATGGGGAGACCCAGACTGCACACTAACAATAAGAATCTCCAGAACTGTCTTTCTCTGTGATCATCACCGGCCATATTCTTTTAAGCACGTTGTCATTTAAGCTCAGAGCCCAGCAGCACCATGGCTCTGTTGAGAAGGTGGTGAGAGGAAGACTGACAGAATCCCAGAGATGAGCTTTCCTCTGTGATATAACCTCAGCTACAGAAAAAACTCTAGGAAAATTCAGTCACTTAGTGATGGTTCAATCCTGCATTGTCAGCCAGCCCACCTAAGATTCTTGAGTGTAGAGGGACTGAGCTAAGTGCCACCTGCAATTTCATTCATATTTAGAGTAAATGGAATAAAACTAGAGTTAGGATTTTCTTAGAACGTCTTTGGGAACACAACAAAAACATGGTCTCAAATATCAGGGTCCCACCCTAGAAATTATAGAACCACAGCCATAAATTTAGAATTATATGGCTAACACTAATATGATTCCAGATACTTCATCATTTCTCTTCACATTCAATTTTGATTATTGAAAGCTGCATTTGCCCCTACAAACCTTCACAAATAACCAGCTTGAACAACGCATAAACATGACTACCCAAGACAGTCAGTCCAACAGTGACCAATTTGGTTTTCTTCTCAAGGCTCAGATCTTAAAGATACAGAAAAATAACCCCTTAATATAAAGAACTTTTCCCTGACATCTCTCATCAAAAATGCTACGTCATGTTATGAGCTTTTATTGAATATATTGAAAAAATTGGATTCCCTTTGAAGGTCAGATAGCTACTAAAGCAATGAATAAATACTTTGCAACTGTACTTGAACAACAATAAAAAATATGAAAAATAAATAAATACTGATTCTAACAGCAGTTAAAAAAAGAAGAGGCTTGAAGACTACAGATCAATACAATTAAACAAAAACTGAATAAACAGGATCAACTTACCTGTTTGTTTCTTTCAAACCAATGTATGCTTGTGCTATTTCACCTTTATCTTTCATTTTCTGTACATCTTCCAAAAGAATTGTGGAATCTGTCATTGTATTCTGAAGGGGGAAATGACACATCTCTACATTAAGAATCAACTCAAAAGCTTTGAATCACATACAACATATTTATGTGTTTCTGTGTTCCAGCACAACTTTGCCCCTCCAGAGCACCAGCTCCAGACTGCAGAAGTATAGAGGACAGTGGGGCATAGGTAGACCAGAAAAAGAGGAACCACTTCCCTGGTTATTACATGTGTGTGCCACATATTACATATATGTATATTACATATGTTTCTGCGCATATACATAGAATATATGCATGTATGTAATATATGCAGCATTAGAACAATAACCAGGCAAAGGGAATATATATACATATATCTTTTCTCAGCAACACACACACACGATGTAAAATGCACATAGCCCATCAGTTACTTTATTTATAGGGCTGCGGTATCCCAGCCCTATAATCTCACCACGTCCATAGCAGAGCATTAAGGATTCTTTAGAGGACTGAAGGTTCCTCTTTTTCTGGACTGCCTATGCCCCACTGTCCTCTATACTTCTGCAGTGTGTGTGTGTGTGTGTGTGTGTGTAAAAATAGGTTTCATATATTTAAAATATACACATATGTCAAAATACATAAATAGCATTAGAACAAAAACCAGGCAAGAACACTGAGTAGTGATGTGGCAGAACCTATGTGTGGGTGTGGGTCCTGTGCATCTCCGAGTCGGAGCTGGGCCCACGCCACACAGAAGGGTCTGTCACAATAGTGAAATGGACAAAGCTATTCTTCCTACTATTTTTTTGATCAGTTATAATAAAGCAAATGCCCTAATAAAACACTGAGAATTTGATATAAAGCTCATTCTTCCATGAAAGACTCAGCACAAAACAGGTGGTATTCCGATGTATGCTTCAGCACACATCTATACATATATATGTAAATGGGAAGAATTTAGCTCCTTGTAAATATCTCCCTTCTGCTGTTATTCTTTTTCCTCTGTGACAGTATTACGTAAGCTTTTTGAAATAAATGTCTGGCAGGTCGGAATAACTAATGATTTTGTATAAAAAGAACTTTTCTGCTAACATTTTTACTTCCTTTAAAATTTTTCCTTTTTGGTCTAATCTGACAGCCACTGGAATTTAAAATTTTGCTACTACTCAGCTACTCTGTACCTCTCCTAAACAATGGCAAAAACAGACAGTAAGAACCACTGTTCTACAGTCTCTAAGAAAGAATATACTCTGGAACCCAAGGGGCCATTCTATTTGCCTAAATAGCATATATCTGACCCTTCAGTCAACGTCTGCCAGACCACACCATGAAGTGGTGTTAGCAGAATACACTTCAAATACCAGGGTCTTAGAGACCAGTTTCAAGATAACTTTAATGCCAACTGGAGGCCCGCAAATACTTGCTTTTGAATTTTGGTGTTTATAAGAAACATCTTTTTTTTTTTTAAAAAAATCTCCTTTTCTTCTAATGCTACTCTTTTGTAAGTTTATAAATGTTTTCTTAGAGAAGACCAAGTATAATCTCATAAATGCTATTAATAAAACTTTGTATTTTATTGAATTTTAAACACAGAGAGTCTCTTTTAAAAAAAGATAATCTTCTTTCTCTTTCCCTGAAAGGCATAAATTCTTTCTACTCTATAAAAGGCCATACTCAGATGTTTAAGTTTTAAGCAATAATTCTCAAAGGCCCAGGTTCTACAATGCTACATGCATTCTCTGATCTCTGAGGACCTACCTATAGGATGTGGTTTTGAACTTTTAGTAAATTAAGTAACTTGATCTAATTAACTGATGCAAAGGAAAGATAGGTTTCTTGGTCTGTTGCTGTCCTGACAGTAAGTGGCTAGTCCTTCCCTTCTCTGGCCTATCTCAGCTCAGAAGTGCTGGCTGCGGCCTGGGATCAGACTTAGCCAGCCAGCATTAGGAAGTTCCCGACTCACTGCTCAGCTTGTCTCCCCTAACCAGAAGTCCTGAAACAGCTGCAACCTGTAGGAAAGTCCCACCCTTCCAGGGTGTGCTCAGCAGTTCAGGCTCCCCTTCATCCTTGGCCAGCAAACCCATAGCTGGCAGACGTGAGAGCATGGGAGAGCCGTGCTTTTAAGTGTGCTCCACATTAAGGGCCTCCCTGGCCTGTAGATGGATGACCGTAACTTCCACAGTGAGTCACAGAGCTGACCGTGAATTAGAAGTCATGAAGACCTCTCTGTCAGCCAGACTACTACACCCATATTTTCCCACTGACTTCCCGAACAAGAAGGGGTCAAAATAGGAAATCAATTTGTAAATATCAAGATAGGCTAGGTGGCCAGAAAGCATCAATTGTATATACTGAGGGATATTTGTAAACTAAATTAGGATTAAATAGTATTTACTAAAAATTTTATAATTACCTTGTCATCCTGAAAATCACAAGTCAGCAAGCACACACACACAAAAAAGAAAAAACAATAAACTCTTAGTTCCATAAATAAATTATATCATTGAGTCCCCATCCTGACAAATAAACCGTAAAAACACCCATGAATTGTTTCTAAAACTAATTCAATAAATTAATATTCATGGAACTGACATGAGGTGGACATTAACATATATTTGTCTTAATTCTCAGGGACAAGTACATGAAATTCTTTTAGCATTTTTTTCTAATTGTAAAGTATTCCTGAGTATGTGAGGAAATGACCCTTCTGCCAATGTATATGAGTGAAACTCTTTTCCTAGGTCTGTGAGAGCTGCAGTGATGCCCTGCTAGGAGGTCATTTGTCCAAGTAAAGCCTCCCAGAATGCTCGCGGAGGTGGAGTGGATAAACTAGACCTGGCTGGGCCAAATCATTACCTTGCTCACTGGGTGTCACCACTACCCTGCAAAGAAGTTGTGAAATGACGTGTCTGACTAGAAACTGAGTGGGACGCACAGCCGTGGGGTATTTGGAAGGTTGCAAATAGCCTCCTGGGCATTTTTCCTAGGAGAGGACAAGCTGCTGCCATGCATAAGCTGGGAGCTTGGAGAGCAGAACCCTTGGTTAGGCTTCGGTTAGTGGTCACATGGAATATGTGAGCTGGGTAAGTGACAGTGTGTGATCCCAGAACTATGTGTTCTGTTAGATGGATTGTTTTAGGCCCCTTCGTTCATTTTTCTTTTTATTAACTTTTACTGAAGTTTCTTATCAGAATACTAGTTTGTAACAAGGGAACCAGAGAGAGAAATCCTGAGTGTGGACTCTGCTCCAGCTGGCACGCAGAGGAAGCCTTGTTTCATGACTGGTCATCATGGGAACCAAACTGAAACAGCCCTAAGGGAGGCGAGATGTATGTATGGAGCCAAGCCAAAGGAGAGATTCCGTTCTCCAACTTCTCATTTCAGACTTAAGGTTTGTGTTTATTTTAAAATAAGGAAGGACATTTCTTTTTTTTTTTTTTTTAAAGATTTTATTTATCTATCTTTAGAGGGGAAGGGAAGGAGAGATGGAGAGAAACATCAATGTATGGTTGCCTCTCGTGCGTCCCCCGCTGGGAACTCTCGCTGGGAACTGGCCTGCAACCCAGGCATGTGCCCTGACTGGGAAACGACCTGCGATCCTTTGGTTCGCAGGCCCGTGTTCAATCCATTGAGCTACACCAGCCAGGGCAGGAAGGACATTTCTTCATAGAAGTCCATTTATTAGTGGGGTATTCCAGAATTTGATATTTTCTGGATTAGTGTTAATCCTAGGTGGGAGTTACCATTATGAAATCCAAATCTATGTGCCAGGTTCGCTGTCTTTTTCTTTTTAATTTTTAAAATATTTTATTTATTTTTAGAGAGGGGAAGGGAGAGAGAAAGAGAAGGAGAGAAGCATCAATGTGTGGTTGCCTCTGGAGCACCCCCTACTGAAGACCTGGCCTGCAACCCAGGCATGTGCCCTGACTGGGAATCGAACTGGAGACCCTTTGGTTTGCAGGTTGGTGCTCAATCCACTGAGCCACACCAGACAGGGCCAGATTCACTATCTTAATCATATGCAGAACTACCATTCTTTAAGAGAAGCACTCTCAGATCTTTTGAGCATCTAGTTCATCATATATCAGTCATATTTTATGTAGCATGTGACACGGTTGGGATAGTTGATTGCCTCAAGTCTTGGTAACACTTCGCTACATGAACATGAGCAGAGACACAGGCCAGGCTTCAAGATGATTACTCAGATCATTTCTGTTTGATGGCAAATGACAAAAAGGCCCATTTCTAATCAGCACATGGCAGCACTAGGTCTCAAAATATCTGATCGCAGGAGAGGACTTCAAAGGGCTATTTATATCCTCTAGCATGGTCCTTTTTGCTGAATGGCTAAACACAGCCCCTCCCTGCTGGGACAGCTCTGGCAATTAAACAGAATTCCCTGAAGTGAGAGAATTCATCTCCAGGTAACTTCCACTCACTGATCGCATTTCTAATCTTTTCATGCTATCTTTTCAGTTAAACAGGCTATTTCAACAAACAATTTTAAAGTTGTATTAAAAACTTCTCATGGCAAGACAATTTATGAATTTTTGTACTTAATAACATTTAATTATTGATCAAAATTTATTGTGGCCAAATTAGTACAAAATATTAATTTTAAAAGCCCTATGCTCATGAATGAGAGATGAGACTTTGAAAACCATTTGGGTTTCCTTTGCTCTTTGCTGACTCTAATGGACATTTGCAACAGTTTTAAAACAGCTTTGAGATTATTTTTAAAAAATGATAATATCCTTGTTTACACTAAAAATGTTCCTAAGTGTTTGCTTCATTATATAATGGATGGAATGGACATAAAGAAACAGAGGCCAGCACTCAAACACCCTCTTTAGCCACTTGCTTGTGCTTACCTTGGGTTGGATGGCCTCTTTCTGGCTTACCAGCTGAGACCTCAAGATGAGGACTTCCTCCTTGCGGACATCTAGTTCCTCACTCACAGAGGTCAGCTGCTCCATGAGGACACGGTATGCTGGTGCACCCGGAGCAGTCACCTCCGGGGCACTTTTCTCACTAAGGGCCTTGCGTAATTCATTTAGCTCATTTTTCAGTTTTTTGTTTTCTGATTCCAGTTCTTGACGCTGTGTGAAGACACAAAGAATAGTTCATTACAGTTATCCCCAACTTTACATTGGAATGCTCGACTTTCCCTGAGGCGGCAGAAGAATTCTGCTGGAAAAGATCATCAGAGCTATCCCAGTGAATGTCTTCCCAGGTTCTACTGGGAACTTTGCTCTGCAAATTAAGGAAGTCAGACATCGAGTAGAATTTAGCAAGGTAAATGGTAGTTAGCTTCATCAGCCCTAATTCTTGAGTCGAATTTATTCCAGGCCTGCCCACATTGTGTTCATAGGCCTGGAGAGATTGCCACGTTCTAAGAGATAAGTTTAGCCCAGTCCTAGGAAGCCCAGGTTTTGTTTGTGGGTAAATAAATATAAGGGCAACTATGAGGGTCCAGCTAGTCAGGTTACTTCCAATGAATAGTTCGAATGAGTAGATCCCTGAAATAAGAGTAGTATCCTCTTATTTTCTTTGTAAAATAGAATGGAAAGACCACTGAAATCTTCAGCTTTTAACTTCTAATTAAAAAAAATTACATCGCTTAAACTAATAAAATTCCCTTTGGTGTTTTGATGACAACAAATAATACTTCTTTCACACTTCTTTCCTGTGTGACATGCCTGTAAAGTTGCCGGCAGAAGCTCTGAGAGGTGAGGACAGAGGCCGGGCTACCTTCTCCTTCAGCCATCCAGATGGGCATACACATCCTTTACCCCCCGCCCCCCATACCTGCACATACTACCAGCCATCCTCATGCCACCAGCTGGTGCTGCTCTCTGCACATTCTGCTCCAACAACGGCAATGGGAACCCAGAACAGAGTTCTGACATTGAACTGTCTTTACTGGCACTAAAATGCAACTGTCACAGAGTGCCAGCTGAGAAACAGTGAAGTAGACAGTCATGTAAAAGCACCATGGTTACATGTGACACTAATACAAAATATTTTATATTGAATGTAAACTGTAGTTAAAAAAATTTTTTAATAAAAAATAAAACAATTAAAGACACCACGGTGCCTTATTTAGTTCATGAGATAAGGCCTTATGACAGTGGACACGAGGTACCTCAGTATAAGAATAAAATATTTTATTGTTTCTTTCAGAGAGGCAAACTTGAGTTTGTAGCACTATATCAGACATTTCAACACATTATGGTAAAATTATTTAAAGTCCTTTTTTTCTATTTAAGAATAAATAACCCCTTCTTTCATGAATTAATTCATTCTTATGTGAAAAAATGCTCTTTCTTATCCCCAGTCTCCCATCAACTGGTAGTCAGATTTGCATTGCTCATTCCTGCAGCAGAAGACATATGACTGTCCTTAATATGGCACTTAAGCTCTGATGCAGGGTTTCCCAAACTTCAGTGTACATCAGGATCACCTGGAGAACAGGTTGCTGGGCCCTAACCCCGGAGCTTCTGCTTCATGGATACATGAAACAGACTGACAGATCTCAGAGGGGAGAGTGGGGGGGGGGGGTGGGGACTTTATCAAAGAAGGTAAAGAGATTAGCCAAAGAACATATATGCGTAGCCCATGGACACAGACAACAGTGTGGTGATGGCCAGCGGACAGGAAGGTGGGGGCTGGGTGAAGGTGGGCAAAGGGCAGGGGCAATGGGGCCATCTGTAATAGCGTCAACGATTAAAAAAAAGAATTGTGGGTTTGGGTAGGGTAGAGGACAGGCATTCTCTATACCAAGATGCCATACAGGCTGGGGAGGAAGAAGTAATCAGTTCTAGACAGTAGGAAGTAGCAAATTGACAGAGGATAGGGGCCTATTAATGTGCCTAAGTTATGTATGAACTCACAGTGTTAGGAAATAATACATCAGAATTAGACTTGAATATTACTGAAAAAGAAAAAAAAACCCTTCAGGATAGTTTAGAGAAACCCTAGGAAGTGTCAAATATACATAAAGGCTTAAAAATAGGAGTTTCCTTACACTATTTTGTGGCTTTTCTAACTTTTAGCTTTGGTTTTAATCATAAACCGTACCATAATTTTCCAGCTATTCTAAGACTATACTTTACAAAAGTAGAAAATAGTAAAAAAAACAACATAAGCAGAAAATACCTAAAAAAATAAATTTAAGGCCAATAAACTAATTAGTAACCTGGAAAACTTTTGAAGCTGAGGGAGTTTTGAGAGCTGACAGCCTGAGAGCTCAGATGCTGCGGGGCTCAGAGGACTCTGATTCTGGAAACCGACGAAGGGGCTGGGGGTGGGGGTGGGGGTGGGCACAGCCTGCTCTGTGTCACGGAATGGACTCTTCCCCCCCCACTAAACTTCAACTCCTATGTTACCCAAGACGCTTTGTGTTTCAGGAATTACTGTTCCTAACCCAGCGCTTTTCCCTCATTCAAATGCTCTGGGGCACACAGTGGAAGCTTATAACTATCTAGTTAGACACTGCCTTTGACCATTAAGAAGACACAATCTTCACCTTCATCCCCCTTCTCCCAACAGCTGTTTTTTTAAAAAAAAAAAGTAAGTTAGAGTATGTTTCTACTCTTCAAACTAATGTGTAGCTATCCTTCTCCACAAACACATAGTTTCAGTGGGGTTTGGTGATTAGAGTATGGGGTTTGGAGCCAGAGATACCAATGTTCAAAACCCGTTTCTGTCGGTTTCCAGCGGGGTGATCTTAGGGAAGTTACTTATATCTTTTGGCCTCAATTTTCTTAACAGAAACAACTGCCCATGTTTCTGTTTAGACTGAATTCCATCTTATAGAGATGAGAACCCATAAAAGGAAACAATACAAGGCTAGAAGTCATGCCTGAGTAAGTCTCAAGCTATGGCTTCAGGCCCTAAAAGATGTTCTCTGAGAAAGAGAGGCTCTCCACAGGCCTCTTGGCCAAAACAAGATATCCAAAGCCTTGGGCACAAACTTCCCATTACCTTGAGTGACTCATATTCCAGTTCTGCACCTCTGATTTGTGGTCGTTCTTCTTCCTAGGGAAAATATAAGTTGAAAACTTTATAAATAAGGAGTTATATTTTAATTGTTACATTTTTACTCAGAATATTTCCTTGCTCTGCAGAAAACAGTGAGGAGAGGTTAGCCCTCGCTACTCGAACAAAATCCTACTCAGTTAAAGTACTTCTGGGCTGAGTTTCCATTATGAAGAGCCTGCAGGACTGGACATAAAGTCCCAGCCTCAGTGCTTGGTTAGCCCGCAGCCCTGGAGTTGGACGGCACTGTGCACCTTTGCCTTGCTGCGGAGCACCTGCTCCTCCTTGCGGTCCAGCTCATCCTGCATCATCTGCTTTTCTTGCTCCAGCTCTGTGACCCGCTTCTGGAGCTTGAGAAACAACGACATGTCCAAGGGTACCTTTTTCTCACTCGGCTCCTAAAGCCCAGAAAAAATAAGATGGTCAAGACAACCTAGAAGATGTAGAAGCCGAAGAGAAACTGATGAACAACCCAACAGAAAAAAAAATTGGCAAGCATACAGAAGAAACATAAAGGACCAAAGAATATAGAAGTAATATGTCCAACCTAGCTCATAAATGGAGAAATGCAAGTTAAACAACAGTCAGCTACTATTGTTCCCCTACCAGACTGGCAGAGACCGAAAAGATTAATAATGCCATGTGTTAGCAACACTGTCTTGCATGATACTGGTGGAAGTATAAGTAAGCTAATACTTATTAGCTTACTAATAAATATGTAAATAAATATGTCCTAGATAAAAGAATTAAGTGAAATACACTAGGTGCACAATAGTATTATAACCTTAAATTTTGTTAAAAAAATAATACAACTATATGTGACTTTTAAATGCACCTAGCATATAGCACTCAAAAATCTAGAAGGCTATCAATGATTACCTTGGAGAATGGGAGGTATAAAAAAGTTTTGTTTTCTATTTTACACACTTCTATATTTGAATTCTCTTGTAATCAGGGAACATAATTTTTAAAAGGTGAAGGGCCAGCATAAATATATTGGATCATATGAAGAGAAAACTGAAAAATGAAAACATATATAGCCCTTAATAAACAGAAAGACAACCTAGTAGCATTTTAAAATGGTAGTATGGCAATTGGTTCTAACACTGAACCACAGTGAGACCTTCTAGGATAAATAAAGACACACTAAATAAGCTAAGCAAATGGAAAAAACTAACCACCATCATGTTAGTCCTGAGAGTGCCATACTGTTTTACCTTGTATACTCTGAGTTTGAACTTTTAATGAGGTAAGAAGGGAACGAACAGTATCCTTAGATTTAATAAATGATAAGGAATCTGTTTTTGTTGAGAGAAAAAGAGAGAACAGTAACATTTACCTAACTAAATGGTCTAAGTATAATTCCTAACTGATTAGCTAATCTTTTATTTCCAATTGCCAATTTTTAAAATGATTTTATTCTGATATAAAAGCAAAATAAGTTTTTATTGAAAATTTAGGAAATAAGAAAAGTACAAAGAAGAAATATGTAGGCATACTCTCAAATACAGGGAAAATCCACAATTTGTGTTCAGTTGTTTTTCTATAGAATTAGAGTAATATTTTCACTATAAATTTGTACTGTTTTAAAGCTTAGCATTGTATTACAACTGTTTTCTAAATTCACAATGTATTTGAAACTGTAATCTTTAATGACTGTTTTGACATGTAGTACCATCATTTGCTTAGCTATTACCTTAGTGATAGGCACTGAGGTTGTTCCTAATTTTTTTGCTACTGAAATATACTAATATAAACATCTTAGCACATAAATATCTAAACTTTGTTTTTAAGTCTGTTAAACTGGTTGGGCTAGTTTACACTTTCATCAGTAAACATTATCTTGCCCAAAACAGCAGTTACTGTGATTTTTTAAAAAACATTATTATGTATATTTTACTACCATAAAAATATAGCAAAAAGTAAATAAATAAATAATTAATTAAAAAATACCCTGATAAATACTGGTACTGGTAAAAATGAGGTTAAGCATAGAAGAGTTCTGAACCTAAAAATGTGTTGCTCTCAATCAAAACTGGGAACAAGAGGCCTCGCTGTCCTGAGTTTAACACAAATTAATTTGCAGCAAACACCCTGGCGGCCACGGCTTCCCCCTCCCTTGCAGGCGCTGCTCAGGGACATCACGTTGAAGTCGACAGTTTGTTAGCACGCTTCCCTCAGACCACTGGGAGGAGTTCTCCCACTAAGACCAACATATTCTCTAGAGGCTCAGAAGTTGTAATTTTGAAATCCTCAAAAGCTAACTTTGTGGGAGTGTCTAAAGATGGCCACCAAGGCTTTCTCCCAACACAGACGCCTTCCCTCCCACCAAGAGATGGAGTCTATTTCCCACTCCTTGAATCTGGGCTGACCTTGGCCATAGAATGTGGCAGAACTGACCATGTGCCAGTTCTGGACCTAGCATCTTTTGCTCTTGCATTCTGAGGACCTGCTCACCATGCTGCTGAAGAGAGAAGCCACACGGTGAGGCCCAAGGAAAAGAACCCCATTTTTTTTCAGCTACTGTGCCAGAAGCAGTCTATTTCTGGCCATTTTCTCAGAATATGATATAAAAATAGAAGAGCTTTGTCCACATTACCCATTACTGAAACTAATATATTTGAAAAGAAGATGTGAGAGTCGGTTTGGGAACAATCTAATTTAAAGTCACTGTACTCTTAAAGTTACAGCAATATGTCATTTTGGGTTTATATCACATAATACAAAACACTAAGGCAGATTTATGAGCTATTTTTCATGTATTTTTGTGGGAAAAAATTACATTGGTAAAAACTGTCTTCAAACAGAGGCAACAGTCTTACTGAACTCTGGGGACTGGTATTTCCAACACTCAAGGGCAAAGGGCTTACTTTTTAAGTAATTTTCCTCAGTCTGAAACAAATTCAAGATAGGCTTTTTTTTTTATACATAGAATATGTTAAAGTGTAAAAAGGGATTATAAAAGGGAAAATCTGGTCATCAAAATTACATTAAGAGTTGAAATGTTTATTGACAAAAATATATGTGATAAGTATGTATGTACACAACTAATTAAACACCTACAAGTCACTTACAAAGAATAAATAGTTCGAAACAAATGATACACGTATGGGCAAATGGGGTCTGTTCTGCACTGGAAATGTACTGCTAATAATAGCATGGTCATATCCTGCCTTTAGTGATAGGTGTCTAAAATGTACCTCTGTCCTCAATGGAATGTCTTCAGTTTCTGCAATTTCAGAGCTGAAGGTGTATTCAGACTCATTGCTACTGTGGGTGGAGTCTGTTCTCTTGTGTCCAGGCTTCGGCACGCTCTGCAAGGCAAATAAACCGAGTATACTCAACACAACAAAAATTCAACACAATATACTTAAGACAGCATCCACCTTAACATGGTTTTAATCTCCATGTATTGAATGCTGTTCTCATGGCCAAACCATCTGTTTCCTGTTGTCTTGACCAAATCCTTATAAAAGGGTTACCTTCTGAGCTCCTCAAAGAAAAAAGGAAGATGCACCCATAGGGCATGACAAGAACAGTGGCAAAATCAAATGCTCAAATGAAAACCATCTGTGATTATTAGAAGAGACCTCTTTGGGTTTTTAAAACTGAGTGGCCAGCCACACTGGGTGGAACATGGGATGATGCCTCAGAAAGCACACACTGACTTCAGTGTTGCAGTCAAATACTCCTTACCAAAGGTTCTTAAGATATGTTTGATGACAGCATGGTCATTTTACTCTGCTGGGCATTTTACTGGGCATAGTTGAAAAGAAAAAAAGAGAGGGTTTCTACAAAGTACTTATAATTTCTGTCACTTTTATGCATGAAGTTTACTCTCTGGCGTCAGCAATGAGAAGGATGAGCAATGCAGGACAGGCAAGAAAGCTGCTCTAAGAACGTGGTGGAGATCCTGGGGTTATTAATTCAGGGAGTCCAGGAGACACTTTCATGACATGTGGTACCTATGATACTGCGTTCAGAAAGCTTGAGGGGAATAGGAAAGTTAAGCAACTGCAGTTCCTTCCTTTCTGTAAAAGGGGCTAGAGAATGGCTTGAAGGATGAAGGAAGAAAAAGGCTGGGTTTGAGCTCCTCACTCCTCGTGTTCCCCCAGCAGAAGAGGTAGAGAGGTTCAGTGGCCTGGATCTCACAGGGTTACTGATCATGGGAGAGGATCAGAGGATCAGTAACCTTCAGAAAGGCCTTAGAGAGCTTTCTGATCTCTTCCATTTTCTTTACTCCTTCCCTAGCTACCGGAAAAGAGTCCAAAGCCACAAAGAGCTTCTTTGCTGCTTTTCCTTCCAACATCCAGGCTTATCAGGAGCAGATCCATCTGTGCAACCAAAGCAAAGCCAGCATCGGGGCAGTCAAAAGTCTTCCCGGCCAGCTCAACCTGTACTCCAGGACATAGGGAAGACCCAAGAACACCAGAAGCTCTGAAACTGTTTAGCAGTTGGGTGCACACTACAGGAGAGAACTGCCATGCACAGGTCAAAGATACTCAGTTTACTCTCTGTTTACACATGGGCATTCTTACTGAAAGTTCCTAGCCCAAGGCAATAGTTGTAGAGCATGATGTTCATTTAACAAATTGGCTGTGTCATTAAGAAAAACAGGTAGGCCCATAAATACTAGAACAAAGATTTTTAATAAGCTTATTAAAGGTGAGTGAGACCCCTGTTTTTCCACATGTATGTATTTTTAAACAACAAATACCTTAAGGTATGAATAGGAGCCATGTTATGCGAATATATTTTCTATTTAATGTAACTTTGCATACACGGCAGTGATTACTGGTAAGTGTCTCAGTCAGAAACAGGACAGAGCTGGGTGGTACTCTGCCACTTACCTGCCCCTTGCCCATTTTCTCCAGACCTTACTTTCATCAGCCAGAAAGGGGGATCTACTTCATGGTGTTTACGTCAGGATTAAGTAAGATAGTGCAAGTAAGGAGTTTAGCATAGGGCCTGGGATATACCAAGCACTCAATTAATGGTAGCTGATGCAGCTTTAATTGTTAGGACCTGCAGTAATTCAACTCCCTTAGTGACCTTCCAGTTTTCATTCAACATGCTATTCATTTTACAAGGACAAATCTATGACTTGATCATCACGTTCTCCTTCAAGATCTACATGTGACACCTCCTCTTCTCCTTATCTGTCTTTTCTCCCATAATTCCTTCTTTTCTTGAATCTGTTTTTACTCCCTTTGTCAAGATTAACGACCCTGTTGTTGACATGCTGGATTCCCTCCTTACTTGGAATTAATTTATTTTCAATCACTTCACAGCCTGGATTCATTTGCCTCATTATCCTTTTATTGTTGGCTTAAATCTCGTTAGCCCTTCATTGCCTCAGCCCTACAACTGAATGTTCCTGGAGAAAAATCCCACAACATTTCTTGGTCCCAGGGAAAATAAATCTAGACCCTAGTAATCAGTGGTACTATCTGAGACAATCCATCAAGTTTCCCCCCTTAAGTTTCCCCACCATCTATTTATTAACTGCAAACGCTTCATTAGCATTGTGGCGGTGAGAGCTCATTTGCAGAACAGTGTCAATGGGAGATTAGTGCCCATCTGTTAGCTGCTCAGTTCTATCTAAACATAAAAATAAGATGTTGCTATTAACATTTTAATTAGTCCTAAGTTATGAAGTCATGTTTTCATTCTCAGCAAACATTTTCTCTGAAGACTCTGATCTTGATTGCATCTGGAACTAGGAAATGAGACGTAATGAAGAGCTGAGTAGGAAGCAAGCAACCTCTGAGGTTCCTTCCTCTGCTATTTTCCCTTTCCCTTCCTCTGACCATTTTGTTACCCAAGAGGAATGACAATGAGTCACAGGCATCCAGTGGAGAGGGTAACAGGCTGAGAAATCTGAGATCAAGCAGCTAAACTACCCCTGGATCTTGGTTACATCTTTCTCTTTCCATGGCACTGCTGGAAACAAATAAATAGCAGGCAGAGACTTGCTCAGCAGGAAGGACTAGGTCTGTTAAGTTGCTGGACGATGGAAATCACTGGAGGGCCTTTTCCAGAGATGGCTGCCTGTCTGACTAAGGAGGCCCACTAACCACAGAGATGTCTCTGGAACGTGCTCAGAGAGTGTTGTAAATAGCTTCTCTCATTTTATTTTCTGAGGTTCACAAGGCACACACTATTAAAGCATCCCAAAAATATTACAGAAAAAAAATTCGTGTATCTCTGTTTAAGCTGGTTGATTTCCACATTTATTTAATCTCAATCATTTCTTTTCCCAGCGCTACTTTTTAATGTCCCAAGTAACTAGTGGCTTCTGAAATAACCAGTGGGATACAAAGTGTAGCTCTAGCCGTAACTAAAGTATAGATTAACCATACATGATGGTGTGGTTATCTAGTAAATAGAATAAAATACATGCAAGAATGGAACTCTGGGGAACACTATGTTGAAAGACAGAGGAAAAGGACTCTAGAGAAAGTGGAGGATGTGAATGAACAAAGGTTCCCACAGGGCCAAGAGCAGGAAACAAGGCTTAATGAGGGTCCTTCCCATTTGTCCATTGCAAGGATAATGGTGACCTACTCGTACTTCTAATTTCTCTTTGTCACATACAAATTCAGAATAGAGTAGTAAGATTTGAAATAATGGTCCAACCGTGGAATTTAAATCAGCTTTTTAACCTCTTTGAGACTAGACTTTCTTACTTGCAAGGCGGTAAATTTATTTCTTTTGTTATATAATCTTTTATTTTGACATTTTAAGTGTCACATTTTTAAAGGATCCAGATTGAAGCAAAATTTGAAGCAAGTCCTGAACCTTGGTGATATCAAATTATCTGTTTTTTATAAGATATTTCAGAGCATTTCTGGCCAGTTGTGCCATGAGGTTACCTTAAAGGCTGACACTCTTAGGGAACAGGAGAGACAGGGAACTCTTTCATTTCCTGGAAGCAGGTGACGCAGAACAGAGAGGGTGTGAAGAACTATTAAAACAACCAATGACACTGAAAATGAGAACAGGCTGATAGCCACCAGAGGGGAGAGGGGAGGGAATTTCAGGGGAAAAGGGGAAGGGTTTAGAGCAACAAGTATAAAGGACACATGGACAAAAACTATGGGGGGTGGAAATGGGAGGGAGGTGGGGAGGGCTGGGGCAGCGGACTGGGATGGAAGTAAAAGACAGAAAACTGTACAAGAACAACAATTAAAATTTAAAAAATAAAACAAGAAAGAAAAAAAGTACATTGGCAGGTGCAGAAGAGTCCTTGAAATGAATAATTTATTACAAACAGAGGCTAAATTTTCTTTTTGTAGGACCAGGTCTTTGATATTATAATAAAAACCAGTGGAGGAAAATACTCAATTATATAAATATTTGCTTTATATGCAATTTACACTAAGTCATTCAATATATAAAACAAAGCCCAGCTATATTGACTTTATACTATCTTATAGTCTAGTCTTTAAAGTGTTTGCCTTTACAAAGTATTTATAAATAAAGTTTTATAATTTCTGAGATTTGCTTTAAACATTTCCAATCCATTGGATAGAATGGGATGAAGGGGCAGAACAGTGTCTGCCATTTTGGAATCAGGCGACGAGTACATGGAATACCTGGGAGTTCATTCTACCTACTTTTGAATGTGCTTAAAATTTTTCATTTAAAAAAAGGAACAGTATTTGACCCACCACCATCAGAGTCATCTCTTCCTTGAGGTCATCATATCGTTCTTCTAAGCGACTAAACTCATTCAGAAGGTTCTGATATCTCAGCCTTTCATCATTAAGATCGAGTTCCAGTTGTTTTGTTTCTTCTACTAACTTTTTCTCCATAGTCTCTGAAAAAAAGAAGAGGGAAAAGCATATCAAAGATGCCTCCACAAAATACAGCAGTACAAACACGTACACTCACTTCCAGGTTCTCCATAAGGGGTTTACTTTAGCAGCACTATGATCTATGAAGAGTACCTTCATAGTCAATATAGGGAAAGAGAAAATATCATGACCGTAAAACTGAAGTAATTATTAATAACAACAATCGCCTGCTGAGTTCTATGTACTACAGACTTAGTACCACTACTTAACTCACTGGTCATAGCACATCCTTGATAACTTCCACTAGTCATGGTCGGGTAACAAAAGTACAGTCATTGTTAGTCATTGACAGTCATCGTCAGTCATTGTTAATTCATTCCAGAACTCATGACAAGTGCCGAAACAGACGAGCATGGAAGGATGAAGCATTTTCTCTTTCGGGGCGGTGTCGTGACTCATACCAGTTCTAGCAAGTGTGACGAGTCCCCAGCAAGTGCCAAGTGCTGAAACATTTTTTTCTTGTCAAAATGCAAGGAGTGCAGGGTTTGATGAGTTCTGAAGCTGACAAGTACCAAGGTATGACTGCATACATTTTTTATTCCAATAGTATTCTGTTTTAGGCTGTTTATAAATTCTTTTGTCCAAACAAGTGCACCCCATCAAAAAGTCTGATATTCCTCAAGTCTCTGAGGGAATGCCGGCTTCTCAGTAGACCTCACTGTCCTATGCCACAAAGTCCACGCCCCTCAGTCTCTGGGTTCTACTGAGCAATTTTCAGTACTCTGAACTCCCCCACTGTCCTATTACCTGCCCATTTCTAACCAGATAAGCTCCCCACATCTGGACATCTGTGTTAACTTCTCCGGTGTGCTCCTGGGCAATCCCCAACCTTTCCATTTACCTGCGCCACCCTAACCCTCCCTGTTGCCAGTGGCTTGCATTTGCCTAGAACAGCACCTGGAGACTGGAGATTAGCCCCTGATTGGAGATAAAGCAAAATTTTAAAACACCTCAAATCTCAGCTGTATGTTTTAGCTCGATGAGTCTACTAGTCACATTTATAAATATTAAGCTTCCTACCTCTTTGGTCCATTTTACCCTCACATTTTGTGGCTAAATCTTATTCTGCCCTGCCTGCTTCTATTGTTCCACCATTTCTTTCTCTGTCAGCTCCAGGAGGGCAAGGGCTGCAAAAGTCTCATCACAACTGCTTCCTTGGTGCCCATAATAGTGCTTCCCTATCATAAGGCTTTAACAACTTGTAAAGCATTCTCTCTATAACACTCTATAAATTGCCTTTTATTCCTACCAGTTTGCAGAAGGTGCCCAAAGCTACCAACAAATTTTCCCTAGGCAAATCCCTTGTCATTTCTTTGTTCTTATGGTTCAGTTTCAAATAACATTGTATATTTTCCTAGAAGTGTTCTCATCATTCTGAATCTTTTCATCACATTCTGCACCTTAGCAGCCTTATTTCCATGTCTTCAGTGACTTTTCTTTTCTCCTTCTCTTCTTAATTTTTTTCTGGCTTCTTTTTTTCCCCTTCACTTTACCCCTTACACATGGTCATCTTCTAAGGCTTAATTCCAGATATTCTTCTCTTTCCCTTACATTATTCCCTTTAATTGGGAGGAAGGGCACAGTGTAGGGAAAAGTACAGAGGGTTCTCTTAGCATCATAGCTTTAATGGGTACCATAAGGCTCATTTCTTTCTCTCGATCCTTCATCTCAGTGTGCTTTCTGAACACCTCTATCTGGAGGCCCTAGCTGACAACCAAAATTTAACACTCTAACAACTGATCTCATTAACTTTCCTCATAAGCAGGTACTTTTATCTCTCAATTTCTCCATTACTAATAATATATTGTTATTGCTTTGATATATCAAAACTTCAGAATATTTTGATATTTTTTTGAATACCACATCAAAAATAACATTCTGTTGATTTTTTCACATTACATATCCTATCCCAATCCATCTCTTCCTTTCCATTTCCACCACCAATTACTGTACTTTAGATCTGCATCTTCTTATCCCATGTTTATGAATATATGAATTTCTTGTGAATGATCATCATTCTAGTCTTTCTCACAAAGAGCAAATAGAACAAATGTCTACACGTAATTAGTTCTCTATTCAAAAAATCAGTGGGCTTTTCTGTTTGTTTGGTGGCAAAAGGTGGTTGATCTTGAAAGAATAATATCCACTGATTTAGCAAAAAATAAATAAAAATAATACATACAGACATGTATACACATATACATATTAGCTCAAGAATTCTTCCTAAGTCAACATGAATCCTTTAAGATAAACTGATAAATCCTACATGAAGAACAATTAATTTTTTAACTTTAAATTAATTTTTTTAATTTTTTAAGAATTAACTTTTTAGTCATATGATATTGACTAAACATGAGTTCACATTTATACATAGAGAGACCAGCTATATAAGTTCACCAACTAATTTAACCAAAATATTAAGAGCGCTTGCCACTTAGAATATTATACATTTACTGATGACAGCCTCAACTTTTTAAAATATTTAAGTTCTAAACAAAGTTGTACCTCACAAAACATTGGTCCAAAGTTGGTTGGCACGCATTAGTGTGAGCCCACGCGAGCCTTACCTGTCATCTCCTTAGCCTGTTCCACAATGAGGTGATTGAGGGCCTCTTTTTCTTGCTTCAGCAAAGTATTTTCTTCCTTCAGAACTGATACCAGCTATAAAATAAAACAATGAACTGAGATGGCTGCAATAGACAGAGCAAGCCAGATACTAAGTATAAAGACCACACATAGCGGTCACTCCTTACCTCCACATTTCTGTGCCTCATTTCTTTGCCTAGTTATGTCTGGTCACCTTTCAAATTTGACTCAAGCATTACCCCCTCCAGAAAGCCTTCCTGAAAACTCCCTCCAAACATGTCTCTTCTCTAAGCTACTAACGGACTCTGTATATGCCTCTTTATAGCCTTTATAAGTAATTTACTTCTACTTCTGTAGTAGACTAGAAATTTCTGGAAGACAAAGATGATTGCTGCTGTTGGCTTGCTTTGTGCCTTAAGCATCTACCAATTGTCTGGCACTTCATAATCATTTGCTCTTAAAGCAACGAGAATGCCTCCTCACCTCAACAGCCTAGCACAAAGCTATGTGCACCCATGATTCAAGCAGAAGGATTGAAGGGGTTAAGAAAGATATGGAGGGCGTTTTGGTTCTGGAAATTCACTGAATATTTTCTAAAGCTCCTTGCTGTCTGTCTGTCTGTCTTGGAAAAGAGAATTTTCCTTTCATTTCCTTTTAAGAATTCTGCAAGGTTGTAAAGTCCCTTTATTCCATGTTAGACATTGATCTTATGATGGTGAATGTACTTAACGTACTGAAAAATGGTGAATATGGTAAATATTGTTATGTATATTTTAATCACAATTTTTTTTCTTAAAAAGCATTGACTTAACTTTCTAGTTCCTAGTTGGGTAAAGATTCCCAGGAAGCAAAAATCAAAACCAAAGATAACTTTGCGAAGTTCATAATTTACTCGTTCATCTCTGCAATAAAATGTGTACTTGTGATGAATGAAATCTGAATTCCTTCTCTAAGCACAAATTGAAGGGACTCTAAAAGTGAGTTAATAATAAAGAGAAGCGTCAGGAGTTCAGAGGAGAAAGAAAGCTCTGGGAGTAAGGATCCTGAAGAACAGGGAAGTTAGATGACCCCGTGCCACAGCAAAAGTCAGTCCAGAAGGAAGTGATGGTCCAGGTTCTTCCCTCCATACTGATATGGCCTTAACATCCACACTTAGTAGAAAGGCCCCGGTTCTCTATGCACTTTTGAGAGAAGCTGCTCTTTGTCAAGGGTGTGATTTTTCAAAATAAATGTGCTGAGCCCACACTCCCAGAGCTTGGGCAGGTGTCTTTGTGAAACCTACCCAGCAGATTCTGATGCACACTCCTGGTTAAAGAGCACAGTTCCGGTGTGCCTTCTAGTCTCCTTGATGAGGCTGGTTGGAGAGTTTTACTGGCTGTCACAGTGAATTTTTTTCATTCTTCCCCATTACTACACTCCAAAAGAATCAGTGATAATGTCTCTAGCTATTGTGTGAAAAACAAAAGATAATAAAAAAAGAAAAAAGAAATCTAAATCTGCTCATGAGTACTGTTCTATCAGACTAGTAAGGTATGAAGTTGACTTTGAAGAGGAAAGGAGAATATTCCTACCAAGCTTAAATACTCTACAGATTCAGATGGAAAGCTTCTGTGGACTCAGGAAATGACACAGATAAATAAATAAATAAATAAATAAATAAATAAATAAATAAGGAAGATCTTAAACTCCAGAGTATTGAGGAAATGACACAGATAAATAAATAAATAAATAAATAAATAAATAAGGAAGATCTTAAACTCCAGAGTATTACTTTGAATGCGTATCTGAATTCTAACAGAACTTGCCATTTAAAAATAACATATTAATGGCACTGCTGTGTCCATAATACAGAGCCCAGATCTGCTAGAGATAGGAGAAATTATTTTATTGGACCCTGAGTGCCATGGAAGGACTGCAATTTTGTCAGCCATACTATCTTACCTGAATTGCAGCTAAGCTCCTTCCGAGCTTCTCATTCTACATGCTGCAGTTAATGTCAGAATCCAGCACAGAAACAGCACACTGGGATTCTTGCTCATTTACACCCAATGCAGTCAGCTCTGTTTTCATTTAAAGATGGTTACACTAGTGGAGTCTCTGAAAATTACTTTCTTTCCAGTAAGCCTTATGTTGAGGTATTTTTATTTTGTTTAAACAATGCATTTCATTACTGCTTGAGAACCTTAATTTTTTCTGTATTTAGTAAAGTTTTGAGATAAATTAATAGAAATCTGTAGTATGGAAACACTGATCAATCTATAAAGACTTTTTCTTTATTACTTTTCTTTCTTTCTTTCTTTTCTTTTTTTTTTTGGTTCTATCTGCATAGCAGCTCTTGGCTATAATCAGTATGCAGACATTTGGATTTCTCCCTTGGACTTCTTAACAGTCTTAATTCAGGTTTCCATAAAGGTCTCTAGTATCAGCTATTGAGAGTTCATTGTTTGATTTGTTTCTTAATCATGTTAACCCAAGGAAAAGGAGTATACACACCTTTTTAAGGAAAAAGAGTGTATAGTAGGGACATGGTCACTAATTCTCTCCTTACAATCATGCATTTCCTCTGTTCTCATTAGAGTCCAAAGATCCTACTAAAAGACCTATAGCTACTGACTCATCATGTGGAAGAAATGCCTGGGAAACACTAATAATAAAATTTGTATTTCAGCTTTGATGGAAACCAACAGAGAGCCACAAGGGGCAGGTGAAGATGATAGCACATTTCCTTTGTGAAAATGTGAGCATTTAGTTCCTTCCTACCTGCTCAGTTTCTTGTTTGTATTTATCTGCACGTTCCTCAATGGATTTTTTCTCTGACCGAGTTTGTTCCAGGTCTTTCCGGAGCTTGGCGATTTCTTCCTGTAGACTGAGAACCCGTCCAGTGGCAATCTTAGCTTCCTCCTCACTTAGTTGAAGACGTTCTAAGTCACTTCGTAGTTTCTCAGTCTCAGAGTTGTATATTCCTTCCAGATTGGTCAATTTCTCCATGAGGCATTTGTAGTCTTTGTTCTTTAAACACACATAAACAATAAGTAAATATACATACCATCAAATGTATTTAATGAGAAAACCAGACTTATTTTTCATATTCATGCCATATCATCACAATATTGTTATGATAGCAAACCGAAATTCTAACCGCAACATTTACAGTAACAATCAATACTCTCTTAGTGATATAAAGAGAGAACAGATACTGCTATTTCTGTTTTATAAGATGAATAACATGGAAGTGATTCTTCTCGTAGTTGCAAGGCAAGTTACCAAAGTAAATTCTTAATTTCCTGATTCTCACTCTAGAAATAGGAAAATCTATACCTGCTTTTGAAAACAAATCACTGTGCTACTAAAAGCCATGTGTTAGCCAGGTGATGCCTAAGAATGATAAAATGGCCTCAGAATCACCAGTTTCTTACAAATCTTTATCACCTCAGAACTCCTCCTCACACTTAGAAAACCTCTTGTTCTTCTTCTTTTTTTTTTTTTTTTTTGGATTTTATTTATTTATTTTTAGAGGGGAAGGGAGGGAGAAAGAGAGGGAGAGAAATATCAATGTATGGTTGCCTCTTGCACACCCCCTACTGGGGGGACCTGGCCTGCAACCCAAGCATGTGCCCTGACTGGGAATTCTAACCGGTGATCCTTTGGTTTGCAGGCCAGCACTCAATCCACTGAGACACACTAGCCAGGGCCAGAAAACCTTTCTGATGAATTATATTTCATTGTTTTTTTAACCCTCTGTGGTATTTATGTATTACTAACTACCTTTATATTATTAGCATGGGCTAAAATATTACTTAGTAACTATCTCTAAGAAATCAAACTTTTATCTCTGTAAATAGGCTATAGATTCTTCAGAAGCATCGACATCTTCCTGATTCTTTGGCCACCTCAATGCTAAACAACTCACCTGCAAAAGGAACATTGTACTTTATGCAAATGGACTGTAATGGCCAGAGAGTTTTGTGAAGTATGAAGTCCACAATGGCTCTTGGTCATAAAAGTTTGGAGCACTAGTAAAACTAGCTGTGTTCTCTGAAATAATCTCCAGCCTTAGTCCTTGTAATCTTACCCATGAGCTTGTCACTATTCCCACACTCAATACTATCATTATTATTTTACTCTTCTGCTAAGACTGAAAGGGAAAGTCAGGGGAGACAAAGCTGGTCATACTCCCAGTGGATTTCTTTAGGCATGCTCATTTTCAGGGCTCCTGTTTAAAACACACCTGCTCATCCACTTTGCGCTGCAGCTGCATAATCTTGTTCTCCATGCCAATGTGGAGTTTCTTATAGCGCTCTACAGAGCGGGCCTCAATCTTGAGCTTCTTCAGCTCGCGCTTGGCCATCATCCGCCGAAAGCAACACTGAAGGTAAATGATGGCATGCATGGTCTTCTTGTAGCAGGTGCGAGCCAGCCAGCCCCGGACCCACTTCTGAATGATGACTGCTTTGTGCTCACGGAGTATCTACAGAGAAGCAGAAGTATAAATAACGTCAGACCCTGGACTAGACTCTATCAACCCACGGTTATCAGGTTGAAAAGTCAGGTATTACCTAAAGGGAAAGATACAAAAGTTGAAGTAACAATGTATTATGTAGATTGTACATATCAAAAATATATGGAAGAACAAAATTATTTTAAAAGGTGATTTAAAAAGTTGATTTTAAAGGGCAACTTGAGAAACAGAGAGTATACATGTAGAAACTGTCTAAATAAAAAACATCAGCTTATTCAAAGGAAAACAATTCTAAAGAGAAAGAAAAACCCATTAGGTTTCTTATTGGTGTATGGTATCTGTCAGCAACAGGGGATCCTCTACAAAGTGAAGAGAAGTTGGCATCCTGTAAATTATGTGCTATTAACACAAAAGACTTGGCCACCACCTGTACTGCTGATACTATCTCGCTATGCATTATTTCTATGCTTGAGGACATGGGGTGCACCAGTAAGGTGGCTGTGAAGGCCAACACTTGGAATGCTGCAAAGTTTATTACTGATTTATTAATATTTTGCCAGAAACAACAACAAAAGTGACACTGTTGGTTGCCCTATTTGAGGCATACCATTCCAGTGATGATTCCCTACTGCCGTTTCAAATGTAACAGGACCTACTTATGGGACTCAAAGGTAGTGGGAATAAAGCTTTGAAAGGAAAGCTAAAAGTAAGATAAAGGGAAGCACACAAATCTTAATTTTGATTTTGTTATACTTTCTACAAAAAATATACTCCCCTAAACTTATAAACAACTTATAACAAAAAGGTTGCCTTATAAGATGAGTTTCTTATCACTAAGACCTTCAGGCAGAGACTGTGCATACAATTTCCAGGAGTAATGGAGAAAAAATTCTTGAAATTAAATAAAGGTTTAACTATCAAAACTGTCCAAGGTCTATAATTTTAGCCCTCCTCAGTCTATAATTTTATAAAACTCTTGTGTGATGTAAATGATATTTAAATGTGTGCCCATAAGTACTTGTTAGTGACTGTTACAAATGGACACAATGTATCTCTCATAAAACTTTTTAAAATATAAAAATTTCTGAAATCATCTATTCCAAGAGATAGCAGTTTAAATGGTTCCTATTTGTAGATTACGGACCTGAGAAAATCAATGAAAAAATGTGCCATTCTAGGGAATACATTTAAGAAATAAGTAGTTAAATATCAAACCATCAAATGCAAAATAAACGTTGCTGTTTAGGAGACCTTAACAGTACCTTTGCCAGGTCAAGACTGCCCTTTATGGCTGCTGACTGAACACTGGGGTAGTCCTTACATTCCACTAAGTGTGGTCGCTGTGCACCGCACTGCAGGGAAGTCAGGCATCTGGAGCTCTCCCAGGACAGCACCGTCCTCAGGGAGCCCCTTCTCTTATCTGGATGAAGAGTGACCAACTAGATAAGACTCAGTAACGACAAACTGAAGACTTTTGGACTTTCAAACTCAAGCAGCACACAGTGGCAAAGCTATTAATGTCAATTTTCCCATTCCATTTCCTTCTTTCCATGTAACTTCAGTTATTGGTCCATTTCTGTAATTTCAGTCAAATGGAAACAGTATATAATTAGATCTTCCATTCTCGATCTCATTTCCATTAGTGAGTTAGAGAAATTAAACTATACCTGCTCTTCCTTAGACTCCCAAGCCCCATGAAGGGGATGCTTGGGCTGGAAACACCAGAAACATGACCAGAGGGGGCAGCAATGGGGTGATATTGAACTGCACAGGCGCCAGCCTCTGGCCTGCCTCCCCAACTGCACCGTCGCAGTTGGAGCTGAGCTGGCCAGAGACTGACACTGCTCAACCAGTGGCCTCAAAACCCAGTTCAGATGTTCCTGAAGAGAGCAGTGAGGAAAACAAAAGTGTATCCAGTTTGGTTTATCTAAAAGGTCAAGTTTAATAAGGCTTTTCCTTCCCCTAAAGCTCCTGTCTGTAGAGAAAGAACATTAGACTATAAAGCTGGTGTGGCAGAAAGAAATGCCTGGAGTAGCTGTTTTCAAATTTTCTTCAAAACACAGCTATGAAATATGCTCATTCAAGCCTCATTAGTTTTTCATTTTTCTTTGTTGTCTAAAATTACTTCAAAATAAGGAAGTAAAATGCACGCATTAATAGTGCCTAGGTCACCCTCACATACTGCCTGTGATTAGAGACATGCCCCTCAAATCACTCTGGTGATGCTCCTTCCAACAGTGGTGCCCACAGGGCTCTGAGACCCAGACTGCACAGAATTCCGGCCTGTTGGGGATGTATCACAAAGGACAGGCTCCAAACCTTGCCAAAAGGAGAGAAATGCCTTTCCACTAGATCATACAATGTCAGAGGTGATGATTAAGATTAATCTGGTGACCCATTATCTATAGTCATGTTGATTACTGCCAGATATAAAAAGTATTTGTCAAAAACTTTCAGAGCATTATATTCCAGCCAATATAAGCTTAACCACATGAATGTTATTTATCTCCTTTCACCACCGTAAATTTTTTCAGTGTTATTTCATTTCTTGGAACAGTCTTCCACCCATATGCCAGATACTGTACCTAGTCAAAGCTCACCAAAGACCCCCAAAGATACCAGATCTTAATCTCTGCAATCTGTTAATGTTACCTTATTTGGAGGAAAGGTCCTTGCAGATGTGATTAAATTAAAATCTTGCAATAAGGGAGTACACTGGATTATCCTTTCAGGCCCAAACACTGGGAGCCATCAGACACTGGAGGAAGCAAGGAATGGACGCCCCCCAGAGCTTATGGAGGGAGTGCAGCCCTGCAGACACCTTGATTTTGGCCCAGTGATACTGATTTTGGGTTCCTGCCCTCCAGAACTGAGGGAGAATATATTTCTATTGTTTTAACCCACTAAGTTGGTGGTAAATTTACTATAGCAACCACAGGAAACTAATACACTAACTTTTCTTCAAATTACAGAGACAAGGAGGGAAAAATGAGGTAGATTTTCTTTTTCCATTGTCTTGTTAATAAATATATGCACTTATTTAATATTTAAAGATATACTTCACTTATTGGTTGTTTCCATATGGGGTGATACTGGACTACACACGCACCAGCCTCTAACCCACCTCCCCCACTGCGTCACCGCAGTTGGAGCTGAGCTGGCCAGAGACCGACAGTCCCTGGGGTGACTTTGTACAGACACAGAATATGAATAATAGTAATGGAACGGATAAACGAAGTTGAAATAATGACTCACCTTGCGATACCTATTTCTGGCCAAGTAGCCTCGCAAATAAGACTGAAGAACAATAGTGGCAGCTCGTGTAATTTTGTACTTCCTGCGGACTACATACATGCGCCAGTACTTCTGAATGATGGTGGCTGCCTTGGTTCTGCGCAGGAACTTAGTGTAGCTGGCCAAAGAAAGAAGCGGTGCATTTGTTAGTAATCAGAAAAGCCCAGGAATATATTTTGTAGAGACTTAAAGCACCAGTATCTTTGGCCTAAGTAGTACCTCCTTTGTGTTATTCTAATAATGTACAGTATTAAATCAACATTTACATTTCTTATAATTGTATCACAATTTGTAGTTCCTCCAAATATTTTTACATTCATTATCTTATTTGAGCCTTCCCTAACCTACAGATAAGGATGTCCCCTATTACCTGATTTTGCAATAAAGAACGTGCCCCTCACAGAGGGTCATTCTTTGTCGGACAGTGCTCACTGCCCCGGGCTCTGGCCCCTGGCGCAGGAGACCGCCTACACCGGCATCCCACGCTCACTCCTCACCAGCCTCTCAGGTCTATCCATTGCTAAGCACAATACTTTTCAAACTCTTTCTGTTTGGGCATAAAGACTTTATTATTAATTCATTTCTACTGATATTTCTAAATTAAAATTATCCTGATATGTAATCATACTGAAGTATAATTGTAGAAAGATCTTCACAGTTGATTGCTCTTGAAAGCTCCTCAACTGAATCATTATTAACTAGTTCACATTCATGACGGTTTTAGTTTACAGATAATTTCTTTAAGCCCATGTAAAAGTATAAAAAAAGATACTGAAGACATGAGCATGCAGTAATTTGTAATTTTTTTGAGGATGAATCATAAGGGTAAGTGAAAGTTTATTCTATTTAACTGTCCTTATGAGTTAATTTGTTATTCCTTGAATCTAAGAAGAGGTAAGATGTTGCCTTCTCAGGTAGGGTGACCATTCAAAACCTTCCTGGCTTGGACGATGAATCAGAAGAACTCTGTAGTCTTAGGAGCCATGAGCCAGAGTGGATGGGTCCCCAGGAACCTACCATCGGGCCTGGTAGCCCCGCACGTATCTCTGCACAGTGATGGCTGCCTTCCGCATGCGCAGGTACTTCTTCCGCAGCAGCCACCCTCGGATTGTCTTCTGGATCCGAATACAGGCAGCCCTCAGCTTGTCTGCCCTCAATTTTTCTAGGTAGGCCACTTGACCAGCACGGAAAAAGATCTTTGTCTTACCAAACTGGTATTTGTCCTTGTCCTGTTTTTGGAAGAAATTGTACACTCAGAAGTAGAAATAATAACCATATAAATGAAACTTTAAAAGAAGAAAAAATACATCTAAAAGCAGAATCAGTGAAGGGATGAATCTATTAGCTAAAATTGGGCTACATGATTAACTAATAGAGCCAGATTTTTGATCCTATGCAAGTTGAGCAAATAGAAAGGATTTTAAGGAAAACTGCAGTTTAAGAGTTATTTTCCAGAATAATTCTACCTGGAATGATTATCTGAGGCAAAAAACTTGGTTGTGGGTTAGAGGCAGCTATTATTTACTTGTTTGTATTTTATATATCTCAAGGAAATGGAGACGCTGCCACTCCCTCTCACTGACCCAGGCTGTAAGGCTTACATCGGGTTGTGTGTTCCATGGAATGCTGAAGGGACAGAAACACCAGCATAAAGAATAAGGCAGAAAGTAATGCATACGAAATAAAAATTAAGGAACAAAAAACCTTAAGTATTCATATTAAAAGAGTTAAGTTTCTTGTTATATCTTTGCTCTATCAACAGTATCTGAAAATAAGCAAAATCTTATAAATGTTTAAAATACTTGTACAAATTTCAAAACTCCTTTTACAAAAATAAAATCATTTATATTGTTCATTTACTTTTTTTCTTTTTATCCTCATCCAAGGACATGCTTACTGATTTTAGAGACGGGGAAGGGAGGGCAAAAGAGAAGGAGAGAAACACTGATGTGAAAGAGAAACGTCCATCCGCTGCCGCTCCTCGCTCCCAGACCGTGGCCAGAATGCTCCCAGATCAGGGACCAAACCCACAACCTAGGCATGTGCCCTGACTGGGAATTGAATCTGTGACCCTTCAGTTTATGGGATGATGCTCCAACCAACTGAGCAACACTGCCAGGGCCATTTACTTTTGATTATAGGCAGAGTTGAGTAGTAAACACAGACATGCATGCAATTTTTTAGTGTATTAAATTCCGATCTGCCTTATCTAGAAGCATACATGTTATTAACCATTCTCATATAAAAAGAAGAGTGGAATTTATTTATAATAATCACAACTGTGATCTGAAATTGTGTGAAAATAGAAAATTCCTTTTCTTTGTAAGCAGGTATCTCCTATCTTGTACATGAAACTGGAAAATAAGAAATCTCTACATATATCTAAAATACCTAAAATTATTTCAATTTTAATAAAATTTACATAGGAAGCCTAGCTAGAGATATAAAGAGCTAGAAAGTGGTTCCCTCTCTTTCTCCCTGTCCCATCTCAGCCTTCCCTACCCCACCCCATACCAATCCTGCCCGCTATGGGTACCTCTGCCCTGCAAAGCACTGAACCAGCCTGGAGTGGTCTGGGGGAGGAGGCCAGGCCTAGGACCGTTTCTCCCTTCGGCCCTGCATTCCCATCTGAACCCAGGTTGGAGCAGTTGGGCCAAACTCAGAAAGCATATGATTCTTTTACACATTCTTAAGGAAATGGTCTTAGCTCTTACAAAAAAAATGTTATTATACAGAAGAGATATTACATTTAGTTAATTATGACTAACTACCTCAGAGTGAGGTAATCCATCCAAGCTAGTGTTAAACAAGTAAAAATATTTCTTAAAATATTTCATAAATCTTAAATTCTCGAGGGCCTAGATCAGTGGTTCTCAAAGTACAATCCAAGACGAGCATCAGCAAGTTGTGGGACCCAGCCCAGACCTACTGAGTCAGAAGTTCCAGGGGTGGGGTGCTGCAATCTGCGCTTTTTAACAAGCCCTGCAGGTGACTCTGACGTGTTCTAAAGTTTGAGCCTCCTTAGCTTGGAAGGCGAGACTCTCCAAACACCAACCTACGCTTCCTAAACATTTCCCTACTGTCTCACACACTAACCTTAAACTGCAAAGAAACTACATTACTGCTTTCTGAGCAAACACTTTCTGAGCAACAAAGCTACTCTGAGAAGTAGCTTTCCTACTTCTTCACACCATGCTCCCTGTTAAAATCTTCTTCTTCCACTTTTATAAAACTTTACCCCTTCTTCAGGGCCAGACACAAAACATACGCGTTCCATGACACTGTTTCTCCTTTCCACAGCAGATGTGGCTTTGCCTTGCTCTAATTTCCTGTCTCACTCACTCAGCCCTTGATAGATATTAAGGTATATTATATATTTACCTTTAAAATGCATTAATTTCCAAGACAGATTATGTTACTAGAGGAGAGAACTTAATTTTTTCTTTGTCACAGAGCACCTTACTTAGTAAGTACTAGGTAAATTTTTATAGATAATAATCAAACTCAAAAAAGAATGCATCTCAAGTCTGGGTCCAGGTGTGATGGTGGACCACCACCTTCACCAGTCAGGCTGAGCTTCCCAAATACAGGGAGCCTCGACCTTCAAGGCAGTGTGCCCCTCCACCCTCCCAGCCGTGAATAATCTGGATTAGTGGTATTTGGATGTTCCCAGGGCTCTCACAGATTATAATCACAAGGCCTTTGGCCATAATCTGTTCAGATAAAGATAAGTGAAAATTTTTCTTACCAGAATCAGTTTCTCTAATACATTCTTACATGTCTGCTTTCTGTCACTCAGTACATCTTTCTGCTTCATTAGGACACGGTAACGGCTGAAAAATTCTTGGTAAGTCCACCTATAGAAAGAGACTCGTGTGAGCTTATTTAAAGAAGTAGGAACCTCTCGCATTAGGATCCCTAATATCTGAAAAGCGCCAAGCTCACCGGGAGGGGAACCCTGCCGCACTGATTCGGATGGTTTCCAGGACACCACACGCTCTCAGCTGCTGCACTGCCCTCTTCTCATCGAACCTGCGGGTACAAAGGAAAGTCATTAATACAGAGGAGCCCGGCTGTAGCCCCAGATTACTCTCCTCAGTGCAGAGATTAAATTCTTCAGTAAAGAGCCAAATGGATGCATTAGAAAAGAAAGCATTCAAATGTTAGAGGAGTTATCAAAATGGAAAATTCCGTGTGAGAATGGGGAGGAGACAGTTAGCAGTAAAATGAAAGAGCCATAAACATTATCTGTTGTTTCCCACCACGACTCACAGGAAATACCATGGAGAATATTAAAAACAACAACAAACAAACAACCTCACTCCTGTCCTTTGCCCGTACTCTTTACATGGCTTGGCTTGACTCGCCATTCTCATAATTCTGTAATTCTTTCGCTCACCATACAGGCTACCCTGGAATAAAGACTGGCTAGCTCTGGAGATTTCTCTAACAAGAAGGACACATTAAATATGTCCCGTTCAGCTATCCTTTTAAAAAAATTATTGGTGTTCTAAAAGCTATTTAACTCAGTGGAATGTGTACATCCTAAGCATTTATAGTGTCCACATCAATAAAAAATATTTTTGTTTTGTATTCTGTCTTATATGATTTATGTTTATTTTACTCTAAACATCTGGCATCTTAATGTTAAATTAACCCTAAAAGAGGAAGTGGTAAGACCTGCCACCTGCTGGATGATCACTCCCTTTACTCCCCCAGTTAAGCTCACAGCGCCCTCTCCAACCCTCTGCTGTGCTATTTTGTCAAGTGTTCTGGTGTCCTGGAGAGCGGCCCAGGGCTTGGCAGCTTCTTCCTGCTTCCCACTTCCTCCAGAAAGGGCTTCCCAGCAATGAGGAAGATATATCAGTTTTTCAGAACTGCCCTCCAGTGTGAGGCAAAACACCCAGAGGGCAGAGTTGGCCGGGGTGTAGGAAAAAGCACTCTTACACTGTGGAGTGGGAGTTGGAGTTATTGTACCTTCAGTGAATGTGACTAATCTTTGACCCACAAATTCCACTTCTATAAATACATTATCCTAAGGAGGTAATCAGGCAAAAACACAAAAATGTTTGGCAGAAGATGTTTATCACAGTATTGTTGGAATAACCTAAAAGCACTTAGTAGGAAATAATTCAAATAAATGATGGTACGTCTATACAATGGGACACTGTGTAGCCACTAGAATGATGATGTGGATTTTTATTTACTAACATGGACAGTATCCACAATTTATTAAGATAAAAGCAGATACAAAACAGCAATTACAGCATGAACCCTCCCCTTTTATTAGTATGTGTCTCTCTCGTTCTGTCTTTTATTCTCTCTCTCTCCCTCTCTCGCACACACACGCACACACACACACACCAAGCAGGGAAGGAAACAATGTTGGCCATTAATACCCAGTTATCTCTCTGGGTATAATAAATGATCTTTTAGGTTATCTTAATAGTATTTTACATTTCCTGAAAATTGTTTTTACAATGCACATATATTAGTTTTAAAATTAGAGAAATATTTCCCTTTTGAAAAAAAACCCTTTTCCTCCATATACGGTAACTGATGTAGAACAAGATGTTCGGTAAAAGTAGACGTTCTGTGAGGGTTTCAGCAGTTGAAAAGTGACAGGGGTAATTGTGAGCCTTTGCCAAAGCAGTCTTACCCACCCAGCTCTGGTTTTAACTAATGTCCAAATTAACAAAAGCCCAGAAAGATCTTAAACTGAAGTAAATTCAAGACAGAAAATAGAGCTATGAATGCTTGCTTAACCTCAACTTTTAGAATCTTCAGAAGGCTAACTACTAATTTGTTCTCACATTCTCAAAAGCGAACAGAAATTGAAAAAATGCACCTGAAGCAATCTTGAGAAAGAACAACAAAGCTGGAGGCATCACACCCCCTGATTTCAAACACTATTATAAAACTATAGGATATGGGCATAAAAACAGACACACAGATCAATGGAACAGAACAGAGACCAGAAATAAACCCACACATATATGGTCAATTACTTTATGACAAACAAGCCAAAAATATACAATGAGGAGAGGACAGTCTCTTGGACAAATGGTGTTGGAAAAACTGGACAGCAACATGCAAACAATGAAACTGGAGCGCTATCTTACACCATGTATAAAAACAAACTCAAAATGGATTCAAGACTTGATCGTAAGACCTAGAACCAAAAAATTCCCAGAAGCGAATATAGGTGGTAAGGTCCCTGACAGAGTTCTTGGTGATGATTTTTTGAATCTGACACCAAAAGTAAAAGTAACAAAAGAAAACAAACAAGTTGTATTATATCAAACTAAAAAGCTTCTGCACAGCAAAGGAAACCTATCAACAAAATAAAAAGGTAACCTAGTGAGTGGGGAAAAAATATTTGAAAATTATATAACCAACACAGAATTAACATCTAAAATATATAAAGAACTCATACAACCTAGTAGCAAAAAAAATCTAATTTAAAAAACGAACAGACAATCTAAATACATATTTTTCCAAAGAAGACATACAGATGGCCAACAGGTACATAAAAAGATGCTCAACATCACTAATCCTCACAGAAATGCAAATCAAAACCAAAATGAGATACCATCTCACACTTATTAGAATATCTATTACCAAAACAACAAGAAATAACAAGTGTTGGTGAGGAGGTGAAGAAAGGGAACCTTCTTTCAGTGGGAAAGTAAATGGGTGCAGCCAGTATAAAAAACACTATGGAGATTCCTCAAAACATTAAAAATACAACTATTATATCAGCCAGTAATCCCATTTCTGGGTATTTATCCAAAAAACCCCCCAAAAACACTAACTCAAAAAGACATATGCCTCCCCATGTTCACTGAAGCATTATTTGTAATAGCCAAGACATGGAAACAACTAAATCAATGGATGAATAGATAAAGAAACTGTTGTATATATACAATAGAATATTCTTCAGCCATAAAAGAAAGTGAAATCCCGCCGTTTGTGGCAACATAGAAGGCATGTCACTAAATGAAATTAAGTCAGAGAAAGACAAATACCATATGATCCCTCCTGCATGTGAAGTCTAAACTACACAAAGCAAAACAAAACAACACACACACACACACACACACACACACACACACACACACACAATTAAAGCTCAGATTCAGAGAATTGACTGTCAGCTGCCAGAGGTAGAGGTAGGTGGGTAAGAGGAGTGGGTAAAGGAAGGGAGTGGGGGGCCAGAGTTTAAAAAAAATTTTTTTAAATTCAGTGAACTAGTGGTTTCCCTCTATAACACATGAAGAATTATCTAAATAGTTTTTCCTTCTATTAGTTTGGTAATCCTTATGAGATATGGATACTTTTAAATTCAATAGTTGAGAAATACTTACGTGAATGGGAACTTGAAATCATTAGGCTTAATACAGCGCACATAATGAGGGGTGGTGGCATTGAGGGTCTCCATTAGCAGATGAAGGGAATTTCGGAACTGCACAGAGAAGAGCAGGAAGGGACATCAAGGTTTTGTCAAATTCAAAGATAATGTGAAACAATTTAAAATTTTCTTCTAATGACATTAATAGAGATTGACCCATCCTTTGAAGGGGAGCTGATATTAAACAAGAATTCTAGGACTTGAGGTTAAAATTTGCTTAAGTTCTACCATTTGCATGCTTACTCTGCTAAATATACACTCACTCTTTCCCACCCCTTTTCCTGACCCCCCTTTTTATAACAGACTCTATTTTCTCAGTGTACTTTCAGGGTCACAGAAAACTGAAGAGAAGATACACAGATTTCCCATACACCCCTTGTTCCCACACATGCACAGCCTTCCCCACTGCTACATCTCCCACCACAGCCATACCTCCGTCACAACTGATGAACTTACACTGACACATCTTAATCTCCCAAAGTCCATCATTTACATCGGAGTTCAGTCTTCCCACTCCCCTTTTAATAGAAGTTTCTGCATGTTTTCTACTATGAACTCAGAATTCTGACTAAAAATATAACTGCTTTGAGAATATCAAGACCATTTAATCATGTACAGTGGGAGTTTTGCTGTAAGCTAGTGAAAATATAGCAGATGACTTGAAAGAGTATAGGGCCCTGGCTGGTGTGGCTCAGTGGATTGAGCAAAAGGTTGCCTGTTCAGTTCCCAGTCAGAGAACATGCCTGGGTTGCGGGTTAGGTCCCCAGTTGGAGGCATGTGAGAGGCGACCCATCATAAAAAGAGTATAGGAGATGAGGGGAGAATGGGAAAGTACAGGCAGGGTGGGTTACCATTATGGACATCACGGACATTAAGGACTGGAGGCAGTGGACCAGGGTCTGGCCCCACTTCTTGTCTGTACTGGGCACAGGGTCCCGCACACAGGAAAACAAGCTGACTAGGGCTCAGCCTCCTGTCCAAAGCCCCAGGCCACTGGTCAGCACTAAGCATGTATGTCGCACTCCCCACTCCCCACAGAGCATCAGACATCCAAAAAAGGAGAGGGCACTGTTCCAGCTGAAGGAGCTGATGCTCTGCACACACCCAGGGAGGAAACATCCAGAGAATAAATAAAACAAGTCAGCAGTGTTCTGGGAGGGAGAAGAATGAAGATGTAGAGAAGACTATTTTGGGAAAGGCTTAATCAGAGTCACAGGTCTGAAGCTAGGTGAGGAGACGGCGCAGGGGGGTGCGAGGGGGTGGAGTGGACAGGGAAAGCTGTAGCCTCTCTTCACCTGAGGATCCCACCTGGGTGGCTGAGAGAGGAAGACCTGAAGCTTCAGCTGAGCTGGAAGGGAAACCCGAACTCACCTGGTGCCCCACTGTTTTCTTGTGCTCTTTGGCCGTCTGACCTGGTCGACCTTTGGTGGGCTTTGCAGAAAGGCGGGTGAGGGGTGTACGCCCTGAAGAGGTGGCTGAGGTTGGACTAATAGCCTTCTCATCATCTTGAAATAATTCTGGTAGCATCTTAAACTGAGTCAGGAAGAACAAAAGGAAATTATACTCTAAACTCAAACTCAAATGTAAACCTTTACAGAAACATTATGAAGATTTGCGATCCATAATGATTCCTTTAAGTAAACTCTTTCAGAGTCACATTCCAGAAATAATCAGTATCTGTGTTGGGAGCAAAAAGTGTTAAGAGGAAGGTGCCATATATGCTACAAAAATGCAGGTGGAGAAACGCAGTACTTCTACAACCATGTTTGGGGGAAACAAAATCAAAACTCCACTAAGACTTGAAATCCAAATCCACTCTAAACATATTACTGAGTTTGAACTATAATTATTTTATGAGCAAAACGCTCACTGAAAGTCCTGTCTTTTACCTTAGTTCCACAAAATATTTTATCACCAAGCTTCATTTGTCTACTCACTTATTCAAATGGTGAGCACTAGCTAAAAAGTGTCACTGAAAATCTCAGCAGGAAGGGTGTTGGGAACTAGTTCTGCAGTATTAAAATATTAAAAATATTTATGAATTGATAATAATTTTAGAAAATAAATTGGATTTTGGGGTTTAGGGGGATGAAGGGATAAGTAAAAACAACCCTGTCCTTATCCTGTAAGTTTTTATATTTTGTTTTCAAAGGATTTATAATTTGATTACATACTTCTGTAATCAATTTTGTGTTCTAGCAATATGAAAGATTATCAAAAGGTTTGGTACTTATTAAGTGGGTGGATAGTAGCAGTCACTAGGGTTGGGAAAAATTTTTTGGCACAGAAGAGACTTTGAACTAATCCAGAGAAACATCGTGTATATATATGTCTTTCTAACAGGGCCCCATTCCACATACATAAAGTAAATCTTTTTTGTAAGTGAAATTACAATTGCAACTACCAATTATTTGTCTAATAATCTCAAATATCTCCAGAAGAAATAATTTTCTTGGAGGATTCTTTCTAAAAAACAAAATCAGCTCATTTGATTTGCTATTAATTTATATATCAATTGTAAGGGTAATTTAGGAAATAATTCATGATGTTACACATAACATACCAATAACGGTTCCTTGCTACACAAACAAATGTATCCCTTGCTTCATAAAATAAATAATAAATTTTAGCTTGGTTGGCTACAAAGAGGGGAAAAATGTTTTACTATTATCTTATATTACAACATTAAAGCTATGTTCCAAAGGGGAAAAATAAGAGTTCCTAAGATTTGATTTGAAAACTCAGCATGGGGTTAAGATGCTAGACTACTCAATTATAAGTCAAGTACTTAAGAATCTTATCTATGGTATTCAATCATTCTCAAATAGATTGTTAGCTCCACGTTAGCATTGCCTATCTAAACTTTGTTTTTCTCTGTTCTGTGAGAACTAGTTAATAGACCTGGGCTGCAATATCATATTTAGTAAATCACAGCATACTGTAGGTACTAGTTAACTTAATATCTACAATATCTACCTGAAAACTGCTTAGTGTTCAGAGTTCAGAATCCATACACACACACACATACATAGGCATGCCTATGTATGTGTTCAGAATACATACACACACGTATGAGTTCAGAATACATACACACACATGCCTATATATGTGTGTGTGTGGCTTCCTCCTCAGAACAATCATAAATTTAAAATTCTCCAAATTAATTTTTCTTAAAAAAAAAAAAAGGGAGAGAGTTGCATTAGAAACTGCTCTATAATTTCTTCTTTAGCAGTTGTTCTAAGGCTTCTTTCATGATTCCTCTTCAGGCCCGCCTCTAAAAGTTGAAATGCCTAAAGACTCTGGCTTTTCTATATTTTTGATCTATCAGTTCTCCCTGAGCAATCTCATCCAGCCCCACTGCTTTAAACCACCTAGTTCTACAGACTTCCAAATTTATGTCACCTACTCTGACTTTCCCCATGACCTGCTAACCTTCATTTCCAATTTCTTGTATGATGCATTCACTTGTACTATCTAACTGCCTTCTCAGGCAAAGCATGTGTCCAAGGCAGAACTCTTGATTCTTTCTTCCAAAGCCTCATCCTTTATAAGTCTTCATCTCAGTTAATGACACCATCATCCATCCAGTATCTCAGGCCAAAAACAAAGAAACCATCCTCAATTTCTCACTCTCCACTCAATCCATCAAGACCTGTCAACTCTACCTACAAACTATATACCAGCTCCACTGCTACAATCCTGATACCTTGGTACACCACCTCTCACCTGGATCACTGCTGCCTCATCTACACTCACCCTAAACACGTTACCCAGTAGCATGTCATTCCCTATCTGAAAACCTTCTAGACTTTCCACGGCAACAGGAATAGGGTTCACACTCTTTACTCTACTTCCCTCCAGAAGGTAGCTCCTGTCTACCCATCCTACATAGCCTACTCACCTGCCATGCTCCAGCCACACTGGCCCTCTTTTTTGGACCCCAAACACAAGCATCTTAGAGAGCCTATGTGCTCCTCACCTGGTCTGCCATCTGCCTTGACATGGCTGTCTCCCATTTTTCAGGGTACAGCCTAAACCCCTGCCCAAGCTTAGTCACTCTCTGGCTTGGTACCCTGTTTGACTTCCTTTATAGCATTCACCACTTTGATATAATATTATCTAAATATTTGATTAAGTGGTTATTACCTAACTCCACACAAAAGCAGGGATCTCTGCCTATCTCATTTACCTTGTTTACGTGACTAAATTCCTAATTTTCTGAAATCATTTATTGAAGAATTTATCCATTCCCCACTGACTGGATGCCAACTTTATTTTAAGAGAGACAAATTTACAAATATATTAAGTAGACAGATATGCCCAGACATTCCATTTTGTTTCTTTGGTCTGTCTATTCCTAAGACAGGGCTCAGAATTGCTTAAGACTGAGCTTATGTGTCAGGGAAATAGTGTTAAAGAAAACAGAAGAATCCACGTAGCAGCTTCATGAAGATGTGGGAAATTGTTTCAGTAATAATAACAATAGCATTATTCACTAAGAATTTTTTACGCATAAAGCACTACTGTAAGGTTTTAAAAACAATTTAATACTCATAACAACTCCTTAGATACTAATATAAATTCTATTTTATAGATGAGAGATCTAAGGCATAAACTCAGGACATGAACTATGCTTCCCCTCATCAATTAGCAACATGCAAAGTAGGGGTTATAACTCTTTTTAATGGTATTTCATAGAGTTCCAATTTAGTAGCATTTAGTCACGTTTGTAATTCATTTATGTACTCCCTGATATTAGCTAAGGCAACATAGATTATATTTTTTTCACCAGAAAAAAACTCTTGAGACACTTTTTGTTAAGTTTATAATATCTTAATTCCTTTAGAAGTTGTAAATTTGGCTACAGGCTGCAAAATTAAAGGAAAAAAGACAAAACACATACACATACACACAACCCCACGCTGTATTATCACAAAAATAATTCTATTTAAAACACACAACAGAAATATTAACCTTCTAAGATCAGTACATCCAAGAGAACAAAACACTGTATTACACTTGCTCCCTATCAGGTGCAAAGACATTAAAATATAAAGTTCACACCCTCAGGTTGGGTTTCCAGAGCACAGGTCTCTGATGGGGAGCAGGGGAGGTCTGTAAGCTGAGTGAATCACACAGGGCCCCCATTCCAGCTGCAGCAACGTGATCCAGACTGACCATCACCCGAATGATTCCTCAGAACGCACTGACAGCTATCTTCTGACAGTTAAACTGATAACGAGCCAGTCAGAAAAGCTAAGTCAGAATACAGACACAACTGAATATGGGTGCCTGGGGAACGAGAACCTGTGACTATTCTATTTCAGCTGATTACTTCGGCAGAGTAGTGACATCAGAATTTCATGATTTCCATCACTATTCATAAATCAAAATGATTTCCAATCTTTAATGGAATAATAGTCAGAGACTGGCCCTGTGAGAGAATTTTCTCTTACACACCAGTCCTGTAAACTATAAAGCATTAATGCCCAATGCCTATGAGGATAAGTGAAAAACTGACTTTTTCTAAAGACATTTAGATTTATTATTTTCTGAGTGTTAAAACTGGAATTTGGTATTTATATGAACTTTCTAGTATCACAATAATTTAAAGTAAATGTTTTTATTCTAAAAACGAGAGTCAAATGTTCACATAATATTCCATTGAAGTTAAAAGGACTGTTTTAGAATAAGTCAGAACTCGGTCATTTTCAAAATAAAACAACAACAACAAAAATGCCAGTCAGTAATCTAAGAGATTTTGATGAATATTTTTAGTTTTTTATTGAATATTTGAATATTCACTTTGCTACACGGAGTAACTGGTTTCCTGGGTTGCTCCCTGCAGAATGAAAGTGAGCTGTGCTTCCCTCCCTTTCTTTTCCTGAGAGTGGGATCAACTTAATAAACAATCCAGTGTGACCATCATACTCTCTGCCATCTGCGATAGTCTTCTCCCACTAGAAAGCAGTGTTTCTGAGTCTATGCCTAGGAAAAATAACCCCAAAGTGCTTTGGGCCACGCCTACAATTGCACTCAATGATCCAGAGATCAACTTCCCTTTGAACAGAGTGCATAAGGCTATGCTTCAAGCGCATTCCTTCAAAAGGACACAGCAAAAATACTGCCTTCTCTCACTGGCTCTCACAGAGGCACAACAGGAGCCTAGAACTGCTCTGGAGGCAAAAATTTCACATGAAACTGAAAGACAACACTGCACAGTGGTGAGGAACGCAGACTCTGAGCCAGATAGCCTCGGCTTTAATTTGGCTGGAAAACTCCCTAGCTGTGAAGTCCCTGTGCCTCAGGTCCCTCATCTGTGAAACAGGCAGAGTAATGAGAATGCCACCTTACTGTGAGGATTAGATGAGTTAACATTTGTAAGGCACTGAAAACAGGACCTAACTGCACAGTAAGCATTCTGTATTTGATAAGTTAAAAACAATTAAGCTGATTCTGTTAGAAAAATCAGTATTGCTTTAAAAAAGCTAATGCTTAAGTAATCACATTTTTATTGAATATATCCTGACTGAAGAAAACCATACATTGCTGTTACCTTGCTTGATTTAAGAACTTTAATTTGTTCTTCAAAAACGGTGTCTTTATTCTTTTCCAGAAAGCCTTCGCACTGGTATTCCACCTGAAAACACATGGAAAAATCTCCTTAACTAATAAAACTTTTGAATAGATATCATAATCACGAACAACAAAAAATGTGTTAAGCTCAGGCTATATGAGTGGCAACCAGTGAACTGGTTATAATTGGTTTACTCTAAGAAACCAGAAACTTGGTAAGAAGCACGTTAACCCTAGAGTGAAACTCCCCCAACACTGTTTCTCCTAGGGAGCAGTGGTGGTGCTTAATAACTGTGGTCTAAAGGATCCTCCCAATCGTGGGTAAGCAGACACATTTTTTTTCCATTTTTTAATTTTATTTTTAATCAGTATTTTTTAATTGTTGATATTGTACAGTTTTCTTTTACCCCGCCCCAGCCCACCACCCCAGCCCTCCCCACCTTCCTCCTATTTCCACCCCCCATAGTTTTTGTCCATGAGTCCTTTATACTTGTTGCTCTAAACCGTTCCCCTTTTCCCCTGAAATTCCCTCCCCTCCCCCTCTGGTCACTGTCAGACTGTTCTCAAATTCAGTGTCTTTGTTTATATTATGCTTGTTTCTTTGTTTTGTTGATTAGCTTCCTGTTAAAGGTGAGATCATATGGTATTTGTCTTTCACTGCCTGGCTTATTTTGCTTAGCATGATACTCTCCAATTCCTTCCATGCTGTCGCAAAGGGTAGGAGCTCCTTCTTTCTTTCTGCTGCATAGAATTCCATTGTGTGAATGTACCACAGTTTTTTGATCCATTCATTAACTGATGGGCACCTTGGTTGCTTCCAGCACTTGGCTATTGTAAATTGTGCTGCTTTGAAGTTAATTCTCTGCTCCCCTAGTGGCTGCTCCTCTAAGGCTGACCCAATGTATCTCCTTCTAACCTAGTTCACCAACCAGCAGGGGTAAATCTCCTCTTGAGAAGAGAGATTAAAGTGGAAGAAAAGATCAGAAGGAACAAATGACTGTCTGACAGAAAGAAGAGCTGACTACACATAGAAGTGAAGGGAAGGACACATGGACAAAAACTATGGGGGGGTGGAAATGGGAGGGAGGTGGGGAGGGCTGGGGTGGCGGGTTCGGGTGAGAATAAAAGACAGAAAAAAAAAAAAAAGAAGTGAAGGGTGGTAAATACGGTATGATTTGGTAAGTGGAACCACTTGAGAACGGACTATTCCTATTTCCAAAACTCCAGCAACTTCAGCTATCTACCACTCAAGGGGCTCCCAGCCTGCACCACAAAGCCCTTAGGTGGCCGTACAGTCAGTCCAAGGTTTCCAGCCAGGATTAAGGAGGACTCAGAAGGCCCCAAATCCTGAAGGACACGCTGACAAGCTTACTCCACAGCCTACCCCACAACCTCTTTGGACCATACATTAGTCTTATGGCTCTGGATTTTCTTAGTAGACTATAGAGCTTGTAGAGCAGTGAGTTGGCCTGCCTCGTTAGTAGGGACCCAGTGAATCAGTAACAGAGGGTGACACAAGTCCACAATTTCTATTCTGAAACCCTTGGGGTCAGCTGTGTTTTAGAACTAGGAATTTTTCAATAAAGTCCAAAGCAGCAATCTGTGATCAAATATGTTATCATTTCTATACTGAAATATGTAAATACACAGTCTAACTGGGATAAGTAAAGACTATAAATAACCTGCTAGTTCAGGTCAGAGATCAGGTTTAGCCACTACATGAATTACGAAAAGACTTTTGGTTTCCAGAATTTCTTGGATTTCACAATTACAGACAGAGGATTGTAGACCCATTTTATTTCACAATTCCATTTACACTAAAGGAAAAGAAAAACAACAAGCCAACAATGAAGGTTACTTTTCTTATAAGGCCCTAAAGAAAGCAAACTTCAACCAAAAATAAAAAATACCTCTTGACTATTGATTTTTTTCCTCTTTGAACTTAAGTATTCAAAAAGAAAAAAAGATAGCTCTGGCTGGTGTAGCTCAGTGGATTGAATGCTGGCCTGCAAACCAAAAGTCACAGATTCAATTCCCAGTCAGGGCACATGCCTGGGTTGTGGGACAGGTCCCCAGCTCTGTGAGAGGCAACCACACATTGATGTTTCTCTCCCTCTCTTTCTCCCTCCCTTCCCCTCTGTCTAAAATGAATAAATAAAATCTTAAAAAAAAAAAAGATAATAAAGCTTCCTTACTTTGTCGGCAAAATGTTGAATGATGAAAGCTTTGTTTGACAGACGGGGTTTTTCAAAGAGTGCACATTTGTTCAAATGTGTGTTGTACAATTTTTGGGCCCAAGTGTCATCTGTGCCTTTAGGCATCTACATTCAATGAAAGGAAAAAAAGAAAGAAAACAAGGTGAATATTGTTATGAGGCTCTTCTGATGCATTAACTAAGAGACCATTTTTGGGCTTCACCTACCAATTTTTGTACATTTTTTAAATTAAATTTATTAGGGTGACATTGGTTAATAAGATAATACAGGTTTCAAGTATACATTTCTATGATGCAATATACATGATTTGTATATTGCATTGTGTGCCCACTACCCAAAGTCAAATTTTTATATTCAATTTAGGAACTCATTTCTTCCACATTTCTCTCTTAGAGGCCGAAATACAATTATTAACAAAGAACAATGACTGAGACTTTACCATGGGCAACTCATTCTGCCTATACCAGGAGCCTGCAAATAAATATTCAATTTGCTTTTAAAGCCATAAAAGCCTCACAATAAAAGATGAAATATCACAGCTACCATGTATTTTCTAAAAACCTTTAAAAAAAAGGTAACATGTGCACATAGTGAAATATTCATATAATTCAGAAAGATACAACGAAGAGTAGTCTCATCTCACCACTTACATGAACTTCATCTTTTTTGTCTCTGAAGGCATCTAAAGGCATATACGCAAACAGGATCATTCCATAAACTCACTGTATTTTTGTTCTCTTTATAATAGCATTCTTGTATGTATAGCTACTAGGTTGTTACTAACTTTTGTAACAATGAGTTCCTTTACATGCATACTTTAGATATTTTGCAAGTATATTCATAGGGTAAACTCCCAGCAGTTCCACTGCTGAGTCAAAATATCTGTGTATTTATAATTTTGATAAATATTTTCTCTAAAATATATTGTACTAATTTATGCCCTACATTGCAATATGTATGCAATAAATATTCATTTGGTAGTATCAAATGAAAATTATTATTAAATTTAAATTCCCTGATAGGTAAAAAACAGTATCTCATTTTTGTTTTGATTTGCATTTTATTTAATTTTGAGTGATGCTGAGAACCTTTTCATTACATGCATTCTGAACGTTGTGGAAAACCTGGATACTTAGGAGGATCAATCTAAGTTTCAGTTGTAACTTATGGCATATAAACTAAAAGAGAGAGAATAGGTTATTTGTCGAAACTCATTCAGTGAGCAGTAAAGCTGGGGATCCTGTATTTTTCCAGCATATTGCATCTTCCAACATTAAAGCTAAAACTCCCTCCCCACCATATGTAGCAGTAATAAAGAACTAGTCAAACTTTAAATTATGAATATTTAGAACTATTATTCAAAATACCTTTTGTAATTTCTTCCATTTCTTTAAATATATCATACCATTGAACAATAAGTACCAAATATAAGCATACTATTTACTAAAAGTGGCTAAAATTGGTAGTAGCTGTATCAAATGCAAATTTTTCACATAACTTAGAGTCAGCTGAAATGAGAAGGGAAATTCTCCTACTTCACTTGCATTTAAAGCCCTTTGGGTAGAGTGACTGCAGAATGCAAATTAGGTGCCACAATGGCATCTCACGAGATACTATGGCTTACCTTCTGACCTTGATATATCTGTTCTGATAGACTAAGTACACCAGGGAGTCATACTTACTCTGCATTCCTCATCCAGCAAATCTAGAATGCCCAGTTTAGACTCTATAAGATTAATGCAAGGCTGATTATCATAAAAATCTATGAGAGTCCATGGAATTTGTTCCTTCATGTATTCTTCTTGTTCTAATTTGAAGACATGCTGAAATAAATAAGAAAAAAGTGGCATTACCATATCATTATCATAAATGATGTTAGTCAAGAAACAACCTTTATATAAAACACTCTAAGATACCAATATAATTTGAGATAGTCTATGGCTTCCAGCAAGAACAATCTTGTGGGCAGAAACATGATTTACACAGAGAACAATAAAATAGAGCAAATAAAAACCACAAACAATAAAACCTCAGCTATGCAGGCTTCTTGATAAACAAGTAAATCTAGGTATGTGAATGTTGTAAATAGCTCATAAATTGCCCTGGCCTGGTAGCTCATTTGGTTAGAGCACCCTCCCAAAATGCCAAGTGTGAGGGTTTGATCTCTAGTTAGGGCACATATAAGATGAAACCAGTGAATGCATAAATAAGTGGATTGACAAATCTATATTTCTCTCTCTCTCCCCTCTTCCTCTCTCTCTAAAAATCAATAAATAATTTTTTTTATTTTTTAAAGATGATTGATTGATTGATTTTTAGAGAGAGGGGAAGGGAGGGAGAAAGAGATGGAGAGAAACATCAACATGCGCTTGGCTCTCACACACCCCCTACTGGGGACTTGGCCTGCAACCCAGCCATAAGCCCTGACTGGGAATCAAACCAGTGACCCTTTGGTTTGCAGGCCAGTGCTCAATCCACTGACCCACACCAGCCAGGGTCAATAAATAAAATTTTAAAAAAGAAGTTCAATAAATAAATTTTTTTTAATGCAGCGTGATAACGCAGCAACGTGGTTGCCCCACCCTGAATACCTAAGGTTCCGCCCCTTACTATGTAACAGGCGCATTGCGACCAAAAAAAAAAAAAAAAAAAAAAGGCCCAAATGAAAGAACAGTTCAAAGCTCCAGAAAAAATTACAACTAAGCTTAACAGCATAAAAAAGACCCAGGCAGCAATGAAGGTCGCATTATGTGAAATAAAGAAAAATCCACAGGAAACCAATAGTCATAGGAAGGAAACCAGGACTCAAATCAACGCTTTGGAGTAGAAGGAAGAAAGAAACATTCAACCAGAACAGAATGAAGAAACAAGAATTCAAAAAAATGAGGAGAGGTGTAGGAACCTCCAGGACATCTTTAAATGTTCCAACATCCCAATCATAGGGGTGCTGGAAGGGGAAGAGGAAGACTGAGAAATTGAAAACTTATTTGAAAAAATATATGAAGGAAAACTTCCCCAATCTGGCAAAGCAAATAGACTTTCAGGAAGTCCAGGAAGCTCAGAGAGTTCCAAAGAAGTTGGATCCAAGGAGGAACACACCAAGGCACATCATAATTACATTACCCAAGATTAAAGATAAGGAGAGAATCTTAAAAGCAGCAAGTGGAAAGGAGACAGTTACCTACAAAGGAGTTCCCATTAGACTATAAGATGATTTCTCAAAAGAAACCTTGCAGGCAAGAAGGGACTGGAAAGAAGTATTTGAAGTCATGAAAGGCAAGGACCTACCTCCAAGATTACTCTATCCAGCAAAACTATCATTTAGAATAGAAGGGCAGATAAAGTGCTTCCCAGATAAGGTAAAGTTAAAGAAGTTCATCATCACCAAGCCCTTATTATATGAAATGTTAAAGGGATTTATCTAAGAAAAAGAAGATAAAAAATATGTACAGTAAAATGACAACTCACGGCTATTAACAAACCGAACCTAACCCGCCCCCCCAAAACAAACTAAGCAAACAAGTAGACAGGAACAGAATCACAGAAATGGAGATCACATGGAGGGTTATCAGTGGGGGAGCGGGAAGGGGAGAGAGGGGGAAAAGGTACAGAGAATAAGTAGCATAAATGGTAGGTAGCAAATAGACAGAAGAAGTTAAGAATAGTATAGGTAATGGAGAAGCCAAAGAACTTATATGTACGACCCATGGACATAAACTAAAGGGGGGAAATGTGGGTAGGAAGGGGTGTGCCGGGTGGAGGGGAATAAAGGGGGGAAAATGGGATAACTGTAATAGCATAATCAATAGAATATATTAAAAATAAATTTTTTTAATGTTGCTGTCTTCAACATTTGATAGGTATACATTGAAAACTGTACTATATACTTTTTAAAGTATATTTTATTGATTATGCTATTATAGTTTTCCCAATTTTCCCCCTTTGTCCCCCTTTCCCCTGCATCCCCCAACCCTCCAGCATTATCCCCCACCTTAGTTCATGTCCATGGGTCGTACATATAAGTTCTTTGAGTTCTGTTTCCTATACCATTTTTGACCTCTCCTCATCTATATAATGCCTACTAATTATGCTTCTTCTTCCCTGTACCTTTCCCCCTCTATTCCTCTCTTCCCCTTTCCCACTGAAAATCTTCCATGTGATGTCCATTTCTCTGATTCTGTTCATGTTCTAGTTGTTTGCTTGTTTTTGTTTTTATTTTTTAGATTCATTTGTTTATAGTTATGAGTTTGTTATCATTTTACTGTTCATATTTTTTATCTTCCTTTTCTTAGATAAGTCCCTTTAACATTTCATATAATAAGGGCTTGGTGATGAACTCCTTTAACTTGACCTTGTCTGAGAAGCACTTTATCTGCTCTTCCATTCTAAATGATAGCTTTGTTGGATAGAGTAATCTTGGAGGTAGGTCCTTGCCTTTCATGACTTCAAATACTTCTTTCCAGTCCCTTCTTGCCTGCAAGGTTTCTTTTGAGAAATCATCTTATAGTCTAATGGGAACTCCTTTGTAGGTAACTGTCTCCTTTCCACTTGCTGCTTTTAAGATTCTCTCCTTATCTTTAATCTTGGGTAATGTAATTATGATGTGCCTTGGTGTGTTCCTCCTTGGGTCCAACTTCTTTGGAACTCTCTGAGCTTCCTGGACTTCCTGAAAGTCTATTTGCTTTGCCAGATTGGGGAAGTTCTCCTTCATTATTTGTTCAAATGAATTTTCGGTTTCTTGCTGTTGTTCTTCTTTTGGCACCCCTATAACTCAGATATTGGAATGTTTCAAATTGTCAAAGAGGTTCAAAGTCTCTTCATTTTTTTGAATTCTTGTTTCTTCACTCTGTTCTGGTTGGATGTTTATTTCTTCCTTTTATTCCAAATCATTGATTGGAGTCCTGGTTTCCTTCCTGTTGTGGCTGGTTCCCTGAATATTTCGTTTTATTTCATTTTGGGTATTTTTCATTTGTTCTTTAATTTTTGACCAAGCTGAATCAGCTCTGTGAGCATTTTGATTACTGGGGCTTTAAATTCTCCATCAGATAGGTAGGCTATGTCCTCATCATTTAACTCTCTTTTTGAAATTTTGCTCTGTTCTTTCATTTTGGCCCTATTTCTTTTTTCAGGGCCCCTGTTAAGTTGTAAGTTGTAAGGGGGCAGGGCCTTAGTTATTCACTGGGGCAGGGCAACCCGCCTGGCTGCGCTGTGGTGCTGGCTGCGGGGGAGGGAGCAATGCAGCTCGCCTGCTCATCTCTAGCCCACTTTTCAAAGAACTCTCGTGTGAGACTGGGAGTTCCTCCTGCTGCGGCAACCACTGTAGTCCACAGCCCACTACAAGCCTCAGTTTCCCCTTAAGTCAGCCCTGCCCTCGAAGCCCGCTGCCTTCTTGCAGCCAGCCCTGCTTGCATGGTTGCTGCCTTGCCGTGGTTTCTCTCCATCCACCGCCTTACTGGTCTGGTTGTTCTGTTTGACTGTTTCTTTAATTCCAGGGTTGTTGAATTTCCATGCACAAAACTGTACTATATACTTTTGACCTCCTATTTAATAGATTATTGCACTGTGTTGTTCAAATATAGGCTCAGAAATGCCTTCACTGGCCTGGACCAACTAGGCAGAGCAGATGCCTTCTAGACTATTGAACCATGCTGGGTGATGCTTATAGCATAACAAGGTAATTCTTTTAGGGGTTGTGGTGTTGATGTTCATGTGCCTCAGAAATAGATAACAGTTGGTCTTTTGTGTCTGCCTTGATTATTTTCCGCAGTCATGAAATCTACTGCTCACCCTTCTGGATTCGATATCCAACTCTGTAAGCAGCTGGAACCACTCTCAATTCATGCTATCTCTGCTAAATGCTTCAGCCAGCACCTGCACCATTGCTTCTAATCTCCATTCATTCATTTCAGCAAAAATATATATTGACTGTCTACTATGTGCCAGTCATCAAACACCATTAACAAAATAGATATGGGCTCTGCCTTCATGGAGTTTGGAGACTGGTGGGGGAAACAGGCAGAAATCAAATAATCATAAGGAATATAATTACAAACTGTAATGTCAGAGAGAAAAATAGTGCGAGCTATGAGAACAAGCACCTTCATCTACTTTGGACATGGAGTGGGGAGGGGAGGTTTCCCTGAGGAGAGGCTGTGTGATCTGAGCTCCGCAGATGAAGGGAGTTAGGTCGGTCTAGGTGGGAAGCGCAATCCATCTCTGCTGCTGCTCCTGCTTCAGGCCACCAGCCCGCACAGCCCAACCACAACTTCTAGTCTGTGCAGACTCTCGGGACCTCCACTTGTTAGTCCTCGGGTGTTTCTGCTTTCCTTTACTAATGTTTTTTGTCTTCCTTGGTTTGTGCACACATCTTGCTACTTTTCTGGAAAGTCAGCGCTGTGGCTATGACCAGACAACACATATTAAGCACCAAAACCCCATAAAACTGAAGTGTCACCAAGATTTCTGCTACACACTCTCTTATAATGCCACTCTTGGCTCACTTGAAGCATTTGTAGTCTAACCAGCTGCAATAAGCTTTAGTCAAAAAAAAGAAAACCTGGTCATCTGTATGAATATTTACATCATGATAATTCAAAAGCAAATTTCTTGTATTCTTTGATTAATGAGAAGGCAAATGAGGCACCATGCGTCAGCAGAATGCCCTGACTGATGGTACCGATATTTTCTGAAACAATGAGCCCTCTCTTTTTAATTCATTAATTTATATGCAGTCTCCACATCGACAATAGAAACACTGCTTCAGGCTTTAAACGGAGCTTTTTCCTCATACACATCCTATATATAAGTTTCGAAAAAGTCCATGGTCCCTCAGAATTTTTGGATGCTCAGCCCTGGCTGGTGTGGCTCCGTGGACTGAGTGCTGGCCTGCGAACCAAGGGGCTGTAAGTTTGATTCCCAGTCGGGGCACATGCCTGGGTTGCGGGCCAAGTCCCCGGTTGGGGGCATATAATGAGGCAACCACACATAGATGTTTCTCTCCCTCTCTCTCCCTCTTCCCCCTCTCTAAAAGTAAATTTTTAAAAAGATTTTATTTATTTATTTTAGGAAGGGAGGGAGAGAAACATCAATATGTTATTGCCTCTCACACACCCCCTACCAGGGACTTGGCCCCCAACCCAAGCATGTGTCCCACCTGGGAATTGAACCTATAACCCCTTGGTTCGCAGACCAGCACTCAGTCCACTGAGCACACCAGCCAGGGCTAAATAAAATCTTTAAAATTTTTTTTGGATGCTCAATTGTCAAAAAGACAATGTGGGAATGAGGTTTAACATGGCCAGAGATCCTTGGTCAATATGGTAATCCCTCCAAACACTACACATGCTGGACACCATGTTTTTCATGCCCATGTCCTACCCACCATCCCTGCTGAGGGAACAGCCAAGTTCTTTACTGTGAGACCTTGTGTGCCTGGTTGCAGCTGACTAGACCAAGTATGGGTACTTGAGGGCACTCTGTTGCCAGGGACCTCTGACAAAAAAATGAGCTGGGTTATCAGTGGAAGCTGCCTCTGAAAGAAGTCAGGAAGAACATGAACTAAGCAAGTCAGAAGAATGGGACATGCCCTCCAACCACTGTTGGGTTCACAGGAAGTTCAAAGTGAGAAAGCAGAAACCTTGAGGTAGAGAAAATACATACAGAATAGAAAGAAAGAATATGCCATTTGATACTAAGAAGGAGTGGAGCAGTTGTGCAGAAAAGCTAAGAAGCAGTATGGTGTATGGTATATGGTGTGTGGTGTGTGGTGTGTGGGTGTTTGGGTGTTGAGGGGATGAGGGGAGGGAGGGGGAGAGAGAGAGAGAGAGAGGAAAAACAGGGATAGAAACAGAAAGAAAGAGAAACAAGAAAGCCAGAAACACACATTCAGAGAGCTGAGGCCCTTGAGAAACAGACACATTAGCCAGTCCCTGATGAGACTGGCATTGGTTCCTTATACTTCCATTCACCTTATACCAAAATATACTAGGAAAGAGCAGAAGGCTGTGGTCCTGATGAGAGTATTAAGAAACTCTGAAAAACCCTGAGAAAAGATAATGCTCAATTTAGTCTTTCAAAGGTTTTTATCCATGTTTCTTATGCAGAAATGAAAAATACACCTATCATACTCTTAATACCTAAGGTTTTAAGATCACCTCCACATTATTTCACTCTGCTAAGTAGCTTAATTTGCTAAATAAATATGGCCCAAATTTTTATCAATGTGTATGCAATATTTTTAAAAAATCAAATAGTCTAAAGGTTTTATGATGACAAGTTAACAATCCCTTTTCCCATCCCTCCCCAACCTCAGTCTCCCTCCCTGGTGGCAACCAGTTTTATAACTCCCTTAGATATTTCTTCTGATATTTATCTTAAAAGAATATGCTTATCAGCTATATTTTAATTTATTTATTTGAAATATTATCTATTGATTTCCTCATTAGAAGAAGCTAACTTCACACATACCACCTCTTAACTGCTTTTTCACATCCTCCCTATATTACTGGTTTTAAATCTTCTCCTGGTTTTTCTTAATTTTGTAACTTAAAATATCTTTAAACTTCTATTTTTGCCTCATCAACTATAGACTATACCACTTGACCTCTCTCTTTGTAAGATGAAAATATTTATTAAAGGGTCTTTCCCTGTCCTTCAGCTCTCTTCTCTTCCATGTATCTTCCAATTCCTACGGATGACTCATTTTTAATATCCTCTTTCATCAAAACTAGTAACTGCCCCTAATCTTGCACTTATTGTGCCTGTCAGGCAGTGAGCACTTTACATATCCTAACTCATTTAATCCATAAAACTATGTGCGGTAGGTACTATTATTGCCCCCATTATATAGATGAGGGGACTAAGGCTAGGAATGTCAATTAACTTGCCCAAGTTCCCCTGGATCAATGCAGAGCGGGATTCTAACCCAAGTTCACCTCAGGGGGGCTGTGCTCTTCACTACTGCAATCTGCTACCCTCATTTTTAAGTGCCTCCAAATCCCTCAACATCATGATCATGCTCTCATATATCTGACATTACTACTTCAAAAGAGGTACTCTCAAAACATGTCCGTTGCCCTTGTCTCAGTGAATATCTCAAACTATTAAAAAGAAAATACCGTATATGAAAAATATGTAGGAGCCCTGGCTGGAAGGCTCAGATGGTTGGAACATTGTCCCGTACACCAAAAGGTTGAGGGTTTGATGCCTGGTAAGGGCACATACCTAGGTTGCAGGTTCGATCCCTGGTTGGGGCACGAACAGGAGGCAACTGATCAATGTTTCTCATCTCATTATTTTTCCTTCTCTCTCCCCTACTTCCTCTCTCTTAAAATCAATAACCATATCAAGTGAGGATTATAAAAAATGTGGAAAAGAGAATATGTTCTGAATTTTTGTTCTGGTGTCTTGCTAATGCAGCAAGTAAGAATTAAGCGAGCCTCAAGTCCACACGTAGCCTCAGGCACCACAAACTGAAGACTGTCCCTGGGCTCCAAGCTCCATGCATGCCCTGTTACTATCTAACACACTTTCTGCCTCCCTTGCTCAAGTCATTTGTACAAAATTTTCACTATTCTCAAAAAGCAATCCAAGGATGACCTTGAATCCTATCTGGACCATAAATATTTTTCTAACATTGCATCATTTATTAATCATAAATTCCTCAGCAGCTTAGCTGTCCTGAACACCAGATAACAGTTGTAATTCATAACTTCATTTCAGGAACCAGAATATAAGTGCAGACTAGGAATTCAAAAAAATAGTTTAAGGCAGAATATTACTCAAGAAAGAAAATTCTTACCATATTGAATTGTTGCTGTAGTTTTTCATTTGCATAATTTATGCAAAACTGTTCAAAACTGTTTATCTCAAATGTTTCAAATCTGTAAAACCAAAAATAATATGGGAAGAGGAGAAAAAGGAACAAGTAGCTTGTAAAAATACTCAAAATGTGCGTATTAGAAAGAAACAGGAAATCCCCCAACATTGGGAAATTTTCTTTCTATATCAGTGAGGATGAAGGTTTACAAGTCAGTAAAGGGACATGTGCCCAGCAGACAGGCATCAGTCAAGATGCAGAGAGGGTTTTTTAAAGACTCCAGTATGTAGTTGTATTCAACAGCATGAGTTTTGAGGGGTAATTTATTCCCAAGTAGGGAACACTCAGTGTTATGACAAAGCCATTGCTCCTGCCAACACACAGACTCAGTGCCCACACATGCACAGAGGGGAACTGGGAAAAGACATCTCATAGGTTCTTCTGAAAAACTGAACCAGATAATGAAAAATTAGGCATCAAAAAGCACACATGTACAAGAAGGTTTTAAGAGTTAAAGAAGGGTACTCAGAAGAAAAACTAGCAAATGAAATTAGATTTTTAGAAATTCTTTTCTAATTTTTACTTCTTACAAGCAGGAGACAGAATCAAATACCCATATAGAATGCCTAGAAAAATCTCTAGAGAGAAATGCTCTCTGGCAGGTCACCGAGCTGAGTACACTTACCCATAAATGTCCAGTACGCCAATAAAGGAGTGCTGTTTGACAGCAGAATGGAGAGCCTGATTGACATGATCTACAATCCAGTTAAAGAGCTTGGCATAGATGTGCTTGGACAAAGCATCACGGGCATTTGTAGCCTGCAGCTTGGAGATGGGCTTGATGTATGTCTCCGTGGCAGTAGCCAGCTTCCGGTGGCAGAGCCAGTGACACATCTCCTCATAGTCCACGCCCATGAGGTCACAGAAGATGCTGAGAGGTTCATGCTTGGGCTGCCAAAAGAGCATGGGTTATTTCCTATGACCAGATCAATCAAATATGAATTTACTGAAAAATGCTAGCCAAGTGGTAGCAAATAAACCCAGACATTTTTTTGTTATAAAAAACACCAAGATCACTGAAAGCTGATCAGTGACAACAATGAAAATCATCCATCAAACCAGCAACTAGACAGTACCTGCAATCTCTTCTAGGGATCGTTTCAAAAATTATGTCTTTTCAGAGTATTTGTTTGTACCTCTTTTCAGACATTCGTATTTACTGAGTGCCTACTGTATGCCAGTAAACAAAAACAGACATGGTCCCTGTTCTCCTAGAACTTAACAGTTCTGGGGAAACGGATATTCATCAAATAATTACTCCCTAAAATGCCATATTACTACAAAGGACAAGGACACTACACTAAGATCCCAGGCGAGCTAAGTGTGCTCTTGTCAGGGAGGCAGGGGACAGTTGCCTTAGACACGGAGTTCAGATCTGAAAGATGAGGGGGTGTTAACTTGGTGAAGCAGGAGAGGAGGGTCTCCCGAGCTGAGCACAGCGGACGGAGGAATCCTGTGGTGAGACAGTTACCGTCGATGTGAGGCCCTGAGGCTGAGTGAGGGAGAAGGTGCAGGAGATAAAGCGGGAGGCAGGCGGAGGCTGGGCCTTGGCTGGTTTTTACCCTGAGAGCAATGGGAGACCATCGAAGGGTTTTAAAAAGAGTAACTTGATAGTTACTTGTGTGACTTCTTACATTAGAATCTCTGTAATCACTTACATGAGTGAGCACTCAATAAATATTTGTTTAATTGAATCCATATTAGTGTATTATATTTTTCAAACCTTCACTCGCACGTTTCAATTGAATCTGATAACATTCCTGGGGAGTAGGCAGGATGACACTGTAATCGCTAATTAACAAATGAAGAAATATGGGCCAAGAGAACAGCTTGTCAAAAATCAGATGGCCAATTTATGTCAGAGTTGTCATTAGAACCTGGGTTTCTTGACACCCTCATCCTCTTGCCCTTCCCACTGAACCAGTCCCTTCCTTCTTTCATCTCCCCTCCTCCCAAGTAATTATTTCATAATCAAAAAGCACCATTACGAACAGCACAGCTGAACTCCCTTACCTTAAATAAGCAGTTTATTTCACTCATACATATACAAATGACTTGACATCATTTAGAAGTGGATCAGTACTCTCTAAACACATTCTACTTGAATGGTATTATTATATTGTTCTATTAGATCAAGGTTGTTAAATGTTCTATTCAAATTTTCTATAACTACTAATTTTTGAACAACTTCATCTACCAATAATCAAGGGATTGAGCAAAAAAGAAAAAAAACTCATGGACACAAACAACAGTGTGGTGATTGTGGGGGTGAGGAGGAGGGTAGGTAGAGGTAAAAGAGGGTATAAGGGGGATAAGTGGTAATGAAAAAATACAACAAAAATAACCTATATTAAAAAAAGTAATATCCCATTATGATAGAGTTGTCTATTTCTTCTTGTGGTTTCTGTTGTTTTTTTGCTTTATATATTTGAAGGCTATATCATTAAATATGTGCCAAATCTAGAACCATGTTTTCTTGGTGAATAAAACCTCAATCCTTAACTAGTGATTCTATTTATCTCTAGCAATGCTTTGGCCTCCAAGTCTATTTTGTCCAGTATCAATATAGCTCTGCCAGTTTTGTTTTGTTTTTTTTCCCCCAGCTATTATGGTATGTCTTTTCTAAACCTTTTATTTTCAAACTTTCTGTACCTTATGTTTTAGGAATTCTTATTTTAAAAAGCATATATGTGAATTCTTAAACTAGTCTGACAATTCATTTTAACTGAAACATTAACAATAGCTCACTTGTATTTATTTATTTTATTTCTTTTAAAGATTTTATTTATTTATTTTTAGACAGAGGGGAAGAGAGAGAGAAAGAGAAGGAGAGAAACATCAGTGTGTGGTTGCCTCTTGAGTGCCTCCTACTGGGGACCTGGCCTGAAACACAGGTGTGTGCCCTGACTGGGGGGTTGAAATGGGGACCCTGTGGTTTGCAGGCCTGCGCTCAACCACTGAGCCACACCAGCCAGGTGTCTTTATTTATTTCTATCTTATTTTGTGCCTTTATTTGTCCTCCTCTCTCTAAAAGTTTCTTTCCCTTTCTTGATATATTTGAATTGTTTTTAGCCCATTTTCCTGTTTACTAGTTTGAAAGGTTTACGTTCTGTTTCCACTTAAATAAAAGAAACGTTAACTTGTATTAGTTACTGAATGTAATTAAATTGCACTAACTCCAAACACTCCCATCCAATCTGTGTGCTTTGGGGCTGGTCATTAACTTTATTTTTTAAAACTTTTTCCTTTGAACTAACAAAAAATTACAAGTACAGTACAAAGAATTTTCTTCACCCAGAGTCCCTAAATATATTATTAACATTTTTCTGCACTTGCTTGTATCATTTTCTTTTAAAGATTTTATCTTTCTCTCTCATTCTTTCACACACAGGCCCACACCATTTTTCAGAATCTTTGAAAGTTGCAAACATTTCAGTGTGCATTTCCTAAAAGCCAAAGACATTATCTTACATATCTATGACATCATAAACAATCAGAAAATTAGCAATGATGCAACCCTATTATCTAACCTACAGATCTAATTCAATTTTTTACTGATTGACCTAATAACGCCCCCTGTGGAAAAACACACAAACCATTTTAATGGTCCAGGATTTAATCTAGGATCATTCACTGAATTTAGCTATGTTTCATTAATCTCTTTTTATCTGAACACTTCTTCACTTAAAAAAAAAAAAAAAAGGTGTTTTTTGTCTTTTGTGACCTTGACATTTTTTTTAAAGCATGTCCCTCAATTTGGGTCCGCATGATGTTGCCTCATGGTCAGATCTGGGTCGTGCATTCTTAGCAGCGATACCAGGGAGGTGATGCTGCGCTGCCCTCAGTGCTCTGTATCAGAGGTTATGTGATGTGGAGGACTGGTCGCATTACGGGCCATGTTAATTACAGGCACCTGTTTAAGGGGATCGCCACTAGGTTTCTCCACTGAAAGATAACTATTTTTCCCTTTCTAACTAATAAGTATTTTGTGGAGAATGATTTCTTTTGCAGCCCAATACATATTACTATTATTGTTGTTGTTTTAACTTATCAAATTTTATGTTTGCCTGTGTTTTACTAGTTATTGAATTACTATTTCTTCTCAACAATGGGTCACTTTCCTTTTGTGTAAACTGTACCCTTTAGTATTTCCTTTAGTGATGGCCTATTGGTGACAAATTCTCACAACTATTTGTGTAAAAACACTACTATTTTTCCTTCATTCTAGAAAGATATTTTTATTGGATATACAGTGTTAGTTAATTGTAATTTACTCTAGAACAATAGATAGTAGTCCACTGTTTTATATCTCCTTTTTCAAGTTGGGAAATGAGCTATCAGCTTAATTGCCATTTCCTCAAGAATAATATGTCTTATCTCTCTGCCTGTTTTAAGATTTTCCTCTCTGCCTTTGGTATCACCATGGTGAGTTAGAGATGGATTTTCTTTTATTTATTCCAACTGGGATTTTTTTTGGACTTTTCAAATGTGTGGTTTAGTGTCATTTCATAAGTTCTAAAATTTGTTAGTAATTATCTCTTCAAATATTATGTCTGCCTTACTCTTTTTTTTTCTGTTAGGAATTCTCATTAGGTTAAAATTAGAATTTATTACTCTATTCTTCATCTCTCTCACCAACTATTTTTAAGTGCTTCATCTCTGGGTCCTATCTTGCATTTTGGATAATTTTTTCACCTCTATCTTCTAGCTAGCTCGTCAGTTCTCTCCTTAGTTGTGTCAAACCTGCTATTAATTTCTTTCTTAGAGGGTTGACTCTGCTATTCTGTTATATTACCTTGCTCCTTCTATTATGCATCATTCTGGGATTTACAATTTTTGATTATGAGCCAACAATTCTTGTAACTTCCCTCACAGAACTCTACTGAGGCCTTGAATGAAAGTGGATCCTCCAAAATAAGCTTGCATTTGCTTCTGTGAGGCATCGGAGCTCTAGCATTCCAGGACAAATTCAAGCTAAGTTTTCTGTATGTAGCTTTCTGGGATCATCAAGGAATGATGAAATCAGGCTGGGAGTATGTGTGATGGTCAGTTCACTGTAATAAATTTTTAAGTAACTATTTTTTCCATCTCTACTTAGGACCAAGGCTTGAGCCAGATTAATTTTTTTGTTCTCTTGGGGGGCGGGGTAGACAAGTTTATAATTAGTTCCCCAATTAGGGTCTCAGTTTTAGACAGTGGTTACCTTATTTGTTCCTCTGCTTACAGAAGTCCTAGACTTTATCTTTACTCTTCTGCACTGCATCTGGCAATGAAAACCTAAACTCAAGGTCACTCGGTTCTGCAAATTCCCTCAACGTGAGCCCTAGCTTCAGGGTTCTGCTTTGTTCTCTGAGTTCTATTGTCACCTAGTTTTTTAGCCTCTGAATGGTTCTTATGTATTTATTTCTTAAATATTTTGAATATAATTTATTCAGCATAAAGGTCAGTCAGAGCACCTAGTCCAAAACTGTTGTTCCTCATCTGTAAAATGTAAGAGACTAAACTGAGGTAAGAAGTGAAACTACTTACTCAGAACACAGAATAAGTACATAGTAGAGTTGGGGTTGAACCCAGACAACAATACTGAAACATGTATTTCAAAACAAAAGTTGAATTTATCCACATTTAAGTCACACAAGTTAATCTACATGTAAGTTTGCTAAAATCAACCCAGGTATCTGAAGGGTGAAACATAAATCTCAAGATTGTCTTCTAGCCCTGTGCAGGCAGCTCAGCTGGTTAGAGTGTCATCCTGATATACTAAGGTTGTGGGTTCAATCCCCAGTTGGGACACATAAAAGAATCAACCAATGAATGCATAAATAAATGGAACAACAAATCAATCTCTCTCTCAAATCAATTTAAAAAAAGACTGTCTTCTATTACAATCTTTGAAGAAGCAGGTTGGAAATAAAATTAATTATAGTAAGCCCTGGCTGGTGTAGCTCAGTGGATTGAGCGCAGGCCTGCGAACCAAAGGATCGAGGTTCAATTCCCAGTCAGGGCACATGCCTGGGTTGCAGGCCAGTTCCCAGCATGGGACACACAAGAGGCAACCATACATTGATATTTCTCTCCCTCTTCCTCTCTCCTACTCTTCCCCTCTAAAGATAAATAAATAAATAAAATTAATTATAGTAAAACTTCCTCTATTTTAATGACGTTAAAAGATACCTAATAAATATATATATATACCAGAGGGGACCCAAAAAACACCAGAATTATCTTCTGGAGGGTGGATCCCTTGTAGTACAGTCTTCTCCCACTAGGTGGATATTCTAGGAACTCATCTGTATAGTATACCAGCTGGCATTGTTGTGAGAGGCTGTATTTGGCTTCAGCAATTTTTTTTGAATACTCTTTCAATGCATTTGCCCATTTCATGATTTACCAGCACACCTGCCCACACAGCACTGAGTGTTCAGTAGTTTTTGACCAAAAAATGGCTTGACCCCTGTGCCCCAACCTCCCTATTCACCTGATTTCGCCTTGTGTGACTTCTTTTGTTTCTCTAGATAAAAGAAGTCCTCAGAGGGAAATGTTTTGCTCATGTGGAAAAGGTGAGATAAAAAAATGGCAGAAGCACTACAAGGCATCAAAATCGAGTTTAAAAACTGATTTGAGCAGTGGAAAAAATGTCTCAATAGGTGTACTGCATCAAATGTAGAGTACTTTGAAGGTGACTGAAGTTTAAACATGTAAGAATACACAATTTTTTATAAATAAATTCCTGATTTTCTGGGTCCCCCCTCATGTATGTATGAATATGTGTGTGTGTGTGTGTGTTATCTTTGATGGTAGTGATCAGTAAATACTGCAAATGACAAATGTCCAATGAGGACAATTTAGACTGTCGAGTTTGTTATAGTTTAAACAAATGTTTCCACATGTGAAATTGGGTTTTAAATCTCAGTGTGCTGTTATCACTATGTGTGGAAGAGATTATAAACCATAGTGAAGACAACCCATCTCAAAGCCATCTATTCCCTCTTCCCAGGAGTAACCACTACTAACAGTTTTTTCAATAGCTTTTAAACCACATTATAGTTCCACAGCCGGAGACAAAAAGTTATCAATTCTTGGCACTTGTGCCAAATAAACCCTTCTCTCTAGACTCACCAATCCAACGTTCACATCTGTTTCTCACCTCTGTTCATATGGATCAGACATTTCTCCAAGTCTGAGTCTCCTTATTTGTCTGTCTGTCTGTCTGTCTGTCTCTCTCTCTCTCTCTCTCACACACACACACACACACACACACACACACACACACACACAATCGCTGCGTACCAGGGATTGAGTCCACATTTCTTTATTTTCAACTCAAGATTTTACATCTCTCTGATAATTATCTCTATGACAATGTTAATACAGAGACTTCAAATGTATTTCTTCCATAAAGAATCAACAACTCTGAAACACAAATCTACTGCCATCACACTAAGCTTGTTCTGAGCTTACAGGTATTGTGCAGCTGTCTGAATCTCGAGACGTAAATCCAACGTTGCCTAAGTGAAGAATGCCAGCAAGTATTCGGAAAATTCCCATCTGATAAGATTCACTAATTCCTGAAACAACAGAGTAAATGGACTGGCATTAATTTTAAAGCAGGAGCTAAACAATTACAGCAGACAATTTTAAGCCTATTTCTAACTCTTAAATATCACCAGATGTTGTGCACATTATAGCGTGTCATAGTTAACAACATCGCCGCCATGGCTGAGAGCATGACGTGAGCTGAGAAAAACGTGGGCTCAAGGCCTGGCTCTGCTCCTGCCCTGCCATCTCACCTGGGCAGGTAACTTCACCCTGCTATGCTTCTGTTTTCTCTTGTGAAATATGGGAATAACTGTGACTATCTTAAAGGGTGTTTATGAACATTAAATGAGAAAATTCACATAGTATATTTTCACACTATGTGACATGGTAAATAGTAAACACATATGTCATCATCATCACATACTAGATTTAAGTATTTTATTAATATTACTACCTTTTCTATTTATCCCTACTCCAAATGCAAGTTGTAGTCCAATAAGGCCATTAAGTCAGATTATTTAATTACTTCTTTTAATGACAGACCAAGTGTAAGTCAAAGAGACCCCTAGATTAGAAGTGTTCGGGCTTGTGGTGCACTCCACCCTGATGAGTGAGTGTCCAAAGGCTGGATCAGAGCAGGGCCTGAGGTAAGGGAAGATAAGAAAGCTGGACAGCTCTGGGCTTTTGATCAGATCTGGCCTCATTTTTCAATAAGGTAAGAATTTCCAGAATATTAGATATATATATGTGCAAGTAAAAATGGTAAAATTATTTCCAAATATGTAATCATATCCAGAGTAACTGAGTGTTGATCATATCATGAATGTTTTTTCTATCTTCTGCATTATGGCTTTTTCAAATTTCTAATTTTCTATTTACAAACAGATTTATGCCTAGATAAAGTAGTGTTTTCCAAAATTTAATATGCATGTGAATCACCAGTGGTTCCTGTTCAAATTTGGATTCTGACTCAGGAGGTCTGGAGCAGGGTCTGAGATTCTGAGCTTTTACAGATACTACAGTGGTCCTAGGCTGTACTCCGGTTAACAACGCTTCAAAATTAAGTTCACTTTGGGGTTCCCCTCAAATTACCAACATATCACTTTAGATTTATTCATAATCTGAGGTTTTTAGAGCACCACTGAAATCATCCACTACAGTTCTATAGATTAATTTATTTACATGTAGACCCAATATTTTTTAAATATCAGGAACAAGGCAGCAACGTCTGAACCATTTCAAAGACAGTATAAACTGTATGCACTACATGGTTTCGTCACCTAGCCAGCTCAGCCACATTTCCCAGCCACACACAAAAAACAAAAACAAAAACCCTGCAAAGTGTGAGTCTGTACAGGAACCTGTTTTACTTATCTCTAGGTTCAGATTTTGTAAAAACTTAAGCAGCGTTAGTTAGTCCTAACTCCCTTAATGCCCTGAATGCTTTACTGAGGGACGATTTGCATACCTTAAAATTTACCTGTTTAAGTATGTGAGCCAATGATTCTTAGAAATTTACAAAGTTGTGCAACCATCACCACAATCTAATTTTAGAACAGTTCCCACAAACCCAAAAAGAAACCTCGCGCCCATTTGCTGTCAGATATATTTTATAAGGAATGTTAAACCTCTCAACAATACTCACCATTTCATACGAAGCTAGGTCAATATTCCAAACAAAAGTTGCTTGAGTCAAAAAGCTATTTCTTAAAAGAGCTCAAGATAAAATCACATTACCTAGCAAAGTGCAGGCCTGCCTGGTATGTGCCATCTCCTTGGCATCGTCGACTCCTTCAATCACAGGGCTGCCGCCTTGCTTCGTGTAATGGAAGTGATTTGCATTTCCTGAAAATGAGAAGATAAAAGATTAGCAGTCTATGAAATAGGCTGCTATTCTTTTGTCTACTCTCAGTTAGGAGCAATGATAGCACAGTTGAGTGTATAGAGTCAGGAGTTCTACTGCCTGTGTTTTCAGTTATATTTTAATATAAAACTAAAAATTAAGTAAAAGTGAAATGTCTGTTGTTTATTTATCTTAATTGGTAAAATGAATGGTCCTTTCCTAAAATGGTTTTATTCCAATCAATGTGCTTCAAACACTTTACTCCCCTCATCAGAAACCTCACAGGCCTCCATCACATAAACTCCTTTAACATTTTTTTTCTTTTAATCAAGGCAAATTTCGAACATATACAAAAGTAAAAAGACCAACATAATGAGCACCTATGTACTCATCATTCATCTTAAACAAGTATCAACTCAAGACCAATGTTTTTTTTTAAGGTAGCTTCATTTTTTAAATTTTTTATTTTATTTTTTAAACATGTTTTATTGGTTATGCTATTACAGTTGTCCCAATTTTTCCCCCTTTGCCCCCTTCCACCCGGTTTCCCCATTGCCTCCAGCAATCTCCCACCCCCCTTAGTTCATGTCCATGGACCATGCATATAAGTTGTTTGCCTACTCCATTTCCTATACTGTTCTTAACATCCCTTGTCTATTTTGTACCTACCAATTTGCACTTCTTAATCCTTGCACCTTTTCCTCCATTCTCCCCCTTCCCCCTCCCAAATGAGAATACTCCCAATGATCTCCATATCTATAATTTTGTTTTACTTGTTTGCTTAGTTTGTTTTTTAAATTCAATTGTTGATAGTTGTGAATTTATTGCCATTTTAATGTTCATAGTTTTCATATTTTTTCTTATATAATTCCCTTTAACATTTCTTATAAGAATGGCTTGGTGATGATGAACTCCTTTAGTTTTACCTTGTCTGGGAAGCACTTCATCTGCCCTTAGATTCTAAATGATAGCTTTGCTGGACAGAGTAATCTTGAATGTAGGTCCTTGCCTTTCATGACTTTGAATACTTCTTTCCAGGCCCTTCTTGCCTGTAAGGTTTCTTTTGAGAAATCAGCTGACAGTCTTATGGGAACTCCTATGTAGGTAACTATCTTCTCTTTCTGCTTCTAAGATTCTCTTTTTATCTTTAACCTTTGGCATTTTAATTATGATGTGTGTTGGTATAGTCCTCTTTGGGTTCCTCTTGTTTGGGACTCTCTGTTCTTCCTGGACTTATATGTCTATTTCCTTCACCAAATTAGGGAAGTTTTCTTTTATCATTTTTTCAAATAAGTTTTCAATTTCTTGTTCTTCCTCTTCTCCTTCTGGCACCCCTTTCATTCGGATGTTGGTACGTTTGAAAATGTCCCAAAGGCTCCTTAGCCTATCCTTGTGGTTTTTTTTCCTTTCTTCTTCCTGCCATTCTAATTGAATGCTTTCTTCTTCCTTATGTTTTGAACCATTGATTTGATTCTTTGCTTCATCCCCTCCACTACTGGTTCCCTGTAGATTTTTCTTTATTTCACTTAACGTTCATATTCATTTCTGCCTGGGCCTTTTTTATGCTGTTGAAGTACCCAATGAGTTCCCTGAGCATCCTGATAACCAATGTTTTGAACTCTGCATCTGATAGGTTGCTTATTTCCATTTCATTTAGTTCTTTATCTAGGGTTTTGTTCTGTTCTTTCATGCGAGCCATATTTCTTTGTCTCCTCATTTTGGCAGGCTCCCTATGTTTGTTTCTGTGTATTAGATAGAGCTGCCTTGACTCTCTGTCTCAGTAGTGTGGCCTATTGTAGAAAAGTACACCCGTAAGTTGTATCAGCTTATAGCCTTAGGTAATCGCCCGGGCAGGGCAACCTGTGTTACCACTCTGTAGCTCTGTGTCGGGGAGGGCTCTGACAGGGAACAATGCTGCTGCCTAGCCTCTGGTGTTTTGTCCAGAAGAAGTTGTCCCTGGCACTCGTCCTGATGCCAGACATTTCAATTTCTCCCCATTTGCCATTGGTGCCCTTCCAGCTGTTACCCTGGTGCTGAGTGAAGTCCTAAACCTGCTGCGGGCCCTTTAAGAGGAATCTCCTAAGAACCCTGCAGTTTCTTCTGCTGTCCCAACCTTCACTGGTTTTTACATCCAGAAGTTATAAGGACTTATCTCCTGGCACTGGAACCCTAGGCTGGGTGGTCTGGTCTGGGGCTGGGATCCCTCGCTCTCGAGGTATCCTTCCCGATTTTTATTTACCACGCATGGATGTGGTACCACCCATTTTTTGTCCCTGCTCCTCTCTGTGTCACTCTGCCATGCTTCTCTGCACCGCCCCAGCTCTCCACACCTCTCTACGCATCTCTGCCTCTCTGCAACTCGTACCGTCTGAATGAATGTGGCTTCCTTAAATCCTTGCTTGTCAGACTTCCACACAGCTCAATTTTCTGACTATTCTGGGTGGTACTTGTTTTGTAGCCTAGTTGTAATTTTTGTAGTTGTTTGAGAAGGTGAGGCTTGTTTACCTACACCTCCATCTTGACCAAAGTCTCAAGACCAATCTTGTTTCAATTAGGCAGCCACTCCTCCTTCTCTATCCCTTGGGTTATACTGAAGCCAATTGTAGACCTCTTATGTCACCAGTAAATATTTCAGCAGGAGATATCTCCTTTATAACAAGTATGCTTATAAACTCATAATTATCATAAGTTAACAGAAAACAATACTGTAGTAGAAGAAATCTAATGCCACATTCATACCTAATCGCAGCATCTTAAATTCAGGTAACTTTGCTGAGGCACAAAGTTGATAAAAGATATGATAGTTTCTTTCCTCTTCTGCCTTTAAAATAAATAAGAAGAGTTTTCAATTACAGCATTTTAACCTAAAACTCAGAAAATTCAATCATAAAATAAAGTTTTAATACTTAATTATGTCGGTGAAATAAATTGTCCTTTCCCAAATTTCTTAACATGTATTCGTGATTACTAAATCTTGTGATTTACTAGCCAAGTGCAAGTGGGTGAGTGTGCATCTGCTGGTCACATTCACCACAAAACATCTGACAGTGATGCTTTCTGAACTCCTGAACAGCTTCATACATGGCATCATTACAACAGACTACTGCCTTTGAAGGAAGTAAAACCATTTTTTTTGAATACTCAATATTTTCTTACAGTGCCTCTTAGATACAGTCTTCCTAACACCTTGAATGAAAAAGACTATCTTATTTTTGCCATAATTTAGACTGGACCATCTACTGCGGTTGTTTTACATTTGCAATAATACTGTAATAATATTCATGAAAAATTGAATCCTTATACCCTAATATCATATCCTTGAATTCTGCAGTGTATTCAGCTGACTAAAGAATAGTGCAAGTAAGGCCAAGGTCAGGTTTCATTTCCACAGGGGCCTGATGTCTGCTAAAGAAAACCTATTACAGGACAGAAGACATGAAACAAATTAACATATCAAATGATCATAAGCACGATTAGGCAAAAGATCAGGTAATTTGGCTCACAGACAACTAGAAAAGCAGGAGGACCTACAGAAATGCTTTGGTCCTTTGTACATGAAGGACAGTATAAATTATGCTCTGGCTGACTCATTTTGACATACCAAATTTCCTCAATATTATTGAGCACTGGGGATTGGGAACAACTAGAATTCCTCTAATACTCTAGAAAATATCACATTAGGCCTTAATGGTTTGTCTTAAGCACTACTACTAGCATTTGGTCACCATATCCACTTAACCTTTAATTGTTTACCTATCGATTAAATCTGTACTATTTAAACCCAATCTTTTCTTAGATCTACATATTTCCTCCATTCTTTCTTTTGGCTACTAAACATTTTTAAAAATAAAACCTATACAAATATACATGTGTATGTATTAACACTGCTCTGTGTGCACCCACATATTAAAACAATGGAGGAAAGTGACTATTGCTTTATTATATAAAAATCAAGTATTATACTTATGTGGCCACAAATTAGGCACATTCCCCAAAGTCAAAGCCAGGGTAGCTGCAGGCTGCCGAAACTCATCATTTTGAGTATGTCCCAGACACTTTCAAAAGCATAACAGGCTTGTGCAATGGAAACTGCAGACACTGCTGAAACGTGTGACTCTCAGTATGTCCCAGGCACTTTCATAACCTTAACAGACTTGTGCAATGGAAACTGTAGATGCTGCTACATGGCAGCGCCAGGGGAATCTGAGCTTCAGTGCCGTGGGCATCCAGTTAAGAGGCCACAGAAACCCTGATCTCACAGCATGCAGTGGGCCAGATCCCTACACTGGGAGTTTTCCAATGATAAGAACACTTTTCCTTAGTATGCCTATAAATATGTAAATGTGTGCCCGCCAATGCTGTAAATCTATAGTGTTTCCCACGTAGAGATGAAAAAGGACCAAGAACAGATATGTGAATGATATCCTGCATGGCATGTAGACCTGAATGTGTTCTTTGACAATTCACAACTGAGCTGTGTGACTCAGGAAAGAGAACAAGGGTCATTTTTTTTCTTGAACTGAGTTCAAGGTGTCACTCATTGAAGGCATAAACCAATGTCTTTCCTATCAATTGAAATACACAAACATCTACAGGAAAAAATAAAAACTATTAAACCTAAACCAGTGTCCAGCCTCAAAGACCATTAGTCTAATGGGTATTCCCCCACTTCTGACAGGCATCATTTCCCACATTCCAGTCCAAGTGTGGTCTGTAGTAATACTGTCATAATATACTCAAGCATATCTGGAAATAAAATGCAAACCAGCAAGCATGAGCTCTGGAATTATATGGCAACCTAACACAAGCATATATGTCTACATGCCCGGCTTACCTGGAACACCACCCGGGATTTCTCTAAAAGGTAAGTTCTCATATTGGCACCAATGATTCGATACCTCTTATCAAAACCAATCTCAATGTACTTCCCAAAACGGCTGCTGTTATCATTCCTGGTTGTCTTGGCATTTCCAATTGACTAAGAAACAAGGGGAAAAATAAGATTTTAGAAGTGCAATTCATGACACGCATTTACAAAGTTGGTTCAGGGAAAGGACAGAACAGAACAGAACCTTTTATAACTGATTGTTTGAAGACCAGAACCAACACTGCCTCTGCAGGCAGCGGTGTATGTTTTGCTCACTGTACAATCACACAGATATATACTTACTAATTGTTAGTATCTGCTCTGTTATTCTCACAGAAACTGTTTTCATAAACAGTAAGCCTGAACCAGCAGCTGGGAGGTCTTCACACACCACTTGAGGTATCTGAACACATGCATTCATGCCAGCACAGAACAGAATGGACAGCACTGGGAGCCACCAAGGTGCATCCTCTTAGTTAAACATCAACCCTCTTAGTTAAAACATCTTGAAAAACTTAGTCTGTTTTACGTAAATAAGCTGACTAAGCCAAATTAATATTCTCCTGAAAATGTTGCTCTAGTGTCCAGAATCTCTTTAGCCAGAAGTTTCTATCATCTTATCCTGTGACAACAAAGGTCTGGATGCACTGCTAATTTGAGAATTAGTAATTTCTCACTCTCAATTCAAAGCCATTTTCAGAAACCAGAGACAGCGAAGTTTGGCTTTGAATTTTTAACTTTTTTCTTTTTTTAAAAGATTTTATTTAATTATTTTTAGAGAGGGGAAAGAGAGGGAGAGAAACATCAATATGTGGTTGCCTATCGCATGCCCCCTACTGGGGACCTGGCCCAAAACCCAGGCATGTGCTCTGACTGGGAATCAAACCAGTGTCCCTTTGGTTTGCAGGCCAGCATTCAATCCAATTACCTCCCTGACAAAGCCACACCAGCCAGAGCTGGCTTTGGATTTTGATAGTTGTATCTAACTTGCAAAACATCAGCTATAGAATGCAGAGAATGTAACTTTTTTCTAAATTTTTAATGTAATCTAAAAATTAAAATGGCACATGTATTGCTTTCTGATGTAGGTAACATCCTTCTATACATTTTTCTCTCAAGGCAAAGCAAAAAATATGGTATAGTTACAAAGGCAAGTGTTTACATAATGCATATATTAAATATTTAACATGAAAACAATAACAGCCACAAAAGTCAACATATTAAATTCTCTGCTTCATCAAAAAAAAGTTATTTTCACTCTCTGAAATACAGGGCAGGTATTGCTGTATTCTGTTTTGGCAATGAGAATACTGCTATATTTCAGATTAACATTTTTAATAGAAAGAATGACTGAAAGCTATCTTCCCAGCAAAATAACAGAGCAATCCAGTACAGCCTAACAACTTAACAATACAGATATTTACTCAGATATTCCGCTTCTTGATATAGCAAAAAGTCTCCATGTAGTCTCGTTATTTTTATTTGGAAAAAAAAGTTAATAATAAATGCAGAATTTTCTTTCAACACCACAGATTCTGTCAGAGCAGATGAAGGGCTCCACGCAGCAGCACTGGCGGCAGCAGCAGTGGTTCCTGAGAGCTCGCCAGGCTCTGTCTGGAGGACTGACTGTACTGCTAGCAGCGAAGCAGGCTAGGGAAAGGTGAGCCTCAGCTTCCCCTCTTTCCCTGGCTTACCCCGCCTTCCGTATGGTAGCTCTCTCCCCTCTACTCAGAGTGGGAGTTAGAGTGGCCGGCCTGTCCAAACAATACTATACTCAGTGGGAAGAGACAGTGAGTAGGCAAGGGTTGAATCATACCCCTCTGTCTCTGAGTAAAAGGTATTTATACATAGAGAAAAGAGTGGCAGAAGCAGCGAATAAAACAGAAGTCTAAAGATCTGGGTATCAGACCAGGCCCCACTACCAATTTCCATCATTTAATCCTTTGTGGAGCTTTAGTGTCTCCCAGTATAATTTGACTAGGATAGGTGAGTTCTAAAGTCCTTTACAAAAATAAATGATATGATTCTTGAACCTGATAGCAAAAGGAGGTTTTATATATAAACAGTACTTTTTTCTGCTCTCCCTAATTGTTCCCTCCACCTTATAAGTATTCTATTTACAACAGCCTCCCTTAATGCTCTTTTCTTTCAATCAGCAAAAAATTGCTAAAGAAAAGGAGAAGATTTGTGGTCTTCATTTTACTATTGATTTCAGTAAAATGCTGAGTGATTTCCTCTTCTTTACTAAATAGAGATGAAGATCTTTAACTACAGTTACTGAAGATGAAAAAGAACAATTAAGAAAGACCCAGTGTGCCCCAAGAATATTCCGTCATCATCTTAGGACAAAAATTTCCAAGAGAAAGGGAAAAAAGAAAACATGACAAAATAGAGTAAAAAGAATCACTTCCTTTTACATCATTTACATTTTGCAAAAGGACCCATACTGAGGATGAGAAGCTTGCTTTTTAAAGGACAATGCGCAAATCCCATTAGCCACTGGGCTGTGATATTAACCATGAAAAATGCTCATTGTCCAATGAGGAGTTTCAGCAGGTCACTGGAGTCCCAGACTCACCTTTCTTGACATCACAGTAAAGGGCTCTGATACAGAGACATAATCTTGAGGCAGGTTTAAAGCTACAAATTTTCTGGGCCACATATTCAATAATTTGCCTATGTTTTTTTTTTCTTATAACTGTAAACTCTTTGCCATCATTCTTCAGCCCCATGTTCCATTTTAATCTTTCAAATTGGGATGACTTCACTAGAATTGTTGAAAATTAGTTCTCTCTTTGCCAAGTTTTCTTACTTTAAATTCTTGTAGAGAAAGTAAACAATATTCTAGAAGGAAGTAGCTAAGCATAACTGGTGCACTTATCTTTTTTTGTTCATTCTAGCAGACAAGGTAAATTTCTTGTAACAGCATACTAAAAAGTAGCATCTGTGGCCCTTCCGAATTATGTCACTCCTACTAATAAGATATAGCAAGGTAATAAAATATTTCATTTAATTTGACATGTTCTAGGAGGCTCATTCCAGACTTACATTATTAAATGATCCAGGCCTATAAAAGATGGGATTCCCTGATGCTGTCACAATGAAGGCTCTGGCAATCTAACATTAAGGACTAAGAATAGCCTAAACTATTGCCAAATATCAAGAATTCATTGTCATGACCAAAAACAGTCAAAATAATGGAAGGAAGCAAAGCCCTGTTGTTTCCTAAGCCAAATCCTAAAACCGGCTCTAGAGACTGAATTCCCCCAATATTAATACTATGGCATCCACTAATGTAGATTTAATTCTTCAAAATCTTAATAGCTGCTTAAAATTTTTACTGTTCTCTTTTGGCACAAACATCTGTTTCCTCCTGTGCAGGCTATTTCAGAAAAAACTTTTCCAGTTCTCTTTCCACTGTGCACCCAGCCCAGGAGGCCACTTAACTTCCCCAGTGTATCTGGTCCTCTCAACCCCAAGAATAAAAGTCCTGCTGCTCTGGGAGGAGGCCTGGAGGCCAGGGGCCACAGCATTCCATTCCGAGTGTCACACACAGCACTGCAAACCAGGCACAATTACCTCTGGACTGATTATTGCAAAAACCACTTGTACCACGGGTGCACCACACCAGTTTTAAACTCCATCTGTGTTTGGGTGACAAATAAGGCTTGACAAAGGAAAAAACAGGAATAAAAAATGCTGATTTGAATTTTAATAAGAAAGGTTTATTTCTGCAAACTAATTTCTCTCCATTTAATAAGACTTACATTTCTCCACCTAATGAGACTTACAAAAATGTACCTCTCCTAAAATCATATTAGACAAATAATTCTCTAGTTACAAATCCTAAAATACTCAAATTCTTACATAAATAGGTCCATTTTCTTTGGCATAAACATTTCTACTCAATATACATATTCTACTTTTAAAAGGACCTCCTTTCATAGTTCTTCCATTCAAGAATTTGTAGTTACTGGATCTCTTTTTCTAACCTAAAATTGTGTGATATGCTTGACAGAAATAGGAAGAAAAATGTTAACAAGATCATGATTTATGTTTATAGTTCATATCTGGAAAAAATTAAAATTATATCGCTAAACGGGTTGGACCACGTATGGAAAATGAAATGTGGGCAAAGGAATAATGCAACTCATTTATGCTTGAACGTAGCAAATCCTGTGTTTTAGAAGGAGCTTAAATAATAACCCAGGATTGAGGAGAAATTAGTAACTTAACATTTCTAGAACAAGGAGCAATAGAAATAAGTCAATTAACTAGGAGAAAGAAACTTCAGGAAATGAAGTACCATTGCCAGCTATTTAGAGGCAACAATTCAAAACTAGGTTAAAAATGCAGGATTATGAAATAAAGTAGATTCCTTTATAGCTGAACGTTGTGCAAAATAGCTACCTTCTTGAATGTTTACTTTTCCTAGATCTCTTACTGACATGTGAAGTATTTTCCAACTTTTAGTGGATGGGAGATCCCAGACTTTCTGACATGCGCTGTATCAAGCAATTTTTTTACATGTTTCTTAACAGAAGAATATAACAAGAAGGCAAGGCTGCTGCTGTCTTACCTCCATGATAGGATTGGAGGCCAAGACCTTTTCTTCAACATTGGCTTCACTGGCAGAACCACTTACAGTTGCAAAGTATCGCATGGCATATTTAGCTGAGACTGTTTTTCCTGCCCCAGACTCTCCACTTACAATGATGGACTGATTTCGTTCATCTCTGTAAAACAAAGAAGAGTAACTGACAGTGCTGCCCACTTCTGAATGTAATTAACATTATTTCCTCTGTGTTTTCATCAATGAGTCATGGTGAGTTTCTGCTGGTTCATATATGCAACAATGTGGGAAAGAAATTAAGAATGATATTTCCTAATAAAAATAACTACTTTCAAACTAACAGGAAACAGGGAGAAAAAGATATCAAGCATTAAATTAGAAAGCATCACATTTAAGAATAAATCTGTAATCATGGGTCTCCGAATTTTTTGTGTACACGTATCTTAAACATATTATTTTTATCCATAGAAAATCATTTTGGTATTTCATAGTACTGTTGTCAAGCACCTCAGAAAAGAAAGGAGCCATAGCAAAGTACTTCAGAAAAAATCCTATTTAATTAAAATTACAGCCCTGCCCTGGCTGCTGTAGCTCAGTGGATTGAGCATGGGCTGTGAACCAAAGGGTCACCAGTTCAATTCCCAGTCAGGGCACATGCCTGGGTTGCAGGCCCAGTCCCCAGTGGGAGCCATGTGAGAGGCAACCACACATTGATGTTTCTCTTCTTCCCTTTCTCCCTCCCTTCCCCTCTCTCTGAAAATAAATAAATAAAATCTTTTTCAAAATTATGAATTGTTTACTAGTTAATAGATCATAAAGTAGTATCTCCCACAAGCTCCAGCTCCTACTAAAATATCCTCACTACCAGAGAAAAAGTGCTTCATTCATGCTTGATTTGTTCATATGTCAGAACTCAGAGACTATCACTGTTACATCTTTACTTCATTCACATAATGACTCAAAACTCTAAGTGATGAACTTGCTCATAAGACTATCATTTCTGTGAGGATAAGGACTTATGTCATCTTTACCTTTAATATCTAGCACCTAGTCCAGAGCCTGACACATCACAAATGTTCAGTGAATTTGTGTTGATTATAAGTAAACTGAAACTTCAGGAACAACGGAAGCCTAGGAAACAATCTCTCTGCTTTGGCTATAATTTCTACTAGGACAGAGCAGGAAACTCCCACTTCCTGAGACAAAAGCAGCAGTCAGCTTTAATTCATCGAAATAAATGAGCAAGTACATGAAGGTGGTACCATTTGGGCCCTTAATTTACAAAGAGATAAGATGACTTTCAGAGGTTTTTAGTGGAACTATCCTATATGGACACAAGATGGGGGAGGTTATTCCACTATAGAAGATGATGTTTTTATCTTTTAAAAGAGATTTATTTATCCAACAAATATTTATCAAATGCCTACTACTTGACAAACATTATGCTAAACACTAGAGATACAAGTTACGTAAACTACGCATCCCCACGTGGTTGATGATCCACTAGGAAAGACAGACTACGTTTCAAGATTATAACATCTCAAAAACTATGGGGGGTGGAAATGGGAGGGAGGTGGGGAGGGCTGGGGCGGTGGGCTGGCGGGGAGTAAAAGACAGAAAACTGTACAATATCAACAATTTAAAAAATACTGATTAAAATATAATAAAAAAATTAAAGAAAAAAACCAAAAAATAAAATAATTAAAAAAGAAAAGAAAGATAGAAGTAAAATGCAGAAGTGATGTTGTATCAGGATTTTTTTAAAGGAAGAGCACTTTTTTTTATGTGTATTTTAATGTTTTCCTTTCATTCCACACTAAGTCTCTCCAGGGTGCCAGGCACTGTATGTGGAAAACACTCCTGCCCTCAGTGTGCTCAGGCAGAAGAGAAAACAAAGGCTTAGAGAGTTCAATTGTTTGAGCGCATGCTATGCCGTACACCTGAAGCTTATACAAAATTATACTGAATGTAAACTAATTGAAAAATAAAATTTAAACAATGACAAAAAAAAAAGATTATAACATCTGTGAGGAAGCATTGAAAGAAGCAAGAGGGGATCAGGGAAGGCTCCCAGAAGATGAAACCTAAGCAAGGTCAAGCAAGAAAGGAGGAGTCAGGAGAAAGCAAGCAAGAGATGAGAAAGTTGGGAAGGGAGTATTCTAGAGAAAGGAGATAACGTAAATGAAACCTAAGACACATGGGAAGTGAGAAAAAGGCAGATAGTTCACTTTGGCTGGAACATGAATTAAAGACAAATAAGGCTGCAGAAGTTAGCAAGAACTGAATCATAAAGGCTTTACATGAGATGTTAAAAATTTTGAAGTTTAACTAAAGGTCATGGAATGCCACTACAGGGGTTTTAAACAGAAAATAACACAACTCTATTAGTAAGATCACTCTGGCAGCAATGTGGAATATGGATGGCAAAGGGTCCAGATGAAAAAATTATTAAAGTCTGAACACAGGTTGTCGTGGTCGTTGAGAGAGGCAGATGGCTTAAGAGATACAAAAGTGGTAGGAATCAATAGTACTTGGTAATAAATTTCCAAAGTAGAAATACAGCACTTTTCTAAGGAAAAGGTTCTTTCTATTTTCTTTGAAAAAAATGAGGGTCACTGCCTTATTTTACAGACCTGGACAAATACAGGAGAAGTACAGCGCAGGCCTAATGGAACACATTCACATGACACCACCGGGGCCATGTCTCAGCCTGTTCCTGACGCTCTGACTCCCACATTGTGGGGAAAATCAGGAGGACCTTGGTGACACACTAAGGGACATCAAATTATTATAGAACAAGCTGGCACATAATTCTGTTTTTATGAAACTACCTTGTACATCATTCTCATCATCTCATTTCCTTTTTATTTGAATTTCTAGACTGTATTGGATAGTCCCATTGCCTCTGCTCATGAATGGCTGACTTCAAGATAAATCACTCTAGCAAAGCAGCTTTTGTGGCGCCAGTGTCCTTTCTTTTAGTCATCTACAATGTGCTCAGAATTTATATTTTTTAATGCATTAATCAAGAAACAGTATCAGCAGTCTTCAGATTACCTTCTACAACAGGATTAGAAAAATTACCTCCTCCTAATTCTTGCATGATCAGTACTGTCATTACATCCTGTGTGACAGCGAACTCGATGAAATTCTCCCAGCATTTCTAATAGCAAACAAGCCAAGAAGGTTGCCACTAGTCTGATGAAAAGGAAATATTAATAGGAATTGTCATCCTAAACTGTACTGCCACCTTTGAAAAGCTTTACTTCAAGTTTTAAAAAACCTAAAAATTCACGTGTAAGAGTCCTTTCCTATAACATGGGGAAGAAAAAATATTAGAAGCAACAAAATCAAGGACTGTTCAAACAAATCAGGGATTTGTACAAATGCTGCACGCGCGTGCACACACGTTCTGATGGCAGGCCTGTGCCAGATAGATTTTCTTTTCCCTGATTTACAATCTTGTGTTCATATAACCAACAGTTTTTAAATGTTTTTAAGGGACTTTATTATTTCTTTACTATTCCTGACTTTTTGGCAGAGAGAATTCTTTTTTCCCCAAGCCTAGTAGAACATTTCAATATACAAGTAAGTACCACTCTTCCATTATACAAACTTCTCCGAACCCAGATTCCAGCCCTAGCTTGTCCTTTACCAGCTTCAAGGCTTTGAGCAACAGCATGGCCTCTCTGGGCCACAGGTTCCTATCTTTAAGACTGAATGGCATCTAAGGTCCCCTCAAAAGCTGAAGTACTGTGATCTAAAAGTCAAACTAACTTTGCAATTGTTGGATTTTAGATGTTAGATTGGTCATCAGCCTGCACTGTGAGCCAGGGTAAACTCTTGGAACTACTGGGACAGGGCAGGCCTACAGATACTCAGGCAGTCTTGAATGACCATATATAAGATGGAACACTTCGCTGGAGAACCCCTGAGTTAGAGATGGCCAAAATCAATAAAGGGCTACAAAAAGAAAAATTTAAAATAACCCATTGACTTGCTTTTAAATTAAGAACAGAAATCAGAAATCTTTATAAAGTAAGTACAACAAGGTCTTTAAAATGTTTTTCAGTTCTATGTGGCCTTTGGAAGAAATGAGGAAACTAAGTAATGCAGGCCTCAGAACTGATTCATGCAGAACACAATTTAATGTACCCACCCACGGTGGTATTTACTCTCTGATAACCACCCACTGTGGGCTGCCACCCACCCTGGTAAATACACAAGCACCTAGGCCTAAATTTTAGCTTATAAACAAACATTGTTTGTGAAACAAAACCTAGAGTTTTACCTTTTTGCAGGCAATCAGCCTAGTAATTTCTCCCTTTATTTGATCCCTTGTTAAAAAAAGAAAACATTCAGTTAGTGCAACATAATGCTTTCTTTCAAAGCTATGGTTTTACTGTGGTGACTTAAAGATGTGGCCTCACTTGATACTCCCTTATTAGAGAGATGCTAAATTTTCCTATGTTATTATTACTTCTCAAAATCAAGCTACTCTGCTATCTCCCTCTGATTTCTGCTTTTGATCAATCCCAAAAAGAAGAATTTTATAAAAAGTTTATACCAGACAATAAGCTCATAATGACAGTATTAAGTATTATTTGTGAAGTGTAAATATTTACTATAAAAGAGTGTGCTGGCTCTGGTGAAAGCTGTGCTTTAAAGAGGCAGAGAGACGCACTATGCAGGAAGTGAAAATAAGCGTTTCCTAGAAATACACACTGAGGTCATTTCATTGCTGGTAAGCAGCCTGGCACGTGGCTATCAGATCCTTTCCTGTCAATCTAACTTTTTTGTTCCATCAGTACAGAGCCTCTGAGATTAATATAAAGATCATAACAGAAGTAGTAAATTATACTTGTTTATAACTTTTACAAACTCTTATACTTACTGTATTTTATTCCTGCTGCAACCCTATGAGGAAGATAGTACTCAGCAAGTCCCAAATTCATATAATAAAGAATTCTGAAGAGGAACCATTTACTGGGAACTGAGGTGGTCTAAAAATAAAGTTTGAATAAAATCATGAAGAATAGTAGAAATCAGGCAGATGAAGGAGCACAAAAAGGATATTCTAGACTGAGTGAAAGGTGCAGAAACAGAAGTATGCAATGTTAACTGGAGGGAATAGATGTATTAGAGTAGGACTACCCAGCTGATAGTAAGAAAACTACACGCCAAAGAAGAAAGGCTTTGGAGTCTCAGAGCTAGATTCAAATCTCAGTTCCCAGACACTATTTATTACTATGATAGCCAAAACAAGTTACTTTCCTCATCTGTCTGCTCCCTGTGATGTCATGAAGATTAGCGGTAACATGTTGACACCTTGCTTGGCACACAGTAGGCCATCCAAACATGGCAGCAATTAATTAATGCAAGTTATTCCACCTTTCACCATACATAAAACTCTTCTTATCGGGTGGCGTGCATTACTTCAAGTCTGTCTACATAAGTAGAATATTTGGTACCACATGGCAGCTGAGCCCTAGGTGGTGAGGAGTATACAATTTTCCAACCTTTTCTAAAGTCTGAATTTTTTTTTTAAGTTAAGAAAACAGAAAAAGCAGCTTTACAATGAGGCTTCCCCTGAGCCTAGTACATACACCCTCTGGCCCATTCAGCATTCTGTACCTCCTTTTCTGACTTTATTTTTCACAATATCACTTATTAATATGTGACAACCTGTATAGCTTTATTTTTGTTGTTTATCATGCCTCACTTTATGATGGTAAAATTTTTGACTATTTTGTCTAATTTGTTTACTGCTGTGTCCCCCAGGCACCAAACTGTGCTTGGATAGTGCTCAATAAAGATCTCTTGAACAAGCAATGAATTGCACCTTCCCTGAAGATGCGAGGGGCCTGCATGAGCACCGGTAATACTCCAGAAATCATGTCTAGTAAAAATGGCAATCTTCATTTGGTAAGGAAAAAAAATGATCCTGCAACATCAATTCCAGACTATAGGTCTAAGCAGACGTGGTCTATTTAGCTGTTGTGGCACATTTTATGCGTGTAGATTTATTCATATAAAAGGTAAACAAAATATCATAACTAGTTGAAGCATATGGTGAAACTGCATTAAAAAAACTGAGTAAAGAAAAAAACCAACAAACCAACCTATAGTTAATGAATCATACTGAGTGGCTGAGCTACAGGGGAATAATGAGGGGGCAAATGTTAGAAAGCCAAAGCAAATCTAAGGGTAAAAAGCAAGAAATATTCATATAAGTCTAATAATATTTGTGGATTACCAATAACAAAGATGGTAAGAGCCAAGCTTTCATGTATACGAAGAGCATTTTCAAAGAAGTCATATGGTTCTCTATGAACGGTATGAAATTTGTCAGAGGTTACTTTTAGGTTCTAGCCCTCCATGCAACTCCCTCTCTGCCTAGTAGTTCTCAGGTTGTGCTTATGTGGGGCTCACTCCATCTGCAGTACTCCAGGACTATACAAATACAAACTGGCGGGTTTTTCTAACTTCAGGGCAAAAATACACTAATAGATGAAATTTTTTCAATTTTAAGCTTTAAAAAAACCCCAAAGTTTCTTAAACTTTTGACGGTAATTGCTATTTTATAGTAGAATCTGGTATAATATGGCAGGTCATGTAGTATAAAACTCTGGTTAGTCATTTTATATTTAATATGTTAACTTTTCATAGCATCAGACTAATGAAATTTGAAAACTAGTTTTGCTAGTTATGTAGCCTTGGGAAAGCTATATAACTTCTCAGCAAAATGAAGATTAACAGTAATATCGCCTCAGAAAGTTCTAGGTTCTGCGAGGATAAACTTAGCTAATAAAGAGAGGGCAAATAAACAATATCTTGCACAAAGAGAGCACTTAATAATTGTTTGCTGCTCTTAAAGTATCAATAATATTTTATTAATAAAAGGGCATAATGTATTCTATGGACTGTCATTGAAAAATTTCCAAAATTCTGTCACATGGAGAGTAAAATTCTGTCAAACTCTCCCTGGTTAGAAAGGAAAAGTAAAAACTTCTGCAGTATTAGTTTCCTCACCACCCCCCAAATTGTTTGAGGGTTTCCCATATCATTTTTACAGCATGCCAGGTTCTTACCAGTAGACTAGAAATACCTGTAGGCTGGAGAAATGAGTTAAATATATACTATTCTTGTACACATCCACAGTTTTAAATTACATCACATTATATTACTAAGAGTACAATCTAGACTTAAAAGTAGCCTTTTCCCCCCATTCTCTCCTCTTAAAATGTTAGACTTCCATGTTAATATCAAAGACACTTTGCTGATGCTACTGAGGATCGCTGATGCCCTAGCATACAATGCTAACATTAAAATTCACAATTTCCTTGATATTTATCTCTTTAAGATACAGGCAGATTTCTTCCAGCATTTAGGCCTTTTAGTTCTTGTCAGCCACTCAGCTGGAAGACATTGGGGCAAGACATTCAATACCACCAACCCTTGATCTACTCATCTGTAGAACACATCTCTCCTTGCATAGTCACAGGACCATGATGAGATTCCAACGGCAATTTTAAAAAGTCATATGTCCTTTTACAAATGTAGGCTATTTAACAACAGGCCATGCAGGCCATCTAAGACACACTAGTCAAGGCTGTTTGTTTAATAATAGTTTATAAGTTGTCATTCACCATATTTTAAAATATCTGTGACTTGGCAAAAAAGAAATGATCACGTCTAATAAGAATCATGAAGTAACAGTCTCACCAACCTTGCCATTTGTTTATAGGCTTCTTCGGCGACTGCAAAGATATGTGGATCCATATCACCCATGTTCTGACCACTATATGCATTGATAATATCTTCTCCATAAATAGGCAGCTGCTCATAAGGATTTATAGCAACTAGGACTATACCTGGGGAAGGGGGTGAAAAAGCAAAAGAAGAAGTCAATTGTATTCTAATGGGCATATTAAACTTAGTTAAGTGAAAAGCATAGTGGGCATATTAAACATAGTTAAGTGAGAACAAATTTGTATTTCAGTTAATACTGAACAAACTGTTAAAGAATCAAAACATGCCGTACATAGCCTTTGCCTCAGAACCCGTTATATCTAGTCCTAAATACAACACCATTTATTTTTGTTTTTTACTTTTTTAATCCTCACCTAAGGATACATTTATTGATTTCAGAGAGAGGAAGGGTGAGAGAAAGAGAGAGACAGGAACATTAATGTGAAAGAGAAACATCTATCAGTTGCCTCCTATGTGCACCCCAACTGGATAAAACCTGCAACTTTCTGGTGTATGGGACGGTGGTCCATGAACTGAGCCACCTGGTCAGGACTAAATACAACACCATTTAAAATAAATAACTGAACTAGGTTATTTAAAGTAATGACAATTGTGGCAATGTTAAGCGAATTCTAAATATTTTCCTAATATTTACATCAAAAATTCTCCTTCTAGAAATTTACCCAAATGAAATGATCAGAGATTCATGCAACAAATTTTTTAAAGATGTTTATCATAATATTATTTATAACAGTGAAAAATGAAAATAAGCAAAGAATATAATAGAGTGGTTAAATACATTTTGTCACAGCCATATGAAACACTGGTGTGCTACCACCACAATCATATTTTTAAGAATATTAAATGTCATAGAAAACCATAACATAAAACTGTATAGAAAATGATCCCAATTTTATATCCAATTATACTCTCTTACATTTACACACATATTGAATATAAGTAAAAATGATATTGGTTATTTTTCAGTGGTGAATGACATGTAATTCTTTTCCTTTTTTATAGCTTTTTTGTATTTTCTTAAATTTTACAGTATGTATATATTAACTTAATGAAGTCACCCATTCAACAAAAATTTTTTTAGCTCTAACTATGAGGGGGGACCACCTCCTACATACACACAAAAAATGATCTTCTGGAGGGTGGGCCCCTTGTAGTACAGGGTTCCCCTGCTAGATTAGTGTTCTAGGAGCCCATCTGCATCAGTGCACCAGCTGGCATCATACCTTCAGCTTCAGCAAATTTTTTTTTTGAAGACTCTTTCAACACATCTGTGCATTTCGTGATGGGTGGGTGATTTAGTAAGCTGAGTGTTCAGCAGTTTTTAACCGAAACAGCATGACCCCCATGCACCACCCTCCTATTCACCTAATCTTGCCCCAAGCAACATTTTTCTTGTTTCCCCCAGATTAAAAAGGGTCCTCAAAGGGAAACGTTTTGCTGATGTGGAAGAAGTGAAACAAAAATGACGAAAGCACTAAAGGCATCAAAATCGACAAGTTCAAAAACTGTTATTGAGCAGTGGAAAATGTCTCAATAGGTCTTTGAAGAGGTCTTTGAAGGTGACTGAAGTTTAAACATGTAAGAATAAGTATTCAACTTCTTATAAATAAATTTGGGGGTTTTTTGGGGGGTCCCTCCTCGTATGATTCAAGTCTAAGTGAGAGGTTTACAACAGTAAACAAAAAAAAGAAATCTTTGTCCTCATGGCCCTATTATATTTTAGTAGGACACTCAAACAATTATCAAGGTAAATAAAAATGTACGTATCATAGTTTAGATAGTGGTAAGGAAAAGGAGGACATTTAAACGAAAAAGGAAGACATACTAAGAAGATGAGGGGTTTATGATTTAGGTGACAGGGTAGGGCAGGGAAGGCTTCATCAAGAAGGTAACATATGTGCAAAAAAAATTAAAGACAGCCCTGGCTGGTGTAGCTCAGTGGATTCAGCGTGGGCTGTGAACCGAAGGGCCACTGGTTTGATTCCCAGTCAGGGCACATGCCTGGGTTACAGGCCAGGTCCCCTGTGAGGGTCACGTGAGAGGCAGCCACACATTGATGTTTCTCTCCCTCTCTTTCTCCCTCCCTTCCCCTCTCTCTAAACATAATAGAATTTTTTTAAAAAACTTTAAAAATTAAAGAAAAAGGAAAATTGAAGAAAAGATATATTCTGTTAATACAAAGGGAAGAGTTAATATCAAGGATATAAATGATAAATTATCTTTTCTTTATTTTTTAAAATTATACTTTATTGATTATGCTATGACAGTTGTCCCAATTTTTCCCCTTTTGCCCCTCTCCACTCAGCAACCCCAACTCCATCAGGCAATCCCCACACCATTGTTCATGTCCATGGGTCATGCACATATATTCTTTGGCTTCTCCATTTCCTCTACTGTACTTTACACCCCCATGGCTGTTCTCTAACTACCTATTGGTACTTTTCAATCCATGCCCCCTTCACCCATGCCCACTTCATCCATGACCACTTCACCCATGCCCCCATGCTCCCTCCCTTCTGGCAACCATCAAAACACTCCATATCCATGATTCTCTCTCTCTTCTTGTTTGTTTTTTAGACTCAATTGTTGATAGTTATGTATTTGTGGCCATTTTATGGTTTTATGTTCATGGTTCTGATTTTCTTCTTTTTCTTAAACAAGTCCCTTTAACATTTCATATAATAATGGTTTGGTGATGATGAACTCCTTTGGTTTTTTCTTGTCTGGGAAGCTCTTCATCTAACTTTGAATTCTAAATGATAGCTTTGCTGGGTAGAGCAATCTTGGCTGTAGGTCCCTGCTTTTCATGACTTTGAATATTTCTGGTGAATCCCTTCTAGCCTGCAGAGTTTCTTTCGAGAAATCAGCTGGCAGTCTTATGGAAACTCCCCTGTAGGTAACTAACTTCTTTTCTCATGCTGCTTTTAAGATTCTCTCTTTATCTTTAACCTTTGGCATTTTAATTATGATTTTTCTTGGAGTGGGCCTCTTTGCAACCATGTTGTTTGAGACTCTCTGTGTTTCCTGGATTTGTCTGTCTATTTCCTTCACCAAATTAGGGAAGTTTTCTTTCATTATTTTTTCAAATAGATTCCCCATTTCTTGCTCTTTCTCTTCTTTTTCTGGTATCTCTATGATGCAAATGTTGGAACCCTTGAAATTGTCCCAGAGGCTGCTTCCATTATCCTTTTTTTTTAATTCTTTTTTCTTCTTGTTCTTATTGTTTTTTTCCTTATGTTCCAAATCATTGATTTGATACTCAGCTTCATTCACTCTACTGTTGTTTCTCTGTAAAATGTTCTTTATTTTAATTAGTACATCCTTCATTTCTGGCTGGATCTTTTTATGCTATAGAGGTCCTCATTAAGTTCCTTGAGCATCCTTATAACCAGCGTTTTGAATTCTGCATATGATAGATTGCTTATCACCGTTTTGTTTAGTTCTTTTTCTGGAGTTTTGATATGTTCTTTCATTTGGGCTAGATTTGTTTGTCTCATTTTGGCAGCCTCCCTGTGTTTGTTTCTATGTATTAGGTAGAGTTGCAGGATAACCTGTCTTGGTAGCATGGCCTAATGTAGTAAGTTTCCTGTAGGGCCCAGTGGCATAGCCCCCCCATCACACAAACTGGGTACTCAAGGTGCGCCATCCATGTGAGCTGAGTACACCCTTCTCTTGTAGTTGAGCCTTGATTACTGGCCCAGGAATCGAACCTGCAATCTTTCAGTTTATGGGGCAATGCTCCAACCAAATGAGCCATACCAGCCAGGACAAAGGTACAAATTCTTTTAAGACAAAAAGATAGCCATGACATGTGTAGATCAGTTGGTTGGGCATTATCCCACAAAGTAAAAGGTCACCAGTTTGACTCCCTATCAGGGTACATGTCTGGGTTGCAGGTTCGGTTCCAAGTTGGGGCATGTATGAGAGGCAACTGATCGATGTTTCTCTCACATTGATGTTTTTCTCCCTTTATTTCTTACTCTCATCCCCTCTCTCAAATAAATAAATAAATAAATAAATAAATAAATAAATAAATAAATAAATATTTTAAAAAGAGGAGAAGAAAAAGAAAAGACATTTGTTCCTGTCCACAAAAGAGGGATAATGAAGAAATGGTCATCAATGAGTGGGGCACCCCAGGCAAATAAACTTAGAAGGAACTGAATGAAAATATTGGATCTAAGACTCAGGAAAGTGATTAATGAAAGAAAAATGTGACGTTAGTAGAGAAGAAGAGCCGGGGATATGGAAAAAATAAAGGCTAAAAAGAAAATAGAGAGAAAAGAAGGAAAGGAACCCAAGTGTAAGTACATATGTATGCTTAATTTGTAAGAGACAGAAAAGAATCCTGAGCTGGGCCCCTGGCAGCTAATACTACAACAAGCAGGGGCCTAGGCAAGCAGACCAAACAAGGATTGCTACTATATCCTTTTGTGACAGTATGGATGGTCCTGGAGAGTATTATGCTAAATGAAAGAAGCCAATCAGAGAAAGACAAATACCATATGATTTTGCTTACATGTGGAACTTAATGAACAAAATAATCAAACAAACAAAATAGAAACAGACTCAGATATATAAAACAGACCAATAGCTGGTAGAGGGAGGGGGTGGCACAGCTGGATGAAAGAGGTGAAGGGTGGAAGGAAGGAAGGCAGGAAGGAAAAGAAAAGGGAAGGGAAGGGAAGGGAAGGGAAGGGAAGGGAAGGGAAAGGAAGGGCAGAGAAGAAAAGAAAAACCTCACAGACACAGACAACAACATGGTGATTACCGGAGGGAAAATGGGTGAGGGAAGGCGGAAGCTGGTATGGGGGGATAAATGGTAATGGAAGACTTCACTTTGGATGGTGAACATACAATACAATATACAGATGATGTATTATGGACCTATACACCTGAAACCTATATAATTTTATTAACCAATGTCAACCCAATACATCAAAAAAAAAAAAAAAAAAAAAAGAATGGCTACTACAAATCAAGTAAGTCCTGCATTTCTAAGTCATCGAAAAAAAGACAACATTAAACTTCTTGTACCAGGTCCAAAGACAACTCTTTAGATATCTATTCTTGATGTACTCATTTTTAAAAGAGATGAAAATAACTGGTAAATTGGCATTTAATTTGGTATATAAATTCTGTGGGGGGAAAATCCAAAAGAGGAGCTTAGTACTTTTTATTTTGATGGAAATTATGTAAGTTCACAAAAAGAGCTATCCAGCATAAAGTGCAGTTAGTTAGTGATAATTCTGAAGTGAAATTGTCTGTAAGAGAAAATCCAATCACATACATTCCTCATTCCCCAGGCACAGTATTCCCATGGCTATGCCCATTAGAGGAAAGAGTTCATAGTTCACTCAGACAGCAAAGTGCACATACCACAATATGTATAAATAAGTTTGGAATCAATAAAGCGGACTCTGAGATTGTGGAGCACAGCAGGCTCGTGAAGATAGCTGAGGGCCGTGAGGTCATTTTCACCCACAAGTATGTCAGGGTTTCTTAAGTGAGGCAGTTCCTTGGTCTTTGGATCTAGTCGATATTCCAAATCCTGAAAATGCACAAGACACAGCATCTGGATAAATCAGGCAGTAAACAAGAAACAGGGCCATGTATTTTGCTTGTTTCCTATTTCTGACTTGCTTCTCAACTATTAAATGCATTCTTTTCCTAGCACCTTCCAAAACCACAGAAATGGTGAAAATAGCAAAAGAAATTAGTTTTCTTTTTTACTAGATGTATTAATTTATATTAACAATTTTTGCTAATATAGTTTAAGATGTATTAGCCTGTATCTTCTTTTACCCAGTTACTGAACCATAGTATTTAACCTTTAAGTTCTTCTTCTCTTCACCTAGGATAAAATGAAGACAGTATAATACAGTCGTTAAGAACTTGGCTCTAGAGTGAGATGGACCTGAGTTCAAATTCTAAAACTGGTACTTAATTCTTTTGTGGTCTTGGGTATGTTACTTAACCTAAATCCTTCACTTGTAAAATGGGCATAATAGAATCAGCTCACAGGGGTGTTGTAAAAATTAAAGGAGATGATGCCTGATACATGGTTAAGTACCTGAGAATACTGAACCCCAAGAGATCTAAGAATCCCCTGAAATTAGCTGTAACTCTTTAAGTGTATGTCTGTAAATACATACATATACATGTACTTTTTTTGAAAGACAGTCCATTGTTTTAATTTGATTTTTAATGATATGTTTGGTCCCAAAAGTTAAGAAGTACTACTCACTTTAAAGACAAGAGAATATGGCTTTATGGCAAAGCTAAGCATGGAAACTGTGACTCAACTATGTATCAAGGATAAATAACATACAAGTAAAAAGGGAAAAAATGCAATTTAATTGTAGGGAGGGACAAGCTGGTTTTGTGAAAAGTCACCCTTGTTAATACAGAAGAGCTATACAGAGGTCAGATATTCAAATGTGGTTGAAATGAACTAGGCTAAGTGGTGAGGAAATTTTGCAGTCTGGTCCTCTACCTCTCTCTGACTGCTTATTAGGGTATAATGTCCTTCCCCAAAGCTGACTGGCCCTTGCACTGGCCCCTGCAGTATACAAAAGCCACTTCTGGCTGTGTGATCTCAGGCAGAACTACTTAATGTCTCTGAACCTTGGCTTCCTTATTTGGAAAATAGTTATAATATCACCTACCAACCCACAGGGTTGCTGTGAAAATTAACAAGAAAATATAGCCCAAAGTACCTAACATGTACCTAACATAGAGTAGATGATCAATAACTGTTGAATAAATTAATTCCTTAGTTTGGCATTCAAGGCCCTCCTAATCTTGCCTAATTCTTCCCTATCATCTTCCCAACTATTCTTCTTGCCTCTGTGTTGCTCTCCTGAAGTTTATCCTGCATGCTGCTATCAATGAGGCCTTTCTAAAACACAAACCTGGCACCCTCTTTTGTTTACAAACCCTGCAGTCACTCCCTGTAGTGTACCAGTTGAAGCCGTAGAGTTTTAGCAGGAAATCAGGCCTTCTGTGATCTGGATTCCATCCCTACCCTTTTGCCAGTCCTGTATTCTCACTTTATACCCCAACGAAATGAACTTGTGTAGTTCCCCAAACACACAATACTGTGCATGCCTCCTATGCTTTTCTGCACCCTGAAATGCAGTCCCCTTGTCTACTCATTTCTCAGATAATGCCTCCCTGACTTCTAACCTTCCCTGGCCCCCTGACCACTCCCTGCAATCAACTGTTATACTTTGTTCTACTTTTGTTTCTCATTTACACTTATTATATTATGAGTCACACTATTCATAAGTACATCTATTTCTCATACCTGACACTGATGTCAGAAAGCATACCTTTTGCCACCTCTTAACATGGAACATAGCCAGTGCCTTAATATTCAAGCCCTGAATTAGAACACAAATCCTTTTAAATCTCTACTCCAATCAACTTGTTGTAATCACTGTCTCCAAAATGCATCCCAATCCTCAAAGAGTCTACCCCCTTTCTCTTTGTCAATTCAAATTCTACCTACCTTTTAAGACCCAGTCAAAATCCTTCCTCCTTAAAACCTTCCCTGACAAAGCAGCCCATAACGAAATGCCCCTCTATGGGGAACCTGAAGTCCTTACAGTCTTTACAGTATAGTAGAGTGGCTATGAGCACAAACCATGAAAGGCAAATTTCTGGCTTTAAATCCCAGCTTCATCCCTTAATACCTATATAACTCAGTGCGAGTCCCAAACTCTAAGCCTCAGTGTCTTCATCCATAAAGTTGTAATAATAATGGCCTCACCTCATAGGCTTGTTGTGAGGACTGAATGAGTTATAGCAAATAAAGCACTTACTAAGTGCTGAATACCTGTTAACTGTCAGGATAGCATTAGTCAATTGGTAGCTCATCATAAACTTACCTTTTGACATCTTTGTGGTATTGAACTATTCTATACATACTGTATTTTACCTAACTTTTCATGTATTTATACCTAGTTTCCCTGGCTAGATGACGAGTTGCTTAAAGGAAATTAATGTCACACAGGTTATTAAGAAAAAGTGGGATGTGCCTGTCAAGTGCAGTGGAGATTGACAAGTGTGGCACTAAGACCAGCCCACTCATCCAGTGAATGCAAACAGGGAAATATAGAGACACAGTTGGTTTTAAATTTTATTTTTTTAATATTTTTCAAATAAGTAGTTCCAGTAAATACCAAATCTCAGGCTAGCTCCTTAGATGATACGAAATACAGGGCCCTGCAGAAGTAATGCCTGCCTGAGTGTGGTTGGTAGGGTAATAATATGGGTGTAATAATTTATAGTTTTAATTTGAACATTTCACCTAAAATGTCACATGGTGTGCTTGAGTGTGATATTGTTATGTTACAGAGCTACATGCTTATGATTTTGTAATAAAAGATTTTGTAATAAAAAAGATGCATATTTGTGCTGGGCCCTGTATGTTAGTTAATATTAAAACATTTTAATGCTAACCTAAACAAAATACAGATAAATAGACACATATTTGGGAGGATTATATGTTTAAATCACAACATAATCAATTAATCAAGCAAAATAATGGATTTTTAAGTATCTGCTATTTCCACTAATCCTTTGGGATAGAGAATTGAGTTTGCCATTGTGCCATTCTTTATCAATTTAATAAGTAAAAATATTAAATTAGTTCAAAATTTAACTTCCAGCTGAAGTTACGTATATCACAGCAAACATACTTTTGAATTCCCTTTATTTTATGCCAATGACAACAAATAAAAGCAAAATTCTCACCTTTCCTTCCTCAAGGTGAAGCAATAGGACTTTATCTCCAGGCTTATAATCTTTGAGCAGCTCTGCTGACTTCCAAACTTCCTCAGGATCAGGTATCCAAACCCTGGCAAACTAGAAAACAAAAAGAAAAAAAATTTAAATTAGAAAATCAATTACTTTATGGTGACATATAAACCATATGGATTTATTTATAATTAAATAATTTATGAAAAATAGCTCTCAGCTAATATGAAATTTAATTTTTAAATTAGTAGATAAAAAGTATTTTAGCTCCACTAGTGCTATTGTGTCCACATAACATAAAAAGTGTGCTCTGTATTTAGTAATAGTTTCACATTATATATAAGTCAAATCACTATCCTATGTACCTTAATCTTATACAGTGCTGTATGTCAAATATATCTCAATAAAACTTGGGAAAAATCTGTGCTCTGAAGAGATAGCTTCAAGATAGTGTACATCTTCCCTAGCTCCCCTATTAAATCATAAGCAGCGTGGCAACATGGAAGCTGCCATGATTCATGTTGGATATCCCATTGTGAATGTTTGCAAAAATGAATGCCTTATGTGACACTTCAAAAAACCTATGATAAAAACTAATTATCCTCGAGGCTACAAACTGAAGCAGAAAAGAAATCCTAAATCATCAACATCCCTGCCTCTAAACTCTGACATTAACATTAATACTCCACATGGTTACTAAGTAATTCATATTATCCTTATAGCATATTTTTAATGTAAAAAATTCAGAAATTCCAACTCTAAAGCACATAATAGGTTTTCCAGAATTTTTATACACACACGCATATACATATACACATATATATTGATACTCCATATGGTTACTAAGCAATTCATATAACTCTTATGACATATTTTTGATATAAAAAATTCAGAAACTACTACCCTAAAGTACATAATGGGCTTTCCAGAATTTTTATGCACACACATACACACACAGCAAATACGTGTTGAATGAAAGAATGATATAATGAATTCCTATATACCCACCACTTAGGTTCAGAGACAGAACAGTAGTATTATTAAAACTCCTCAATGAAATATATTCATAAACACTTCATTTTCTCTCACCACTACTATTCTCCACCCCAAACTACGGGTTCGCTGTAGCCCGAAAAAGCCCTGCTGCCTCACACTTGTGTGCCTTTGCTCCAGCTAATTCCTCCATCTGGAACACAACCTCTCCTCCTTACCGGCCAGCAGACCCCTGTTTGTCCTTCGTGTCTGTGTTAAAGTAGCACGTATTTTAAGAAGCCTTTCCTGACTTACCATCATTTGGTACTCCTTCTCAGTGTCCACACTACCTCATATAATCTTCCACTAAATCCTTATTCCACAAAATAAGGATTCTGCATGCCTATCCCCCTCTAGAGACTGTGAGCTTCTTGAGAGAAGGGGTGTATCTTATTCATCTTTGTCTTTTTAGCACTTAACACAGGGTATGCCTATAATAATTTAATAAACTTTTGTTATATGAATATTCTTGGCCTTGGACATTATACGGTGTAAGAGGGCAGACTAAAAGACATATTGGCAAGAACCTCTCAGAATCTTCTGAAAAGGTCTATCATTTCCAGAAATAGAGGAAAAGGTAAGCAATATTCGAAAATTGAGTTACGTAGAAAATCTGGATGTGACAGAAGGAAAAAGAGCCAGGCATTTAAGTAACAGAGAAGTAAAGAAACATCCTTTCCTCTCCCCTGCATCCCAAATCTCCACCTCAATCCCTTCATAATTCATTTGTTTAGAGTAGAAGTTACCCTCACTTCCAGAACAGAACACTCCACTCCCAACCCTATCAAAATTACTCTCTCAGAAGGCAAAAGAGTTGTGACCACCATTTCCACAGCCATCTCCTGGAGCAGCAAAGGAGAGAATGGAGGAAAGAAAGGTAAGCCAGAGTGTTAGAGTAGGGTAAGGGATCACACTAAAATAGGGGGAAACCCTGGCTGGGCTCAGCTGGTTAGAGCATCATCCTGATAGGCCAAGGTTGTAGGTTTGGTCCCCAGTCAGGGCACATAAAAGAATCAACCAATGAATGCATAAATAAGTGGAACAACAAATCAATGTTTCTCTCTCTCTCTCTTCATCTGTGTCTCTCTATCCCCTTACCTCTCTCTAAAATCAATTTTAAAATATTAAGACGGGGAAAGAGAAAAGAAGGGCTGGGGGTGAACACACAGTGCATTCTGGGTAGGGTTGGAAGTGAAGAGCAGAAGTGTCCTGTGGTTCTGCTGTAGCTTTATAGCAATGCATGCTGCCGCTGAGCAAAATGGTAAACACCGACATGCTTTACGGAGTTCCACAAAGGTTATGAGGAATGAGAGCTAACTTCTACTGAGAGCTTTCTTTGAGTCAGTAAAGGCCTGGATATTTTACACATGTAATTTCTTTCAATCTTCTGCATAACCCTATTACTAACCCATTTTTACAGATATTGAAGCTTAGGCTTTAAAAATGGTAGAGCTGGGGTTCAAATCTATGTCAAATCTAAAAGCCAAATACACTTTCCACTCCACCACACTCCCCCCTTGTTAAGACAGTAAATTTCATGAAGAAGAAACTCCCCTCCTCCACTTAAAAAATATTACTCTTGGTATTATAATAGAAACAGCTATTAAACTGGTCCATGTTATTAGGCAAAACTTAATAGCTCATCCAGGACAGCGTGTCAAGGTGTCAAAAACAAAGTAATCAGCCTGGCATCCGTCCTGCAGTATTCTAATTGGTTCTGACCACAGAATGGGGCTCTGCCAAAAATGTCTTCAGGGAAAAATAGCAGGAAATAATCTCAGGATGCCAAGGACTAAAATTTTAACAAATGATTTCGGGTTCACGTAATTCTATAAATAAACAAAATGATAGGGTTGATTGAAGACATTTAAGTTACCCTGTACATTAGGTAACATGTGCATGGTTTAAAAGTAAACTAAGTGCAAGTCAGCTTCCAACAGACACTGATATTATTTTAAATTCATGAAGAAAACAAGAACTTTCCAAATTAATGTTTATGTTTTATTACCACCCACTAACAAAAATTAAATAACCTTACTTCTCTAGAATTTTATATGAGATGGCAGAGCTTCAGAATGAATATTTTTAGATACTGCAGTTCCGTAATATTCCTTAAAGATTATTTCTGGAACTAGGTCTCACTTCATAAGCATAGTCTTAATATGCACATCAAGAAAAATCACTATTTCACCACTCCCAGCCAAGATGGAGGCATAGGTAAACACATTTTGTTCCTCACACAACCAAAAGAAGGACAACAAACTTAAAAACAAAAACAACCAGAAACTCAAAAACTGCCGGAAAACTGAACTGTATGGAAGTCCGACAAGGAGTTAAAGAAGAAACATTCATTCAAACTGGTAGAAGGGGCGGAGACAGGCAGTCTGGGTGGAGAGGACACATGGCAAGCGGGCAGGTGGCAGACCAGATGGTGTCATATCCGCGTGTGGAAAAACCAGGAGGAACAACTGGATAGCAAGACAGACCATGCAACCCAGTGTTCCAGCACAAGCAAAATAAAAACTTAGAACCTCTGGCTGTTAAGAACCTATGGAGGTTGTGGTGGTGGGAGAAACTGCCAGTCTCTTGAAAGCCGGGCAAGAACCGAGCAAGTGGCATTGTTCCCTCTCTGGCCCCTTCCCCACATACAATGTCCAAAAGCAGTGAAGTGAGTTATCCTGCCCTGGTGAATACCTAAGGCTCCACCCCTTATAATGTAACAGGTGTACTGAAACAAAGAAATATGGCCTAAATTAAAGAACAGGCCGAAACTCCAGAAAAAGAACTAAGTGATGAGGAGATAGCCTACCCATCAGATACACAGTTCAAAACACTGGCAATCAGGATATTCACAGAAATCATTGAGTATGGACACAAAAATAGAGGAAAAAGTGAAGGCTATGCAAAGAGAAATAAAGAAAAATGTACAGGAGACCAACATTCAGGGGAAGGAAACTGGGACTCAAATCAACCATTTGGAACACAAGGAAGAAATAAATATTCAACCAGAACAGAACGAAGAAACAAGAATTCAAAAAACATGAGAGGTGTAGGAACCTCTGGGACAACTTTAAATGTTCCAACATCCAAATCATAGGGATGCCAGAAGGAGAAGAGGAGGAGCAAGAAATTGAAAACTTATTTGAACAAGTAATGAAGGAAAACTTCCTGAACGTGGTGAGGGAAATAGACTTCTAGGAAGTCCAGGAAGCTCAGAGTGTACCAAAGAAGTTGGACCTAAGGAAGCACACACTGAGGTACATCATCATTAAGTTACCCAAGATTAAAGATAAGGAAAGAATCTTAAAAGACACTAGAGATAAGGAGACAGTCACCTACAAAGCAGTTCCCATAAGACTATCAGTTGATTTCTCAAAAGAAACCTTATAGGCAAGAAGGGGCTGGAAAGAAATATTCCAAGTCATGAAAGGCAAGGACCTACGTCCAAGATTACTCTATCCAGCAAAGCTTTCATTTAGAATGGAAGGGCAGATAAAGCGCTTCCCAGATAAGGTCAAGTTAAAGGAACTCATCATTACCAAGCCCTTACTATACTGAATGTTAAAGGGACTTATCTAAGAAAAAGATGATCAAGACTATGAAGAGTAAAATGACAACAAACTCACAACTATCAACAACTGAACCTAAAAACAAAAACAAACTAAGCAAACAAGTAGAACAGGAACAGAATCACAGAAATGGAGATCACATGGAGGGTTATCAGCTAGGAAGGAGATGGGGGGAGAATAAAGGAAGAGGTACGGGGAATAAGAAGCATAAATGGTAGGTACAAAATAGGGGGAGGTTAAGAATAGTATCATAAATGCAGAAGCCAAAGAACTTGTATGTAAGACCTATGGATGGGGATGCTGGTGGTGGGGGGATGCTGGTGGGAGGAAGAGCGCAGGGCAGAGGGGGATAAAGGGGAGAAAAAAATGGGACAACTGAAATAGCATAATCAGTAAAAGATACTTTAAAAAGAAAAATAATATTTCTATCTACAATTGGCTAGTGGTATTGAGGATGAATTACAAAATCCTAAATATATAAAATAACCAAAAGTAAAATGGAATCAAGAAAGAAAGGAATTCACGTTGATCTTCCTTATCACAAGACTATTTGTTCGATGGGGACTAAGAACACTCCTAACATTTCTCTCCTTTACTTAATTCTTGCAATAGGCTTTATAATTGTTATTACTAAAGAAGGCCTTCACTCAGCAGTGTGAAAGAGGTAAACAATGAGCCCCAAAGTTAGCCAGCTAATAAATGAAAGAGGCAGGATTCAAACCCAGGATGATCTCGGACTTGAAAATGCTTAGGATGTGTAGTACAAGAAATAATAAAACTGTGGGATGGGAGTAAAAGATAGAAAACTGTAGAAGAACAACAATTAAAATTAAGAAAAGAAAAAATTTCTTTAAAAAATGGAAAATTTATCATCAGTAACTGAAAATTATAAAGAATCCTAGAAAATAGAAAGTTTTATTTGGATATTATTGAAGAAAATTGGGGAAAAAAGAAATAATAAAACTGGGTGAAGGGATTGAGCAAAAAAGAAAACACTCATGAACACAGACAACAGCGTGGTGATTGCCAGGGGAGGTGGCGGTGGGGCGGGTGGAGAAGGGTACAGTGGGGACAAACGGTGGTGGAAGGAGACTTGACTTGGGACAATGTGCAGATCGTGTGCTGTGGGATTGTGCACCTGAAACCTGTATAATTTTGTTACACAGGGTCACTCCAATAAAATTTAGTAATTAAAAAAAGAAATAAATAATAAAATATAATCCCAATGAATCAGTTTCTTCTGATATGAACAGTTGCCCAATTAAGCAAAACAACTACCATTTTCAACACCTGCTCCCAATTTAGAGAGAAATATAAAAGAGTCATGTCAAATATGTACAGGTATCTTCCTCCTACTCAGAACACCTATCACTCTGATACATGATTTGGTATGAAAAGAAGTGATGGGTAATTTAATTCTTAAAATGTCTCAGCATGGTAAATTTTGAAGAAATCAGACAAAATATACAATTACATGAGACAACACAGATAGGCAGACACCAACCAGTATGTAGCTCCTTCCATTTACAACAAGTGGCTCCCTTTGTTTTACTCCCAGCTCTGGGGACAAGCAGTTCTGGCTGAGATCATGGTCTGGTGCTAACTTGGGCACATTGCAGGTCTTTCATGATCTGGCCCCTGTCTACTTCTCCAGTCTCATCTCTCACCATTCCTGGCTTGAACTTGACCTTGTAACAACTGCAAACAGCATCTGGTTCCTCCATATCTACCTTTTACTCACATTATCCCCAAGACTGGCAAACCCTTTTCCCATCTTCATCATCCATTTAATACGTACATGCCCTTTAAGAGCCTACCTTTCAGCAGCTTTTGATCACTGACCTTAACAACCAACTTGGAACAAACACTGTGCCTGGCATCTGATGCATCCCATTCCCATGAATTCCTCCTACCTCTCAAATCACTCTTCTTCAGTTTCTTGTGCCAGCTCAACCTTTTCTATCCAACCTCTAAATGCTGGGATTGCCCAGAGCTCAGCTGAGTCTTTTCCCTCTTCTAATGTAGGTTTTAGGCACAAACTGTATGGGTTTTATTGTTCACTAGCTCTGTGGTTTTTCTGTGCCTCATCTGCAATGAGAGTAATAATAATGCCCACAACACAGAGTTATTGTAAAGATTAAATCAGTTAATATAGGAAAAGTATTTCTATCTCTAGCTCAGAACTTTCTGTTGAACTCCAGACCCACAGACCCACATTCTCACACCACTACCTAAGATCTCTATTTAGGTGTCTCAAATACATCTCAAATTTACATCTAAAACTGAACTCTTCTTCCACCGCCTTTTAAATCTGTCCTTACTGCAGTATTCCCATGTCAGCAACAGGCATCTCTACCCAGCTCTTGGTAGAAACCTCATCATTAATTAGCACCACCTTCTCCTGGACCCCTATAGCAAATCCATCACTAAGTCCTACCCTCAATATACAGTAACTTTGAACCACCTCTCTCCACCTCCATGACCACCATCCAAATCCTAGCACCATCATGCCTCACCCTGATGCTACAAATAGCTATCAAGTTCTCCCTCCCCCATTCTTTATTAAGAAGCCAGAGTGTTTATTTTGAAATGGAAAAACCTGATGATGTCTCAACCTTGCTTAAAGCTCTTAGTAACTTGGAATATAACATTCACACAACCCTCTAGAGCCTTGCATAACTTGGCATCTGTCTCTGGAAGGTCTTGGAGAACCAGCCTTATCTCATGACAGCCCTCACTACTCCCACTGCTTAGCCCTTCTCTCCACCCCACCAACGGCTGTCTGTACTTTTGCTGTCAACAAAAACAATCCACGCTATCTCAAGCCTCGAGACCTCCTTTCATGCTTTCTCTTGGCTTAGAACCCTTAGCTTCATTGTTGTGTTACCGATTCCTACTTATCTTTCACATCTAAGCTTGCATGTCTACTATTTTGAAAGACCCTCCCTGATTTCTTCATCTAAATAAATCCTCTCTGTTATACTTTCTCACATAATCCTGTACTACTCTTCACTATAAAGACCTTGAGGACAGAAACTATGTCTATTTTGCTCAAAATTGATGCCGAGGGCTAAACACAGTGTCTAACCTATAACAGGTGCCCAATAATCTATTGAGTAAATATCCCATTTTATCAAATCTAAGATACCAGCAGTGATAACATGCACTGTGAATGTGAAAAAGCAATGTGCGTGTCAGAATTCAGTAAAAAGAGCAGATCATTATGGTGCACACTGTTCTTTCCTGTCACGGACTCTATTTTATGTCTGTTTATTTTCCTTCTCTTTTCTTCTACTTTTTAAACTTTTGTCTAGAAGAAATGTATAGCCTTTCTTGAATAAAGCAGAATTTTAAAAATAAAACAAACCATTTAAAAAACTCAGTTTAAGTGTTATGACCTCCAGAAAGCCTTCCTGACTACCACCATAATATTAATTAAGGCAGAGGCTCCTGCTTGGACCTTCCAAAATTATCTTGTTTTTCTCTCTATTCACTTGCCTCATTCCATTATTGTTACCTTCTCATAGGTGAATCTCTTTTGCATTGTGACCTCCTCAAGGACAAGATCTGTGATTTATCCATTGGCATCACCACCAGACTTGTCCCAGTGCTTAGCAGAGTGGATCCTCAAGAGATGTGTGTTGAGTGAATGGAAAACTAAATGGTTAAGTCTTTATGAGCCATAGAGCTTCCATGGACTTGAAGTGCAAAGGGATGGTATGCCAACACAGAAAGCCAGTCACAGCAGAAGCCATAGAGAAGAATGAAAATAATTTAATTAGCTACCAACTTACCAAGCATGAGTGAAAAGCAGTAACCCAATCAACCAAGGCTTAAAAATACAAAGCTGATTTGTCCAAATGTAACAGAAATAAATGATCAACAGGTGAATTACTTTAAAGATGATAAACAGAACATGCATAAACATAAAGAGCTTCTAGGTTAGTAAAACTTATTCAAATTTATATCTTATGTGCTACCCATCCCTCTACCCATAGCTTGAGTAGATTTTTGATCAACAGAATCCTTGTACAAACTAAACAAAACCCAGAATTTCTACTCTGTAGCTTTAATATTTTTAATTACATAAAGAACAGATTAGGCTAACAACATAAGGCTATAGAGTTCATCAGATACACTTGAAGGCGGTACTAGATGTATGCTGAGTTCAAGGAGGCAGGTGCTCTCAGAGTTACCCTAGAGGAGGAAGAGAACCACGGAAGCAGCAGTATTGGACCAAAGCCAGCTGCTGGCCATGCTTGTACCTTGGCCATAGTGAGACAATTCCTAGAGACCAAAGAAGCAGAAGTAATTAGATACTGAGGTTATAAAACTCAAACTCAACAATTCCCAAACTTTCTGAGAAACCACAAGTACACCCTTCTTTCCTACACTCTGACAGCCCTAGATGCTAACTGGTATCACTAAACTGATAAAGAAGATAATCAGAACTGAGTGGTTGGGGGCTCTCAATGGAAATGAGAAGAACTAACATGACATTGGGAATAACAGAGATTAAAATCAACTGTCACTCTATCTTACTTAGGTTGTAAAAATCTCGTAGTTCATGAAGTAAAGGTCATTTGTTCTTGAGCAAGAGTTGCTCCAATTGTACATGCTGAAAGAATACTTTTACAGACAAATGCTGCACAAGCAAGCAGAGGTTCTCCAAGAACTTATGTCTCAGCCTTTTCCTCAGAGGTTAAGCTGGTATCCTGACACTGACTGCACAACACGCTTCTAGCAGATCAAAAAGGATTTCCCTGGAAATAAGAATCTCATTCTGTTTGTAATGACTGAGAAAGAATATTATTTCCTTCTACCCCTCTATAGTGGTTTCTCACTTAAAGAAAAAAATCCATGAGTTTTGTATTTCTTCTTAATACATAAAAAACCTAGAAATTTTAAAAATTATCACACTAAAAGTTGCTTTTATTTTTGTTAATATACATAGTTAGTTTCCCATTACTTTTTTAACTTACTAATTTTCCCTAATTTTCTTAGTTATTTAAGCTTCTATTACAGACTATTTAATTTGTATTTTAGTGTGCTTCATACAAAAGAAGTTCTGTTTTGCTAGCTCACTCTAGCCTTCATAAAAGGTGTTCTAAATTTATTTTATTTTCAATCTGTGTGTGAAGTAATTGGCTTCTCCTATTTACTACCCACTTTGTAAAAAGTACTTTCTCTTATTTCACCTGTAATTCCCTCTTTGGAGCTTCAGGAGATGTTCCTGAGTTCTTATTTATATAGTGAATAAGTCCATGTTGCCCACCTCATGTGCTTCGGACATTTCTGAACTTCTACCAGATAAATAGTTCATTCTTTATCCTTCTAAACTGAAGAGTCCATTTTTTTAACAGTGCCTCACATTCTCTTACTCATTCTAACTTTTTAAAAATCTCTCTAAATTTGAATTTTCTCACAAAATAAAGCAATTAGATAGTATAGAATCCAGAGTCAAGGTTCAGAGCACAAACTTTGAAGTCAGACAGATCCAATGAATCTAATACTTCATAGATGTATGACCTTGAGCAAATTACCCAACTTCCTTCCTCAGGGTACTTATTCATAACACTATTGAATGATACATATGTCAGAGAGCTGTTGGGCAGGTAAATGAAATAAAAGTTTAAAGACCATTATGTTACATTGTCACCACAACCACTCACCCCAACCACCTCATTGTGCTCAATCTGCATTCCTTTACCATATTCTACAATGTAGTGTGCTATTTGGCCCCTGCCCTTTCTTGCTTTAAATGCCACTGGGGTATTCTCCCTTCCTCTGAGCTCTGGCTGTGCCAGCCTTCTATTGTTCTCAGAACCCCCAGGCTCTTTCCCACTTTAAGGCCTTTACTGTGCCCTCCGCCTAGAGCATCCTATCCTTATCCCTCAACTTTTCTTACAGATGGTTCCTTCTTACTCTTCAAGTCTCAGTTTAAATGTCTCCTCAGAAAGGTCCTTCCTGGCCACTCTATAAACTGCTTTGTTTACTTGGGATTGTCTGTCTTCCCAACTAGCCTGAAATCCCTGTAAGAGCAAAAATCGCCACTAATTCCAGAACCTAGAACAATGCCTGGCAGCTAGTAGGTTCTCAATAAATGTGTGTGAAATCAAAGTGCTTAGCACAGTGTTTAGCTGGCTTTAAAAACAGGTTAGGACCAGGATGTGAACACACCATGTTAGGCAGTTTGGCCTTTATACTGCAGAATACAGGGATTGATTCATCAAAGGCTTTTCAGCAGGGTAATGAGTGACCACATGTTTCTAATAGCTTAGTTCGAATTGGCAGTTCTTTAATTATAAAAGCACATTTTGCACAGCTTCTGCTGTGGTTAGCTGCTCTCTCCTCTAGTTATGTGTATACCGCTATCACATTTTGACTGTAGACAGAATTTACCTGATATACACGGAATTACTTCCAAAATGTCATTCATATTAGTCAAACAAGGCTTGCATTGGAGGGGCTGGGAGTCAGTTTTAGCCTAAGCGCAGAGCCTTGGGAGGGCAGTTCAGCTGCTATTGCTGCATGGTTGATGGGAACTGGAGGGGAAATCCTTGCCCTGGAAATAAGAGCCATGGGAATAAGGAGGAGGGGTGGTAAAGGAGGGACCCTTTAGTGAACTAGGTGTGAGGGCAAATGAAGACACCTTGCAGGGAGATTCAGTCACCAAAAGAAAAGAACCCTCTGGTCTGCTTATGAACAGAAGCATTTATTTACCTCTGGTCCACAGGCTGCTTCCTTATCCCATCCCCTGTCTCTTTTGTAAGTGTCCTTTAAGCTGAATTTTAGCTGAGAAAAGCAGCAATGAAAGCTGACCTAGACCTTATATTTGGAAGACAGGGTGCTCAAAAGATGTTTAAGAAAAATTAAAAATCCCTGAGTGATAACATACATCATAAACAAAGTCAAAATACAAATTGTGCCACTGCCAAAAAAAAAAAAAAAAAACCCAACCTGTAACAAACTAATTATCTTTACATGTAAAGAGCTCTTACAAATTAATAAGAAAAAGCTAAACAACCCAGTAACAAAATGGGCAAAAGGAAACAACAGGTAACTCACAGAAGCCCCACTAAAAAAAAGAAACATAAGATGTCTAATCTCACAATAATTAAAGAAACGCAAATTTAAAACATGATTAAAATTTTTTGCATTGGATTTGAAAAAATTTAAAGGGTTGTTAATGTGCTGGGAAGACAGGAGAAAATCAGTCACTCTCACATACTGGTGACAGTATAAACAGGCACAGCCTAATCCTACTGCAATTTGGTCCTTTTTTTTAAAAGATTGTGTTTATTTATTTCTAGCGAGAAGAGAAGGGAGGGAGAAAGAGAGGGAGAGAAACATCAATGTGTGGATGCCTCTCACACACCCCTTACTGGGGACCTGGTGCACAACCCAGGCATGTGTCCCAACTGGGAATAGAACCAGCAACCCTTTGGTTTGCAGGCACCTAATCCGCTGAGCCACGCCAACCAGGGCTGGTCATTTCTTTTACAATGTAAAATGAACACCGAACTTGGAGGAGGGCAGACTTTTGATTTTGTACTTTATGTATTCCTATATTTTACTTTAAAAAAAAAAAATCCTCACTCAAGGATGTATTTATTGATTTTAGAGAGAGAGAAAGCGGAACATCGATGCGAGAGAGAGAAACACTGATCAGCTGCCTCCTGTAAGTGCCTGAACAGGGACTGGACCTGCAACTTAGTTATGTGCCCTGACTGGGGATCAAACCCGCAACAGTTTTGGGTACAGGATGACACTCTAACCAACTGAGACACCTGGCCAGGTCTATATTTTACATTTTTGATAAGTATTATTTTATAATAAAATCAAAAGTTTTTAAAATATGCATATCCTTGACTCAGAAAGTCTGTATCTAGAAACTCCCTGCCATGGATACCAAAAATAGGAATAATAATAGTTGATCCTCGAACAATGTGGGTTTGAACTGTGCAGGGGTCAACTATATTTCCCAAGACGTTCAGCAGCACTGTTTGTAAACGTGAAAATTTAAAAAAACCACAAAGATTGATATATACCTATATTAATATAAAGGCTAATATAACTGTAGTAATGTATAGCTAGTAGATTATGGTATAGCTAGACAAACAAATACTATAAAAGAATAAAGTAGTTCTATGTGTACTGACACAGAAAGATATTGTTAGTTGAAAAAGGACAAGTTGTAAAACAGCATCATTTTATGATTCTACTTTTGTTCAATGCATATTTATAGATCCATATAACAGAGGCTTGACAGTCAGAAACTTCATTCATGGTTTCCACTCTTTTTGAACCCTGAAAGTCTATGGCATCTGATAATTCATCCCTTTGCCCAATCACAAATGAGTGACACCCTCTGTGAGAACTTTCTGGGGAAGGGAGACCAGAACTGGATAGTGGGCCTGGCCCAGCCCTGGACTCCCATCTCAACTTGACTTTGCTCTTGTCCATTAGTCTGTGTGCGCAGTCCTGAAGAGATTTTAAAAAACACATACACACAAACTGTTTCTTTGTAGGAGAGAGTTGTGAAAGAAAGCTACCTGTTTGCACGTGTGATAAAAGTGAAAATTATGTAAAGAAATCCCTGAAAGTGACTGTTTTAACCATACAGTGTCTCCACTACCCTGAACCCCACATCCTAGCCCACCCTTGGCCTACAAAGTCCCTGGACCCTCTCCTCCTCTCCAGCTTTCTCTCTCATTATACTGCCCCTTTCCTTCTTTGCACTCCAACCCCACTGACGTTTTTCAGTTCCTCAAAGGTGCCAAACTCTACCCGCCACAGGACTTCTCATAATCCATGCTCTTCTGCTTAGAACTCCACACTCCTCATTAAAAACTAGGCTTCTTTCAAACCTCAGTTTGGCCTTTGCTCTTTCAGAGAAACATGCATCCCCACTGATCAGCTGCTGCTGCTCTGTGTGCTGTCACAGCACTGTGAACCTCCCCTCTGGGGCGACAGCATGGCTATGCCATGACATTTGTTGCTCCCCTCCCAGTAAACTCCATCCTGCCTAATCTTGCTCACTGGTGCATCTCTACCATATAGAACAGTGCCTGGAACATGAATAAATAGTATGTATATGCTTGTACATGCATGATTATGAATAACTTGCTAAACACAATATATAAAAAATTACCACCAGCAATGAACAAGCAGAATTTGAAATTAAAAACACCATACCATTTATATTAGTACCCTCCAAAAATAAAATACTTAGGTATAAATCTAACAAAATATACACAAGATTTATATGAGGAAACTATAAACTCTGATGAATGAAATCAAAGAAGAACTAAAAACGTAGAGAGATATTTCATGTTCATGATTAGGAAGACTCAGTATTGTCAAGATTCAGTTTTTCCCAGCTTGACCTACAGATTCATTGCAATCCCAATCAAAATCCCATTAAGTTATTTTACAAATATCTACAAACTGATTCTAAAACTTATATGGAAAAACAAAAAGGCCCAAAATAGCCAACACAATATTGAAGAAGAACAAAGTTGGAGGACTGATCCTATCTGACTTCAAGAACTACTATAAATCTGTAGTAATCAAGACAATGTGGTGTTGGTGAAAGAAGAGACACATAAATTAATGGAATAGAACAGAAGGCCAGAAATAAATCCACATCTATATAGTCAACTGATCTTTGACTAAAGAGCAAAAGCAATACAATGGAGCAAAGACAGTCTTTTCAATAAAGAGTGCTAGAATAAGAGGACATGAGAGAAAGAAAAGAAAGAGAAAGAAAGAAAGAAAGAAAGGAAGGAAGGAAGGAAGGAAGGAAGGATCCAGGTGCAGACTCTATATCCTTCACAATAATTAACTCAAATGTATCACAGACCTAAATGTAAAATGCAAAACTGTAAATTCTAAGATGATAACAGAGAAGAGTTAGATGACCTTGAGTATGGTTATGCTTTTTTATTCTTATTTTTCTTAAGATTTTATTTATTTATTTTTAGAGAAAGGGGACAGGAGGGAGAAAGAGAAGGAGAGAAACATCAGTTGGTTGCCTCTTGCATGGGCAACTGGCGACCTGGCCCACAACCCAGGCATGTGCCCTAAATGGGAATTAAACCAGCATCTTTTTGGTTTGACTGATGACGTCCAACCCCCTGAGCCACACCAGTCAGGGTGGTGATGCCTTTTGAGATAAAACACCAAAGGTATGATCCATGAAAGAAATCAACAATAAGCTGATCTTAATTAAAATTAAAAAATTCTGCTCTGCAAAAGGCAATGTCAGTAAATGAGAAAATAAGACATAGACTGGGAGAAAATTGCAAAAGGCACATCTTATAAAGGCCTATTACCCAAAAGAATATATAAAGAACCCTTAATTCTCAACAACAAGAAAACAAATAACCTGATTTAAAAATGTGCTAAAGACCTTAATAGACACCTCATCAAAGAAGATATACAGATAGAAAACAAACATATAAAAACATATTTCAGCCCTGGCTGGTGTGGCTCAGTGGCTGAGTGACAGCCTGAGAACTGAAAGGTCGCTGGTTCAATTCCCAGTCAGGGCATATTCCTGGGTTCTGAGCCAGGTCCTCTTTAAGGGGTGCACGAGAGGCAACCACACACTGATGTTTCTCTCCTTCTCTTTCTCCCTTCCTTCCCCCCTAAAAAATAAATGAAATCTTAAAAAAACATTTCACATCATATGTCATCAATATGTGAATTACAATAATAAAATAACATTACATATTTATTGAAATGATCAAAATCTAGAACACTGACAAAACCAAATGTTGGTGAGGATGTGGATCAACAGGAAATCTCATTCTTTGTTTGTGGGAATACAAACTGGTATAGTCACCTTTGAAATACAGTCTGGTGATTTCTTACAAAACTAAACATACTCTTCTATATCATCCAAAAATTGTACTCCATGGTGTAATTCAACCCAAAGGAGTTGAAAATATACAAGGTCTGTCCAGAAAAAGTCCAGCCATTGTTAATATAATAAGTCAGTTTGAGTGACATTGATGTAACCTGGCAGCCAAGGAACTAGATTGGAATGTGCATGTGTGAACAATGATGACTTCACTGTACTAGTCAGAGGGGGCTGTAGATGCTGTTGAGTGAGCATGTGTACTGTGTGGCTGTGGCATTAAAAATGACTGAGTGAATAGAACAATAAATGTGCATCAAATTTTGCATTAAGCTTGAATACTCCTTTACAGAAATTATCCAGATGATTCAGAAGGCTGCAGTTATGGGCATCTAGTGATTAGCAGCTTCATCACAACAACGTGCCCACTCATGCATCACGTCTCATGCAGAGTCTTTTTGTGAAACATCGAATCACCCAAGTGACTCAGACCCCCCTACAGCCCAGACTTGGTGCCCTGCAACTTTTGGCTTTTTCCAAAACTAAAATCACCTTTGAAAGGGAAGAGATTTCAGACTGTTGATAAGATTCAGGAAAATACAATGCGGCCGCTGATGATGATTGGGAGAAACAATGTTTCTTGTTTCTTCTTCTATAAATGTCTCTCTTTTTCAAATTACATAGGTGGATACTTTGTAGACAGACCTCATATACCCACACAAAAACCTTCACGTAGATGTTTTTAGCGGCTTTATTCATAATTGCCAAAACTTGGAAGCAACCAAGATGTCCTTCAGTAGGTGAACGGATAGATAAACTCTGGTACATCTAGACAATGGATTATTATTCAGTACTAAAAAGAAATGAGCCATCAAGCCAGGAAAAAAAAAAAAAACATGTAGAAATCTGAAAAGGCTACATGTTGCATGATTCCAACAATATGACATTCTGGAAAAAGCAAAACTATAGAGACAGTGAAAAAAATCAGTGGTCTTCAGGGGTGAAGTTAGGGGAGAGATAAATAGGCAGACCAAAAAAAAAAAAAAAAAAGGATTTTGGGGGCATCGAAAAAATTCTGTATGATACCATAATGATGGCTCCATATCTATACGTTTGTCTAAAGCCATAAAATGCACAACACTAAGCGTGACCGCAATGTGAACTGCGGACATCGGCTGAGTATGCAGTGTCAGTGTAGGTTCTTTGGGTGTAGCAAATGCACTGCTCTGGTGGGGGAATGTTGAGGATGAGGGACGCTGTGCTTGTGTGGGGGACAGGAGGTGCGGAAATCTCTGTACCTCCCCCTCAATTTTGCTGTGGACCCTACACTGCTCTAAAAAAAAAGGGCCTTTAAAAAATTATCTACTCTGTTGAAATTTGTAGTTTTATATAAGTAAGACCTGTCTTTTTTAATATCAATTACAGTGTTGGTTCTAGTGATTATGACAGGAAAAGAAGTTGTTCCATTTAATTTTTACATCATGTCTTTTTTATTTTTCATGTGTGAAGGAAGAAATAAGACCTAAATACTAATCACCAGGAAAATGTGATTGTCAAACAATTGCACAGTGCTTGGCTAAAATTCAAAGAACCTCAGCTACATTATCCACAATTTAATGTATTTATATTCAGTGTTTAAACCACCCAGGAATCACCTGCAGAATTTAGGAAAATTCCTATTTCGAACTCTCTTGAGTACAAAACTTCAGAATCAGAAGACAGCTTAAAGATAATCTGGTCCAAACATCTCATTCCCAAGGAAATTTAAAGTTCCAAAGGGCATTAAATACATACATACATTTAGAGTACAAAGCTCACTCAGACCAGACATAGCATCAAACACAGCATGTTCTGAGTCCAGAGTCCTGAGGTCCTTTCTGACTCTCTGTAATAGATCTGTAAAAAATTATACAACTGCACAGATGGCAACAAGAAACTAAAATTCCACTTTATTATTTCACAGCTTGGTTTCCTATTCCATTTTTCTAATAGAGTGACCACTGGAGACTGTGCTGTAAGAAGGAATCCCATGAGAAAACCTTTTCCTTAGCATCATCTCCTAGCTTCAATCCTTAGCTTTGCCTCCAGCAGAATCAAAATCTACAGAGCTACAAGCGCCAAACCATAGCTTCTTTCACATATAACTAAATCTACTTATCCAAATGTATTAATTCAGCCCAGTCTGGTGTGGCTCAGTGGACTGAGTGCCGGCCTGTAAACCGAAAGGTTGCCGTTTTGATTCCCAGTCAGGGCACATACCTGAGATGCGGGCTGGGTCCCCAGTTGGGGGTGTGAGAGAGGCAACCGATCAATGTATCTCTCGCGTAATGGTGTTTCCCTCCCTCTTTTTCTCCCTCCCTCCCTCCCCTTTCTAAAAATAAATAAAATCTGAAAAAAAATACTCAAATGTATTAATTCATTCAACAACTAATTCCTGAGTGCTGACTCTGTACCAGGCACAGGTCTTGGTCATGTGTCACAGCATCTGCACTGACAGCTGGGCCTATGCCTGGGTTTCCTTATGCCCACCCACTTAGGCTACTGGAGGGTCTGTGAGAGCCATGGCATTTGATCATGTGCTGGACCACACTGCACATACACACTGCATTGAGAGTCTTCATAATCATGTCCTACTGACTAATTTCAGAGGTCAGGACTAGTACTTGATTCAAGCGCATTTATCCACACTGCCAACATCCAGCCAGTCCTTATGTAGTAAAAACCAGGTGTTGTGCCCGTAACTCATGACTGACATTTTGTTGCAACAGATGCTAAAAATGCCCTTGCTGAATGAAGGTTTGGGTAACTGTCTCTAGCAATGAAAACTAATGTTTAATGTGACCATGGATTGCCTAGAGATTCTATAAGATTTTCTATTTGACATTACACCATGACTGGTTCTGTTTGCTTCCATAAGTGTTTATTATATAGAGTATATTCTACTACATGCACTGTTCTAAGAACTGCGGAAACAAAAATGAGTAAGATGTCATCCCTCCCCTTAGGTGTGCTGATGAGATGGCCAGAAACAGACAGTCACTATGATGTGCTAAGTGTGGTGGTGGAGGTATGCCCAAGGTACCACGGGAGGCAAGTGGAGACAAACTTCATCTTGGGCAAAGCAATGGGCTAGAAGGATGAATAGGAGTTAGGGAGGCAAATGGGGGAAGCATGTTCCAGAGATAACATGAGTAAAGACATAAGATGAGAAACAGAATGAAATATGTTTGAGGAAAAATGAGCAGTTTAGAATCATGAGAGAAAGAAATGAGAAGAAGCCAGAGAGATACCCAAAGCTCAGATCACAGGAGACCTGGCACAGAGTAGGTGTTCAATATACTAGTTTTATGAAAGAATTGGCTAGAGCTTTCATCAAGGAAAACATTTGTTATGCACGTTGGGCATAGTTTGTATATTCATTTTGTTAGTAGAAACAAAAGACATTAGTAGAATTACAAGAACATGATGTAGTCAGCAAGAACATGGCTCACTCAGCATGATACTTTCAGAAGCAGACATAACACAGAGGAAATGGCTGAACAGTTTTGATGTTCTTGTGACTACAAGACAGGAAAAAGCTGGGGCGGGATCTGCACAGAAGATGCAGGCTGAGACCGTATGGGAAAAAGCTAAAAGGGGGATGCTCAGAGTCTCCAAGTTTGAGAGCTTCCTTTTGGGTATAGTAACCATCTCTTTTTCTCACCCTACCCCCACCCCTCACCTAGATATAAACAACATAAATGAACAAAGTATCTGTGACTCCACCTGGCTTCCCTAAGTAGAAATATTCCTCATGGTTTTATAAGTGAACTTGAGTCCTTCACTGCCACTGAAGAAGAAAGAGGATACCCAGAGCTGGGAGAAAAGTAAGATAGCATAACCCATATTCTAACAATTCCATATTACAGCACACAGGAACTCTGGCCCAGAGAAGATTTTCAAGAATTATAAGAAAACAGAAGCAATGAGGTTAATAAGGGCAGGAAACCATAACAGTAGGTCATAAATTCTGAAAAATTTTCATCACATACCAAAAACAACTCAAAAAGTTAAAATTAATCTTTTTAATATCTCTAACATTGGTTTTCTGTTCATAATGAATCTTTTTTTAAAATAAAAAGTGAGGCTGTTCTTGTATGGGGGCAGGGGTATATGGAACTCTACTTTCTGCTCAATTTTTCTATGAACCTAAAACCGCTCTAAAATATAAAGTCTAACAACAACAACAACAATGAAATGAAACTTTTAGTACAGAAGTTGAAGCAGCTCAAGACCAGGAGCCTGAGGTCCATGTCCCGATTCACCCAGCCCAGCATTGTGGCTCTGACCCCTCAGGTCCCTGGACCACCTACCTGTTTTTGCTCCTCCAGGCATCTAAGGGCCTATGATTGCACTCCTGTGAGTACAAGGGGGCTGAGACTCACTTAAGCTCATTTGAGTGCAGGATGGGAAGGGCAATACAGGAGAAATAAAAAGATAGGAACCAAAGAAGGGCTGATTCTCACGGGGGCCAAAAATTAAGCTTAGTGTTGATACCAAGGCAGGCCCAGGAAACTTGGCAAATAGGGATGTGTGGCCTCTTTGATGTACCAGTGCTAATGGGGCCCTCATTACCCACGTGCCTACATCGCTCTTCTCTGTTTTATCTTTTCTATACTCCTTGAGTGCAATGCCCAAAACAGAGTATCTGACTGGCTCAGTTAATGTACTGAACTCTCGAGACTAGGCCACATGGAAAGACTTTTGCCAGCCTGTGTGTGAGCTGCCCTTCAGCCAGGGCCTCCCCTAGTCCAGTCAGCTTGACCAGAGGGACCAGGTCACGTGGGGTCTTCCTCAGCAAGAATCTGGAGACTGTTAGCCTTAGAAGGGACTGTGGGATGGGCATGACAAGCACTGTGAATACATTTATGATGCGCTGATGACAGCAATGCCGTGGCAGATGTCTCCAGAAAGAAATGGAAAAAATGACATCTGGGTGGTCCCAGAGACTTAGGAATACAAAAAGTATGTGTGCAAGGCTTTTAACAGCAGAGACACACCTAGACATTCCTGAAAAATCCATTTTCAGCACTCAGCATTCCTTCCCCACCCACAACAATCCCTTAATTTAGAAAAAGATCTGCCCCCACTCTCCAATATCTGAGGTTCTGAAGACATTTTGACTGAGCAAAATGAGACGTTAAAAGACACAGAAGCAAGTATTTGAAAGTCCATTCCCAAACCAGATTAACCTTTTCCTTAGCTTATGACTATACCCACATCCTTATCATAGCCCTGTGATTCTTCAACTTTTATCATTATAACACAGTGATTTGCAAAAACAGTCTGATCTATACAGTAAATTGTACACTATAGAAATGAGTAGCTCTGACCCAAAGCCTTGTTTCTGGCAGTGCTAATACTAAAGGCAGCCCTTTCCCAAACAGGAGGCAGCCAGGGTAGCAAGAGCTCTAGAAGTCTCCCTAGGAAGTCAGTAAGGACTAAAGAGACTACTTTCTTTGTCTCTCTGAAGATTTGTTAGTATACACTAGAACTGCTAAGCTCTAACATAGGAACAAGTACACCTGGGGTAGGGGGTAGGGAAAGGCAGCTAATAAAAGATGCTCAACATCACTAATCATCAGAGAAATGAAAATTAAAACCACTATGAGATACCATCTCACACCTGTCAGAACAGCTATCATCAATAAATCCACAAACAAGTGCTGGCGAGGATGTGGAGCAAGGGGAACCCTTTTGCACTGTTGGTGGGAGTGCAGACTGGTGCAGCCACTGTGGGAAGCAGTATGAAGATACCTCAACAAATTAAAAATGGATCTGCCTTTTTGACCCAGCAATTCCATTTCTGGGAACATATCCAAAGAAACCTGAAACACTAATTAGAAAGAACATGAGCATTCCTATGTTCACTGCAGCATTATTTACAACTGCCAAGATGTGGAAGCAGCCCATGTCCATCAGTAGATGAGTGGGTAAAAAAAGCCATGGTACATTTACACAATGGAATTCTACTTGGCCGTAAAAAAGAAAATTTTACCCTTTCCAACAGCATGGATGGACCTAGAGAACATTATGCTAAGTGAAATATGCCAGTCAGAGAAAGGCAAATACCATATGATTTCACTCATATGTGGAATCTAACAAACAAGCAAAACAGAGATGGACTCATAGATAGAGAACAGATGACAGCTAGTGGGGGGAGGGGAAGTGAGGGGATGGAGGGATGGAGCAAAAAGGAAAAAGGACTCATGGACATGGACAACAGTGAGGCGACTGCTGGGGAGAGGGGGATATAAAGGGGCTAAATGGTAATGGAAAAAATATAATAAAGATTATATAAAAATAAAATTAAAAAATTAAAGTGATTAAATTTATTCATTAAATGACTATACAAGCAGAATCAAAAGTATTCTATGGCAATTATAGGATGCTGAACATTTTATAGGTGTGCCTTGCTTTTTACACATTACATTTTCCTCAAAAATATAATTGCCTAAAAATGCAAAGAACGCAGTTTCGCAACTGCAGTAGAAAACATGCACACACACCCCTCCCTTTAAAAAAAATAAGAATGTGGATCTATTCCTGCAGCTGGGCAGTGAGAAGATGAATATTCAGGGGGAACACACTGTTCTCTACTAGTTCTTTTTATTACCAGAAAAAGATGGGCAGAAGATGAACTTTAACCCTGACCACTGCTTCAGTTTTCATAGGCTTTTACTGATCTAAATATTCCAAAGTGATCATTCTATGAGATGCCTTATAAGACAGACTGCATTTTTATGTTCCTAAATTTATAAACAACTTTGTGGACAGAACCAAAAATTGTATTTTCCTATGGTATTTTACTACGCCTTCAAATATTTTCTGATTTAATACTGTCCTTTAAAATTCAATAAACCGTCTGTTCTTTTGAGTGATCACAAGTCTCTTAATAGACTGTTAAATAATTACAGAACTTTTCATAGCTAAAAAGTAACTAAGTCACTAAAAACGATCTTTATTTCTAATTAATCTTCAACTGAGAGTTCCTACTACTTTAAATTATCCCTCCTCTAATGTTCTAAATAATAGAACACTAATATTTAAAAGAGAATAAATGATAGAACACTAATCTCTAAAAGAGAATAAAAGACAGCCCTGGCTGATTTGGTTCAGTGGCTTGAGCATCAGCCTGCAAACCAAAATGCGCTTGTCCGATTCCCAGTCAGGGTACACGCTGGGCTGCTGGCCAGGTCTCCAGTGCGGGGCGTGGGAGAGGCAACCTCGTATCTCTCACACATCGATGTTTATCTCCTTCTCTTTCTCCCTCCCTTCTCCTCTCTCTAAAAAAGTTAATATATTAAATCTTTAAAAAATAAATAAATAAAAGACAAAAGTTCACTGTGAAAAAAGATTGTCAGCTGATAAATCATTTCAGTATCAAAAGATGTTTTTGAAAAAAACACATTTTGGTATTCAGTTTGAACAAAGTAGAGCACATTCACAAATACTATTGGAATTAGGGGGACTCCTAGAGAGTTCAAGATTTCTGTCACATGAGTTAAGTAGCTTGTTTAAAGGATGTCAGTTGATCTCTACATGAAACCTCTGATGAGATCATGAGATACTGAATTCCCAAAAAACAAGGTCCTTTTTTAGAACTCTTACCCTGGGTAGTACTGACCAATGTTACTAAATGAAATAAAAAGAAAAACAAATCAGCATGATCTTTAAATTTTTCTTTTTTTCACTTTATTTTTATTGTTTGCACTATTACAGATGTCCTGCTTTCCCTCCCCCTTCCCTCTGGCCACCACCACACTGTTGTCCGTGCCTTCCTTCACCCAGTCCTCTATCCCCTTTGACAGCTGTCACTCTGTTCCATGTGTCCATTTCTCTGTTTCTATTTTGTTCATTGGATTCCACATATAAGTGAGATCATATGGTATTTGTCTTTCTCTCACTGGCTTATTTCACATAACATAATAATCTCCAAGCCCATCCATGCTATCGTAAAAGGTGAGTTCCTTCTTTTTACGGTCATGTAGTATTCCATTATGTAAATGTACCACAGCTTTTTTATCCACCCGTATATTGATGGATTCTGGGGCTGTTGCCAGATCTTGGCAACTTTAAGTAGCGCTGCTATGAACATAGGGGTGCATATATTCCTTTGCATTGGTTGTTTCAAGATTCTTAGGATATAAGCCCAGAAGTGAGATACCTGGGTCAAAAGGCAGATCCATTTTTAATTTTTGGCGGAAATTCCATACTGTTTTCCATAGTACCCGCACCAGTCTGTATTCCCACCAACATTGCACTAAGGTTCCTTTTTCTCCACTTCCTCTCCAGCACTTGCTGTTTGTTGATTTATTGATGGTATCCATTCTGGCAAGTGTGAGGTGATATATCATTGTGGGGGGTTTTAATTTTTTCATTTTTTTATTTTATATTTTTCCATTACCACATAGTCCCCTTATAGGCCCCTCCCCACCACAATCACCACACTGTTGTCCACATCCATGAGTCCTTTTTCCTTTTTGCTCAATCCCCCAACCCCCAATTCCCCCTATCCCATGGGTTTTTTAATTTGTGGCATAAGAACAGGCATATTGATCAATGGAATCGAATAGAGAACCCAGAAATAAACCCGAGTCTCTATGGTTAGTTAATATTTGACAAAGGAGGCAAGAGCATACAACAGAGTAAAAACAGTCTCTTCAATAAATGGTGTTGGGAAAATTGGACACATAAATGCAAAAAAGTGAAACTGGACCACTAACTTAAACCATACGTAAGAATGAACTCAAAATAGATTCAAGACTTACGTGTTAGACTTGAAACCATAAAAATCCTATAAGAAAACATAGGCAGTAAAATCTCAGACATGTCTCACAGCAATATTTTTGCTGATGTACCTCCTAGGGCAAGGGGAACATAGGGAAAAAATAAACAAATGGGACTACATCAAATTAAAAAGCTTCTACATAGCAAAGGAAACCATCAACAAAATGAAAAGGGAACCCACTGTATGGGAGAACATATTTGCTAAGGATATATCTGATAAGGGGTTATTTCAAAATATACAAAGAACTTGTATAACTCAATACGAGGAAGATAAATAATCCAATTTAAAAAATGGGCAAAGGACCTGAATAGACAATTTTCCAAAAAGGACATACAGATGGCCAATAGACATATGAAAAAATGCTCAACACTTTTACTCTTTTTAGATTTCTTGAGAAATCACTTCCATGGATACTAACTATACACGTTTCTACTATACAAATATAACTGTACACACTATAGCTAGAAAGTAAAGTGCGTGGACTATTTTAAAAAAAATAATCAAACTTTTGGTAGAAAAAGCTCCACAAATTTGAGAATACAAAAATAAAGATTCTTGCCCTGTTTTTTAGCATTATGGTAATGCAATAAATATGAATTTTAAAAATTTTTTCCTATAATAATAAGCAAATCTATGCGTCTGTTTTGAATTTGTTCCTTTAAAAATACAATGGCAGCCACCACCAGCAAGTTAGGCTACACTGCCCTGAAGGCGCCTGGTCACCAAAGCTAAAAATACAATGCACATCCTTTAGGCTGAACCTTAGAAATGATTTCAAGAGCCTGGTACTAAACAATTACATAAAATTATTTTAAGTTACTAATTAAAATAAACATGCAGTCAGGAGCAACATTTCCAAGGTAAACTGTCTTCCATTTTTTTATGATTTAAATCACATTCCTTTTCTGTGAGGGTGGGAATGGAACAAAAGGACCACAGGATAGTCTGTTCTCTGCTTGCCAGGTCCATGGTCCATGTTAACCAGAAGAGTCCTATTACTGGGCACTATAATCCCTGTTTTACAGATGAAAAAAACCGAGGATGTGTGAGGTAAGGTATCCCGGCCAAGATGACATGGCTCGTTAAGTGGTAGAGGCAGGATTTGACCCCAGAATGTCTAGCTCCAACTCTCATTCTCTCTCCATTACACTGGGCTCATTAGTGGTTTCTTATTCAAACCTCAACTCAAATGTCACCTTCTCAGAGAGGCTATCCTTTTATATTAGTATTTTTATTTTCTTCTCATTTTAAAGAGATTGGACCCATTAATACATTGTGGAGTCTTTTCCAGTTGAAAATGAACAAAAGCCTTTTGCAGATTTGTTTCAAATAGTAACTTAGACAAAATTCTTCAAAAACAGAAGAAAAAGGAAAGAAACCAGGAAGAGGAAAATAAAGATGTTGAAAACGAAAGCAGGATTACACTTTCTCCCTTGTTGCTTCACTGAAAGGCTGAGAGGTATGGGAGCTGATTCTAAAGGCCAAGTGTGCAAACCTTACTACTCTCGTGCCCATGGAGTAATCAGATGCTCACAATCAAGGCTCTGTGGAAGATTCCCCGCAAAGATACACCCCTTTGGGCACGTGGGTAAAACAGACATTCAGAGTTTGAAATGTCACATGGTATTGTGGCTTTCTTAAAATAATGAAATATTATTTGTGCTATGTATGAATGCTTCTTAAATACCTTTTCAAAAGACTTTGTGACTTCTGGCCAAGATGGAGGCATAGGCGGACACACTGTGCCTCCTCTTACAACCAAAATTAAGAACAAATATTTAGAAACAAGAAAACAACCAGAACTATTAGAAAATTGAACTGTACGGAAGTCCAACAACCATTCATCCAGACCGGTAAGAGGGGTGGCGGAGTCGCGGCAGGAAAAAGTGGAGGTGCGGACCCCAGAACGCAGGCAGCAGCAACTGGCAGTTCCCAGGTGCACAGGAGGTGGCTGACAGTCCCTGGGCCCACAGGCAGCAGCTGGCAGACCCCGGGCACAGGGGGGCAACTGTGCAGACCCAGTGAGGACGCACAAGGCAGCTGGCTGACCATGTGGTCCCACATTCGCACTCGCAGACAGTCCAGGCGAAGGGAAGTGGCGGAAGGGACTGAATCCAGGAGAGAGCGGAGCAGGCGCCATTGTTCCCTCTCAGACCCCGCCCCCACCTATAGCGTCACAACCCAGCGATTGGGCTGCCCTGCCCTGAGGAACACCTAAGGCTCCACCCCTCATACATAATAGCCCGGACCAGACTAAAACCAAAACAAAATAAAAAAACCCCACCAAAAATGGCTCAAACCGGAGAACAAATGAAAGCCCCAGAGCCAATTCCTCTAAGCGAGTAAGAGATAGCCAACCTATCAGATGCACAGTTCAAAGCACTGGTCATCAAGATGCTCACAGAATTGGTTGATTTTGCTCACAAATTAGATGAAAAAATGCAGGCTACAGTACATGAAATGAAGGAAGACACATGGGGAACCAACAGAGATGGGAGGAAAACTGGGATTCAAATCAATGGAGTGGAAGAAGAAAGAATTCAAAAAAAATGAGGAGAGGCTTAGGAACCTCTGGGACATCGTTAAACATCCCAACACCCAAATTATAGGGGTCCCAGAAGGGGAAGAAGAAGAACAACAAGTGGAAAACTTATCTGAACAAATAATAAAGGAGAACTTCCCAAATAATAAAGGAGAACTTCCCCAATCTGGCAAAGGAAATAGACTACCAGGATGTCCAGGAAGCTCAGAGAGTCCCAAAGAAGTTGGACCCAAGGAGGAACACACCAAGGCACATCATAATTACATTAGCCAAGATTAAAATAAAGCAGAGAATTCTAGAAGCAGCAAGGGATAAGGGGACAGTCACCTACAAAGGAGTTCCCATCAGACTGTCAGCCGATTTCTCAAAAGAGACCTTACAGGCAAGAAGGGGCTGGAAAGAAATATTTGAAATCTTGAAAAGCAGGGACCTACATCCAAAATTGTTCTATTCAGCAAAGCTGTCATTTAGAATGGAAGGACAGATAAAGCGCTTCTCAGATAAGGTCAAGTTCAAGGAGTTCATCATCACCAAGCCCTTATTATATGAAATGTTAAAGGGACTTATGTAAGAAGAAGAAGATAAAAAATATGACAGTGAAAAGACAGCAAACTCAGAGCTATTAACAACCACACCTAAAACAAAAGCAAACTAAGCAAACAGCTAGAACAGGAACAGAACCACAGAAATGGAGATCATATGGAGGGTTAGCAACAGGGAAGTGGAAGGAGGGGCGGGGGAAGGTACAGAGAATAAGTAGCATAGACGGTAGGTAGAAAATAGACAGGGAGGGCAAGAATAGTATGGGAAATGTAGAAGCTAAAGAACTTATGACACATGGACATGAACTAAAGGGGGGAATGTGGGTGGGAGAGGGTGTGCAGGGTGAAGGGGAATGATGGGGGAGAAATGGGACAACTGTAATAGCATAATCAATAAAATATATTTATAAATAAATAAATAAATAAATAAATAAAGACTTTGTGATAGATTTTTAACCTTAATATTAAAAATTTAGGGACTTGGCCCTGGCTGGGTAGCTCAATTGATTAGAGCATTGTCCCAATACACCAAGGTGGTGGGTTCAATCTCTAGTCAGGGCACATATAAGAATCAATCAATGAACGCATAGATAAGTGGAACAACAAATCAATGTCTCTCTGTCTCTCTCTCCCTTCTTCTCTCTAAAATCAATCAATAAAAAAAAAAAAATTTTTTTTTTTTTAATGTAGGGCCTCTCTGCCCTGGCCAGGTGGCTTAGTTGGTTGGAGCATCATCCCACGCACCTAAAGGTTGTGGGTTTGATTCCCAGTCAGGGCACATACCTGGGTTGTGGGGTTTGATCACAGGTTGGATCATGTTTGGGAGGCAACCAATCAATGCTTCTCTCTCTTTCTCTCCCCTGCCCCTTTCTTTCTCTCTAAAATCAATAAACGTATCTTCAGCTGAGAATTTTAAAAAGATAGGGGCTCTCAGAGAGGAGAAATAGACTATATGACACAAAACTATCTGAGGCATGTATGGGTTTTATACTATGGCTTTTCCTGTTTTCAATTTTGTATTATCCTTGCCCACCATCCTTGGGTATTCAGGCCCTGTTATATAGTCTTAGTTCTTCCCTGATTGAAGGAACTAACTTACAGGTACAGCAAGAGCTCTGAACACCTCTGACCCTCCTCACTCCCACCCCTATGCTCAATTACCAAACAGCCCAACTTCAAACAGTCTCCTGGGATGACCCATCTGGAGCCTACCTTTGGGTTCCAGAAGCACTGGGATAATCAAGCAGTACAAAGATTAAGAAGGAAACTTTCTAAACTTGGATGAGACGTCTCTCTGATTATCTCAATTCAATGATTATGTGTTTCTGAATTCTTACCTTCTAATGTAGCACTTGTTCTATACACAAAAGTTTCCCATGTTATCGAACATTATTAAATTATCCAGTTAATAAAAAAAATTAAGAGGTTGAAAGAACAGTGGGTCAGAGGTTGAAAGAATAGTTGGTCTTATTACATAATATACACTAGGATTCAAAACACCAAAGGAGAAAGTAAAAAGAAAAAAAAAGAGAGCATATCTTTGTAATCTTTCCTATCAGTCCTCATTACAGCAGTTTATAAATATATGTAGCTGATATTTGTACATAATGAGTTCCTGCAAGCCAAATTCTAACATGGAAAGCTGTAAAGCAGTTCATATTTTCCCAAAAGAGCAATGTTATAACTGAGGTTTGGGTTCATGAGGCTTAGGTAGTAGTTGTAGATATGATCAAAGAAATACTATAAAGCAAATATGCAAAATTATAAAACTCTAAAGCAATTTCAAATACCAAAATTATGCTACTGGTCCTAGTCCTAGAGTTTAAAACAACACAAATTGATTATACAAGTATTCTACTGTAAAAACATAGAAAAGCAGCCCTGGCTGGTGCAGCTCAGTGGGTTGAGTGCTGGCCTGTGAACCGAAGGTCACCAGCTCGAACCTGGTCAGGGCACACGCCTGGGTTGTGGGCCAGGTCCCCAACGGAGGGAGTGCGAGAGACAACCTCACATTGATGTTTTTCTCTCTTATATCCATGTTTCTCTCCCTCTCTTTCTTCCTCCCTTCCCCCCCTCTAAAAAATAAATATTTTTTAAAAAACACAGAAGAGCATGCTCTGACATAATACGTATGAAATACATATTGATCAGAAATCTCTATATTTACATTAAACATACAAATATAAGAAAAATGATATACTGATTGGATAATGATTGAGAGTTGACTGAAAATACATCAGAAAAAGTTGAAAAAGGGACTGGATGAAGCAAGACATAGAAAATGCTGATATTTGTTGAAGCTGTGTACTTAGGGGTTTATCTTACAATTCTCTTTGTGTATGTTTGAAACTCTTCATTAAAAATGTTTATGAATCTAAACTAAACATTAACAATACAAGAGAGAAGGACTTCGGCCAAGATGGAGGTGTAGGTAGACACACTGTATACAACCAAAAGAAGGACAACAACAATTTAAAAACAAAAAACCACCAGAACTGACAGAAAATCGAACTGTATGGAAGTCCAACAACCAAGGAGTTAAAGAAGAAACATTCATCTAGACTGGTACGAGGAGTGGAGACAGGCAGGTAGGAGTGGAAAAGCAGCGGAGGAGGACCAGGGCGGACAAGACTGCAGCTGGCCAGCAAGGCGGCAGCTGGTGAAGCAGGCAGTCCCACATTCGTGTGCAGATAACCGGGATGAACACCTGGGGAGTGAGACGAACCACACAAGCCAGGGCTCCAACGCAGGGAAATAAAGCCTCAAAACACTGATTAAAAACACCTGTGGGGGTTGAGGCAGTGGGAGAAACTCCCAGCCTCACAGGAGGGTTCGTGGGAGAGACCCACAGGGTCCTAGAACATACACAAGCCAACCCACCCAGGAATTAGCAACAGAAGGGCCCAATTTGCTTGTAGGTAGCGAGCAAAGTGACTGAAAACGGGCAGAAAACAACGAAGCAAGAACCATTGTTCCCCCTCGGACCCCTCCCCTACATATAGCGTCACAACCCTGCGACTGGATTGCCCCACCCTGGTGAACACCTAAGGCACTGCCCCTTTACAAAGCAGGCACAGCTAGACCACCCCCCCTCAAAAAAAATGGCCCAAATGAAATAACAGATCAAAGCTCCAGAAAAAATACAACTAAGTGACAAAGAGATAGCCAACCTATCAGATGCACAGTTCAGAACACTGGTAATCAGGATGTTCACAGGATTGGTTGAATGTGGTCACAAATTATATGAAAAAATGAAGGCAATGCTAATTGAAATAAAGGAAAATATACAGGGAACCAGTAGTGATGGGAAGGAAACTGGGATTCTAATCAACAGTGTGGACCAGAAGGAAGAAAGAAACACTCAACCAGAAAAGAATGAAGAAATAAGAATTCAAAAAAATGAGGAAAGGCACAGGAATCTCCAGAACATCTTTATACCTTCCAACATCTGAATAATGGGGGTGCCAGAAGGAGAAGAAGAGCAACAAGTGGAAAACTTATTTGAACAAATAATATAAGGAGAACTTCCCCAATCTGGCAAAGGAAATAGACTTCCAGGAAGTCCAGGAAGCTCAGAGAGTCCCAAAGAAGTTGGACCCAAGGAGGAACACACCAAGGCACATCAGGATTACATTAGCCAAGATTAAAATGAAGGAGAGAATTCTAGAAGCAGCAAGGGATAAGGGGAGAGTCACCTACAAAGGAATTCCCATCAGACTGTCAGCCGATTTCTCAAAAGAGACCTTGTAGGCAAGAAGGGGCTGGAAAGAAGTATTCTAAGTCATGAAAGGTAAGGACCTACATCCAAGATTGCTCCATTCAGCAAAGCTTTCATTTAGAATGGAAGGGCAGATAAAGTGCTTCCCAGATGAGGTCAAGTTAAAGGAGTTCATCATCACCAAACCTTTATTATATGAAATGTTAAAGGGATTTATCTAAGAAAAAGAAGATAAAAAACATGTACAGTAAAAAGACAGCAAACTCACAGATATTAACAACCACACCTAAAACAAAAGCAAACTAAGCAAACAGCTAGAACAGGAATGGAACCACAGAAATGGAGATCACATGGAGGTTTGGCAACAGGGGAGTGGGAAGGGGAGAGGGCGGAAAAGGTACAGAGAATAAGTAGCATAGATGGTAGGTAGAAAATAGGGGGAGGTTAAGAATAGTATAGGAAATGTAGAAGCCAAGAACTTACAAAAAAAATTAAAAATAGTGACTACTTAACAAATGCTATTTAATAATTTCTATTACCTTCTTAAAACTTAGAAAGGTTCTTTGACGTAAAATGAACTAGATCATAGCACAAGAGAGGAGGAGTTAAGGTGATTTTCCCACAGTAAGCCGTTGTCAATAACATAACTGACTTGATAGCCCTCCCCACACCTTCAAGATGGCATACTCAGGACTTCCGGCCAAGATGGAGGCGTAGGCGGACACACCGTGCCTCCTCTCACAACCAAAATTAAGGACAACAAATATTTAGAAACAAGAAAACAACCAGAACTTATAGAAAACTGAACTGTACGGAAGTCCAACAACCATTCATCCAGACCGGTAAGAGGGGCGGAGTCGCGGCAGGAGAAAGTGGAGGTGCGGACCCAGGAATGCAAGCAGCAGCGGCTGGCAGTTCCCAGGTGCACAGGCGGCGGCTGGCGGACCCCGGGCACTGGGGGGCAACTGTGCAGACCCAGTGAGGCCGCACAAGGCGGCTGGCTGACTGACCAGGTGGTCTCACATTCGAGCGCGCAGACGGTCTAGGCGGAGGGGAAGTGGCGGAGGGGACTGAATCCAGGAGAGAGCGGAGCAGGCGCCATTGTTCCCTCTCAGACCCCGCCCCCACAACCCAGCGACTGGGCTGCCCCGCACTGGGGAGCGCCAGAGGCTCCACTCTTCACTACGTAACAGCACGCGCGTGTGCGCAGATAATCCAGGTGAAGGGGAAGCAGCGGAAAGGGCCGGAGTCCAGGAGAGAGCGGAACAGGCGCCATTGTTCCCTCTCAGACCCCGCCCCCACCTATAGCGTCACAACCCAGCGACTGGGCTGCCCCGCCCTGAGGAACACCTAAGGCTCCACCCCCTCACTACGTAATAGCTGCGACCAGACTAAAACCAAAACAACAACAACAAAAAAAACCCACCAAAAAATGGCTCAAACCGGAAAACAAATAAAAGCCCCAGAGCCAATTCCTCTAAGCAGTGAAGAGATAGCCAACCTGTCAGATGCACAGTTCAAAGCACTGGTCATCAAAATGCTCATAGAATTGGTTGATTTTGCTCACAAACTAGATGAAAAAATGCAGGCTACAATATGTGAAATGAAGGAAGATGCATGGGGAACTGATAGAGATGGAAGGAAAACTGGGACTCAAATCAATGGAGTGGACCAGAAGGAAGAAACTAACAACCAAACAGAAGACGAGGAAGAAACAAGAATTCAAAAAAATGAGGAGAGGCTTAGGAACCTCCGGGACATCTTTAAACGTCCCAACATCCGAATTATAGGGGTCCCAGAAGGGGAAGAAGAGCAGCAACGAGTGGAAAACTTATTTGAACAAATAATAAAGGAGAACTTCCCCAATCTGGCAAAGGAAATAGACTACCGAGATGTCCAGGAAGCTCAGAGAGTCCCAAAGAAGTTGGACCCAAGGAGGAACACACCAAGGCACATTGTAATTCCATTAGCCAAGATTAAAATGAAGCAGAGAATTCTAGAAGCAGCAAGGGATAAGGGGACAGTCACCTACAAGGGAGTTCCCATCAGACTGTCAGCTGATTTCTCAAAAGAGACCTTCCAGGCAAGAAGGGGCTGGAAAGAAATATGTGAAATCTTGAAAAGCAGGGACCTACATCCAAAATTGCTCTATCCAGCAAAACTTTCATTTAGAATGGAAGGGAAGATAAAGTGCTTCTCAGATAAGGTCAAGTTGAAGGAGTTCATCATCACCAAGCCCTTATTATATGAAATGTTAAAGGGACTTATCTAAGAAAAAGAAGATAAAACTATGACAGTGAAAAGACAACAAACTCATAGCTATCAAGAACCACACCTAAAACAAAAGCAAACTAAGCAAACAGCTAGAACAGTAACAGAACCACAGAAATGGAGATCATATGGAGGGTTAGCAACAGGAGCATGGGAGGAGGAGAGAGGGGGAAAAGGTACAGAGAATGAGTAGCATAGATAATGGGGAAAAAATAGACAGGGGGAGGGCAAGAATAGTATGGGAAATGTAGATGCTAGAAAACTTAAGACCCATGGACATGAACTAAAGGGGGGAATGTGGGTGGGAGAGGGTGGGTAGGGTGGAGGGGAATGATGGGGGAGAAATGGGACAACTGTAATAGCATAATCAATAAAATATATTTTTTTAAAAAAGTAAAAAAAAAAAAAAAAAAAAAAAAAAGATGGCATACTCATACATCATTAAACCAAAGCGTAAAAGTATAAATGTTAGAGAATGAGGCTAGACTCTAACATAGTATCATGTATAAAAATTAGTTCAGAATGGACCAAAGATCTAAATTTAAGAACTAAACCCATAAAACTCTTAGTAGAAAACATAGGGAAAAATCTTCCTGACATTTGATTTGGCAATGGTTTCTTGGCTATGACACCAAAAGCACAGACAACAAAAGAAAAAAATAGATAATTTGGACCATGTCAAAATTTAAAACTTCTCTGTATCCAAGTACACAATCAACAGTGAAAATGCAACTGAGAGAATGGGAGAAAATATTTGCAAATCATATATTTGATAAGGGGTTGATATCCAGAATATATAAAGAATTCCTATCATTCAACAACAACAAAAATGAATAATCTGATTAAAATGAACAAAGGCCTTGACCAGTGTGGCTCAGTTCATTGGGCGGCGTCCTGCAAAGTAAGAGGCCTCGGGTTGGATTCCTGGTTTTGGCTCATGTCTAGGTTGCAGGTTTGGTCCTGGTCAGGGCTCAGATGAGAGGCAACCAATCCATCTTTCTCTCTCTCATCCATGTTTCTCTAACTCTCTTTCTTCCTCCCTTCCTCTCTCTCTAAAAGTAAATAAAGTTATAAAATAAAAATGAACAAAGGACTTGAATAAACATTTCTCCAAAGAAGAGATATAAATGTCCAGCAAACAGATGAGAAAAGTTCAATATCATTAATTATTAGGGTAATGCAAATCAAAACCACAATGAGATACTACCTCATACTCATTAGGATGTCTCTATCAAAAAATAAAAATAACTAGTGTTGGAAAGAATCTGGAGAAATCGAAACCCTTGCGCACTGTTGGTAGTCATGTAAAATGGTGCAGCTGCTATGGAAAACAATATTGCAGTTCTTTAAAAAATTAAACACAGTGCTTCTCAGCCTTTTGGCGAAGATCAAATGTAAAAACTTAAACACAGAATTATCATCTACTCCAGCAATTCCATTTCAAAAGAATTGAAATCAGGGTCTCTATAAGAGACACTTGTACACCCACGTTCACAGTAGCATTATTAGTAATATCCAAAAGGAGAAAGCAATCCAATGTATCCACCAACAAATGAATGGATAAACAAAGTGCAGTACATACAAACAGTGTGATATCATTTAGCCTTGAAAAGGAAGGAAATTCTAACATACGCAGTGAAATAAGCCAGTCACAAAAAAGACGACTACTCTATGATTCCACTCAAACAAGGAACCTAGAGTAGCCAAATGAACAGAACAGAGAAGAGTGAGTGCTAGGGGCTAAGGGAGGAGGAAATGATGAGTTGTGGTTTAATGGGTACAGAGTTTCAGTTTCACGAGATAATAAGAGATAATAAGAGTTCCGGAGACTGGTTGTACAACATGAATGTACTTAACACCACTGACTGTATATTTAAAAATGGTTAAGTAGGGAAATTTTATGGTATGTGTATTTTGTTAAAAATAGTTTTAAAAAACAGCCCTGGCTGGTGTAGCTCAGTGGATAGAGCGCGGGCCTGCGAACCAGAGGATCGCGGTTCGATTCCCAGTCAGGGCACATGCCTGGGTTGCAGGCCAGTTCCCGGCAGGGGACACACGAGAGGCAACCGTACATTGATGTTTCTCTCCCTCTCCCTCTCCCTCTCTCCTACCCTTCCCCTCTAAAGATAAATAAATAAATTAAAATTAAAAAAATTTATGTTTAAAAAAAAATAGTTTTAAAAAACATACATCTGTATCCTTAATGTTTATTGAAAGCCCAAACACATAGTCATTTCAAAAAGGCACATCTCCAAAGATGATCTATTCTAACTACATTGGACCCTTGCTGTCAGATTATTCCTATAGAGTTGAAGAAGAGGAATTTAGTAATTCATTGATTAGTTACTGAGATACCAAAGGATTCTGTTGCATAGCAAATTAATGCCTGTTGGGATTTATAGATTTTAGTAGGGTTCTGTATTTTCTGTCTTAAGTTTTAGGGCCTTAAGAACAGTAAGACAGACTTTTTAAAAAAACTACATTTCCACCTACATTAATATCTGGTCACCATGGCACTGTACCAACCCTAGATAATTAAAGCCAGCTTTAGCTCAGGGAACTTTGCCAGGGTCAGTACCCGAAAGGCAGGTAATAAGCACTAAGACATTTACTTTTGATTGGATTCTCTAAAGTGCAATGAGTCCGACTCCAAGTGTCAGAAGATCTAGTCTCATACTAATGAAAACAAAGGTACTGTTAGAGCCCCTTTTATCTAAGTATCACAAAGTGCTTACAAACATTAATCAAACTAAAGTTAAGGCATAGCCTCAGGACAGATGAAGGAAATGATTCTAGGAAAACAGTCCAAAACACGTGTAAAAATGTACTTTACAAATGTTCATAAGAGAATTATTTATAATACATAAACTGTGGAAATAAATGTCCAGCAATAGAGCAAATGTTAAATAAACTATGTCCAATCCAGATGACACTCTGGAAAATAAACAATTATAAATAACAAGGAAAAATGTTCATGTCAGAAATAGGGAAAAGAACTGCATAGAAATGTATATGTAAACTAATCTTGACCATATAAAAAAATAAAGATGGAAAAAGCTAGAAAAGGACTTGCAGTTCTCCAGAGAGCACATTCTGAGGTGGAGATGAGTATATAGGCAATTTATGGGGAGTGCTCTTGGGAACTACAGCTATAAAAGGAAGGGAAAGAAGCCTGACTGGGCAGGGAGAAGATGAACTACAACCAGCCTAACAAACTTCCCAGTCAACCCCACATGGAGCTGTGAAACTTAAATGGCCCTTAAAAGTTGTCCTGAGTTGCCACAAGGAGGCTGGACTTTCATGTCCATATATAAACCAGTCACTGGATGTAGGCTGCCCCAGAAGAGAGAGTGACCTTGGGCTAAATGGTTCTTTTAAGCTGAGAACGTTCTCAACAACCTTGCAGCATGTGAGAAAAGGGAGCCGGGAAGTCCTAAGAGATGGATCGGGACAGTGTGCAGTACACTATCTACAACAGAGACTGCAGCTAAAAGTCAGCATTAGTTAATGTCGGGGACAGTTTTGTTCTATCTTTTTAATTTTTCACCAGGGTCTTCTTATTTTCCAAATTTAAAAAATTACACCCTCTTTTTAATACTAGATTAAAGAAAGGTTTTAGAAAGACATATACCCAATACACTTAGAAAAATAAATCTGCTTACCAGGAGTAACTATCAGTATATAGAAAATTCACTTATAGAAAAAATATGTATTATATGTACAGCTAAGTTTTCATTATTTTTAAAATTTAAACCAATTCAAATCTGTCTCTAAGAAACATTATAAAAAATGCAAAAACATTTTCATAAATAGGTCATAAATTGAATACTACTCAGAATTAAGTTTTCATATTACAAAACCAACAAAAATGTAAAAATTCCAAAAATATTAGGAAAAAGTAGTCTGTCTTTAAAAATGAAAAGCTATTTTAGTGTTTACTTAACAACCATACACATGCAATACTAGATTATACATCTCTGGTATGATTGATAAGCTATCTGATAGAATTTTTATAAATTGTTACTTTACCTACCACAAAAAAGTTTATATTAAAACATCTAAATAATTCCTATATCTGCATAAGAAAATGTATATAATATACACTTAAATATAGCTTAGCAAAGGACCTCTGGTTCTAGCTATAATGGAATAATAACTTGTATCGGACTAACATTCTCACTGAGAACAACTAAGAAAGCTGGATAAAATGCAAAAAGTCCCAGTAGATTGAAGGTGTTGGATAACAACCAAAGAAGCATGATTTGAGGGGCCAAGATTCCAGAGAGAAGGGAGATGCACGCACTCAGGTGACCCCTACACTTGCTACCGCTACTTTTCCTCAAGTCATTTCCCATTTCACCTGATGAGGTATGGAGGCTGAGCAAAGAGTGTTGATCCAAAAGTTGTGAGAGTCTCACTGGTGTAAGAAGACAACTGGCTATACCACTTGCCTTAAACTCCACGACTGGAGGGCGCCAAAATCTTGGAGAAAAAGAGGTAGTCCCAGTTGCTCACAATTTATTTCCCCATGGAACACTTTGTCCATTTCTAAACTGTCAATGTGCAGGAAAAGTGGCTGAGAAACCAAGCAGAAAGCAATCATTAAAAAACTAAACACCAAAGTAGAAATTCTGGCAACTCAAGTGATAAGAAAGCAAAAATCAGAGTTCATGGCCAAGAAGAAAGAAAGGTCTAGCAACAGTGTTCAACTTTTTTGTATCTCTGGGCCACACTGGAAGAAGAGTTGTCTTGGGCCACACATTAAATACACAAACACTAATGAAACCTAATGAGGAAAAAAAAAAGGTTTTAAGTAAATTTACGATTTTGTGTTAGGCTGCATTCATAGCCATCCTGGGCCACATGAGGCCTGAGGGCCATGGGTTGGACAACCCTGGAGTGAATCCCAGCTTTCAGTAGAGACCCTTAAAACATATGCTAAATTTACAGCCCAACTAGAAATTGACTGCCCCTATAAAGCCTGTAACACAATGACACATCTCAGTCCTTAGCTGGACAAAGTTATCAGTCTGACTGCCAGAACAAAATTAAATTAGGGGTCCCCAAGATCTAGGTCATGGACCAGTACGGGTCTGTGGCCTGAAGAAACTGAGTTGCATAGCAAGAGGGGAGCAGGGGGCTAGCAAGCAAAGTTTCATCTATATTTACAGCCACTCCCTATCACTCACATCACCACCTGAGCTCTGCCTCCTGTCAGCTCAGGGGCAGCATTAGATTCTCACAGGATGTGAGGGATCTAGGTTGCAGGCTCCTTAAGAGAATCTAGTGCCTGATGATCTGAGGTAAAGCTGAGGCAGTGATGCTAGTGCTGGGGAGCAGCTGCAAACACAGATTATCATTAGCAGAGAGGTTTGACTACACACAGAGACCACAATAAATCGATCGGTTGAAGACATATATTGAAACCCTATCAGTGAGTGGCAAGTGACAATTAGGCTGCATCTGGTGGCAGGCTATAAAGTCATCTCCCCGCCACTCCTGGTCTGTGAAAAAATTCCCAGTCTATTTTCCATGAAACCAGTCCCTGGTACCAAAAGGTTGGGGACCACTGAATTAAATCATTTCCTCCCTGACCTTTTTCAATAAATGTCTCTATTTTTCATATTACATGGCTGGATACCTTCTGGGCAGACTATATACAGCACTTAGCACATCATGTTAACTCCATTAATGTTAACTCTTAGCTAGTATTATTAGCTTGTCTTATTTATTATTATTTATTATTTTTAAAATAGATTTTGTTTTTTTAAAGCTTTTATTTATTTACTTTTAGAGAAGGGAGAAGGGAGGGAGAAAGAAAGGAAGAGAAACATCGAGGTGAGAGAGAAATATCAATGTGAGAGAGAAACAGCTATCGGTTGTCTCTTACACGTGCACCAACTGGGGATGGAACCCGCAACTCAGGCATGAGCCCTGATCAGGAATCAAACAGGCAAGCTTTTTCTTTGCAGGATGCCACCCAACCAAGCCACACTGGTCAGGGCTTGTCTTGTCTATTTTAAATGATTTGTAAAATTTTGTTTCCTTAAAAAAAAACAAAAAAAATCATGGCCCTAAAGGGATCTCTCCTTACCATGCTCTTAAAGCTTCTGGAAGGTTTCGGGCACGAGCTATGCACAGTAATACAATTTTCCCTCATGCTAGAGAGAGTTTGGATAGAGATACTCTTTCAGTTTTAATCTGTCAGCAACTCAGCATTGTCAGCACCACCTGACACAGCTGTAGCTTTTATCCCAGTCCCTTTTGAATCTGTCTCCTTCATCAGCATTCTCCATCTTTTTTTCCCTGCCAGAAAGAGAAACTTATTCTAATCCAGACTCTTAAAGGTCCTGCACCCAGCTGTAATTAACTAGCATAACTAGCACTTGATGTATAATATAGACATGTGTCATAAACTACTGATTGAATCTCAAGTCTGTCCCAATCCCGTTTCTCTTGCCAGCATAAAGGTTTGAAGACAAATACTTCTTTTTCTAACTTTTGTTGCAATTAGAGCTAACTGGATGGTCCATTTTGGGCTAATGTGCTATCACCAGAAATCTTTTAGAGGGCCTCCCAGTGGAAAAAGAACATGCTTTTCTGATAAGAGGAACAGAAGCAGCAGAACAGTCTAAATGCATCTTTCCTTCTTCTCTTTTCAAGTGGGGAATATGATGTATGGAGTTGTGACAGCAAAGCTGCAATCACAAGGCAATGAGCCTAACAAGCTAAGGAGGCAGAGAGCACAAAGTGATAGTCTGGGTTCTTAATGGTATTATTGAGCTGTTAGAATAACCCTGAGATAACCTTATCTGAATCTCTTGTTTTAAACATTATTAAAGTCCTAATAGTGTAAGCTACTTACTCAGACTTTTCTTTTCCTTATAGCTGAAAGCATTCCTAACTTAAGATATAGCAGCTTTAACATAAATAAAGTTAATATAAATTTTGGAGATTTGTATAGTGTTACTTATGCACAAAATAAATACAGGTGACATGGGAATATGAAAGAATTCAAGAGGTGAAAAATGAATTCTAGACATGCTTCTGACATTGCAAAACATGGTCAGTAAATGTCTAATAATCTATTCCCAGTTGTAACTTCTAGGTTCTCTGGCTATTTTGAATCCTTCTTATTTATGGCTTTTTATTTTTATTTTATTTTTTATTGAATTTATTGGGGTTGCATTGGTTCACAAAATCATACAGCTTTCAAGTGTACAACTCAACAAAACAACTGCACACTGCATCATGGGCCCATTGCTCCAAGCGAAGTCTCCTTCTATCCCATTTCCTCCCCAGCTTTTGCCCACTTCCATCTACTCCCTCCTACTTTCCCTCTGGCCATTGCCACACTGTTGTCTGTGTCTATGTGTTATGTATATATTTTTTGCTTAATCACTTCACCTTCTTATGGCTTTTTAAAGTCTTGTTTTTTCAGGCTTAGAAACCTGGACATGACAGAGGCAAGGACTGAAGTTTCAATAACAGAAAAGCTGGGTACGAGTGAAAGTGAGTGGGTGGAAGACATCAATTAAAAGATGAGACCATACTAGTCTTCCAGCCAGCATTGTTGTTCTGAAAGCTCAATGTTCTCAAAGTTCGACAGGAGAAGAGGAGACTAAGATATTAAAAAGACCAGCAGCAAGCAGCAGCAGGCTTTCAAGGCCTAGAAAAATTCCTTGCAAGCATTAAAAGCCCTTTCAACTTTGAAGTTCATTTCTACTTGGTCTCTCAACTCTTACGTGAAGTTTATGGTGAAGCCATGCCAATCATACACTTAACTCAAATCTGTTAAATTTTAGATTATCTAATGGTGTTAAGATGTTTGGTAAGTTTGTCCATTTGTTAAGAAAATTTAAAGTAGAAGTAGGCAAGAAAGGGAATATAGGTGAGAAAGTACAAAGAAGTCTTGTGAAAAAAGTAGTTAGAAAATTAAGAAAACCTTACCTTATCATGAGATGAATATGATAGTAACACTTTCCATTGAGAAATTGACTCTTACTTAAATTTTATCATTTGCTGAGACTCCCAAGGCAATGCCTGTTTTGCATCTTTTTAAAGTTAATCATAAAGGAAAATGCTAATCTTTGTATAACTGAAGATAAAACAAAATATTGTTTACCGATTATATCACAATGACAGAATTATACTTTAAATGGAAGACGACATGCACAAACTCCCATATACGTTCACCTGTCTTTTACATTGATCAATAAGCTTGACAGACTACCTGTTTTGGAAGTGACTGGCCTAGTGATCCCACATTTCTGTAGATGCAGCATGGTCAGAGGAGATAATATTTCTTTCTAGTATGGAGTGAGAAAAGCACTATAGGCAGACACGGGAGGGTTGCAACTACAGCACTGTTAGATTTAGATCTCATTTGCTGTGATACAGAGTAATCGCAGGACCCACTTTCCAGTTCCTCCTCACTCTATTGGTCAGTGACTCTGAGCGCTTTGGATTATATTAGAATCCATTTTGTCTTGTGTTCTGTGAATTTTTAAAATTTCAATTTTTAGTTTATAAATGAGGTCTGTCCAGAAGGTATCCAGTCATGTAATATGGAAAATAGACACATTTATTGAAGAAGATACAAGACACAAACATTGTACATAGGACAATGATGCCTCAGTCCCCTTCAAAGTAGGCACCTTGGGACCTCACACAGTTCTCCCAGTCACCATCAGCTGACCCGTTGTATTTTCCTGAATCTCATCACAGACTGAAATCTCTTCCCTTTCCAAGGTGATTTTAGTTTTGAGAAAAGCCAGAAGTCGCAGGGTGCCAAATTTGAGCTTAGGGGGGCTGAGTCATCTGAGTGATTTGACATTTTGCCAATAAACTCTGCATGAGACATGATGCATGGGAAGGCACATTGTCGTGATGAAGCTGCCAATCACCAGGTGCCCATAGCTAGAGCCTTCTGAATCATCCGAATAGATTCCATGGAAGAATGTGCAAGCTTAATGCAAAATCTGATGAAGAGTCGTTGCTCTACTCACTCAGTCACATGCTCACTCAACGGCCTCTACTGCCCCACCGACTAGTACAGTGAAATCATCATTGTTCACACAAGTGCATTCCAGTCCACTCTTCTTGGCTGCCAGGTTACACTGATGTTGCACATATAACTATTCTTGTTATATTAGCAATGGTTGGACTTTTTCTGTACAGATGTATATAATTTTCACTAATTTGCCAATAGTCACACAGGAAGAAGCTCAACCTAATAACCATATCACATTATTGTTTGTTACTTTATTTGTTCTCTCAGCCTTTCCCATTCATTTTATGTATTTGTTATTTAATTGTTCAGGTTCATAAAATTCAAATCTTGCTTATATATTGTAAATAGTGTTATCTCTATTTTCTTTTCATAGTATATGTGGCTCATACAAATCCTAAAGTGCCAAAGATGTTTCAATCACATCTTTCAAAAACCTAGAGTCAGGTAATCCAAACAGATTTTGTAGCTAATTTTAGAAAATTTAGATAAAAATTACAACTAACCTGAAGAAATCACCAACCAAAAAAAAGACATTACAACACAAAGATAATGTATAAACAATAAAGGCAGAAACCTAACTATACATCTCTATTAGTCCTATTTATTCTAATTCCTCCTGTTTCATCCACTCTGAGTTTGCCTTCTCTACAGCACAACGGCCAGTATTATCAGTAGACGAGTCATTGGTCCCCTGAGTTTTGGGGCTGTTTCTCTTCCTAGCACATAACCTTGTTTGCGCCCCACACACAGGGTAACACATTTGGTAATCACACTCAAATCTCTCAATCTCAAACCACCCTTTCCTCAGCATATCTTTACATTTTTGTTTTCTTTTATTTTTTACTTTTTTCTTTACATCTTTATTACTACATTCCCCCAAAATTTAGCTCCTGAACACATATAAGATCCTGAGCATATTTTCAACAACACAATGAAATCCATACATTTTGTTTGTCAAAAAAATTGCAAACCATATATTATATGTTAATTCCCTTTTATTCTCCTTTCATCTGTTAAAATTATTAGTAGATTAAACTTTCCAGTTTGCTCAAAGGCAGTGTCTCAAAGGTTAGGTCACAAGATGGAAGCTTCTACTTACTACAAGAATGCTGGGTTGGAAGACTGAGATACTCAAACATGAGAATGGATCTTCTACTTACTTCTCAACCTGGTTTTCCCTAACTCTGGCTATCTCTGTCCAATAGTTCCTCTTTCCTTAACTGCTTGGCAGGCAAAATAAAAATGAACCTCATAATAGCAAAATCAACTGATAGTATGATTAGCTGAATAAAACAGTGATGCAAACATACAAAGCTTCTTCTTCCCTCCAGTAACCCAGCAGGCAGCCTGACCTGGTATTTGCCACCCTACTTGTACACACAAATGTTTGCTTGCTAGGTCAACTGTATTTAAACTAAAATATGACAGCTATAAATAAAACATTAAATAGAGGCCATCTTTAGATTCTGACAAAGCCAAAGTTCATGGACTGCTCTCTTTAAAACTGTCACAGAAGGCAGAGAGCCTCAAGAGAAAATAAGAAAAACTCACTACACGGCCTGCATGATTGCTGTTGAAATGAGAACCATCAGATGATGACTGTATCAATAACTTAAAATGGTCTCAAGTGAACAATCTGTGCCATTCTCCTTCTCTAGTCTTTGAAAAAATAAAAGAGCAGAAAAAAAAGGTCTAAGGTCTTTAAATGAGGCTGTTATTCCATTAATTATGAGGCAGTTTGTGCTTCACTGGAATTAATTAACATGACCCTTCTTTAAGCTCCAGCTGCGTCTGATGTCACTGTGCTAAGGCAGTGAAGAATGAAAACCAAAGGACAACTGGCTACTTAAGGAAATAAGTTGACTAAAGTGAAAAGCATGAACAGAAAGTTTCAGTGCTCTGGCTGAGACTCTGTCTATATATTGAGCACATTCTCAACAAACTCAGTCTGTTAATTTCAGACTTACAGAAAGAACCTTAACTGCTGCCCAACAAAAGCAATTTTCAATCTAGAATCAGTATAGCAGTACTACTCCATCTATGTTACCCATATATACTTCAAAATAATTACTTTGGTAATTATTACTCATTCAAGTTTATTAAATTTCAACATGGTCTCTGATAGTTACCACAGAAAATCCTGGGGAAAAAAAAAAAAAACAACCAATGGATAAGAATGGCAAACAGAAACACAGGAGATGTTTACCCTTAAAAACAAAATTATTTTCTTTAGGCTCACTATACAGAATAGCACAGATTACAACCGAGATTTGCAGATTTGTTAAATTGGTACCAACTTTCTGTTGAATGTCCCCATCACTGAGACTTTTCATGAACTTAGATAAGACATCCAATCCTTACTCTAACCAGTTAAGTTGCACTCTCCATGTTTTGTCCAGATCCTTGTTAACTACACCATAGTGGAGACCCCAGCAACAAAAGACAAACTGGACCTCGATGACTCCAGGGGTCAGTGACTGAGGAAGCAACTTCACATGGTCAACAGATTCTTCTAACTTCCCTGAGACTGGGGCACTGCTCCTGACACAGACTGAAAAAACTGCTGGCCCCAAGAAGGTGCCACCTCTGCCCCGAGGAAACTGGGCATATTCTGAAGAACCGGGCCCCTACTGACCCCTGGACAGTTCCCAGACATATTTCAGTTGGCAACTTGTTATAAGAAACATTTAATTACAGTATTTGTAAAATGGAGAAGGGGGCTTATTTGAAATACATTAATAAAAAGACCTCTTTTCAGAGCTTTCAAGATGTCTTATGTCTCAGAAATTATTTCCCACATTACTTCTCTTGATCTATTAAATGTGCTTTTTCTTGAAGAAAAGTCTCTGCTGTAATCTTCTTTCTTTAGCCTAAATCAGAGATTTTCAACCTATGTGCTATAACAGGCATACTGGGGTGCCAGGGCAGCAGGGGTGGGGGGAGCAGTGCAGGGGGGAGAGGTGGGCGAAGGGGGAAAAAGTGGGGACAACAGTATTAGCATAAACAATGAAATACAATTTTTAAAAAAAGAATTTTAAAATGTGCAATACCTGAGTGTTTAGTCAGGAGCACTGACCTCTTTTCCCTTAGACTGTCAAATAGAATAATTCACAACAGCCAACACAACAATAGCAGTCCGATGTGAATGAACCAAAATTACACCTATATTTTCTTGTCAGATCAGCCAAAAACATATTTTTGTGTGTGCCACAGAATTTCAGTAATTAGTTTATGTGTGCTATGATATGATAAAGATGTTAAGGCCTAAATCAACCTTTTCATTTCTAAAGCCAACAGTTTCTGAGCAACCAGGCTGTCCTGCCCTTAAATGTGGATGCAGGGGCTTGACAGATCCCAAGTGGCTTTTATTAGCTAGGTATAGTCTCCTCACCTAACAGGAAAAGACAGATATATTAATGTGTAGATTACAATGCAATTCAGCCTACTATATAGCTTCCAAAATACTAGAGGAGAAAGAGGTTCATTGTCCCCTCAAGTAGTAGCTAAGCTACACCATGATTCACCTGGCCCACTGATTAACAACCTTGATCTATCTACCTCTATAGTCTGGAGAATTCCTTTCTAGCGGGCTGTGTTGACTGACACTCTAAGATCTCAAAACTGTAATTATATTTAAGGATTTATTCCTGAGTGCTCTGATATTCCTGTGTTTTTTTAGTCCTTCTAAACTCTAGATTAATCTTCTTAACATTGATATGATAATAACCAACTTTTTGTACCAGTATTGTTATGTAGAAAAATGCAATGTTTTATAATTATAGTCAAATTCATTAACAACTACAATTGATTTCTTTTTAAAGGAACACACAAATGGTTTTGGTTTTCTTCTGTTTAAGTGTAAACTGTAAATTAGAAGCACTTATAGGGAACTGGTTGACATGACAAATTCATGCAACATAATAATCTGAAGCCATTAAAAAACATATTATAAGCCCTGGCTGGTGTAGCTCAGTGGATTGAGCGCGGGCCTGTGAACCAGAGGATTGTGGTTCGATTCCCAGTCAGGGCACATGCCTGGGTTGCAGGCCAATTCCCGGCAGGGGACACACGAGAGGCAACTGTACATTGATATTTCTCTCCCTCTCCTTCTCTCCTACCCTTCCCCTCTAAAAGATAAATAAATAATAAATTTAAAAAAAAACATATTATAAAAGAACATGTACTGGCAAGAGAAAATGTTCACAATATACTACTTAGAGAAAAAATCTTGCTACAATATAGTACGCACAAAAAACCCTATTTTGCTAAAGAGTATATACACAGAAGAGACCAAGAGGACATACATCCAAATATTAAGAGCATCTGAGGGTAATGGATTACATGCAATTTTTCCTTTTACACTCCTCAATTTTCCAAAGTTCAGCACAGAATATTTATTATAGTTTTTTTAAATTTTTTAAAGAAAAATAACTCCCAAAGTAATTTTGCAAGTCATTTCTTACACTATTTCACACCTATTATTAGCAAAGGTAATGGAACATCTTTCACCACAGAAGACTCTCAATTAAGTTTTAATAGAAGGGATGCAGTTTTTCCAGTTGCCTTTAAAAATAGCAAAAAGATTTACTGGGTCACTACCATGTGCCAGGTCTTCTCACATATTCTAGTAAAAGTGAAACATTAAGGATAGTCGGGGGGACAAGTGACTAATAATATGACTACAGTAACATCATCTTACAATTTTAAAAAGTCTTAGCACAACCACTCAACAAATAGTTTGATCCAAGTAATTTTCATTGAGCATTTACTAGGTGGGGGATTCTGGCAAGAGAGAAGTGTGGTGAACAAAGTCCAAAGCCCAGCAAAACTAGAACACAGGCCCAAGCAGCAAGGTTGGTTTAGCGTCACAGAATGGAGTTCCGCAGATCACCTGCATCAGAATCCATTATGGTGTCGGTTAAAATGCAGATTCCTGGAGCTCCCAAACCTACTGGCTCAGAGTCTCTGGAGGCAAGACCAAGGAATCTACATTTTCAAAGCACTCCAGATGATACATTTAGTACGTTTGAGATCAAGCCAAGTGAATACAGTTAAAAAACGATCACAATCTTGAATGCCATGCTAACGAATGAGTTAATTCTATAGTAGATAACTAGGGCAGGAGGAAGAGGGTGTCAGGGACCAGTCAGGGGTTTTGAGCTAGGGAGCAGAATGTTAAGATCTGTGCTTTGGGTCAGTACTACTCATTGCAGCATGAGTTGAAAAGAGAATGGGAAGCACTAGAGAACAGAGGAAAGTTAACTATAATGAAGCAGTAAAATGGACCAAGAAAAGAATAAAGTGGTTCCCATCCCTAGTGCCAAAAACAGGGATAGGAGAAGAAAGCTCATGAAGAGTTACTGATGAATAAATAAGATACAAATGCTGACATATTAAACTCCCAAAAAATACAAACATGGAGAGGAAGATTTGGAAAAAACTTTACAATGGTACTGTAATGTCATTTAATTCATTCAGTCACTCAACATCAACTGGTTATTTACTACGTACCAAACCCTGGTCTAGACATTGGGTTAAAAAACAGATGAGAACCATTCAGTTATATATGATAAGTGAATATATGGTGTGTGAATTATAGTTCAATAGAGTTGTTATCAATACCAAAACAAAACAAATGAGATATTTCCCCTGTCTTTAAGGGACTCAGAGAAGCACTGGGGAAAGAGACAACCACAGTGCAGTGTGTATGAGAACAGAGGTAAACAGTGCTATATATGAACACACAGATGCAGCATCTTAGCCAGACTGGGGTCCGGAAGAACTCATTCATGAACAGAGTAGAGAAAGCCAGGCAAGGGGAGTGCTGCAAAGCAGGGGGAAGCAACCTGAAGAGCTCTTGACTTTAAAGTGAAAACCTGCACGCCAACAGGGAAACACAGGGGATCAAGCAGGCCCAGGGTGAGAGAAGGGTAGGAAGAGCCCTGTGCTTTACAGTCTCACTACTCAAGGTGTGGTCCTCAATCCCACCTTCGCCTGGGAGTTGCTAGAAATGCAGTCTTAGGCCCCATCACAGACCTACATCAAAATCTCCATTTTAACAAGATTCATAGGTGATACAAATGGATACCAAAGTTTGAAATGTGCTACACAAACAAATGTATTCTCAAGACAAAATCCTTTGGGGAATCACTGAGAAATTTCAAGCCTGAGAGTGAGCAGCAGGATCAGATATGTGCGTTACATAAAGAAGATAACTCTGCTAGCAGAATAAAAAATAGATTACAGGAGGTAAGACCAAAAGTTGTTTTGGAATCCAAATTTTATATATGTGTGTGTGTGTGTGTGTGTGTGTGTATACACACACATATATACACACACACATATATATCTCAAGTAGAGTAAGAATTATACCAGGAAATGCTAAGTGATTAGGTTGGGTTGGGGGAATAAATAAGATGATTTCTAAGTTTTTGATTTGGATGAATGGATGGATGTTGATGCATTACACCAGATAAGGAATACAAATAACAATAATTATAGTGGCTAACATTTCTTAACAGGTACCAAGTTTTATTCTAAGTCCTTGTTATGAACTATCTCATTTAATTTTCATAACAACCCTATGAAGTAGATGCTATTATTATCCCATCCAATAGATGAGGAAATGAAGACACATGGGTTAAGTAGGGTAGAGTGGCATGAAGAGGGATGGAGGAAATGACAAACTCAATTTTGAATATAGTAGGTGCTTGTAACAAGTCCATAAGGCAGTTGTTTGTAAGGATCTAGGTTTGTAGGGAGAGCAAGTAGGTTAGAAACAGAGATTTGAAAGTCCTTGGCACAGGGCTGGTACTTGAATCTTCAGAAGCAGATCAGGCCACAGTGGGAAGGAGTATGGGTCAAGGACAGAGCCTAGGAACATCAATATCTAAGGGGCAATAGGAGGCGGGTGAGCTTATGAAGACAAAAAAGCCTGAGAGAAAGGAAAATGATAGCTATAACCCCAAAAGCAATAATAATAATGGCTAACATTTATAAGTGCATACTACATATTGGCCACTATTCAAAGCATTTTTATATAATCAAATAATTTAATCATCATTAAAACCACATACTGTAGGTATTAGTATCCTCATTATAAAAATGAGAAAATTGAAGCAGAGAAGTTAAGCAGTGTGGTCAGGGTTACATAGAAAGTGAACAGTAAATCCAGGACTCAAACCAGAATTCAAGCCCTAAGTGTAGAGGTCATGTCCCTGACTGCCGTGATGCACTGCCTCTCTATCAGGCACAGGGAGATGTGGAACCAAGGAAGGAAACAGTTGTAACAAAGCCCTCAAAATAGAACCCAGTCCACAGTAAGGGTTCAGTAAATTTTAACCATTGGTTATTTCATAATGGTGCTGTCATGGAGTCATGCATTTATGCAAGCTACAGTTTTTAGAAGAAAACAAATGAAAACTAAATAAGATAAAAATCAAGGTTTTAGTGGAGAAAGAAAAGCAAAGAAACTCCCAAGGATGCTAAGGCTTAAAGTCATTGTCCTATACCTTCAATATCTACTACCGTATTTTTTGGACTATAAAATGCACTCCTCCCCACCATACAAATTTGGGAGGAATAATGGTTGTTAATGCTGTTGTTGAGTTCTGTTTACATTTACACTGGTGAAATATTATGTTATTTATCTGATTAAATATTTTACCACATTTTTTGCTTCAAAATTTTTTTCCTATTTTCCTCCTCTAAAACCTAGGTGCATCTTATGGCCCAAAAAATGCATTGAGTATCCATACAATCGACCTTCTACCACATTTGTGGCTACCAGTCCTGAAGGAGGGCTGCTGTACACAGCAATGAACTGCAGGTCTCACAAATCTCAAAATTCCTCCACACACTATAAAAATTCCTTTCTAGGGTGCTATCTTTAGCACTGGGTATATATTTTTCTCTATCCTAGTTGTTTGAAAGCAGTTATTGATGCTGAAGGTCACTTGGTCTCCTGACTGCCCACTGAAACCAAACTCATCCTGACCACTCCATGCAAATAGTAATTTATTCTAATTAAGAGGACATGTCATCTGCAATGAAATGACAATACAGCATTTTTTCAGGGTTTTTTTTAAGATTTTATTTTTAGCCCTGGCTGGTGTAGCTCAGTGGATTGAGCGCGGGCCTGCGAACCGAAGGATCGCGGTTCGATTCCCAGTCAGGGCACATGCCTGGGTTGCCAGGCCAGTTCCCGGCAGGGGACATACAAGAGGCAACCACACATTGATGTTTCTCTCCCTCTCTCCTTCCCTTCCCCTCTAAAGATAAATAAATAAAATCTAAAAGAAAAAAATTAAAAAAAAAAAAAGATTTTATTTTTATTTTTAGAGAGAGAGGGGAGGGAGAAACAGGGAAATATCAACATGTGGTTGCCTCTTGAGCACCCCCTACTGGACACCTAGCCCACAACCCAGGCATGTGCCCTGACTGGAAATTGAATCAGCAACCTTTTGGTTCACAGGCCAGCACTCAATCCACTGAGTCACACCAGCCAGGGCTCAGGTATTTTTTAAGTTAAACTTACATTGTTTAGACTCTTAGGACAGTAGCTTCATGTTTTTTTCCCTCTCTTTTTTAAATTCTTTCTAATTCAATTATTTTTTATTTCCAAAAGGTTAAATTTTGAGATAAATTTACGTATTTCTACTCTAAGAGAATTTCTCAAAACAGAGTAGAAGTACTGGATGGCAGAAAGCATCTCACAGAAATGGGACATCTGGTCATCTTAGCCCTGAAGCAATGTACATAAAAAGTGCTATTTTTAAAATGATATAACTGAATACCCTACACTGCATAAATGTAAATGCCAGCCCTTAGCAGGGAGATTTGGAATCTAAAATTGATTGAAACTGACTAATTCAAGCAAAGATTTATGTGCAAAGATACTCATTATAGTGCATTTCTTATAATAGTGAAAATGCCCAGCAATAAATAAGTTATGGTATATCCAAATGATAGAATATTATGCAGCCATTAAAAACATTCTCAATGACTACTTAATATTATAAAAATTCTCACAATACATGTTAAGTTTAAAAAATTTTAGGGGAATTCTGGTCAAGATGGCAGCATAGGCAGACATGGCTCATCTCTTCACACAACCACATCAAAATTACAACTAAAATACAGAACAACCATCACTCAGGAACATCAGATATGAAGCTGAATGAAAGTCTGACAACTAAAAATCAAGTTGAATGGAAGTCTGACAACTAGGGAATTAAAGAAACCATATCCATCCAGACTGGCAAGAAGGGCGTAGACATGGAACAGGCTAGTGCAACACCCACGTGGATAAAAATTCGGGAGGGACATCTCCAGGATGAGGAGTCCCAGACCCAGGGATTCCAGTGCCAGGAATATAAGCCCCCACTTCTGGCTGCAAAAACCAACAGGGACAGAGTTGGTGGAAGAAACTGCTGGGGTCCCAAGCAGTTCATCTGTAAGAACTCACACACAGACTCACCTACTCAAACTCACTCCCTCTGAGCTCCAACACCAGGGTAGCAGCTTGAAAGGCACCAATGACACACAGGGAGAAACTGAAGTGTCTGGCATCAAGGCGAGCAGAGGCCCTTGTCCCTTTGTTTAAACCCTCCCCCAACAAAGCTAGTAAACTGATGTCATATCTGAGTCTACATCAACCTAGCTAACACTGTTTGACCTCCCTTGGAGATCCCCAGAGGCTCTGTCCCACCCAATTTACAGGCCCACCCAAGGAGGTTTTGCATAAAAATGAATGGTCTTGGCTCCTCAATCCTAGCAAATGAGCAGCAGCTGGTTTCAGTGAGCCCTACTGGCAGGCAGATTAGATTCACAGCTTGGCTTTGCCTGGGACTCTTTGAGCCCAGCACAAGTAGCAGCCATCTCAGATTGCTTTATAGCTCAGACAAGGTGACCTAGGCAAAACACAGGTGGGGGCTGACATTGGCCTGCACCACCCGGGAAACCCCAAGGCCAGTGCACCCAGTGGAAGCTACAGACCTTGTCGGAGCACCACCACCCTGTCCTTACACAGCTGATCCTCCACAGAGGGCAGAGGTTGGTGGTCAGTGGTCACAGCCAGTCCTTGCAGGTGACTAGCCTGGGTAAATCCCTCCCATTGATCTGCCAACAGCAACCAAGGCTCAACTACAAGAGGAAGATGTACTCAACCCACACGAAGGGTGCACCTCAAGTGCCCAGCTTGGGTGATATGGGAGGCTGTGCCACTGGACCCTATAGGATACCTACTACATTAGGCCACACTGCTAAGATGGGGTTATAGCAGCTCTACCTAATTTACGGAAACAAACACAAGGAGGCTACCAAAATGAGGAGACAAAGAAACACAGCCCAAGTGGAAGAAGAGATCAAAACCTCAGAAAAAGAACTAAACAAAATGGAGATAGGCAATCCATCAGATACAGAGCTCAAACATTGGTTATTAGGATGTTTAAGGAACTTACTGAGGACCCCAACAGCATAAAAAAGATCCAGTCAAAAACTAAGGATACACTAATTGAAATAAAGAACAATTCACAAGGAAACAACAGTAGAGTGGATGAAGTCGAGAATCAAATCAATGATTTGGAACATAAGGAAGAAAAAAAAACCACCACACAGAACAAGAAGAAGAAAAAGGAATCCAAAAAATGAGGATAGTATAAACAGCCTCTGGGACAACTTCAAGAGGTCCAACATTCACATCATAGGGGTGCCAGAAGGAGAAGAGAAAGAACAAGAAACTGGAAATCTATCTAAAAAATAGTGAAAGAAAACTTCCCTAATTTGGTGAAGGAAATAGACATGTAAGTCCAGGAAGCACAGAGAGCCCCAATTATGATGGATGCAAAGAGACCCACTCCAAGACACATCATAATTAAAATGCCAAAGGTTAAAGATAAAGAAAGATTCTTAAAAGCAGCAAGAGAAAAACAGTTACCAGATGTGAGGGGGTAGGGGAAGAATGGGTGAAAAGGAGAGAGCATTAAGAAGTACAAATAGGTAGTTACAGAATAGCCATGTCGATGTAAGGTACACTATAGGAAATGGAGTAGCTAAAGAACTTACATATGCATGACTCATGGACATGAACGATGGTGTGGGGATTGCCTGAGGCAGGGTAGGGGGAACTGGGTAGAGGATGGCAAAGAGGAAAAAATCAAGCCAACTATAATAGCATAATCAATAAAATAAAAAAATAAAATAAAAATTACCATTACAAATATAGATAAAAGACTTAAGGAAGCAAATCGATGTTGACAATAATTATCTCTGAATGGAATGATTACTTTTAATTTTCTTCTTTTATATGTTTCTGTATTTTTCCAACTGTCTACAATATATCATTTCTTTAAGCAGAAAAATTAACTGAAACATCAATAATTTTTAAATTTTTTTCAATCAGTCTTTTGCTGTTTTTAACCCTTTCCAACTTTTTCTTAACCTTGTCTAAGTCTTAAGGTCTAAAGCACAAGTTCTCAGGGTGGGAGGAGGAAGTAGAGAGAGGGGTCTTTGGTCCCCCCCTCCACCACCCCAACCCTGGAACATTTCCAGATATCTGTAGACAACATGATTGGTTGCCACAGCTGGGAGTGGGGCATGCTAATGGATCTAGCACAGAAAGGTTAGGGATTGGGCTAAATCCTAAAATACACAGGACAAGCATGGGGTGGGGATGGAAGAGAGGAGAAATATGTAGCCTAATATGTTAATAGTGCAGAGGTTGAAAAATCTTGGTTTACAATAAAAAAATTGAGTATAAACAGGAAGAACAGGTTAAAATACAATATTAGCTCTAGTGGATTTAACTCTTCATTTCTAAAATAAGATTTAACTCTTCATTTTAAAATAAGATATTTAAAAATGTATAAATTTAGTTAATGAAAATTTAACCCAGATTTTGACCCAAATCCTTATTATTAAAAGATACACATTTCCTGATTTCATGGACAACACCTCCAGGAGTTCTGCTCCCAAGCTGAGCATGATACTTGTCAAACTAGAAGTAAGCTTGAGCATACAGAGATCAATCCTACATAAAAGTATTTTAAGTAGTACTACAAAAATGTTTTAAAGAGAGATGACATGGTAAACTGAATAACTAAGTTCTACCTAATCTGGACTAACTACTCTAAAAACTAGCCCAACACGAGCATTTAATTGCTTAAAACACATGCACAGGGAAAGTGATTTATGCAAACTCATGCAAAATTACTTCCTATTGTGATGTCAGATCCAGGGAGTGGTAACAAAGCAAAAGTACATAGAGCTGAGGAAATGAAGTTTCCATCTTCCATCTAAGTTAGTAAATAACAAAGTACAACAGAGCATTAGGTGTGACTGGATGAAGTAAAGTAGCAAGAGCATCAAAAAGTAGATGACAGGGTGGAAGGTAAGAGCAGAGAAAGATATTACACTGAAGATGAATTCAAGTGATAATTTGGACAGTCAAAAAGGAATAATAAGAAATTTTGCAATTTATCTCTACGTGAAAATGGGGGAAGAGAAGAATGTAAGCATACAAGGGTGTGAAGAAAAGCAGGGGAAATAAAATGCTGAGGAAATGGAGCTGGAAGAGATCAGAAGGAAAGGTGACATAGAGTTCACAGTCCCTAATTAAGACAATGCAAGATACTTTTCAAATCTTCAATGTCTGACATGCTTTTAATAACATATGCTTGTATGGATTTTCCATGGCTTTTTTTTTTTAATTCAAAATGATTTCTTTTTGTATTTTTTTTTTTTTTTTTTTTTAGATTTTATTTCTTTATTTTTAGAGAGAGGGGAAGAGAGGGAGAGAAACATTCAATGTGTGAGAGATACATCTATCAGTTGACTCTCGCATGCCCCCAACTGGGGACCTGGCTCACAATCCATGCATATGCCCTAACTGGGAATTGAACTTGTGGACATTTGGTTCGCAGGCCAGCACTCAATCCAGTAAACCACAAAAGCCAGGGCTCAGAATGACTTTCTAAGGAAAAGATATCCAATATTCTCTTGGGTATACAAAACTATCCCAATCATCTCTGCTCAAAGATCAGAAAAGGAGGGGCAGAATTCAAGCACTTTGTCATTTTTGGTGATTTGTTCACAGTGGACATCGTTTAAGGGTAGTTGTTTTGTCTAACAGCACTATTTCTTATGATGGGGAGAAGCTTCAACTCCCCCACCAGGTCTGAGTGGACTATCAGACATGATGCCCTGTCTTCCCCTCTGAGGTGAGCATGACTTGACCAGTCATGGTATTCTTCCCCCCACGCCTACACGACACAGTGAAGGTGGGGGAGTGTGACCCCGAGCAAAGGCAACCAGAATTCATTCACCAGGCTCTCTTCCTCCAGGTCCAGAGCTAGAAGATCATGAGGTGTGCAGTCACCACTGACCATCTTTTTCATCCCAAAAAGGGCTGTCCTGAGGATAAAACCAGTGTCAGCACAATGGGACGGAGGCAAGCCAGTGACAGAGAGCCCCAGAGACCACTTCTGAGCCTCAAATCTCGCCATGCCTACACTTTCTGGTCACATAAGCAAATAAGATACTTTTTGGCTTTGAGCTGGATTTCTGTTATTTCCAACTAAAGTAACTTTAGCTAATAAACTATTTCACACTGTCAATGAGAGGTTAGGTAAATCAGTTTGTCAGAACTATCATTTATGAATTATTCAGAACCTCCCCTTTACAAGGGGGAATTCATCAAAAAACAGAATTTATATATAAAAAATTGTATTTAGCCCTGGCTTGTGTGGCTCAGTGGATTGAGCATGGGCCTGCAAACCACAGGGTGGCCGGTTCAGTTCCCACTCAGGGCACATGCCTGGGTTGCGGGCCAGGTCCTCAGTAGGGGGCACACAGGAGGCAACCACACACTGATGTTTCTCTCCCTCTTTTTCTCCTTCCCTTCCCCCTCTATCTAAAAATAAATAAATAAATAAATAGAATCTTTAAAAAAATTGTATTTAATTCAGTCACCTCCAAAGTACTCTCCATTTGATGTAATACACCTAGGGAGATGTTTCCACTGCTCAAAACAGTTTTTGAACTCATCAATTTTGATGCCTTTTACTGCTTCTGCCATTTTTTGTTTCACCTCTTCCACATCAGCAACACGTTTCCCTTTGAGTACTTTTTTCACCCAGGGAAACAAAAAAAAAAAAAAGTGACTCAGTGTGAGACGGGGTGGTGAATAAGGGCGGGGTGGGTCATAACGGGGGAGGTCATGCTGTTTTTCTGTCAAAAACTACTGAACACTCAGATCGGTATGGGCAAGTGTGCTCATAAATCACCCACCATGGAATGGGAAAATGCATTGAGCCTTCAAAAAGATTTCACTGAAACAAAATGCAGCCTCTCATAGCAACGCCAGCTGGTCCACTGATACAGATGGGTTCCTAGAATGCTCACCTAGCAGGGGAAGCCTGTATTACAAGGAGCCTGCCCTCCAGAAGATAATTCTGGTGTTTTCTGGGTCCCCTCCTTGTATATACTACATCTTAACTGATATCATAACATGAAGTAATGAATTTCATAAATGTAAACTTAATGTTTAAGGTAGAAATTCATTTTAAATGACTTATTCATTTCAAGATCTAACAACTATCCCTACTGAACTGAGATTTGATGTTAGAAATTTCTATTCTTGGTTAAATATATTCCCAGCTCACTTTCATCTTTCTAACCCAAAAAGTTCTACCCTTTTAATCTGTCTAGCTTCTTCACTGCCCTAATCATTGAAAATTCTCTAGTTTCAGGGTATATTTTTCAAAAGCAGAAACCACCCCCACCACACACACAGAGAATTAATTCCTAGTCAGGACAACACACGTTTTTATGTGAATGACCAAGGACAGGCAAAACTTGTCTTTTTTGTGTCAAGCCTCCCTCTGGTCTAGAATTTTGCTCATGTTTTTTGGTCACAACAACTCATAGGCCAAAGGAAGTAGAGAGCTGGTCCCTATGAATATTCAGTGGGGGATAACACATTTCTCCCTTGATTTCAATGAAGTTTGGGGTCATTATTTTGAAATCAAAACAAAATTACATCATCCCTAAATTCTACAATTGGCAACAAGCCTCCACTAACGGGTTAAGGAGACTTCCAACTTAAGAGGGCTTAGCAAAGACATGCAGGAGGCAGGAGGCAGGAAGAAGGCAGGGACAAGTTTCTGCAAAAGCGCAGAAATCTGTATCAGCACAAACCCAGGCTGACATCACAGCCAAGGCAGATGGGGAATGAAAACTGTTAAAAGGCAAAATTGACCAAAGGACATCAGTACACTAAGGACCTAAGAAAACAAGACATCAAATGCAGACACCACTGAGAAAGATAAAGGGGTAAGTGTGCCGAGGAAAGATGAAATCAACCACCCGAACTCCTTTTCCACCTATCCCAACCTCTCACTGTCAGTGACACTCCACAGGAGTGATTCCCAAGGTCAGGCCTCTGTATTAAGTATCTCTATTAGTTGGGCTAAAGTGGATCCGTAACATATATTTTTAAAAATAAACAACTCTTCTCTCTACTCAGGTGGGCAAACCCAACTCCAGTAAACTCTAAATAATCTGAAAAAGAGAAGAAACTAAGCACAAGGGAATTTCTGAGGCTGATAAAAATGTTCTATTTTTTAAAATTTTTTATTTATTTACTTTTAGTGAGAGAGGCAGGGAGGGAAAAAGAGAGGGAGAGAAACATCCGTGTGTAAGAGATACATTGATCCTTTGCCTCTCACACACCCCCAACTGGGGACCTGGCCCAACAACCCAGGCATGCGCCCTGAATGGGAAACAAATCGGCAACCCTTTGGTTCGCAGGTTGGCACTCAATACACTCAGCTGCACCAGCAGGCAAAATGTTTGATATCTTGTTTGTGGTAGCAATTACATGACAGAATATATTTGTCAAAATTCATTAAAATGTATACTTTAAATCAGTTGATTGTATTACGTGTACCTTATACCTCAGTAAAGTTGATTAGAGAAAGAGGCAGGCACTGGAGGAAAAGAGGGGACAAACTCCCCAGGCAGACAAATGGAAAAAGTCTGGGAAGACCACTGTGGGACAGAGGATAGCGTCTATCAGGGTGGAGTGGGAGGAGTGAGCTTGCCCGCACAGGATTTTACCGAGGGCCAGACTTCATTCCACAGATCGGCTGGGAGTTTACACTTCCAATAATGCCTTATACTTCATTAGGAACTGTCCTAAGTGGAGACAAATAAATCCAAGCCCATATTCTCTGGGCTACGTGCCCCTAGATTCTCCCAATGGAGGCAAAACCCATCGTAAAATGATAAACAGAGAAGCTAACATACCTTCTGAGATCAGATGTTAGGTAAGGGGATTCATCTCTCCTCTCCCACACTCTCCTATAGAAAACTTACCACCACATCCCCCGACCCTTTGGACGCTGTAGTTAAATCCCCGGAACCCATTCATAGATCTTCCTCCAGCATTCCCCTACTTTGAAAAGCTAACAGCACCACAGATATTTATTTTTTAAAGATTTTATTTATTTATTTTTAGAGAAAGGGGAAGGGAGGGAAAAAGAGAGGGAAACATCGATGGGAGTTGCCTCTCATACACCCCCAACTGGGAACCTGGCCCCCATGAATGTGCCCTGACCAGGTTCACCAGTGACCTTTCGGTTCGCAGGCCTGTGCTCAATCCATTTGAGCCACACCAGCCAGGGTGCACCGAGGATATTTAAACTGTTCATCTAAGAGTAGCAATTCTCATGAAATTAGAATCTCTTTGTAATCTTTTAGCCACTGGGCAATACACTGAACTTTCACACTATAAGAGGCAGTAGCATTTCAAGGGAAAATCATGAGTATTCTGCTTTGCTCCACTAGTCTAAAGAAGTATTTGAGTAGCTTGAGTTCTTTAGAATCAGGAAAAGTTCATGATTAGTAGGAATAAAATTTCAGTTTCCAAAGCTAGAGCTACTACCATTAATTTACACTATTTCCTCTCCTTCCCATCCTATACCTAATCCATCACAGAGTCCTGTCTCTCAGATGTGTCCCCTTCCTTCCCACACCTTCTGCCCGGTCTCAGCGTACCAGGCCTTCATCACTTCACATTCTGTTTCCCGCAACAGTTTCCTTGGTCTCCCAGGGTCCCAGCTCCCCTCCCTATTACTCATACTGTTCAACATGCCTGAAAATGTGTTTATCTGTTTAATAACTTCTTTACACCCTGCTTGATTCCTACCAGTGGACTAAATCATCCCAAACCCTTATTAGCATTCTATTTCTTTTCTAAGTATTCTTTCATTCATCCAATAAATATTTAATCAGCACCTACTATGTGTGAGACAATGAGTAAGGCTCTATCAGAGCAAGACTCTGACCAGCATCTCAGAGGGTTACTGTGGGGATGGCAGACATGCACACAAATAACTATAATAAGATGGAAATTTGTGTAGGTCATTAAGACAGAACTGTCAGCTGTACGTCAAGTACAATCAGAATTGGTAAAGAAGATGTAGAATGCAAAGAGACAAGGGAAACTCTGTTGAGGTTTCCAGCCTCACGGACTCCGAGAACTGCAGTGCTATTAGCAGGCCTAGGAACAACAGGAGGAAACCCAGATGGAACAGGCATGACAGGAGACTTGAGGAAATATGATAAGAGACGAGATTGCTGTCCTGCTTCAAGATTTTGGAAGCAGTCTGAGAAGTCTAATTTTGACACCAAAATATTAGAACTTCCAGGATTGATAGTTTAAAGGAACAATGGCATAGAATATAAAATTGAAACTACCCCAGAAAAAAATTTCAGCCATCAAGATTTTTTGTGTCAGTGGGTATGAGGGAATATGGTGGGAAAGGAAGGCTACGGTTACACAATCTACTGGCTTAAACAGCTACTTCAACTAGACAAGCTTATATGGCTCTGGAGTGAGGGTTTTAAAACCTTTTTGCACTGTCACAAAACTCAGCCTCCTGACACACCAGGGAGACTCCTAATGAAATGACTTCAGGGAATCTTGGCCATTCCACAGCATTTATGGTGCTATCAGTGGTGTCTCAGAACCTCAAGTAAGGAGGACTAGCATGACATCTCATTGCTGCTAATGATCCGTCTAGGTTTAATTAATAAACTCTGCTCCATAAATGCTAAATCCTTTGAAGTTGCTGAAAGCATCTATGGGTGATGTTATGATTCGGATATCCACTGACAAGTCAAGACTAGCAAATATTTTCAAAATCAGAGGCAATGACACACCACAGGCACCTTCAATTCCTTTGGGAAGCCAGGCAGATCTAAAAACAAATTGACACACAACTCTACGAATATTCTAAAAACCACCACTGAATTGGTAAATTGTATGGTATGTGAATTATATCTCAATAAATCTGTAATTTTTAATACCAACAAACATGTTTTAAACAAAATGTTAGATTGCAGAAGTATCATATCCTAGGAACATAGCTATTATCCTTAAAATCTTTATACTGCTGGAAAAATCTACAAAATGGAAACCCTATTAAATTGCCATGACAAAACCATTATCATTTTAGCTAAATAGAATAAACTGAAGGGTCTCTTGCCTTTCACCACAATAAGAGCTGATACGTATCACATATCAAAATCTTCCTTTAAGCTCTGCATGACATTTTTTAAAAGGGCACTTTTCAGATTTAACCACTACACTGAATACCATAATGATGGCATGTCACTAATACAGCTTTCCCAGTTCTCTACCCCAGAACTTCCTTTCCCATAATCCTCTGCAAGGGAAAAATCTTCTGGCTATCCATTGAGACTACTTCTAACGATTTCCCTCTCCCTCTAATAATCACTATCCAAGCTTTTGTTTCTAGAACCATTCCAACATTCCCCATGTCCCAACCTGTTTCCCAACTTCTGCTAATTTCATAGTAGCTATCTGCCTTCTGTTGAGTTACGGCAGGTTATTTATGCCCTTGGAGATTCAAAATAGGTCAAGAATGTAAGAAGCAGACTATGAGCCCTTTGAGGGAAAGGACTGTGTCTTGTTCACTGTTAGAACCTCTCAACATTAAGCAGAGTACCTGACACCCAGGAGGTGGTCAATAAATACTTTTGCCCACCATTAAGCTAAAGTCCATTCACACAAAGAATTGGCCAACAACAGCCAAGTGACTAGATTATTTTTAGGCATAAGTGCATTTAGGAGAAGGCCGCTAGCTTAAACTCAACTTCAGTCTTGATGTCTAAACCAGCCTGTCTTTATAATGACTAGAAGGTAATTTCAAAACAGGTAATTTGAAACTATGGCTGAAGCCCTAAATCTGACAATTGAAAAATCACAGTATGTTCCCTGCACCCCACCCCCACTGCAAATTATCTTGGTGGGAAAAAGCACATCCAAAATCCAAGAGCTATTTATTATCCAGTCCTTCTCTAGTTAATCAGCCTACAGTTAGGCAGCTCAAGGATGGAGTCCTCACCACAGAGAAAGGGGGGAGGGGACTATGCAAAATAAGGAATGTTTACAGATCTCTTCATGTGAAAATGACTCAAATGGATAGTTCTTAGTAGCCACTTTATATTCATTATAAGAATTAAATGAACTAATCTGTAAAGCACTCAGAACAGTACCTGACACACAGTAGGCACTATATAAATGTCTGTGATTCAAGTGACTTTGAATCAGTTTCCAACTGCATCCATTTATACATTAGAGATCTACAATGCCTAAAGAAATTACTAGGTTTAGTGAAAAGTTCCAATTGTGTACTCTTTAAATCTGGGGCTGGAAAGAAAGGGGTCCCAGAAAATGTTCCAAGAAAGCTCCTCATTTCATGGTTGAAGAAATTAATCATATAACTCATATTTGTAGAGAAATTCACAGGTTACAAAAAGCCTTCCTATTTATTTGTAAGTTTAATCCTCACAACAGCTTTGTAAGAGATGCAGGGCACATACAATTAACCCCATTTACTGAAGACCCAAGGTCGCACAGTAAGTGAAAACACCTGGGGCTAGAATCCAGTTCTCTTGATGTTGAGTCCAGACCTCTTTTCTCCCTAACTTGCTGCAACTTAGGTCCTGGGCTTACTTGGGTCTCATTTGGAAGCCATGATTCTAGAATCCTAAATGGAGATTCTGCTGCAAATGCGAACTTGAAAAGTTAAGGCCATTTTGTTAATGGTAATTAACAGCTGACAAAACTCTTACTTACACATATGAGTTACAGTATAAAATACCATGATTACACATATTCACAAAGGACACCACACACTGCCCAAGACAAATTTTCAGAACAGTCTTCAAAGGGACAGTTCTCCAAAACATGCCATTTAGAGATTACCAGACCCGAGAATACTGATGTCAGCATTATGAAGAAAAGGATGCCACTTCCCTTAAATTAAACCCAGAAGAAAAGGCTCGCCCCAGTGTAGGGTGAAGATATGGAGTCTAACAAGGCTCTAGGGATTACATGCAGGTTGCAAACTCCCAGCGACAAATGAGTAAGGACCATCCCAATCGGTGAATCAGATATCCGGCTGCATCCTCCCAGAGGCTCACCACCCCCTGGGCAGCGATCTAAAACCCGGCAACTAAAGGTGAAAATTGGCTGCTGACAGTTTGCAGGATTCCAAATAATCTCACAGAAAGGCTGGCTGGAGGTAGAAGTGGCATCGGACGTTATTTTAAGCTCGTGTTCCCAAGGGAGGGACCATCTGATCGACCAGACAAGCATTTCCCACCAGCCAGGATTTTTCCCTAAAGTGAACCGGAGGGCTGCGCAGTCCTGACCCAGGCCCGCCCTACTAAATCCCCCTTTCCAGAAATGCTCTGCTCCCAGCTGAGGAAAGGTGTCAGGGGCCAGACACAGCTCACGAGGCCCGCCTTCCTCCGATGCCTTCATCATCATCACCGCCCGAAAGAGGAAGGCGCCTCTGCGGGCAACAGACCGGCAGGGCCCCAGGTTTGGAAATGCTCGGAAAGGGGGTGGCGCCCCAGCCCCTCCCGACCCCTGCCTGACAGCCGGCGCTGCGGCCTGCGCGGCCGCCTCCCACCACCCGCGGGGCGCCCTACCTTTGTGTAGAGCTCGGACGCGGCCATGGCGAGCCCGCGGTGTCGATGCCCCACGCCTGTGCGGAGGCCGCACTTCGCCTGGGCGGCAGCCCGCGCCGACTAGGAAGCACCCAGGCTGCCGCCGCCGGGCGCTGGGCAGGGCAGGGCAGGGCAGGGGCGGGCAGGGCCGGGCGGGGCGGGGCGCCTCAGCCGCGGGCGGCCCGCGGGAGCTTCGCCATCACCCTCGGTCTCTCCGGGAGCAGCTTCGAGCGCTCCGCGTGCCCGGAGTCCTCGCAGTCGCCGCCGCAGCCCCCTCGGCGGCCGGTGATGCTGCCGCCGCCGCCGCCCTGTGCATTGTGGGAGCGGGAGGAGGCTGCTCTCGAGCGCGGCTACCGCGGTTGCTCCGGGTTCTCGCGGGCTCACGCCGCCACCCCTGGGCTGCGGGGTCCGAGCATCATCTGGCTGCCAGCCGGCGCTCCCCCAGGTCTCCCGCCGGCCGCACGCTGGCCCCGGGGGGCGCGTGGCATCCCCGACGCCCCCTACCCCGACAGAGCCCTAGACAGTGTGGAATAACCCAGCCCCGAGAGGGGCGGCGGTAGCTGGTGCCACTGAGGGTATCCAGGTTTTAAAAGACTGCTTCTCCTGTCCTAAGAAGCATTTCTAGGGAAAGGACTTGGGTGGAGGATTCTTACAAGGCCATAGGATAACCTAGAATTCCAGAATAGCCTTGTTAGCAGTAGAGGTCAGGCTCAGATCTCAATAATCTGAGATACGGAATCACTAAGTCACCCAGCACCTTGGTATCTGCAGCAGGGTCGTTTTATGACTAAGCTACAGAAACTTGTGAGCCTTGAAAAGATGCCCTCAGTGGCGGCCCAACAGTCTACCCTATTACTAGTGCAGCTACCCTGATCTCCAGCCCTGTTCCTCGTCCTGTCCCCAGTGTATCCGCACCATGTATAATTCTGAAACTGATCCGGATGCCATCTGAGGGCCTTTGTGAGTGTGGAGGGGTCCATACGTACAATGTAGTTCGGAATCAAAAGCTCAAAGAAATCTCAGAAGCGGCATTCAGTCTGTTCGTTGTTATCTTCGCACATCCAGCATAAGAATGTGGTCTTAGCGCCCCCAACCCCATGCTGTCTTCACCCTCTATCTACCTCCTTCCCACCCACATTTTCATTCCTAGTTGATTATTCTCCGTATGTATTTAATCCCAGCTTCTTTTTAGTGTGTTTATTATTTCTTTGAACTCTAAGGGGTGCCCAGTGTCTGCATGTGAATCTGGGATAGCTTCCATCAAGACCATCTCCCAAGGCTGGCGCCCTTGACTGCGTGTGTGCCCTGCATGTGCATTTGAAGGAAGACCGTTGACGGAGGAGGACACTTGGGGCCAGTCCTCACTCCCAGGAACTCAAGCCTCTCCTTCCCTTACTCGCTGCCCACAGTCTCTTCAGAGATGCTAGAGGTAAAGGCTGCAAAGTCCTACAGAATTTTCTGTGTTCCTTATCATTCTAAAATTGAATCCTTGTGTTTTGGGATCCCACCTTCATAGCCCTTACATAAAACGGGATCACATGTGCAGTTATGACCAATACAACTGGAAGGGCACTGGAATGAGATTTAAGAGACTTCAATTCTACCCCCTTGCATTCCTTCACGCCCTGTGTAAGGTGGTATCCATTCTTTTTTCTTGCCCTTGGGAGAATACCTACATCCCTGAACTGTTGAGAAAGGCTGAGTATGCTGATGAAGGAGTTCAGGGCATGTCACCCCAGCGTATGCTGTTTTGGCAAAGGACTATTTCAAGGGGCACTTGAAAAACAGCAACTGCAAGAAAAACACTGACCTTCCTTCTTTTTCCTAAAAGCAGGAGATGAAATTCTATATTGAAGATGCCCTCTCTATACCAGAAAGAAAGTAACATTCTTAAAATCGAGGACAAAAAGTTAAGACCAAGGGAATTCTATACAGACCTTGTTGAAATAAATTTTATATTCCTTTAGCCTCCCTATATAGTTTAGTGACTCTTCCACAATTATGTCTTTGTTCAATCTAACATAAAAGCAAGTCATTTTTGCCATTTCTTTGGGTCTTCATTTCCTTGTGAAGGCTCCCATGTCATGTTAAACTTAATGTGTTTGTATGCCTTTCTCCTGTTAATTTGTCTTTGTCAGTTTAATTTTGACCCAGCCAGGGACCGTAAGGAGGATGAGGAAAATATTTTTTTCCCCTACACTTAGAAAACACTAAAAAAACTGAGTCTTATACATATATATATATGAGTGATTGTGTGTGTGTTTTAATAACAGGAGAAAAAGAAACAAAAATTACTCTTTTTTTAATTGCTAAATTCATGCTCTCAACCACTCCAATATTTGGGGCACTAGTAGGAGGAAGGTAGTAGGGATGAGGCGGAGAAGGCTTTTCTGCCTTGACATCATTCAGAAGGAGAGAAGACCTACTTTGCATCATTCAGAAGGAGAGAAGACCTACAAGTCAGAAGCAACAAGGAGCCCTGGTGGCTGGCCTCCCCTGCGTTACCCACGTGTGTGCACAGTCCCAAGAACTTTGTCAGTAGGCAGGCAGCAGTACTCCAGCAATGGTTACAACTTCTGAAGGGTTAGGATTTCCTCCTCCTAGAGGGGAGCCAGAAAACACTGTAGATTTTATTTTTAATTGATGGTTATCAATTACTGCTTTATAATTGGGAACATTTTCACGTAGGTTGTTTTCAAATAAAAACAGTATACAAAATAATGTGAAAAATTCCTCTCCTCCAAAATATTTGTGGATATTACTTTTTTCAACAAACATTGAGAGTTACAATGTGCCAGAAATGGTTCTACATGCTGAGGATTCATGAATGAATAAAACAGATAAAATCTCTGAACCTCATGGAGCTTACATTCTAGTCAGGACATAGGCAATTAAAAGGGTACAGCCCTGTCTGGGTGCTCCATCAGTTAGAGCATCGTCCTGAGATGGCAAGGTTGCAGGTACGATCCCCAGTCAGGGCACATACAAGAATCAACCAGTGAATGCATAAATAAGTGGAACAACAAATTGATGTTTCTCTCTCTCCATTCCCTGGTCTAAGACCTATGACCATTTTTTTAAAAAGAAAGGTAGAAGGTGAAGGTGATATGTGTATTAGTTTGCTAGGGCTATTGTAATAAAGTGCCACAAGCTGGGTGACTTAAACAGTGCTGTACTATTATGATACGGAGGCCAGAAGTCCCAGATGAATGTGTTAGTAGGGTTGGTTCCTTTTAGGAGCAGGGAGAGAGAATCTGCCCCATACCTCTCTCTTCTGTCCCCATGGTTTGCTAGCAGTGTTTGGGATTCATCGCCTTCTGCTGCATCAAGCCTCTGTCTTCATCTTTCACGTGGTGTTCTCTCTGTGTGTACGTGTATGTTTCTGTATCCTCTTTTTATAAGGACATAGTCATACTGAATTAGGGACCACCCTAATGACCACATCTTAATTTGGTCATCTGCAAAGGCCCTGTTCCCAAATAAGGTCTCATAGATAGTACTGGGGGTTAGGACTTCAGTGTCTTTTGGGGGAACACAATTCAACCTCTAACAGTCTGCAATGGAAAAAAAAAAACTGAACAGAAGAGCGAATGTGGGGAAACCAGCAATTGTAGGAGGGTGGTCATTGGTTTATTGAAATTTTTTAAAAAATTACTGAGAGCCTATTGTGTACCAGCACTTCAGATAATGAAGCTGGAGACAAATGAAATGTGCTCCCTGGCCTGGGAAAGCTCACTGCAACGGGTGGCTTGGGAGCTGGGGAAGGGGCAGTTCATGCTGCATGGTCTCATAAAGTACTGATTTTAATTCTGTAAAGTGGGTCCAATTCTAGAGGCAGAGGCAAAGTACCATTACTGGTTATAGTATATCAGTTGGCATTTACATATGCTAATATTTAATGTTTCAGGGGACTAGGCACTGGGCATAAGTGACATTTGGGCGGGTGGGGAAAAACCCAAATGGTAAAAGAAAAAAAAATAATAAAGACCCAAATGGTGATATGAATGGGAGGCTACTTATTATTGAAGGCTATGTAATTGAACAGTGAGGGAACTAGGCTAAGAGGCAGAAAAAACAAAGTCAAGAATACAACCAGACTGACCTGAGAGATTTCCGGAAGATGGACGGCAGGCATCAGGAACTCCTAGCTCCCCATGCCTTTGTTTCCCCAGCTCCCGTTGGTTATCCTAGCTGCCCCTCGTCTGTGAGCTTAGGCCTAGCCACACTTCATGGCTCTCCAGGCAAGGAGGATAAAAAAGAACAGTACTTAACTCAAAAGGTACAAGTATTTTTATTCCCTATACCTATTACTCTAATTCTAGATTCTAATCTTGGGTTTCCTAAAATATTTGTCTGACCTCTGGCCCTTTGTTCCCAGTCTTCTAGCCTGTGTGCTGACTACCCATCTGACCAGCCTCTGCACCTTTATGCCCAGTTCTATGGCACCTCATTCCGCTGATTGTTCTGCATCTTGAAATACTGTCTTCCCAAATCCATCCTACTCATCGCTTTCTATTGCCGTGGTCTTCCTGAATTGTTTTATTTGAAGTATGTTCTCAGTCACATTCATCCTGTACCTCCAGCAACCACAGACATGCAGCTGCCTTCCATGCGGTAGTGGTGGAAATTCCTCAGTAGTGAAAATGACTCAGATTCCAATAACCTAGATTCCAGTCCCCGTTCGAATCTGGGGCAAGCCACCTATTCAACATGAGCCTTGTTTTGTTCTTTAATAAACTTTAAAAATAATTTTAGAATAGTCTTAGATTTATAGAAAAACTTCAAAGATAATAGAGTTCCCATATGCCCCATGCAATGAACTTCATGTTTTTGTCCCCTCCCTGCAAATTCATGTTCAGATCCCCACCCCCCGGTGATAGTAGGAGGTGGAAGCTTTGGAGGTGACTCGGTCACGAGGGTGGAGTCCCCATGAATGGCATTGGTGCCCTTATGAAAGAGGTCAGAGAAAGCTTCCTCACCTTTCCACCCTCTGAGATTATAGTGAAAAGACAGCCATTTATGAGGAAGCTGGCTCTCACCAGACACTGAATCGGTGGCACCTTGAACTTGCACTTCCCAGACTCCAGAACTGTAAGAAATGAATTTCTGTTGTTTATAAGCCACCAGTCAGCCTACTGTATTTTGTTGTAACAGCCCAAATAGGTGAAAAAAACCCAACCATTCACCTTATTATTAACATCTTACATTGGTATGGTACATTTGCTACAATTAATGAACCAATATTGATATATTATCATTAACTAAAGCCCATACTTTATTCAGCTTTTCTTAATTTTTACCTCATGTCCTTTTTCATTCCAGGACCCCATCCAGCATACTACATTTAATTGTCATGTCTCACTTGGATCTTCCTAGACGCCAGTCTCTCCTTTTCCTTGTTTCTGATGACAATTTTGAGTAGTACTAGTTGAGTATTTTCACAATGTCCCTCAGTCTTAATTACATTGGGGCAATGAGTTTTTGTGAGGAAGGCTGCAGAGGTAAAGTGGCATTTTTATCACATCAAGGGCCATACTATCAACATGACATGACATCACCGTTGACGTTGTCCTCGATCACCTGGTTCAGGTAGTGTCAAGTGTCTCCACTGCAGTTAATTCTCTTCCCCCTGCAATAGGCTGAATCGTGCCCCCCTCAAAATCCACGAACTGAAGTCCTAAACCCCTGCCCTCAAACTCAGAATGTGGCTGTTTTTTGAGATAGTGTCTTTAAAAAGGTAGTTGCTAAAATGAAGTCAATGGCACCTTAATTCGTTATAACTAGTGTCCTTAGAAGAGATCAGGACACAGACATGTATAGAGGGAAGACCACGTGAAGACACAGGGAGAAGATGGTCTGCTTCAAGCTGGGGTGCCTCAGAGGAAACCAGACTTGCTAACTCCTTGATCTTGGACTTGTAGCCTCTGGAAAAGTGAGAAAATAAATTTTTGTGTAAGCCACCCAGCCTGTGATACTTTGTTGTGGCAGCCACAGCACAGTGATAGAGGCCCCTTTCCATACTCTTTTGAATGAACTCAACTACATGCAGCCCACACATAACGAGTGGGAAGTTACGCTCCATCTCCTTGAGCACCCAAGTATCTATGTAAATTTGGAATTTTTCTACATGGGTGATTTGTCTCATCTCCCCCATTTATTCATTCAGTTATTTGTTCATATAAGTATAGGCTCATAAGTATTTATATTTTCGGTTATAATCTGATACTTTATTTTGTTGCTGAAGTTGTTTAGGCTCTATCCATTGGGAGCTTTCAGTTGGTTCCTGTCTTTTTGACTTGTCCCCCACCCCCATCATTGTGGAAGGGTTGTTTTTGTTTTGTTTTGTTTCATTTTTTGCCTCCCCCACCCCCCGCCCCGCCACAGCACTTCCTTATCTTTTAGCACTATGTTGTGCTGCAGACTCATCTTGCGTATTTCTTCTCCAGCTCTAGAATCAGCCATGTCTCCAGGAAGCCCTGGTTCCTTTCATTGGAGGATATTCGAAACTAAGATCTGGGCCTCATTGCTCTTGCGGTATTGTTTTTATTTCTAGGCCATATCAGCCACGGAGCAAGGAAATATGTGTATACTAACCTGTGTATATACACCTATCTATACATATTTCTATTTATATATAGGAAACTATAAATTAAACAGAAGTTCATACTAATGTCTCCAACTCTAATCCATTACCACAGAAATCATTCTAGCCTCCCCATCTTGCTTATCCTTAAATTTCCCAACAGTGAGAAACATGAGTCTTTTTTTTTTTAATTAGCAAAACCAGGACAACTTAAATGTATATTGTTGACAGATTCAAATGAGATGAGAAAGTGTATGGGAAGCTGGACTGTACTATATAATTTTAAGATAGTATTAATCATATTTTCAGTCCTCTCTCTCCCACATATTCACTCCTGGTCCTGGACTGCCCGGTTCTGTCATGTTGCTGGATTCAATGGAAACAGAACCAAGAAATGAGGGACTTCTGAAAGCACATTTTAAAAAAAAGATGTGTATTTATTTATTTTTAGACAGAGGAGAAAGAAGGGAGAAAGAGAGGGAGAGAAACATCAATGTGTGGTTGCCTCCCACACCCCCACCACTGGGAACCTGGCCCACAACCCAGGCATGTGCCCTGACTGGGAATTGAACTGGTGACCCTTTGGCTTGCAGGCCAGCACTCAGTCCACTGAGCCACACCAACCAGGGTTGAAAGAACATTTTTGATGAGGAAAATAATAAACTCTGGGGTCAGCCAGGAAGAATAAATAGGTCAAAGATTAGGACTGTACAAATGTTCTGACTTAATTGGGTTACAACCTTGCTGTATAGTTTAAGAGACTCTTGTATTGGCCTATGTTGGAAGGTATAACGGCATCTATCATATTTGTTTGCCTATCCTCTTTTCTGTATTTGAAGAAAATTTCTACCTTAGTCCTGCCTCCTGATAGAAAAATCAAGATGCCTATCCACACTTCTTTCACAGCTTGGATGCAGTCATATGACCTAGTCTACCAGATTCATCTGCACAAGAGTTGGAGTACTTAGGATACACGAAATTGGCTCTGCCCAGAACTTCCACTTGGCAGTGAAGATGGCAGCAGAGGTGGCCAAGTCTGGGGGACAACAGTGGTTACATCAAAGTTGGGCTCCTGGCTGTCCATGTTTGGAGGTGGTAGCAGTAGCGGCAATTTCCCCTTCAGGTCACTGCTGGAGAATGTTTCTGGGGCCATTCCTAGATTTACATCAGACTGTTTCTCTAGCATTCCAACAATTTGGTCAGTGATATGATTAAAGGAGCCAAGATTATGAATTTGAGATAAGAGCCCTGACCATGATAGGGTGGTATAGCAGGGGTGAAAGACAATAGCTACAGTCTCAAGGGTGTAATTTCTTCACAGAAACATTTATTGGGCACTTACTATGGCCAGGCACTGGGGTAAGAGCTAGAGCAAAGTAATTACATTACCTTTTGTGGAAAGGAGGTAACTAATTGAATGAAGTCAATTAGAATGCACTGTGATTGAGTGATAAAAGTACTATGTGGAAGTACTTATTGTGTATCAGAGGGTGAACAATTAACACATGGAGGAGGAGAATATTCAGTTTTTGCAGAGATATATTTGAAGTATTTCTGAAATATAACTAGAAGTGTATCAACAGAGATCCTTATGAATACAAGACAAGCCGCAAGCTGGAGAAAGATATTTATGATGCTTATAACTATTCACCAAATTTTTCGAACTTCTACTTCTAGGGGACCTTAACTAAGAGAAAGGTAAAAAGCAATGTCTGTCAAACATGGAATCTAGAAAATAATGGATTCGGTCTGTTCAGGATAGCAGCTAAGCTGTGTATTAGGGTGAGAAAGCAACAAGTTCAGATTGAAGCAAGGAAGACGTGGTCTCCAGGGGAGAGTTTTCTGGAGCAAAAGGCTCTAGAATACTAGACATGGTAGGAGACATAAAATAACTGTAGCTATGATAGAAGCCAAAAGACCAGCAGGAAAATAGAATTAAAAAACACAAAGAAAGACAAAAAGCTATAGAAGGAAATGTAATCATAGTAGATAAATTGTGATCTGCAGTGAACTATATCTATCAACCTATACAGCTGAGGACTATTAATGATTATAAAATAGAATGTAAATGTTATCAACCTTCATAATGTAATTGTAAGAACACAGATGACAAACACTGAGAGAAGGGAGGAGAGCCCTGGCTGGTGTGGCTCAGTGGATTGAATGCTGGCCTAAGAACCCAAAGGTCGCAGGTTTGGTTCCCAGTCAGGGCACATGCCTGGGCTGCAGGTCCCCAGTTGGGGGCGTGTGAGAGGCAACCAGTCAATGTTTTTGTCCCCCTCATTCTCTCTCCCCTCCCCTCTTTCTAAAAATAAATAAAATCTTTAAAAGAAAAGGGAGGCGAATCAAAAGGAAACATACAGGTGTTAATATTGTCATCTTACACACTAGAGAGCTAAGTAATACCGTTGACAGCCAATAAAATAAAGGTGAAAATTCATTATTAGACATTGTTAAAAAAAAAGTCTATGAAGGAACCATAAGTACCGAGTGACACTATGATCCGAGGAGAATGTGAGGAATGTAGGAAGTGTCGTGAGTTAAATCTTCATCAGTCTTGAAAACCAGTAAATTATGCCTAAAATTAAAAAATCAAGAAACAGGGGTATAAATGTATTATTGAGAGTTATGGGAGCAATTACCAGAAAAAAGAAAAACAAAAACAGCTTGACTGTTTCAAGTAGTTCCTCCTCTAGGGAGCTAAACTTGGTGATAGAAGTATATCTGTTATTCATAAACCTTTTGATCACGTCCTCCTATACTACTTGAGTTCTGAATCACATACGATTATACTTTTAATAGGAGCAGGAAAAGAAGTCTAACAATTTAATTTAGAAGCAACCATCAGTTCTATCATTCCTTACTGTATATTTACCCTATGACTGGTGCCCTACATTTGTTCCATTTGGTTCTCTTGAACATATTCTCACCACTTGGATGGAACTGACTAAGGTCATTCAGTGAGCACTCCTCTAGTGCCTCCTTTCCCCACTGAACTCTGGTCATCCATCCTTTGAAAGACGTGCCAAGGGTGATCTCTTCACCTGCTCTTGATTCCAGCCCTTGCCTCCCCTACATACGTTTTTCTTCCATATCTGTTTTGTCTATAACCATACTAAAATCTTTCCTACATTTAAAATCAAAATCTCTATCTTCTTTCAGTCCCTCACAATCTCTCAAAAGAACATCCTCACTACTAATTCCACTAATTCCATCTTTAGTTGTTTATGTCATTCTTCTATTTCTCTGCCCAAGCCCATACATACCTTCTCCGCAGAAATCGTTCTTTCCAATCAGTGAAACCAATTTCCAAAGCTGCTGGCAGTTTTCCAGGCCCTACTCTTCTCACTGCTCTGCACACTCCACACTATAGATCATCTTCCTCTTATTGAAAACTTTTCCTCCCTTTGCTTCTGACTGTTGTAGCTACATCCCTCATGGGGATGAAAATATACTACAATTAGGTGGCAATATCATATACCCAGGAGTTACAAGGTGTGAAAAAAGTGTAATGTTTTTTAAAAGTTGACATATAAACCTGTCAAAATAAACTTAGTAGAAATAATACTATGTATGACCACCTTAATTACCCCAGCTGGCAACACAAGCCATAGACCTAACTCATATACAAGTTTCCAATACAGATGTCTCACAATTAGTAGGAAAAAAACCTAATGTGTTTAGTCTATCTTTTAGCAAGTATGTCCATAGCGATCTGGCTTGGCATAAGATTGATATTAAAGTAGCTGAGAATGAAGGAAGACATGAAAGGTTTGTGTTCTGTAACTTACAAGTGTGGCCTGGCAGAAAGCTGCCCACTGGTGTCTATTCTGATCTTTATTGTTAAGTTAAAATTTGGCTACCCTACAGTGATCGTTTCAGCCGCAATTTAAACAAATGGCAACTTTCATTTATACACTGCCATTAGAAATATTAGCTTGTATAGATGCAGAAGAGAAAGAACCTATAATACATTGGTCAGCCTAAATTATTGAAAATGAGTCAGTAAAGAGCCTTGGAAATCAGACAGAGGATGTTTGCAAGGTTATGATCACATGCAAGAACAGAGAAGCAGCCAATAGTTAATACATCCTTGCCTTGGATATCAGGTATACCAATTTCAGTTGTGAAGTTTATGACCTAAGCTCTTTGACATTTCTTCATTCACAGAAATAATGAGTATAAAGTCCTATGTCAATGAAGGCCACACATGGCTGAAACTGAAGAATCAAGCATGCTCTCTGTATCCATAATCCTTAATCTGGTTTTCCACTTACATTCCCAACCCAATATTCTATTTTACTTTACTTCTTCAACCAGCATTTGAGTAGGTATACACTGTTTCTAGGTGCTAGAGAGTCAATAATGAATTAGACCTCCCTCTAAGGAAGTTAAAAGTTGAGCTGAGATCGGAATGAAAAATAGCCAGCCAAACTATGAACCAGGGGAAGTGTTTAAGGGAAAAGAAACATGTGTTGAACAGAAGCAGGAATGAGCTTGGGACATCTGAGGAGGTTGTATGTTAAGAGCAGAAGCAGGGTGGTGAGAGGAGATAGATTAAGGCCGCAGCATGAATGAGGAGGCAGGAATAAAAAGTGATGTGTTAGAGCTACAGCAGTTATCCAGGTAAGAAATATTGATGGCTTAGGGTATGTTGGCAGCAGTGGAGAGAAATAAAAAATTTAGTAGATTTTGGTAAATGTTGGTCCCAGCTTGAGGAGTCAAGGTTGATCTGAGCACCTGAGTTGAAGGCTAGAGAAAAGGACAGGGTGAAAAATCAAGAGTTCCTTCACATGCCATGTTTTCCAGCTAAACTTTCTTAAGCAGGTCCACATTTCCCAATCCCTTGACTATTTGAAAATAACATTTCCTTTATTTAAAAAGGTCTTCTTCTGGTGTTCACAGCCACTGATGCTCTCTAATGCCAGCACCTCCTCCACTTTGCCGAGCTCTACCCAAAGGAAAAGGTGGGTAAGTAAAGAGGTCCCTATACCATGGCTTGTACAAGGCAGACTGCCTGCAAATTGACTGGTGGTAAAGCACGGAGGAAGTAACTGGCTACCAAAGCCTGTCCCAAGAGTGCGCCCTCTACTGGAGGGGTGAAGAAACCGCATCGTTACAGGCTTGGTACTGTGGCACTTTGTAAAATTAGATGTTATCAGAAGTTCACTGAACTTCTGATTCGCAGACTTCCCTTCCAGTGTCTGGTGCGAGATATTGCTCAGGACTTCAAAACAGATCTGTGCTTCCAGAGTGCAGCTATTGGTGCTTTGCAGGAGGCAAGTGAAGACTATCTGGTTGGCCTTTTTGAAGACACCAACGTGTGTGCTATCTCCATGCCAAACATGTTAACAATTATCCCAAAAGACATACAGCTAGCACGCCACATATGTGGAGAACGTGCTTCAGAATCCGCTATGATGGGAAACATTTCATTCTTTAAAAAAAATTTCTCTTCTTCCTGTTATGGTTGTTCTGAACATTAGATATTTTTTTCCCATAGGGTCAAAAAGGTACCTAAATATATGATTGCAAGTGGAAAATAGGGGACAGAAATCAGGTATTGGCCATTTTTCCATTTTCATTTGTGGGTGAATTTTTAAAATATAAATGCAGGGACATAAAGCATTAATGTAAGTCAAGGTGTTCCAGTAAACAAGTTTCAAGTAGTTCAACTTTATAACAATATAAATAAATCTGTTAAATTTTTCTGGACAATGCCAGCATTTGGATTTTTTTAAAGCAAGTAAATTTCTTACTGATGGCAACTAAATGGTGTTTGTAGCATTTTATCATACAGTAGATTCCATCCATTCACTATACTTTTCTGAGTTGTCCTACATGCAAGTATGTTTTTAATGTTGTCTGTCTTCTGTGCTGTTCCTGTAAGTTTGCTATTAAAATATATTAAACTATAAATAAATAAATAAAATAAAAAGGTCTTCTTCCTCCCTTCCCCCGCCTGGCATGCCTACAGCAACCAATCTCTCAAAGCCACCTGTAAAACTTCCCCAATCCACCACTCGTCCCGCTTATCCCCCCACATTGAATAACTCATCCTCTAGATTTCCTGGAACTTTATTTCTACTTTCTTTTTAAATTTTATTTTAATTGTTGTTCATGTAGTTTTCTTTTACTCCCAGCCCATCCCCCCCTGCCCTCCCCACCTCTCCCATTTCTACCCCAACGAGTGTTTGTCCATGTGTCCTTTATACTTGCTGCTCTAAACCCTTCCCCTTTTCCCCTGAAATTCCCTCCCCTCTCCCCTCTGGTCAGTCAGCCTATTCTCAATTTCAGTGTCTTTGGTTATATTTTGCTTGTCTGTTTTGTTGATTAGGTTCCTGTTAAAGGTGAGATCATTATGGTATTTGTCTTTCACCACCTGGCTTGTTTCGCTTAGCATAATTCTCTCCAGTTCCATCCATGCTGTTGTGAAGGGTAGAAGCTCCTTCTTTCTTTCTGCTGCATAGAATTCCATTGTGTAAATGTACCACAGTTTTTTGATCCACTCGTTTACTGACGGGCACCTAGGTTGCTTCCAACACTTGGCTATTGTAAATTGTGCTGCTATGAACATTGGGGTGCATAGGTTCTTTTGGATTGGTGTTTCAGGGTTCTTAGGATATAATCCTAGCAATGGAATTGCTGGGCCAAAAGGCAGATCCATTTTTAGTTTTCTTAGAGAATTCCATACCGTTTTCCATAGTGGTTGTACCAGTCTGCAATCCCACCAACAGTGCACTAGGGTCCCCTTTTCTCCACAACCCCTCCAACACTTGTTTGTTACTTTGTTTATGATGGCCATTCTGACCGGTGTGAAGTGGTATCTCATTGTGCTTTTAATTTGCATCTCTCTGATAGCTAGCGATACTGAGCATCTTTTCATGTGTCTCTGGATCCTCTGTATGTCCTCCTTGGAGAAGTGTTTGTTCAAGTCCTCTGCCCACTTTTTAATTGGGTTGCTTGTCTTCTTAGAGAGTGGAGTTGTGTAAGTTCTTTATATATTTTGGAGATTAAACCCTTGTCTAAGGTATCACTGGCAAATATGTTTTCCCATACAGTTGGTTCTTTTTATTTTAATGCTGTTTCCTTTAGCCGTGCAGGAGCTTTGTATTTTGATGAGATTCCATTTGTTTATTCTTTCCTTTATGTCCCTTGCTCTAGGGGACATCAGTAAAAATGTTGCTGCCTGAAATAGCTGAGATTTTCCTGCTTATGTTCTCTTCTAGGGTTGTCACAGCTTATAGTTAAATATTTTACCCACCTTGAATTTTTTTGTGTATGGCATAAATTGGTGCTCATTTCATTTTTTTGCATGTAGCTGTCCAGTTCTCCCAATACCATTTGTTGAAAAGGCTATTTTTGCTCCATTTTATGTTGCTGCCCCCTTTGTCGAATATTAATTGACCGTAGAGACTTGGGTTTATTTCTGGGCTCTCTGTTCTGTTCCACTGGTCCATGTGACTGTTTTTATGCCAGTGCCAGGCTGTTTTGATAAAAGTGGCCTTGTAATTCAGTTTGGTATCAGGTATTGTGATCCCTCCTACTTTGCTCTTCTTTCTCAAAATTACAGCAGCTATTTGGGGTCATTTATGGTTCCATATAAATTTTTGAAGTGTTTGTTCTATGTCTGTGAAATATGCCACTGGTACTTTAATAGGTATTGCTATTTCTGCTTCTTAAGGGAAGTAATACTTATTACCTGCATTACATTTTCTGTAGATATAATGTACACACACATTTTCTATATACAACTTTTCAGAATGTAAATTTCTTATCTCACCCATTTCTGACATTACTGTACTAGTGTGCCTCATACATGACATGAAGGCGACTCATAATCTGCCAACATTTAATGTTACCTTAACCACAAAGCCTTTACAAATATAAAAGTTAATTGCTAGGATCTCATTAACACATGTTATTTAAATCAAAACAAAATTTGAGAGTACAATTCTTTCTGTACACAGAAGCTAAAAGCTAACGGGATCAACTTCAGAAAATATGCTGAAAAACAATATAACATTTAAATGAGACAAAAACTGCAACTAAATCAATAGAAATTAAGTATATCAATTTATTTTTCTGTATATTTCACAAGTATAATTTTGGAAGGGCTATTCGACAAATTTTAACATTAACTGCCAACTCTATAGATGTGTTGAACAAAAAAGGCATTTATTCTTGGCCCTTTTAATACAGGGGGAGTGTCCTATTGCATCACAGGTGAGAGATGTGGTAACAGACAAGAGCATATTAAAAGAATATCAAATGTTAATTAGTCGTTAAATAACAATACAAACACACATTAATGGTTATCATGACCACCAGTGACTTGCAGAATAAAACTCATAGGCCAACCTACTTAAAAGACTGAAACTAGTAAAACTATTAAAATCGGTGTTTTTATTATTTTAACAATCTTAGAATGAGATTTATCTCAATTTACAAGGTGTGGTGGGAAGGACTGGCAGTGTATGCTGAGTTGTAGAGTTGGAACAGTGGCTCAAATCAGTCATTTTCCAGATTAGGCTAATGTTTTAGAAAATTGAATTGTCTATTAGGAACGATAGTGAGGAATGATAATTCATCAGCCTTAAACACCATTTAATGAAAGCCATCAGGGACTTAGGAGGTCAGGATAGGGATGAAGTAAAATGAGGTGCAGAAGGAGAATGAGTGGAAATGTGTTTGAATACTGGGGGATGTGAAAAGGCCACCAGAGAAACTGTTTTAGTTGCCCCTCAGATGTGCTCTTCCTATGGCTGCCTGCCCCAGACTCACCAAACACCAAGTTTAGAGCAGTGTGAGAATACACATCAGCTTTGCTAAAACTCCACTAATTTGGATTGAAAAAAAATACATTTGATTTAGTAAAAAGTATCAATAGATATTCAGAGGTATCATTTTGTCACATCAAATAAAGAGCAACTAATTCCAACTATTGAAGTATAGGAACAAGTAGAGACCTGCCTTCCTTGATGAATAGTTAAGATGTATTTTTAGTTCAGCAGTACAAGGATTGAATAACTTGTAAATACTGCAAACATGCTCCTTCCAGTTCTTTAAAAACAATCCAACAATCATTACCATCCCAAAGGCCAGGAGCTATAATTATTTTAGTCAGCTATAGCTTTCAAAAGTGTTTCTCAAAATTGTACCATCAAGTAGGAGTTACTAGACATGAAACAGGTAATTTATTTCAGATGTTAGCCAATACTTTCATGAATTATTTGGTATCTCTGCTTTACTTCAGCATTAATTTATAATAAACAGGACAGTGATTAAAACAAGCTATTTCTCAAATCACAACTCTGAAACCATAGAGATGAATGATTAAGATTAAGCTCATCTAGTAAAATCTTCATTCTAGCAATGGTGAAACAGCCTGCAAATGTCTTCAATAAACTGATCATTGAGGCAGAACCAAAAATAGAAAAGTTTAAAACCTCTTTATCCAGAGCACCAATGATAGAGGCTAAGCAATTATACCTACAAATCCTTAATGACAGGTCTTTCCTAATGGAAATTCCTGAGTTTTTAAGCATTGTGACTTTACAGAAGGCAGGTTGGTTTAATGAGGAAATTTACTTTTAATAAAAAGACAACAGTATTTCATTTTGGGCACTTACTCATTATTTCACAGATCCTCAAGTTTTGAGGTAGGTTAAATATCAGCATTGTATTTTACAAACTAAAATTCAGGCAGAGGTTACATCACGTGTCACAAACCACAGGAGTCACAGCAGGAGTCATCATGGTCAAGAATAACATGGTCTCCGAGACTTCAGATTAATCTTCTCCGATGTGTAGACTTAATGGTGATTCATTAAAAAAGACTAGACATTACAGAAATTCTACTTTGGGGTATTCCATAATTATTTTTTTCCTTTAAAATATGGAATGCTCCATGACTGTGTCATCCTTAAGCAGGGGCCATGCTTATCTTCTATTGTTCAATTTCAATATATGTGCTGCTGAAGTGAGCACTACTTTGTAATTCTTAATTTGACCCTAGAATAATCACACATTGTGGAGTAACCTATTTTTGTCCTACTTTTTAACATTGCAAATTAGCACTACTGATTTTGTTGCTTTTCTGCTTTTTGGGATGGGTAGAACAGAAAGATAATCATCGAGCTTTCCTCAGAGCATTAGGCTGTCTTTAAGTACAGGTGCTATACTCAAGGCACCATCTACAATGATTTGGGGTCATAAAAAGCAGGTATGCAAATGAAGCCAAGATGCAGAAAAGATGCCTGGATCCAAGAGAAGAGATGTGCAAGTCAAAGATGAAGAGAAAAAGAGTATCCTCTCAGATTACTGATCCTCATTATCATGCTGCAGCATTAGGACTATGGGAAGAGCTCCTAAAAGAGCAGTAAATTTGTCCCAGTAAAGTCTGTTCAAGTTTTTACTAACTAGATAAAAAAACAAGTAAAATTAAATTGATATTTTATTAAAGTGGCATCTATAGAAGCAAAATATCTAAACATTTTAATATATGCCCCACCTATCATGTAAATTACTCTAATTGTCATAAGCCTAATACACGGAGCTCATCATAATTACTTAAAATTATTTACCAGTTCAGCTCATCCTGACATAGGTCCCTGGACCAGTCCTCTCAAGTATTTGTTTCATTATAAAGTTCTTTTTATTTAAACAACTGTCAAATATTAGACATAATACAGGAATAAGAATGGTTAACTGAAGTTATAGGGAAAACATCATCATAAAACAGCATTCAGCAGAGCAAATTTCAAGAGTAAGGATACACTATGCTTCCAAATAGACTGACTAGCACAGCCCAACATGATTTGAGTCAAAGAAGCAATTAAAAAAAAAAAAAAAAAAAGGAGGGAGGGGCCACAGGACGCAGAGTATTGAAGCCTTTTATTCTAGTGTCCCCAAAATTGTGGAAGTAAAAAGTTTCTACATTTAAAAAGTTTATATAAATTACATGAATTGCAGTTTTTCATAAAAGTCAAAATGAAATGTTCTGCATAGGACAAAAGATATGCCTAAGCAACATATCGTATTTGCACAAGGCCACTGAATGTCATGGATATTGGTAACAAATGAAAAAGCTTGAAGTCTACGGCAGACTGAGGAAAGATTTCAGTTTGGTATTCTATAAGCCCACTATTGTAAACTACTCTTACTTTACAAAAGCTCTAATGGCATACAGAGTTTTGTGTAGGAACTTTTGTGCTTCTGGTTGGCACATCATCTATTTTTTAATATGTGAAATTAATACAGACATTTGGGAGAGGTTGTGCAAAACTACTGTATTTACAAGAATGGCACGAAAGTGAATTCAACAGTCGATGCACATGCATACTTCATTCATATCTTTAACAACAAAAGGTATTGTAACTACATAACTGAATGAGAACATTAGCTTCAATGGCAGCTGTTAAGCACTAGGGTCACATAAGTTACACCAGAATGGGCAAATATTGCCCAAGTAAACTTCTATTGTTAAAGCTGAATCAGGTTTAAGGCCATTCAAGTTCAAGCACAGAAATACAAATCTTTTGGAGCCCCATCTATTGGTGTTTGAAATATGTGACCTTTCTTCCAACTTGTGGTCTTAAACTTCTGTTTTATAAAATCCAAAAGGAAGATACAGAAGAAATCAATATAGTAAAGGTTAGTTAAATAAGAGTAACACACAAAGCTATAATTAGGATGAATTAAAGAAAGCCAAAACATTAAAACTGTAAAACTTGCTTGGTAGTTTGTTACGACCAGTCCTACACTAGGAGTTAGGTAATATATACAATTATTTTCAAGTAGATTACTTTATGTTGCTCTAACTTGTTCTCTCCATCAGTGCACTGTTAAGCTAATCAAAAACTCTACACATGTATCTTCCCTTACAATAGCAGCACACACTACCACTACCTGCAAAGCTGTCACTCTCAAATGACTTAGTGAATAAAACAAAATAAAAAGCAAGGAAGTAACATATTAAGGATAAACAATGGGAATTAGAAGATGCATGCAGTTCAGCTCTTTTAATCAGCCAGCCAGCTTGCTAGCAACAAGGGATGGTTTCCGTTGAGGAAGGTCCTGTGGAGTGGGAATGTGATCACCAGTGACCTCTGTCTTATCCGGGGCTGCAGTAGGAAGTTGCTTGTTCTTCATTTTTGCTTTAGCCATGTTGTAATCCCCAGAATCAAAATATTTTTGCTACAAGAAAAAAAAAATTAGAGTTTAAAAGACTTTATATGCAATTACACTGGTTTAAGATGTAGATGTGACTCTATATTGTCAGTATAAACTAAGTTATTCTTACAAATTTAAACAAAAAGTATTACATGAAATAGCTATGTCTGTGTGTTGACTTTTAGCACAAGTCAGCAACTGAGAAGTCAGGCAACAACACTTGATCTTCAAGTCTTGAATCTTCCAGATTGCCATCAGCTTCCTCATGAAACTATCAGGAATGAATGGTCCTAGACTTAAAGAGTGAAATGCAAACCTTTCATTTACTAATGGAAAAAGGAGGCTGATATTCTTGCTTAAATGATTTTGAAAGTAAAATAAATAAATTCACCGACTTGAGTTTTGGATGTGCCACCCAACTTTCAATCAACCTTAGAGTTATTAGAACTATTATTTAAAGTTGTTGGTACTGTCATCTAGGATAAGCATTTCTGTAAGGATTTAAATCATTTACTTGAACCAGAGTAGTTAACTAAATAAAAATTAAGGTTAGCCCTGGCTGGTGTGGCTCAGTGGACTGGGCAAACAGCCTGTGAACCAAAAGGTCACTGATTCAATTCCCAGCCAGGGCACATGCCTAGGTTGCAGGCCAGGTCCCCCACTGGGGGCATGTGAGAAGCAATGGAATGATGTTCTTCTCCCTCTCTTTCTTCCTCCTCCCCCACCCCAAGATAAATAAAATCTTTAAAATAAAGTTAAGGATAAAATACAAATGCTAGGGTAATGGCAAAAATAAGCTCACTAAAAATTATCACTTAAAATACACATCCCTATCCTACACCTCCATTTTTCACTTAAGACATGAATATGTACAACTATTGCTCTTTGTAGCTGAAGGGATAAATAAGGTTAAAAACAATCACTAAAACAGAAACAAGAATGAAAGCTAAAGATCAACTGTAATACAGTAACCTATATTGAGTTATCTGTTCTACAGTGAAAACAGATAAATTTTTGCTTGGGTTCTGACTTCTACCTATCAAGTTTAGCCTACTTCTGTGGAGTGCCTACTATTCATGAGGCATTGTGCTGAGTCCTGGGGAGAGATGGACAACAGGCAAATAAATCAACTGTTATACTGTTTTAAGTATACAAGGTGGTATCAGTGCTCAGAGGAGGGGAAACTAAGCTCAGTCTAGGATAGGCAAGAGGGAATAATCCAGGAATGAGATGAGGGTGGGACAAAGAGTGAGGGGAAAAAAAACAAATATTCTCTCTGAGACTTCAAGAATACCTCATGTGGTAAATGAAGTAGCTGTGAACTTAGAGCTCAGCAGTACAAGACTGTTGAGTGGTTTGGGAAAAGGTCTCTTTGGTGGCCTTCCTCCAGGGGACTATTCTTTGATTAAGTCAGATCTGGTGTAAGGTCAAAGAGTCTAAAGTTGGAAATAACTTTTTTCATGTGTCACTATACAAGTAACACATTGAGCAGTAACAAGGAAACTTGGACCAGGCCTTTCTAAGGCTTACTGCAGTTTCATTTTTTGCAAGTTTTAAAATGAGTACAGTGAAAAAAAAACCCTCAAAATTTCTATGTACTACAGAGTGCTACTACTTAAATTTAGTAGCTTCTAGAGGAGAACAGCAACTTGCCCAATTCTTTACTGAGTCAAAAGTACAAAATGAAATATTTCACACATGGTGCAAATTTTAGGCAGACTTTCCTCAATGTAATAAAGTTAGTTTCTAATGATAATTATTGTATGGTAAGCAGAAGTTCATCGAGTAACTGGAGATTAAGCTACTCTCCTTGGGGAAAAGGAATTAAATTTATTTTGTGTGGCTACAGACAGAACTAAAATCAATGCTTAACAATTACAACTCTCTAGGCAGAAGATGAACCAGATCAATGTTTCTCATATTGGGACAGATGCAGTATGAGAAAGCAGTATGAGTCATCATCTTTAACAATCTTTAAATTCTGTATATTTTTTTGCAGTTAAAAAATGTTTTAATTATTAGCATGAATTTTACCATTACCTTTATGCTATGCAGTGCCAGTTTTGTTTCAGTTTATTTCATTTATTTATTTATTTTCATTTTTGTAGTCTGGGAGGTAAATGAATAGAGCAATGCTTTCTATCCAATCATCTCTCCTAAGCCTGTGTTTCAGTGTCCCAAAGTTTAATTAACAGAACAGGGAAGCTGCCCTGAACTGAACTCAACACTCTGGAATAAATTCTGTGTTATTTAACTGAAAATCTTTGAAAAAAATTACAAAACATATCTGGATTGCCTGGATGACAATCTTATAAAAGTGTCCTCCCACCCAAATTTAGAGGCCACACTTACGTCAGGATTTATATAACTGCACTAAGTGATCATCTAAGTGACAATGCTGAACTTTTAAGATCGTGTTTCTGAAAACTGGATCCTTGGTTTTCTTGGGACTTCACAAACTCCACAAATAGGAAAAAAACATGGAGTAGAAGACTGCTTCTTGAGGTTCCACCCGGCTCTGACAGTCTACATAGTCATTATGTACACATGATATTGCTAAAGGCTGAAAATAGGTGTCAGTCTTTCTCATCTCATAATAACATTAACAAGTACAATGAAACAGAAAGGGACCTCAGGTAAATAACATCCAACCAATCCTCTGAAATTAAGAAGAATCTGCTTAAATTTACAATGCTATTTGCCAGCTTGCTATTACAACAGAGAGAAACTAAAACCCAGGACTCTGTGACTCACACTGCTTTAAAAACATCAACTCCTTTAACATAGAAGGATTTTGTTTACTTATTTCTTGATTCAGTGGCATTTTCTCATTTGTAACTATTTGTAATACCTACAATACTCACTCCAAGATAACCTTTGGTTGATGTATCTCTCTGGTCTTCAACAGTGATGCTGCTTCTAATTATATTTAAAGCTACAAAAAATATCTTCAAACTTAAACATTTTCCTTATACTGAATTATACCCTTGAACTAATTCACAAGAAATTACTCAAAGAATATGGAAATTTTTGTAAATCTTCATTCAACCCCCTTTCCAAAGCAACAGTAATAGTTTTAAATGCTACACAAAGCAAAGAGTGTATTAGCAACATGCAACCTTCAGCCTCATCAGTGGGTATTATTTTAACTATTTCTCTAATTCAACTGTACGTATGTAATGGTATGATTGTTCTTACTTACATTTCACTGATTTCTATAATGGATAAATATTTTTTCTTAGCACTTAATATCTGTTTCGTGTTAAAATCCTTTACGTAGGGGTTCCTTAATGTTCTTCTGGTATATCTGAAAGATCTCTTTATGTATTACAGATATTAACTATTATTTTTGTAATAACTTCTTCACTAAAATTACTTCTCATGGAACAAAGGTTTTACATTTGGTATAATTCTCCCTTGTCATCCTATTATTTCAAAGCTGTGAATGTTATTCTCTCATGTAAGACAAGAAAAAAATTCCATTAACTATTATTGATAAGGCAGCTTCTTTAAAGCCAGGAAAGTTAAAAAGATAATAAATTCTGTTTGGGCTATAAATAAAACACTGACATTAAGAAAAAGACCAATATTTTGCCAATTTAAAAAATAATTTGTTAAACTAAAATAATTTGTTAAATAATTTGTTAGATTATAATGACCTGGTAGAAAGAGAGTACCCAATCTCCCTTAGGTGCAGACTCTAAAACCATCAAACTCAGAAATGCAGAATGCAATGGTGGTTGCCAGGGGCTAAGGGGTAGGGGAAATGGGGAGATACTGGTCAAAGGTACAAACTTTCAATTGTTAAGATGACTAAATTACAGGGATCTAATGGGCAGCGTAGTGACTATAGTTAACCAATTATACACTTGAAAGTTGCTAATAAAAGCGAGGCTTTAATGTTCTCACCATAACAACAAAATTACATGAGGTAATTACACGAGGTAAAGGAAGTATTAACTTATTATGGTAATAAGCATTTCACAACAAGTACATGTATCGAGTCACCTTACTATACACCTTAAACTTACCCAATGCTGTATGTCAATTATATCTCAGTAAAGCTGGAAAAAAAAATCCTTTTGAAATTTTGTTTGCTTGAGAAAATAATCCATATATAACTACAGCTAATATACATATATAAACACACATGTTTTTATAATCAAGCTGCAGATACCAGTATATTTAAGGTCTTCATTTAGGGAGAAACATGATTTGGCATCTGATTCAACAAACGATTCTCTTCCATAAACGATATTTCATTTTTCTCTGCTACCTGTATGGTAAATAATTTCAATGTGCTTGGACTGAAGATGGAGCCCTTAACTTTTTTTTATAAAGAAAGAAAAAAGTTAAAGAAAAGCTAAGGAATAAACACGTTAACGTTCTCAGTTCAGATCTCATTTGAGAAATGGTTTCTACCTCACAAAATATGGTAGATTTCAAAAATGTTTTCATAATTTGAACTACTAAAATTACAGTAAATAAACTGTATCAGAGCAACTGTGAAATGTATTATGTAAAGGAGAGATAGTAAGCTATGTTTGTATAAGTGATCATTTCATCCAAATGAGAAGTATTTTAAGTCCTTGGATATTGTATGGAAATCACCATTACAACAATTAAAAGTTAAAAGAAACATGGGCAGAAGAATAAATACCAGCTTCTGGATAGTTGGTTGCTTTTGGAGAGAAGGGAGAAAGGATATACAAACATATGTGGTAGATTTTTAACTATCTACATTTTCTTTCTTACAAAGACAAAACTAAATATGGCAAAATATTTAAACATGTTAAATCTGGGTGGTGGTACATGGGTCCCATTATATCATTACCTGCAGCCTTCTACATGTTTGAAATACTTTACAGTTAAAAGTGATAGAGTCTGGGGTTCTGAGTTCCCATCTACCTATACAAATAGAATGAACAGTACCTAAAATATTAGAAAAATATCTTACACACATACATATATCTCACATATATATCCAGTAAGGCACAGAGCTATATACGCAGATACCCATTTCACAATCTCTACCAACATACTGAATTCATGTATTTCAAGATTACAAATAAAAACTTACCCCTTTCTGTAATCGTTTCCTTAAGAAATCTGAACCTCCAGGCTTTTGTCCCAGATGAGGATACCTTGCTTTTAATTTTGCTTCTTCGGCTTTCTCTGGATTAGTCACTTTATCTTCCATTTCCTGAAATAATTTTAAATATATTATTTTTCTACTACAATTCAGTTATTTAAAATAATTCACCTTTTAATATCTGGATTCGGACTTTAGTTGTCTGATGCCAAATAATGCAGCATCTGACTAAGAAGTCAAGCAGAGAAGCTTTTAGAATACCTCTATCTTGTTTTTCAAATGATCCATGTGATAGCTCTATTATAGCTGTGTGATGCATGTGTGACACCCCACACACTGGATAAAAATATCACGATAGCTCAGCTCTGAAATCTTGCCTGCCATTACCTTCCAGTCATGTATAATACATTTATATTTAGTCATCTTCCATGGAATTCTTCAGCCCTTTGCCTATATTTAGAAAATCATCTTAATACTGTTAAAATACAAAAGATCTTTTTGATCACCTATTTATCCAAAATCATGCATGACTGGAAGCTCCTGAGATTCTTTAATACAACTTAACAGCAGCTTACTTACCAGCATGTTTTACCTGGATAACTCATACAGAGGACTTTAACATTTGTAAAGGAGAGAAATATCATCCCTGTCAATCTTCACATCTGTGTGTAATACTGCCCAAATACCCCCTTATAATTAATGACCCTGTTCATGTTAAAGATTCTATTTTTTAATGTTTCAAAAATATGTTTTCTGACCAAAAACTGTCAATATCTTAAGACCACTTGTAACACCAGCTCTGATATTCTCCTCTTTCTTCCCAAGAGCCACATTTTACAGAGAAGCAGTGTTCATTGTTTTATGGCAAGTACTGCAGAAGAGAGAATGAATCAAGAAAAACAGCTGCCCTGATAGAGACCGGGCAATGGCAAGGTGCACTTTCTAGCTAATGTACTCATGTCCGCATCCCAGCTCAGCAAAATGACACACCTCTGCATATCTCAGATTCTCCCAGATTACTTAGGAATGGTCAAAAAGCAGGAATGTTAAATCCACAAATGCCAAGCCTACTGTTCTTGTATAGCAAGTCAATCATTTATTGATCTAGGAACTAAAGAAACACGTTTTGCATATATTTTCCTCAAAATTATAATTCATATATGTTTTATAATCACCTTTGTTCACCTTACATACTGTCAATATCTCCTTCATCTTGAACAGCTTCATGTGTTGTCATATCTTCTCATTTTTAGTCATAGAGGATTTTGAGTACAGCTGCTGCTCTCAAATATGCTTATTCTATGAGGCTCCTTTTAAATGTATGCTCCCTTCTGCTTCAAGTGTTCTACTTTCTTCCTTTTATGCTGCAGTTTCATACATCTACTTTGACTTTTAGTTTCTGTACAGAGGTCACACCATTCACTCACTTGATACACACAAAGTTCAACATATGTGCTCAGCCAGAAACAGACTCTAAATAGCATCAGTGATTCTGCCAGTCATTCCATTCAAGAAGGGTATGCCTCAGAGAGCTCAAGTGTGAAGCGTGTGATGCAAACCCACCATTCCCATGGGCTCAACCCCAGGGTGTCTTTCAGAGTGTAAGCATATCAATGTACTGTTTATCATTTTAGTGTTGGAAAACTAAGATTCTACAACATAAGCCTACTACCTCAGCTGGCAATCAGCTGAAGAATCAGCCCATCCACATGTTCAAACAGTAGACAACAAAGTAAATAACTAACCTACTGAGAACTGACACGGCAGTTTCCAATATGATGACTTCCCTGGGATTTTTCAAGGGGGATTTTAGTTATACTGACTACACTGTAGTGATTGCAGAAACTGGAGAAATCATATAAATTTAAGATTACCAGTTTCCTGCAGGAGGTGGGCTAGGTCACTGCAGTTTCTTCTCTGTGGCTCAGCCTTCACTCAGGCATCTACTATGGCCCCATGGTATTCGTAGTGCTACAATAAAGAAGTGGAATTGGGAGGAAAGACCTACTCTCAAATTCTACTGTAAAGTTGTTCTTTAAATTGGTTGACATTAAATGCAGACGTGGGTTGGAAAGGACTCCAACCTGATTACAGCCTTTCAGTCCCAGAACTTTCAAATTAAAGGGTGTTAACTGAGTCACACACCTCCACTAAAACCATACAGCTTTCTTGGGCCTAAGAAATAAAGGCTCTCTCCACTTCCTCCTTTGTTTGATTTGAATGATCAGTTCTCTGTACCTGAGAGATTTCTTAAAATTTTTGGTATAGGGGTAGTAACTTGCTCTAGTTTGCAGTGTTTCTTCATGTTTCCTCCACTTTATATAAGGGGACAAAACTAAACACCATATGCTATCTTATCTGGTATCCCCTTACTTTCTTAATATGGAATACATTTATGTACATTTATATATAATAGTAAGGATGTTCATGTTCAATTCAATTAAAATAACATACTGTAGAAAAATGTTTTGGGCAAAACAGTAACTATAGCTGAAAATATCATTTAGCTTTAGAACGGATTTATTGTGTAATTTATCCTAGAAAAACAAACCAATTCTTGGACTTTCTTGCCAAATATATAGCAAAACGGCAAGTCCCTGCCAGATGCAAATTTATAGCCAGATTCGTATTTCAGCTGCATTTAACACCAAAAGGGGAAAATATGACCAAAATTACAGTTTTAAAGCATAATAAATACCATCAAGATGTCCACAATACTTTTCATGGATCATACATAAACATTCTTAACCTTCTGCAGGTGTAGACAGTTCTAGAACCTTACTGGTAAGTAAGTTTGAATGCTTGGTTGAACATTCACCAACACTCTGACACAGTTACAGACTTCCTCGTGGAGTGGAGTATAAATAACATGTCAGGTGGCAGGCTGTGTCCACTGGGGTTCGGTCCAGTTCTCCTCCTCTACAGACTTCCCTAAATCATTACAGTTAGAAGTCTGAAACTACATTTCCCAGGACTGAATGCCTTTTAAGGTTCTGCCAATGTACCTACACGAAATTAAAAAGCACGAAAGAAAGAATCCATTCTGTTCCTGGTGATGCCACCAACCAATCAGCAGCAACTCCTGTAGGATGCCATGGAGCAGATAATCTGGGGCTACTGTAGCAGCTACATGAGAGTTGGTATGGAGGACACCAGACTCAGAGTAGTGCTCACTCTTGTAGGGTCAACAGCGTCTTGCCACTGGAAACATTATCTTTCCCCTTTGCTTTTCTATCCCTTCCAATAATTTGTAATCTAATTCCCTAAATCACATCCCTTTTGGTTTGACATACCCTAGACAGAACACCAACAGATAAACTCAGGTAAAATAAGCAATGTGTTCCTACAGTCAAATTAAAAAATGCAGAAGGGGACAGAGAATTTTGCCCCCTTCGAAGGAATTCCTGGACATTTATTTCAGCTAGAATGAAAATAAATTCCCAAAATTTGAGATATAAAAGAAACAGCAAACAAATTAGTATCTGTTCATGTACACTGACAAACAAATCACTCTTCTAACTTGTCCCCAGCTTACTAAGATATAATTGATACATTCACTTTTCTTATTTTAAAGCCTTAAATGGGTTCATGATATTTTTCTAATTTGTTTAGTTAAGGAAGTATGTCAAAATTTCAGGAGGAACAAGTTAAATAACAGAACAAAGCGTGTATCTTCCAAACTAAGAGTGGGAGTAAAATGAAAGGAGAAAAAAATCAACTAAAAAAAAAAAAAAAAAAAAAAAAAAAAAAAAAAAAAAAAGAGAGAGAGAGAGAGGGAGAAGGGCAAGAAAAGAGGAAAAAAAAAATTACGAGGAGCCCTGGCTGGTGTGGCTCAGTGGACTGAGCACTAGACTATGAAGCAAAAGGTCACTGGTTCCATTCCCAGTCAGGGCACATGCCTGGATTGCCGGCCAGGTCCCCAGTAGGGGGTGCAGGAGAAGCGACCACACGTTGATGTTTGTCTCCCTCTTTCTTCCTCCACTCCTTTCTAAAAATAAATAAAAATCTTAAAAAATATTAAGCGCAAAACCAAACAAAATGTAAGATGGGAAAAACAAAACCCACTATGTCAATAATCACAATAAACACAAGTAGGCTGATAAGCCATCCACTTAAATCTAGCAACTGGATTGAAATAAAATCTAGCCACTTGTGGAGTACAAAAAAAGTGTATGTGTATATACACATACACACATAAGATCACAGCTGAAAGTAAACATGGGAAAATAAAAACAACACACCTGGGGAATGCTAACCCAAATAGAGCTAGTACAACTATACTAAGACCAGATAACAATGACTTTGAAAGGAAAAGCATTTTTAGGAGACAAAAGACCTAAATAGTCATGGCTCTAAAAGAAGCCTCAAAATACATTAAGGAAAATCTGACAGAATTACAGGGAGCAACTGACAAGTCTATCAGTGTGGACTTCAATACACCCTCCTCATTTATTTACAGGTAAAAAAGAAAAGTTGTCAAGATACCTGATTTTAATCCTCCACTCAGCCAGGAAATGCATTTTTCTTCTCAAGCACAAATGGAAAAACTGACTGAATAGCAGGCCATAAAGCAAGTCTTAAACCATTTTCACCTACACCACCATCCATACTGCAATTCATTAGATTAAAAGTCAATAATAAAAAATTTGATTATACCCCTGACACTTGGAAATTAAAACCTATTACTACACAATTAATGGTTTAAAAAGGAATCATGGAAATAAAAAATTATACGAGGTCTGTCTAGAAAAAGTCCAGCCATTGTTAATATAACAAGAACAGTTTGGGTGATGGGTGACATTGATGTAGTCTGGCAGCCAAGGAGTGTGGACTGGAATGCACATGCGTGAACAATGATGACTTCACCGTACCAGTCAGTAGGGTTGGCAGACACCGTTGAGTAAGCATGTGTACTATGGGGCTGCCACATTCAAAATGACTGAGTAGAGCAATGAAGCTGCATCAAATTTTGTGTTAAGCTTGAACATTCCTACATGGAAACTATTCAGATGATTCAGAAGGCTGCAGCTATGGGCACCTGGTGACTGGCAGCGTCATCACGACAATGTGCCTGCTCATGTATCATGTCTCATGCAGAGTTTATTGGCAAAATGTCAAATCACCCAGGTAACTCAGCCCCACTACAGTCCAGATTTGGCACCCTGTGACTTCTGGCTTTTCCCAAAACTAAAATCACCTTTGAAAGGGAAGAGATTTCAGACTGTGATGAGATTCAGGAAAATACGACAGGGCAGCTGATGATGACTGGGAGAACTGTGTGAGGTCCCAAGGTGCCCACTTTGAAGGGGACGGTGGCATCACTGTCCTACATACAATGTTTCTTGTATCTTATTACATGGCTGGATACCTTCTGGACAGACATTGTACTTGAAACTCACTAATAAAAATTCAACAGATGACAAATTTGTGGAATACAAGTATCCCTTAATGGGCTTATATTAGAGGGAAACCACCCCCCCCCCCAAACTCAATAAACTTTGCATCTAATTTAAGAAATTAGACAAAGAGCCCTGGCTGGTGTGGCTCAATGAATTGAGTACTGGCCTGTGCACCAAAGGGTCACTGGGTCATTCCCAGTCAGGGCACGTGCCTGGGTTGCAGGCCAAATCCCTGGTTGGGGGCATGCAAGAGGCAACCGGTAGATGTAGCTCTCAGACATGGATGTTTTTCTCCCTCTCTTTCTGTCTCTCTAAAAATAAATAAATAAAATCTTAAAAAAAAAAAAAGGAAAGAAATTATACAAAGAACAAAACCAAGAGAGGATAGAAGAAAATAAATAGCAGAGATTAATGAAACAGAAAACAAAGATACAATAAAGAGGCTCAGCAAAGGGGGAAAATGACAAGCTTAATCAAGAAGTATTTTTTAAAATTCAAACCTGGTTTTGAAATTTTATTCCCTAAGAAGCCGCTGCATTATATAGCAATTTTACTACTTTTTAGAAATAGATGCCGGAAAGTGAGTGGATTTTTTTAAAGCTAATAATACCTCTGGGGGGGGGGGGAAGAGGCAGGAGTAGAACCATTATGATTCTGGAGCTTCTGACTACAGGCAGACTGAGAAAGCAGAAAGGATATCGTAATGTATGCTTACGATGTACAAGAGACAGTTGAAAACTTTAATTTATTTTAATTTTAAGGTTTTATTTATTTTTAGAGAGGGGGAAGGGAAGGAGAGAGAGGGAGAAAAACATCAATGTGTGGCTGCCTCTAGCACACCCCACCACCAACACTGGGAACCTGGCCCAAAAGCCAGGCATGTGCCCCGACCAGGAATCAAACCAGTGACCCCCTGGTTCTCAGGCTGGCACTCACTCCACTGAACCATACCAGCCAGGGCTGAAAACTATATTTTATATCACAGTTATCCTCTTGACAAGTACCTATGGTCCCAAATAATCTTCATTGTATACTCTATACCTAGCAAAAGGCCTAATGTTTAATAATGTTAGAAACTTGCATTTTTGTGAACTAGTCTACCGAAATAGATTAGCTATCTTTTCTGTAAATAGACTGTGTATAAATACATACGTATAAAAAGGACATTCACCTAATTAGGGATTATTTTGTAGTCTGTCACAAAGTAGCCTTAAGCATGAATGACTGATACCACTTTTCACCCTTCAGAAGAGAAGTTACACAGCAACACCAATGATAAGAATCTAACCACTCTAAGCAAATTCTCCTCTATCTGCCAAGCAATATGTTAACTGATGCACTGATTTATGTGTAAGTAGAAAAGATTTGTGAAAGGCAACAAATCCTTTGGGATATTGCCAGAAAGGTAACAACACTGTCGACCTCTATGGAAACATACTGTAGTCATTTTAAGTCCTTGCTGCTTGCCTGGTACCTGGAATTAATGGATGTTCAACAAATACAATGGTGTATGCCAACTGTTTCAATAAAGCTAAGGAACTTTCTATCTAAACACCAGATAGTTTCACCATCAGCTTGTCTTTGAAATACTTCATGTTATCATAGACACATGTTCAGGAATAGAAGTTGGCATTAAAGTCTTGAACCAACAACAGAGGCAAGCCTATATGCTGCATGGGAAACTGCTGAACTAGCAAGGAGAAACATTTTTAAACTTTTCTGAGGTTTACCTCTAGACTGCTAAGAATCAACAGTTGCACACAAACCACACTAGCACATTAGGCTCTGAATTGAAAACACTCATACGCCTTTTAGTTACCAAAGGTATTGTTAAAACAGCCCAAGAAAATGCCAGTGTTAACTGCACTTTCTTAATTTTTTTTTTTAGATTTTATTTATTTATTCTTATGGAGAGGGCAAGGGATGGAGAGATGGAGAGAAACATGGATGTGTGAGAAAAACATCCATCTGTTTCCTCTCACACACCCCATACTGGCCCACAACCCAGGCGTATGCCCCAACCAGGAACCAAACTGGAGGACAGCACTCAATCCATTAAGCCACACCAACCAAGGCATAACTGAACTTTTTAAAAAACTGGGCATATAGGAAAACAACTTATATCCACTCTTTACTGATGACATATGGAAGTAATTTAAATACCAGTTCTCTTTTTCCACTACTCAAAAATGGACCAAGCATATATTTTAAACTGACAGAAATAATTTAGTTGAAAGCTCTACTTGAATTAGCTTTCTCCAAGACATCTTAACTAATTTAATTTGATGAATCTTGTAATAAAGCCTCTAGAAAACATGCCATTGAGATCTTCTTTAAAAAAAAATTTACCCCTGGCCGGGTAGCTCAGTTGGTTAGAGCATTATTACCTTGATACACCAAGGTTGCAGGCTCAATCCTGGTCAGGGCACGTACAAAAATCAATTAATGAACGCATAAATAAGCGGAACAACAAATCAGTATTTCTCTCCCCCAAAATAAAAAATAAAAATAAAAAAAATTTAAAGCCAGCCCTGGCTGGTGTGGCTCAGTGGACTGAGGGCCAGCCTGGAAACCAAAGGATCACTGGTTTGATTCCCGATCTAGGGCACATGCCTGGGTTGAGAGCCACCTCCCTCCCCAGTAGGGGGTGGGTGATAGGAAACCATACACTGTTTCTCTCCCCCTCCTTCTCCCTCCCTTCCCCTCTCTAAAAAATAAATACAATCTTTAAAAAAAAAAACTTTAAAGCCAAATAAATGGAAAAACATTATATATACAGATGCCTTAATTTTGTAAATATTTATTTTTTAATTATAATTAATACACATTATATTAGTTTCAGGTGTACAACATACTGAAACCCTTACAAAGTCTAAGCATTAGAATATACTGATTCGGCATTTATATACCTTATAAAGTGATCACAACAAGTTGAGTAACCATCTGTCACTGAACAAAGTAATTCCGATATTACTTGCTCTATTCTCTCTGCTGTACATTACACCCCTGACTTATTTTATAACCAGAACTTTGTACTTCTTAATCCTCTTCCCCTTTTCATTAAGGCTTAAGTGGGTCTAACCTACGATTTTTGTATTACCATAGTCTATCCCTCTCTCTTTTAGCTGTAGTAGTAGCATTGCCATTTGTATTAGAATAGTACTTTGGCAACAGTTTCAACTGAAAAGTTCTGAGAGAAATTCATGCAACATTTTCTGAACAATGCCAGATACTGTGCTAGGTGACATGGGAGAAAAGACAAATAAAAGAGCGCCCCTGAGCTCAAGATATTCACGATGAAAGTACAATTATGATTTTAAGTCTCCATAAGCTGCTTCTCTCCTCCAATGACCAAAGAGCTTGCTTAGTCTATCCCTCTATAATGAAAGTATTCATTACAGATCCACGACGCCTGTTAAAACTTTGTTTTTAAAAAAATTTTATTTTTAGAGGGAGGGGAAGGGAGAAAGAGAGGGGGAGAAATAATCGATAAGAGAAACATGGATCAACTGCCTCTTACATGTGCCTGTGCCCCAACCAGGACTGAACCAGCAACTCATTTTGTGTCCTGACCAGGAAATGAACCCATGGCCTTTCACTTTGTGGGATGACGCCAGACCAAGCTTGAGCCACACCAGCCAGGGCATCTGCTAAAACTCTGTAAATATTTTTGTTTCCACTTCAGTGATAATCCAAAAGATTATCTACAAACATAGTCTAGGGCATCTGAAATGCCATCTCATATCTAAGTAGAGCTATATGAATTTCTTGTCTGAGTTTTCATTTATGGTCAGAGACTCAGTAGTATTACTCCTATTGTCCAGGATGAGAAAAGAATGGAGTTGAATTACAACTTAAAAGGCATATCTATGACTCTGCAGTTAAATAACCACACAGCTTACTTGTAATGCAGAGAACTAGATCATCATATGGTTTAGGAGAGTGTTAACTTGCCATACTCAAAACGCTCCTGCAGGCCTAGCTGGTGTAGCTCAGCGGATTGAGCTCGAGCCTGCGAACCAAAGGGTTGCGGGTTTGATTCCCAGTCAGGGCACATGCCTGGGTTGAGGGCCAGGTCCCCAGTGGGAGACACATGGGAGGCAACTACACATTGATGTTTCTCTCCCTCCTTCCCCTTCCCTTCCCCTCTAAATAAATAAGATCTTTTTTTTTAAAAAAAAAAAGCTACTGCATTTTAACAGTTGCTTCCATATTCTCAATATATTGGAAATTTCCAGCAAAATACCACGTGACTCTGAAATACTAGTTTAGACCGGTTTTGTTTTTATTTAATTTGCTTTAGTTTTAGAGTGGTATAAAAGATAACAAGTATATACTTATTTTTATGCTTGAACATATTTCATTAATATCACAATAAAAAATAGTGTTTTATACAGTTTGGGGGTTTTTTGGTCTTAAAAAGGGTACACATACTCCTCAGACAGAGAAATAGCAATCTATCTCTTATTCCTTGCAGGGCTCATCTCACTCTAATTTTTCACAGGCTAACATACCATAAAACCATAAAGATACTTTAGATGAACACTTTGGCCTTAATGGAAAGGTCAACTGGGTACACAGACAATAATCCAATGTTTTAGGTCATCTAACTATTCTTCCAAATAGAAGAAACAGGTGATTTGGCCCACAGGAACACAAAAATGACTCTGCACATTTTCCTCATGTTTAGGAATGGTATCCATGTTACGGACACTCAGCATCTACAGCCAATGCTTAATTCAAGAAGGGACATTACATTACCAACGCTACTTTGTTTTAATAACAGCAGCCTTAAAACCAAAGGATCTGAAATAAATTTTTAATGTAGACACTCATGAAGAGAAAACATTCAAGATATCCTTAATATTGTTGAAACATAATACGAGCCTTTTCCAAGTAAAAATATTTACACTGTAGAAATCAACACTTTACATTCTGGCAACATACTAACAAATCTGAAAAGAAAATTACACAGTGCACTATTGTACATCAGAAGTCAAAACTGAGATTGATGTAGAGCAAGACAGCTTAGACGTGGGTTTATTTTTTGGGTTCCTAAATCAAGCAACAATGAGTACCACGATAAACATTTTACTACAAATAAAAGATATTAGTATTACTGTAAAGATTTCAATTTTTATATATTTTTGTCTCCAAAGTCTTTTTTCTTTAACCAAGTGTGAAAAATATCCATCATAGTTTTCACTGGAATATTTCCAAATAGTAATTTGGTCTATTTTTTTTTTTAACGCTATAGCTGTTTTCTTGTTTTGTTCGTTATTTTACAAGTAATATTACAACCAAAACATACAACTCAGGAAAAGTTAACATGGTTAAGAACATCTGGAATAGTTTTAGGTGCAACATTAACCAGAAATCCTTACAAAGTCCAAGCATTAGAACAAATCCTATCTATGATAATGAAGACTTATTTTTAAAAGAAAGTGTTGGTAACCCTCCATAAACAATTTAGGAACAATTTATCATGGGCGTTTGTGGGCCAGCCAGAACTACCCAGGAGGATAGGGCAGCAGAAATAATTTTGGTGCAAGGGGCAAAAACTACCCTAGAGAAAACGTCAAGTCTGTATATTTGTAATTAGAGTTATACAGATTCATGGCATATTTCCCTACAATATAAAGACATTACAGCCCTGGCTGGTGTAGCTCAGTGGATTGAGCGCGGGCCTGCGAACTGAAAGATCGAGGTTCGATTCCCAGTCAGGGCACATGCCTGGGTTGCCAGGCCAGTTCCCGGCAGGGGACATACAAGAGGCAACCGCACATTGATGTTTCTCTCCCTCTCTCCTATGTTTCCACGAAAATCCTGATCAGCTAAGTTTGTAAAAAATTTTAATTCCAACTTCCCGATTTTTAATCGATTACCATATGCAAATATCACTGGTTCACGTTTTTGAACACACATTGTGCGCAATATCGTGTATTGCCCACGTCATTTAAGCCTCACAACCACCACATGCAGCAAGTACTATTATTCATTTTACAGATTAGAAAACTGAAGCCTGAAGAGTTTAATAACTGACCAAGAATACACAATCAACAGGGACTGGAACTGAAATTCCAATCGTAACACGCCCAAACACGATAATGTCTTGGAAATTAATAGCACGCAGACTATACAATAGAAAAGTTAGTTCTTCGAGGACAAAGTACAACTTCCTAATCCAAGTGAAGCCGTGGGAAAACTTAGGTTCCATGTATAAGGGCTGAATCCTGGGCCCTCATGTTCTCCAGGAAGAAAGTGACACATGTTCAAACTCCCAGCACGCTGGCGCTAGTTACCAGAGTTGGTGCGGACAGTCGATTTGGCAGTGCTCGGCCTTCACAGCCGAGGCGCATTGGCACAGCCCACTCGCCGCACCACGCGCGGTGCGGCTGGGTCCCGGCGCGCCCCTCCGCCCGCGGCGACAGCAGGCCGCCCGCCAAGCCGGGCCAGGACCCGGCAGGCCCGGAGACTCCCGGGCCGCTCCCCCGCACACTCACCTTCTGCTCCTCCGCGGAGGCTGCTTCGGGGACTTCCGCGGACATACTGCTCCCTCTGCGGACGGGACGCCGAGGAAAGATGCAATTACCAGGTGGCCCAGGCTGCCCGGCCGCCGCGCCGCCTCAGGCCCTCCCGCCCCCTTCTCGGACCTTGCGCCCCGGCCGCCTCCGCCCGCGGAAATGGCTGCCACCTTATGACAACACAGAGTGCCGCGGCGCTCCGCGATGCCAGCCCGCGGTCGACCCGCCGCCCATTCCGCGCCGCGCCCAGCCTACCTTACACCGCCTGTCCGGCTCTGCGATGCCGAAGCACTTCCTTTCTTCCTTCAAAGGTCGCGGCTGGCGCCTCACCTCACATCCGTCTGCCGAATGCTTTCTGGGAGTTGTAGTTTATAGTAGCTGGAGCCGCCTCTCCCCGCCTCTGACTCTCCTGGTCCCATGCTCCTCCTCCTCCTCCTCCTCCTCGCCCTGGCCTGTGCGTCCACGCAGTTTGTGCGGGGTGCCCCAGATGTCTGTGCTGCTTCCCCACACAAGTCTCTCCCCTCGACTTCACCTAAATGACCCTGTTCGTCCTTCACATCCCCTGCTCTACGTCACTGCTTCAGGAAAGCTCATTCCCGAGCTCCTACACCAGGTCAGATCCACCTCCTAAATGCTATCACATCTCTGTATAGTTCAATACATGTTGTATCATTAGACAGTAATTATCACTTTATTAATGTCTGCCTTTCTGCTCAGATAAGCCACATCAAGGCAGGAACCTTGTCTGTATTTGCTTATATTTCACCCCAGAACTCCAGCATTTCTTAGATATTCAATAAGTATCTGACTAAGGAATTCAACTTTCCTTCATTTGTCTACTCCCACAGCTTCACTGAAACTGCTGGCGCCACACTCCTCGCATGACTTTAACTGCCAAATCCTTTGGGTTTACGTTTAATCCTCACTCGGTATCTGAAGAGCCACTGGCAATGCCTGGTGGTTCCAGTGAAGTGGCTCTCAAAAACCTGGAAATAAGATTGCCTTCTAAGAGTTAAACTAGTGGGAAGCAGCAGATAATGACTGAAGTTCTGTGGGAATTTGGAAGCCATCAACACTCAACCAGGTTGTCCTGGGTAGAATCTCTGACAGGAAGAATTGTACTAAGATTGTAGCTTAAAAAACAAGAATTATACTGCATCTTTTTGGGGAAAAGAAGAGGTTTGGCAAGGAGGTATTTAAACTACAAGGGTTCAAGAGGTCAACTCTTTGACAAGGATATTCCTTGGGAGTCCCTTAAGCTGGGTTAGCTGAGAAACTGTAAGATCAACTAAATATTAGTTCTCATTCCATATTCACAAAGTAACCTACTAAAAATGTGCCTTCCTTTAACACAGAACTACAGGAGAAAATAGATTGTATTGGGTAGGCTAACTGAAGCATCTAACAGTTGTATTTTTAATAGTCATTCTAGTATACATCCTATATAAACGTATTTGTGAGCTCGGATTAAAATCTGATAGACACACATATATTAAAAAACCAGTGTAGCCGACCAAGATGGAGGTGTAGGTGGACACACTGTGCCTCCTCGCACAACCAAAATTAAGGACAACAAAGATTTAGAAACAAGAAAACAATCAGAACTGATAGAAAAATTTGAACTGTATGGAAGTCCGACAACCATTCATCCAGACCAGTAGGAGGGGCGAAGTTGTGGCAGGAAAAAGTGGAGGTTGGCAAACCCAGGCGCAATGGCGGTGGCTAGCAGACCCTGGGCACCGGGTGGCAACCGGCAGACCCAGTGAGGCTGCGCAAGGTGGCTGGCTGACCAGGTGGTCCCACATTTGCCAGATAATCCAGGCCAAAATGGGAAGTGAGACAGACCTCACAACCCAGGGCCCCAGCGCTAGGAAATAAAGCCTAAAAACACCAATTGAAAACACTTGTGGGTGTTGAGGTGCCAGGAGAGATTCCCAGCCTCACAGGAGAGTTCATTGGAGAGACCCGCAGGGACCTAGAATGTACACAAGCCCACCCACACGGAAATCAGCACCAGAACGGCCCAATTTGCTTGTGGGAAATGGCAGAAGAGACTGGAATCTGAGAGAGCTTGGAGCAAGCGCCATTGTACCCTCTTGGACCCAGCCCCCACATACAGCATCACAGCCCAGCAACTAGGCTGCCCTGCCCTGGGGAACACCTAAGCCTCCACCCCTCACTACGTAACAGCTGCAACCAGACCCCCCCCCCCAAAAAAAAAGACCCAAAATGGCTTAAATGGGAGAACAGATCAAAGCTTCAAAGTCAATTACCCTAAGTCACCAAGAGAGAGACAACCTATCAGATGCACAGTTCAAAGCACTGGTGATCAGGATGCTCACAGAATTGGTTGATTTTGGTTGTAAATTAGATGAACAAATGAAGGCTACACTAAGTGAAATGAAGGAAAACGCACAGGGAACCAATAGAGATGGGAGGAACACTGGGACTCAAATCAATGGAGTGGACCAGAAGGAAGAAACAAACAACCAAACAGAAAACAAGGAAGAAACAAGAATTCAAAGAAATGAGGAGAGGCTTAGGAACTTCTGGGACATCTTTAAACATCCCAACATCCAACTTATAGGGATACCAGAAGGGGAAGAAGAAAAGCAACAAGTGGAAAACTTATTTGAACAAATAATAAAGGAGAACTTCCCCAATCTGGCAAAGGAAATAGATTTCCAGGAAGTCCAGGAAGCTCAGAGAGTCCCAAAGAAGTTGGACCCAAGGAGGAACACCCCAAGGCACATCATAATTACATTAGCCAAGATTAAAATGAAGGAGAGAATTCTAGAAGCAGCAAGGGATAAGGGGATAGTCACCTACAAAGGAGTTCCCATCAGACTGTCAGCTGATTTCTCAAAAGAGACCTTACAGGCAAGAAGGGGCTGGAAAGAAGTATTTGAAGTCTTGAAAGGCAAGGACCTACATCCAAAATTGCTCTACCCAGCAAAGCTGTCATTTAGAATGGAAGGGAAGATAAAGTGCTTCTCAGATAAGGTCAAGTTCAAGGAGTTCATCATCACCAAGCCCTTATTATATGAAATGTTATAGGAACTTATCTAAGAAAAAGAAGAAAAAATGTGACAGTAAAAAGACAGCAAACTCACAGATATTAACAACCACACCTACAACAAAAACAAACTAAGCAAACAGCTAGAACAGGAACAGAAACACAGAAATGGAGATCATATGGAGAGTAAGGAACAAGGGAGTGAGAAGAGGAGAGGGGGAAAAGGTACAGAGAATAAGTAGTGTAGACGGTGGGTAGAAAATAGACAGGGGGAGGGCAGGAACAGTGTGGGAAATGTAGAAGCTAAAGAACTTATGACACATGGACATTAACTAAAGGGGGGAATGTGGGTGGGAGTGGGTGTGCAGGGTGGAGGGGAATGATGGGGGAAAAATGGGACAATTGTAATAGTATAATCAATAAAATATACTAAAAATTAAAAAAAAAAAACAGTTTATGTGGCCTTGGGTAAAAAGAATTTGTTCCTGAAAGAAAAATGACACTTGCATGGGGACAGGTTTAAATTTCTGGGAGGCTGACTTTGGTCAATGAAGAATTTACAAAGGCCAATGCCCCATTTTGGGGACCTGTCTGGGAAGTCATCCTTCTCCAAGTAACACCTCTCTGCATTATCAACCATGAACCTAATGTTTAAAACTGCACAATGAACCCTGGCTGGTGTAGCTCAGTGTATCAAGTGTCAGCCTGCAAACCAAGGGGTCGCCAGTTTGATTCCCAGTAGGGCACATGCCTGCATTGTGGGTCAGGTCCCCAATAGAGAGCACTTGAAAAGGCAACCACACACTGATGTTTCTCTCCCTCTCTCCCACCTTTCCCCTCTGTCTAAAACTAAATAAATAAAATCTTTTAAAAAATTAAAATAAAATTGCACAATGATCACCAACACCCTATTTCTTAAAACTTTCTTCTCTTGACTTCTAGGATACCACTCTCTTATTCTCTATTTCTCTGGCTATTCCTTCCTGTATGTGTTGTATGTGTGTGTTGTGGTTTATTCATGTATGCTCAGATGGTTACCATGAATACGTATTTTAATGTAATTTTCTAATTAAGTAAATTAAAGGAGAAAAACCACATGGATTATTTCAATAGATTTAGAAAGGTATTAAATAAAATCGAATAATTGAATGTTAAAAAAAGAAAAAACAGGGTGCTGCCTCCACTCTTGTCCCAGTCTCCATTCTATTCTCAACCTGTAGCTAATGCGTTTAGTACTGAAGTCATTAAGATCATGTCACTCCCAGCCCTGGCCCAGAAGCTCAATTGGTTAGAGCCTTAGAATATCATCCCAATATTGCAAGGTTGCAGGTTTGATCCCAGGGCACAGCACATACAAGAATCAACCATGAATGCATGTGGAACAAAAAAATTGATGTTTCTCTCTTTCTCTCTTCCCCTTCCTGTCTCTCTAAAAGTCAATTTAAAAAAAGATTTTCCTTTCAAAGAATCTGGCCATTCTGTCTTAATCTGCTTTGTTGAATCTACTTGTCTCTTAATGGTAAAATTCTAACAATTCTGTTCTTGGAATCCCTTCTCTTTTTGTTTTACACCTCCAGGAAATCACTTCCACCGTCATAGCTTCAATTGCCATCTATGTATTCTGGATTAGTGCTGTCCAATAGAATTTGCTGTGATGATGGAAATATTCTGTATCTGTGCTATCCAACACAGTAGTCACTAGCCATATATGACTAGTGAGCATTTGAGATGTAACTAATGCAACCAAGAAACCATATTTTAAATTTACATTTAAAATTGGCCACAGGGATTACAACCACTAAGAAACCCTATTGACGGAGTTTCTCATTAGGTCTGGAGCAAGGTTCAAGAATTGATTTAGCAAAGCTCCTCCTGGTGGTTCTGATGCATACATGCACGATTTTGGGGGCTTAGAATCTGGTAGGTATACAAAAACTTTAAGAAAGATCTGGGGTCTTTTTGAAATTTAGTTGGTAGGAGTCTGAGTAAACAAGATGAGATTATGTCCCACCCCATTCTTCAAACATCTGAGAGAGGAAACCCACCTGCATCATTGCTGATATTATAGCAAATATCAAGAGCAGAATACATTTTTAATGAAAGGAAGATACAGGAAGAGACTGGAAGTCAACTCAGGGAAACTAAGTAAGATAGATATGGAGTTCTCAAAACCCTGGGGATAAATGGTGACTTCTGTGAGCAAAGCCTGGGGAAACTTACCTGAATAAGCAGGTCAGCTAACTATAAAAAGCTGTTTCAACAACTTGAGTTTGGGAAGTAGAACCTAGAAAGTGGAGGATGCCACTTCTGGGGATTTAGTGAAATGACAGACCTTCACATGAACTGTAAAGGTTAGAAAAGAAACATGTTGAATTAAGGAGAACAATAAACAGTGAGGTCTGAAAGAGATTTTTAAAAATTTAAGCCTTTAAAGTCTTAGAGTATTTGCTACACCCTGACTGGTGTGGCTCAGTGGGCTAAGCACTGTCCCACAAACCAAAAGTGACCAGTTAGATTCCTGGTCAGGACACATGCCTGAGTTGTGGGCCAGGTGCCCGGTGGGGACATGAGAGAGGCATGTTTCTCTCCTTCTTTCTCCTTCCCTTCCTGTCTCTCTGAAAATAAATAAATTTAAAAAATAACATTAAAAAATAAGTATTTGCCACAATGTGTTTCTAAAACTTTCCTCAGCTATATTTGCATGTTTCCTGACCACAAACTAAGTTGACTGGCTTCTGAGTTGCTTTAGGACATTTCTTAAGTCTTTATTTAAAAAATCAGTCTTTCTTTCCCTAATGACTAATGGGTATTACCTCATTATATTTCTCATCCACCCTGGCTCTTGTGTTTACTGTGTGACCTTGAGCAACTTCTTCAAGCTCCTTTTCTTTCATGGTAGAATGGATTCATACTGTCTCTAAAGTATGACTTCAATTATTAAATAAAAAAAATTGTTTACAGTGTCTGGCACAAGGTAGGTATTCATGTTCTCTTTCTCCTCCCAGTGTGCAAGACATATCTCACAGATAATTCATGATGGAGTAGAATAGGCTGATTCCAATAGTCTTAGGGATTGAGAGTGAATTCTTACTGTGATGAAAAGCCTACTTCCTGTCTAGACTGATACTGTGTTTGTTTCTAGGTCTATTAGACCATATGGAGTCATATACCAAAATTTTAGCAGTGACCATCTCTGTAGTGATAGCTACAAGGCAGAGGGACTTTCACAGTTAGTTTATATAACTATGCAGTATGAAAATTTTTGTAATAAACATGCATTGGGTAAGTTTTTAAAATTAACTTTTGCCCTAACTGGTTGGTTGGATGTCATCCTGCAAGGTGGGAGGTCACGCATTTGAGTCCAGTCAAGGCACGTGCCTGGGTTGCAGGCCTGTGTGAGAGGCAACTAATCACTGTTTCTCAAGTTCTTTCTCCCTCCCTTCCCCTCTCTCTGAAAATAAAATCTTTTTTAAAAATTAAATTTTAAAAAGATTCACTACTTCATTGACAAAATGAATTAGGGAAGAGTGGGGATCCCAAGGATTTAGATTTCGAAGGGCAAATTGTTTCCTTTCTTTAATCCTGTGGGATTGACAGCTGGTGAAGGAAATGGCAGAAGGGAGGATCCTTCTGTTCAGTGCCTTCCAGCCAGTCTCCATTTCATAATTTATTCATATTTTTCATTCTCTATGAAATTCTGGAGTTCCTTCTTAAACATAGTTATCAGTTATGATTCATTAGTCTGTAAAACTGCCAAATGAACCTGAAGTAGGGAAATCTCTATTATCTACCATAGGTAATAGCACCAACAACTGTGTGCTGGCATCTTTACCTGCATGTCAACACTCAATCTACTGACATAATCAGTAAATACAAAGAGGAGTGATGTAGAAAGCATGGTAAAATCTCTGCCTGTAACGAAAGAATGGTGGAGAAGAACCATTACGATAGAGTACCAGGGCAAGTGAGAGCAGACCGGTGCTGGGTGACTACACCTCACTGGGAAAAACAACACGGGCAAAAATGGTCCTAAGAAGTAGAGCAACAAAATGTCAGCACATGTTTCCTTTGCATAAGCTTGCCTGAAGAGCACAACATGCACCCAGAAGTTTCAATCTTTTTGAAATTTTCTTTAAAAAATGCCCAGAAAGGTGAAAAACATGTACTAAGAATTCTGTAAAAATTACGATGTGGTTGCCATGTAAAGACACCTTCATACAATATATATTTCTTATTTTTGGATTACTGGAAAGGTCAAAGAAACAATAAATTTTTGAAATTAATTTTAGAGAGACAAAGGGGGCAGGAAGAGAGGGAGAGAGAGAAAGAGAAAGGGAGAAACATCAACTTGTTGTTCCACTTACTGAAACATCCATCCATTGGTTGATTCTTGTATGTGCTCTGACTGGGAACTGAACCCACAACCTTGCTGTATCGGGACAGCTATCACACCAACTGAGCTACTGGCCAGGGCCAAAGAAGCAGTAAAAGTTACAAAAATTTTTTTAAGGCATTTGGTATTTTAACTACTTTGTGTTTTCCAAGTTTTATTTTTTAAAGATTTTATTTATTTTTAAAGAAAGGGGAAGAAAGGGAGAAAGAGGAGAGAAACATCAATGTGTGGTTGCCTCTTGCACACCACCTACTGGGGACCTGGCCTGCAACCCAGGCATGTGCCCTGACTGGGAATTGAACCAGCGAGCCTTTGGTTCACGGGCTAGCACTCAATCCACTGAGCCACACCGGCCAGGGCCCAAATTTTATATAAAATTATCAATATTAACTTTTGTTCAATGTATAAGAAGTCTAAATATGTGTACTGAAATACTTATTCCAAGAATTACATGACAGAATTCAAGAAGAAAAGGAACATCAACAATACTGTCACTCCATTTTCTCAATCACACAGACCCAGAAGGGTTAGGGGATTCTTGGGAGTCAATCTCGTCAGATACCATTGGAGCTAGGATTACAATCCAAACCTTTTGGGTCCCAATCTCATGCTATTCCATACAGCCTGATGATTGAGAAGAGATCTTTATAAATTTGTGCCACTGAATGAATACTTTTTTTTTTTTTTTTTTTTACTTTTATAAAGTACAAATAGCCTTTTCTCTTCTGGTATCTTAAAATAAAATTTATAAGAGGCTTCTTGCTGGCCAACCCATACTCATCATCTGTCCAGATTTTCTTGAATAGTTTATCCATTAGCCAGGTTCCAAAATAAAGACCTTTCAGTCTCTCAAATTCCATACTGCTTACCTGGTTCTAGATTCCTAGGTGTCTTGGGTCTGCCCTACATGAATGGTACCCATTCTCTAACCTGCACTTGCAGCTTGTCCCTGTATTTGTGCCTAGTTATCTGATCTGCTGTTGCCCACTGTCCCTACACAAACATCTTGCTTTTTGAGGGGAACAAAAAGAAGGCTTTTGATGCACTCAGTCAAGTTCCCTTACTCGGTGGTTTTCCCAGTTGCCAAATGCCTTTCATTATGACCCTCCTAGAATAGAAACTGTCTGATGGCTATCAGAAATTCACTCAATCACACATATGTCTCATCTAAAAATAAAAACCAAATACACATTTCTTTGTTTTTGCATATATTTACAGTATAAATACTAATTTTTTCAAAGTACATATTCTTTTAACCATTTGCAAAAGTTATGTAGCACTGGACAGCAATTTAATGTAAAGCCTCTCTAGTAGTGATTAAGGAAAAATAGAACTGTTTTGAAGATAAGGGACTCTAGAAGGAATATGAATGGGCATGATAAACTGAACTTGCAGGGGGGAAGTGAAGCAGCTTAGTCCACACTTCACTGCCAATACAGGACGTTGAAGGGCTCCCATGTGAGACAGCAACCTGGAAGGGGAGTTGTAAGAACTACACTTGAGACATATAAAAAGTACACATGCTTGCATAGTGCATTAATCTTAAAGAACCTCAACATTTCCTTCTCATTTTCATTAACTTAAATGAACAGTACTTAAAACACATCACACAGAATTAAAGACTTATGCATATATTTCCGATTTCAACATTAACGTCAAAAATACATAGTTTGATTTTACATAGGATTTGTGCTACATTAGAACACTAGAGACAAATATCACTTGAGTATTAAGGAAAACATTAAATATTAAATAACTGAGAAATAAAATGTGTAAACACTAATCTAACGAGGGTTTTGCTATTGCAACATGTCCCATGAAGTGGTTTCAACAGTACAAAAAGGCTTAGGACATGAGTGTTTCCAGTCTACTTGGAATATGTGGATCTCATTCCAGGAATCCTTTGATAAAAACTGGTCCAGGAAAACAGGAGAGGATCCACTCTCCTGGTTGTTAATTTGGTACACTCCGTTCTACGCTAATTTTCACTTTCAAACTTGGGTACTGAGCAAATACTTGTACATTGTCAGTCCTTATCAACATCTTGGTGAAAACTGAGGGTTTGTTGGTGATTCAGTGTAAGATTTGAGTTCATATGCAGCACCGCTATCAACTTCCATTGACTTTCTAGAGAACAGGAGACGTACATCTCTATGGAGGTAGATCTTTCCAGATTTAGAACTCTGGAACCTAAATAAAAAAACAAAAAGATGCATCATTTAGGGAATGATTTGTTTAAAAAACCAAACCAAAACCAAGCCCCCAAATAATTAAATTTTAAAGGTAGAAAGACTTAGTCTGGCCACAATATTACATTAAAAGTAACTTCTAACAAGATATCAAAAGTCTTCTATTGCCAAAGCATGTGTTGCTATTTAAGTGCCTCTTCCTTACTATTCCCTAAACATTTCACACCCCCCTTTCCTTTGTACAATGCCAGAGATGCTTCCTTCTGTGAATCTGGCACATGCAAAGTGGGGATCCAAAAAAGCCAGAATTATCTTCTGGAAGGTGTACCCCTTGTAATACAGGCTTCCTCCACTGACTGAGAGTTCTGGGAACCCATCCGTATCAGTGTACCATCTGGTATTGTTGTGAGAGGCTGAGTTCAGCTTCAATGAATTTTTTAAAGACTTTTGCAACCCGTTTTCCCATTTCACGGTGGGTGACTTATGAGGACAACTGCCCACACCACACTTGAGTGTTCAGCAGTTTTGACCAAAACCCCCCATGCCCCACCCTCCCTATTCACCCAGTCTTGCCCTGAGTGACATTTTTTTTGTTGTTGTTTCCCAGATGAAAAAAGTCCTCAAAGGAAAACATATTGCCAATGTGGAAAAGGTGAAACCAAAAATGACAGAAGCACTAAAAGACATCAAAACTGACAAATTCAAACGCTGTTTTGAGCAGTGGGAAAAAATGTCTTGATAGGCATATTGCCTCAAAAGGAAATTTTTGAAGGTGACTGAAGTTTAAACACATAAGAATACACAATTTTTTAAATAAATAAATTCCATGTTTTTGATTTTCTATCCCTGACACCACGTGCACCTCTCCTCACCTATAGTGTCAACTTTCAGTTCACAACAGCCAATTATACTACATTTGGGCTTTGCCGCTCTAGCATCTATTAGCCACACAGATTGATCATTTCACACAACTTGTCCCCCTCACAATTTTGAGTACATTAAAATTGATTCCACACTTGAAAAATTGCCACTGAAGGTTATCACATTTTGAGGACAATCACAGGATGAGAAAGGACTGCTATCATCGGCAGCAGCTAAATGAAGCCTAATCACCATTAAAAAACATTAAAAAAAGTTAGCAGTGAAATGAAAATGGTTATCCAAACTATATATGGAACGGTTCCTATCCCCTGCTAATTAATATTTATAGCATAACACAGCATTGGAATCTTTGATCATATAAACTCATATAAGCAGATAGTCAAACAGAGCCTATGGTGCTAATTTCTCTAGTTTTCCCTTTGCATAGCAGGACAACTCTCTGGGTGTGTGTGTTTCATTCCTAAATTAGCTGAAAAATCTGGCGGTCGTGTTGTGTATATTAAAGCAGACCCCTCTGACTGTCTCACTCTTTTCTTCTCTGGAGTTTTTCATTATCTCAATCTGAGGGAGAACATGGTGTATGCCATACTTCGCAAAGAGGTTTCTTTAGAGCATTTAAAGTATCTAATCATTAAGTAGGGACTATAAAAGCAGGGGTAGTTGATTTTTACTTTGGTAAATGCTAGTTGCCTATAGCTATGGTTATTAAAACTTCAAGAGAAATGGTATCAAATGAAAGTTTAAAGGGAGTTGAATCTTCTTCCTACATTGGGCTGGGAGCAATTCTTATAGTCTGCTATTTTATACCATTAAAAAAAAAATATTCCAAGTCCGTTTTGGTATATTTTTCATTCCCACAATTTGTTTAGCATTTCCAAGAGGCTCATGTCAGGTAATATAAAGTTGGGTTTAAATATATTGTGCTGGTTCAACATGTCCTTAGGTTGCAGAACACCAGGCAGAAGACCCCAAGATAAAAGTACCAATTAAGCAGTGCTATGGGGAGGTGGAGGGAACCCAATGAACTTAACAGACATTTTCAAGTATGGGACTTAAGTGTACAGCTGACTCCTTATGCACTCTAGAATCACCACAAAACAAATCTACTGAAAGATAGTGGGTGGTCACCATCAGTAAGAGATTAAAGATGCCCTCTGTCTGGGCCCTGGATGTAAGATGCCTTCTCCTAATGAATAGGGCTCTTGGAATAAGGAGTTCAGCTAAGATGAATTACTGTCATTGATATGATGGAGCACTTACTATAAATGGCATCAGAAAAATATTAGGAATAGAGTTATGGACAAAAGACTACTGAACTCTCTCTTAACAAATAGACTTGTTCATCAATCCTGAAAGCTATATTAGGATTTCAGGTCTGAAAACCTTACTCTAGGATGCTGGCAACTTGGACTTCAAGGGCAAAGAAGTGGTTTCTCACAACCTACAGCTGTGAGCTTGGTAGTAAGAGTCAGCAAAAAGATATTTCTAAAAGAATTACTAGAAATATAAACTCTATGAGAACAGAGATTTTGTCATAGCTGTTTCCTAGTGCCTAGAAACAGGCCTAACTCATAAAAATTCATGGAATGAATGAATGAAGGTTAATAACTTCCCTGTCTAATACAGCAGCCACTAGCCACATGTGGTGACTAAGCACTTGAAATATGGGTGGTTTAAACTAAATTGTGCTATAGTCCTAGCTGGGTAGTTCAGTTGGTTAGTGTCATTCTGATACACCAAGGTTGATCCTCAGTCGGGGCACATACAAGAATCAGTCATTGGTCCCTGGCTGGTGTGGCTCAGTGGACTGAGTACCAGCCTGTGAACCAAAGGGTCACCAGTTTAATTCCTAGTCAGGGTACATGGCTGGGTTGTGGGCCAGGTCCCCAGTTGGGGGCATGTAAGAGGCAACTACACATTGATGTTTCTCTCCCTGTCTTTCTCCCTCCCTTCCCCTCTCTAAAAATAAATAAATAAAATCTTTAAAAAAAACCCAACCAATGAACGCATACATAAGTGGAAAAACAAATTGATGCTTCTTTCTTTCTTTCTTTAAAAGAAATCAATAAAAATTTTTAAAGTGAATTGTGCTGCTAATGTAAAATATGTGCTTGGTTTTAAGTATTCAGTATAAATAATACAGAATAAAATACTTATATTTATATTATAATAATAAAGAATATAAAATATATAACAATATTATATTGATTATACATTCAAATTATGATATTTGGATATATTGGGTTAAACAAAATATATTATTAATCTTTCCTTTTTCTTAATATTTTAAAAATGTAGTTACTAGAAAATACAGAACTATATATATGGCTCACATCATAACTCTATTGGACAGCAATTAGTTAATAGAATGTATCTCACTGCCCCAGACTTAGCATTTGTTTTGATGTGAAAACCCCTCTAATTCAGGAAGTAGTAATGACTGCAGGAAGACATGCCATGTATTTTCTACATCATGGCATATTATCAGAGTTTCTGAGTTAAGCAAATTCCAAGGGACACCGGTCTAGTCAGTGACAGTTTTTAAAATAAGCATAAAATTTTAGAGTTGTTGTTCTTGTTTTTTAAAGGGTTTTTTTAAAAATTTATGTATTTTTTTTTTGGAGAGGGGAAAGGAGGTAGAGAAACATCAATGTGTGGTTGCCTTTCACACACCCTGCACTGGGGACCCAGCCTGCAACCCAGGCATGTGCCCTGACTGGGAATCAAACCGGCGACCCCTTGGTTCTCAGGCCAGCACTTAGTCCACTGAGCCACAGCAGCCAGGGCTAGAGTTGTTCTTCTAAAGTAACATTTTTATTCTCATTTCAAACATTACCTCAGATGTATGAGGTAGCGTAATAACCGTTCTTCTGTATGTCGAATGTTCTCTTTATTAACACTTCTCTTCATTTCTTGTTTAACCGGTACAGAAAAAGTTCTTTGTCGTAGGAATGTCTGATGATTGGCTGGCATATCTCGCAAGTCATATATCACAACAAACATCTTCACCACAGTCTTATTAGGATTAAATAAGGTCTGAAGAAACAATATAGAAAAAAAAAATTTTTTTAAATGGTGATTTACTGATTTGACTCAAAATGGTTGTGCCAATAAAAAAAGATTTTTAAATAATAAATTAATCCCAGTGGATATAATTCAGTTTTGGGGACTAAAGTTACTGAGATTTCAGCAGTTTATGGGCTGATGTTCAGTATTTTAAAAAATGGTTCAATTAATATTTTTAATATAGTAACATAAAATCCTAAAACAAATCTAAATCTTTAGTCACAAATTTCATATTAATAACAGCAATATATAACTTTTACTCCAAGAAATCGTTCCATTAGATTAAGCAAAATATATCCTCATTGGATTAAAACATTCCAGTTCATTTATTTCAAAAACTAGCTTCATTAAAGTGTGCCTACTATAAATTTCATAAAATAGAATTTTAATTTTCCTCACATCTTTATAGTGGCTAAATAGAAATTTAAAAAAATAAAAGTTTGGTAAAGTTAGACTTTTGGGTGTTTTAGGTACATATGGTTATAAAATTTAAAATATTTTCTCTTTGGATATTTAACATTGAAAATATTATTTAAATTCATATAAGCTAAAATCTTTCCTATATTGAATGTAATTTTATATTAAAAGTAATTTTATTAAAAAATAAAAATATGTTCTCAAAAAGGAGAATTTTTCTTATTGGAAATGCTCCCTAGTTTAGAAAATAAAGTTCATTACTATCAGTTACATATTAGACTAAATAAAACTTTGTGTTTTCATAATTGGATTCATTTCAAAAACTGCAGTGACACTTTTTAAAATCATCAATATCATAAATAGACCAAAATATGTATTTGAATTAATACTAGTTTTTAAAATACTAATTTATAAACAAAATCCCAAGGTGCTGATCTGACTTTAACCAAATTACCAACACATCAATAGGTAACTTGGTGCCCATGCTTTCTGAAGCTCATCCGTGGCACTGGACATCACTCACTGAATCAAAATGAGAAATATATCAATATTATGATCCAACTTTTTAAAATCTAGTGAGTCTAAAGATTAAGGATAATACATTCAACAAACCACACAACTAGCAAGCCAGGAGTTCAAACCATGTTTACACATAATTAAACTATGCAAGAAATTAAGACATACCTAAATTTCATATTTAAAATTAACCATTAAAGTTGGCAGTCCTCAAACAAGAGGTAAACGTGCTGCCTTTGTGTTTATGCTTCATTATTATGACAACTGACAGCTAGCTTTCCAGTGACTCACACTTTCACCTGAGCTACACTGCCAGAGGCAAGAGAACAGATTATCCTTCTTTTACTTCAGGATTTCCATTCAACATAAATTTTACTTTAATATGCAGTGATTCCTCCTGAGTAAAACTTACATATATGTACATACTTGCATAGCACTATGCTTCATTCCTGTGTGATATGCAATAATCAAACGTATAGACTCCTTTTCTGTACTGGAACAAAGGTGACGAGTAAAAGTGGTCTGATGAAGCCAAAGGTCATAAAAAGCTTGTTGAATTATACCAGATCCTAAGTGCGAGGAACTCACTAGATCTTTAAAAAATTTTTTAGCTTCATTGAAGTATAACTGACATACATCAGTGAGACTCTTTTTAATGTGCAAAGCCAACTCCGTAATAGATAAACTTCTGGGCTTTCAAGATTATCCTGGATCTGACTTGGGGATGAACTCAGTGGCAAAGTGGCTTTATATCAAATTACTTTCCTGAGAACTGCAAACCAAGGATGATGAAGGATTGCTCTGGGCTAGAAGAGTTCTCCTGAACCCGAATTAGATCAACACCTCGCCAGCAGGAAACACGCCTTCTCTGCCCCCACATCTGTCAGACCACATTTTGTGTAACCATCTCATTACATCCATGTAGAAATTACCCTAGGGATAATATAATTTTGTTTCCCAAGTTGTCCTGCCAAAGCAATACAAATATTTGGGGTCTCACTTTGAATAGGTAGGTCTTAATCTGGCTTACTATTTTAAACAAGGACTGGTATTGTTAGGTTCTGATTTTATTGAAAATCGCTCTATTTAAGTTCTGTAAACTGTCATAATACTATTTCTTTCTAATGCATTCACCTTATTTAGTTTATTAATGCTTTCCTTTTATGGAGTCCCCAAATGGTCATTCCTGAGGCAGAGCAGGGAAACTCCAAAGAAAGCTGCAGCCCCACTGTTACTTACCAAAGTTGTTGCAGCAGCAGTAGCAGGAGAAAGGGCTAAGTTCTATATGTATGTGAGAGAATGATTATTGCAATTGTAGGCTATAAAACACATACCACTTGTATTGTTCCTGAAGGAGGTACTCGATAACCCCTTTTACCAAGGGACTCTAAAGTGATCACACCCTTGAAATAAAAGAAGACAAATTGAGTACAAACTGATGCATATGTATATAAAAGACTAAAATAATAATAAACCATGTAGTTACTAAAATTTCAGAATTCTATTTGTATGGAAAAACATTCACATTGCATTAATACAGATACATTCTATGAATATAAAATAGTGAGGGTCCCAGTGGTATAAAAACAGTTTACTGTTCTTCCCAGAGATGTTGCAATAAATAATATCTAACATCAAATGTATAATAAATAACAAATAAATATATCAGATAAATAACAATTATATAACACGATACTGCTTGAAATTTCTATTAAAATATAAAATATAGATGTAAGAAGTTCCCTGAAAGGATAAAGGGAAGTGATAGGATTATTCCCTTGTATCATGTAGGAGGAAGGAGGTGAAGAAGAAAAATCATTTTTTAGTCTTTGGACTTATGAAAAGTCAAGAATGTGGAAGGACCTAAGTCTTAGCCAAAAGTCCAGTTAATTCTTCAGACATATGGATTAGAGACAGACCAGCATCATCAGCATCACCTGTTAGAACTTGTTAGAAATGCAGAATTTCTGGCTTCTCCCCAGACCTACCAAATCAAGTCTGCATTTTAACAAGATTTCCCAGATGATCTCATACATACAATTGAGAAGCACTGCTGGGTTATATAACATAGTTTGAGAAGGATGTTCTAATCATTGCAACAGTCCCCAAATGGGAAAGAAGTATAAATTAAAACAAGGGAAACTTTGATTGTGTGACAATTTCTAGATAACCAGAATAATCAATTGATGACAGGCAGTGATTGTGATACTTACCGTATTTTGCCATGTATAATGTGCAATTTTTTGCCCGAATTTTTGAGAGAAAAAGAAGGATATGCATTATATATGGGTATAATGATTACATACCATGGCATAATAACTCCATGTATAATGTGCATGAAACTGTAGGTGTGCATTACATATGGCAAAATATGGTGATTCTCAGAGCGGTAAGAAAAGAATGCTCATTCATTTGTTTAAACTGTGCTAAGTTTTCTTTGCAGTAGTTAAGATAGTCAAGTAGAAAAACTGTATGCTCTACATTTCATATCCCATCATTTTATGTTGTGCATGCCAAAACATGTCAACCTTATGTAAAAATAAATAAAAAATAGGACTGTTCCACCAGGCAACAGCTGTGTGTTTGAAAGATAGGTAAGGGCAGGGGTAGGGTGGGGTGGGAGGTTGGGTAAAACAGAGTGGAAAAAGATAAGGAAAAAACAGACTCTAATATGGAAATATCACAACTCCAAGTGAACAGCAATTGACATTGCACTGTAAAGTTAACATGTTAAATACTGGGAAATGTTCATGGAAATGGGCACTGAGAAGTAATGTGGTTCTTGACAAATATGATTTACCACATGGTCATTTAGAACATGAAAATGGCATATAGACAAACTGCAACTCTAGTGAAAACAGCAACAAAGCTTTTAACACTTTCTCTCTTCCAATCTGCTCTATATGAAAAATTCAGTGGCATATACTGCCCCTCTTCTTCCTAGTTCCAGAAAGAAAAAGTAAAAATATATATATATATAAATGATTTTATAATCACAATGCTCCACACAATATATTACTATTCTTCCTTGCCACCCTCCCCTAAACAAATAAAAGAAAACTGGTGAAGCAAAAACTACCAGCAAGCTGCTCTGGCTGGTGTGGCTCAGTGGATTGTCAGCCTGTGAACCAAAAGGTCACCATTTCCATTCCAGGTCAGGGCACATGCCTGGGCCTGGGGCCAGGTCCCCAGTTGGGGGCGTACAGGAGGCACCAATTCAGCGTTTCTCTCCCTCTCTTTCTCCCTCCCTTCTCCCCTCTAGTCTCTATAAATAAATAAATAAATAAATAAATAAATAAATAAATAAATAAATAAATAAATAAAATCTCTTTAAAAAGCTTCTATCAAGCCTATATTTCATTTAATATATGGCAATTATAATAGCTTTCAGAACATGATAATAGTAACTAAATTTATAAAGAAAGAATACAGATTTTTTAAAAAACCTTAAAGTTTAAGGCAATACTTATCTAAGCCATGTTAAGACCAGTATGGCACCGGTAAATTAGGAATTAGAAAGGAATGAGAAATTATTAGAATTCTATTATTATATTTTTTATTTTAATAATTAATTGGTCAGCATATCAATATTTTTATATAGTAAAAGTTACTGTACTTCTGGCATTTGAGGATAGAATAGAAAGGTGAAGATAAAATAAATTGAGTCAAATCTTATACAAAAACTTATTCTCAAATTATTGTGGAAAATATACAAAGCTAGGTAAAACAGAAAGAGGTTTATCTTAATTTGGTCACTTACAAATAGAAGAAAATAATATATGACCTGTTAATATGATAATACAAGTTGTACCATGAATCTGCTACAGGCACACCTGCTTTGGACCTTCCTGCTGGGTTCCACCATGTAACAGTTTCTAGACTGTGGAAAGCTGACACATTGTACAACACTGGAAGAACATTTTTACCACTGACACCCAACTGCAGAGAGATATTACATGGCTTTGAGTTAATCTTCAAGGAATTATTTAATGAAAAGTCCTGTACCACTTCTACACACACAAACTTTCTGCACTAAAATTTTACCTTTGTAAGTCATTTGTGTAATTTATAATGAGAGGTCCCAAGGTTATTATTAGAGTAACAAGTAGGAGTTTGGTATCTCAGCTCTGTTGGTCTGTGATATATATTATCTCATCAAAACATGATTGGTCCTTTGAAAACAGATGGAATTACCAATATATAAATAAGATTCCCTGAAGAACAAGATTAATTTTATTGATTTACAATAGGAAAGATGTATGGTCTAAGATTTGGACTGCATCATTTGGGAAGGAAACCCATTTTTAATAAGTAAACTGATTTATAAAAAATTACACAATGGAAAGTTTCCTGAAGAATATTATCAGAAAAAAGTAAACCAGAGATTCTTTAAGAATTGACTAGCTTAATAACCTGACTTACACCCTTTCCAGTATTTCTTCATAATCCATAACCATTGGTGTGTACTTTCTGGAGACGGAGTGACAAAATCCTTTATCTCTAGATCCTTTATTTTTTAGATGTCAACCAAGGTCAAGGATAAATGCTGTTTTGCTTTTATAAATGACCTCTTGCTCATAAATTTCACTCAAAGATATTTACTTGAGCTGATTTTCAGCCAATTCACTCTTTTATCTTATTTCCGAGTCATCCTAATGGTCATCTGGATGCAACACACTAATGACAGATTACAGTGTTTTAGATCTTATCTTTCAATTTTCTATCACCACGTATCAGAAGAATACATGAAACTGATGAGACTTCTTGATGTCCTTCTTAATAAAGCAAAATGGGCATCTTCACATTTATTTTCTAATATTGTAAGCATTCCATTACGATACACTTTTATCCTGACACTGGACTTATCTCAAGGGATACCTTTCATTATATTACTCAAAATTAGCAGCTATTTTTTTTCCAAGAATTATACTAGAAAAATGTATACCTCTTCCTGTGGTAAATAAATAAAATTGGTGGCTTATATGATATGGGCAGGTTTGTAAAGGTGTGGGCCTGGTTTTTCATAATAACCAATGTTGTGCATCATTGTGATTATGACCCACAAGTGTAAATATTACTGGGGAAAGAAAACTTTGAATAAATGAGCAGACACCAGCATGCCTTTTCTATCAAAGTACGAAATGCTGATCAGGATCTTGAGTAAAATGTTCACCTTTAGAATGGAGTACGGCTTTCTTGAGCAAATTGTACCAATAATAAGTAAGCTATATCAAGTCCCTAAAAAAGTAAAGCTTTCCTTCCTCTGTTATTTCTCAATTATGTAAATTCCATTTTCACAACTTTTATTAGTAAAAAAGACAACTTTTATTATTAGTGTCCTTGAAAATCTAAAAGATGGGGGAGAGGAAGCAACTGGGCCTGGTGGTAGCTAGGATATTCAAGTAGCAAGATGTATGTTTCTGTGCCTATAGCAATACATACCTCGGATTTCTCTAAGTAAGATTAAACATGAAGGCCCAGCTCTACCTCAATATTTGATACTGTCCCTATAAACCTTTTATAGACCTACATTGCTAGCTACTTCTCCCTCTTTGTGTTTTGGAAAAGGGCTGATACTAATCATACTCCAGGACTCGGTACCATTTTTGCACTTGAAGGCTTCTTTTATCCTTAATTCATTGGAATAAAAAATGTGAAAGATGAAATCATAGGATTGTAAGGCTTAAAACTGTGCTCTAATTCCCCTTAGCTACCTTACTTTCCAGTAAAACATTTGTACACAGTCAGAAATAACTAATATTCTAAAGAACCCTAGAATTAGAATAAACTGGTCCAAAGACAAACCAAACAGGAAGAAGTGGGTAAACAGGCTTCACAGAAGCCTCGGTCACCAAATTTTTACCTAAACTCTACTGCGATGAGGATCACATGTCAAGGCAACCCTTGTGGGAGCAGAGTGCCCAGTGAGCACTTGAGAATTTGTGTGAACTTAGAAAGATAAGGATTTATAGTATTAATCACTAATCAAATTTTTCATTATTTTTCCAAACCACTGAGAGACCATTTTCAGCACCACTGCCAAATGCAAAAGAGGATTTCTATTTTTAGAGCTAGCTCAGAAAGAAGCTGTGAGGTAACATTTTGCTTGGTATATTCATTAGTCTCTATTCAGCCTTCAATTTTCTCTTACTTTTTATTTTCAAGCATTGCACCAAAGCAGTCCCTCAATCTCCCTGAACTTAATTGAAGACATCTGTCATTAAGTTAGTTGACTTCAGCAGAAAAAGACAATTTTAAAAATACTTGCCATATAAGGAGAGGGAGCATTATCATCTGAAACACTGTAGAATGACACTTCAACTGGAAGAATCAAGTGTGTGGGGCAGAAAACACCACTGGCCCCAACCTCGGCAGTAAAGCCATCAACAATGCCGAGAGGATCTAATCGATAGTTCAAGACAGATTCCTGGAAGGCAAAATAATTTTTGAGTTATAAGTTTAAAAAATTAACTCATTCATTTTGTTTGTTATTTAAAGAAATACATCACTATGCATTCTGGCATTAGAAAAGAGGTTGCTCCATTGTCATGTCCTCATCTCAGACGTTCATCTGACCTGAAATTAACCATTCCCCCAGCAATCTTCTACCATCCTATAAAATTTGGCCTCCTTTCACTACTCCAACCCATGCTCAACTATCCCTGAATTTTGCCATTGGTTAGACCTGATTGTTTAATATATATTATTCTTTTCTCTGTAAATATAATATACTTGACCAGAGCAAGTATAGCATCAGAAATTTTACAGACCCTATACATAGTACTAGGTACAGAGAAGCACTCAAAAGTTTGTTATCAGGTCATATACTAAAGTTCCATCAAAAGAAAAAACCAAATACTTATAACTTTTAACTAAGAAATAAATATGTCTTAAGGAAAACTTAGAAGTACAGAAATATGAACAGCAGGGAAGATGCTTATCCATCTCTCCCAAGCTCACTTATTGAGATAACCATTCTAACAATTAGTGTTTATCTTCCTAGGTGTAAGAAACATTTTAGCCCTGGTTGGTGTGGCTCAGTGGATTGAACACTGGCCTGCAAACCAAAGGGTCGCTGGTTTGATTCCCAGTCTAGGGAACATGCCTGGGTTGCAAGTCATGTCCCCAGTAGAGGGTGCATGAGAGGCAACCACGTTTCTCTCCCTTTCTCCCCCCCCCCTCTCTAAAAATAAATAAATAAATAAATAAATAAATACATAAAATCTTTTTAAAAATAATCATCCTCCTTGATCATGAAGAGGCTACTATCAGCACACCATCATCCTTCCTTGGTATCAGAGCCAATTTTATCAGCTAGGAAGGAGAGTCAAGTCTATCCTGCAGCTAGAGTAACAGATACCTCAATCCAACCTGATTTCATCTAAGTCCTCTGTCTCTTTTACAAGCTACCCAAGTCTAAGATGTCACCGCTAACAACTCTTCCAACTTCACTTTTCATGAATACAGGAGGAAGAGGAAAAGAAAAAAGAAAAAGGAAAGAAAGATGATTTCCAGACTTTGGAAAAATACAACCCACTTATTTATTTCCCCTTCATAAGTAAATGACATAAATTATACCCTGGATCTAGCTTAAGAAACTTCAGCTCTTAAAATAGTTCCAAAAAAACATACCTCAAAATTTCCTAGGAGACTAAGACTTGTTATAGGTGGAGCACTAGAACTCAGGAATGGTTTTTCATGAATTTCTGGATCATCTTCAATGTTTAAACATGGCCGGGAACTAATAAAAAAATAAAAATCAGCAAATGGACATATTAACTACAATATTTTCTAATTTACCTTTGCCCGAAATTAAATTGAGATAATCCAATTAATTTAATTCCCATAATAAAAATTAATGTAAACAAATTTTAAGATGTAAAATATCTAGTTTAACATTCCTGATTAGATTTTATAATCAATGTTATAATATTTGATAAAGAAAAATATTAACATCCAGGAAGGTTTCATGGTGGAATTTATAACATACCACATAGTGGCATCTACTACTGGAAATATATAATAGTCTAATCTTCTTTATCAGTCTTCATTTTCAGTTAAAACTGAGAATACAAAGCAAAATATGTGACTAAAGAATGACAGTATTATATGTCAATATGGAACAAATGCTGAGGCTTTTTTGCAAAGGGGTATAGGGCAAAAGGGGAGGTGAATGACCGAAATACACAAACCCACCTAAATATTAAAACCAATGTTAAGAATTTGTTCATTATGATGACCCTAACTTATCCTTAGTAGCTGTGTGTGTGTGTAAAACAGATTAAAAATGAAAACCAATTGTAAAATAAGATTCCTGTCAAATTTTTTATATTTAGAGCCAACATTATTTATTGTAAAAGGTCAGAATTTTGTATAATACTATTTCATGTACACAAATAAATTTTAATATAAATACCTTCTAGATGATAAGCTTTTCAGATGCAGTAATGAAGAATCCAGATCAAAGCAACCTGATTGTGTCTTTCTTTGAGGAACCTAAGGTCAAAATAATCATTTGTGAAATTTATAAAGACTAATTTTTTCTTGAATTGAGACTACCTTTCAAATGAAACCTAATTGTATTTTAAAAATAATAAACTTTTCCTGTCACAGCTTACTTAAAATCATGCTCTTTATTACATACTGTTTTAATGTTATTTTATTAACTAGTTTGGGAAAAAATGATTAATAAAGGCACTTTTACTAGGTTTTAATTTTTTTTAAAAAGCTAAACAAGTTTTTTCTAAACTCAAACCCTACATGGAATCCCAATACGTAAGACATTTTTACTTTATATATTTGTATATTGTGGGAGCAGAAATAAAAGATTTATAGCTTTAAAATAAAAAGGAAAAACAGAATTAAATGGCAATGGGAGCCTTGGGCCCAGCTAGCAGTGCGGCTCCTCGGCCCACACCCACACCACCACACATTTCCAAGAGCCCTGGTGCTTCACAGATGGAAGATTTGAAAAATACTACATCTGGAGTTTGAAGTACCAAATTACACTTAGGACAAACCACCATCTAATTAAAAATATCCTAAAAATGAAAGACCCAAGGGTAAATCAAAGGTAAAACCATACACAACATGCAAATTAGACAGATGTTTCTGGAATTCATATTAAGTATGTATAAGTATCTGAGTGATCAGTATATAAGTGGTAAGGAAAAAACAGATGCTACTGAAAGTCTAAACAACCTCAGTATTTTTGAGAGTTGTTATGAGTACACCATGCCAGTCTTTGTAGTGAGCACTTAATATGAAATTTTCTACCTAAACGCGTCCTTCAATTCTGGAAAGGTCTCTACCTTGATTTTTTCTAATACTGCATTTTCCTTATTGCATCCAGTCCTTCTTTTAGCATTTTTACTAGGCTTATATTGAGTATCACATTTTATCCTCTATGGCTCTTTCATATTTTACGATATTGCTCCCTTTCTGTACATTATTCTATGTGCTTTCTTAATATCTGTCTAATCCATTCACCACATCTCAAGTCAGCTAATACTAGTCTATTTAATCCATCTACATATGTATGTACACTTGTGTGTATACTTCAATTATAACATTTTTAACATTTAGAATTCCTATTTAGTTTGTTTGTTTGTTTTTCCAAATCCACATGTCCTCTCATCCTAATCTGTACCTTATTTGTATCTTGGAGTATTTTAAACAGAATTATTTTTTATTCTCTTTTTGGTTTCCTCTGATAACAGAATTCCTAATGTGAATTCTCCCACTTCTTGCTCCTGCTGATTCTTTAAGGTGTGTTGTAATGTTTTTCCTCTGAGGTTATCTTCAGCAAGAGTTATTTCCCATGAAAATAAATCCTTGGTGCTGTGGGTTACAGATGTGGGATAGTTTCATGGTTCTTCTGCTGTGACTCAATGGATTTCACATATTTCAATTTAATTTATGGTTATTTCTTCTTAGCTAGACGTTTCTAAACCTCATAGCACAAATTCAGAATTCCTACCATGAGTGACTTAGGTTTAAGTCAAAATTCTTTTGGGGGCTCTTTTCCTACCCACTATGCACCTCCCTGTTGCACCCTTAAGTAATGGATGAATGTTTTCCTCCTGTTCTATTTCTGTAAGGGTAGTTCACCTATTTCTAGTTTTATGAAGAGTTTGGTTTTTAGGTCTCCACTGTGACTGGAGCAGACTTGCAGTCTTGACTCCTATCCCAGCAGGGGCATTAAACCCTAGCACTGCCTTAAGCTCAGATATTCCAGCGGGCCATACTTGCTCAAGTTAATATCCAGAGGTTTACCTTTATTCCTCTTATACTATATTATGTATTTATGAGTTATGTTTTTATCCAGGATTTCTGTGTTTGGGAAGGAGAAGGGGACCTTTCTGTACCAACTCAGTCCACCATATTGAATAGAAGTCTATAATGTTTTTTACACCAGAATGATACTGATAAATGATATGCAAACACTTTAGATATCTTCAAGTTCTCAACATGGGGTAAGAGAAAAATGCTTACAGGACTTGACAGAAGAGGCAATCCAGTCCGAGGATGGAAGGCTCTGGTTGAAGTTCCATCCAAGGAATGAAAATTATGTTTCCGCCAGACATTTGAATGTTTCAGTGGAACAGCCCTCTGCTAAGGAAAGAATTAGATTTTAATGGTAATATTTTTTAGTCTTAGACTTACTGCTTTTTTTAATTGTAAATTTTCCATTGCTATTTATCCTCCTTATACCCTATTCTACCTCCACCCCCTCCCCTTAGCCTTATTTCTAATATGTACTGAGGTATTACATCCTTGGTGGTAAAGCTAATGATTTGTATCTATATTTCCACACCCTCCCCCCACATACACAGAAAACACTAAGTTTTTTTCTCAGATGCTGAATAAACTCATATTCTAAAGAAAGTATGTTCAAATATCTTATCAACATATGGTCATATACTCGAATTCTAGCATCTAGTAAGCTAATAGTTGATTCTTTTCATTTGTGAAGAAACAAGTACTGACAGGTAGAAAAAATGGCATAATATTCTAAAACATAAAACTGAGGTAATGTCAAGGGGCATTCTCAGAGGATATAATTTGGAGGGGCATGATATAGCAATATAATAAACATGAATTTTAAAATATATCTACTGCTGTCACAGTACCATATTTTTGAAGTGATTACAGGAAATGGGCTAATTCTTTAAAATGTAGATAGGTTTATCCCCAAAGATCAGAAATTCAAAAAAACACATGAATAAAAATCAGAAAAGTCTAATCTGGATCCTGGCTCTACCATTTACTAGCTTTGTGACCCTGGGCAAGTTACTTAAAGTCTCTGGACTTCCTTCGTAAACTGGAGTTAATAACAGAACATAACACCTCATTGTGAAGTGGAAAGATTAAGTAAGCCTACATGGGTAAAACACTCCAAAGAGTGCCCTAGCACATAGTAAATGCTGTATAATTAAATTTTTAGTAAGTGCATGAATAAAATGAATCTTAGTGTCTTGAAAAATACCATGGCCAAATGTAAGCCTCCCTATTAGGTTCCAGAAAGGATCATGAAAACTGATATTCTTAAGGCCAGGGTAAGTTTTTGTAACAATTATAGTATTAAGAAATTAGAAACTACCATTTGATAACACCCATATGGTAGAGAGATGAGATTTTCTGTTAAAAAATACAAATTACAAACCTGGCACGATTTAAAAAATCTACTGTCTAGCAAAACAAATATAGGTAACAAAGAAGATAAACTAAGGTCATTCAGGTTTGAATCAAATTTTCCATATAATGGAGATAAAAATTAGTGAAACTACTTTGAGAAATACATATAATTTGAGCCTAATAACAATATTCTACAGTTAAAAAGTTGTTTGGTGGAAAGTAAAATAAAATGGAAATAAATCTTTTATTTAGAGAGTGCATTATAGGTTCACAAAATATTTTAAGATCTATTGTTTGATTGTTACCACAACTCTGAGATAGCCAAAAAAGACTCATCATTCTTATTTTAAAATTAAGGAGTTTGAGCTTCTGGTCAAGATGGAGGCAGTGGTAAACTAGGATTGCCTGCTTGCACAACCACATCAAAATTACAACTAAATTGTAGAACCACCATCACACAGAACCATCAGACATTGAGTTGAATGGGAAGTATGACAACTACAGAATTAAAGAAACCACATCCATCCAGACTGGTAGGAGGGGCTCAGATGCAGAACAGGCTGGTCCCACATCCATGTGTGGTGGATAAAAATTTGGTAGGGATAACTCAGAAGCAAGGAGTCCCAGCCCCATACCAAGACCCCCAGCCCATGGTTACAGTGCCAGGAAGATTAAGTCCCCATAATTTCTGGCTTCAAAAAACAGCAGGAGTTGAGTCGGTGAAAAGAAACTTCTAGAGTTCCAAGCAGTTCCTCTTAAAGAACCCACACATGGACTTACTCAGGCTTACTTCCTCTGAGCTCCACCACTGGAGTAGCAGCTTGAAAGACACCAGTGGCATACAGGGAGAAACAGAAGTGTCTGGCATCAAGATGAGAGCTGGGGGACAGCTTTCTCCCACACAGAAAGAAGGGCAGAGGCCTCTGTCCCTTTTCTGAACCCTCCCCCTACAGAGCAACAGAGCTGCCAGGCTGGTGCCTTATCTGAGACTCCACCAACCTGGTTGACACAGTTGACCTTGCCTGGAGATCCCTGAGACTCCTTCCCACCCAAATAACAGGCCTATCTAAGCTGTAAATAGGATTTTTCCATATGAATGGCTGGTCTTGGTGCATGCTTCACAACTTTCTAAATCCTCTCAAACAAGGACTGGCTGGTCTCAGTGAGCCCCCAGCACTAAGTACCTCTAGGTAAGTGGCCCCTGGTCAGGCACTAGCAGCAGCCAGCATAGACTGCTTTATGGTTGGTGCCAGGCAAAACACAGGTAGGGGATGACCGTGGCCTGTAATACCTGGGAAACCTGGGAGCCTGTGATCCAGTGGACAGCTGCAGACCACGATGGAGCAACACCACCCTGTCCCTGCACAGTTCATCCTCCACAGAAGATGGAAGTAGGTGGTCTATGGTCACAGCCAGTCTTTGTAAATGACTGGCCTGGGTAAATCCCTCCCATTGAACTGCCAACAGCAATCAAGGCTCAGCTACAAGAGGAGGATGTACCCAGCCCAAAAAAGGGCACGCTGTGAGAATTCAGGTTGGGTGATAAGGTGAGGCTGTGCCACTGGACCCTATAGGACACCTACTATATTAGGACTTACTACCAAGACAGGGAATCATAGCAGCTCCGCCTAATACATAGAAACAAACACAGGGATGCTGCAAAAATGAGGAGACAAAAAAACATGGTCTAAATGAAAGAACAGATCAAAACCTCAGAAAAAGAACTAAACAAAATGGAGATAAGCAATCTATCAGATGTAGAGTTCAATATGCTGGTTATAAGGATGCTTAAGGAACTCAGCAGCATAAAAAGACCCAGTCAGAAATGAAAATTTACTAATTGAAATGAAGAATAATTTACAGGGAAACAACAGCAGAGTGAAAGAAGCTGAGAATCAAATCAATGATCTGGAACATAGGGAAGCAAAAAACAACCCATCAGAACAAAAAGAAGAAAAAAGAATCCCCCCCCCCAAAAAAAAATGAAGACAGGATAAGCTACCTCTGGGACAACTTCAAGAGGTACACTATTCACATCACAGAGCTGCCAGAAGAGAAAGAGCAAGAAGTTAGAAATCTACTTGAAAAATAATGAAAAATAATGAAAGAAAACTTCCCTAATTTTAAAGAAAATAGACATGCTAGTCCAGGAAGCACAGAGAGTCCCAAACAAGATGGATGCAAAGAGGCCTTCTCCAAGACAAATCATTATTAAAATGTCAAAGGTTAAAGATAGAGAATCTTAAAAGCAGCAAGAGAAAAGCAGTTAGTTACCTACAGGGGAGTTCCCATGAGGCTGTCAGCTGATTCCTCAAAAGAAACTTTGCTTGCTAGAAGGGATTGGCAAAAAATATTCAAAGTCATGAAAAGCAGGGACCTAGAGCCAAGAGTGCTCTACCCAGCAAAGCTACCATTTAGAATCAAAGGGCAGGTAAAAAATTTCCAAGACAAGAAAAAGCTAAAGGAGTTCATATTCATCAAACCATTATTATATGAAATGTTAAGGAGACTTATTAAAGAAAAAGATCAAAACTATGAACAATAAAATGGCAAAAATCACATATCTATCAACAATCGAATCTAAGAAACAAACTAAGCAAACAAGAACAGAGACAGAATCACGGATATGGAGGGTTTTGATGGTTGTCATACAGAAGAGGGGTGTGGGGGAATGTGTGAAGAGGTGAGGGGATTAAGAAGCACATATACGTAGTTACAGAACAGCCATGGGGGTGTAAAGTACAGAATAGGAAATGGAGTAGCCAAAGAACATATACACATGACCCACTGACATGAACGATGGTGTGGGCATTGTCTGAGGGAGTAGGGGGTCCTGTCTGCAGGTGGGCAAAGGGGTAAATTGGGACAGCTGTAATAGCATAATTAATAAAATATAATTTAAAAAATTAAAATTAAGGAGTCTCAGGTTTTTAGAAGTTATGTGACTTATTCAGCGTCACTCAAGGACCAAACTGTGAAGTCAAGACTGGAACCAAGGTATTCTGACCAACAGCCTAGTGATTTCACTATATTCCTAAAATCCTTAGCTGAGCTGTGGCATAACACAATGGGTACACTGCCAGAAAAACTAATAAATAATACATTAAGTTAAAATAAATTTTATTTCTGACTCTGATTTACTCTCCAGCAATTGTTCACAAAACTGAAATAAACGAAAAATGGCAACAGGAAGAATTTACCTAGCATTAGCTCTTAAGTGAGTGGTTATTTGCAAGGATATTAATATTAGTTCAGTAGCAGTTTTATTATTTATGACCTTATGTTCCATAAATAATGAGCACGTGGGGCCTTAAAGCTAGACCTCCTGTAAACAAAATTCAAACCATCACAGATATTTAAGAATTATATTTGAAATATATTACCTACCAACACCTCTGTATTTTTCAGTCGTTCACATGTAGACAAACAGTCTTTTATACTCTCTCTCTGACAACAGTTTTGAAACTTTTCATCAATTGGATCTTCTTTCTTATCCTGTTCATTTTTCAACTGGTCTGGCTTTTTGCACTTGAAAGCTTCATTATCTTTATTGAGATAATTTTCTATACTATTAAGTTGCATGTTTTGCTCACATCTTGTAGGCCTTTTTGAGTCTTTATTTGAACACTTGTTTTCATGTTTGTTCAAATATCCAGACATTTCCAATGTAGTAATTTTTATTTTTGAGTCATTAATTTTAGAATTATCAGATTGGTGATTGTTAAAAGACTCTGGATTACAATTTTCATTTTTTTTTGTTTTTTCTTTAAACTTATCTGTGCAAATCTGTTTGTCAATACTGTTGCCATTTGAATACCATTTATCATTTCCATTGCTAATTTCTTGCTCCTTAAATTGACACTCAGAAAGAGTATTTTTCAATCTGATTGTCAAATCCAAGTTATTTTCTTTGCAATGAGACATATTCGAGGGAGCCAATAAACTACTGGCTCTGTTTGGTATGCCCTGAAATGTACTTTGCATGACTTCACTAGGATTGTCCTGATGCAGATTTCTTCTTATTTGAGGTTTCAAAGAGGACTTGATTTTACTATCGCATTTAAAAGGACTAAAAGATTTAGTAGGTATTAAGTTTTCCCCTTCATTGCAGTCTTCTAACAAGGAAAATTTTGTATTAGAAATGGAAACAGAGGTGTCACCCTTGTTTTTCTTCAACAAATTTTTGCCTTCATATGAACTCCTAAACACTTTAGAAGGAACCAAAGCAGAGTCACGCATGTTGAATGACTGCGAGGGCATACGTGATGCTGTTGGATCAATATGCTCCAAGTGCTGAGCAATCCTTGCAATAACATCTTGCCGCTCCTGGAGTAGTGAGCCTATTAAAGGGTTGGTCTCACCAACAGACCGATGAGAATAAAAACCATTAGAAGTACAAGTTTCATTTTGGGGAATTTCTGGTTTTACTTGGATTTTCCCCCCATTGGTATCTTCTGAGGAAGTAAGCTCTGGACTATCAAATGAAATAGAGAAAGTTTCTTTGAATTTTCTTACATTTTCATTTTCTTGTGAAACCCGGAAAAGTTTTGAATTTAGTAAACTAGAGTCTTGAGTATTAAATGCATGTCCAGAAACATGTGAACTGCTTGGATCACAATGAATCAAATGCTGAGCAATTCTTGCAATAACATCTTGTCGATCCTGAATTAAAGAGTCTATTAAAGGATTAGTCTCACCAACTGACTGCCAGGAACTCTGATGACCACAGACACTGGAATCAATCATTGAAAATGATTTTAAAGTTCTCACCGATGTTTCATGTGACTTTTTATCTCCTATACCACTGAGGCCCAGAATATTGGCTTGACAAGTTCCATAGTCAGATTGTCTGCCAGTGCCTGGATGTAGTTTGCCATTTTTGACAGCTGCAGTATATTCCGGAGGTGTGCCATTTTTTGCATGCAGTACACTTTCAGGTGCCATGGTCCAAGTTTGTTTGCTACACAGACGCTGTAAACTGTTGGTACTACACTGCTCTGCTTCATTAGAATTGCGGTGCTGATGAGCCTTAAGTTCATGTTCTTGAACTCTCTTCTCATAAAGGCCAATATTACTGTGAATACTACACGTCAAAACTGGGTAATTAGATTGTCTGGGCAAGGACTGAACACTGACTTTCAAGGCCACATTGTGAGAAACATTGGGAACAGGAAACACATGTTCAATTGGTGTCTGCGAAAAATTCCACTGTAGGTCTACATCAGCAGCACTGATTCTAGAATTATAGGAAAAATATGGAATCAGTGGGTAATAAAATATGTATCATTATTGTATATTATTAAAATTTTTTAATAGTCATCTATTCATCTTTATTTGCATTAATTACTATTGAGGTTTTACTTTTAGCTATGTTGTCATCCAAGTTATTCTGCTAAAACCAACATAAGAAGTATAGCAGGGTATGATCTTTTTAAGAATACTAGACCAAGCACTAAAGCTCAAGAATATTATAATTTCAAAGTATCTGTCAAACATAAAAAAAGGACTTTGTATTTACCACTAAATAAATGGATTCAGCAAATTCTACTGTGGGAGGTGATTAAAGAATAACTCTATCTCATGGCCGCCTGCCTAAAGAGACAATTAGTTGTTCAGCAGTTCATATGTTTATAGTTATCAAAATGCCAAAAATTAAGTCTATCATTATGGAAATTCAGCAGCCCAAAAAGATTTTCTACTTTATTCATAATGGCAACACTAAGTCCATTCTTGGTTCTATAAAGTAAGCATATAAGTTCTCTGAAAACTATTCCACACCAAATTTAATCCAAGAAACTGAATTCATACTTACTCACATCTACATTTTTCTAACTTGTTTCAAGAAAAACGGCAGTAAATTTTATCTTCTTAGATTTAGAAATGAAGGAAATATAATACTTAAAAGGTAAAATATCATTCAGTAGCTAACCAATGTAGCTGAATACACGGCCCTTTTTGTGTCTACACATACCTGTAAAGAATATTCCGTGGAATAGCACCGTGAGAAACACTCAGCCAAGCACTTAATTGAGAAAAAAACACAAATGAGCGGACGGCCAATAGAAGAGTCTTCTCTTCAATAAATCGATCACCATTTCTAAGTAAACAAAAAAAAGAAAGAAAGAAAGAAAGAAAGAAAGAAAGAAAGAAAGAAAGAAAGAAAGAAAAGAAAGAAAGAAAAAAATCATGTAAATACCAGAAAGTACAAAATGTCTGAACTTTAGAAAGATAGAAGCTGGAATGAACGTATCACTCAGGATGCCTACTTTCAAGAGTGTAGGAGTGGATTTACCAGTGTCACTTAAAGTCATATTAGTACTAAACATCTAGATTTTACTACGTAGAGGGATTCTGAAATAGGATATATTTTAAAATAACTTATAAAAAGTTGTGGAAAACCTGATTTACCAAAAACAACTTCAAACTCAGTTCTACAACTTACTGTCGAGGAACTGGCTCCAATACCCATCTTTCTAATAATAATGCATCTTGCTTAATTGCGGGATCGTTGAGATCAATCCCGTCTGTGGTGGGCCCATCATCGCTGTAGCAGCAGTCTGGCAGGAGCATCACTTCTACCATGATTGGAAGGTTATTCTTCCACAACAACGCGACCTCAGACCTGGTTCGTCTGGCTTGGCGACACTTAAAGAAAATGAATATAAGCAAAATGTCTCAATAACCCCCACAATTTTATATTTTAATTTGAAAATTATAATGGTAAAGCACACATCTGTATGAAAAATGAGTCATCAGTTGTAGAACTTGCTTAGACTTCTCCATTTATGAGTAGGTTTCTTCATTAAACAATGAATTCACAGTAGTAGGCTCATAAGTGTGAGGATTAGTACTGAACAACATTTATGATGCAAACTTTCTTGGGCGGTTATCTTTGCTCCATCACAGGTGGCCCAGCCTTGCCTAGTTTGTTAATTACATTATCATTACAGAGGAGATTCATTCTAAGTGAAGACCAAAATATTAAAATTAAAATATTTTATTTTCATTAAATGGTCACTATATACAAGATTTTAAAAGTTTAAAATTTTGGATTATATTTAAGAAACTAAGAGAAGTATCCTTATAGCAAATTATACAGTACTTACCAAAATATTTTTAACAGTATTTTATACAAAGACATTAAGATGATAGCAAAAAAATGTATCCTTAAAAGGAATATAGAGGGAAACTGATTAATGTGGGGAAAATAATTACTAATATCAATCTATTAAACAAGAAAATAGAGGGGATAAGCCAGGGCTGAGATTCTAAAAATAAAGAAAGCCTAATCACAGCAGCAAATATAATTTTAAATCTGGTGTGTGATAAGGCAGGTACCAAACTGGCTGCCAACCTGGCTGGTGATCAGCAAAATTACCTACTGTGCCTTTAAAAGCTTTGTTTAAGAGCCCAGGTTATTAGCTATGGTCCCGGATGAGGATTTTTCTTTATGGTTGAGACTGATTTTATATTTAAATGTGGGCATTATAATTGCAGTGTAACACAGGTGATGACAGAATTTATGTAATTCATATAAAAGATAAATAAAAAGCATCCAACACACAATTCTTACCTGGGCCAGCTTGTCACTACATTCATGTTTGGTAGTTACTGGGTAACAGGACTGTGCTGGAGGGCAATGGAAACTTTCTGAGCGACCTTTTACAGAACATTCAGGTGTTCGTCCTTCTGTTATTAACAAGGCCAAAGAGATCAAGAACTCCTCTGCATCATATTCAAAATATTCATCTAGAGTATCTGGTATTAAAAAACACAAAAAGAAAGAAGAGCCTTTACTTCAATGTACTCTTGATAAGAACTTATCTTTTATGTCTAAAATAACTGTCACATTCCATATTCAAATATATTCACTAACAAAGAGTGAAAAGAAAATAAAAATGAGGCAATTAAAATACAGCAAACTCTTCATTCAACAGGTACAGAGTCAGGTGATGATGAATAATACAACATCCCAGTTAAGAAAAAGTTGGTAAAAATTATGGCATAAATTGGTTTTATGTAAACTTCAGTTAGAATACTGAAATTTTTAAAAATATATTTTTAATTCTATAAATAATTATATGTGTTTGGAGGTCAAGTACAACAATTTTCATACACAAAAGTTCACCAATAGCTAAAGGTGAAAATGTTTCATGTCATATTTTTAGTTAAGATGTTTTATTTCTATTATTATAATAAATACCAGAAAAAGATGCAGATCCAATTGTATGTTTTTCCCTTCTCCCTTCCTTGACTGGTTCCTTGTTCTTGCAGCCCTAATTCTATAATGTGGCCATTCATAGCCTTTCCTATACAGTAGTAACAGTTTCAGAGAGAGAAATGCTATAATTATCCAGCAGGAGATGCAGGCCTAAGTTGCAATATATGACTCGTGACTTTTTTTTATTACTATGCAGTTCCAAGCAATCTAACCTGTAGATATTTTCACTTATTTGTAGTAGTTTTTAAATTTCTCACAAGTGCTCTAATTTTTTCAAAGTTTATTTTCAAAAACTTTAACCTACCCCACAGGTTGAGCATGCATACACATACACATACAAAATTCAATTTGTTGTGCAATCCAATTAAGCAACACGTTTTTAAAAAATCCTCACCCAAGGAGATGTTTATTGATTTTAGGGAGAGAGGGGGGTGCGGGGGCGGGGGGGGGGGAGAGAGTGAGCAAAAGAGGGAGAGGAGAGAGAGGGAGACACTGATGTAAAAGAAATATTTATCAGTTTCCTGCTGTACACGCCCTGACTGGGGATCAAACCTGGAACGGAGGTAAGTGCCCTGACCAGGAACTGCATTTACAACCCTTTGGTGTACAGGATGATGCTCCAACCAAGCCACCCAGCCAGGGTGAACAACACATACTTCAAGTACCTACCACACTGTACTAGGTCATAGGGTCACAAAAAATTATACTTTACATAGCTCCTCATCTCAAAGGCTTTATGATTCAGAGATGATATTTAAAACAAATAGAACACTGCAACATTTACTATATTCCAAAGCAATTTTGATAACAGTTGTAAAATTTTGCAAAAGAGGTAGTTGCTGAGCAGAACCATGAGAGAGAAAGTGCAACCTGAGAAGTACAGAGAAAATGTGGAAAAGGCAGGACTGGAGCTGGACTGTTGAACAGCCTTGAAAGGTATGAAGAATGCCTGTTTGAGAAGGTCTATCAGGAAAAGGAGGAGCCTTGAAAGCCAACTTTTTGGAAAAGTTTCCCTACATTGACCATTTGGAACACATAAAATAAAAGCTAACAGTAACACTGTCAAAGGCATTGCCAGTTTTAAGTACTTTCTATACAATAACTTCATTTCATCTTCGGAATAGCTCTAGAAGGTGAGAACTATTACCACCATTTTACAGAAAACTGAAGCACAGAGAGGTTAAGTAACCTGTGCAAGATCAATGAGCTAAGAAGTAGCAAAGTTGGCATTTTAACCTATATAGTCTGGCTCCAGAATCGGGGTTCTTAACCACCCCATACATGTCTTTTTTCATTGTGGCTATAGATTTTGCTTTTACATACTTTAATATTATGTTTGTAAAATATACAAGAAAATAATATATACTCAACTTATATTTTAATAATATATTTTGAAATATTTGCAGTATATAATTACCATATTTTTGGACTATAAGATGCACGTTCCCCCCAAATTTTGGGAGGAATGGGGATGCGTCTTATAGTCCGAATGTAGCTCTACATTTACATTGGTGAAATATTGTTATTTATATTATTAAATATTTTACCACATTTTTTGCTTCAAAATTTTATTTCCTATTTCCCTCCTCTAAAACCTAAGTGTGTCTTATAGTCCGAAAAATATGGGTAGTTTCCAGAAATAGCACCCTAATTTATAATAATGTGCCAATGAGGGAATAAAAAGAGGTCTCAACTTTCAACTCTCCTCCAGGAACCAATGAGGCCATAAATCAAGGGATTCCTGTGTTCTCCTGAGACTCACTGAATTAATCATGATGTCCTTCAGAGCGGAGCAAAAGATGTAAAAAAAGGATTCTACTCGGTCTCTTTCTCTGGTGGTTCTGCGGGTTTTCAAGGCTAGCTCCGGCTTGCCATGGGCTATGTGGCACGATTTCAGATCCTGCGAAATTTCTCTGGGCTCATCCTCTCAGCTTGTGGGATAATCCCAGAGAGCTAAAAATCGTGGAAGATCAGTGGCTCCTGATCTATGGAATGCTGAGTGATGCCAAGCTGTCAGCCACTCTGTGTGAGTGCTATGGATGGCCCATGGCCTAAGTAATGTCTCATTTATGTGCTATTTAAAAAACAAACGAACAAAAAAATCCCATGGTATTTCTACTGCTGAGAAAAAACAACCAGGTCAGATTAGAAAGCGAGGAATGACACACAAAAAAAGGAGTATGAAAGAGTGTTTTTGTTGTCTTTTGGGCTACCAGGACCCCATCACTTGTTATCCTTATGTCTGCAAAACTGTAATTCATCTCCAAAAGCCTAGCAGGAATGGCTTACTTATACTCTAGGAATTAAGTTTAAACTGATAAAAACTGAATTGTTATGAAAAAAGTAATTTTGCCCTAGCAGGTGTGACTTGGTTGGCTGTCACTCTGCAAACTGAAAGGTCACAGGTTTGATTCCCAGTTAGGGCACATGCCTGGGTTGTGGGTTCAGTCCCCAGCTGGGGTACGTGCAAGAGGCAACAGATATTTGTTTCTCTCCCTCCCTTCCCCTCTTTCTAGAATCAATAAGAGAAAAAGAAAGAGAAAAGAAAAAGCACTTTTGAATAACATAACATCTGATTAAAATTTGGTTGCTTTGGTCATTACTCGGGTAGTAAAATGAAAAGAACTCCAAAATCATGATCTGAGATCCTCTGAATGACTTATTGAACTTAGCCAGAGTAGTGAATACTTAAATAAAAATTTGAAATAAAGATTAGAGATGACAGTAGTTATCTATTAGTTATGCATGTAAATTACATAAGCATAGCAAGGAACAGTACGAATTATGCAATGGTATTATAAAACACATAAAATACCACTTAAGTGTCTGTGACTACACGGTAAGAACCTTTAGGAATTTGTCAGGAAAAATTTGTGGGTGTCTGAATTTTAACAAATGAAAGTGCTAAACACCGTAGTCATTAGAAAAGTTACACAGTTTCTAATTGTGATAATGTCAACTCTAAAACATTGGAGAGCACAGTTTACTGTAGTAAAGAATATGAATAGTAACTGGGAAATATGTCATGCAAATTCAACAGATATAACTTGATATTTTGATACATAACTTACTTGGGAAACAAGTTATGGTTTTAGGGTCTCTAAGAAAACATTACTTTTACTAAAACAAAAAATGTTTCAAATCTAGACACATGTTGCTAGGCTTAGCTACTTAATTACATTTACAACAGATAAATTATTCAATGTAAAACACAACACTGAAGAAAACAAAGAATGTTATACATTTTCACGGGCTATGAAAGACAGATCATTGAAGACTGGGAATTAATCAATCAAAACATAGTTCCAGAGTCCCTCTTCCTCTAAGACCTCTGTGAGGATTGTGGTTACACCAGTTTGACTGGGAGCCATGACTAGATTTGCTGTATTTTTTTGTAGTAGCATGCTCTTCTGGCTCTGGAGTTTAGCCATATTCTTAAAGTTCCCCATTTTTTCTGTCCAACAGAAAAGGTGAACAATTTGGCCATTAGAAAAACTTCAAACAAGAGTGATCCACACATGAAATGACTAACTTTGGAAGAAAATTCTTCATTGTGGGCATTCAAGGACAGGCTGATAAACAATTGCCAGGGATTTAATTGAAGGGATTTTAAATGTTTGTACGAGTTTTAAAAATTGGAATAAGCTTATAATATGGGTCTAATAATATGGGGCTGGCTAAATATATGTGGTACAGTTATCTCTCAAATAACAATATAAATCTACTTTGGACAAAGGTATCTATGATGTAAGTGAAAACACAAGGCTTCACAAGAATGTTATGATCCTGCATTTTGTGGAATCACATGGGCATACACGCACAGAAAGATATGCATACAACAGAATATTATCAGTCCTATAAAGCAAACACAAACATATAAACTAAATTTTAAATAAATTACTATTCTCTGACTAGGATTATATAAGTGATAAGGCCTATTCACTGAAAATAACACGTAAATAAAAGTATTACCTAGTGTCATAGATTTTAATTAATTAGAGTTATTGTTTTGCAGAGCCCCTACTATAGGTAAGTCATAGTTTGGTTACTTAATACAGGAATCTGCGGCCTTCCTCTGTCCTCTTTCAGCCTGTGGAGGCCTGCTGGGAACAGAGCTTCTCCAACAACAAATATGTCTGGAAGGCTGTGCTCCAAGGCCATTTTTTTTTGGTTATAAAGGGGTCTCTGGAAACAGGGAGCATACGGCTCTTCTTAAAACTGAAGGTGTTTATGCTCAAAATGAAACTGAATTCTGTCTAGGCAAGAAATGTGCTTATGTGTACAAGGCAAAGAACAACACTCCTGGTAGCAAACTGAACAAAACCAGAGTCACCTGGGGGAAGGTAACTAGTGCTCATGGCAACAGTGACATGGTCCATGCTAAACTCCAAAACAACCTTCCTGTTAAGGCCACTGGACACAGAATCTGTGTAATGCTGTACCCTTCAAGGATCTACTTATTGAAATGTAAATAAATAAAAGTAGATTTGTCAAATTGTAAAAACAAAAAAGGAATTTGTGAAGACACACACATGATAAATAGCATACCAGTTCTGGTGTTAAAAACTTTTGTGTTGAGCCCTGGCTGGTGTAGCTCAGTGGATTGAGCGCGGGCCTGCGAACCAGAGGATCGAGGTTCGATTCCCAGTCAGGGCACATGCCTGGGTTGCAGGCCAGTTCCCGGCAGGGGACACACGAGAGGCAACTGTACATTGATGTTTCTCTCCCTCTCCTTCTCTCCTACCCTTCCCCTCTAAAAGATAAATAAATAATTTAAAAAAAAATCTTTAAAAAAAAAAAAACTTTTGTGTTGAAACACTTTTCCCCCTTTCTTTTTAAAAACAAACTTTTTAAAAAATTAGGTAAAAACCAGAATCTCATACCGATGAGAAACATATATGGATGGATTGGAGAATAAGCGTCAAGAATTAGCAGAAGAGGTTATGCACAAAGAATTGAACTCTCAGTTGACTTAATCAGTATACAGATATCAAGACTTCATTTATTCAACAAATATTTATTATACACCTACTGTGTGCCAAGCACTTTCCTAGACACTTTAACTTGAAGCTTATATTCTAGTGGTAGCAGAGAAAAACAATAACAAATTAATAAGAAAAATATCAAGCGGTGTCAAGTTCTACACCATAACTGTAAAAAGGGTGATGTGAGAGTGATTGTGCGAATGCTTTATATCAGGTATTCAGGGAAGGCTTTTCTGAGCAGATAACACTTAAGCTGAGATGTGAACAAGAAGCTAGTCATTCAAAAATTAAGGGAGAGAGTTTTCTGAGCAGAGGCTATAAGATAAGAACGAGTGGTTAATGTCTCTGGAACTAAAAGAAGGTTGAGTGAAGCTGGAGTGGCAGTGGGAGAGAGGAAAAGTGGTTGGAGATAAAGTTTAGAATGGTGGCCAGGGACTAGATTATGTAAGGTTGTGAAGCTAGGACAAGGGTTTAGATTTTATCCTGAATGACACGGAAGCCATTTCTCTAAATAACTAGAAGAATGACAAAATGATTACCTCAGCTGCTATGTTGATAATAAAACAGGAAAAAGAATCAAAGTAGGTAGGTATACTAATTAATCAGGTTATTGTAATTCTGCAGGGTTGGGGATATAGTTTTGGGAATCATTACCATTGGAGAGTATTTAGAGTCAACAGTTACTGAGAGGAATATGTACGGAACTCATGACAGAGCCCTGGGGCACTTCAACAAGAAGCAATCTCGTAGATAATGAACCACTAAAAGGAGCTGTTAAGCATGCTATCTTGAAATACACAAGAAAAAAAATGTTTTAAGGAGGGCGTGGTTAATGGTATGAAACACTGGTGATGTTTAGTAAAACGTACAGTAGCCACTAGATTTGACAATAAGGAAGTCATTGGTGACCTTGACAACAGCGATCTCATTGGATGGTGATGATGGAATATTGGACAGATGTCAATTATAGTGAATTGTCAATTATTCTGAAGGGTATAGATGATAAATACAAAAGCCTACTCTTCCAAGTCCTCTCTTAACACAATGGCCATTCACAGATCACAATAGCTCTTTCTATAAAAGCAAGGTGTTAAATATGCAATATCATCGCTCATACAAAATTGTCTCCAAACTCCAAAACAGAAGAAAACAAGTTCCTTTCTAAGTCTATGGGATAGGGGCAGGAGATTCTCCCTCTTTATGACTCTGAATGCAGTCACTAAATCTTACTAATGTATCATTTTAAATTTGTCTTGGAATTAATCATTTCCTTTTTGGTCCTGGCTGGTATGGCTTAGTGGATTAAAGACCAGTGTGCAAACAAAAAGGTCAGGGCATGTTCCTGGGTTGCAGGCCAGGTCCCCAGCTGGGTGCATGCAAGGGGCAACTGGTCAACGCTATTTATCTCCCTCTTTCTCCCTCTCTTCCAGTCTCTCTAAAAATAAATAAATAAAATCTTTAAACACTTCCTTTTTAACCTCAAGATAATTACCTAGTTAAGCACTTATTACTTCACACTTGACTGACAGTCTCCTAGTTATTAAATCAAATGTAATAAACTCTTAAGCCTAACATTAGGGCCATGGACACTATACAGAGCATTACTGACAGATTCTGATGTGAATGCTGCCTCTTGGAATTATACAAAGGTGACATGCTTAAGACTCAACGTTCCAAATCTCAACCGTCTCACCCTTTACTTCCTCATCTCATCTTTTACTGCTTCCCTACATGGTCTCTCTGTTTCAGTTAAACTGTTCTCTATACCATGGTCTACTTGTTTCCCACTTAGTACCAATGCTGGTTCTTTTTAGCTATTAAACATGGATTCCTCCTCTTTTTTTCACCAATCCTGTGCTTTCTGAAGAGCTTTCTGGACTCCCTATTTTTTTCACAAAATAATTTTTTCCTTACTCATTACCACACTGATCTTTCACATACTTTGTACTCTTCCCCAAAACTTATGTAAGCCATCTAGGCTACTAATGGTTACTTCTTGGTGCTGGCACACAATCTTAAGGTCATGAATTTCACCTCCACATGGGTAAGTTTCACTCTGTTCCATGGACAGAGTGTACTGCTAACGTCAGCCAACCTTCTCCCAAACTTGGGGCACTGATCATAAATGTGAACATGAAAAAGGAAAGGACAGATCAATGTAAATTAACCATCACACTTCAGATAAAACTCAGCATGCATACCAGCTCCCATCCATTTCTTTATGACGATATTCTTAACATTTCACGGATGTATATGGGTTAAATTCTAGATACATTGAAATATTTTCAGTTTTTAATCTATATGTTCCCATCTCAAAGGTATATGTAGTGTGTTTCTGTTTTGATTGAGAAAAGAATCCTAGAAATCATGTAGCCTAATCTACCTTAATCCTAGGTGAAGAAAACAAAACAGAAAGACATCAGTTTTCTTGTTCAAAGCTGTATATTGCAAATTAGAGTCCAGGTTTTTCCACTTCAAGTGCAACTTCATTTATATACCAGGAGAAGTCTTTAAGCAGAGAACAAAAGCCAAAGCTGACTTTAGTGACAAGTGCAAAAAATAGTGCCTATTGCTATAAACAAAAGAGCAATTTATATGTGCACTATTATTTTATAAATATTAGTCACACATACATATTTTCACATACAGAATATTATCTTCAAATATAAAAAGTTATTGTTTGTTAAGCAACAACAGAACAAAATGAATTTTTTATATTCCTCGGCATGCTTATAAAAAAGGCAAGTGACCAGTACACAGACTCATTAGACTGTTTTTTTCTTTTTTTTAGAGAGGATTGGGGGAAGACAGAGAGAGATAGAAACATAGATTTGTTGTTTCACTTATCTATGTATTCATTGGTTGCTTCTTGTATGTGTCCTGACCAGGACTGAACCTGGGACGATGCTCTAACCAACTACCCAGCCAAAGCTCAGACTGACTTTTAAAAGCAACTTTCTGGACATGCATGTGGTTTGTTTGGAGTCAACCAAATATTTCTGCTGTACATTTACATTACACAGTAACCACCAAAGTTAAAAGCATGATTTAAAGTATTGCACTATTCTGAGGTGCCACCTAAAAAGCTAAGTCATATGCATGTTTTTATAATAATTTAGCTCTTGAAAACTGACTCTAAATTTTAATTGTCAAATAATCCAAACATTCAATTTAAATAAAGATGATCACCATCATTCTGAGTTGTGAAGTGCTTTATCAAGTCCTTCCTCATTTTAACTCTTATGGTGCAGCACAGAGTAACAGTTAAGAGCATGAACTATGAACTCATGTAGCCAGTTCCACTACATGATTAGTTGTTTGGCTTTGTACAAGTTACACAACCTTTCTTTGCCTCAATTTTTTAATCTATTAAACGGGGATAATGACAGTATCAACCTTCAAAGGGTAATTACAAAGATGGAGTTATTATTTGTAAAATTTTTGGAATACTGCCTGGCACCTAGTGAGCACCATATAAGTGTTTGTTAAATTTAAAATAAAAATAAATGCAATGATGTTGTGTCTTTCATTTTACAGGTGAGAAAACTAAACTTGTAAAATCATTTGCCCAAGATCACACATATTATCAGTAATTGGGAAATAATCTCTAAGGAATAGTTTTTAATTCTCAGTTACAGAAGCTCATACTTATTTTTCATTTTACCCTACCAATTCAGGGCATAGATTCTAGAAAGCTCCTCAGACAGACATATCTTCAAGGATTCCTGGTATTAAAAAAATTTAAACAGCTATTCTTTTCTTTCTTTATGTCTTTCCAGTTTAAAGCTCTCTCAGTTTAGATAGTATAGAAAAGGCCTAGATCATATGGTCCCAGAAACAGAGGATATCCCACTCAGAAACATTATCCTCAGAATGCGTGGAAAAACTGTGCAATTATATCTGCTTATAAAAAAAGCATTTCAATGTTCTGTTCTATGCATTGAAACACTTAGAATTAATTAAAACCAAGCTTGGTCTCTTTACCACCAAAGAAAATTAAGCAGCTTTTGTCAGCAAAAAGACAGGAGTAAGATTTTTTTTTTTTAAATGTCCAAGACTTGGCTTTAGCATAAGATTCAGAAATTAAACAACTCGAAGGAACCTTCAAGAGTATATCTTTTTACTAATATATAGAGAGGAAATTAGACTTCAGAGAGGTAAAGTGACTTTTCAGACACATACAGCAACATAATGATAACGTGAAGCCTTAAAGCAAGATCTCCTGTACACGTAAAATGTTGGAAATTTGAGAACTTATTTCCAAATCTCGTCCAGTATGCCTAAATTCTCCCGCACTGCTAGTGCAATTCCAATTCTGACTCGGAAAAATAATGGATGGAAAATCAGACCTAGGGAGTTGTTAACTTGGTATCCAAGTCATTGTTGTTGGTCATTCTGTATCAGTTAACCAGCCTCTGAACATCAATTCTGGTTGTAGTGTAAAATATCTTGTTGTCTAATTCACAAGTTTACATGGCTACTAATTTGTATTCTTGCCAGAATGCTCTTTGTCCCTCTGTCCATGCAACCACTCTGGACCTTATTTTTTTGCCACTGAGACATAGGTGCTTATTTTCCTCAGGTGTGTTTCCTCAATATCTATTACATCTGGTATAGATTCCCATATGCCGTAGGCGCCCAAACTAAACCTGACACTTTGAAAATTGCAAAAGAAGAGTTGAGGATAAATTAGAAAACATCAAAGAGGGAAAAGAAGCAGGAGGAAGAGTTGTTAAAAGGAGTTAAAGAGTACACTGTTGCCAGCTGCATATTTCCCAGTGGAGAAGTTGAAAATCTTCCAACTTCTGTTTAGTTCCTGATTTTGGTTAAACTTCAAGTCTGGTGGGAAGCAGAGGCAAAGAGAAACCCTCTCATAAACTTCATGGGTTCCCACTCCAATTATCACACAACTGTAATTTACACGGTCTCTAATTGGACTATATAAATTCCAGGTGTACAGGAGCCAGGTAAACATATTCATCATTCCATTTACCAGTGGCTAGGACAGTGCCTGTCATATAGGAGAGCTCAGTGAATAAAATAAAATGAATGGGTGCTTACCTGAAGTTATACAGCTAATGAAAAGACTTTAGCACTTGTAGATTTACTTGAGATCTATGTGTAAGTATGACCAACTCTGAAGAGTGTAGATACTACAGGGCAGGTAAGCTCAGATTATTAGCCCTACACAAATGGCAGGTTCAAGTGGTTAGGATATCAGGCAATATACAAGAAGTCCTTTTAACTTCCATTTTACTATATTTTTAAAAAAAATTTAATTTATTCACATTGATACATTTTTTTAAATATTTTATTTATTTACTTTCAGAGAAAGGGAAGGAGAGAGGGAGAGAAACACCAACCTGTGGTTGCCTCTTGTGCGTCCCCTACTGGGGACCTGGCCCGCAACCCAGGCATGTGCCCTGACTGGGAATTGAACCAGTGACCCTTTGATTCATAGGCCAGCACTCAGTCCACTGAGCCACACCAGCCAGGACATGATTTATTTCCTTAATTCCAACTTGAAAGCCAGTTCTGCCATCTAACAGTATCTTCTCTAAAATGCTGAAAGCAGGTAATTTTGAGGGACAGATCTTATAAATTTCGTTACACTAAAATCTCACAGAAATCAAAGAAAAAGCTTTGGCTAGTTCCCCAATCACTAATTCTCTACCATTAATAATTAGCACAACTAGTATAACCAATGGAAATGGATGGAAGAAAGGCAGGCTTAGTGATCGGACATGTGAGAATTAGGAATTTAAATGATTTTCAATCTCTAAAATGCTTCTTAAAGTTTTCTAGTGCTGCTTAAGTTTGTAGACATTCTGACTATTGGGCCCAGAACTAGTGTTTCAGGAATTTTACATACAGGGTGAGGCAAAAGTAGGTTTATAGTTGTGAGCACACAAAACACAGAATTTATTCTTATCTTATTAGCCTAGAAGGTGCTCCTTTGACATGAGCTGTGACAGGCCTTATATACTCAGAACTCAGGCCACACTGAGTTCCTATGTTCTCTAAGTTACTTAGAGCCAAGTAGTAGCATAAGTACTATTCCTTTCTCTACCTTCACAGATACTGCATAAAATAAAACAGCAATTACCAACCAGTTAATTTGTTTACCATCACTATTTACTGCAATAAAAAATACAATGCTACATATAGCTTTTAAAACACTATCATAAATAGCAAAACTTTTATTTCATTTTGAAATTTTTTAAACATGCTTTTTAAAAAGATTTTATGTGTTTATTTTTAGACAGTGGGGAATGATGGGAGAAAGAGGGAGAGAAACATCATTGTGTGGTTGACTCTCGCATGCCCCCTACTGGGGATGTGGCCCTCAACCCAGGCACATGCCCTGATTGGGAATTGAGCCAGTGACCCTTTCGTTTGAAGGCCGGCAGTCAATCCACTGAGCCACACCTGCCAGGGCTATAGCAAAACTTTTAAAAAGGCATATATTTTATGTCATTTAAACTGCTTGGGTGATTTGATTAAAAATAGATTATAAATGATTAGTACTTATATACCTGCCATTAAAATAATTTTAACTAAAAATGCTACAAAGGCATAATATAACAGGAACAACTCACAGCAGTAAAATAATTGTTAAGTTCATTAAAAAAATTTGAACCAGACTTCCGGCCAAGATGGAGGCGTAGGCAGACACACTGTGCCTCCTCTCACAACCAAAATTAAGGACAACAAATACTTAGAAACAAGAAAACAACCTGAACTTATAGAAAATTGAACTGTACAGAAGTCCAACAACCATTCATCCAGACCGGTAAGAGGGGCGGAGTTGCGGCAGGAGAAAGTGGAGGTGCAGACCCAGGAACGCAAGCAGCAGCGGCTTGCAGTTCCCAGGTGCACAGGCGGCGGCTGGCGGACCCCGGACACAGGGGGGCAACTGTGTAGACCCAGTGAGGCCACACAAGGCGGCTGGCTGACCACGTGGTCCCACATTCGCGCACGCAGACGGTCCAGGCAGAGGGGAAGTGGCGGAAGGGACTGAATCCAGGAGAGAGCGGAGCAGGCGCCATTGTTCCCTCTTAGACCCCGCCCCCACATACAGCGTCACAACCCAGCGACTGAGCTGCCCCACACTGGGGAGCGCCTGAGGCTCCACCCCTCATTATGTAAGAGCACGCACGCGTGCCCAGATAATCCAGGTGAAAGGGAAGCGGCGGAAAGGGTCGGAGTCCAGGAGAGAGTGGAGCAGGCGCCATTGTTCCCTCTCAGACCCCGCCCCCACATACAGCGTCACAACCAGGCGACTGGGCTGCCCAGCCCTGAGGAACACCTAAGGCTCCACCCCTCATACGTAATAACCGCGACCACACTAAAACCAAACCAAAACAAAACAAAACAAAAAAACCCCACCAAAAATGGCTCAAACCGGAAAACAAATAAAAGCCCCAGAGCCAATTCCTCCAAGCAGTGAAGAGATAGCCAACCTATCAGATGCACAGTTCAAAGCACTGGTCATCAAGATGCTCACAGAATTGGTTGATTTTGCTCACAAATTAGATGAAAAAATGCAGGCTACAATACGTGAAATGAAGGTAGATGCATGGGGAACCGATAGAGATGGAAGGAAAACTGGGACTCAAATCAATGGAGTGGACCAGAAGGAAGAAACTAACAACCAAACAGAAAGCAAGGAAGAAACAAGAATTCAAAAAAATGAGGAGAGGCTTAGGAACCTACGGGACATCATTAAACGTCCCAACATCCGAATTATAGGGGTCCCAGAAGGCGAAGAAGAAAAGCAACAAGTGGAAAACTTATTTGAACAAATAATAAAGGAGAACTTCCCCAATCTGGCAAAGGAAATAGACTACCAGGATGTCCAGGAAGCTCAGAGAATCCCAAAGAAGTTGGACCCAAGGAGGAACACACCAAGGCACATCAGGATTACATTAGCCAAGATTCAAATGAAGCAGAGAATTCTAGAAACAGCAAGGGATAAGGGGAAAGTCACCTACAAAGGAGTTCCCATCAGACTGTCAGCTGATTTCTCAAAAGAGACCTTCCAGGAAAGAAGGGGCTGGAAAGAAATATTTGAAATCTTGAAAAGCAGGGACCTACATCCAAAATTGCTCTATCCAGCAAAGCTGTCATTTAGAATGGAAGGACAGATAAAGTGCTTCTCAGATAAGGTCAAGTTCAAGGAGTTCATCATCACCAAGCCCTTATTATATGAAATGTTAAAGGGACTTATCTAAGAAAAAGAAGATAAAAATATGACAGTGAAAAAAATTTGAACCAAATTTATTTGAATCTAATTAATGTATTGTTAGATTTCCCCCCCAATTGTTAATATATCTTCTAGGTGACAAGAAAGTAAAAAGTTCATCAGACTGTCCTGCCCAGGTTGGCCTCTCTGCCACATGGACCATTACACAAGTCCCTATCATCTTTCCCAGAAAGATCTGCACATTATGATTCTTTTTTGATATCAAACCTGAAGATTTAATGCAATCACAACTGGGTTTCTTTCTTGTGTTTGTATTTAAAAGTATTAAAACCCCTTTGAATCGTTAAAAAAAAGTTTATCAGAGGCTAAGGAAGGTAAAACTTGTACTTCATACAATTCTGAAGAGCGACTCTCTCTCACAGAGGACTGAAACTGACTGCCCTAATGGACATCTCCTCTTCCTCTCCAATCCAAATTCCCTTATCACAAAGCCTCTAATTTACATGTGCAGTACACATTCTCCTCCAAGCTCCTTACCAATTCAACCATAGTCATTTGTATGGAGGTAAGGGTAATTTTTAAGAAAATAACGAGTAAAGAACAAAAGGATAAATGACTAAGAATTAGAATCAAAATAAGGAGAGGAAGAGGCAGGGAGAAATAAAATGAATGAAGAGAAAAGAAAAAATGACAGGAAAATAAGAAGGGGAAAATATAAAAGGAAAAAGAAAGAAAACAGTAGAGGTAGAGGAAGCTGAACAGATGAGGGGAGAAAAACTTTTAAGGAAAGCCATTACTGTGCTTTCTAAATGTTTCTCAGACTGTTTTTGAAAATTTTCATCTTTCAAACATCCCAAAGTAGGTCTTCCTGTCTTCTCAGACATGTTCTACTACTAGCACCCCTATAAAAGGGGCTCCAAACTTCTAAAAGGATTGTGTTCTAAAACTTTGTTTTCAAGTCTGTTGTTGAGTGTTCAGACATTTGCCTTATTTAAATGGTAGGCTCTACGAAGTTCCTGTGGACTAAGGAAGTGAAGTGCTACACCAAAGACACCTTTGAGACTGAAAAAAGAAAGGAAGAAAGAAAGCCAAACAGGGAGAAAGTATTTGCAACCTAAATAACCAACAAAAGATGACTATCCAGAATATATCACCTAAGTATCCTGAAAGGCTAATGAACATAAGATGCTAAATTTCCTCAATCATTATGAAATACAAAGTAAAGCCACGATGACATACCATTGTGCAATTATCAGATTTGGGGGGAAAAATTAGTCTGACCAGTAAGTGTTGGTAAATGTGTAAGTCAAAAGAAGTACTCACATACTGTTAGTAAAATAAACATTGGTACAATCACTTTGAAAAATAATCTGGTGCCCTGGTGGGTGTGGCTGAGTGGATTGAGCACCAGCCTGTGAACCCAAGGGTCACCAGTTCCGTTCCTGGTTGGGGCGCATGCCAGGGGCAACCAAGTGATTTTTCAAGCAAGGTACCCAGTTGGGGGCATGAGAGCGGCAACCAACTGATGTTTCTCTGCCTCTCTTTCTCCCTCCCTTCCCCTCTCTCTGAAAATAAATAAAATAAATATATACTTAAAAAAAGAAAAATAATCTGGCATTTATCTAGCAAAGAACTGTATAACCTGCAACTCAATAATCACTCTCATAGGTAAATAACCCAGATAAAATTTTGTGCATGTGTGCTAGGAGACCAATATAAAAATATTCAAGGAAGCGTTGTCTGTAATGACAGGAAGAATCCTGGAAACAATAACCAATGTCTACAATCTCTAGAATGGATAAACTGTAGTGTGTCTATAAAATGGGATACAACACAACAGCGGACAGAAATACAGAAATAAGTGATAGCTGCACACAGATTATACAAGACCATAACTAGGATGATTCTACTTGTATTAAAGTTAAAAAACAAGAAAAACTAAACATATTTGATGATTACATTCATATGTGGTAGAAGTATAAAAAAGGATGAGGAATAATTAAAACAGTGGCTATTTCAAGTGTGATTGATGGGGCTGGGAGTCAGCAAACAAGGGACTAATAGTGTTCTTGGGTAGCAGCTACATGAGATTGTTTTATTATTACTCCCTACACTGTCTTTAATGCACATATTCTTTGTATCTACAATGTGCTCCATAATTTAAAAAAATGACATTACATGGTTTTACATATCTGAAAAAAACAAACTTTTACAAATTTCAGCACACACATGCAAAACTGACATCTGGGAATTCACTAATGTAAGATAATAGTATCTGATGGAAAATAAGCACTGTGGTGGATTTGGGAGGTCTAGTCTGCCATTATTTTAAACCAGGTTTTTTTTGACTCTTGTCAGACTACACCACTTCTAAAAAACCTCTGCCAGCTTTCAGATTCTAGGATTTGATGAAAATATTAAGCTGAAAAATTGAAGCATAAAATAAGGAGATTAAAAAGACAATACTCAATTTATAGTATTGTTTAACTTCCTAAAGGATACAAAGCTGATAATGCAAGTAAGACAAAAATCTATGCCTAATTTGCCGCATATGTTGCTTCTAGAATGAATTTTACGTTTTTCATGTAAGAATAAGGCTTTCAAGCAAGACATTTTGAATTGAACATTCAAACTGAAAGCTACTACTAGTGAAAAGTTAGAAGATTTCCTTGTTAGTTGGGCAAACAACTAAGATGTTCTAAAACACAATACTGACCCAAGTAATTGGCATGGCTCAAAATGTTTGCTTTTCTAATTGAATAGGCAGTCCTTTGTTTTTATATTAGTATAAATATACTACAGATGTAGTCTACAACAAAGTTGTACCACTGTTCCTTGCTTCCCTAGGGTGTTGTATTTGCATCTTGTGATACCATCTGTTAGAAGCTATGGACTTTTGTTTGAGGAAGAACTTTAACCACTTCTATTAGCCAAGTCAATTCTCCTTAAAAACTATATTATTTAGTTATTTATAGGGCTACTACCTGTTCTGCCCCATGTAAACTATAAAAGGTCAGGGATTTTGGTCAGTTTTATTGACTGGCAGAGCTAGTAAATACCCAGGAACTATGACTAGTACATGATAGCACTCAAAATTATTTATGGACAAAGTGATTTATTCCTACACTGTGAGGAAGCTAATTACATAAATCAATAATACACCCAGCCAAGAACTGTGTTAGCATTTCCTAAATAACTTTCCCTTCACTATAAGAAAGAAACTGAAAATGAAAAAATATATAATAAAGATTATATATTTTTTAAAAATGATAAAATAAAATATGGTAAAAATAGTTATATATCCATTAATTCAAAACATTTTAAAATAGAAAAGACCAATTGAATCTGAATTTTAGTTCATGATAATATCCAAAAAGTACAGTGTTTCAATTTAGTGAGCATGAATATTGACTGTAACTTAAGCAAGGAGCGTCCTTAATTATTTTTCTGGTATTTAAGAGATGATTTATTGTTTGATAACCATATTGCTTACAATAATTTCTTCTGTTAGTTTGAGGTAAATGATCTTAATATTACTAAAGGTTAAAAGGTTAAAATGACAAATTATAACTCATTTAAACCTGAAATTTTAAAATTTGATACCCTTCTAATAACTGTGACAGTTCTATAATGTGGTCTGAGAGAAAAAAATAGGCTTTATGATCAACTAGATGTAAATTCAAATACTGAATGACGCCAGTCAATGAGGCAAGTTAAAATAATAATTCTTACCTTTGAGAAATTTCTGAGAAAAAAAGACTTTATCCTTTGATTTTTGGCATATCTTGCTAGGAATTATCATATTAGATTTCAGTTAGTTTTTAACCTGAAACTGTAAACCAGTGTGTCAGCAAGTATTTAAAAACCTCCTTACAGTCAGAAGACATTCTTGGTGAAGTTTTCATACAAAGGACCAGAATATTATAATTTAATGGAGGGCAGGATGACAGGTAGTGGGGCAGGGAGGTTAGTGGGTGGAGGGATTGAGCCAGAAGGAAAAAGGACTCATGGACATGGACAACAGTGTGGTCACTGCCGGGGGAGGGGGATATAAGGGGACTACATGGTAATGGGGAAAAAATACAATAAAGACAGAAAAAGAAGTCACTGATTTCATGGGGTATTTCTGTTAGGCAGGATAGTTAGTAAACTAAGGCAGGGAGGAGAGAGACACGTCTCACCCGTTGACTCAGTAGTCCTGAGCCAGGTCTGATAAGATTTCTGGGCTTTCCAAACATCACAAGCAAGGACAGTGCAGGAGGAGGGGTGTCACTGAGACTCTGTGCTGGGAAAGGGAGCCTCTGTAGCGATTTCACTAAGACAAAGAGCCTTTACTAATTGAGCAAGAATGCCTTTGTAGCTATACATTATTCCCAAGGTTTAAAAGGGGGAAAAGAAGGGGAAACCTAGGAGCTAATTAAAATATATAACCCCTGAACCCCAAAAGTCTGCATACTCAGAGTAGCTGAGTGCCCACTTGTAGCCTTGGCTCAAGTGCACAGAACAAACTTACTAACAACTTTATTTCCTCTATACGTGAGGCATTTAGATTAGCTGGGGGCCTGCCTGAGTTTCATGCTCATATGTTTCATAAATAAACTTGCTATCTCACTTCCACTATACGTGTTGTCTCTCGCTTGAATTTGTCTCTTGCAAGTAGGACAAGAAGTGAGTAGCGGCAGACCCCGACTTGGGTCTCCCCAATAACATTTCCTTCATAATGTATTTGATTCAAGGAATAAATGTCATCAAGCATAGAATCTTCCCATCTTCCAAAATGAATTATACATTACATACCTGATGGCCAAAAGCAAAAATTAAAATTCATGTATACAGATTTGAAAACAAAATTGACCTTTAATACCTATTTTGTAACTCCAATAAAACACTCACTGTAGAATTCAATTTTGCTTCTTTCACAAAGACAGCAGTAACACCCAGTAAGTTCAATCCTGGGCAAGATCAGGCATGTTACTTAAATTCCTCATTTATAAAATGGTAATAATAAGTGTTGGGGAGAAAGGAACTTTTTCCCTTTACTCAGATTGGGCTTCTGTACATAGGGAGAGCAGGAATTTACCACAAGCCTTATCTCACCACCAGGGCATAAGTGTATAGTTAAGGGAAGACAGCTGATTTCTATATTCACTGATTCTGTGAGTTCTTCCACAGGCTGGCTGGTTTGATTTTGGAAGTCAGTGGTCTGGACAGAATAACAAGAACCAGCCCAGGCTGATGTTGCTCAGCAGATTAAGTGCTGGCCTGCAAACCTAACGGTTGCTGGTTTGATTTCCAGTCAGGGCGTATGCCTGGGGTTGTGGGCCAGGACCCCAGTAGGGGGCGTGTGAGAGGCAACCACACACTGATGTTTCTCTCCTCTTTCTCCCTCTCCCTTTCTCTAAAAATAAATAAATAAAATCTAAAAAAAAAAAAAAAAAAAGAATAACAAGGACCTGATTTACCCACACATCTTAAACCACGCAAAATACAAACAACTGATTCTAGATGTTGGACAACAGGCAGCGCAGGACAGTGATTCCTGAGGAGGAAATAAAATTGGTGAGCCCTACAAATGCCCACCCTTACTGCCTAGAATAAGTTTCCAGGCTGAAGTGTAGGGAAGGGGAAGTCAGAGCCCAGCAGTCTCCTTTGATCAAGGACAAAAAAATTAGAAGGGGAGGTGGAGGTGGTTAGAGTCGCAAGGCAGAGTATCAGAGAGAGAGAGAGAGAGTGGTGCACGGAAAGAGAAGACTGGAGAAATTGAGTAGTAAAAGAAAAAAACTTGCCAACCTAGAATTCCTTAAAAAAAGAAAAATGATTTTTTTTAGATACAGAAAAGCTGAAATAAATTTATCGCCAAGAATGTTAAAGGAAGTCCTGTCAGAAGGAAAATAATACCATTTAGAAATCTGGAGCTACACAAAGAGCCCTGGAAATCATAAACATGTAGGCAAATATAAAATAAACTATTCTTGGTTGTTAAATCACTTTTAAATAGAATTGACTATTTAAAGGAAAAATAATAGCAATGTATTGTGTGATTTATAACTATACATGTAAAATGCATGATAACAACAGCATAAAGGTCAACAGGGTAAAATGAAAGTATATCATTGTAAGGTTTTTACACCTGTCCACAAAGTGGTATATAATATGCTTGAAGGTATAACTGTCACAAGTTAAGGATGATTATCATGTCCCTTAAAGTAACTAGTAAAAAAAAAGTAACTAGTAAAAAACTTACTATGATTACAAACCTAGTCATAATAAGTTAATACTTGTTAGTGAGATAAAAATGAAATTTAAAAAAATCAATCCAAAATAGAACTGAAAAAGGAACAAGGACCAGATGGGACAAACAAAGCAAATAGTAAGATGGTAGATTTAATTCCATCCACATCAGTAATAACCTTCAATGTGAATGGTTTAATCAAAAGCAGAGATTATGAGAATGGATTAAAAAGCAAGACACACTATATTACCACCTATATGAGCCCACTTTAAATATAAAGACACAAAGAGGCTGAAAGATAAAAGATTGGAAAGATACACCATGCTAACATTAGTCAAAAGAAAGCTGGAGTAGCTGTATTAGTACCAGATGAAATAAATTCCAGATGAGAGCAAATAACATTGCAAGTGATAATGATGACTATTTCTTAAAGATAATAAGGCCAATCCATCCAGAGAGCTTAAAAGCCCTAAACATTTGGGTACCTAATAAAATAGCTTCAAAATATGTAAAGTAAAAACTGATAGAACTGTAAGTAGAAACAGAATCAAATTTGTTTCTCCTTATAAAAATCCATAATTTTATTTGGAGATTTCAACACTCCCCTTTTCAATAATCAATAGAACAAGTAACAGAAAATCAGTAAGAATATAAAACTTGAACAGTACCATTAACCTGGCCTAATTTGCATTTATACTTCACTCACCAAAAGCAAAATACACACAACATATTTACTGAGCTACTCCATATTCTAGGTCATAAAACAGGTCTCGATAAATTTAAAAGGATTTAAATTATCCAAAGTGTGTTCTCCAACCACAGTGGAATTAAATTAGAAGTCAGTGAGAGAAAGACATCTGGAAAATGTCTAAATATTTGGAAACTAAATGACTGGTGTGATTTTAATAGTCATTGGACCATCCCTTTATAGAATGAGGTTACCAAGTGCTATGGACTGAATCGTGTCCCCCCTAAAATTCATGTTAAAACCCCAACCCCCAATGACTATATTTGGAGATTGGGCTTTTTGGAAGTAATTTGGGTGAAATAAGGTCATAGGATGGGGTCCTAATTTGATAGAATTGGGGGCCTTACAGGTAAAGAAAGAGATCCCTCTCCCTCTGTAGGCATATAACACTCAGGAAAGACCATGTGAGCACACAGCAAGAAGGCAACTGTCTGCAAGCCAGGAAGAGAATCCTTACCAGAAACCAAATTGGCTGGCATCCTATTCTTGAACTTCCTCACCTCCATAAGTGTAAGAAAATAAATTTCCATTTATTAAGCCACCCAGTCTATGGTATTTTGTTATGGCAACACCAAAGCTAAAAGACAGAAATTTGGCTCCATATTTCCTGTCCCTTCCTGAAACTCAGGAGGCAGTCTTGCACTTAAGCTCCAAATTTCTGGATAAGGCATGCTGCAACTTGTGCCTACAGCCTACATGTTCTCAATTCATAAAAGGAGTGAAAATACCAGGCATAAATGGGTTTCTGGAAGCCTTGCACTTGGGGGATTATAGGGTACGTGCCCAGTTTAATAAAGTGATCATTTATTCCTTATTCTATTGTCAATCTTGTGTGTACATAATTCCAGTTGGAACCTCACAGGGAGAAATGGTGACTAGTACCATAAATCCCTAGCAATTATAATGATTATCCAACCACCCTGCTAATTGTTGTGATGATCAGAAGTGAGGTATGTCAAGCATTGAATCATTAAATTAGTCTTAATCAAAAGGGAAACAAAAGAAAATGTTTGTTTTGTGTCATAGCTCCTTAATAAAGTCAAGGTGGGGGTAAGGGGAGAAAATTAGAGAAAGAGTGAGGAATAAAGGGAAAAGAAAAACAAAACTAATAATAAATACATGTAGAATTCACTAAGTCTAACTTTATAACCTACTCCCCCTTAGTATCCATGCTCCTCCAACCCCAAATTTGCTCCTCCTCTTGACTTCCCTTTATAGTCTAACATTATCCATGCTGAACTGCCCACTCCAAAAACTTGGCATTGAGTCCTAGAAGCTGTACCTCCTAAGGAGATCTAGCCGCTTTCCCCTCATTCTATAACCTGCACCAATATACTTAGGTCATTTCTTGCACGGATAATTAAAATAGCTACCTCTGTGATTGTTCTCTGTGCACCTAGTCTCTTATCCTTCCCATACATTCCTATATCCCTCATTAGAATTCTATTTAAAAATGTGATTATTTTGTATTAAATTTCCATAATGGTTCCCAATGTTCACAATTTAAAGCCCAAACTTTTACCTTAAAAATCTTCACCTGAGGATATGTTTATTTAGAGAGAAAGGAAAGCAGAGAGAGATACAAAAGAGAAATATCAATCAGCTGCCTCCTGTACATGCCTGGACCGGGGATTGCGTCCACAATGTAGGTATGTGACTTGGCTGGGGACTGAACCCTCAGCCTTCTGGTATACAGGATGATACTCAAAACATGTGAGTCATCAGGCCAGGGACCAAACTTTTACTTTTTAAGTAACCAATTTAAAAATCACTTAATAGAGGTATAAATGAAATTTCTTTTACTCGTTCAGGCAGATATTTCTTATACTATTGGTATTAAAGCTACAAACCAGACAGCTCCTTGAAGACAGAGGCTAGCTCATTACTTCCTGTATTTTACATATCAGGATTTTCTATATAAACAATCATGTCATTGCAAATAATTTTACTCCTTTCTTTCTAGTTTTTATACTTATTTTTTCTTTTACTTACCTTACTGCAAGGAGTAGGTATACAATGTAGTACAGAAGAGATTAGACTAAATGCCCTCTTTCTGGTCTTAGGAAGAAAGTGTTCAATATTTTACCACTAAGTATGGGTTGGCCAAAAGGTTAGGTTTTGCTTTTGTGTTTTCCCTGAAAGATGGCTCCGGTAGTGCTTAGCTGTCTTTGGAACAATTTTGTTATATTGTATTGAGACAGCTGTCGTATCAGCATGTGTTTTTTTAAAAAATGTATCAAAATTGGTGAATTTTTATGTAGCTATTTTAATATTGAAGATGGAAGAAGATATGCAACATTTTTGGTATGTTATGCTTTATTATTCCAAGAAAGGTAAAAATGCAACTGAAATGCAAAAAAAGATTTATGCAGTCTATGGAGAAGGTGCTGTGACTGATCAAATGTGTCAAGAGTGGTTTGTGAAGTTTCATGCTTAAGATTTCCTGTTGGACATGCTTCACAGTTGGATAGACCAGCTGAAGTTGATAGAGATCAAATGGAGACATTAATTGATAACAATCAAGATTATATCGCGTGGGAGAGAGCTGACATACTCAAAACATCCAAATCAACAAGGTTATTGGTGGAAAAGAAAAATGTGTCTTTGATAGATAAACAATGCTCACCTCCTGCACAACCACATCAAAATTACACAAAACTACAGAACAACCATCACTCATAACTGTCAGAAATCAAGTTGAATGGAAATCTGATAACTACAGAATTAAAGAAACCACATCCACCCAGACTGGTAGGAGGGGCTCAGATGCAGAACAGGCTGGTCCCACATATGGTATATAAAAATTTTGGAGGGATATCTTGGAAGCAAGGAGTCCCAACCCCACACCAGGTCCCCCAGTGCAGGGTTACAGTGCCAGGAAGATAAATCCCTGTATCTTCTGGCTGCAAAAAAACAACAGGGACTGAGTCAGTAGAAGGAACTGCTAGAGTCCCAAGTAGTTCCTCTTAAAGAACCCACACATGGACTTACTCAGACTCACTCCTACTGAACTCCAACACCGAGGTAGCAGCATGAAAGACACCAGTGACATACAGGGAGTGTCTGGCATCAAGATGAGAGCTGGGGGACAGCTTTCTCCCATGGGGAAAGAAGGGCAGAGGCCACTGTCCCTTTTCTGAACCCTCCCCCAACAGAGCAACAGAGCTGCCAGGCTGGTGCCTTATCTGAGACTCCACCAACCTGGCTGACACAGTTGACCTTGCCTGGAGATCCCTGAGACTCCTTCCCACCCAAATAACAGGCCTATCTAAGCTGTAAATAGGATTTTTCCATATGAATGGCTGGTCTTGGTGCATGCTTCACAACTTTCTAAATCCTCTCAAACAAGGACTGGCTGCTTTCAGTGAGCCCCTTGCCCCAGTACTTTTAGCTAAGTGGCCCCAGGTCAGGCACTAGCAGCAGCCAGCATAGATTCACAACTTGGCTTTGCTTGGGAATCTCCAGGCTCACCACAAGGAGCAGCATTCTCAGATTGCTTTACAGCCCAGGCAGGGTGGCTCCAGGCAAAACACAGGTGGGGGCTGACCTTGGCCTACACCATGTGGGAAACTCGAGAGCCTGCAATCCAGTGGACAGCTACAGACCACATAAGAGTACAACCACCCTGCTCCTGCACTGCTGATCTTCCATGGAGGATGGAGGTAGGTGGTCTGTGGTCACAGCCATTCTTTGCAGCTGACTGGCCTGGGTAAATCCCTCCCATTGTCCTGCCAACAGCAATCAAGGTTCAGCTACAAGAGGAGGGTGTACTCAGCCCAAACAAAGAGCACACTGCAAGTACCCAGCCTAGGTAATAAAGGCAGGCTGTGCCCTTGGACCCTATAGGGCACCTACTACATTAGGCCACACTACCAAGACAGGGAATCACAGCAGCTCTACCTAACACACAGAAGCACACACAGGGAGGCTGCCAAAATGAGGAGACAAAGAAACATGGTCCAAATGAAAGAAGAGATCAAAACCTTAGAAAAAGAACTAAACAAAATGGAGATAAGCAATCCATCAGATACAGAGCTCAAACACTGGTTATAAGGATGTTTTAGGAACTTAGTGAGGACCTCAACAGCATAAAAAAGATTCAGTCAGAAATGAAGATTCACTAATTGCAATAAAGACCAATTTATAGGGAAAACAACAGCAGAACGAAAGAAGCTGGGAATCAAATCAATGATTTGGAACATAGGGAAGCAAAAAACAACCAATCAGAACAAAAAGAAGAAAAAGAATCCAAAAAAACGAAGATAGTGTAAGGAGCCTCTGGGACAACTCCATGTGCTCCAACATTCACATCACAGGGCTGCCAGAAGAAGAGAAAGAGCAAGAAATTGGATATCTATTTGAAAAAATAATAAAAGAATGCCCTAGCTGTTGTATCTCAGTGGATTGAGCACTGGCCTGTACACCAGAAGGTCACTGGTTCAATTCCCAGTCAGGTCACATGCCAGGGTTGTGGGCCAGTTCCCTGATTAAGGCCATGTAAGAATCAATTCCTTTTCATAAAATATTTCCTCCCTAATTAGGCAAATCATGGTGATACAACTCAGGAAAGCTGTTATTTCCTTTAAAAAATAAAAAAAGAAAAGATAATGAAAGAAAACTTCCCTAATTTGGTGAAGGAAATAGACATGCAAGTTCAGGAAGCACAGAGAGTTCTAAATAAGATGGACGCAAAGAGGCCCACTCCAAGACACATCATAATTAAAATGCCAAAGGTTAAAGATAAAGAGAGAATCTTAAAAGTAGCAAGAGAAAAGCAGTTAGTTACCTACAGGGCAGTTCCTATAAGACTGTCAGCTGATTTCTCAAAAGAAACTTTTCAGGCTAGAGGGGACTGGCAAGAAATATTCAAAGTCATGGAAAGCAGTGACCTACAGCTAAGACTGCTCCACTCAGTAAAGCTATTATTTAGAATCGAAGGGCAGATAAAGACCTTCCAAGAGAAGAAAAAAACTAAAGGAGTTCATCAACACCAAATCATTATTATATGAAATGTTAAAGGGACCTATTTAAGAAAAAGAAGATGATCAAAACTATGAGCAGTAAAATGGCAAAATTACATATCTTTCAACAACTGAATCTAAAAACAAAGTAAGTACACAAGGAGAACCAAGACATAATCATGGATATGGAGGGTTTTGATGGTTGCCGTATAGGAGGCGGGTATAAAGAAATGGGTGAAGATGTGAGGGGATTAAGAAGTAAAAAGAGGAAGTTAGAGAACAGCCATGGGGTTGTAAACTACAGTATAGGATATGGAGTAGTCAAAGGACTTATATGCATGACCCATGGACATGAACAATGGTGTGGGCATTGCCTGAGGGAGTGGAAGGTGTTCTCTGAGGAGTAAAATGGGAAGAACTGGGACAACTGTAATAGCGTAATCAATAAAATATAATTGAAGAAAGAAAAATGTGCCTCTTATTTTATGAAAAAAACTAAACGGACTTTTTGGCCTACACAATATAATATTACGTGGAGATTTTTCATAGATGTCCTTTAACAGGTTGAGAAAATTTATAAGGTCATTTTGATTTTATAAATAAGTATGTAAAAGAAATTCATAAAGGAAATGCCATCTTTTACGTAATTCAGAATATGGCAAATTTTTAAAAAACAAAAAATTTCTGGAGAAGAGTTGCTGAAGAACACACTGTTCTTCATTTATATTATTTATTTTTAATTTAAAAATAGCCATATGTTAAAATATATTTACCTCCTATAAAACTCTAGAAAAGAAAATATATCCTATTCACCAATAGTGAACCCGAATGTAAACTGTGAATTTTTGGTGACGATGATGTGTCCACAGAGGGTCATGGACTGTAAGAGATATACCACTGTAACTTGAGACATGTTACAGGGGGAGGTTGTGCATCTGTGGGTATATGGAATATATGACAACTCTGTACTTTTTGCTCAATTTTGGCGTGAACTGAAAACTGCTTTTAAAAAAATGAAGTCCATTAATTAAAATTTTTACCTCCTGTAACATGTAAGAAAAATATTTTAATTATTATTTTTTTTACTTTTTGCAGATTTAAAAAATAATGAAAATAATTTATTCACTTATGCTAAAATTATACTCAATAAGTTCTCTTCAAAAAGCATGAGTTATAAAGAAAAACCTCCCAAAATTATAGAAGATAATTTCACAGGCAAAAAACAAAACTATCAAAGCTCAGATGAGTCTTTACTGTCTTGAGCCTTAAAGAATGGCCTTCTGTGCCAACTTGAATTAACAAAGTTTATGTTTTATACTTTGTAGTTTAATGACTGATAACTATAAGTAGGCTAGTAACTGAAAGAAGGGAGAAATGCTATTTCGGTAACATGGTGATTGGACTTGTATAACAAGCCTAAAATTGTTAAGTTAGCGTGGGAAGCACAGTTCTTACAATAACTGATATTATCAAAGTCTACTGACAATAACCTTGTTTCTCATATAACCTCTGCTGCTGTGTTTCTTGGATAAAATTCCCCTGGACTAGACTATTGAATGTCTATAGTACATTCTATATTTGGAAAACATGCCAAGAATAAAAGTCCTAAATAAGCAGTATAGTATATTATATAATGATGGCTTTTAGCATTCTGTAAATACAGCAGTCTGGGAAATAACAATTTAATGCCAGAGTTCTGTTTTTAAAGGGACTTGTTCATGGAAAATAGCTGGAAAATGGTTGATTTCTTTTGTCTACACTGAAGAAGACTGCTGGACACAGCTCTCCTCTCAGGTCTGTGGCTGTAGATCCATCCTGCTGTTTCAATACTAATAGTTATAATGTTATAGTAACAGCTAAAACTTCTTAAACTCTTAGTATGTGCCATACACTATGATGAATATTTATCATATTTAATGTTCACAACAATATTAATAACACATCACACTCACATATAGAATAGTCATCTCATGTACAATTACTGTTGTTAAATCATCAAATCTAAGATGCCATCAATTTTAAGACTATTTTCACTGAAAAAGAAAAAGCTTCCAATTAAACAATATTCCATCAAGTATAAGAAATAAAAATCTAATTTCAAAGATTTAAAATGTAGAAAATATGTGTGTTAAAGTCAACCAAATATGGTAACCCTAAAATCATCAGTTTTGTCACATACTGATTCAAATGCAATATATCTTAAGAGACCTGAAAACAAAGTGAATAAACTAAACTAAAGTAACTAATGCTTTCTAGGCTCTTCTGAAAAGAAATCCAGTCTTAAGGAATGAAATAATTTACCCAACAAACTTCTTAACTGAATTGAGAAAAAAGAGATAGCTATAGTGGCAGGTGCTCATACAAACTGCATTCATATTTTATGCTTATATATTTCTAATCAAAGTAAAAATAATTTCATCAAAGTGTATGTTTAATGATGATTTGTTAAAGCAAATTTATATTGCAATAATGGGGTAAAATAAGATTGGATATTTATAGTTACATTGTTAAGATCATGGTTAACAGACGATTTGAATCCTGGCTCTACTGCTAATAACTATGCAGCCCAAGGAAACCTATTTAGTCTCTCTAAACTCTTCTTTCCTGGAAAAAAAAAATGGAGGCAATATCTATGTCATGTATCACTGATTCCATGAGGTAACAGTATGTTGTATTAAACACAGTGTCTGGCATACAGTAAGCACTATTACAAAATACATAGTTCTACTAATCCTTAATAAGCCAAAAGGTCTTGGTACAAATTTGCAAGAGTTCTAGAATCTTGTGATTTTTGAATCCTAGCTGGGCTTTGAACAAACAGGTGAGCTTTAAAAACAAACAACAATAATGACAAAACACAAAACTCAGGGACCCATCCAAGATTTGGTAATATTCTTCTAAAGTCTCCCTAGGTAATTCTAACGTGCAACCAGGATTGAGAATCACAGCTCTATTGGAATGTTAAGGCCAAGCAATGGGGGGAAAATGAGCATATTAGGCAGGGGGTTGGGGCCCTATAGAGAAAGTAGTGGCGATACTGGCAAAGCAAGATACCCACTTTAACATATGTATACTGAAATTGTGTTTTTAGGTATAGCCTTGAATTTGCATATATCCACCCAGCCATAATATGTAGCTGAGGTAGAAGTGGTTCTCAAACTGGGATTGTGGACATTCTGGGGGATCTGACAGGTCTCCCTCCAAATTTAACATGAGTTATTTCCAATGAAAATCTTGAAAAATAAACACAAAACTATTGTGGATCATCTGAGTGACCAATAATAATACAGAATTGCTTGATAATTTCAGTGTCATGTTCGTATTTACAATTATGATTTACAGTTACAGTTTTACTGGTGTTTCAAAGGCATGACTTTAATACTTCTGGACTAATTTATAATAACAAAAACAGAGATGATGCATTTGTGTTATATGCAAAATGTCCCTGTGGCCTGGGGTGCCAAAATGGTTGACAGGAGATTAAACAACAAGCAAATAGTAAGCCATTATATCATAGGTATGCTCAACTCAATTATGTTCACAAATTCTTTCTGGCGAAAGATTAAATAAATATCAGAAATAAGTCTACACAGGTTATGTAACCTTCCCCCAAAATATATAGAAAATCTCTAGAATTAACAAATCTTAGTCCATTTCAATACTTAGTGCCCTATTCAACAATGTCTCTGTGGAGTTAAATGTAGATCTCATTATCAATTTTCTTGAGGTGTTTTTTTTTAACAATTGAAATAGAATTGGCCAAGTTGAATTTTCTGTGTTTTAAGGATTTATAAATACCTGGCTGGTGTGGCTCAGTGGATGGAGCGCTGGCCTGTGAACAAAAGGGTTGTGGGTTTGATTCCCAGTCAGAGCACATGCCTGGGTTGTGGGCCAGGTCCCCAGTATGGGGCGTATGAGAGGCAACCACACACTAATGTTTTTCTCCTTCTCCTTTCCTTCCCCTCTCTCTAAAAAAAAAATAAGTAAATAAAAATAAGTAAAATCTTTAAAAAAAATTATAAATGGTTTAATCCTAAACGTCATTATTATATTTGATTATATAATTTGAAATCATTGACTATATTTTACTCAGCATTTAAAGATAAAGAAATGTCTACTCTTCTAAAATTTTTCTACTTTTCAATCAAAAGTTTTAATTAATTAAACTACTAAATGTGGTGTTTAAGCTTTTTTTTTTTTAAGATTTTACTTATTTACTTTTTTTAGAGAAGAAGGAAAGGGAGGGAGAAAGAGAGAGAGAGAAACCACAATGTATGAGAGATACATGGTTGCCTCTCGCATGCCCCCAACTTGGGACCTGGCCCACATGTCCTGACTGGGAATTGAACCTGCTACACTTTGGTTCTTAGGCCAGCACTCAATCCACTGAGCAATGCCAGCCAGAGTTAAGCTTTTTAATATTACTGATATGAACATGGAAAACTGCTAAAATATGTTAAGTAAAATTTTAAAAGATGTAAAACACAGTAAAAATACATAATGCTTATGCAGTTATACAGGTAGTAATTTTTACAGAAAAACAAAAACAAAAAAAGTAACACATACCCAGCTGCACATTTACAGTTATCTTTGGGGCTGTGGGATTGCATTACAGGGAGTCATTTACTTTCCATATCTATGGTCATCCAATTTAGCAAATAATAATACAGGATGCCCCATTAAGGTGGAATTCAGTATAGGACACATTTATACTACAAAATTACATTTATCGGAAATTCAGGTTAAACTGGGCATCCTGTATTTTATGTAAAAAAGAATGGCAAAGGAAGCCTGTATGTCTAAAGTCTGATTTTAGATATTTATAATGTTTCATATGGGTTTGCTATGTTATACATGTCTGTACAGCAACCGCAAAAATCCCTCTGATGTAAAGACAATCAAGCTTTGTTTCAAACACCATGTACTACGTCTGTCTACTTCTTAAAGTTTGCTTCTACTACTTCTGTACACTACTACTACTTTGATTTTTTAAATCGAATTTTTCAAAACTGGGAAGGTGGGAATCAAACAAAGACACATGTGAGATACATGTACCTGTAACAGTTTTTAAATTCACAGATAAATACAAAAACACTAGAGGAGGATTACCAATTTTTTATTTTGTTAGATAATTTTAGAAGGCTACTAAAATAAAATGGAGAGCTCCCAAAACAACTAATTACATATAAAACTGTAAGGCCTCTATCTTACATAAGCTTTTAAAGACAAAACGGGTTATTTAATAACAATCTGAGTATATATAGTGACTGAGGGGAAAACACTGAGTACCATACACCAGTAGTTCTCAAATTTTAATTTGTCTAAGGTTTGTGATAGAATAATAGTCCCCCTGCCAAAGATGTCCATGTCCCAATCTCTGGAACCTGTAACTTTACCTTCAAAAGGAACTTTGCAGATGTGGCTAAATTTACAGATTGGAGACAGGGGTTTTTACCTGGATTATCCTAGTGGAACCACCATTATCATAAATCCTTTTAAAAGAGAGGCAGGAGGTCAGAGAGGAGAGAAGATTCTACATTGCCAGCTCTGAAGATGGAAGCAGCAGCCACAAACCAAGGAATACCGGAGGCCTCCAGAAGCTAAAAATTGTCAAGGAGACAGACTTTCCCCTAGAATCTCCAGAGGACCCATTTTAACCTCCTGACCTCCAGAACTGAGAAGCCATAACTTCGTGTTGTTTTATGCCAAAAGTTGTGGTAATTTCTTATAGCAGCAACAGGAGCCTAATTCAATCACCATCTCGGAAATTTGTAGAAAATGTGCATTCCCAGTTTCTATTTCTAGAGATTCTGACGCAGGTAATCTGCATGTTTAACAAGAAAGCTCTATGCCTCTGATGCAGGTAATCTCTGAACCACACTCTGAGAAATGACACTTTAGATCGTACAGTAAAACAGATACCTCACAGATAAACAGTGACATCTAAAATAAAATTTTAATGGGGAAAACTAACAGAATATTCAATATGTACTTATTTGACAAGTTTTTTAACTTGGAAATTAACAGGAAAATATTGGTAAGTTAAAATGTATAAAATGTAAATATTACTGAAAGATAAAAAAAAATAAAAGTAGAAATAGTTCTATAAGATATGGTTGACAAAGTGTTACCATTTCTATTATATTATTTATATGCTATTTTAAGTAAACTATTGCTATTTTGAAAATTAAATAAAAAGAGAAATTTACATAAGGTGAAATAAAGAGTAAACACATACAGAAGAATGTTTAATCTCTAGATGATATTTAATCAAAGACATACAAATTAAAACTATGTTGAAAATCCATATTGTATCTACTGTGCTAGAAAAATTAAAAATTATTTTAATTGCCTATGGAAAAATGGTTTGAGTGATGTTATATCAACAAGATATAATTTCCTACAGCCATTAAAATAATTGTATTAATTAAAAAATGCAAGATAAAGTCAATTGAGTTAAATGGCAACACACAATTTGATATTTTTTGTGATTTTTTTTCAATAATGCAATAAACACAAAATGATCTGTAGCATGTTAAAGTTTGCTTGCTAAGGTTGCTAAAATAAGTTGGTTAAAGCTCCTTGCTAAAGTTCCTTCATTTCAAAAGAGAAAAGGCATTTAATAACCAAAAAATTGGAAGACATGATCTCAAAGGACAGTCTCTTTCGAGAAAGGCTGCTGTCTTTGCCATGGACAAATGAAAATCTGATGTCAGACCAGCATGGGTCAGAGGACCAGCCTTCAGAAACCTCCACCATAGGTACTAAGCTGAAAGCTGTTTGACTTCAGCCTCTGTGTGAATAGCAACTAAGAGTCAAACTACCGTTCTATGGAGTCTTTCCCTGCCCCCTACTACTACTCCCTCCTCAATCAGCCTGAGAAGCTAACCTATCATTTGAAGGAGCAATGATAGGCAGGGTAAAGACCGTGTTCCACAGAAGTGGAAAACTGCCAGTTCAATTCTAAAAAAGGAGGCAATGGACCAGAAGTCTATGAGAATGATAGCTTGCCAAAAAGAAAATAAGATGATGTAATAGCACTGAGAAAGAATACCCACTGGTTCCTTTGGTGGTTCAACCACTTGAAGAAGGCAGACAATGCCATCCTTGTAATCATTTGTTTGTTCAAGTGCATTCATTCATTAACCTCTGCACAAATGTGAGGAGATCAATTATTCAGAATGGAAAATTACAGTTTAATTGTAAATGGCTATTGTAAAGATATCACCTTGCTATATAAGGTTGGTGAAAACAGAAACAATACTTTTTGCTCCCTATTTTTGTTCTTCAAAGGCAGTTTCATATTATTCTATTTCCCCTCTAAAATGAAACTCTGCCAAAGGCAGTATCCTTTGATAAAGATAATGATCAAGCAGTGGGAGTTAATGCTTTTAATTAATGTTTTATTGGATGATTCTGTGGTTATTATCAACTTTAGTCAGCCAAGTATAGAATATTTCCTAGAACCAGATTAAACTGGTTTTAGTGCAGCCAAGTCACAAATGCAACTACAGTCAATTGAATATAGTTATTACGATCAAGCAATTATTTAATGTTGTATTATTCTAAAATCATCTGTTTAGAAAATAAATGTGCCTATCTGCTTTCATAATAAACTAGCCTCAAGACTCACCTGTAAAATGAAGGTGTGTGAAACTAGATGGCCCTTCTAATTTAAACGTCTGATTCTATGCATGCCAATTTTGGGATTTATAAAATAATACCATCCTAATTATTGTTAGTACCACTCTCACCACAAGCACAAACCAACTTGGGTACATCTAGCATACCACAAACTAAAAATAACAGGGGTAATGATCAGAGTACAAAACTTGTCCCACCACAGCTATTTTTGCTTTTTTTGTGACTCAAATTTACAATCATCTATGCCTCCTATCTTCCTTTTGTCCTCAATAAGCCATCAATTATTAAAGACTGACTGCTTCTGTTAACTTCAAATACCTGATCCCTTACCATTCTCTGTTGGGCTGGAACACTGCATACATAAAGCACAGTAATGAGAGAAAAGATGAAAGGAGGAACATAGGGTCCTTTTTCATCTCACCTCTCATCATTACTCTTTTTTATGCATCCAATGCTCTGGCCAAACTGATTTACTTATTGTCTCCTAAAGCCACCTCAAGATGTCCCACCCTCTGTAGTATTCCACCAAATCACTAGAGTTCCTTCTGTTTCCAGCATGCCCCTCCTGGCTGGCCATACGGCCCCACCTCAGTTGTTGTAATCCTTCTCTCCAATTATGCCAATATTTTAAAGACACACCACAGAAAAACACTGCAGTAAGGAGTTTCCTTATCATTTTGTGTATGAGAAGAGCACTTCAACTCTCTTAACATTCTTCTTACTGCTTTTCTGGTCTTTGCTAATTTATCAATGACTCCCTAAAATTATAGCCAGTGACTCAAAAATGACTTCAACTAAATTAAAAAAACCTGCATTTTAAAGCTTCATATCTCTCCATTTATTCAAGTCTTTTTAAAACATTACTTGGTGGTGTGTGTGTATGTGTGTGTGTTTTTAATCCTCTCCTGAGGACATTTTTTTGTTTGTTTGTTTTTAGAGAGAAAGGAAGGGAGAGAAGAGAGAGAGAGAAACATCAATGTCAGAGAGAGAAGTATCAACTGGTTGCCTCTGGTACACACCCAGATGGGGGAATCAAACTCACAACCTAGGTATGTGTCCTAACCAGGAATGGAATCCACAACGCTCTAACCAACTGAGCCACACTGGCCAGGGCCCTTTGGTAGACTTTTAACATTTACTTAATAAAGGCCTTGTATTTCTATTAAAGTCATTCAAAATTAGATTTGCTTGTTGCGTGGGAATTTTTTTCATTGTATTTTCTAACAGAATTTCTACTTTTGTGGAGTTAAAATTTTAATTTTGCCAGTTGATTAAAGGTGTACAGATTTTTAAAAATAGGGTATGAAATAATGAGATGATCCTTATTTCAGGGTAAACATGTAATTCTTCATTAGGTCTTACCCTAGCTCATCCATGAGGTCCTACTATACTATCCCATGCCTTTTTCTTTTTAAGATGTTATTCATTTATTTTTAATTTTTATTATTTTTCATTTTTTAGATTTTATTTATTTTCAGAGAGAGGGGAAAGGAGGAAGAAAGAGAGGGAGAAAACCATTGATGTGAAAGAAACACCAGTTGGTTGCCTCTCACATGCCACCAACCAGGGACCTGGCCTGAAACCCAGGCATGTGCCCTGACACAGGAATCAAACCAGGCACCTTTTGGTTCACAGGCCATACTCAATCCACTAAGCCACACCAGCCAGAGCTATACTCTTCCATGGCTTTTTATTGCTCTTAGAAGCGCTCACTGCAACTTCTGTTCTTCCTTTCTAAAACTTAGCACAAATAAAATTATATCAGTATTTGCATCTTTCCTCTAATCCTTTAAGTTCCATGAGAACAAGCTGATCTGTTGCCCAATACAGGGGTTGGCATGAACCAGCACTTGAATATATGATGAAATAATGAATGGTCAATGTTCCATTACATGTGGTTTTCTTCTTATTTCAGCTCATTTCTGTTTAAAGTGATAAAACCTTGCTGTTACACTTTCCATATAGTTATTACTTTATTCTTCTCTTGGATTTGATATTTTAATTGCCAACTGTTTCCAAATTTGCCAAAATTCCCAAATTTTTTCAAATTAAGAAGTCAAAGTTGGAAATAAAATTCTAAAAATGTATCACCTAATACAATGCACTAAACCTAATTTACTGAACTTTCTTTGCTTCCTAAAGCAGGTCTTAAAGTCAAGAGGGGTCTAGTTCCCACCCTCTCTTTTGTATTAAAATAGTTTTGTGATGTACAATATCAACAAATAAAAAATACTGATTAAAAATAAAATAAATAAATAAATAAATAAATAAATAAATAAAATAAGAAACTTAAAAAAAAAGAGAGAGAGAACAGGACAGAAAAAATAGTTTTGTGAGTTGTTTTTAATGGCCTTAATATAATGATCTTAAATGGGACAAGGAAACATTTGTCCTTAAAATAATGAATGATACTGCATTAGGTAATCACCAAATCTCTGGCCCGGGGTAAAAACATTTCAGTTGTCAAAAATAAATAGAGAGCACTTTTTGAGTTGTAGTTTCCAAATTCATTATTGGAATTTCTAGGCCTCCACAGTCTTCTAAGGGATTATAGAGAAAATCCATCATAGTAACCTGCTGAGTGCTTATGTGATGAGTTGGGGGCAACTCAAGTTCTAGAAAGAGAACTAAATTTTAAAGGATGGTTAGAAGATAAGAGTGAGAAAGAGACTATCTATATGTCAGACTGTCAGTGAAGTGCAGCTGTTGTTCTCCAGGGGCACTGGGAGAGCAAGCTGCTTTTGAGTTAAAGACATTATGGAGAGGATATAGATAACCCTAATTCATAGTGATGTGATAAATGACATAGGGAAAGATCAGGGTACTATGGGAATGCTCAGGCAGAAATTCAATCTTGGACATCAGAGAAAGCTCCCAAAGGACATGATATTTAAAATGCAAGAATCAGAACTAGTCAGTGTTATTGAGGAAATTTACCGGTATCCATTTGTTTTGCCTCCTTAAAATTCAGGCTGCCAGAATTATGCTTCAGCCATGCTACCATAGACACATTGACACAAATTTAGAGCTGCACAGATTCTATTCATTTCTTTCTTACCTGCACTAAGCCTATTTAATTTCATTACTCTGTGCTGTGTGTAAACCATCAGACCTAATTCATCACTGTTTCAGAGTTTAAAATTCCTTAAGCTGGAAACGTTGTCATTTCACTGTGTTTGTGGAAATAGTCCTGAGTATAAGACCTTCTCACTCCACACTCCATGCAGAGAGAGCCATGGGACAAAAAGCTGAGAAAATATTATCGTGAAAGAAAACAAAATACTGTCTCTCAAAATCCCAAGTTCTAGATTTAGCTACCCAGTTAGAAGACAACCCTGTGCTAAAAAAGCAACACTCCACTATTATGGTGCTATTTTGTTTTGTTCCAGTTTTACTAAGCCCAGTAACTGGCACATAACTTTCCAAAATTATCCCCAAGCTTAACCCAATTTAGTCTTACATTTTTACCTCATGGGAATATGGTTACAACATAGGCTGGTCCCCAAAAATACACTCTGTCCTTTCAACCTCCTTCCCTCTACCACATTCATGACCCTTACTTCTAAATAATCTCAACATTCATATTTTCCACTGAGTTGTATGCATGAAACTGAAAATTCCTGCAAAAATAAAAAAGTGGATGGAATAGTTGTTTTTAATTAAGAGTTGAGAAACTTGAGCACACAGTACAATCAGTTCTGTTCAATTCTCTAAAACAAAGATGGAACTAGCCCTGGCCACGTAGCTCAGTTGGTTAGAACATTATTTGTTGGTAACCCCCTATAGCTAAGGCTGAGTAACCGACCTTGGGACCATAAGCCACTAAGGAGACCAAGCTTATCTCCCTGGCAGGGGCCCTGCCTGGCCCCCAATGCTTGATCAGTTGGCCAATGATGGGTAAGATTCCTCAAGGAAAGGATGACCTAAGACAGACATGATCACAGGGGGCCTCCATGGAAGGACTTGGGGGGCTACAGCAAAAGGGGGTGATGGACCCTCACCCCTCAGCTTTGACATAGCCTGCCTGAGTCCTCATTCTGTCTGCGAGAAGTCTCCTAATCTCTTGGCTACCTTACTCCCCCTGCCTGACTTAAGCCTGAAACAATGACAGAGGGTGGTATAGCCCTGTGCTGGAAAGGGTGGGTTCCCCCGGGGCGATCAGGCCTAGGAAAGAATACGTAAAGTCCTGTGAAACCTGCTTTGCTAAGAATGCTCTCAATTAAATATGATAAGAGTCGGAGCAGGAAATGAGTTTGTTTCCCAAAGTTTTATAGCCCTTTAGTTAACAGACCCTGACTCAGAATAAGCCCTTGTAGTTCTTTATATGCTATCTATTGTTTGATCCTTACTGCTTGACAATGATTAATGAGATTTACCTGTATTCCTGTGTAAAATGAACCCAATAAAAGCCCATTGAGGAAAAGGCTCTTGGCCCTTCTCCTTTGAGAGATCGGCCACATTTCCTCCCCAAGAAGATCATGTCTTGGTAGACTATTCTCATCTGTGGCGGCTGGGGGGCCCTGCAGGCAGAGCCCCCCCACAGTCATCCAGATACACCAAGGTTGTGGGTTCAATTCCTGGTCAGGGCATATACAGGAATCAACTATTAAGTCCATGAATAGTTGGGACAACAGACTGATGTCACTCCCTCCCATTCTCTCTAGCTCTAAAAATCAATCAATCAATCAATCAATCAGGATCTGAGACTTATACCCCAGAAACAGTCAGGGATCCCTTGGAAAAAAAAAAAAAAAGAAGATTGAGGTGTAGGTAGATATACTTTGCCTCCTCACACAACCAGAACAAGGACAACAACAAATTTAAAAACAAAAAACAACCAGAACTTCCCGAAAATTGAGCTGTATGGATGTCAAACCACCAAGGAGTTAAAGAAGAAACATTCATCCAGACTGGTAGGAGGGGCACAGACTGGCAGCCTGGGCAGAGAAGATGCACAACAAGGTGGCTGGAGGCTGGGGTGGGCAAGGCAGGGCTGGCGGACTGGGTGGTTCCAAAATTCCATGTAGATAAACTGGGAGGAACAACTGGGGAGCAAGACAGATTGCACAACCCAGGGTTCCAGCACAGGAAAAGAGAGCCTCTAAACCTCTAGCTGTAAGAACCTATGGGAGTTGCAGTGGTGGGGAAACTCTCAGCCTCACAGGAGAGTTTGTTGGGGAGACTCACAGATCCTAAAATGTACACAAACCCATCCACACTGGAATCAGTACCAGAAGGGTCCAATTTGCTTGTGGGTAGCAGGGGAAGTGACTGAAAGCTGGCTGAGAGCCGGACAAGTGGCACTGTTCCCTCTCGGACCCCTCCCCCACATACAGTGCCGCAACACAGCATTATAAGTTGCCCCGCCCTGTCTGAACACCTAAGGCTCCGCCCCTTACAATGTAACAGGCGCTTGGAGAAAAAGAAGTATAGCCCAAATGAAAGAACAGATTCTAAAAATAGAACTAAGTGATGAAGAGATAGCCAAACTATCGGATGCAGAGTTCAAAACACTGGTAATCAGGATGCTCACAGAAATGGTTGAGTATGGTCACAACAGAGGAAAAAGTGAAGGCTATGAAAAGTGAAATAAAGAAAATATATAAGGAACCAACTGTGAAGGGAAGGAAACCGGGACTCAAATCAACCATTTGGAACACAAGGAAGAAATAAATATTCAACCAGAACAGAGTGAAGAAACAAGAATTCAAAAAAAATTAGGACAACCTTAGGAACCTCCAGGACAACTTTAAACATTCCAACATCTGAATCATAGGGATGCCAGAGAAGAGGAAGAGCAAGAAATTGAAAACTTATTTGAAAAAACAATGAAGAAGACTGCCTCAATCTGGCAAAGGAAATAGACTACCAGGACGTCCAGGAAGCTCAGAGAATCCTAAAGAAGTTGGACCCAAGGATGAACACACCAAGACACGTCATAATTACATTACGCAAAATTAAAGATAAGGACAGAATCTTAAAAGCAGCAAGAGAAAAGGAGACAGTTACTTACAAAGGAGTTCCCATAAGACTATCACCTAATTTCTAAATTGCCTAAAAGAAACCTTATAGGCAAGAAGGGGCTGGAAAGAAGTATTCCAAGTCATGAAAGGCAAGGACCTATGTCTAAGATTACTCTATCCAGCAAAGCTTTTATTTAGAATAGAAGGGTAGACAGAGAAAGTGCTTCCCAGATAAGGTCAAGTTAAAGGAGTCCATCATTACCAAGCTCTTATTATATGAAATATTAAAGGGACTTATCTAAGAAAAAGAAGATCAAAAGTAGGAACAGTAAAATGATAACAAACTCACAACTATCAACAACTGAACTTAAACAAAAACAAAAATAAACTAAGCAAACAACTAGAATGGGAACAGAATCACAGAAATGGAGATCACATGGAGGGTTATCAGCAGGGAGGGGGTGGGGGAAAGAAGAGGAAAAGGTATAGGGAATAAGAAGCATAAACGGTAGGTACAAAACAGACAGGGAGAGGTACAGAATATTATAGGAAATGGAGAAGCCAAAGAACATATATGTATGACCCGGACATGAACTAAGGGGGGAAGTGCTGGTGGAAGTGGGGGTACAGGGTGGAAGGGAATAAAGGGGAGGAAAAAAATGAGACAACTGTAATAGCATAATCAATAAAATATACTTAAAAAATAAAAAATAGGAGTAAAAAATGAATGAAAATAATAAAAAATTTTTAAAAAGGGGATTAGGTGACATCTATTGAATTTGTCATCTCCACTGCAGAATGAGTGGTAGCCTAAGGCCAAAGGAATATCTTCCAGGTCTCCCCTAATAGTCTACAACTCAGAGAGCCTGTAAGTCCTGGGTACCTAAACACTGTATTCCAGGCCTGGTTCTTTTGTGCTAGATTCTCTATCAAAAGCCCATCTACAATACAGTGATCTGCATTGTGAAATGGAATATACACCAGGGCAAACCTATATGCAAGACTACCAACATATGGAGAACCTGCTGGAACATTTTACCATCTCACTGAAAACCACAAAACAGTGCCTGATACTCACTACTTAACACTTTGCTTGCATACATATCCCGAAGTCCTTATCCAGTCTGTTTTAACTCTCAGTTTTTTAAAATTAATGTTGTTATTCTCAGACTGAAATTATGTTTAACAAGATTGCTTAACCTGGCTATTTTTCACAAAATTGTGTGTGTGTGTGTGCATTTTTTTTCCTAGCAAGGGAACTGACAGTTCAGCAGATTCTCAAAAGGGTCAGTACACCAAACTGAGAAACACAACATAGTTACATCTTCTGTTATTTCTGTTTGGATTTTTTGATTTAAGATAAGTATGCATTACCCAAAACAAATACAACATTGCAATGCAATTAGATAAAACCAGGATACTTATTTCTAAAAAAAATTCTCCTACCCTTTGTATCAGTTGCACAATAGTCTCTTTGCAAAAGCCACTTGGGCAGTACTACTGAATGCATGGACAGTGATACAGAATATAGTTTACATGGAAGAAATTGTCTTGTCTTTACATTTGTTAGTTCTCTAATTCTCAGTAAGCTAAACTGTATCTTCAGCAAATTGGACACCTAAATAATGGAAGTTCATGTAGGAATCACAAAATCTCAGAACTTGATGAAATAGGAAAATCAGGATGGGAACCCAGATTAAACTTCTTTCCCAAAATAACAAAATTATGACAGCTCAGAGCAATGACAATTCTGTGGTCAGTTGAAATTTTGCATACTTATTAAAATGATAAACTAAAGACCATCTTCTGAACATTAGGCTTAGAAGTGTGAGTTTTCAAAATTTAGCTCTGCACCACAAGATTTTTATTCTGGAAGTTCTTATATTTTAAGACACTTACATCGATTATGTGTTTGATATTTAATTTCTGGCTCCCAAGCAGTTGGTTTGTCCCTTGTCATTAATATGGCGGCAAATACAAAGTCACCCTTAGCCCAATTCTCACTGAGGAATTCAAAAGAAAAGTCAGGCACAAGTTGCTCCTCAGTATAAACAAATCTCCAGTGTACTTCACAACTCTGGCGAGTCAGCTCAGTGTATGTGGGTAACTGGTGTGCATGTGCAGGCACTCACACATAAACACATACAACAAAATTAACACTACATCAAACAGCACAAATGTTTTTTTCTGTTATTTATCTTCCCATTTTACTCATTATATTCTTACTATTACTATTATCTTTCTTCAGAGTTTAGTCATATAGTTCCCTACAAACCCTGTCCTTTAACCCTGACCTTTCTTCTGCCTAAATTCCCGTTATTTCCATGATCATGAAGTAGTTATATCTTAGAAAATTGAGAAACCTAAAAGTATACCTGCATATATGAGAGCTGTCCACAAAAGTCCAACCGTTGTTAATATGACAAGAACAGTTTGCACAACATTGATGTAACCTGGCAGCCAAGGAGAGTGGACTGGACTTGTGTGAACAATGACAACTTTACTGTATTAGTCAGTGGTAGATGCTGTTGAGTGAGCATGTGTGGCCATCGCATTCAAAATGACTGAGTGAGCCCTGGCTGGTGTAGCCCAGTGGATTGAGTGCTGGCCTACAAACCAACAAGTGACTGGTTTGATTCCCAGTCAGGGCACATGCCTGGGTTGCAGGGCAGGTTTCCAGTTGGGGATGTATGAGAGTCAAGTGATCGATGTATCTCTTGCACAGGGATGTTTCTTTCCATTTCTCCCTTCCCTTCTCTCTAAAAATAAATACAGCAATAAATCTGCATCAGGTTTTGCATTAAGCTTGATTATTTCTCTGCAGAAACTACTCAGAAGATTCAGAAGGCTGCAGCTATGGGTAACTGGTGATTGGCAGCTTCAACACGACAACACACCCACTCATGTATCGGGTCTCCTGCAGAGTTTTTTTGTGAAACATCAAATCACCCAGGTGACTCAGTCCCACTAGAGTCCAGATTTGGTGCCCTGCAACTTCTGGCTTTTCCCAAAACGAAAATCACCTTTGAAGGGGAAGGGATTTTAGACCATCGATGAGATTCAGGAAAATAAGACGGAGCAGCTGATGGCAATCGGGAGAACTGTGTGAGTTCCCAATGTGCCTACTTTGAAGGGGACTGAATCATTACTGTTCTATGTACGATGTTTCTTGTATCTTCTTCAATAAATGTCTATTTTTCATATTTGCGTGGCTAGATACTTTCTGGACAGACCTCATATAAAGCTCAGGGGGAAAGTTTAAATAAACTATACTGAAAATTCTCAAGATTTTAAAATGTAGGAAAATTTTAAAGAAAAGTGTATTATAATAAAATCTCACATTTTATTGAGTCTTAACTCTGTGTCACTAATCTAAGTAGTTTTCATATATTCTTTTAATTTAAACTCCACAATTACTCTAACACCTCTTTATATTTGGTGGAGAAACTAAGGCTCAAAGAGATGAAACCATGCACAGTATCACAAAGCTAAATAATAATAAATCTTACAGGGTAGATAAGATAAGCTATCCTAACTTTGAGCCAGAAAAAAACCCAAAAGTCAAAATATTAAGCAAACAGAAAACAACTTAAATTTTGGTGGCCCAATTAGCAATAAAATGTTAAATAATAGGCACATAGAGAACTGATTGGTAGAGTTCCCTTTTCATACTCTGAATGACAAGAAGCTTATAGCAAAATCTAAGGCCCAACTACGTATCGGTCCTACTTATCTACCTTATCTTGACTACTTAGTATAACTTATTATTTTAATGTCCCTGGGCTTATCATAAACCTTGTAATTCAAATCCTTTAATGTTCAAAGTCTTTGAATAAAAAAATTGAGACCAAAACAAGAAGAAAACAAGAAGATACTTCCAGTTTTTTATGCTACCACTTTTAACTTGGCCTCATCACAAAAGATTATATAATCAAATTCAAGCAATTCTGCAAATAGCTATATATTTAAAACTCAGGTCTTTGATTTTTGAGTTCATCACCACCGAACCATTATTAAATGAAATGTTAAAGGCATTTATTTAAAAAAGAAGAATATCAAAACTATGAACAATAAAATGGCAATAAATACATATCAACAATTGAATCTGCAAAGCAAACAAGAACAACAACAGAGACAGAATCATGGATACGGAGAGCATTTTGATGTTTGCCAGATGGGCAGGGGTGTGTGTGGCAGAATGGGTGAGGAGGTGAGGGGATTAAGAAGTACAAATAGGTAGTTACAGAATAGCCATGGGGATGTATAGTACATGTACAGTCTAGGAAACAGGGTAGCCAAAAAACTTATATGCATGACCCATGGACATGGACAACGGGTGGGGGGACTGGCTGAGGGAGTGGGGAATGCTGGGTTGAGGGGGGCCAAAAGGGGAAAAATTGGGACAACTATAATAGTATAATAAATATTATTTAAAAAAAGACTTCCCTGCCTAGCTGACTATGCCAATCAAATCTTTTTTTTGAAATCATAAGATAAACTAATGAATTTCTACAAGGAAGAGTCAAAGACACATTGTGTTACACAGCATACTTACTGGAATCAAACATTTGGGACAATACTTGAAGTAGAATAATTTTTTAAAAGATTTCACAGATTTCTAGAGCAAAAGAAAAACTCAGATTTTTATCCTTTCCCAACCTGATGTTTTAAATCGCACAATTTTTCTGAAGAACTATAAATGAAATACAGCTTACATAATATTGCCTGGTGATTTCAAAATAACAAAAACAATTTATTTAAAAGTAAAAGCAGTTACAGCAATCACTACATCTGATAAACAGAGCACTTCTTTTTGCTATTTTTTTTTTTTTTGAAGTGGCCGAGACAAAAAAGAGATCACTATTTTTTGAAACAGACTCACAGACATAGGGAACAGACTGACAGTTGCCAGAGGCGCTGGGGGTGAAAAAGTGGAAAGGACTGAGAAATACAGATTGGTAATTACAAAACAGCCACAGGGATGTAAAGTACATCACTGAGAATATAGTCAATAATTTTATACTGATGTATGGTGCCAGGTGGACACTGGAAACATCAGAGGGAACAATCTGTCAAGTATGACTGTCCAACCACTATGCTTGGAACTAATAGAAAATAATACTGAATGTAAACTAATTAAAACACAAAAGTTAAAGTTCTTTTTAAAATAATCACTATTTTTGAGAACTGAAATATTTTTCTACTTACAAGCACACAAATGCATAACTGATTTAGGTTTAAAGATCTGACATAAAATAAAACAAAAATTCTGTTATCAAATAATAAATAAATTCAGAGACTTTCCATTACTACATTTGGTCAAATTCTAAACATCAGTTATTATCCCAAGGTTTTGATACTGAACAGGAACTTTCATTTATTTAAAAAAAAAAAAAAAAAAAGATTTAGGTGTTAAGCTCAGGAATAAAATCTGGGATTCTTCCAAGACTATCCCTCCTGCAACACAAAGGCCACGCTTTTGTGTGACAGGGCAACAGGCCCAACCTTCTTGCCAATAGCATGTTCCTTTACCTTTTGCAGTCTGTGAATGAAATCAGCCTGCTCTTGGAAGTCTATCAGTTCTTAAGAAATAAGCCGAAGGGAAAAGAGTAGCAAACCAATTTTAGCAAAACTTTGGTATTTGTGGTTCTATAATTTTTTTAAAAAAAATAGTAATTATGGAGAGTAATAGCTCAAAAATTGGAAATGACTAGACTGACCTCCATACCGTCAGTTGTTACTTAATACTCTCAGCACACCTCTGTCTCCCATCCCTTCCCTGTCTCATTGGTCCTCTTCTGCAAATGAGTGCTTTATATTGTGGAGGCCATCAAATTCAAAAAATATAATAGCTTTCTTCATTTTTTTATAATTTTTATAACTTCTATGAAGTTCAAGCTTTGGGCTATACGTACCAACTGGAAAAAATGAGAAATGCCAGAGTCTCTTAAATGTCAGCAACATGTCATGTAAAACACCTTTTTTAATATTTAAGGACAATTTATTTTGTATATTTGCATCTACTCTTTAAAGTCTTCAAATATTCCATGTATCATTAAAAATGACCAGTAATCAACACAAAAGCATGAGATATTTTGAGTTCTGTTCAAAGAAAAGAATTATCTAATCACTTATCAAAAAATGCTAACACTGGTAGCTAAGCCTTCCTAATAACAGGTACTTCTTGAAAAGAACATTATTAAAACCAATCTAATTTAAAAATATATTTGTAAAGATAAGAAATAAAGCTTAAATATTAACTTTTGATTTATTTATACTAATTTTATTTCATCAGACATAAATCACTAAGTAAATTAAGGAGCCACTTACACAACCAGGTGAAACTGAAAGAGCAAAAGAAAACTGTTCATAAATGGGCAATATGCTAATTAGTTCTCTGCTCTGTTTTAATTAATTTAAGAGAATCATTAGCTAAATCACCTACGTAAACTCTGTAATTTTGCAGTATTTAAGAACACGTGAAAAAAACTTTTGTTTATCTAAGACATTTTAAAACTTTCTTATATTCAGTTACATAAACTGGTTTTTCCAAATCCCATAAAACCAAACTGTAACCCACATTCTATTTAATTATTACAAATATTAAATTAGTGAGGCTTAATTTAATAAGATTCTACTACAGTCTCTTAGCATTAACTAATTCAAATATGGAATTATCATATCTAAGAGACCTACTTTAGTTTTAAAAGATGATCTTAACCATTTATGATGTGTTGTATAATAGAATACAACACCGACTTTGCGGTTGGATTATACTACTATCCTTTATCTGAACTGCACAGAACTAGTCAACACATCAAATAATTGGGAGACTGTAGGATTTGAGGTAGCATCTTCAGAAATCCTTCGTAAAAACAATAGTACATCAATTCCTTAAACTATGTCAAAATTCTCACTAAGGTAAATTCTGATAAGCTGTCAAATTCATAAAAAATAAATTTTAGTTAAAAACATATAACTTATTTTAAATACATTCTCCTTAACAGCTTTTATTTTTAAAAAATACCTCCTGCCCCCAAATACAGTTAATGCTTCTGGCTAACACTATTCTCTTTCCAGTATCCTCTTTTTTATCTTATTTTCTCCCCTTTATAGTGAGCTCATTGTATTTTGGTTTCTTTTCTTCCTACTCATTGTTCAGATCAGCATTTTAATAATCTCTAAAGCAATGCTGTTCAAAGAAAACAGGCTGTATGAAGCTAAATAAAATTCCCTAAGTTCAATGTTTTTCAAAGTGAGATCATTTTTCTTGACCTATTTATTAAAAATCCATGCAAAGCAAACACCACAACTGGTAAACAGCTACAGAAAATTGGAAGCTTAAAAATAATGCCGTTAAAAACACTTCATTACACACCTTCTCTGTGAAGCCCTTTGTTTCCACTGAAAACCATACTGGAATCCTTGTTTAAAAGAAGTTGCCTTCTGGCTGTCAATTGCTATACAGTCAGTAACTGAGGGATCCAGATGTCTGCAGTGGTTAAAACGTTCAGTGGTGGGTGCTGATTCCGCTTTCCCTCTAAGGTTTTTCACAAAGGCAGCAGAGTAAGAGTGCACATAGCAACAGCACTCACAGCTGATTGGACGGAGGGTGTGCTCAGCCGCCCCTGCTCGCTAGGTCCACTACGGCTTCCTGTCTACTTGGCAGCACTATCCTGTTGTCTTTGCTCCTCTCACCAACTCAGCTGTGTTTAGGCAACTTGAAAGGAAAGAACAGTAGAGCCATAATAACAGAGTATCTAGCATGAACCCCTAAAATGTGTGTCTCTGGGTGCTTTTAAAAAGAGAAATTTGTAAGGCAAACATTTCAGTCAGTGTTTCACATAAAACACTGGGGACAAAGAGGGTGGTAGAAGGAATCGATTTATTACTTTGCGTTTCAAGTAAATCAGGTTCTACCAAGGGAAAACCCCTGAAAACACAGAAATACAAAAATTTACAACAATTAGAATAAAGCATCAAACTCTATCTACCTAGAACTATGAATTACTTCCCAATAAACTTCACAATTCCTAGGAAAGCAGGAGCCATTAATTAAAGTGGGTGAGGGCCTAAAACAGCTCCCCCCAAATTTATGCAGTACCTTTTATGAAGGCAAGAAAAATTGAGGTTAACAGATTGATTAGACAAAGACTTAAGAAGGAAAAACAATCAGTTTACTTAGTAAACTCTGACAAAAATGAAAGATTTAACTAGGTATTGGCATTAAAACATCTCTTCTTAGTGGTGAACACACAATACAATGTACAGATGTATTGTAGAGTTGTACCCCTGAAATCTACATAATTATGTTAACCAATGTCACCTCAATAAATTCAATAAAAAAGATAACATTGAAAAAATTTTTTTAAATTTCAATCTTTTTCTTACATAAAACAATAATATTTTTAGCCTGAATGCATTTGTTTTACCCATCATAAAATTATCTGGAAATACAGACATAGGTTTTTTTCAGGTTTCAAGTACTGGGCTTTAATATACCCATCTGTATTGTCTCCACAAGCTTTACGAACAGCAACAAAATCCCTCCCCAACTTACAAAGATGTTTGGGGGAGTTAATGCAGGTAGTAGGAGATAAGCAGATATGAAGGATCAGAAAAAAACTCTCATTAGCAGGAGATACTTCCCCAGAACATCACAGAGAGTAGGATAGTGTTTTTGAAACTTTTAAAGCAATGAAACCCTTTTCACTTTAATTCTTCCAATAAAATGCATTGTTAGTGATGTGATGGCATTCGGATTTTTTTTTTTTTTTTTAAGTATTTTTTTAATTTATTATTTATTTATCTTTTTAGAGGGGAAGGGTAGGAGAGAAGGAGAGGGAGAGAAATATCAATGTACGGTTGCCTCTCGTGTGTCCCCTGCCGGGAACTGGCCTGCAACCCAGGCATGTGCCCTGACTGGGAATCGAACCGCGATCCTCTGGTTCGCAGGCCCGCGCTCAATCCACTGAGCTACACCAGCCAGGGCCGGATTTTTATACAGGGGAAGTTTGGGGCAGTAGGCAGAGGCTACAGCAGAAGCACATGGTTATTATTACTCAGATCTTTGTTTATCTGGAGTTCTTGGGGGTAGCGAGCAGAGGCTAATGGAAACGTTGCCTCTATTAAAGCACCCCATGAGTATCATGAGGCTATTTTTAAATGAGAGGTCACTGCAGTTTTGTATGAGCCCCCAGAACCCACAAGATTTCTACCCCTGAAAAAGCTTCTAGGATCCCTGGAGTTCTAGAGCAGTGACTTTCAACCCGTGTGCTCCAAGAATTTTTAAAACATGCAATACCTGACTATTTAGTTAGGGGCACTGACTTCTTTTCCCTTAGAGTGTCAAAGATAAAAATAACAACAGCCAAAACAATAGCCGTTGGTGTGAATGAACCAAAATTATAACTATTCTTCTGTGAAATTAGCAAAAAATATTTTTTATGTGCTGCAGAATTTTAGCCATTAGTTTATGTGTGCCATGAGATGGAAAAGGTTGAAAATTGCTATTCTATAAGTATACAAGAGTACACAGTGTACAACCTGTAAGAGTTAAGTCTCATTATTACGTCAGCATAAAGAAAGAACCTGATCACTGGCTTCACAATTAGCCGGAGAGAGAGCTGCTAAGTCCTCTGAGAAATAGCAAGAGGAAAGATGTGTTTGGAAGCACAAGCCCATGAGATAAGTGACTCAGAGAAAGAATGGCACAGTAGACAAAACAAAGATTTGGGAGTTAGGCCAATCAACCTGGGTTCAATACCTAATGTCACTTATAAAATGTAAGACCCTATATAAATTACTGAAGCATTCTGAGCTTTGGTTTTCTTATCTGTAAAATAGGGCTGCTGTGAAGGCTAAAGGGTGCTCACTGCCAGCCAAACTGGACTTTTGCTTACTAAATACCCTTAAACTTCTCTGCAAATACTATTTCTTTTCCACTAGGAGTGGTCTCCCACAACCCCTTCAATTGATGCCTCAGTTTAAATTTCTTTTCCCTGGGCAGCTTTTAATCTAGATCTAAGACTAGTTAGGATCCCTGTACTTTTTTCTTAGTACTTGGCTCACAGAATGTTAAGTGATTATTTGCAAAATGACTGGTTTAATAAAAGTCTCTTCCTCCACCACACTGTTAGTACTTTAAAGGGAGGTACTATGTTTGCCTACCATATTGCTTACCAGCACCATGCTTGATTTATATACATATACTATTTGTCTTGATTTCACAACTACAGGAGGTAAACAGAACAAGGATCAGTATTTGCATTCTTTGAATAAGAAGGAACACAAATAGAGGACTCCTGAGCATGGACAATGGTGGGGGCTGACTGTGGGAGTGGGGGGCATGGGGCAGGGGAGAGCAATAGGGAAAAAGGTGTGACAACTATAACTGAACAATTATGAAAAATAAAAAAATATTTTAGGGAATCAAAAAAGAATCAGCTCTAAAATTCTGTTTATTGAAGTCATACAACTAGAAGTCATAAGAAATAAGTTATTTTTAATTTTTGGATGAATAACTTTATATTTCAAAATTAACCTCTTCCTATATCTTTTAAACTAGGAGTAACATATAATCCCTAAATTGTTTCAGACTATTTCCATCCTTAAAATTTTTAATTAAAGGTTAACGACATCATTTATCTATAATCTTAAACTATTGGTTAACAACATATACAAAGAGAACTTACAGAAAAAATACTAAATTTAGTCAGAAACATGTAATTGTAAGTTAACAAAAGCCCTGGCTGGTGTGGCAGTGGATTGAGCACTGGCCTGTGAACAGAAGGGTCACCAGTTTGATTCCCAGTCAGGGAACATGCCTGTGTTTCAGGGTAGGTCCCCAGTACGGGGTTCACGAGAGGCAACCACACATTGATGTTTCTCGCCCTTGTCTTTCTCCTTTCTTCTCCCTCTCTAAAAAATAAATAAAATCTTTTTTTAAAAAAACCTTTAAAATAAATAATTGTAAGGTAACAAAATGAGCTCCAAGAGCATGCCATCTTCAAAAGTAAACTAAACCAAGAGATTTATTTAGTGAAATGCTTCCGACAGGCTACCAGTTTTCTAATAAATTTAAAATGGTATTTTATATAATTCTAAAAAATGCTTGCTTCTCTCAGTTTGTTTAACTTGGTATACAAAGCTATAAATGTGTATGCTATAATGTAATGGCTTATTACCTACGTTGCAGGTCTCAGGAGTATAAAGTTAGGAATCTGAATAATATGAAATTCTATACTAAATCCTAGTCCCAGGTTCTCAATTCTCCACCCCCAACCATCAAAAACCCCCTATTTCCCTGCATCCCCCCAACAGGGTCATAATTGTGTTCTCCAAATAACCAGCTCAAGAAATATAAATTACTTATACTATCATAATGTGAAGAAATAAATAGGAAAACAGATTTCTCATGATTTTTAAACTACATTATTTTAAATATAAAATATCAATTGCTTTATCATCTATGCTCTCTGTTGGCAGAAATCATTGAAAACTATTTACTTTCAAGATATTTTAGAGATAATCTTGCTAGATTGGTCACTTTCTAAACAAAAAGAAATATTGCTATTAGAAAGAAAAAAAAAAGAACCCAGTCAAAGGTAATGACTGAAAAGCTACTATATATGTAAGGCCCACTGGCCAGGCATGGTGCTAATCTCTTTATGGACCCATCCCTTCTGACCCTGTGATAGTTACTGTCCCCAAAGAGGAAGAAACTGTCTTGTTCCTTGGCGAATTCAGGATTCAAATTTAGGTCTTTCTGAATCTAGCATATGTGCTCTTAACTGCTACTGTCCTTTCCTTGACCGTTCCTTTCTTATATACGTTTCCGTAAGGCAAATGTGGAGTCACACAAGAATAAAGTTTAAATACAGAAATCTCAAGTCGACATTTTCCATTTATTACTTATTCAATAACCACCACTACATTACACATCAAAACTGTCCTAATAACAGGAAAACAGGTTGTGACTGCTAAACAGGGAACCAGGCTGTAGCCGTATGTGATTACTACATAACACAAGATTCAGTCTGTAAAACTTCACTATTTCATGATCAAAGATCACCTATCTAATCCAGAGAAGGTAAAGAAAGTAGAAAAGGGCACTGAACAGGAACCACAGATCTGGGTTCTAATCTAATCTCGACCTCTCATCAGCTTTGTAGCTTTGTGTTTGTAAGCACTTCTCTGAAATTGCTCAAATTTAAGTTGGGATTTTTTTTTTTCTGCAATCTTCTTATATTGTAAGGATCAAATAAGATAGGATAAAATTATTTTGAAAACTGCATCGTGCTATACAAATAGGATTTCATCAACCCTGGTGGTTTTGTAGGGGATAGCAGTGTAAACATGTTTGTACAATATCTAGCCTCATTACTGGAAAGATCCCTTAGAGCAGCACAACATAATGGAGAAGAGCCAGATAGTCTAGGGCTCAGGTTTTCTTGTAATTAACAAGCTGTGCCATCAAATTATTTAACCTATCTGAATCTGAATCTATTGCTTCATCTGTGAAGTGGGGATAATGATTTCTCTAAGAGTTACAAACTACCTAGCTCAGTACTTGGCTTTCAAGCAATTTAGGTTTCCTCTCTTCCTATGCAAACATCAGGTCTACGGGATGTTACTGAAGTGTGAAAATGTGCATGCATACGTACAAACTCCCACACCCACAAGATTCACACCCACTTGGACAAGTAAAGGGCAATACATTAGCAGTATCCCATATTAATAACAATGGGGATGAAAGTTAAATCTTGACTACCAAAGAAAGATTTTTATGACACTGATAGTTTTAAAGATTCTTAAACATGTCACATTTAACAACTGACTTCACAGCTCAATAACTAATTTGCAAGAAAGACTAAACAACAGCTAAAATTTAACATTGTTGTCCATTTTTGGATATTAGGGAAATTTGGTTTTTCTCATTAAATCACTTCTTATTCAAAAACAAACTGTTATGCTGTTAGGTCAGTACTGGGACAAATTAATCCATAATAAATTACATTAATTTCCACTCGCATGGAGATTCCTAACAAACATTGCTGAAATGATTACTCAGTGATCTGTATTCATTGTGACATGGCACAAATAAGTCAACTGGCCAAACAGCAATCCAAGAATACTGTGTTTCTAAGAGCTAAAACATGTCTTAATTTCAAAATATTAAAAAGTACCTAAGAGTCTTAATTGGGGTTCTCACCTTTCAAAAGATTTTGGGTTATGATGACCTAGATTAGTTCCAGGAGCACAGCCCTGTTTACAAAACCTAAGATCTTGGAGAGAAGAAAATGTTCTAGCCTGTTTTTTTTTTTTTTTTTTTTTTTTGGCATGGTTCATACTACATTGTTTAAAATGAGCTAGAACAAGGGTTATTTATAATCTAAGCTACTGGACAAACACTTTGTCTAATAATATCTTGTACGCACAAATCATATTTAAAAGTATCAAGATCAGAATTCGCTTTTAATATCCTATATATGTAGTCTTTATAAATTAATATCACCATTATTGCATAAAATGTGTGCCAAGATGTACATGAGTTCCCCTTTACCTATCCTCATCCTTCATTAAGGACATATTGTGGGATATTGTTAATCCCCTGCTAGTATATTGTAAAGAATGACAGGTATGATTAATTCAAAAATCTAGAACCAATTGTAACTTTTTTATTTTGATAAAATGATCTTTCAGTAAAGTATTGCCATGAATATAATGTATATTTATCTGTCTGTTAGATCATTGTAACTTTGTGAAACAAGAATATTTTGTAAATGAGACCTGGCTGGTGTGGCTCAGTGGTTGAGTGTGGGCCTGAGAATCAAAGGATTGCAGGTTCAATTTCCTAGTCAGGGCACACGCCTGGGTTGCAGGCCAGGCCCCTAGTGCATGAGAGGCAACCACACATTGATGTTTCTCTCCCTCTCTTTCTCCCTCCCTTCCCCTCACTGAAAAATAAATAAATAAAATCTTTAAAAAAGAGAGAGTGTTTTGTAGATGAAGAGCTTAAGGCAGCCAGTGGGATACTTCATTAATTCCAAGTCCTGTGTTGTTTTCCCCACAACTATCTATCTCTGGTAGATGTGATTACCTCTACAAATTATGCCAATAGTCATACAAATGACAAATTCTGCATTTTAAATTTTGGAGAATTTTAGCAGAAATCTAAAAAGTAAAACAGTCGTGTAGAATTAAGTAAATCTTATATAGCTTTAAGAAAGACTCAATCGTTAAGTCCCCAAAGTTTAAATACCCTGCATGTTAGCAGTTTTTTAAAAAATTTGCTAATTTCAGACTATTTCATACAGTCTAATTTCCAAATGATATGACTAAACTCATCTGGCTACCTTTAGCACCTCAAACTCTAACATATCTAAAACTGAATTAATTTCTCTCTGAAAAAGATTCACCATTATCAGCACTTCCAATTTCCTAAGCTAACAAACTCTGAAGAGAATCAAAATAGGTCCTGGCTGGTGTGACTCAGTAGTTGAGTGCCCACCTGAGAATCAAAGGGTTGCCAGTTTAATTCCCAGTCAGGGCACATGCCTCGGTTGTGGGCCAGGTCCCCAGTAGGGGGAGTGTGAGAGGCAACCACACATTGATACTTCTCTCCCTCTCTTTCTCCCTCCCGCTCTGTAAAAAATTAAATAAAATATTTAAAAAAATCAAAATAGCCATTGATTATGTGTTCATTAAATGCCTGGCACCACCACTTTACTAATATGTCATTATAAAAAAAACCTACTAAAATGAATACCATTATTATCTCAATTTTAATCAATGAGGAAACTGAAGACCAGAGAAGTTAGATAATTTGACCAGCCTTATACAGAGGAGATGACAAAATCAGAACTTGAACGCAGGTCTTTCTAGTTCTAAATGCTAAAACAATTTGTAGGATTAAATGCATTGTGAAATTAATTTAAGGTATTGGGACTATCATTTTCTTTTTAAATAAAATACTAAAAACATTAGCCACCATTGCATAAGTGAAATTGAGTAAAGACTATTGTTTGGGGAGAGGGAGTGTTGTCATGGGGTAGCAATATCAACTTTCTTTGTAACTGTGGGCAGTCAAAAAAAAAAAATCTAAAGCCACTGCTCCATGCAATACCGTCTCTCAATTACCACCGTCCCCGACAATGTCCTCATACAGGGATTTGGTTCTACTTTATCACATGCAACCAACATGGGCTTCAGAAGCATATATTCAAGGTTGATAGTTTTATTTTACTAAATAGAGTTTGATAAAGAAGTAGTTACTAGAGATTTACAACCAGAATTCATACACCTCACAGGCTGTCATAACTCGGTTCTATAAACCTTTACTTGGGTGACACTACACTACCAGAGACACAGATGTGTAGGTTCCAAAGGATTCAGAATGCACAAATTCTGTAACCTACTGAGTATACCTTTTTGTGTAGAGGGAGACAGGAGTTTTCTTTTTCTTACACAAATGCTACAGTCAATCTGTCTTTCAAAGCTCTCTATTTTCAACACAATTTCAGTTTATATAATCATTTCACCCAGCAAGCCTGTGGAAAGTATTTATGATTTGAATATCTCAATAGTTTCTAACCTTTTAGACCAGGCGGGTTTCAGCTGCATTGCCTAGTGGGGAAAATCAATAAGGTCTCATGAACTGAGCACCTCATTTGAAGTCTATACTTACTGAGAATAAATTTCCACTCCTTATTCTCAAAAACAAGACAAAATAAAACTGAACACACACATACACAAGCCAAAAATATCTGAGACCACTACAAATAGAAAATAATGGAATGTAGGAGATCTACAAGTCTGTGCAGGCCATCTGATACTCTTTTCCTCTTAGGTTACTTCCCCTACTCCCCACCTGAGCCTTTTCCAAAACAGCACAAGGTAACCTCCAGCCCTGATTTGCCTGTGGGCTCTGGAAAAAACATCAGGAAAGATTACATTTTACTACAAGTTCCAGAAGCCAGAGACGGTATTAGTTCTTGCTCATCATTTTGTTTCCAGCACACACAGGGTGGGGCAAAAATAGGTTTACAGTTGTGAGTACCTGAAACACAGAGTTTACTCTTGTAGTATTATTTATTCATTATTGTATTATTTTCCATGTGAACAACTGTAGACCTACTTTTGCCCCACCCTGTACATATTAACTGGAGAACTGTGTTAAAACAGAATCACCTAGCCTTTGTTTCTTTCAAGTTCCTCGAGGAAGGCTGGATGGATGACCTTTATGTCACTTCTGGTGCCAGAACCTAGAGGTACTTGTGCTCTTGCTATAAGTAGTGTAGTATAGAAAATATCAACCGGCAAGTAGGAAATTAGAGTTTTTGTTTTGTAGTTGGACAGATTACTTCTTTTTCTCGGAGCTTTCTATTTTCTCAACTGTGAAAATGAAGCGGACAATCTCTAAGGACCTTCCCAACTCTGATTTCTAGCAATAACATGATTTTGAAGAGTAATTTCAGAATAACAAAGCATTTTCATGTCCTAAGCTCTTCGTAATGGAATTTAATCTGTAACTCCATGTAACCTGAGGAGTTTTTTCATTGTTAGCCATCCAGAGTCCCCTGGCAGTTACCTGAACTCTGCAAGAGAAACTACAAGAAAAAGCACAGGCCAGAGTTACTATATGCTGGATTACAAAAATATGCCTCCAGGACCAGCATACAATCAATATAATAATTACTAAGATCTGAATATACTTCTTCAAAGACACAGGTATGTCCCTTATCCCAGCTTCTGAATAGCGAGTATATGAACTTAAGAACACACATTCCCAGAGAAACAACTTTTAAGAAAAGAGTTATAAATGGACTCTAAGATTTCCTGCTTTGTGCTCTTTCTACCAAATACACTGAACACACCCCTCCGATAGACAAATTTTTTTTCCTTGAAGTTTTGGTGCTAAAGTGTTTATCTGGATGGCTAAGAAAGAGGATATATGCCCATTTTCTCCTAAATACAGCTAGGAAAACTTATCAGTAGCATGGGGATCTCCTTGCTCTCACAGAGCACATAAGCTTAGAAGGTTCAATGGCCTCTAATTCCACATGGTTTATTAAATTTTTGCCAGCAATTATCTGGAATGAGAGAAGGAATCTCCAATGCCATTCTGTTTCTCTCCCCTATATTTGTTACAACACAGATACTTCGTTAGAAATAATACACTTGATGTCTATGACAAAAGAATATTATAAAACAATAGCTATGGTATTGTCAGTATTGTATGTTGTTAATATTCTCAAGATTTTTGTAAAAGGGAACACTAATCCCCCATACATTACAAAGAATGGTGGCAAAAGGAAAAGAAAGAAGTAAGCCCTCCAATTCACAATAATGTGCACGCTATCCCTTGAGCATGTTAATTGTTCAGAATGTCCTCTCTTCCAGTCCTCTCCCCCTCATTCTCTATAAATTCCCATCTACCCAAATCATACATGTCTTTAAAGGTTCAATCGAGCTGCTGTCTCTGCCCTGAAATTATTCACTCCAGCTGAAATCAATCATTCCCTATGAACTCTGAGAGCAGAAACATCCTTTTTACCATTTATTCAGTTAGCAAATGCCCTGCACTACATTTGTGTAGTTATCTCATTTGATCCCCCAATACCCTTGAGAAGTGGGCATAAATATCCCCATTTAGAAACCAACACTGATGCTAGAGAACTAATTCTATAGGATTACAAAACTATTAAATTACAGAAAAGGAATATATAACATTTTCCACTAATAATTTTACGCTATACCACAAAGATACTAAAATGCATGTACACATTCATTTAACAATAAATACTAATTGAGCAGCTACTAAATGCCAGGCACTAGTCCACACAAGGGGAAATGGCAGTGAACAAATGTCACTAAGTCCCTGTCCTCATGAAGCTTACATTCTTACTGGGGAGAAAAACAAAAAGGAAATAAATAGATATAGACTATCAAGTTAAGCAGTGGTAAGGACTATGATGAAGACTAATGCAGAGTAAAGAGAGAGGAACTGTATTCTTTGATAGGATGATCAAGGAAGGCTTTTTTGAAGAGTGTGTGACAACCCAGCAGAAAGTCAAGTGAAGTAAAGGACATGGTCGTGAGACTTGTATTCCAAAAGCAGAAAGCAAATGTAAGGGCCCCACAGTGCCAGTGGGCTTGTGGTGACTGAAGGACAGCGAGATCGATGTACCCAAAGTACAGGGAACCTTAGAACACTGAGAAATGAGGTCAGAGAGGTAGCCTGAAGCTTTTAGGATTAAAAATATAATTCTTCCCCAATTCAAATATAATTCTTTCTCAATTGAAAAAAATCTTGAAATTTCATCAACACTTTTCTCTTAAATCCACTTTGTCCAAGTAATATTTTTTAAGTTAAATAAGGAAAAACTGCTAAAATTATAATTAACTATTCAATTTACATGACCTAATTATTTTTTTCCAAAAGCCAATAATTTTACTCACTTCTATCTTCATGTGTCCTTACAATGTACTCTAAAACCTTTCTAAATGTTGTCCAACATGAGTCTAACTCCCTTTCTGTAACAGGAAGCAACTTCCTTAAAGTGACTAAAGATGATATTGCAATGATTAGGGAAATGTGAATGTAAACTGCACATTGGATATCAGTATTGCGTCAGTGTTAGATTTCTTGAGTGTGATAACTGAACTGCAGGTATGTAGGAGAAGGTTATTTTTGGGAGATAGATGCAGTGGTGATAAATGGTTAACAAGTGACTCCAGAGGAAAAAAAGCCCTGCTTTGTTGCAACGTCAATTTCCATGGTACAAATATTGCCACCATTGCTGATTTCAGGCAACCAACTTGATGCAACGTTGGGGAGAAATGTACAAAATCAGCCTTTATACGTTGATGCCAGCAAGTTCCATGTGCATGGGGATGAAGTGTCAAGATATCTGCAACATACTCTCAAATTATTTAAAAACAAAAACCAAAACCGCCCTGGCTGATGTGGCTCAGTGGATTCAGTGTCAGCCTGTGAACCAAAGGGTCACTAGTTCCATTCCCAGTCAGGGAACATGCCTGGGTTGCAGGTCAGGTCCCCAGTAGAGGGTATACAAGAGGCAACCACCACACATTGATGTTTCTCTCCCTCTTTCTCTCTCCCTTCTCTTCTCTAAAAATAAATAAATAAGCTATTTAAAAGAAAAACAAAAACAAGAAAATCCCTATGTCTGTCTATGCAATCTATCCATCTTACCTACCTACTGAGTAAGAGATAAAACAAAAGGAGTAAGCAGAATATAATCAATCTCTGAAAAGGCATTTAGATATGACTTGTATGATTCCAACTTTTCTATGGGTATGAGATTTTAAAAAATGAAACAAATAAAATTACAGAGTAAACAAAGTAGGGAAATTTAAAGACATCCTTATGGCTATTTTTTTTTTTTTTGTAAAATGAGTAAGTCCGAATTTCTTGTATATCAGTATCTTTTCATCAAGTATACCAAATATGATATGGAGTTTTAACCTAAAGTTATTTTTAAAACCAAATCTCAAAAACAAAAAGCAGTTTGCCAATAGTAAGTGCTAAAGTTACACATTCTGTTACCATTATAAATTTAAATAGAAATGATGCACTAACATGTGACAAACCATGATTATCTCTTCACAAAACAAAATTGGTGATATGGTTTAAAAATGTAAAAAAATTTCTAGATGTCAGGATTAAGTACTCAAAATTTTTAGAAAAATATGTCTATTGCCCTGAGCAATGTAGATCAATTGGTTGGGTGTCACCCAACAAAGAGTGACAGGTTCGATTTCCGGTCAGGGCACATACTTGGTTTGCGTATTTGGCTCCTAGTCAGGATGCTTTTGAGAGGCAACCAATCGATGTTTTTCTCTCACATCAATGTTTCGCTCCCTCTCTTTGTCCCTCCCTACTCCTCTCTCTAAAATAAATAAAGTCTTTAAAAATATATTTATTGACTTTAGAGAAAAACATTGATGTGAGAGAGAAATATCAATACATTGCATCCCATATACTTCCTGACCAGGAATTGAACCACCAACGTTCTGGTGTATGGAACAATGTTCCAACCAACTGAGCCACAGTGGTCAAGGCAGGGTAAAGTTTTTACATGATCTGATTTCAAATCAACAACAACAACAAAAAAGGCCTGATTTCAGATATTGACACCAAATTTTAATTCCATTCAACAATATATGTTTGATAAGTGGGAAAATTAAAAAATAGAAACTTAGTATTAATTTAAAATGTTAATCCCCAACTACAACTTGGTTGTACTCCCCAAAAGATAAGTTAAGTAAATAATGGTCATACTTAGAATAAATATTATTATTTATAAATAATGTGAGTTATGACTAGATTCCCAGACAAGCCTACCCAAATTTCTTATCCTCTAACAACCATGACTTGCAGCATCATGGAACAAGTCTAAATTCGGAGTTACAGAAACAGAAAGGCCACACCCCAAGTGCTGAATCAATCCTAGGTAATGTTCTGAAATAAAGAAAAAAGCAATTTTGGACACTATCGTACCACTCTAATATTTTCCATCAACCTTCTTCTAGTGTCCACCTCTACCCCAATCTCTTTGCCCTAGTGCTACTCTAAGTGTTCATTATGGTATGTTACTGCCCAGAAATAGTTGGATGTGCTCCAGTTACCTACTTCCCCTTTCCACTGAATGTGCACTACAGATGTATATAGTTTAATGCCAGTTTTCAGTTCCTTGGGTTGTATTCCAGAATATGTTTCAAAATGACACAATAAGGGTCTGTTGATCTCTTATGCCTGTTTTGACTAGCTTCACAACAGAGCTTTGAAACACTCATTCTCTCTGGTAGGTACAAGGATGACTCTGACAACCTCCATCACCCCTTAAGCAAGTTGTAAGACCCTGATGTGAGCAGTGCCCTCCCAATATCCAGAGGAAAGGAATATCCTTATCTCCAAAGGCAAAGGGAAGCCTAAAGGAATCTGAATAAACAGGTCTTGCTAAGATTCCCCCAGTTTACTACTCTTAGCTTATACCTATCACATTTTCCTACAGCTTGTCAACCTTCATCAAATGTAGTATAAAAACACTAAGGTTTACCCATTTCTTTAGATCATCATTTCCTTATTAAGGCTAAATAAATTGAATGCGTTTCTGTGGAAGGAAGAAAGGAAGGCAGGCAGGCAGGCAAGCAGGCCCATTTTCTCAGTACAGCTGATTAAAGTTGTGTATCCTTGCAAGTAGAACACTTACCAATCCCTACCCTGTGCCAGGTATAGGTGTTAAACCATTGGTTCTCAGTCTCTATCACCAGCCTTAAGGTTGATGGTGTTAGAACAAAAAGAAGTGAAGTTCAAACAGGCTATGTAATTTCTTCAAGGTCATTTGACTACTAAGTGCTAAAGTTAGAGTTTCTAAGTTTGACTATAAAGCCTTAGGGTATCAACTCTTTCTGAATTATAGAATGCAACTAAGGACTCTTTTGAGTTAATTTTATACCAAAGCATGGCTATCATTTCAACAGTCCTCAAAAATGTATAATTAAATATACATTTATTAATCTAAATGAATTTCTAGTTGGTATAATGTCAAAAGAACAAAGGAAAATGTTTTTAAAAATCAGGCACTGTGTGAATGGATATTTTTAGACAGAGTGGCTCCAACTAAGATGCAGCTGGCTGTACTTGGAAGCATCTGGCTCATCTACATAAACATTCTTGCCCATAGGTAAACTAGTCAACTTATATACAGCACTTCACAGTGTACAAAGTTCTCTGACACATTATATCACCTGAAGCTCTGAATCAACACTTTGAGCCCAATACATTTCACAGATGAGGAAACCTTTAAGTGACATAAGGAATCCCACTCTAAACTCTAAATACTTTGAATCTTTTTCCTGTTAACCTAGACTACCTTCTTGTATTTGTACACCTAAAGCTCTCCAACCAATTTAATCTCAATCTCAATCTCAATCTCTCTCTCTCTCTCTCTCTCACACACACACACACACACACACACACACACACACAAATAGCAACGAAAACAAATTCAGCATGGTGGATGGAGGGTAGAGAATTTCTAGCAAATGTTTGCATATGGATCCCTTTTTAACCAGATGTATATAAACTGAGGACCACCTATATCAAACGGCTTTTGCCTATTTTAGTCATTTCACAGAATTTTATTTCAATTCAGTGAGATACAATCAGTTTAAAAAATATATAACTTTCCTTTAAGTTATATACAAGTGTATTTTATTTTTTATTTATTTATTTTTTATTGTTGCTCAAGTATAGTTGTCTCCATTTTTCCCCACCACTTCCCCTACAAGTGTACTTTAAATCTATTTTCTAAAAATTGGGTGTAGCCCTGGCCAGGTAGCTCAGTTGTTAGAGCAACATCTCGATACACCAAGGTTGTGTGTTTGATCCATGGTCAGGACTCACACAAGAATCAACCAATGAATGCATAAATAAGTGGAACAACAAATCAATATTTCCTTCTCTCTCTCTCAAAATCAACAAATAAAAATATTTTATAAATAAATAAAAACTTGGATATAAACTTGTGATAATAACCTAATAGTCAATAATTCAAACAAATCCCTTAGCAGGCAGAATTTCAGTTGCTGTCAATAAAACAACCAATGATTGCTAACCACCTGCTTCTACTCCTATTCAGTCCACAAACATTGAGGCACACCAGTCATTCATTCTTTCAACAAATACACATTAAGCCATGATCAGCAGAATGACGTGGGTTACCAACATGATGACTGGAAAGAAAGGCTTTTAGGCAGAAGGAACAGTGCATATATATGGCCTTGGGTAGTAATCAAAAACTAAAAGGTAGCCATGGGACTAGGCATGGTGAACAAGGGGAAGAGAGGAAAAAGGCCTTCTTGTAATTTTACTGGCTGAATAACTTTTATATAGATAGGAAAATATGACAACACTCAACTCGGATTATTGCTGGGTGTTTTTGGTATTGCACATGAACTATTGTCTAATATTTTTAAGCTACTGTCATTTTTACCCAGTCCATCCTGTTTCAGTTTAGTAAGAAAGTTTGACTTAATCAAGAAACTATTTTGATTTTTTTACCCATTTAAGTAAAGACAAAATTAACTACTAGCAAATTGACTTTCACGTACCCGCTTAAGCAAAATACTTTCTTCAGGTACTACAATTTCAATTTTTTATTACCAAAAAAGTCAGTATTAAGTTATTCTAAGTTTAACATTCCCTTGGCTTTTAAAATCCTTAGCTTCAGATGGGTGCAGGGACTATAAAACCTAAATTAGTAATATAATCAGAAAGGAGGTATCTTATTTCATTTGGGCTGCTATAACAAAATACTACAAACTAGATGGCTGAATAGACACTTCTCCAAAGAGGGCATACAGATATGGCCAACAGACGTATGAAAAGATAGATGTTCAGTGTCATTAATCATCAGAGAAATGCAAATTAAAACCACAGTGAGATATCACCTCACATCTGTCAGAATGGCTATCATCAATAAATCAACAAACAAGTGTTAGGGAGGATGTGGAGAAAAGGAAACCCTCATGCACTGTTAGTGGGAATGCAGATTGATACAGCCACTGTGGAAAACAGTATGGGCTGCCTGAAAAAATTAAAAATGGAACTGCCTATGACTCAGCAATTCCACTTCTGAGAATGTAACCAAAAAAAACCTGAAACACCAATTTGAGAAAATACATGCACTGCTATGCTCATTGCAGCATTATTTACAATAGCCAAGGTTTGGAAGCAGCTCAAGTATCCATCAGTGGATGAGTAGATAAGAAAGCTGTGGTACATTTACACAATGGAATGCTTCTTGGCCATAAAAAAGAAGGAAATCTTACCCTTTGTGACAGCATGGGTAGACCTGGACAACATTATGCTAAGTAAAATGAGGTAGTCAGAGAAAGACAAATACCATATGATTTCACTCACATGTGGAATCTAATGAACAAAATTAACTAACACAATAGAAACAGACTCATAGATACACAGAACAGACTGACAGCTGTCAGAAGGGAGAAGGGTTGCAAGGCTAGGTGAAAATGGTGAAGGGATTAAGCAAACAAAAAAACAAAAAACAACCCTTCATATATACAGACAACAGTACAGTGATTACCACAGGGAAAGCGGGTGTGGGGGGAGGCAGAAGAGGGTACGGGGGTATAAATGGTGATTGAGGAGACTTGACCTGTGGTGGTAAACACACAATACAATATATGGATGATGTATTCTAAAATTGTACATGTGAAACCTGTGTAATTTTATTAACCAATGCTAGCCAAAAAAATTCAGTAAAATTTAAAAAATAAATAAATAAATAAACTAGGTAGCTTATAAACAGATATTTATTTCTCATAGTTCTAGAGGCTGGGAAGTCTAAGATCAAAGAGATAGCAGATTCCGTGAGAGCTGGCTTCCTCATAGGAAGGTTCACTATAGTGAATCATAGGTTCACTATAACCTCAGATACAGAAGGGGTGAGGGAGATTTCTTGGGCTTCTTTTATAAGGCCACTAATGCCATTCATGAGGACACCACCCTCATGACCTCATCACCTCCCAAAGCCTCCACCTCCCGCTGCCATCACCTTTGGGGTTAAGATTTCAACATAAAAAGTTTTGGGGGAAACAAACATTCAATCTACAGCAGAGTAAAAACCAAGACAGCACTCCTTTCAGTTTTTAACCTCAAAAAAAAAAAGTGTTTGGTATTTTGCTGGTGCAACAGGTTTTCTACAATTAGCTTTAACTTAAGAATCATAGATGGCCTATAATGTATTCAAATATGAATTGAAATACAGTATGTTTAAATTACTTATTGATGATTTACTGTATATTATAGGCCTTCATCATTCATAACAGTTAATAAGCTCAGATAACACTCTTAGAAATGTATGATGTAAAAACTATTTCTAACCAAAACATGAAGCATAGCAAATTGACATTAATCTTTTAAATTAAAAAGAATTCTGCCTTGGCTGGTGTGGCTTAGTGAATCAAGAGCTGGCCTGTGTACCAAAGGGTCACCACTTGATGATTCCCAGTCAGGGCACATGCCTGGGTTGTGGGCCATGTCCCCTGTGGGGGGCATACAAGAGGCAACCACACACTGATGCTTCTCTCCCTTTCTCCCTCCCTTTCCCTTTGTCTAAAAATAAATAAACAAAATCTTTAAAGGGGGAGAAAATGGGGACAACTGTACTCGAACAACAATAAAAATATATGAAAAAAGGAAAAAATAAAATCTTTATAAAAAAAGAATTTTGTTCTACTCAGATTGTTACATAATATCATAAACTTAAGATTTTGAAATTTTGGGAACTTTTGAAATCAAAATGTAAGGTTATATGTCATTATTTTGAAATATGTCTTTATAGGGAAAAATATAACTTACTCAAAAACAAATAATTAGAAATACCATACATTTATGACATAACATAACTTTTTAATTACTTCCACACAAAGATCACACTTTAGACTTCTCTTGAAACACTGGATGTATTCAATACATGTCTAGGACCAGGTCCAAACTTGACATCCTTTGAATACAAGGTGGAGTAATGTTATAAAACCTTCAAAGTGGCCCAGCTTTACTCAGCAGTTAACAGCCTTTAAAAATCTATTCCTTGGAAGCTTTGTCCACCCATGTCACCTCTTACATAGAAAAATTAAACTATAATTGTAGCAACAAATGACAATATAAAGAAATAAATTACACATATATAGCAAGCATCCTTTTGCAGTTTTTCTATTTTTCTCAGATAAATACATATTAATAGCCGATTAAATCTGCTTGAGCCTTAGCAGGTTGAACACTATGAATATAAAACAAAACAAAATAGTGTTAGGTTATTGCACATTTGATTATTTCCTTACCTTTATTGAACATCTTTTGTAACTGACCAACATATAAACATCTATAATGTCTTATTTAACATGATCATGGTTATCATTTAATTTATATCTTTGTGCCAAACACTGTCACATTTCATCCTAACAATATGAGAGGTTTGAATTATCCCCATTTTGCAAAGAACCTGAGACTCAGGGATTAAGTAATTTGATGAAGATTAAATAGTCAGCCAGTAATGTAACAAGGACACAAATACAGGTCTGATTCCAAAGCCTGGGCTAATGAGAACATGAGAGAGTCATCTTTAGCAGCATGGCCCAAATAATGTTATGTAACTGCTTAAAAATTAAAAAAATAAAAAGGCGCACCTCAGACAATGGTAAAATACTATTAACAATTGTGAAATGTAGCAATTACACGCACTACATCAGTGATTTTCAACTGGTGTGCCACAAGAATTTTTTTAGTCTATTTAGTTAGGGGCACTGATCACTTTTCCCTTAGACTGTCAGATTTAGAAATGACAACAGGCAACATGGCAATAGCCATCTAGTGTCAATGAATCAAAATTATACCTAATTTTTTTTCAGTTCGGCAAAAAGTATAACATTTTTAGGTGTGCCATGAATTTCAGTAATTAGTTTATGTGTGCCAGGAGATGAAAAATGTTGAAAATTGCTGTGCTGTACAGTAACATCTTGATTATCTGAAAGTGCAGTAGGAGCTCTCCTGACTTTCGCTTCACCAACTAGCAAGCAAGATGGGCCCATGTCTCCATAACCTCCATAAGAGCAAACTAAAAGACACTAATAGTTAACAGGATATAGCAGGTCCTTGAATAGCATTGTTTCACTACAATGTTGATCAGGAAAAAAAAACTGATTTTCAGACCAGGCCACTGTCTGTGTGGAATCAGCATGTTCCCCCATGTCTGCATGGGTTTCCTCCAGTTTCCTTCCACATCCCAAAGATGAGTATATGAAATGAAAGGTGCGTTTAACTTGTCCCAGTCTGAGTGAGTGTGGGTGTAGTGTGATGCATCCTGCAATGGAAGGGTGACCTGTCCAGGGTGGTTCCCACCTTGTGTCCTGAGCTTCTAGGGAAAGGGTCCAGCCATCTGCGACCCTGAACTGGAATAAGTGGGATGAAAAACAAGTATCTTCCTTGTTTTTTATCAGTCTTCTTAAATGTATGTATAGCTCACATTTATTTCAATGTTTAATGTTAGAAGGGTGTGGTGTCTTTATTTAAAAATTTGTTGATGTTTCTGTGACCAGAAATATGTTATAGGAACTTAACTCTTGTTTATATCAGTTAGCTTATGGGAATATTACCTTGTTATACATTGTTTTGCTTAAAGCTGCAGTTTCTAAGACCCAATCCATGACATTACCTGAGGACTTACTGTACTTTCTGGTTGCCTGCACACTTTTACTCCTATTAGTAGAGTTGTACGTTTAACTAGTATGTGGTCTCTGTTCCCAAATCTGTTTATGCCCCTTGAAATTAACTAATTTATTTAACTATTATATAGACCAATGAAATCAGTGCAAAAAAAGTTATTTCAGTGAAAACTATTGTTGAATGCTTTGGAAAAAAAACATATTTTGATGAACATATATTCTTCTCTCTCCCCAAAACAAATTCCTGTAGAATATATGTATATAAGACACCTATGACATCATGTGAAACATTAAAAGTAATTTTTTAATGTAAAAGATTACACCCTCAGGGTGCTCTGCAAAGTCTTATTCCACTTTAAAGAAGTCAAAACTATGTGTACAGTACTGGTGCAGTTTATACAAAAAAGGATCATATCTAACTCCGAAAAACAGGCCCCATTTCTCCCTTCAAAAGGGCCTGATGCTACATCAAAAGACAGGTGAAATAATTAAGGATTTTAAAAAACAATTACTCAAACTGACTTTTTCAACTAGCCAACTATCACACCCAATCACGTAGGATAAGAGGCTCCTGTTGTACTTATTCAGAAACTCTCTGAAGCATAGCTGTATCTCACACTAAGCTAATATCTCCAAATTTCTACACTAGAATTCACACACTTTACTCAGATTCTGAATGAATATCTCACGGGTTCTTCTATTTACTCTCATTTTACAAAGAACTCAGTACTAAGCATGGGTATCTAGTTCTCTAGCCCAGAGACTTATGGTGGTGAAATTAAAAGCAGGCAAGAATAAGTATATTAGCAATAAAGACTGTTGACAGCATAGGAATTTAAAAATCAAATCTAAAAAACAAAAAATCTAGTAAGTATTTTAAGTTAGAGGCAAAAAAAAGCTTATCAGTTTAAATGTGTTTAGGGCATTTCTAGATTATGAGAGAGTACAAAGTTGACATTCATAACAACGCCCCTTTATCATTAAGTAAAAATTACACAACATTGATTCTATATATATTTTAAGGGCAAGGAAACATTACTATTTTAGAGATTTGTCCATATATCATAATTACAACTGAAAGTATTTTTGGCATTTAAAGAGTAAAGTTGCAATTATCCAGAAAATTCACTCATATAGAACAGTTTCTTAGACACCAATGTAGAAAAAGTGAAGTATTATCATCATCGAAGTTTTGCCCATACCTATGCCTTTCCAACTTCAGGACAAGAAATCAATTCACTGGGTTGTGGCAGCATTTTTTAAAATAGAAATAAAACAGTAAATATAAGACCACATTCAAATAGCAAGGTAAGATTGTCTTGCAAAAAGTTTAGTTCAGTATTTCTATCCTGTTTTGCAAAGTAAAAGATGTTACTTACTTTGGGTCCTGGTCAAAAGAAAGCCCTGGGCCTAAAGACTCATTATTACTATGAAGTATAATAACATTAAACTTGCAATCCCATCATTTTTACACATTACTTAAGATACAATTTTAGAAGGAAAAATGTTACTTCTTTAGGAGTCTTGACAAATAAATTTATTTTTGTTCGCTAATAAACTAACAATATATTAAGTAACTTTTTATTGTGTTTAGTACTAGTTTTGGTTAAAACAGGAATTGTATGCAAATATTTTTAAACTGCTTACAACCTGAAAGCAACCTTTAACAACAACAAACCTCAAAACACATAGTAACTTCAATTTTATTTGCTTGTTTATTCTGAGATGCAATTAGTGACCTTGGTGACATTTTTTCAAAAGTCACTGATGTAATCTAAGTCTAAATAAACTTGGGATTCTACACAAACAACCTGCTTTTTAGCAAAATACCTACTAATACTTTATGCATAAATAGCTGATTTTAAAAAACAGCCAAACACTTAAAACTAACTTACGCCACTAAATTAAGTCTGGCTTTCTCCACTTCTTCCGAGTGCATCTTATTATGTATATATGTATATATGTATGTATGTATGTACTCATTTCTCACCCAAGGACATTTTTTTTCATTGCTTGTGTAGAGAGAGAGGAAAGGAGAGAGATATATCGCTTGGTTGCCAACAACACGCACCAGGAGGTGGATCAAACTGGAAACCTTGGAATCGAACCTGAGACCTTCTGGTTTATGGGAGGACACTCCAACCAAAGGGGCTTTCCAGTACATTTTAAAAGACATTAGTTCCTAAGACATAATTTAACTAGAATAGAAAATTTGTCTTTCTAATCCACTTTGGAAAAAATATGGTGAAAATGAGGTTAATACATATCTTTTTTTAAAATGAGCATCTAATTCATATGAGGATAAATGAACATTTTCATTCCCAAAGTCTCGGATTTGGAAGGAATTTTGTCATCTGGTCCAACTCCCTAGCAAATATAATAATTCTCTTCTTACAATCGTCCTTGGAATCAAATCCCCATCTGACCAAAAAGCCTTCACTCCTAACTACTACTAAATTAAAATCACATCTTGGTCCATGACATTAATCAAAAGAAAACTGATAAATGAGTTTTCGGTTCCCCTGAAGTCCTTAAAAAACAGTTATTCTCCTAAATCCTGAAAATACAGGTTTGGAAAGGAAATGACATAGTTACTTATCATTAGGGATTTCAATAGCTGTAACTATCCATATATTGATATACTGAATAAGGCTCAGGAGTACAATGCAAAGTTTTCAAGTTTGCCTAAAGCACAAGAATCAGCTAATGAAAGCAATATTAGCAATAAAACAGTATTTGAAAACTCATTCTTAAACTAAAAATTTTCTCATCAAGTTCAACTTCTTAAGCCAAAAAAGGTTGTAAACCTCTTTAAAATTGAAGTTAGATTGACTTTACCTAAAATGAATAATGTACTGATAACTCTAAAATGATACCAGGTATTGTGGCAACGGTTACATATGCTGTGCTTGACAATTTCGAGTTACAACAGAATTTCTCTGGAAACTACTTCAGTTTTGAAGACTATCTTCCTGTGTAGATCCTAACTCTCTCTTCCATTGTACCCTTCTGTACCTCACCAGCTGGAATCCGTAACAGAAACAAGTCATCATATTCAATACACAAAGAGTTAGTCCTCCCACAGAATTAGGTTAATGCTTCTAAAATGGGGCACAGGAAAAAAAAAAACCCTACTTAAATAAATCATTTACCTCGATCTGGCTTCATTTTCACATCCAATTTCCACCCAGGGTGCTGTGAAATACACGTGTGGGTTCTTTCAACAGGCTCACCGCTGATTCTGTGGCTTCTGCTGTTTGCAAAATGCTAAAAGAGACCAAAATAAAATTAATCAGGTTCTGCTCTAACACTCAAACCTTGCAAGAAAACTGTTAACAGGCCTCTTCCTGGCACTAACTGCGGTGACAGCACCATCGACAGGCTTGAAAAAAGCAAAACTTTCTGCACCGCCTCCCCAGTCTCCTCCGGACCGAGCACCCCTCTCCCCCGCCCTGGTACTCTCCAGGCCAAAGTGTCCTTCTTTGACACAGTGTCTCTGAACCAAAAGGAAGATCTATTTATAACCTGGAGGTACAGGCAAAGGAAAAAAAAAAAAAGACTCAAGCAACGCAAGCTAACTAGCCCCTTTGTAAAATATTTTAAAAAATAAAATCGCCGTTGGTAACAGTGGCACCGCTGCAGTGGCGGAACAGAAATTCTCCGACCTGGAGCCCGGGCGCAGGAAACTCTTTAAGACCCCCTGGCGCCTCCCTAAGGGCTCCTCCCGCCCGACGGGGCCTCACCTGTGTAATTACCCTCCGGCTAGCCTTTCTGCAGCAACTGCGGCCAAGTTTACACAATAAGAGGGTCAGAAAGCAAAGCGAGTCATCTCCCCGAGCCCAGCCCCCCGCCCCAAACGAACTCCACCGGGCCGTCCCGGGTCGCTCCCTGCCACCCTCAGCTCTGGGCGGCCAGGCCTGAGGTCGCCCGGGACAGGGGTTCACGGCTGGGCGCTCGCCCCCGCTCTGCGCAGCCGTCCCGCGCGGCCCCGGACTTCCCTCAGCCCGGCCGCACCGAGCGCCACGCCAGCCCCTCTCCCCACCGGAGAGTAGTTTTCATGGCTCCCTCGGCCGACCTCTGCTGCCTAACTCGCTCTCCTCTCCGGGGCCGATCCCTCCTCCTCCTGGCACTTCTCTCAGCCGCTCGCCCGCAGACTCACATCACACTCCCACCTCAGACCCGAGGTTCGCAGAGGCGCAGGACGGGCGAGAGCGGAGTGTGGCGCGCAGCGCCCCCCAGGGCTGCGTTAGGGGACCATGGGGGCCCGAGACGACCAGTCCGACGCTGCTCCCGAGCGCCCCCGTGGCCATCCACCCCCGTCTCAGCTTCAGCCTCGCTGTGCTCCCAGCCCTGAGCCGCCGGCCCTGACCGACTCGCACCCGAGCCCCGGGGCCCCCAGCCGGCCCGCCAGCCCCGCGTCTCTGCCAGCTCTTCGCCCGCCCGCTGTCTCTAGCTCTGGCGCCCAGCTCCCGATCCCCCTCGCTCCCCCAGTTCTTTCTCTGCTGTTTGCCCTGTCAAAACACTGCCCGGGTCACGTGTCCCAACAACAGCCAACCCACCGCTCGTCACTTCCTCCCCGGCGGCCTCCGCGGCTGGCGCCGGGTTGTTATGGCAACGCCTCGGGCGCCCAGAGTTGATAAGGGGGCTTGGGTTTGGGTGCAGGTGCCCGTCCGCTGCCAGGGCGCGAGGGGCGGGGGGCGGTGGAGGCTGCGTGCGGCCGGCGGAGCTCGGGAGGCCAGGGAGGCTCAGGGCGCCCAGCCGCGGTGGCCTCGGGCCCAAGCTATGAGCCGGCTGCGGCGCGTCTGGGACCAGGAGTCCGAGCGGCGCTATTAGAGCACAGGGTAACTGAGGAGATGTCATCCGAGGGCCTGCCCCAGACGGAGGATAATTTTAGTCTCCTCCTCCTCCTTTACACTGATGCTGGCGCAGACTTGTGACTGAGCCCCAAGTGGATTGCAGCTCACGGTGCAACTGGGTCTAACGTGGTCAGGAGAGGAGAGTGGGCAGCCATGCACATCAGGGATTAGGGAATTTAAGAACAAACCCCCGCACCCTAGATTTTTCCCAACCACTAGGGATTTTAGTAGGATTCGGAACCCAAGCTCCCGAGGCACTCACTGCGCCTAAAATAACTTTTACAACATCTAAAACACTGACTCATGCCAGGAGGACACTTTTGACACCGTGTTATTGTTAGAGAGCTGTAATTTTCTTGTTGTGCTGTAACAATGTGACATTATATTTCGTGTTGTGATGTTGTGTCATCACTCAAACACAAACAGATGACAAGGATCTGCTGTAATTTAAAAAGCAATCCTAACAAGCACGGAAGCTATTAGCTACTCAATTAATAGGCAAAATACATACATGGGTTGTGAGCTCAAAACAGAGGCAAGGAAGGTACAAAATTTGCCAAGTTCTTGGTTTCATTAGAATTTTTTTTTAAAGAAATAATTGTGCATACAAGAATCACAACAGGAAAGGTGTACAGGTGATTTACTTTTGTCTTCACTGTTTTACAGTTTTTTTACATTGGAAAAGATTTTGTAAAGTACAAATTGGATATTATAATTTTTTAGCTTTAGATCTATCAAATACATGAAATTTCTTTTATGAAAAATTAGTAATATGTTCTAGATGTGTTGATATGTACTGTAAAATTACATTCACAACTGCAATTAGTAGCCTTAACTCTAAGATTGTATCTAATCAAAAGAGGGCAGAACCTACAGGAAGGCAACATTTTGTTTTCAAGGAAATGTTCTGATGAAGATGAACTTCTGACAAATGCAACAGTTCTTTAGTACATGTAATGGCTACAAATACTAACTTCCAGTGGATTTGACTTTGATATTATTAAATACTGTATTATATAGTTTCTTTTATGAACTGAAGTTTCTCTTGTTCTACAATCACTTCTCAGTTAATCTTGGTAATGGGAGACGGAACAGTTACAGATAATCCAAAATCCTAAATTTAGCACAACAGCTGGGAACAGCTAACAGCTATTGTAAAAGGCTTACTGGATGACAAGGCAGTAAGATCTGTGATTTAGTTTCTCTTTCTCTGCTTAATTTTCAAGAGGTAGAAAGACCAGGGGGGGAAATGTTGAGAGTAAAAGCTGAGAATATTGGATAATTTGGAACACAAGCTAACAAATTTTCTTTTAAATAATTAGGTTAACAGCATATGAATAAATGATGCTGTCTAAACATTTGTTAGACTATCTTGAAACTTTATTGGTAATCTTGGGTCAGTTTAAAAATTGGAGATCATTATGGCACTGCAAAAACAATATTTGATAGAGTTGTATTTTTTTTGCTATTTTTAAAAGTTTTATTTACTTATTTTTAGAGAGAGGGGAAGGGAGGGAGAAAGAAAGGGAGAGAAACATCAATGTGTGGTCGGTTCTCATGCATCTCCTACTGGGGAACTGGCCCACAGCCCAGGCATGTGCCCTGACTAGGAATTGAACTGGTGACCCTTTGCTTCATAGTCCAGCACCCAATCCACTGAGCCACACCAGCCAGGGCTAGAGTTGTACTTTTGACTAATTCATTCATTATTTAAATTATTATTTTATGCACTCAGCAGACATTTACTGAGCACTCACTATTTGCTAGGCACATGATAATCTCTGAGAATACAAAGGTCACCCAAAACAGGGTCATTGTTCTCATGGAGCTTCCACTACTGACTACTGAGGTGGTTACACAGCCTTGGTCAAGTCACATTCTTCAGCCTTTTTTCTCCTATAAAAATGAAGTGTTTGGTCTCTGACAATAAATAATTTCTTTCCTTTCTAATTCTAAACCAATCTTATAATTATATAAAACTTGACCAATAGTGTTGGAAATAAGGACCTACCTACAATATCAACTTTAAGTGTTGGCAATAAGTGTGTTTGCACCCAAGCAAAACAAACACCTCTGGTTCATACTTGGTGAGGGGTATGGGTAGGTGAAGCAAGAAAGTCAAAACAACTGGCAGGACCATAATCTTTTACTATCTGATTTGTTCTCCATTTTGCTTTCCCCTTGAGTTCCAAAAAATTACGAGTACTTAACTTCAGAAAAGTTAACTCATTTTCAGCAACGAGGTAATCCCCTCAAGTTTTACAGGTCTGTTGAAATGGGCAGTTTCTAACAAAACTGTGTATTTAATCGAGTCTCTTTAAGTTCTCTTACTAAGGTGATTAGGATAGCTGATTTATGCACTTTGTTAATGTAAGACTGTTAACCATAACATGCTCATGGAGCCAGTCCAGGCTACAATAATGAGCTCCGTCAAAGTAGGGACTGGTACCTTCTTTTTTTTCTTGCATCTGTAGCACCAAGCAAAGGACCTGGCACAGAGTAGGAACCCAATACATGTCAACCTTTATGATGACTAATACAATTTTCTTGTACATGCCCATAAACTGTGCCCCTAATACCAACTAGCATTTCTCCCTAGTGGGTTAAAGCTCAAGAGTTGGGGAATCAGGCCTCTGACCAGGTAGCTCAGTTGGTCAGAGTGTCATCCAGATGTGCCCCATCAGGGCACATACTAGAATCAACCAATGGATGCGTAAATACGGTAGAACAACAAATCGATGTTTCTCTCTCCCCCCTGCCCCCCACTTCTTTCTCTTTAAAATCAATCAATAAAAACAATTTTTTTTAATAGTTGGGAAATCAGTGGGTGGCACAAACTTCATACGAAGGATACATTTTCATTGCGATTTTGGTGTTGTCTCGTAATAGTAGGGATGTGTTGTGGGTTGGCTTATGCCCTCCAAAATATGTTGAAATCTCAACCCCTCTACCTGTGAATGTGACCTGATTTGGAAATAGGGTCTTTGAAGATATAATAAAGTTAAGATGAAGTCCTGCTGGGCTGGGATGGGTACTAAATCCAATTACTGTCATCCTTACAAAATGAGAGAGATATGAAGACAGAGGAGACATGGGGAAGATGGTTGTGACAAGAAAACAGAGATTGGAATGATGCAGCCACAAGGCTAAGAATGCAAAAGATTGCCCAGAGCCACCAGAATCTACTAAGAGGCAAAAAGAGATTTTCCCAGAGATGTAAGAGGGTGAATGGCCCTACTGATACATACCTTGGTTTGTTTTTTTCTCCTTCAGAACTTCGAGAGAATAAATTTCTGTCATTTCAGCCACTGAAGTTTGTCGTCTTTTGTCACTGTAGCCCTGGGAAACTAACACAGAACTCTGGCAAAGAATATTGTCATAATTTTTTTCTTGGCCTGTATGTTGTGTTGCCAATATTGCAAATTTTCTAAATGTTCCAGGTTTGGAATGGTCACCAAACCATGGAGATCTTTAATTTTGTAAAAAGTACAATTGAAGCTGTTGCAAATGTGAAGAAAATCTCTCAAGTGTCACGAAGGAAAGACCTTATGACCTATAGCTAAGAAATGATCTTGAATAAGTGATTGAAAATCATCATATGAAAATAAATTTTTAAATATGGGGATTGGTAGATCTGTTTATCATACAATGTTGTAAGTAAAGAATAAATAGTACCAGTAATTAAAATGTATAGGTAAATCTAGTCTTGCTTAGTAAGTAAAAAAAAAAAAAAAAAAAAAATCAAATTGGGCACTTTTAGTTCTTGAAGCAACAAGATGAAAGACAAGCTACCCTTTCCATAGCTAAATTGTTTCCAGTGGTTCACTTACATTCACTGCTGCTCATTTTTTTCTAAAGAGAAAGAACATGGCATCATTGCTAAGGTACTGGTCCATGTAAACAACCCTCCACCTTCCCTTAAACTGGTTGGCTGGTTTATCCTTGTTTGAAGCTCCTGTTTGTCTACCTTCTGTAACCACAAGTATAAGGAAGTGAAAAATGATTCTGGTTCCTGCCTGCATAAGTGACTGTAGCATGTACTTAGAAATGGACAAAAGTCTGTTAACTTCAAGCCATGGAAAACTTCCTTCTGGTTTGTTGAGCTGCTGAAGGTCTCTGAGCCATCAAGGCTTAAGATCATTTCAAAAATTAATAAGATCCCTGGATGGTGTTGCTCAATTGTTTGGGCGTCGTCCCGCATACCAAAAGGCTGAAAGTTCGATTCTCCATTGGGGTGCATGCCTGGATAGTAGGTTTGGTCTCCAGTGGGGGCACATGCGAGAAGCAACCAATTGATGTTTCTCTCTTGCATCAATGTTTCTCTCTCTCTCTTTCTCCCTCCCTTCCCCTCACTCTGGAGTCAAAAAAGGAAAAAAAAATTTTTTTAAGGTTTTATTTGTTTTATTTTTAGAGAGAGGGGAGGGGAAGGAGAAAGAGAGGGAGAGAAACATCAGTGTGGGTTTGCCTCTTGCACACCCCCTACTAGGGACATGGACCACAACCCAGGAATGTGCCCTGACTGGGAATTGAACCAATGACCCTTTGCTTTGCAGGCCCTCACTCAAGCCACTGAGCCACACCAACCAGGGTGAAAAAAATTTTTGTTCAATTAATTATCGCTCATTTTTGTGACAGTAAATGTCACATGTATACTTGTGACATTTCTCATGTACACTTGATCATAATATCACTCTATGATCTTGTGGGTTAGGAATCGGAGGCTCAGAGAAGCGAGTAACTTTCCCAAGACTACAGTTAATAAATGGAAGGATCCCTGGCTGAGTAGCTCAGTTGGTTAGAACATCATTCCGCTACACCAAGGTTGTGGGTTTGATCCTGGTCAGGGCACATACAAAAATCAACAAATGGGTACATAAATAAGTGGAAGAGCAAATTGATGTCTCTCTCTCTCTCTCTCTCTCTCTCTTTTTCTCTTCCTCTAAAACCAGTAAGTAATTTTTTTTTTTAAAAAAGCAGTGGAATGAGACTGCTTCCTAAATGGAGTCATTTTCATTTCCATTACAACATTTATGAAGGTTAAATTATTCCAAAATTTTCAAATTGGGACACTAAGGCTCAGAAACAGTGAGAATCGTTGCACATTTAGAATGTAAATTGATTTATTAAACCTAGTCTCAATGCTTTGAGATACAAGTTCTAAATAGAATGAATGGCTCTGCCCTAACTGGTGTGGCTCCGTGAGTTCAATATTGTCCCATAAATTGAAAGGTCGTCTGTTCAATTCCTGGTCAGACACATCTTTGGATTGTGGGCAGGTCCCCAGTTGGGGTTGAGTGAGAGGCAACCAACTGATGTTCTTTCCCTCTCTTTCTCCCTCCTTTCCCTTCTTTTTTTTTTTTTTTTTTTAATATTTTATTTATTTATTTTTATTATTTATTTATTTATCTATCTTTAGATGGGAAGGGAAGGAGAGAGGGAGAGAAACATCAATGTGCGGTTGCCTCTTGTATGTCCCCTGCCGGGAACTGGCCTGGCAACCCAGGCATGTGCCCTGACTGGGAATTGAACCGCGATCCTTTGGTTCGCAGGCCCGCGCTCAATCCACTGAGCTACACCAGCCAGGGCCCTCCTTTCCCTTCTATCTAAAAATATATACATACAATTTTTTTTTTTTTAAAGAATGGCTCTGCTTTATTATACGTAAACCCCAAACAGCAAATGGTCACATTTAGTTAATAATAGCAACTCATGTTTCTGGAGCACTTAAGTAGTAAGCCCTATCCCTAAGAAGTATTTTTATCCCTATTTGATAACTGAAGAAACAGGAAAAGGGAAGTTAACTAACATGCCCAAAGTCAAGCAATTAGGAAGTGACAGAGCTGGATTCATACCCAGAGAGCATGACTGTGGAGCATATATTCTTAACCACTACCTGGTACTGGTCCCATTTAGTGTGGATCCCCTGCCCCACCCCCACCCCACCTTCAAACCCTGCACCTTCCTGCCACTGGGCTTTTGTCATTTCCCTCATGTGATATCCCTTCCCAATCCCTATCTAAACCTTACTGGACTCTCAGGGCCCAAAATCTTACTTCACAGTGCCTTCTAGGATCTACACTCACACACACACACACCTGTTTTTTTTTCTCTGAACCCGTATTTTATTTATGATCTTAAAACCACATATTCATTTTGTCTTTTAGGGGCAGAGATGAACTGTGGCTTCAAGTTCCTTTGTATTTCTTGTGTTGAGTGGCACCAGCCTGGGCACAAAGACTCAGGTAATTACTGAGGACCTGAGGCCAGTACTATTCCCTACAAGTGCTACAGCCAAGATAGTGGCTACTAGTCACTGGTGGCTGTTGAGCCTTTGAAATGTGACCAGTGAAACAAAGAAACTGAATGTTTAATTTTAATTAATTTAAATATAAATTTAATGGCTGGTCCTTAATTACATTATTAGAAAAATAAGTATGTTTGAATATGTGAATCTGCCTTTTCCAACAGCAAATTTTAGGAAATCTAAATATTAATAATTGAAATGCAAATCTCTTATGCCACTTGAAATGTGCTATAAGTGTAAAATGTATACCAGGTTTCAAAGACTTGGCATAAAAAAAGAATGTAAAATATCTGTTACCATTTTTGAATTTGATTACCTGTGGAAATGATCATATTTTAGATATGTTTAGGTTTAAAAAAATTTCTTAATGTAGCAACTGCAATGTAAAGTTATACATGTGTAACTTGCTTGCTTAGCATTGCTATTAGATAGTACTGCTCTGGGACTTAGTGGCTTAGCAGCAACAACACAAAATATATTTGATTTTTTTTGAAAGACATTTGAAAATCAGCTGTGCTCCTCAACCAAGTGATGCCTTCTAGCAGGGCAAATTTTGGGCTAAGGGAACTTACTGTTTCCTTAATCCTATTAAGAGTTCCGTGCATTCTAATGAGACTTGAATACACCACAGCCATGAATAATCCTTCAAAACACACACATTAAATCCAGTAGAGTTTTTATAGAAATTATTTTTGTCTTTGTGCCTGTTAAAGAATAACACACAGAACTACCTACCTCACCCTACACACTGAACTATTTTCAGAAGCAGTGATGGATGGACTTCACAAAACAGTTAAACTCTCCATGACCTGATAGACACATTAAGTCTGATATAAATTGAGTTACTGATCCTTTACATCTTTTCATCAGAATATCAGTTCATTGCATCCTAATGAGAATTCAGTGCTTTACATGGTAAAAAGAAAAAAAAAAATCCATATCCTTTGACTTGAAAAGTAGACACAAACAACAGTAGTGATTTCTGTTTCAAAATATACATGATATACTGAATGATCAGGTATTTCAGTAAAAACGTTTGTAAGAAGAATCTTTTCTTAGGTTATAACATTGCTATTATCCTACGTTTTTAAGGAAGAAATCAAAGGTTTGTAAGATTGCACAAAGATAATGCATAATATCTCCAACTCCTTTTCACAGAGGGGAGTGCTTGTAATTGAAACTAAATTCTTCACATGTACTCAGGAGAGCAATATAAAGTAATCTGTAATATTTTTAAATAAATCAAATTTCTGCTGCTTCTGTCAGAACCCAAAAGCTCAGTGCAGCCTGAAGAGAATTCTAAAAGTAGTTCCTATATTTGTTTGTTATATATATCTCAATAATTTCATAACACCATGCTTCAGAGTGAATGGAACATTAGCTACCTTCTTATTTCAAATTGCACAGGCAATATCCAGTATTTGCAACTCAATGTAATTGGCTTTTATTTCCGAAATGTCGTTTCTTTTTTTTTTAAGATTTTATTTATTTACTTTTAGAGAGCGGAAGGGAAGAAGAGAAACATCAATGTGCAAGAGATACATTGATCAGCTGCCTCTCACATGCCCCCAAATGGGGACCTCGCCCACAAGCCAGGCATATACTGTGACTGGGAATCGAACCAGTGACTTTTCTGTGAAAAGGCTAGCACTCAGTCCCCTGAGCCACACCAGCCAGGGCTCCAAAAATGTCATTTCTAACATAAGTTTAATTCAATTCAACATTCATTAACTTTGTATGCCAACTACTTTGCTGGGCTCTAGAGAGACAGAGACAAGAAAAACAGTACTAACCCTCAAAACTTTCATTAATCTAAAAGGATGAGCTAGAGCTAAGATGGCAGCAGAGGAGGTGGAAGCTACATTTTTGACCTCCCAGGATGAAACCAGAATTATAGCTAAATTCTGGAATAATCATCCTGAATAACCAACTGAAGACTACCTGAGAGAAGTCTTATGAGCAATGATTTACAGAACAAGTCACATGGAGACTGGTAAGAAAGGGTAGAGACACGAAAAGGCCTAGCCCTACTCCTGTGCGCAGCAGCTGATGTCCTGGAGGGGTCTCAGCTGCAGGGGTTTCCCCTGAAAAGTTTAAGGTCTTAACCCCAAACTGGGCTCCCAAGCTCAGAGCACCAGAGCCAAGAAGAGGCACCCACATAACATCAGGCTCTGAAGAGCAGTGAGGTTTCTGTCCTCCAGGGAGAGGAAGGAGTCCACTCTCTAGTGGACCCTTATAAAGGGTCAAAGCACATTTGTTTTTCTTGCAGCCACTCACTCTGAGCTCCCAAGGAGGGAGGGTGGAGCAGACTAGAGTTGCATGTGGAGAGTTGGGTTTGTGGCTCTGGGGAGGGAGCTAATGGGTCAGTCATCAGGAATACCAGTGCTGAGTCGTTCCCCATGCTACAGACGCTGTCTTGCTTGATTGGAGCACTCCCCTCCATGCCATATCAGCCTGGAGAAAAGCAATTGCCCCACCCTCTGGACTTCTTCTCACCCCACCCAGTGGAGCTTATGCCCTGCTGAGGAGTACAACCAAAGGCTCTTTCAGTGACTGAAACTAACAGGCACCAATGATGAGAGAAATTCAAGCTAAAACCACAAGGAGATATCACATCACACCTGTCAGAATGGCTATCATCAATAAATCAACAAGCAAGTGCTGGCAAGGATGTGGTAAAAAGGGAACCCTTGTGCACTGTTGGTGGGAATGCAGATTGGTGCAGCCGCTGTGAAAAGCAGTATAGAGTTACCTCAAAAAAATTAAAAACGGAACTGCCTTATGACCCCGCAACTCCACTTCTGGGAATTCATCCAAAGAAATATGAAACGCTAATTTGAAGATTATATGTAACCTTATGTTCACTGCAGCGTTATTTACAATAGCCAAGATATGGATGCAGCCCAAGTGCGCATCAGTAGATGAGTGGATAAAAATGCTGTGGCATAATTACACAATGGAATAGTACATGCAGATGCCATAAAAGAGAAGAAAATCTTACCCTTTGCGATGTTTCTTGTTCTCTGAGGTAGGCCTGTAATGCTGTGAATTTCCCTCATAGGATTGCTTTGGCTATGTTCCATAGATTTTGGTTTGCTGTGTTCTTATATTCATTTGTTTCATGGTATCTTTTGATTTCTTCCTTGATTTCACTATTAACCCATTCATTTTTTAGTACCATGTTATTTAGCCTCCATGTTTTTGTGTCTTTCTCAGGTTTTTTTCTTACGATTGATTTCTACTTTCATACAATTATGGTCAGAGAAAATGCTTGATATGATTTCAATCTTCTTAAATTTATCAAGACTTGTTTTGTGTCCTAACAGAGGATTGGGGTAGGGGTGGAGAACGGGGTCATAAGATGTTTAGTTTTACACATTAAGTTTGAAAAACCTGTAAGTATCTAGACAGACATTCTGAAAGCAGAGAGAGACTCTACACTGCCACTTGGAGATGAGGTCCATCCAGATATAGATGTTACTGAGAAACCACCAGCATGCAAGTGGTGGTCACTCCATGGGAATAGATGAAGCTACCATAGGATACAAGAAGAAAAAGTCCTCGGAAATGTTGGCTGTTGTGGAGAAGTCAAATGACTTAAGGACTGAGAAAGTCTTCTAATTTGGCAATCAAGTCACCCATTAGAGAAAGAACAATTTTGAAACCCTTTTACAAAAGCACAGCAGTAGCCTGGGCCCAAATGAATTCACCGCGTATTCAGAAAATAATGCACAATTGGGAAATTCACAGTACCATTGCTTTGAATCAGATCATTACTTCACACAAGGTCAGTATGGCATAATTCTGAGAATAGTCAATAGATTTTCCCTGAACACATATTTTGGGAATTCAACATCATTTGTAGTACAGCCCAGAAGGACCATTATCTGTGATTTCATGAAGTGGTCTAGCTAAATCTAACATGCAGAGATTTTACAGAAATTGTTTTTCTGAGATTAATGTACTTAAAAAATGTTTTCCGATTTATAGGAATGTCACATATGGAAAAAAACCCTCTCCAGCTCTTACTCATGATTGCCCATGTATTAAATTTCTCTTTGGTGTGCTATAATACATAAAATTTTCCTCTCAATAAATCATGGCTCATTTCTGGCCCTCCATCAGGATGTGCCATGTTGATTCTAGGAAACATGACTGGGTGTTGATGGCTTGTCTAGCAAATGAAATATACACAGCAAACCCTATGGCAACATGAATATGAAAGAAAACAGTAGAGCTGTTTTGAATTATTAGGTATTGATACAGAACATACCTTGGTTATTATTTTTAATATTTATTAAGGTTGTACTAAACCATGCAAGTTACCTCAGAGTACCTGCCTCATCAGTAGCCTCCTTTTTGCCATATGACCCTACTCCCCTGGTTGAAAGTGATTGAACCAAGGTTGCATCCTTTACCTACAGACAATCCTCTAGAGGCTGGCAGTCTCTTAAACCAAGAGCTGCAATTGGGCTGCTGGAGGTGCTGCCAGTCCCAAATGGTGGGAATGATGGTCCATTTTTCTGCAAAGCCTGGATCTACACCTGTTGAGATGGTTTTGTCTTCCCTTTGTGGCTCCATAAATCCTTCCAGTAAGCTCCTAGAACAAAGGCAACCTTAACATCTCTGATACTTGAAACTTGAAAACGTCTAACACAATTTTACATTGCTTTCAAATCACAAGTGAAAATATTAATATACATTATGGACTTAGATTCTTTACATATGCCGATTAATTATTCTGTCAACCTTGTATATTGATTATCTACTATGTGCCAGACATGTACTAGCATTGAGAATTCAGTAGTGAACAAAACTGATGTGACTCCTGCCTATAAGGTGCTGTGGTCTATCCTGGAATACTTAGGTTACTTGGGTCTTAACATGCACTAAACTTAGTATGTCTCAGAGGCATGTGACCTACATTTGTTTTCTTTTGTATTAAATATTAATGGTTTTCTAAATGTTTTACACTGATAATGGTTTAGCATTAAAACCCATATGTTAGTACTTTACTCTAATGATACCTACACTTAGATCAGAATAAAGTTTAGTTCAGAGCTTTCTAAAATTTACCACATCTGAAACAAAGCAAAAAACAAGATTAACAAAACTATAAACTATTAACTAGAATATGTTCCTGAGAAGAGCCAGGAGCAAAGTAACAAGATGAGGCTTGCACAAATCAATGGTAGAAGGAAATAAAGTGATGACATTTATATGCCAGTGTTTTGCAACAGTGGTAATGTGCCACCTCTAAGTGAAAGCGAGTCCTGAAGTAAGAAGGCTGAACATATTTCTTCATCCTAAGCAGAAGATAAACTGAAAATTAATGGCGTGGTTTGCCTGAGATAACAAGGCCGAAAATAAAGATACAGGTGATTCATTAAACCAGATTGAAGAAAAATGGAGAAGATGGAATCTGGTGCTTGGTGAAATTGAAATGTCAAGAAATTGACATAGATGCATTCTGCTGGTAACTCAATAGTCAAGCAAAAAATTTTAATGCTATATTTCTTAGACTGACTGAACTTAAGAGTGAGTGTCTTTCTTGGTGGAGATAAGATGGTTCTGTGAGTGTACAGAGTTGGGAGAACACTGTTAAGCTTTTCAGAGTATCTCAGACTCCCGAGCTATTTTATTTGAGCATCAAGGGATTGAAATGCTCTTACTTATATTCAACCACTCAGTTTTTTTCCCTTCCCCAATACCCAAATCCCTAAACACCTAAATTTCTAATTGCTGGGTTAAACTTAGTCTGGTTGCTATAGTACTGCCATAGAAATTATCTCTTGTTGTCTTCAATTCAATAGGCTGCAGTTTAAATGGCTGCAGCTCTCTAAGCAGAAAACACAGACAACATTGGAAATTGGAGAGATGATGTAACTATGGCTACAGAAGATAATTTTAATTATGAAAATTTTGTATAATTTTATACAAATATGAGAATTAATATGAAGTTGGTAATCTCATTATTAAAAATATAAACCATAAAATGGAACCAAGAATAGATAGAGAATCTGCCTAGATTAACAATCACCTAAGAAATAGAAAAGTTAGTCAAAGGTCTACTCCTCAAAGATACCAGGCCCAGAAAAGTTTAAGAGGGAATTCTAACCAACCATAAAAGAACAGATAATTCTTTTCTTATATAAACTGTCCAGAGCAAAAAAAAAGATAAAAAGCTTCCTGTTTCATTCTGAGACCAACATAATCCTGACAACAAAACAAAATGGAAGTACTTGCCCTCCCAAAGCTACAAGAAACAAATTTCATTTATGAACATAGAAGCAAAAATCCTCCATAGAGTAAGCATTAGCAGAGAATCTGGCAGTTTATTAAAGAAATATTACATTGTGCCAAGAAATTTTATTCTAGGAATACAGGACTCTTCCATGTTATGAAATCTGTTAATACAAATTGCCATACTACCTGGTTAAAGGAAATGGAAATGAAATGATCGTGTTATGCTGAAAAATACACTTGACAACATTTACTATGATTCCTATTAAAATGCATTAGAGAGCTAAGAAGTGAGAAAACCTTCCTTATAGACAATTACCACAACCTTTTAGCAGCATCATACCTAATAGAGAAACATTCAAAGCAAGCATTCCCTTGAAAGTCAAGATTATAAGAATACCTACTTCCACCACTACCATTTGCTATTATATCTGAGGTTTTAGTTGACCCACTAAAGCAGGAAAAGAGACAGAAGATACAAGTAAATGGAAGCTGAGACAAAACCACTTCAGCAGTTAGAGTTAAACTGGTAAGACTAGTAAGGAAATTCAGTACCCTAGTTGAATGATCAACATTTGACAAATTTATAGCTTCTCATACTTCAACAATAATCAGGTTGAAAATGTTAGGGAAAGGGATCCATTCACAATAATGACAAAGCCATTACTTCACTTACAAATAAAACTAATGAAAAATGTTCGAGACTTTCAGAAAAAAAAAACAATAAATATCTGGAATAAGCTTTAAATAACTAGAAAAACAGATGATGTTCCTGGATAGAAAGACTCAATGTTTTAAAGATAAGCTTTCTCCATCTATAAGTTTAATGCAACCTCCATGAAACTCTCCAAAGAAATTTTTTGTTGAATTTATTGGGGTGACCTTGGTTAATAAAGTTATAAAGGTTCCAGGTGTACAATTCTATAATGCATCATCTGTATATTGTATTGTGCATTCACTACCCTCCAAAGAAATTTTTAATGAAATTGACAAGCTGACTCCAAAAGTGTGTATGAAACACTAGAATTACACTTAGCACAGTGGAATGCTTACACTAACAGCATGTAAAAACTAATACCAATTAATGGAATTACCTCTTTACTTCTTGCTTCTCAGGTTCACAAAGAATAAGGTATTAGTTGAGGTAAAGGGCAGATATGAGTGCCTGCACGATTTAAATTGTTCTTTTCTCTCTCACCCCTAAATCTCCTTTATTTTGTTCAACCACTACAGGTGAGTTCTCTGAATTAAGTGCACTATCTGATGTGACTACCTTGCACTTTGATACATTCCTTTCAAATATACAACCTGGAATTTTAAAAGTTTTCAAATCAGTCTTTTTGTACTTTACACTTAAACTTCTGAGTACATTTTAATATATAATTGCTTGGAATTAAAGCAGATAATTACCATTTCTCCTTTGAGACTCAAAAAGCCATAGATAGAAATCTAACCTGGCGCCTTTGTGTTAAGTCAGCTAGAAAATACCAACAATGTTGAAACAAAACATTTGTAACACACGAAAAACCCACTGTTTTATAAGAGCACTGTTGCCAAAATTAGAAGAACTAAGCACCTGCTATATGCCAATCACTACTTTTTTTTAAAAAAGATTTTATTTATTTACTTTTAGAGAGGGGGTGAGGGAGGGAGAAAGAGAGGGAGAGAAACATCGATGTGAGAAACACTGATTGGTTGCTGGTCATAAACGCCTGACTGCAGGGACTGAACCTGCAACCCAGGTATGTGCCCTGACCAGGAATAGAACTGGTGACCTTTCACTTTGTGGGTCAATGCCCAACCAACTGAGCCACACTGATTAGGGCCCATTTACTTACTGTCCTTGATGTTTGGAACGACAGTGACCAAAACAAAGATCCCTGTCCTCACGGGCTTCCATTCTAGAGAGAGGAGATAGACAATAAATTGAATAAGTGATATGGTATATATCATACAAGGTGGAGAAAAATGAGTAGAGTAAGTGGGACTTGAGGAGAGGTTATTTTAAACAGGGCCGTCAGGGTACACCTCATTTTTGTGATTTGAAGAGTTAAGGGAGCAAAGACTTGAAGAGGTTTGAGTCAAGACTTGACAGAGTTAAAAAAGTTAGCATGGTGGCTATCCCTGTTCCAGACTGAGGGAGGAGTCAGCGCAGAGGCCCAGGGCAGGAGCATTATCTTGTATGTTTGACAAGAGCAACCTCGTCTGGAGTACAGTGAATGGGGGACAGAGAGGATGAGCAGGGATGGAGACAACAGGAGATGAGGTCAGAGAGAAGACAGAGGTCTAGATCTCATGGGGCATTAAGGGCTATTGTAAGGTCTTTGGCCCCTAAGGGGCCAAAATGCAAGGCCTTGAGCAGAGACATTATGTACTCTTGTTTATGTTTGTAAAGTCCACTCTGACTGCTCTATTGAAATTGGACTATAGTGGGGCAAGAGCAGACACCACTAGCCAGCTATTAGGCTACTACTGCAATCCAGGTAAGAGCTTGGATTGCATCCTCTCCCTTACACAACTCATGACCTCAGTGAACTCCAGTCCTTCTTCTCCCCATCATCCCTGGCTATTCTCTGACCTACTCCCAACACACACACACACACACACACACACACACACACACACACAAACGCGCGCGCGCCTCGATTCTATTTTTAAATACCAGGCACTGCCCTCCAACCCAGACCAGACCACCACCTCCATTCAGGTTTATCTGGCCCACTGACATGGCCTCTTTCTTGACTGGCTTTCCTGCCTCATTTATCCCTTACAGTCTATCCTGTTAGCAGGGGTAGGACTGTGACCTTAATGAGAAGAGTACATTTTTATCTTCACTGATATCTCATAGAAATTTAGTATTTCCTTTACTTATGAATGTAAGCAACAAACCATAGTATTAGCAGGACCCAGGACTGCCATCAACAGAAATTATAGATATTTTCATATCACAGTGTAGTTAAACGTATCTCAAGATATCATTTACAGTCATTATTACTTTGAAAGTATATAGTTATTAAATCTATCACTACATATTTTTTAAAATGTGCTAATAATGGAGCAGATATCATAATTAAGAAATATCTTGTATTTTCTACATTATTGGATTTCTTTTAATTCCTATGTATCTTAATTTGTACATTTAAAATGATTATTCTCAGGAATTCATAGTCTTTACCACATTTCCAAAGGGGTTCAAGGCCAGAAAAAATTAAAACTCCTGTTCTAATCATATCTAATCTGTTTAGACCTAATCTTATCACCTGCATACTTTCAAAATCCTCAAGTGGCTTGCCAGCACACAGGATGAAGTTCCAAATATTAACAGTGCCGAAGAGGTTCCCCACATCTTCGCTGGGATGACTTTTCTGCTTTATTTCAATCACTCCTCATCTCCCTCACTCTGCATCCTGCCACCCTTGACCCGGGCTGCTCCTTGGCATTTGGCCCTTTCATTCTTCTGGGCATTACATTGTTTACGTTCCCTTTTCCTGCAAAGTCTATCCAACCATAGAAAACTCCTGTTCCATCTTCAAGATCCACCCTTTTCCAGTACTGACTCCTCTCAGGCCAAATTAGCTTCTCCTTCATTCATACTCCTGCTGCACAACACACTGCCTTTTCATCTGATTGATGGTGGTCTTGGTTGATCTGTTTGCCTCTTGCTCAACAGTAATACCTCATGGGAAGAGCGTATCCTACACACCTTGGAATCCCTAAAGGTCATTAACAGATGTTTAATAAATGACTAGTTGAACTAAACCATGTAAGTATCTTTTTAGAAAATTGATCTGATAGTATGATTTACTTCTTTAATTCATAGGAATGTGATAAAATATGCCTCAGAATTTTTTTCCTCAGTCTTCTTATAATCTTTAGTGTAAGAACATAAAATTCTATTTGCTTAAAAATAAATTTGCTAAGAAGTCACAGACTAGGAGGAGACATTTACAATACATACATCTGACAAAAGATTCAGAATCATTATTTTTTTTTTAATTTTGTTCTTTTTTTTTTTTAAAGATTTTATTTATTTATTTTTAGAGAGAGAGGAAGGGAGGGAGAAAGAGACAGAAACATCAATGTGCGGTTGCCTCTCACCTGGCCCCCACTGGGAACCTGGCCTGCAACCCAGGCATGTGCCCTGACTGGGAATCGAACTGGCGACCCTTTGGTTCACAGCCCGCGCTCAATCCACTGAGCTATACCAGCCAGGGCATCAGAATCATTATTTAAAAAGACTCCTACAATCCATAAGAAAAAGACAGCCAATCCAATAACAAATTGGCCAAAAGACTTGAAAAAGAACTTGGAAAAAGAGAACATCCAAATGGTCAGTAAACATATGAAGCAAAGCTTGCTAGGGCTTCATATGACTCATCAGGGAAATACAAATTGAAAACAGAATGAGAGACCACAATTTCCATTCCAGAAAGTCTAAGATTTAGAAGACTGACGATATCAAGTGTTTTCAAGGTTGTAGAGCTCACGTATTGTTGGTGGGGTTGGAGGTGCAAAATGATAGTCTCGTTGGAAAAACCATTGCTGGTTTTTACTAAAGTTAAATATGCATTTGCTTTATTATATAACAATTTCATTTTTTTTATCTCCAAGAGAAATGAGTATATATTTTCTCTCTTTGTACATTATATTCTTAACAACTTTATTCATAATATGCGAAAGATTAAATAATCCAATTGTTCATCAACAAACAGATAAATTGTGATGTATTTATGTAATGGAACACTACCCATCAATTAAAAAAAGAAATAATTGACAATAAATACTAAATTAAAATAAGAAATAATTGGTTCTAGCGAGAAAATTGAGAAATCTCACAGACACTACGTTAGCTTAAGAACAAGCAAAACTAAAAGATGTTTCTGGAAGTCAGAAAAGAGATTAACCTTTCAGGGAACAGAATGAAAAGTGCACAAGAGAATCTTATAGGATACAAAATATTTTAGTTTTACCTTAATGGCAGTTATCCAGATGTATACATATGTAAAAATTCAAACTATATGATTAAGATTAGTGCACTTTATGCACTTCATTATATGTATGTTATTATTCACTAAGTAAGATAAATAAAGTTGGTCAAGTCTGCAGAAGTGGTAGTGTTTTGGAAACTCAAACCATGGCAAAACCATTTAGTCCAAAACAAACCACCAAGGGACCTAGTGGAAAGAATAAGAAAGTTATTCTTGGATGAGTAAAAAGGAGAATGAAAACAGAAGTATTTTGAAAGCAAAAGCACAAGACACAAATGTACCGTGTTCACCCAAGCATGCCCCTGCCTTAGACCCATAACAACCTGGCTTTAGCCAATGGCTCAGAAATCACTGAACACAGTGACAATGTTGGCCTCCTCACCATCAGTATATGTCTTGTTTTTAAAGTTTATTTTTATTGAGATAAAACTGATATATAACACCGTATAAGTTTAAGGGGTATAATGTGTGGATATGATACTTTCAATATACTTCAATATGATTACTGTGGGGTTAGCTAACATCTCTATCGTGTCTACTTCCTATTTCCTCTCTTTCTTGTCTGTGTCTTCACACTGGGAGCACTTTGGACTGAAGAACATTTTATGCTTTTTGCACTCAGGCATGAGATGTGAAAATGACTTTTAGAGAGGTCGTTTGGCTAGGGAGAAAGGGACACGGGTGTGATCTCCAAGGCTCGACACTCCCACATCCTTGTAAGTGTACCCCGTCATCCTGGAGAGGCCCTTCTAATGCAACCCCCAGACCTCTTCAGTCTTGCCTTGTGCCTTCCACTGCGTTTAATACAGTCTCCTAAATAGTTTTCTTGCCTCACATGTCCTCTCCACCCCCAATTCCACTCTCCAGCAGCCAGAGTGATTCACCCAAAAAGTAGATAGGTCTGATCTTATCTTTCCACTTAAGTGGGTTCCCACTGTCTCAGCAAAAACCCCAAAGTGTATGGTGGTAAACAAGGCTGTGTAGGATCTGTGAGTACATATCTCCCTCTCCAGTCTTATCTCCTCAGCAGGCAATCTGTGCATGTCCTTAGAACGTGCTACCAATGTCCCCATGTTAGTCTTCAGAGGATCACTATAACCAGAGTTCTAGTGGTGTCTTATTCTTGCTGCCTACTACAGCATATGGATTTAGTATTTGTGAGAATCTGAAGAAGATTAGTGACATCAACAGCAATTCTGGCATTTGCTTTCTTGCTTTTGTCTCCTAGAATCATCATTTCTAGAGTGAGATTTCTGAAACAGAAGCAGATTAAACACTAGATATGGGGCTTTCTAGAACACACTTTCTCTTCCTTAATGCTCAGAATATGTATGGGAATAGCATCAAGTACTTTATTCTCAATGTATAAATCCTTTAGAATCTAAAGTTTAAATCCTTAGTATGGAATTAGATTAACACTGTGATCTTGGTGGGGATTTGCATGCCAAATTAAAATTTACTCAGAACCAAATTATGTTAAATTACAAATCCCTCAAAAGCAATATGAAGGCATAAACAATATGTATTAATGTCAGTGGGTAAAGTGACCAAATCTGGATCTTGCCTATGTAGCTGTAGTGCAGGGGTTCCAAACTAGCATCAGAGAATCAGCTTCAAGGAGTCTCTGCTCCCTCCTCCGATATGAAAAATTACTATGAGCACATGTATTTTCAGAGAGAGGGAGCCCGTAGTTTTCAGAGTCTCAAAGGGATCTAAGATGCCTTCAAAAAGACAAAACAAAACAAAAAATCCCTGGAGTGATTAGGCTTATTATTTTTTCCCAGAAACAACTACCCTTCATGTTTACCCAAAGCACACTGGGAGAGGTGATATCTAGCAGACTTGAATTCTACACACCAAACTGCTTACAATTCCTGAACACAATTAGAGATAAGCAGTAGGTTAGCATTGTTTTAAAATTGCTGCTTTCCTTTATTGGAAAGAAAGCAAGACAGACTTCTTGTTTTTTACTTGTCTCATGGAAGTTACCTCCGGTTCAGTTTTTAACTATTCTTACCTAAAACATATCTTTGCTTAACAAAATAGAACTTTAACAGAAAGATACCCTTTGCTTGTGATTAGAACATCTAATCATCAAGTCATCCGCTTTCCCTAAGTTAACTTACAAATTTAACATGATCCCAATAAATTTTTTTCTGGCGCTAGACATGTTGATACTCTATGATTGAAACAATGTGGTGGTGGCACGTAAATTAGAGTGACTGAAGGAATAGAACGGAAAATCTAGAATAGTGCCAAGTACATATGGAAATAGAGAATATGATAAAGATAATTTTTTTAAATCACTGAGGCTAAAAAAAAATGGACACTGATATCTCAATACAACTGAATAGCTACATAGAAAAAATAAATTAGCTGTTTTCTTCATGCCACACACAAGAATAAACTTCAAATGGATAAAGAATGTAAAAAAATAAAACCTTGGTAATACTATATAAAAATGTAAATGACTTTTTCTATAACACAGGTACAGGGAAAGAATTCCTAACTATAATTCAAAATCCAGATGCAATAATGGAAAAACAATATATTTGACTATATAAAAATGTTAAATTTTGCATAAAAATTCCCTAGAAAAATTAATGTAGAAATGACAAATTGAAAGAGAACATTTATAACATGTAAAAAAGAAAGGTCTGATATTTCTAACATAATATTTAAAGAATTTTAAAGATAGAGAAAAATCTTACAGAAAAATGGGCAAAAACATAAATGGACAATTAACAAAAAATAGAAAAATATCATTAAAAAGATACTTAACTTTACTCGTAATAAGATCTTTTTTTCCAGATGTTTACCCAAGGTTAGTAGAAAACGTATGTCCATACAAAGACTTATACAGAAATATTCATAGCAACATTAATTGTGGTAGTTCCAAACTGGAAAAAAAATGGATATTGTCATATGAATAAATAAACAGGTTTTCCTTTTGTTACTTATTTCTAACTTCATCCCACTTGTAGGCAGAGAAGGCACTTTGTATGATATCTAAATTTTTAAATATGTTGAGACAAGTTATGGCCAAACATGTAGTCAGTCCTTAAAAGTGTCCCATGTGCACTTGAGAAGAATGGGTATGCCGTTGCCTTTGGGTAGAGTGCTCTGTATACATCTGCTAGACCTAGTTGATTTATTGTGCTGTTTAAGCCTTTTGTTTCCTTAGTTGGAGAGGGAAGAGTATTGAAGGAAGAGGTGGAAATGGAAGAGAGACAGAAAGAATGTAACTGGAGGAAAAGGTAGACGGAGGGAGCATGACTACAGAGGTGCAGACTTAGAGAAAAACAAGTAATCTATGGCTTGTTATGATTAATTTTTTTTACTTGGGGTTGTTACTACTAATCATAAGTATTAATAATCATAATGTAGTTAGCAAAGTCTGGTCCATAGTAAAAACCTGATAAATATTGTTAGCATTTTCTTTTAAATTGGTGTGATGACTTCTCTACACAGTGAATGAGCTCATTCACTGGTTCATCTATTTGTCACAAGGTGCTCAGTGATGCTGAGGAAACGGTGGTGACAGAGACAGCCCAGGCTGCTCCCTCACAGGGTTCACCATCCAGTTGGGAGACAGACCTATCCCAGAACAGTGATGACCCAAAGTGCACAAGGCTGGGAAGTGGGAGCCCAGAAGGGTGAAACAGAAGATCAAAAACAAAACACAAAAATAGAGAGCACAATGGAGACTCATTTTCCTGTCAGCCAGATTCAGAACTTGCAAGATTTTGCCTCCCTTGCTTTATCCAATGGGGAGGTACTTAACTTCCTAGTATATCTAACATACACAAAAATAAATGCAAAATAGATGAAGGACCTAAATGTAAGACCTAAAATAATAAAACTTTTAGGAAAAAAATAGAATAAAAACTTCACAATATTAGATTTGACAATGATTTCTTGGATATGACACAAAAGGCATGGTAAAAAAAAGAAAAAATAGGCAAATCTGATTTCATGAAAATTTAAAAAATTTGTGCATAAAACATTATCGTTGCCCCAGTTGATGTGGCTCATTGGGTTGAGCACTGGCCTGTGAACCAAGATGTTGCCAGTTCAATTCCCAGTAAAGGCACATGCCTAAGTTGCAGGCCAGGTCCCCTGTTGGGGGCATGTGAGAGGCAACTGATTGATGTGTCTCTCACACATTGATGTTTCTCTCCCTCTAAAAGAAAAAAAAAAAACACCCCACTATCCTTATGAAAACATACTTTACCTTTCTAATTAGTAATATAGAGCACATTTTAAAAACAATATGGTGCTAATCAACAAAACAAACAAACAAGCATAATATAACCAAAGACATGGAAATTGGGAACAGGCTGAAAGTCACCAGAGGGGAGAGGGGAGGGAATTTCGGGGGAAAAGGGGAAGGATTTACAGGAACAAGTATAAAGGACACATGGACAAAAACTATGGGGGGGTGGAAATGGGAGGGAGGTGGGGAGGGCTGGTGGCGGGTTCGGGTGAGAATAAAAGACAGAAAACTGTACAAGATCAACAATTAAAATAAAAATTAAAAAAAAAACCCAAAAAACAATATGGTGTTTTTTTCTACTAGACTGACAAAGTTAAAAAAAATACACTATCCAGATAAGGATATAGGTATGCATATACACTGTCAGTGGTACTGTATTTCAGTAGAGTTACTTAGGGGAAATTTTATATTTATTTATTTTATTTTATTATTTTTTTTAAATATACATAACACCATATTTGCCATTTTAACCATTTTTTTTTAAATTTATTATTTATTTATCTTTTAGAGGGGAAGGGTAGGAGAGAAGGAGAGGGAGAGAAATATCAATGTACGGTTGCCTCTCGTGTGTCCCCTGCCGGGAACTGGCTGGCAACCCAGGCATGTGCCCTGACTGGGAATCAAACCGCGATCCTCTGGTTCGCAGGCCCGCGCTCAATCCACTGAGCTACACCAGCCAGGGCCGGAAATTTTATATTTATACAGATTCATATTGTATATTCCCAGCAGTGAACCAGTATTTTCAAAACTGGGAATTCATTTTATAAATATACTAATAAAAAAAAGAAAAGAAAACACTATCCACATGGTAAAAAAGTAACTCACAGGAAGGGAGAAAATATTTGCAAATCATATATTGGATAAGGGATTAGTATCCAAATATAGAAAACCCCTAAAACTCAACAGGAAAAAGACCAAAAAACCCAATTCAAAAATGGGCAAGCCCTGACTCGTGTGGCTCACTTGGTTGGGCACCAGCCTGCAAAGCAAAAGGCCAACCGTTCCATTCCCAGTCAGGGCACATGCCTGGGTTGTGAGTCTGGTCTAGTCCCTGGTTGGGATGCATGCGAAAGGCAATCAATGTCTGTTTCCACTTCTTTCTCCCTCCCTTCCTCTCTCTCTGAAATAAATAAATAAATAAATAAACAAACAAACAAATAAATAAATAAAATCTTTTTAAAAAATGGGCAAAGGAATGGACATTTTTCCAAACAAGATATACAAATAGGCAATAATCACATGAAAATATGCTAAACATCACTAATCAGTAGGGAAATGCAAATCAAAATAGAATGAGATATTACTTCTCACTTAGAATGGCTACTTCCCCAAAACAGAAAAAACTGCAAGTATTGGTGAGGATGTAGAGAAATTGCAACCCTTGAGCACTACTGGAGAGAAAGTAAAATAGCATAGCAGCTATGGAAAACAGTATGGCATTTCCTCAAAAAACTCAAAATAGAATTACTATGTGATCACAGCAGCATTATTCACAGTAGCTAAAACTTGGAAGCAACCCAAGTGTTCATCAATGGGTAAATGGATAAGCAAAACGTGGTATATACCTACAAAGGAATATTTCAGCCTTAAAAAGAATAGAAATTCTGGAATATGCTACAACATGGATGAACCTTAAGGATATTATACTAAGTGAAATAAGCTGGTCTCAAAAAGACAAATACTTTGATTCCACTGAGTGTCGTCAAAGACAAAGGGGATAGTGCTGGTTGCCAGCAGCTGGGGAATGGGGAGAATGGGGCATTATTGTTTAACAAGTACAGAGTTTCAGTTTTACAAAATGAAAGCGTTATGGGGAGGGACAATGGTAATGGTTGCACAGTGTGAATGTATTCAGTACCACTGAACCATGTAGTTAAAAGTGGTTAAGACACTGAATTTTATATTGTGTATTTTGCTATAATAAAGAGAAAAAAACCGGTGAATTGTACACTTAGAGAGAATGAATTAATTACATGGTATGTGAATTATGTCACTGTGTTACTGGAAAGGGGATCTAGCCCTGAGCACGTCCACCTAGAGCCAGCCACCAGCGCATGCGTTCTTTGTGCAGGAAAGATTTCACAATGCGAGTCCAGGTGATTTTTACAGGACGTTTATTAAAGTTGGGGCCAGTGAAACAAGGAAGGGCCTAGGATAGAAGGAGCAACAGTAGGGACCTTATGCAGGGTTGCTTTGCTTCTCTAATAACGTCATAGGAAAGAAATGAGCCTAGGGGAGGCTGCTTTGGCTCACTGGGAAGTCAGAGGAAAGAGGGCCTTGGAGACATGTTCAGGGGGTAAGCCCCGCCAGGATGATCTGCTGCTGCCCATTGCTCCCCTGGTTGCAAGTCATGTGGGGCTCCTTAGAGTTTAGAAGATGCATGCTTTCGGGGTAAGGAAAGTGGGGAGGGAGAGCACTGGCTGGGTTCTTTGTTTTGAGGGTTTTTAAAGGCTGGGAGTTTAGCGGAGGTCTTAGAAGAGGATCTCAATAGAATATTCATCACTTTTATGCTGATGTGTCAAAATGAGATTTATTTCCTTGATTTCATCTGTCCTTGGGTGTGGTTGGCACAGATGGCACTAGTTGGATTTCTGTTACCGTATTTTGCCATATATAATGTATACTTTTTGCCTATATTTTTAAGGGAAAATAAGGATGCGTGTGATACATGGATAGTACCTTAAATACCTTATGTTTGTTCTTGTGTTTTGTAATTATTTGTTACATAAAATTTTTTGTACCATAATATGTTAAAAAATAAATGGTAAAATTACTTTATAATAGAAAAAACAAATATCTAAATATAAATAAATAAATATTTGAACTAAAAAATTAAAACAAAAGATTTTCTTCCTGAAAGTTGGGGCCAAAAATGTGGGTGCACATGTGTGGGTGTACACACAGATACAGGGTATTTGTGTGCAGGGCAAAATATGGGGTATCTACCTCCCTCAGTAGGATAATTTAACCTATTTACCCTCTGGTTGGGGGGGAGAAGTGTAAACCCTTTACTAGATGCCTTAAACTGCTTGGCGGTGTTTAACTGTCTCAGTTTCCCTATTACACTTGCCAAGGAATCTTCTAGCTTCTTACTATCCTGCCTCAACTGAAGTAGTAAACAAACAAAAAATGCCTTAGAAAGGAAGCCTCCTCATTACAACAGATGTCATTTGTTAAATGTGGTGGCAATGACAGTATAATAGGAAAACTATGATTTCGCAACTCTCCTGGAAAAGATTGGCTTGAACAAGAATGAATGCTAAATCAAGAAGGAAAACTTGAATGAGGAGCAGGGTATTTGCATAGCCTTGTTTCCTTTCCAATGATTGTTTATTGGTTGTAAGGGTTCAGTAATAAATAAACAGTAAAGAAAAAAACAGTAAAAGAAAAAAATGATTGTTCTGGGGGGTTAAAACTAACATCACCCAATAGATGTGTTAGGTAAGATAGATAGCAAACCAAAGCAGGGAGGAGGAGGGATATATGTCCCACCTACTGACTCAGCAGTCTGAAATTCTATGTATCTTTTCCACTATTTGGGAAAGAAATCCTTTGAAACTGTGCTTTTGTCCCAAGGCCTGAAAGGCCAGAAAGGGCCCATAATACCTAAAGGAAGAAACCCATTGACACCTTTGGGTATTCACACCCCAAAGGGGAAAGCTAGCACCACCTTTACCTGTCAATTTGTAACTTCTTCACCCTCCCCCATCCTGCCAACTATAAAAGTCCTCAGAAAAAGGATCTCTCTTGCTCTTGCCACCCCTGCCCTTGCCACCCTTGCTTCTTGCCTTTCTCTCCCATCTTGGCAAGGCCCATACTCTTCCATGAGAATGTGTCACCAATAAATCCTGCTTGCACAATAATAGACTTGCTGATCTATAATTCTTTTTTTTTTTTAAATATTCTCCCACCTCAAGTGGTAGGCTCAGAGAGGTATGTTTTTATTTATTTTTTATTTTTTATTTTTTTAAATATATTTTATTGATCTATAATTCTTTACTGGGTGAGAAGAACCGAGTTTCTGGGAGTTTCTCCCATAACAGATGCATAAAGATATCACGTGTCTCCAGATGTGATAATCTGGGAGAACACAAAATCACTATGTAGTAATCCAGCCAGAGATGTATAATATGAACCTAATTATGAGAAAACACCATATAAACCAATTGAAGAACATATAAAATAATTGTTCTACATTCTTCAAAAAGTCAAGGTCATGAAATACTAAGAAAGACCCAGGAACTATATCAGATTACAGGAGACCAAAGACACGTGATATAATCATATATAGCAGGTTGAAAATGTTCATTTGGACAATTGATAATATTTTATCAATATTATATTTGGGGGATTTGTTAATGTATTATGGTTATACAAACAAATATCCTTGTTTTCAGGAAATGTATACACTGAAGGAGCACCTACTCTCAAATGGATCAGAAAAAAAATAGGAAAATGTGTGTTTGGCAGAGGATGGGGGAGAAGGCCTTGGCCCGACCACTCATTTGGTTAGACTACAGGGGTATCAGACTCATTTTCACTGGGGGCCACATCAGCCTCGCAGTTGCCTTCAAAGGGCTGAATGTAATTTTAGGACTGTGTAAATGTAACTACTCCTTAACTAGGGGCAAGGAGCTCTGTGCTGCCACTGGGTAGAAACAAGGTGCCCGGCTGGATAAAACGAGGTGGAGGGCCGGCCTGCAGGCCTTGTGTTTGCCACCTGCTGGGTTAAAGCACTGTCCTGACGCACTAAGGATGTGAGTTCCATCCTTGGTCTGAGCACATACAATGGGTGCATAAATGAGTGGAACAAGAAATCAATGTTTCTCTACCTCCCCCTTCTCTCTGTGAAATTAACGAATAAAAAAAATTTTTTTTAAAGCTTTAAAAAGATAGTGTGATGGGGAGGGAAAGATGGAGAGAGAATGACAAAGCAAATATGGTGAATGAAAAACTGGTGAATCTGGGTACATGGTACACAGAAGCTTTCTGTACTCTTTTTACAATATTTCAATTAAAAAAAGTTTAATGAGAGTATGTTTGTAAGAAATGCCCATTAAAGTCACAAAATGATATTGTTAAACTCATTTGCCTTTCATTTGTGAGCCCTTGAGGGTAGTTTTGCTTTTCAAATATGATAAACCAGAAAAATCCTAGGCCCAAATTCACACTCCCTCTCTGTCACCAAGAACCCAATACCAGACAGTGGAACCCAGGAGGCCTAGCCAGTACTTTCTGGGACTTCAAAGAAAGAGTATACAGGGAAAAGCACGGTGAATATTACATAAGAATAGTGGTAAATAGAGCTGTTGAAGAAGAAAAATTCAACTGAGTAGATTTAAAGATCAAATTAGCTTTATTGAATAATTCATGCATTAAGCAGCACCCCATTCTACAAAACAGAAAGGTGTTCCAAGGAACTGTGTGAAAGGGAAGGATTTTATAGTCAGAAATAGGACTGGACAAAAAAGTTAAAAGAACAAGGACACCTTCTCTTACCTGAAGGCAGGGGATCTTATCAGGCAGATGACCTCACTAGAATAGACCAGGAAATTCCAGACTAATTGGTTTAAAATTCCATTCCTGGGAGTGGTAGAAACTGCAATTAGGTTAGCTATAAGTCTTCATGGGGCTTACCACAAGTGACTCCATTTTGGGCCCCTGCGGCTTCTTTTTAAGAGGCCATGGTGAAAAACGAACAAAATGAAAGGAAGGTCAACCCCTCTGACAGAAGCTGGGGTCAATCCTGCTTCCAGCAGTCTGGGGGACTGTGGCTCTACAACCGTAACCGCTGATTCCTTCCAGAACTTTCTTCTCCTCTTTCTCATATGCTCCAACTCCCCGCCTCCTCTAGAGAGATGGGAGGGTAGGGTAAAAGAGGACTTTCCTTCAAGTTCCAAAAGGTGAATTAGGTATATTTTCTAGCCTTCCTGATTCCCACTCCCCACCTAAAATTAACTCCCCACTTGAGTCTTAATCCTTTAACAGAGAGTAGTGTTAGACTGTTCCCTGGGTCATACTGTTTTGAAATGTAAATAATTGTCCGGACTATCCCACGTGGAAATGCATTCAGGCTAAGGTGTAATCATCAAACTACCATATTTTTCGGACCATTAGACGTACCTAGGTTTTAGAGGAGGAAAATAGGAAAAAGAATTTTGAAGCAAAAAAATATGGTAAAATATTTAATAACATAAATAGCATAATATTTCACCAATGTAAATGTAAACAGAACTCAACAGCAGCATTAACAACCATTATTCCTCCCAAATTTGGGGCAGGGGGAGAATGTGTCTTATAGTCTGAAAAATAGTAATCAGTAAAACCCACAATTGAAAAGGACTAAGAAAAAACTAGAAATAGATTTCCTCATTTTGGAAAAGAGAGGCATTGAGCAAAAGAAAGAGAAAAATTCTTGAGATGCAAAGAGAGGGAAGAAAGAAAAAGGAAAGGAAAAAAAATAAACCAAAATAATAATAATAACAAAAATTTTTAAAAAGAAGAACAGGGGAGTAGAGGTCCCTACTACCTTTATAATTTGCTAGAAAGCTAATCCTAGGATTCCTGGTGGGCCATTTAATGAAATCATTGCTATGAAATTGTGGAACACAAACTCTCCTGCTCCTGTGGTTTATGAACTGTGTTTACCAGGCTAACTTTATAACAAAGCTTGAGTTTGGGAGGATTTTTTAAAAATTGAAGAATAGATGTTAAATTAAGGCACTTTCTTTGCCTCTGTTTCTTAATCTGTAAAGTGGGAATAGTTGTTTCTTAATCTGTAAAGTGGGAATAGTTATATTCTCACAAAATTGTTGGGGATGAAGAGATAATTTCTGTTCATTGCTTTAGTAAAGAAATAATACAGCAACAATTTTAAATTGCATATTTTTTTTTCTATTCTAGGCAGTCTGCACACTTTCTCCTGGAACCTCTTACTTTACCCTAGGTCACTCACCCCAATGTTACCAAATTATTTACAGATAGCTAATTGTTTCATCAACAATTTCATTACAGGAGTCTTCCCCTTCCTCCCTGGTAAAATGAGGTTTCTTAGTTGACCAGGGGTCACAACCTCAATTCCTCCAGGGAGTAACAAGGTAACACAATTCTGTGTAGCTGGCTGATGTGAGGTGAGCGTTAGGGAGTGGTGAGGACTGGGCCCATGGAGATGGCATGCATACCCTGCCTGAAAACCTTCATGTACAAAACATATCCAGGTAAGTGGCTCAGTTTTGCCCTCTCTAGATTAGAGGATGTCTAAATTCCCTTTTAGTCCCCAAATCTTGTGATTGATTATTTTGAAACTTCACATTTGGCATGTTAGCTGGCCTACAGCCTTTTCTCCAGTATTTATTAACCTGCCTGGTTCTTGCTGGTCATGTATCATTGCAAAATCTCTGGTCTTTACTTGGTAGAGTCATTACTATTGAAGGAGGAGTTCACGTGAAATGTTTTGTGTCCTGTTGACCCTTGAACGATGTGGGGGTTAGGGGTACCAACCACCAGCACTGTTGAAAATCCACATACAATTTTGACTCCCCCAAAACTTTGCTAATAACCTACTGTTCACTGGAAGCCTTACTGATAACAGAGTCGATTAACAGAGTATTCTTATAATAAAATAAGCTAGAGAAAAAAATGTTAAGAAAATCACAAGGAAGAGAAAATACACTTATAGTACTGTACATATTTACTGAGAAAAATCTGCATATAAGTGGACTCACACAGTTCAAACTCATGTTGGTCAAGGGCCAACTGCATTTGCAGAACTTTGCCCCAAAGCTCGAATTCTGTTTTTCCTAAAGGACCAAGCTACTGGTTACAAAACGACAAGTTACAGATTATTTTTCACATTGACCTTACAGGTTCCTTTCACCCCTGCCAAGATGCACCCAGTTTTCATCTACCCACCTTGAATGCTTCAGGTAACAAACAATCTCACCTCATCTGATCACAAAGCTCTCTGAGCCCCTGATCTCACCTAGTCTCTTGAACATCCTCACCCCTACCTGCCATGCACCTCCCTCCAGGTACCCCTTTCCCATTTTTTAGCTCCTTACCCCCAACCTTCCTTCAAACTTCCCCCTTTCTCCAGACACTTACCTACTAGATCTTGTCTGCAGGGTCCAGAAGCATCCCTTGCCACGGAAGATAAGACAGCAGACTAGGTCGCTTCTTCAACTGCAGTGGGTAAAATCTGTGGGAGGGGAAGCACCGAAGATATTCTTGGGAGAGAGAGGCAAAGAGCCCCGTTTGCGGAGGGAGTCCCTGGATCATCACAGCCCGGCTAGCCCAAGTAGGGAACAGTCGGTTGTTAAGGCCAGGTTCCCAATACTGCAGTGTGATCCATCCAACCTACAGTGAAGAAGCTCAGGGCCGTTTTTAGGATTACAGTAATAATGATATTGAACCAGGTTGACGTCTGCCCCACAAGAGCTCAGAATTGCCAGGGCTAATGGGTTGCTGACCAGTCCCTAGTGTGTGCTGTATATGGCTGGCAGCTGATCCCAAAGGAAGAGGGCAGTGAGGCCAGGTGCCCTGAATGAAGTTCAGAGGCCTGGTGTGAGAGTGAGCACCTGAAAGACTGCAGCTATAACTAGTAGTTTCTGTTCCTCTTGTCTGTGTATTTATATGTTATTTTCCATCCATGAGGGACAGGCCTGGGCCTGTCCTTTGCTCTTATTCCTTTGCACCCTGTAGAATCAGTCTCTATCATGGCCTGCAAGGCCCTCACTTGCTCTGTCCCTGCCAACACCTCAGCTTTATCTCCTACCATGTGACCCTCTTCCACTATGCTCCAACTACACTGTGTTCTCAACGTTCCATAGCCCTTAAATTAGTTGAACAAGTTCTGCCTCAGGGCCTTTGCACTGGCTATTTCTGCAACGGGAACGTTCATAATGCTCCCCCCTTTACATAAACATCTGGTTCCCCAACATTCATTAGTCGCTTCATTGAGTAACAATCTTTCTAAGGGTTTTTCTCAAAGATTGTTCATTGGTTGGAAGGGTATAGTAATAAAGGGTACAGGAAGTGTTTGTTTTCTTCATAGCTATTAGCATAACCTGAAATTATTTTTTTCTTTTTCCTCTTGTGGTCAATTTTTGTTGTTGTTGTTGTTTCTTTTTTGTTTGTTTCTTTCTTTTATTGGCACTGCCTAAAATTATTGAGTTTACTTATTTCCTTGGGTATTTTTCCAGTCCCTTTCCCTATTTAGATTGTGAGCACCATGAAAGCAGATTTGGGCCTATATTGCTCATAACATTATCCCTACCTCTGATATTAATACCGGACACATAGGTGGTCTCTGATGTATGTGCATGAACTGAATGAATGGACACCATTCACTCACTGACTAAAGATTGCTGGATGCTTGGCGTGTACCAGGCACTGCGCCGAGTGCAGGAGATATAACCATAAACAGGATAGGCTGAGGCTCCCCCAGGGAGGCTTCCTGTCTAAAAAGGAAGGCAACCGTTCAAATAATAATCAATTAATTAAAATGTTGTCTTATGAAAACAAAAAACAAGTAAGAAAGTGCTTGTTTGTTCACAGATTGCTCTGAACACACATATGAGGAGTGTTTTGGCAGACGGTTGGAGGGGTGGGTAAGCTGCTGGCCACAGAGCTCAGAATTCTCAACCCTCCGAGCCACATTTATGAATTGATAAAAGCATTTCATCCCTGAAAACCGTATGGGATCCGATGGGACAAATGACCGTGTTTCCAGTTGTCAGACTAATTTTCTGCTGAGGAGTCTAACCAAGACTGTCCTATGGCACCCGCATATTCGGCAGGCTCAGTGAGAATGAGAATAGCTTTTGAAGCGGTGTTTCAACATGCAAAGAATTCCGATTTGATTCTGTGAGTCCAACTTTTAGACATTGGGCTGGACATGCGGAGAGTTTGGTAGGTTTCTGAAATCCCTGGAAAATTTCTGTTAAACAAATAAACTGTGATTTGGGGAAACTCAAATGCTAAAACGGTGGTGATTTGGGTACCAAATCCAAAATAATCTTCAATACAAAAAGGTCCAAGAAGTTAGAGGTATAAATCTCAAATCTTAAAGATTCCTAAAATAAAACTTTTTTTGGCACATTAAAAAAAAATTTCCTCAGCAGAAACAAATTTTATCTTTTGGTGGTTGTTTAGTTACTTACTGCCTAACAAACCACCTTGAAACTTAGGGACATAAAATAATAATATTACTATGCTCATGAATTCCATGGGCTAGGAATTCTGACAGAGCAGAGAGGGATGATGGTCTCTGCTCTGTCTCTGGGTCCTCATCTGGGAAGAAGGCTGGGGTGACTCCATGGCTGAGGGCTGGAGGCAGAGGGGGACCCCATCACTCATGTGTCTGGCAGCAGTGTGCACTACTGTTGAGGCACATCTGCACATGGTCTCTCAGTGTGGTCCCTGCATGGGCCTGTTTGGGCTTCCCCGCAGCGTGGTAGCAGCGTTCCAAGAATGAGTGCCCCACACGAGCAAGGCAGAGGTGCGTGACACTTTTATGATTGGCTTGAGGTCTCATTGTAAGAAGAGTTCGGGGGATGAGATTCTTGCCGGCACCTTTGGAAAATGCAGTGTGCCACCGTGGTAGATTTGACTTTCAAAAATAGCTCAAAATCATCAGGAGTTAAGTTTGATGAAAAATATAGAGGAGTAGAGCTGTTCTGGGATTCAAAAAATGAGGTGTGTAACTTTTAAATAATAAGAATATTTCCTTCTGTGGATTGTACACAATCCAGAATTTATTTTCAAAAGACCACTTCCGGCACTCTCATAACAACCAACATTGAAAACACCGTGGAGGAAAAAACAAAACAACCAGCCTCATTCCACCAGTTCCCGTGGAGGACTTGACTGGGCATTGCATTACATACATGTATCATTTTCGAGCGGAGAACGTGAAGAGCTGCCACACAGACAGACAGGTTCCTTCTGGCATTCGAGTTTATTGGAAAACAAACAAATAGCTTCATCATCTTATGTCCTATCTTGCATCACATCATCCTACATCACGGTCATCACTAAAAGCTACACTTTGCTTTGGGGATAAATTCCAAGGTGCTGGTAGCAGTCAGGAGATTCCTCCAAACCCTTTCTAATGGTGTTTTCCAAAACTATGTTCTAAGCACTAGTTCCTGGAGATGAGAAACCTTCCTCTTGGAGATCAAAAATTAAAATCCATATAAGTATTAAAGGAGCTCCACACACAAAAATACCTGTTGGACTTTGTTTAACCCAGTGACCAAAAAATTCCCTTTCCAAGGAGATCCTATTAATATACCTTGGAACTGGTTTACTGTGGAAAATATTGCCCTGTGGTCTTGTCCCTAAAAATGTCTGTCTGGAAATAGCAACAAAAAAGTACTGTTGGTTTGCCATTTTGTCCCCAATATTTATTTTTAACTTCTGATTAAGCTGGTGCTAGTTGATCTGATTAACTTGGAGGGGATGGAGGGCATCTGGGGCCATTCGATAAAGACTCATTAATACGACACGACCATGTTCCCGGGTTTCAGGGCCACTTTCACACACGTGAAAAGCAATCTGGGGTATAGGCTGTAAAAGAGCCACAGAGCTGGAAGAAACCTTAGCAATTATCTACTTCAGCTCCTTTATCTTGAAGATGGAAACTGAGGCCTGCCTCTGTCGGGCGACTTCCTCAAGAAGCATTAGTCAGAGCCAAATCAGAACTGGGAGCCAGATGTATTTTCCTAGGGTAGTTTTTCCCAATATAAAAAGTGCATCTGTATGTCTTGGAGTAAGTCTGGATTCTGTACCCCTTAGAAGCAAGAAGTTGAAATCAGGTCTTAGGAGACTCTGCCATTTATTAGCTGTGTAACTTTAGGCAATTTACTCATTCAAATCCTCCAAACCTGTTTTCTCACCTATGCATGGGAATGAGATGGCACCCTCGCTGCCTGGCAGGGATAGTTGTCAGGGTCACACGAGGTGAGGTACTGTATGGAGGCTTCTGTCAATGTAGGCGGCTGGTTGCTTTGCTTGCTCCCTGCTAGCATGCATGTAGCTCTTTCAGGTCTTAGAAATGCGACTCTGGACTCCTTAATGACTCTACTGGCTGGAGATGTTGATGGACTCCTCAAAGCAGCTAGGAGTTTTATCAAGCTGCTTTTTTTTTTTTAACCTCTCTGTAAATGACACAAAATGAATAATTGAGGACAAAACCTTATAAGCACATTTCCAAAGATTCTTAGAGATAAAACTTAACATACCACTGGTTTCTCCTCATTGTGCTTAGGAGCTGGAGGAGCTATTGTTCATCTTGAAAACTTCTGGGTGTAGAGAGGCCAGGTAGGCAGGCCTTCCGCTAACGCCAGTAGGGCTCAGGCAAGAGTACAAACAGAAGCCCACACACTGTATGTCTAAATATTTAAAAGTTGTAAATAAAGCCGACCAATTGCTAAATAAAATATGTTTTATCCTCCTACCTTCAAAACAACCTGGAGAGCCAGGCTGGTATTTTAAATTCTCAGAAACTCGTATCAAATGTTGCGTCACAGAGTGAGCTGAACCTGGCTGCCAGCCCCTGACCCAGAGTCCACCCCCTTCCCTTCCCCTGCCACTGTCTCACTCTGTGGAGGCCTCTCCCACGTCCAAACTGCACATCCACAGTCCCTTCAAACAGCTGCGCCTGGGCCACCCTTGAGACGCAGGGATCTAACACTCACTGCTAGGAGGACAAACTCCAGAAAAAGCCTGCAGTCACAGGAAGCAGGCTCAGGACTGTTTTGGACAAGAGATTCCAGGATCTGAACAAACTAAATAGTATTCCGGTAGTGGTGTAAAAGTCACATGTCCCTCAGCTCTGCAGTGTCCTTTTGTGGAGAAGCCTCAGCCAGAGCAGGGCCAGGGCCGGCCCCCTCGCCCGGGGCCCAGAGCAGCACTGCAGTTACAAGGCTCTTGCAAAAGTCCCAGTGAAGGGTAACAAGGCTGTGATCACAGGAGTGACAAAGAGATAGCAGTCGGGAAGGTCACACAGGGAAGATTTCGTGTGACTCAGATGTGGGGAGCCAAAAAGAACAGAGGCCACAGACAATGCCAAATTTTCAGTCCTGGGTTATTGGTAGGGGTGGGGGTAGCATCTCATGTAGAAAGTCTCAGGTTTCTGTTAGGATGTTATGATTTTCTGTGACTGAGAAACAGCGTTTCCGAAATATTTTCAAACAATTGTCCCCCATTCCTATACATTCAGGATAACGCAGGTATTTGTTCCAAGCATCAGATATAAGAACATCTTCACTTAGAAATGTGTATTAACAGCAGTCTCTAACAGCAACATACTTTAGGAAAAGGTGTGATTTCTATTTAAGTATTATGTTACCTGAGCCATGCACATAAACTTCATTTTGCAGCCTTTATGGCTAAGAATTTGGTAGGCTGCAAAATGGGGCTATTGAAATTGCTTTACCACTAATTTTGAAATCCCACTTCTAGGGTGGAATGGGGTGAGATTTTACTAAGCCTGAGACTTCAGATGTCCGATACACGACTTTTCCTATTAGAGGTCAATTCAGCTGAATTGTAGGTGAAAAATATATAGATGGAATATAATTATTCCAATTGGAATAGGGCCATGACAGCTAGCCAAGCCAACATTCCAGACATAAAAACAATGTTCAGTTTTGTATTTCATTGCTTTTTATGAGGCATTGCAATAATGGTTTGTGCCAGATAGCTCTGACAATGTAGTACTGTAACTGAACTCTAGAGTTATTGTTTAAACCCCTTTGTAACATGAGAAACAAAAATGTATCTTTCTTTACAAGTAATACATCAAATGTTTGCTCGAAAGATAAAAATATTGAGTCTTAATAAAAGATCCTATTGAGAAATGTAGATTACAGTATTCCCACAGTGGTTTTTCATAAATAGTAATGGTTTCAAAAATGTTCCACTCTTTCTCTTAATACTGATAACTGTGCAGGAAAACCACATACACTTAAACGTACCCTGGGTTGAGTGTCCTTAGAGGATTCCCAACACCCTGGTGCTACACGGTGCACCCCAAACCAGACACTGAGGGACACTGAAGGGGTGTGAATCAGGATATAATTTGTGGGTACCCAGGTCCTCATCGTCAACTTTGGTGGTTCTCTCTCCCACAGAATACATTTGACAAATTCCAGGTGTCAGATGCAGCTGGGGAAGGTGAATGCTAGAGGCGGAGGTGAGGTTAGGGGCAAGACCTCTAAGAAAAGATATCAGAATTGATTCTTGTTCTTCAGAGGGCACTGAGAAGCAAGGGGGGAGAATTCTCTGCTGAGCAATTTTCCCCCAGTCATTGTTGACCTCTGAGGGATGCCCATCAATATCTTCTTCCCTTCTGGTTCTGAAGTAGGGGAGAAAGGGCATACAAGGCTCGTGGGAGTAAAACCCCATCTTTGTTCATGATGAAGCTGGACTAGAGGACACAGCTTGTACCCGAGGCCTAGGTGGGATCTTCAGTTCTGCCTGTGGAAGGTGAGAGCTGTTTCGCAGAGCACGCTTGACCTTCCTCTGCAGCAACGGCAGCTTCTGCCCTCACTCCCCATAGGATTCAGACAGGACGCCCATTCCAGACGGCAGTCCCACAGCCCCGTCCCAGCTCTGCTTGCTTCGCGGGCAAGTGCATGTAGGTCTTAGCCAGAGAGAGTGAGAAGGCGGCATGACCTTGATCACCGTGCGCCTGGTCATGCCAGGTCATGTCAGCTACTCCTCCCCACAGGGCAGAGCAGGGAGCAGCTTTCTTGCTACGCCGAGAGGACAAAATGTTGGCAGAAATGACTATTTTAGGGGTCAATGATGGAACATGAGGATAAGGAGAGAAGTGTTCCCTAGCTGTCTCATCCTCTCAGAACATTCCAGAACCAGTCCTAGAAATTATATTTTTAAGTGAGCCCATGTTTTAATCAGGTGGGTGAGCAGGGGCAGGTGGAAGTGAAACTCTGAGATCAGTCCGAAAAAGAGCCAAGGATTCCCTCCGGAGAACCCCATAGGACTTGTCTGGAGGGAAGAGAGTAATTTATATTTACTTTTACTTGAAGGTGTCCTGAGAACGAAAGATGTCTGTCAGGGGGAGAAAAGGCCAAAGTGGGGGTGAGAAGCTTGAAGGGGAAACGTAGATATGTGTACAGGGGCAAGGCTGAGTTTTGAAAATGTTTGAAAATTAGTTTCATCTCTGGTGTCCTCATCCTGCTCTTCCTTTCACCAAGGCCCTCCCACGTTTCCCTCATCTTGTAGCTGACCTTTCCTCCATGTAAACTTGTCAAAACAAGCATTTCTTCATTCCTTCAAGAGCAGTTCATAGGTAGATAGTAGCAGAAAAATAAATGAACTAAAATAATTAACAACAGGTCCTGCTGGTGTGGCTCAGTTGATTGGAGTGTTGTCCTGTGGACTGAAAGGTTGCAGGTTTGATTCCTGGTCAGGGCACTGGGCTGTGGGTTAGACCCCCTGGTTGGGGCGTACTCGGAAGGCAACAAATCAATGTTTCTCTCTTGTGTTGATGTTCCTGTCTCTCTAACAGCAATGAAAAAACATCCTTGGGTGAGGATAAAAAAATCAACATCATAATATTTAATGACTAATTGCAAAACTTAGTCCTCTTTAGCCACCTTGGATGCATTTGTAGATCAAAAGCAAACATGGGTTTACAGGTATGAATATCTCCGTGGTTTTAAATTTCAGGCAGAATTCTGAAGTTGTTTGCCCGGGAATGGGGGATGGAATTGTTCCCAGCACAGAGCAGACAACACAGCCGTCTGTGAAAACGTGGAATGAGTGGGCCAGGCAGTGTCAGCAGAGGTCAAGAAGGATGAAGACAAAGAAATGACCAGCGATCAGCACAGAATGAAGTCATTGGTAACTAACTTAAAGGAACTGGGAGCATCAGTAGCAGCGATAAGGAAAGATAACACAGGTAGTCTGGATTCCCGGCAGCCAGCAGTTTCAGGGCACTTATCAGCTGAGCCCTGGGCTGGATACAACAAAAGCCATAGGAAAAGAATTCACTTTGAAGAAGGGGGCAGTGCTTGGGAAGAGTAGTAGAAGGAAACATTTTACAGTGGCCCTTGAACAATGTAGGGTCTGGGTGGGGGGTTGGGGGCACCCACCCACCTCCAGCCCCTCCAGCCCCAATGCAGCTCAAAATTTGCATGTAACTTTTGACTCTACAGTTGGCTCGTGCTTCCTATTCTCAGATTTAACCAACCACAGATCCAAAATGGTATTTTCCATTTGTGGTTGGGAATCCACAGTTGGGAATGTGAAAATACTGTTTTCCATCTGTGGTTGGTTGAATCCATGGATGCAAAACCCATGGATATGATGGGCCAACTGTATTTATTGAAAAAAAATCTGGTAAATGAGCCCTTGCTATTCAAACCTGTGTTGTTCAAGGATCAACCGTAATTCTCTGGACATGTGAACTAGTAAGTACAGTTGCGTTTTTCGAAGCAAACCCTAGCCTTGAACAAAGGAAACACCAATGGCCTTGTGCAGAACCGACAAGATGGCAGAAGTGGAGCAGAAGAAGGGGACCTTCTGCAAGTTCAGCCCTCTCTGCTCCGCTTTCCCCTGTCGCCCCTAGGCCCGGGCTGCTCCTGCCCCTCTGAATCCCACACATCTTTCAAAGCTGGCTCAGATTTTCAGATACTTCCTTCTCTGGGCATACTTCCCTGAGGACCAGGATCCCTGATACAATATAATTACATTAACAATCACCATGGCACACAATGATCACAGCAATAATAATAATGCTTTACATTTGAATAGTGCTGAAAATTTTTCAAAGTGCTGACATGAATTTTGTTACATTTGTGCATCACAGGATTATTCAAAAGATAGTCAACGATTAATATTATTCCTACCTAAAAACAAAACAAAAACAAAAATCAACAAGAAAAGTGAATTCCAGAAGGAGTCAATGTTTCTTCCAAGGCTGCATACCCCAGGATGCAAAATGGCATTGTATCTGCCATTTTGGTCATTCTGATGTAAGTTTTCCAATTATATGTTATCTTGCACTATTTTTATATTATTTCCTGTTGCTATTCCTGGCTCTCTCATAAGATTATACATACTTTTCTCTGGGGCAGGAAAAACCTTATATGTGTTTTGGTGTCAGCACTTGAAGGTACGTTGAGTTGTACAGTTTTGGCATAGATAATCCTGCACTGATGAAGCGGAGGCTCACCCATTTCTATTCCTGCACATTGTGTGAGTTTGGATGTTTGAGTTGCTGGAAGGCGTCCCAGCCTATGAGTCCATTTGACCTTATTGCGAGTGTTGGAGATCCTGGGGTGCACAGAGACTGAGGAGTAGCTTTCTGAGATGGTGGCTAAGATCACTAATCTACAATGAAAGGACTTCAGTGTTATGTAAAGATGGGAAGGAATAAAACAGCTCTACTTAATGGGTCACCTCCATAGCCCTATAGTACTAAGGTTAATTTGAAAACAGGTGCCCTTTTGAACCATCTGATTTGAAATTCCCTGCCTCCCTCTCTGCCATCGATAGTGGCACGTGACCGTCCCAGGTTCAGTGGGGGAGAAGGAAAGCCTTGACCCTGTGATTGATAGACACAGTGATAATCCTGGCCAAGGGAGCCAGCCGGGAGGGTTAGCAGTTGTGCTGGCAGCTTTGGCCACGTGAGAGGGAGGCTGGGGAGGCACGTGCTGGCTCTGTCTCCTGGGCTTTGGGAGGAAGGGTGGCCGGTGCTCTGGCTCAGTAGTTGACCCCTGAAGGAGTGAAGAGAGAGGAGATCTGCGCAGGCTCCAAACCAGATTCCTCGAAGGTGAAGCTGCTGAAGGTCCCGGTGGTGGTGGGAGAAGGATGATTTGGGGTCCAGTTCCGGGAGAGGACGACCCCCGTATCCTAGGAGTGATGGATCCATTGGTTGATATATATGGACTGGCTTGTTGCCATGTGGATTTATGTTCCACGGTTAGGATGTGCCATCTCAAAATACACAACATCTTTGAAGATTTGCTTTAAGTTACATCTGTAAATATAGTGGAACATTATTACAGTTTCAATGCTTGGAGCAAATCCTACCAACCAATGACCATTCACAGAAGTTAATTTAAACCAGCATTCAAATTCAAGTATGTAAGCAGGCCAGCAAGATTACTGAGGCAAAAAATATCAACATCTTCTGGTGTCTGAATCACTCTTGTGGATCACTTTTAATAAACATGTAACACCTACTTCATCTCTAAACAATGACATCAAATGTTCCAGGGAAATTGATCTTCTCCAGAGGGAAATCAATCAAACTGTAACAAAATAACATCCTGGAACCAACATAAGAGCAGGGGAAATAAAAAGATATTTATTTTGATAAGAATTATTTTTAAGAATTGGTTGTGAAATAAAAACAAAGAAAGCCATTTAAAAATTCTAAGTCTGAAAATATTTATTTTATACAGATTAAAGTATAAATCTTATTAAAAAGCCAAAACTAGCAAGAGAAAATAATTTGAAATATTTAATCAGAGACCAAGCTTAAATCAGAGAGACTAAAGTGGCAGATATAATTCATGAATGCTGATGTGCAGTTGGAGTTTAACTCATGATTGAAAATAAAGTAGCAAATAGTCATATAGTGCTCATCATATGCCAGGCACTGTTCTAAGTGATTTAAATATACTGATTATATTAACTGATTTAATTCTCATAACAACCCAGTGAGATAGGTTTTATTGTACTCATTTTACAGATGAGGAAACTGTGGCACAGGGCAGTTAAGTGATTTGCACAAGGTCACACAGCCAGTAAGTGAGAGTGCTGGGGATATGACCACAGGCAGTCTAGTTCAGAGTCAGCAATCTTAACTACATGGCATCTTATAATTCTTCTACTAGTAGTAGTGATAATAACTTTTTGTTATTTCCTATGTTAGTACCCAAAGTAAAGATTCATACATACATATATGCATGTTTGTCACTGGCCTTTGTTGTAAAATAAGCCTCATCCAGAATATCCCATCTTCCTACCTCCCAGATGATAATGGACACTCTATTAGGCAACCTGCTCATTCCCTGGCTCACTTATTCAGAGTTTCAAAGTGTTTGTAAGCTCACAGCCCATTCCAAGGAGTTCCTCGTACATAGGTCGCTCTAATGTGGGCCATGGAGGCAGGACCCACCACCCCAGGCACGCACGCGCGCTCCAAAGGCAGCATCTAGTCTGGCCAGCGAGCGGATTGGCCTCACCTGAGACCCTTGGCTAACACTGTGGTGTGGGGACCGGTTAGCCCCTCTGCCTGTGAGACTTCCCATGTGACGCAGAGAGGGGAATGCCGAATGAGCGAAGTGGGGCTGAACTGGAGGGAAACACAGAGAAAGCAACAAAGAGGAGCCAGGAGGCAGTGGAAAGCATGAGAAAAAACGGGAGAAGAGCAGGATCTGTGGAACTGAGTCACAAGCTCAGCCATGGACGGGGATAGCAGTGGAGCCCGAGTTGAGACTGGATCACCAGAGCCACGTGGTGTCTTGAAATGGCATTACTGACATTTTCATGAAGCCCGCAATGCAGTTACAGAGATAGTTCTTTGTCCACTTTAGGTTTGCATGGGTCCTTAAAATACCCTCCCGTTCATGGAGGTATTTTGAATATATTGTTGCATCTGCAACTTGAAAAACCCGACCAATCCAGGGACTTACAGCCCTAGCCTCCTCCTTCTTTCATGTGCCATTACCAAGTTTGGCCAAAGTTGTCCCCCGACCCTCCTTTCCACACCTACCTCGTGACTGGTGGTCTTAATCCTCCTGTCCATGTAGCTGCAGCGGCCTCCTTGCAGAGCCTGCTGAAAAAATACAGGATCATAAGTTTAAAATGTGTTTAAAAATTATTCTGATGAAGAATCTCAATGAGGTTTGGACTCATTTGTTTAAAAATGTGTCAATTAGCCCCTTCTGATTAGTATGCTATTACCACTGATTGAAATCAGGGAACATGGAAATTTCCTAGAAGGATTTCAACAAAAATGCTTGCATAATGGGTATGTGGGACTGAAAAAAATTATAATTTTCATGATTCATAAGCACACTTCTTCCTTTGGGTCTGCTTTACTTTGGTGAGACATCTTTTATTGGCCATGACAGCCACTAACACCCAATGTCAAAATATACCCATCTTTTGTAAGCCAAGATTTCCAAAATAATGAATGATAGCCAAGCTTAATGCTCACACCTAAATTATTAATATTGCATTTAGGAAAAACAAATATTAAAAAGCATATGATAAGTAATCGATCTCATTTTAAAAATTCCTTTTGAGTATATGTTTTATAATGTATGTATTAGTAATACAGTACAAATATTACATATAAGGGTACAAGCTCAAAACATATTAATGGGCCCTGGCTGGGTGGCTCAGCTCATTAGAGGTTGCACATTATGGTCAGAGCTCATACAACAAGCAACCGCTGAGTGCAGGAATAAGTGGAACAACAAATCAGTGTTTCCCTCTCTCTCTCCTTCCCTCTCTCTAATCGAGCTCGCTGTTTCCAGAAGCCCGTGCTACCGCACAGTCCCCTCCAAACTTCTCTTCTATCGGGTAACCTCAGGGGCAAATCTTGTCCTCCTTCCACCAACCTGAATGGTCAAATTTTATTCTTTTTTTAAAAAAGATTTTTATTTATTTATCTTTAGAGGGGAAGGGTAGGAGAGAGGGAGAGAAATATCAATGTATGGTTGCCTCTGGTGTGTCCCCCGCTGGGAACTGGCCTGCAACCCAGGCATGTACCCTGACTGGGAATCGAACCGTGATCCTTTGGTTTGCAGGCCCTCGCTCAATCCACTGAGCTACACCAGCCAGGGCCCCAAATTTTATTCTTTAAAAAAAAAAAAGTCCTTAATAGTGATGCAGACTCTAATTTAAAATATGCTAGTTTCCAATATTTCAGTTGTGCTCTGTTTTGATTTGTGTTGGACTACGAATTGGATACTAACATTATACTTTTATGCTAACAGTGTTTGTTTAGATGTACCTACTTAGTCGCCAATGTCTTGACTCATCGCTTGCAGCACACCAGGCCCTCCCTTTCCATGAGTGTTTTGTAGATTTCCTGCAGTACATGGGTACTAGGCTTTGCCGGTGGCCTTCCACATCCCATCAGCACTTAGACCATTTGCAAGTTCAGCTGGCCATCCTCCAACTCTCAGCACCTGCAACTGGACCTGAGTTTTCTGATGGCTGCCACAGCCCCTGGCTCCTGCCAGCTGCAGGCAAAAAGTGTCTGGGGAGGAATACCTCCTCGTAGGAACACTCCTGGGAGCAGCCTCAACCAGGGGATGAAGGGAATCTATGGATGCCCAGCTGTCTTGCCCTCAGGCAGGAAAACTCTGAGGCATTTTCCACACTGGCCCAGGTGGGCTTCTCAGTGTGATGAAGCTCTGCTTGCCCATGGTGGTGGCTTGCTTGACAAGGGGCCTTTTCTGGCTTCCTTTCCTTTCCTCTTTCACTTCCCCAAGGCCCCACAAGTGTTTCCTGAAATTACTCTCAAATGAACAACAGTTCATCCCTGTACCTCTGGGGCTTGAACCGCAGGGGTCCACTCGCATGCCAGTTTCTCTCAATAAATGCAGTTGGCCTGTCCTATCCACAAACAGCAGATTGAAAACAGTATTTCCACATTCCCAACTGCAGTTTCCTAGCAGTGGATTTCCAAACCTAGATTGAATATACTCTTTTTGATCCATAGATGTGAAGGGCCAAATGTAGAGTCAAAAGCACCCTTAACCCCTGCTTCGTTCAAGGGTAAATCAGGGTACATTTTGGAGGGAACTGAAAAGAAGACAAGACCCTTTAGGAATATCTTAGTGTGAGTTTATTGGTGACCAATTCAGTTTTTTTAAAATTAATTTATTTATTTTAAGAGATGGGGGAATGGAGGGAAAAAGGGAGAGAAACATCGATGTGCAAGAGAAACATTGACCAGTTGCCTCTCATATGCACCCTGACTGGGGACAGAACCTGCCACCCAGGCAAGTGCCCTGACTGGGAATTGAACTGGTGACCTTTTCCTTTGCAAGTCAGTGCCCAACCAACTGAGCTACATTGGTCAGGGCCATATGCATTTATTCTTACTCTTGGAAAATAGTTTTGCTGGATATAACGTCGATTTGTTTGATTTTAATCTGTAAGAATCCTTGTTACAGGTCCAAAGTCCATGTGCCTACCACTTGGAAAGGCAAAAACTCAAAACATCTGAGTTTGGAGTAAGGAAAGGTTTATTGATTGAGAAGGCATCAACCAAGAATATGGGAGGCTTAGTGGTACCTCAAATTCATCTTTTAAAAAGTACAGAGTTCAGGCTTTTATGTGAAGGAAAGGGGAAATGGGAGGGACTGTTTCTGTGCAATTCAAGTTGCCAGCAGAATTCCTCTAATGATTAGCTTGTCTACAGGCAAGACTAAGCAGAAGCTACTAGCCTGAAGGCCCTGGGAACAAAGCAGGCTTGAACCAGGAGTCAGAGAGAGACCAAGCATTTCACTCTGCTACACCCTCAGGGCCTAAATTGGGGTTGCTCTGCTCAAAGAAAATTTTCATTTGCAGCTGCAAACAGGGGACACTGCCTACTGGGAACTTCTGGCCTCTTCCAGGGTCCTTGGCTTAACCTGGAGACTGAGGTTCAGCTTCCCCAGTTTGCTGCTGACCCAAGGCATAGTTAGGATCTGCTATGGGCTGAGCTGTGTCCACCCCCCAATTCATTTGTTCAGGTACCTCAGAGTGTAGCCTGATAGACAATAAGGCCTTTAAAGATGTGATAATGTTAAAATGAGGCTGTTAGGGTGGGCCCTGATCCGCTTTGACTATTGTCCTTAAAGAAGGAAGAAGCCAGCAGGGAGGCTTGACCCCAGGGATGACCCTGTGCAGAGGTGATAAGAGGGAGACAACCTTCAGGCTGAGGAGACAGGCCTCAGAGGAACCCAACCCTGCTGGCATCTTGATCTAGGACTTCCAGCCCCCGGAACTGTGAGGAAATAAATTTCTGTCATTGGCCCATCTAGTCCGTGCCATTTCGTACGGCAGCCCCCTCAGACTAATGTAGGTTCTCTGGTGCTGTTCCTCAGGATTTGCCCTCAGGGTGGCTGCAGCTTCCCCCATCCTGTGCTCATTATTCACCATTCTGCTTTACCCTCACATTCAGTTCTGCCTCTGGGAAATTTCCCTTCCTATGAGCTCACCGATGCAAGGGAATGCAAGTTTCATTGCAGATCCAATTGTTTTGTTGGGGTATCTCTTCCAAATATCTGGTCTGCTGTGCTGCCTGAGGGCCTCCGATTCTGTTGCTGTCTTAAGTACTCATTCTTCTCTTGTTCTCCCTTCTTGGGTCTTCCTGAGTCATCTTCCACGCTAAGCTTTCCTCTCCTAAACTCTTAGCATTTATGCACAAACTATTTATTGGCATTTAGGCTACCTCTGGGTTTGAATTTCCTTGAAAACAGAGGCCAAATCTTACACCTCCCCCTCTCACACAGCTCAAAAGGCAGTCCTCAACACAGCGGGTGGATTTCACGTCTATGAAGTGAATGAACATTAAATGAAGAGCAAAGAGCCGAAAGTCTGTGAGCTACCAACGCTACATTGAACAGACTGCGCGACTGTGGGGAGCACGTGCTCCAGATGTGACTTAACAACATGAAGATCACGGCTGAGGCCCAGCTCCCAGGGAGCCTTTGAGGAGTTAACTCGAAGACCTTCCACTGCTGGCCAGAAACACCCCTGATGGAAACAAAAACTGCTGTGAATCAGAGCAGTAATCCTAGCTTTTTTTGCAAGTCCTGCTCTTTCTGAGAAACAACAAAAATAATGGAACTAAATTTGTCTCGCACTGCCGCACACCAGAAAGGAAGATACAGTCACCTGTGGTGACTCATGCAGTCTATTTGGCAACGATCTCCAGATTCTTCTTCCGGTTAAGGAGCAAGACCAAAGAACCGAGGTTGCTTAGTTTAGTCTGTGTGGCAATAGATATTAGACCAAAGCTACATGGAGTCACTTACAGTATGGGGACTCAGTCTGGAATGAATTCTGATTTTGAAAATCACCGAGACTTCAGGTTTTTTCCATCATGTCTAAAGAAATAGAAAGGAATTAAGTCAAAAAATAAAGATTGAATAGTTAGTTTTAGAGCCCATGGTAAGAATCATTTTATTATTTTAGAGTTTAAAGAAGAGGGATGAATACCTGGGCAAGAGGAATGGAGGTGTGAGATGCGGCAGAGAGAGAACTTTGGTACCAAGCCTCCCTGTGTGAGGTGAGTCAGATGTCTGGAAGCAGCCCTCCTCCTTTCCAGCCCCGAGGGGCTCCTCGAGGTTCCAAACAAGCACTTGGAATCTGGAACAAGACAGACAGCTATGAACTACATCTTGCCCCATCCATCCCGCCTTGTGCCCGGGGCGTCTACATCAGCCGTGCAAGAGGAGCCAGTTCTGCTCTTACCCTGACGAGACACTGCTAGGAGCGAGCTCATGCTTATACCAGTGTGAGCCCTTAGGACTTGGGCGAAGTCTGATTTGTAGCCTCTAGTGGGCTTTATTTTATGAAGGGCCATGGGATTCAAGAATAGCATAGCCTCATCATCAGATTTTTTGATGTCTCTACAGACTTATCTCCCTATTGTGTTTCTTTTTTGAAACAAACTTACTACCTGATTATGTTTTCCTTCTTATCTCCTAAGGGAAGGGGCAATTCTCCTCAAATGGGCCCAGAGTATTATGTTCTATCCCAGCTCTTTTGTCCCTGGTGTTTTGCAGGCTTTAGATATTTACTTAAATGAAATGTTTGTATCCTTCTTTTGTTAACGAATCTGTAAATCAGCATTCCTTCGGTCTCTCCTTTGGTGAGAAAAGAAAAATCCATGATCTCTGCAATCCCCTAAGAATCTGTGCAGCACACATTCTTCAGTTTTTGTCCTTCTCTCCCAGACAACGTGATCAGTTTCCTGTTGACTTGGTTTGTCTCCTGCATGTGCCATTAGGTCTTATGACTAATGCATGACACCTTGTGAAGAGGACGTATATAACCTACCTGTAATTCTAGTTCTTTTGTAATAGACCCACATCTGGTTTCTCTTCCTGGTCTAGTGAGGCAGGTGATATGGACATCATTTTTCTATCCAAGTGATTTTCAACCCGTGTGCTGCAAGAATTTTTAAAACCTGCAATACCTGACTAGTCAGGAGCACTGACCTCTTTTCCCTTAGATTGTCAAATGAAAAAATGACAAAACCCAACACAACAATAGCCATGTGGTATAGGAATGAATAAAAATTATACCTATTTTTTGTAAGGTTGGCAAAAACATATATTTTGGGGTGTGCCACAGGATTTTAGTACTCAGTTTATATGTGCCATGAGATGAAAAAGGTTAAAAATCACTATTCTATTCCCTTTTCCATGGGGGGTAGGGGGTGGGGTTAGCTCCCCCTCCCTGCACTGTACTTCGGTGACAGAAACAAAAGAAAGATGATATCCAAAGGGTTTCTAGGGAAGTATAATAAATAGCTTTCACTTATTACAGCTTTTATAGTCCAATTCTCCAAGGTGCATAAAACCAGCACATTGAGGTAGGGCAAATGAGTCTGAGCGTCAGATCTCAGCTTGCTTGTCTCATAGTACACCCCAGAGAATACCTGAACCTCTGTGTAAGCCAACACCACGGTTAAAAATATCTCTCTGTGTCCTGGCTGGGGAGACAGGGCTCCACCACGGAGAGGGGCGTTAAGGCCATAGCCATGCCTGCTTGTCCAGAGCATCCTGTTGCTGCCCAAGTATGAGCTCAACCCACCACGCACTTCCCCAGAAGCATGATGGGGACAGTCTTAAGCTGTCATCATAATTTCAGAAGACCAGGGAAAAGCTTTCTCTTGGGTAAAATACCTTCTCTCCCCTGACAACCAGGCACCTGCAATTTCCTCACTGACAGATTCCTTTATTTTAAATGTATTGATTTTAGAGAGAGAGGAAGGGAGAGAGAGATTTGTTGTTCTACTTATCTATACATTCATTGGTTGATTCCTGTATGTGTCCTGGCTGGGGATCGAACCTGTAACCATGGTTACTGGGACAGTGCTTTAGCCAACTGAGCTACCAGGCCAGGGCCTGACAGATGCCTTTAGCTGAAGACATGTGAAAAGGCAAATCTTTTCCAGAAGGGTAACGTTGTAGATCGATGTATTAAACAATGACAAAAAGTTGTGGTTGTTGAAGAAATCATACATGCACATGGTAAAAAATATCCCAGTAGTACAAATGGTTATACATTAGCCCTGGCTGGTGTGGATCAGTGGGTCGAATGCTGGCCTGCAAACCAAATGGTCGCTGGTTCGATTCCCAGTCAGGGCACATGCCTGGGTTGCAGGCCAGGTCCCCCGTTGGGGGCGCGTGAGAGGCAACCACACATTGATGTTTTTCTCCTTCTCTTTCTCTTTCCCTCCCCCTCTCTCTAAAAATAAAATAAACCAAATCTTAAAAAAGAGTAATAGAAAAAAGGGTTTGCATTCATATTAATTTTCCTCCCACCCCATACCTTTGGTGCCCACCAGAGGTTATACTCACCAGACTCTTGCATATCCTTCCACAAATATCCCGTACACATGCAGGCATATGAAAGGTAGCTGTCTCTTTATGGCCTCCTTCTTTCTTTTTTTTATCTACATGTAAAGAAACAGTTGTGGCTCCTTGTTCCCCAACTCCCACTCCAGCCTGTTTTTTTTTTTTACAGACTGACTTACACTGAGGGTAACTTGGCACCTGGAGATGGAGCTCATCCTCTGAGACCCTGCCCAGTGCGCCCTGGTCACCATACCAGAGAACGGAGCCGACCTGTGCAAGGATGGGCCCCAGGCTCCACATTTCTTGAATGGAAAAAGTGGCTGAAATTACTTAAGGTGGCTTCTTTGAGTAAGACCCAAGCTCAAGGAACAAATTATAGGGTTGTGAATCAAAAAATGGGAACAGATCTGTTTCCCAAGAGGAAACGGGTGTTGCCTGTAGAAGGTTTAAATGCTATGATTTCTTTTATGTCATTTTGTTCCAAGCCCTATCAGACCACGTTTGTGACTTATGAGATTCTAAAGGGAGGATGAGAAGGAGACTCCTGTCCGCATGATCGGTGTAGGAGTAGGCTTCGTGTTTCACAACATTAAGGTAAGTGTGGTCTAATTGAGCAATACCAACTGATACATGTGTGATACTTTCTGTCATGTATGTCGTTGTCATTTATGTCATTCAGCTTTTCTGTGGGATGCTGTCTCCTTTCTATAAAATACACTTGGAAATTTGGCATGTTAAAAGCATTTAACCTGCATCTCACTTCTGGGTTACAAGACACTCAAGGAATAGAGAAACAAGCTCTGCCACACCTGGAAGTAGCCATCAGACACACCCAGGCACTCTGCAAGCCAACTGGCCCATGACGCCAAGGAGCCAGCAGCACGAGAAAAGGTCACTGGTGTAGCTTAGGAGATGAAGGGACTTGAAAATCAGGTGCAGTGTATGGTCCTGTTATTGAATACTAGTTTAGACAAACCAACTATAGAGGACATTTTAAAAGAAAACTTGGTAATTTTTAAAAAATTTTTATTTTGTTGATTATACTACTACAGTTGTCCTGATTTTTCTCCCTTTGCCCCTCTTCACCCAGCAACTCCCTGTCCCTCAGGCAATCCCCACACCATTGTTCATATCCATGGGTCATGCATGTAAGCTCTTTGGCTACTCCATTTCCTGTATTGTACTTTACACCCCCACGACTATTCTGTAACTACCTGTTTGTACTTTTTAATCCCCTCACCCCTTCACCCATTCTGCTACACCCACCCTCCCCCACCCCCTGCCCATCTGGCAACCATCAAAACACTTTCAATATCCATGATTTTGTCTCTGTTCTTCTTGTTTGTTTAGTTTGTTTTTTAGATTCAATTGTTGAAGATATGTATTTTTTGCCATTTTTTTTGTTCATAGTTTTGATCTACTTTTTTTTAAATAAGCCCCTTTAACATTTCATGTAATAATGGTTTGGTGATGATGAACTCTTAGTTTTTTCTTGCCTGGGAAGCTCTTCACCTGTCCTTTGACTCTAAATGATAGCTTTGTTGGCTAGAGCAATCTTGGCTGCAGATTTCTGCTTTTCATGACTTTGAATATTTCTTGCCAATCCCTTCTAGCCTGCAAAGTTTCTTTTGAGAAATCAGCTGACAGTCTTATGGGACTCCACTGTAGGTAACTAACTTCTTTTCTCTTGCTGCTTTTAAGATTTTCTCTTTGTCTTTAAATTTTGGCATTTTAAGTATGATGTGTCTTGGAGTGGGCCTCTTTGCATCCATCTTGTTTGAGACTCTCTGTGCTTCCTGGACTAGCATGTTTATTTCCTTCACCAAATTAGGGAAGTTTTCTTTCATTATTTTTTCAAATAGATTTCCAATTTCTTGCTCTTTCTGGCACCCCTATGATGTGAATGTTGGACCTCTTGAAGTTGTCCCACAGGCTGCTTCTACTATCCTCATTTTTTTGGATTCTTTTTTTCTTCTTGTTCTGTGTGGTTGTTTTTGATTTCTTTTGTTCCAAATCATTGATTTGATTCTTGGCTTCATCCACTTTACTGCTGTTTCCTTATGAATTGTTCCTTATTTCCCTTAGAGTATCCTTCATTTCTGACTGGATCTTTTTTATGCTGTTGAGGTTCTCACTAAGTACCTGGAACATCCTTATAACTAGTGTTTTGAACTCTGCATCTGATAGATTGCTTATCTCCATTTTGTTTAGCTCTTTTTCTGGAGTTTTGTTTTGTTCTTTCATTTGGGCCTTTTTTTGTCTCCTCATTTTGGCAGCCTCTCTGTGTTTGTTTGTATGTATTAGGTGGAGCTGCTTTAACTCCATGTCTTGGTGGTGTGGCCTAATGTAGTAGGTGCCCCATAGGGTCTAGTGGCACAGCATCACCTATCACCCAAGCTGGGTACTCAAGGTATGCCCTTCATGTGGGCTGAGTACACCCTCCTCTTGTAGTTGAGCCTTGGTTGCTGTTGGCAGGTCAATGGGAGAGATTTACCCGGGGCCAGTCAGCTGCTAAGACTGGCTGTGGCCACTTACCACCAAACTCTGCCCTCCATGGTGGATCAGCTGTGCAGACACAGGGTGGTGGTGCTCCAGCGTGGTCTATAGCTGTCCACTGGGTACACTGGCCCTAGGGTTTCTTGGGTGGTGCAAGCCCAGGTAAGCCCTCAGCTGTGTTTTGCCTGGGGCCACCCTGCCTGAGCTATAAAGCAATCTGAGATGACTGCTACTTGTTCTGGGCTTGGAGATTCCCAGGTGAAGCCAAGTTGTGAATCTGTGGTGGCTGCTACTAGTGCTGGGCCTGGGGCTCACCGAGTTATGGTGTTGCTTGTTTGAGAGATTTAGGAAATTGTGAAGCATGAGCCAAGACTAGCCATTCATGTGGAAAAGTAGCTTGGATGGGCATGAGTCTCTGGAGATCTCCAAGGTGGGTCAAGCAGTTTTAGCCAGGTTGATGGAGTCTCAGATATGGCATCAGCTTGCCAGCTCTGTGGGGGGAGGTTTTAGAAAAGGGACAATGGCCTCACCTTGCCTTGATGCTAGACACTTCAGTTTCTCCCTGTGTGCCACTGGTGCCTTTCAAGCTGCCACCCCAGTGCTAGAGCTCAGAGGGAGTGAGTGTGAGTAGGTGAGTCTCTGTGTAGGTTCTTTAAGAGGAAATACTTAGGGCTCCAGAAGTTCCTTCCACTGACTCAATCCCTGCTGGTTTTTGTAGCCAGAAGTTGTGTGGACTTATCTTCCTGGCACTGGAATCCACAGATCAGGGGGAGGGGCTGGTGTGGGCCTGGGACTCCTCGCTCCTGATGCATCCCTTCTGCATTTTTAGCCACTACACGAGGGTGTGAGATCAGCCTGTTCCACCTCTGTGCCCCTCCTACCAGTCTGGATGGATGTGGTTTCTTTAATTCTGCAGTTGTCAGACTTCCATTCAACTCGATTCCTGACATTTCTGAGTGATGGTTGTCCTATACTTTAGTTGTAATTTTGATGTGGTTGTGTGAAGAGGTAAGCCATGTCTGCCTACATCACTGTCTTGATCGCATGTCCACAGTAAACATGAATTTAACTGGGAATTATGTATATTAAGGAATATAATTATATAATTTAATTTGGTTAAGTGTGAAATGTTATTCTGGCTATTAAAAGAAACTCCAAAAGTTCTTAATTTAAAAAGAGGTACACTGAAGCTAAATAACAAACAGCACCACCCCCTCCCCACCTGGGGAACTTTGAGTCCTTAAAATGAAAGTTTACCAGATCAAGGTGGGGTAACAGGGCTGTGCTACATTTTTATTTTTATTCTGGTTAAAAACAAGTGTCATCATTGACAACTGGGCGTGGGGTGTGTGGGGAGGAAATTACAGCAACTCTGAATGTTTGCAGTCATGCATGGCTGTCTTTCTTGCGCTGCCTCTTTGTGGGTATTGAGTTCTTGTGCTAAGTTTTGCACTGTCAGCAGAGCGGGCCACGTGTTATCTAAAGCCATGGATTCTTGCATCACAGTGTTCAAGGCCTCTTACCCACATCCTGTCACATTCAGCTGCAGATGTGGCAAGAAGCCCCAGAGCAGTACAAATGGCCTGTTCCGAAGACTGCAACCTGTGCTCCGGGCCTCTGCATACCTATCGTGGGTCAAAGTGAACTGCAAGCACTCAGGTTGGGAGGGAAGGTCGATGGGCGTCACAGGGGACTTCAGTGTTCCCCTCAAGCAAACAGACTTCAGAATCACATCTGTGCCTCTACATTCTAAGAAGTAACCACTGAGAAGAACCACCTATGATCTGGGCCCTCTGGCTCCCTGGTTTGGACTAGACCCTAAGACTCCCACAGCGATAGCTTCCCTCAGTGGCCCCAACCTGGACCTGGACCAGAAACTGAAGAACAGCTCCTGTAGAAACTGATTCTTGAAGCTCATCCCTGTCAGTCCTAATATCTCTCAAGCCTAGGCCCCAGGGATCCCCACTGCTTCTGCCTGGTTCTGAAGGCCATGTCCTTCCACACATCCTTCTAACCCACTGCTTTGCAGAATGAGCTGTGAGGGGGTCGGGGGAGTTTCAGAATGCCAGGCAGTGAGTGCTAGCTGAGTATTTTAATACTGGTGGGGAGCTCTCTGTGCTGGCACCACAATGCCCATCTGTCCATTAGCAGAAGGCTATGGATTAGGAGTGGTAGAAAGGATATCTTTAAATAGCTTGCTTTTTTTGTTTGTTTGGTTTCAGGCCTAGTGATTGAGGTCATGCTGGGAGAAGCTTCAGGAGTAGCAGGAAGCTGGATCAGAAGCTTGGGTTTTACATTTCATGACCATTATCCTCCCACTGCAGTGGGGGAAAAGAAAAGGTTAGAAAGAAAAGATGGGGTTGTGGAATGAGGAACAGAAGTTCTCAGTGCAGGAAAATCAGAAAATAAAACATTAAATTTTTTTATTTTATATGTTTTAACCTTTGCGGAAGGGTTCAGCTTAGTGCAACTCAACTTCATCAGGGAGTCTTTGGTGCCCACCGTGGGAAATCAACCCAGGTCTCTGCCCCCTGGAGCCTAGTCCTTCACAGATACGGAGGGAGACCGCAAAAAACAGAATTTATTTATAAAAAAATCGTGTATGTATTCTTACATGTTTAAAGTCCAGTCATCTTCAAAGTACTCTCTATTTGAGGCAATACACCTATCAAAACATTTTTCCACTGCTCACAACAGTTTTTGAACTCATCGATTTTGATGCCTTTTAGCGCTTCTGCCGTTTTTTGTTTCACCTCTTCCACATCTGCAAAACGTTTCCCTTTGAGGCCTTTTTTATTGGGGGAAACAAAAAAACTCACTTGTGGTGAGACTGGGTGAATAGGGAGGGTGGGGCATGGGAATTGTGCAGTTTTGGGTAAAAAAAAAAAAACTGCTGAACACTCAGTGTGGTGTGGGCAGGTGGGCTCGTTAATCAGCCATCACGAAATGGGCAAACATGCTGCAAGAGTCTTTAAAAAAAATTCACTGAAGCTGAACACAGCCTCTCACAACAATGCCAGCTGGTACACTGATGCAGAGGGCTCCTAGAACACTCACCTAGTGGGGGAAGCCTGTACTGCAAGGAGCTGGCCCTCCAGAAGCTAATTCCATTGTTTTTTTTTTTGGGGGGGGGTTCCCCCATTGTAAAAGGTGGGAACTTAGAATGGGTTTAAGCTCTGTGGAAGGCATTGAGGGAGGATTAGACTCACCCCAAGTCTGACTTTAAGTCCTAGTTCTGGCGCTTGCTGGCTGTGGTGTTTTAAACAAGTGTCTTGACTTGCCTGGGGCTCAGCGGCTACTAAAGATAGGTGAGATAACTCCGGTATTAGACTTTGATGGGAGCGAAGACCAAGAGGGGAGAAAGAGAATTGACTGGAGTTCCTTCCAGGCCCACAATTCTAAGAAAAAGCCACCAAAAAATTGGTAATAGTCTTATTTAAAAATTATTAAAGTTCTTATACTATTAATGATTTATTGTTTCTTTGTAATTATCCTCTGAAAGTCTAGAAATTTGCAAGTCATGTTTTGTTATTCTTTAACAAGGTGGCATTAGCACCTCAGAGCAGGTGTTGCCTTGGGCTCTTCCTGAGGCTCCAGGCTGGGGTGAGGGCAGCGTGGGGAGGATAATTTTGCCTCCCAGCTTGACATCACTGTTTACAAGTTCTTTCCTCCGTGCCTCATCACTTAAGTGCCCATAAAAATGGCATCTCCCTGTAGCAATTGTACATTGTCACCTTCAGTTCCCTTGTCTAGGATGTCTCATTGTTTTACCTCCCACTATTAAACCTCAGCTCTCTTTCCCCACCCGGGGTTTTTCTGATGAGAAACTGGTTGAATGCTGCCACCTACTGGTCACAATATGTACAACTAAGGAGCTGTGGTGTGGAAAATGTTAAACAGGTTTCCAAGACAACGTGCTGTGTTGCTTCTTTTCACTATTGTGTTGGCAACCTATAAAACAAGGAAGGGGTCCACAGCTGTACTTTCAGAGAAAAATGCATCTGAACATAGTTGTTTAAATCAAAGATTTTAAGCATTTGTATGTTGAAATAATGTTAGACACAGAGAAGTTGTACAAATAATAGAGTTCCATTTACCCTTTGCCCAGTCCCCTAATATTAACGCCTTACATAACCATAGTGCAACTATTGAAACTGGAAAATGGACGTCAATACAATACAAACAATTCGAAGCATCTGATCAGAGCTCCTCCTGCTCTACAGGCTGGACTGAATGTTGACTGCTTTCCCACTGATGGCTTTTCTTTGTCCAGGATCCAGTCCAGGAGCTCACATTGCCATCTTTTTAGTCTCTTCAAAAGGTGGCAGTTTCCTAGGATTTCTTGACCTTTACACTTTTGAAGAGTACTGGTCAGTTATTGTGTATGATCTCCCACAGTGTGTTTGATATTTTCACATGGTTACATTGAAAACATATATTTTTGGCAGTGCGTCATATCAGGAAATACATGATGTCGATATATCTTATTTATAGATGGTGATGCTAACTTTGGACTACTGGTTAATGAGGAGTCCGTCGGGTTTCTCTGCTGTGTATAAAGTTACTATTTTCCCCTTTGTCACTGTAAGTCTCTGGTGGGGGATACTTTGAGCTTTTACACACATCCAATTTCTCATCATACGTTGGCTACTGATTTTAGCATCTATTAATGATTGTTGCCTGCAGCAAGTATTATTGTGATTACTTATTTCCACCTCTACATTTTAAAATTGGAAGTCTATTATAAGGAAGGGGTGTCCCTTCACCACACTTATTTATTTATTCCATTATGTATTTTTATCAGCATGAACTCATGGATATTTATTTTGTTCTAAATACTTCATTATCCTGTTTTTCAAATTGTCCAAGCTTAGGCCTTTGGGAGATTTTAGAAGTCCGCATCTGCGCCCTTTGACCCGCCCCAACATTTTTACAGTAATAGCAGAAGTAAGATCCTGCTTAGCACAAAATTCACCCTTTAAAGTATGTGACTCAGGAATAGTTAGTATCGTCACAACATTGTGCAACCATCATCACTATCTGTATAATTGTAGAACATTTCAATCATGCCAAAAATCATACCCTTAACAGTTATTCCCCATTTCTTCTTTCCCTCGGCCCCTGGCAACAACAGATTTACTTTCTTTTCCTATGGACTTGCCTATTCTAGACATTTCATATAAATGGAATCATACAATGTGTGGCCTTCTGTGCCTGGCTTCTATCACTTAGCATAATCCTTTAAGGTTCATTCATGTTGTAACGTGTCAGTTCTTTTTATAGCTGGTAATAGTCCAGTATGTGGACATACCACATTTTGTTTATCCATTAACTAGTTAACGAACACTTGACTTGTTCCCATTTTTTGGCATTATGACTAATGATGCTATGAACACTTGTGTACAGGTTTTTGTGTGAGCATGTTTTTAGTTATTTTGGTTGTACACCTATAAGTTGAATTGCTGGATCAAACTGTAACTCTATGACCAACTTTTTGAGGAACTGCCAGATGGTTTTCTAAAGCAGCTGGACCTTTTTATACCTCCACCAGCAATGTTTGAGGATTCCAATTTCTCTACATCCTTGTCAACACATGGTATTGCCCTTTAAAAAAATTACTATAGCTATCCTAGTGGGTATGAAGTAATATTTCCTTGTGGTTTAGATTTGCATTCTCCTAATGATGAAAGATGCTGAGCATCTTTTCACATGCTTATCTGCTGTTTGCATATCTTGATTTCCTTAGATTATTTTAAATTTCTTGCAATGATGGGTAACAGTTTTCAGTGTACAAGTCTTGCATTTCTCTTGTTAAATTTATTCCTATTTTATTCTTTTTGATGCTAATGTGAATGGATTTTTTTCTTAATTTATTTCCAGATCGTTCATTGCCAGTGCATGGAAATATAATTGATTTTGTGTAATGATCTCTTGGCTCCAACCTTGCTGAATGTATTAGTGTTTTGTAGATCCCTTAGAATTTTCTATATACAAGATATAGTTCTACTTCTTCCTGTCTAGTCTGGATGAGTCTTTCTTTTTCTTGCCTAATGGCCCCAGCTAGAAGTTTTGGATAGATGTAGTGATACCGGACTTGTGTCTAGTCTTAGGAGGAAAACATTCAGTCTTTGGCCAGTAGGTATGATGTTAGCTGTGAATTTGTTACCTAAAGGAACCCATGGCAGGGTAGAGCCCAGATCCTGTGACCAAAACAAACCCCCTCCCCCGGGCTCTCCCTGCACTAGGTGTGTCTTGCCAGCCCAGGTGTTAGGAATTGTGGCTGTCAGTGCCAGAGTTTGGTGGAAAGAAAAGGAACTATTTATTCAAAAGTTAAACAGGTTTAGAGTAATGGCAGAATGTCGCCATTAAAAAATCCCATAGTCCCTTTAAAAAGCCCACAAAGACACACACCCAGTCCTGCTTTCCCCCCGCCTTTGCCCAACCAGGCCTGTCGGGGTACCTTGTCTCAGGAAAAGGAAGTAGAAGTCCGTATCTTGGCTAGACTCCCGGTTCCTCCCAATAATCTGTGTTCGGCTGGGCAGGTCTCCGGCAGCTCCCAGCACCATCAGCTGTGTCACCGCCATGATCTCCCATTCTTAATTCAAAGCCACATGGCACCCCCCCATGGCCCACCAGTGAGAGTCCTTTCACTCCTTTCCTTCCCGCACGGTCTCGCATTGTCCTCATCCACAGTCCTGCATTGTCTCTGTCCCCCACTGTCTCCCACCCCCCGCCGCAGCACACCTTTAGTTTGAATCCCAGCCTGGAACCCGCTCCATAACCCCATTTCCGACTCCTCCCACAACGGGCTACACCTGCCAGCACTCCAGCATTTTCTGCCTCCCTTGGCTGCCATCGCTAGTGCGGGCAGGTGTGGCCCTGTGAGGTGCAGCAAACCATCTCCAAGCTCTCACACAGGTGCTGTAACCAGGGGAGCTGCCTCCCAGCTACATCATGGGTCAAAGTTATGCATACCCTCTGGTTATGCTCCATTCAGGCTGGAAGCTGGCCTGCCATTATTGATATCCAAAATAACTCTCGATGGCCCTGCTCCATGTCTCCCCTCCACCAGACAGGCCTGTGGGGGGATATCCTACATTCCTGGACACCCCAAGTTCTGGACCCCATTACAAATCCCCCCTATGGGGGGCCCTGGGACCTCCCAGCCTACATCCCATTACAAACTTTTCATAGATGTGTTTTTATCAGGTTGAGGAAGTTCCCTTCTATTTCTAGTCTGTTGAGAGTTTTAATCATGAATAAACACTGAATTTTGTCAAATGCTTTTTCTCCATCTCTTAAGATGATAATGTGGATTCTGTTCCTTATTGTATTAATATGGTATATTGCGTTAACTGATATTCAGATGTTTAACCAACCTTGCATTCTTAGGATGAGTGTATTATTTCAGGCAAGGACACCTTCCCCAAGGGGTCAGCAGAGGGGATCTTACCAGGCACATTACCTTGCTAGTGCAGACCAGGGAATTTCTAGACTGATTGGTTTAAAATTCCACTCCTGGGAGAGGCTGAAACTTCCATTAGGTTAGGGATTAAATCTTGGTAGGATTTAGCAAAAGCGATTCCATTTTCTGTCTGTCATTTCTTTTTAACAGCATATGCCCTGTGAGATTATACCTCACAAAATATCTGGCCATCACCCCGCTTTCCTGTTGCTTAGGTTTTGTTTGCAAGTATGCATTTCACAAGGCCTGACCTAAAGACAATTGCAGAGTTGAAATGTCTAGTGGCTTTCTCAGGAATCTCAGATAACGAACGGACCACGCAGTTCTCAATGTGTAAACTCAGGAAAGGGCAAGTGAAGGAATCCTCTTCTCTGATCACAGTTCCCTGTGCCCCATCCAGGCCCTCAGGGCCTTTGTAGTTTACCCTGTGGAGAAACAGACTTGGCATGACAAAAGTAAGACCTGGGAGAAGTTACAGAGGTTGAAAAAAATCTAGGCGTTCTAAAGATTGTTACCACTGCCTTGCGGTTGCCAGCTGCCTTCCTGAGGGGGCCTGGACGTCAGCCCTGTACTTGCACCCTTAGGGCAGGGGGATGGCGGAGCAAGGATCTTCAAAAAGCCAGTTCCTCCACAAAACCAAAAACACTGGCAAATTATCAAACTCATCTTTTTAAGAACTCTGGAATGAACCATAGGCTTTCGGCATTGCGAGGAATATTTATTTAAGAAAAATAGCTGAATCTCGGTAAATACAGCTAGTTTTGTGTTATTTTAGTCTGTGCTATAACAGCCCTGAAGTCAGAGTGAAAACCAACAGCTTGGCAGCCACTGGACCGACCGGGCAGGTGGGGTTGGAGCCCTCCCAACACACCACTCTTGGAGAATCATCACTATTCATCCATCTGGGAGTTCCCCGGAAACCTCCATTCTCAAGGCTTATTTTTTATTTATTTACTTCTTAAATTCGACCTGAGTCAGAACTTGCTCAATTCTGAAAACCTTGCCACTGGGGCATTTGACAAAAGCAATCAGGGACAACTGCTTAACCTATTGCTGCCTGAGACAGTGGCAACAATGGGGGCAAATAAGAAACTTACCAAAAATCTTCAAAGGAAAAGCTGGAGAATGAGATACCCATTAAGGACTTAGACAAGCTCTGACATATGTCTGGGCATCGGAACATCTTTATGTACCTGTGTGGGAGAGTCTCCTTTACTTGCAGTCAACTAATTAAGCACAATAATAACACCCACAAGATGCCGTCACCACAGCACCTAGATTAGTGTTTGATTGAATGACGGGGGACTCAGGACTGGCCAAGTTGACACGTAAAACTGACCATCACAGGAGGAGAGAACAGAGCTATAGTGGAGCAAGGTTCTTCTATCCTATTGGAATAAAGTCAGTATTAATCATCTGCAGGGCACAGCTCAAGCATACCTGCCACCATCCCACGGGCCGGCCCAAGGTCACACAGCGAGCAACCAGCACAACAGGAGTTCTAAACCTAGTTTCCCTTTTCCCCAAATCAGGCCTCTTGATCAATCACTGCCCTCTATTAAATAGAAGAGGACCTAACTTCCCAGAGGCTCCTCTCAGCTTCTGAGACAGACAGACTGACAGGTAGATAGACACCCCCTCTCCATATACATTACTTAACTGGAGAGGACTTTTTAAGGATATCTTCTCAAAATAATTGTATGTCTTCTGAGAGTTAATAAGGTTAATATAAATGGTTAACCCCTGCAAACAGAATGCCCCACTTGCACTGAAAAACATCCTCCTGTTCCACTAGAGAACACCTCCCTCCACCACCCGCCCTTAGTTAATCTCTCTTTAAAACAGCCCTGGCCTGGTGAGCTCTCCCTCTGGGGAACACCCCCCCCTTTCCTGTCCCCTCTTTCTCCCCAGGTGTGTTACCTTTGCCTTCCCCTCTCCTAAGCTCCAAGGGTCCTCCTTTTGCTTCTGTAACTTGTTTCCTGAGCTTCTGCAGCCCAGCTGGCTCACTTCTACTAACTCTGAAACTTTCTAAATAAACTTTCCCTTATATTTAAAAAAAATCAAAAAACAAAGCAAAAAACCATGGTCCTGGCTTTGGCACGCTGTCCTCTCAGCTTCGCCCTTCCTCCAAAGAAAATCCATGAGCTACTTGCTGGAGGTTTATAAAGAGAATAAAAACAAAAGAAGCAAGAATTGTCTAAATTTAAAGTGCTGGAAAATCCAACATTTTATTTACTACATTTTGGTGACTACATAAATGCTGAAACATTTTAACACTGAAAAGCATGATGGCATCATCACTTGCTTTTTTTTCTTTTTTTCTTTTTTGCTTAGCAAACACAGCAGATGATATTGCACGGCATAAAGTGAGAACAGTAGCGAAGCTTAAAAAAAAGAGAAAGAAACCTTAATGCAGTACAGGAAATACTCATAAATAAACCAGAATAATGCCTAATGCATTACACTTTTTGTTGCTACACACAAAAATACAGAAGAAGCATTGGACAGAGAAAGAGAGAGAGACAAAATATTAGCAAACCACCATAACTGGGTACAATAATCATTTTGTCTGAAATGTAGATGCAACGTAGAAGCTACCACTGCTTTCTAATTGACAAAGAAAATGACAGCAACATTTTTCTTTTATCAAAAATTTTCTAAGCCCCTCATGGTTAGGTTTTTAAATTAATTCATTATTTAATTATGTATTTACCTTTTCTTTTTCCCCCCTATTGCTAAGGAAGAACTCCCTCTGCTCTTGGAAGATTTTCTACTCTACCGATCTTTTTTTTTTCATTTTATTTTTATTTATTTTTACCTGATGATTGTCTTAGGCACCCTCCTTACATAATAAACCATCAAGCTAACTTGAACAGGGAAACTGCGTCACAGTCAAAGACAGCGAAGAAGGGACAGTCTAAGTGAGAGACGGGTGGGCCGACTTCAGAAGGGACAAGAAACACGGGGAGTATGAAGACGACGACGACCGAAGCCAGTGGAAGACAATGTTTTAAAGTTTATTTTGTTAAAAAATACTTGTCACTTGGTTCAGACGGCGTATCTAAAATGAGCCCATAAAGATTATGCAATAAATGCAGAACATACCACGAAAAATCCAGACTAACACAGAAACAGGAACTGGGACCTCACGAATACAACTCTGCTCAGCGGTTCCCGCTGACGGTCAGTCTTCTCCCTCCACCATTCTCCTGGGCTTTCTGTAACTCACCGCACAGCCTTCGTATTAAAAACAAATCCGTCCATGCTTACCAACAGAGCACGGAATGATCCTGCAACTCAGAGCAGATTTATTGCCCGACTAAAACACATAATGAGTATAAAAACGCTTCTAAGAAAATGTAACCTTTGATCCGAAGTCTAAGCCCTCCCTTTCCTTCCCCACCCCAAACACCCCTGCCAAAGAAAATCATATAAATTTCTTGTATTGAGAGGAAAAGTATTTACATTTATGGATTTATGCCATGTAGTTGAAGCAAATTATTTCAGCAAAATAAAACAAAAGAGTGGGCACTGGGTCTTCTGAGGGTGCCACGAATTGGCGGAGAATTCTGGGTGTGCAGATCTAAAGTAAAGCGGGGCCAAGTACCTGAACAGCCTCGATGGCCAAGGGGGCCTGAGGCAGGGACCATCTGTGCTGCGTGGAAAGAAAACTAGTGGTAAGAGGCGTGAGAGGAGATAAATCAAATGAGCCTGGGATACATTTGCCAGGGGACTCTGACGTTTGAGGAGCATCCTTCCAGTTTTGATGGGCAGGCATGTGAAGCGGGGGTGGGAATTGTGAGTAGCAGATTCTAAGAAACAGACGTGGGGGTGGAACGTGTCACTGTGAAACATTGTCCTTAAACCTGACTGATCGATGGGGCTGAGCAATCACGTTTGCTTTTTCCATGGGTTGTCCAGAGGGGCAGGGGCCAGGTCAGCTGCCCCTCAGCCTCCACTTCCTCAGTAAGGGCATGAAGCCATTCTATACTCCTCTCAGCTCTACTGAAGGAACTGTGTCCTCAGGACCTGTCCCCTGCCTTGAAGCAATTCAGAAACTTGGTGAAACTTAAGAGGATTTCCAAATTCAAGTTAGCTTGTCTTTTTGAGTTTTTACACTCTTTACTTCTCATACCCGTGCGAATGACTTAAAAAAAAAAGTAGCGAAGTATCTCACAGATGCCGGTGCTTTGGAACATTAAACAAGTCTTAAATTCTTTGGAATTTCAGGTCTAACCTGCAAAGTAATCTTTTCTTTAAAAAAAATTAATAAGTTAAAGGAAGAACATGAATAATGCCTTTCTTCTTTCTAAGTGACAAAAAGGACGACCTTCAAACACTCACTTTGGCATGTACAGGTTTCTGAGGGGGGACTGGCAGTGTTCACAACACGCGAGGAAGTGCCTGCTAAGAAAAAGCTAAAGATACACCCTGCAGTTAAGAGAAGCTCTTGCCTTCAGCTCATCTTAGCATCAAGAACAAAAAGATTGTGTAACATAAAGCTTTGGCCATTTGGATTCTACTATATACATTTTAAAAACTACACAGTCATAAATTAAAGCAGTGATTAAATAAGCTCATATAAAATGTAATTAAATTAAAAAATCACAGCACATTATAGAGAAAATAGGAACCAGTTTCACAAAAAAGAGATTATATATATATATATATATATATATACTTTTTTTTTTTACCCTGTGGAAACAAATATACTACGAAACACAAAAACTTCATAAGTAACCATCAAAGTGAAAAGCATTTCTTATTCCATTCTTGCATTTTTACACAATCCTTAACCCACGTGGGGAACGTTTCCAGAAATTAAGTCTTCCTTGAGCAACAGAGCAGTTCTGCCAAGAAAATAAACCCCAAACCGAAGCGGGGAGGGGGCGGACATCCCAAACGTACAAGCTACAAAATAAATAAGAATTATAAAGTTTCTTTTAAAAGTAACCTTAACAATTATCAAACTAGTAAGTTCTGCCTCATCACATAAACTCTCTATACAACATAACCCTAAAACGTCATCACTATGAGGTATTTGGAGGAATTGGTAAAAGTGGTGCACGGCCTGCCTGGGGAAGGGACTCCGTGAAGTGGGGGACCTCAGAGGGAACTAGGAGGAGGAGCTTTGGTTTATCAGCAAGAAATTGGGGAAAAAAGTCATCCTTTGGTATCAAAGAAAGTTTCATTGCATGGTTGCACGGAAAAAGCACCACGGTGAATAATTATTCCTTCTTTTTTTTTCATTAGTGGCCTTTCTAAGAGGCTGAGGTATTCAAAGAGTATAAGGTGAGAGAGGTCAACAGCGGTTTAACACTTTGGTTCAAGCAAGGCACTCATCCTAGGAGTTTACAAAGTTTGCAACATGTTTGCCTAGAGATTTACAAGTAGAACTAGCAGTAGTAAGAGTAGTATTTCCTAATGTTGTTGTTGTCGTCGTCGTATCATTATTATTAAGAATGAAGACAAGTTTACACACTGAGTGAAGAGTGAGGAGGGGCGAGGAGGTGGGAGAAGGGACCGGGGTGGAGTTCCTTCTGCAGACTGAGGCCGTGCATGAAAATATCTTTGGTATTCTTTGGTATCATATCAATGTGATTAAAATCACCAATGGAAATCGAGTGAGGTAGCGTCTTTGGTTCACACTATAAATAGTAGATCTTTACACTTTTTTTTTTTTACAAGTGGAAGTAGCTATTTCTTACCTTCTGCTTCTTTGTCCTTCCTATTTAGGAAATAGTTACCAAATGCACTGTAAAGCTAACCACACCACAGGAATAATCCAGAAGGCCAGTGGCATCTCATAATGGCCTCTGGTGTTTGAATGCACCCTAAACAACTAGATCGGAAAGGGAGAAGTGCTTTCTCTTTGTTTGCTAAATGCATAGTTTTCATGCTTTATGTACAAAGAAGGGAGAACCTTTTTTAGGGAAAATGCCTTTATAGCTCATGAGAAAATGTCCTAGGACTCTTTGGTATAGCAAAGTTTGCATTTAATCTGCAAAGATGGGTCATTCACCTGGGGTAGCAATGGGAAGGGCATGAGTCCAAATGTAGCATAGTGCTTTTACTTGTTTTCCTGGAAAATTAATTATGCTTTTGGGGAGTTGGGGGGAGAGTGAGTGACATGTTCAGTTAGAACTTCTGAATTTCCCCACACATTTTCTTTGGTTTTTGGGATCTATTCCCACTACATCCAGGACTGGAACACTCAGCTCCTGACATTCAGAATTGTTTTACCTGAACATTTACTGAGCTTCTGGGGTGTCCAGACTTCCTACTCTTTCTCTTGGCTCCCTTTCAGGGAAGCTTCTGGTTGTGAGAGGACATAAATAATCTATGGCCCCAAACAGTCTAACTTCCATTCTAAAAAACAAACAAACAAACAAAATACAACCATCAAAACAAAACCCCAAATGTATTATTTGAAGTGCAGTTTTGGCATAAACAAATATACGAATAAAAGAATGAGATGTCTTTTTAGGTGAATTCTGTTCAAGGACTGAGAAATGATGGGTGAATAATGGCGCATGACCTGCTTGGTTGTGGAGGGTTTAGAACCTGAACCATAAATCAATGCTATATGAAGCAGGAATGGAAGCATTTTCTATGTGACAAGTCAGAAAGAAAACAGAATCAGTCATACACGATGGAATAAGTGTATTGCTTGTGAGAAGCTGAGTTTGTCCATTATGATTTCTAAGAAGCAGAGGTTGGGAGGATGCTTACATAGTCAAGTAAAAAAATTGCTTTTCAGGCTCGGATTTGTGCATCTGTTTATGAGAAAATATATCTCTAGGCCCTGAAGTTGCATAATGGGTGCACATTCGATGCTGGTATGAAAATTATCTTTGGTGTTAGCAAATAGAATCACTGGTTATTTTTCAAAAAACCATTATGGTGAGGATATTTAAAATGTAATAATATTCTTTGAGACGGTGTCTACACAGTACCAAAATAACTGGTGGAAAATTTAAAATGCAATCAGATTAATTTGAGAGGGTTATGTGTATAAACAAAGCAAAAAAAAAAAAAAAACATGGTTGTTTGAATTCAACTTTTGTTTTTCCTGGGGTATTGAATTTGGTAAGATTAGGTGTAGACACAGCTTGAATTTCCCTGCATTTAAAATTCTCATGTTTTAAATAAATAAGTCTTTCCTCCCTCCTAAATAGAAATACATTATATAGCTGTACTCCTGGCCCCCTCTTTTCCTGGAGAGAGAGGAAAAAAAGTAAATCAGTTTTTTCCTTTTAGTTTATGTCATTGACAAGATTAAATTTTCAGCAAATCTGGAGGGGACCATTTAAATTGTCTCTTTTAATAGCTCAATTGTAATTGTGCCAAATTTAGAAGGGAAAATTTTAAGCTGGAATTTAGGGCAAGATAAAGAAAATAAAATGCGTGAAGGCAAACACGCTATTTCATTAAAGGGGAAGTATGTGTTGATTTCCTGTCCTCATTCTACAGCAGACGCACAGACGGCTCATTGGTTTTGCCTCATCTCTCCAGGTGCCTGCCTCTTCCAGACCTAGACAAGGTGCTGAAATTTGATCCTAAGGAGTTAGATTTTATTTCAAGATGGTTTAATTTTTTCCTTTAGCATTTTAATGAATCTCAGTAAACAACTTATTGTTGAGATAATATTTAATTTTATATTTCTAGTTAGATATGCTAACTAACCAAGAATACCCAGTTCTTTACCTAATAGTACAAAAGACTTCCACTTATATGAGTGACAATTCAATGGAATTCAGATAGAATTTGGGGTGAAAATCAAGTGATTCATTCAGGTACTACTAGTAGCATGGTATTATCTTTTGGTGGTTTTTCTTTTGTTTTCTTTCTTGCTTTGATTTCTATGGCCCTGGTTAAGTGATTTGGGAAAATAGAAATTTAAATTTGGAGGTTGAGGTCTAGTTTTTATCTGTCCCTATTAGAAAGTAGAATCTATGTTATAAAATTTCCAGCTTAATGCAGTAGCAAGAAAGAATGTAGTATACTTTGGAGGCTATGCTCAATAAAATAAACAGCCTAAGACCTCTGAAACCTGAAGTCTTGTCTCCCACTAGAACTCTGGCTTTGTCTACCTTCCACCATTTCCTGGTTGTACCTGCTATTTTTTTGGATGCCCAAGTCTTTATAAAATGTCTGGGATTAGCAATAAAAACGGTTTGATTATATTTTTAGAGTGATCACAGATGCTGGATAGTTCATTTTTATAATAATGTTGTTCTGCTCACTTTGAGTATCTGTAAAGTATTTTAAAAGGTATTTGCTGTCAAATGCATAGAGCACATTTGTCAAATTAATATCTAAGTAGGGAGTCCTTTGTTTCATGGTCTTTTTACTAAGAAAGCATTACTTTGAACACATTTTTTAATTTAGTTTCCTACTGTGTGAAACTTCGTTCTCTAGTTTACAAATGGGATCCTACTTTGGAAGAACCCCCAGGTTTTCTCAGCTATAAACAGATTCTGGAATCATGTTACATGTCTACTGAAGTGATGCTTATGGATCCCGAAAGGGAGTGTGCCATCTGGGTGCACGTGTATGCTGCATCGGCCTCTCTGTTATGCTATTAATTGCTTCCCTGAAGCTACATTCTTTCTTGCCAGTTCTGAAAACGAATATTTCAAATGCTTCAAGAGTCATAAATAATAGTCATGATTCTATGTGGCATGTGTATTACAGCTAGATCAGTTCATACGTATAACTTTACATAGTATCTTGTGTAAAAATAGCTTTGGTTATTAAAATCATTGCAATAAAATACCTGCACTTTAATATTCAGTGTGTTCTTTGGTACCTAGGTGATTTTTTTTTAATGGATGGACTCTTGTTTCATTTCTTAAAAAACATCTGAACATCCCTTAACAAACAAAGAGAATGCACTAGTTTAGGTGTCATTCAAATTTTCTTTGCTGGGTTTGAATCTGCATTTAGGTTGCGGGCCTGGCAGGTTCAAACAATAGGCTAGATGAGCACAATCACACTCCGAACCCAATGAACTCAGACATCCCCACACTGCTGGTTGCACTCCTGCGGTACAACCCCTCCTAAAGATCAGCCCTGCCTAAGTCCCTAACCACTGGTGGTGTGTGTGGGTGCACACGCATGCATCCATACACACAAGTACTGAGACACCAGACACCTTTGTGGTGTGGTGGAACAGATGAGAAAGTCCGGTCTTGAAAGATGTCCACTCGATGGCTCAGTACCACTATGCTCCAAACCACAGAACAGCCAAGCACAGCGAGAATGACCGTGGATTGAAGGTGTAAGATCCAGTGGTGTTTTCCTGCTCATAATTCTTGCCAAGTCGTCGCCCCGCTGAAGTGTGTGTCTCTGAACAAAGTTAGAATGCAGGTGAGCTAAGTCTTTGGTTTCTTTGGACTATAAATAACAATTATTTTTCTTCTTCAAATATTTCTAAGTATAAACCTGCTATCTTGAGGTCCTGGTCTTTTAAAAATTTTTTTTTCTTTAAAGCTTTTCCACCGAGGTTTTAGTTTGTGGTTATTCCTTCATGCTTTGGTACAAGTGCTTGATGAAGAGGATGAGTTGCCGGAGTTAGAGCTGCCCTCGTCCTGCCACTTGTCCAGGCTCCTCCTCCTTGCGTTCATGAAGAAGTTGCTGACGGTGCTCAGCTCCAGCCCCAGCTGCTGGGAAATGGTGATTTGCAATTCTTTGGATGGACGCTTATTTTCCTTGAATATTGCATGTAGAGTTCGACGCTGGACATCTGTGAAGACCAATCTGGGCTTTTTGGGTGTGTTACCTCTATCCTTCCCGTGTTCTTGCTCTTTCCTTTTGCACGCTGTAAAGAAACACAGGAACTGTTAGAACCAACTGCCTGGGAGAATCAAAAGTGAAAAGGCAGAGCCAATAAAATGCGTTAGCCATTCCTCATGTCCACTTTCTGTCTGCTAGTCTCTGATTTTAGTTAGCATCATGGTGGGCTGGGGGGAAGTGTAACAAGATGATGTAGAATTAGGAGGAGGTAGAGTTCTGTGGATCCTGGCTTTGAGGCTTTAACAGTATCTGCATTTTGCCTGTGGTGAATCAGTGAACTTCCTGGGTCTCAGAGTCCTCTTCTGCAGGATACAGGGTTTGGGCTAAACACTCACTGTTTGGATTTTTTTTAACTACCATCTACCAAATGGAGATGAGAATACCTGCTTGTCTGGGTTGTGGTAAGGATATAGGAAACAGTATATGAAAATTTATGTTAACTGAAGTGATTTACAGATGCAAAGTTTGATTAGCTGAAGTGGTCACAGCCCTCACAGGGTGCAATGTCTGTGGCTGGTAGCACACTAAGAGCCCAATCAGAAGTCTGAAAATAAAAAGAAATTGCAATGGGTTCCCTTCTGATCTTTGCTTTCTAGGAAACACTGTACGTAAGAAAACTGCATATAACGTCCTCCCATGCCCAGCCATCAGCCTTCCACTGACTCTTTATGGAACCAGGACTTGTGAAGAAGGCTGCTTCTTCACCATCTGGGTGAAACCCGTCATGTTAAGCATATTCACACTTGGGGTGCCTCTGTGCCTCCTTTTTGCCTTTCATAAAGACTTCCTCTTGGAATCCTTCTCTGCCCTTAACCCATCTCCCATTAAGAAGGTCTGTAACAGGTGTGGAATGAGGTCCAGAACTTGGGGTGTTTGGACTAGGGGTCTCCCTGAACCAGAGAACCCTCTGTTCCTAAATATAGAGAAGAAAAAAATCCCAGAGCCTCCACAACCTGGCTGGGGGAAGGGGAAGTGGAACAGAGCCCTTGAGAGGTACTTTGCATATTTAAAGAACTTGGCCAGTGTTTTAGTAATGTTAAGTAGCTGTGCCAGCCACAATGGAGGCCAGGAAGATAGGTGCGACTCTAACCTGGGATGTAGCTGGGAGGTGGTCCCCCAGTTGCTGCACCTGCAAAAGAGGCTTGAAGGTGGTTCCACCAAGCCTGCCTGGACTAACAACGGTAGCTGAGAAAGGCAGAAAAGGCCAGACTACTGGCCGTTGTAACCCAGTGTGGGAGGAGTCAGAAATGAGGTTATGGAGGAAGAGCCGCACCAGGATTTAAACCCATGTGTGGCAGCCATGGGAGGGCTTAACCATACTGCTCTGAAAGGAGCAGAAAAGCCGGATGTAGGAGCTGTGAGGGGTCTTGGCCACACAGTTTGAAAGGATGCAGAAGGACCCCTGCTGGCCCACCATGAGGATGTGGTTTTGGATTGAGAGCAGGAACCCAGCCAAGCATGGATGACTGGAAGAAGCTGGAATACAGATGGGAATCTGCAGACTTCTATTTCTTTTCCTGAGAGATGGTACCTCTGACTGGCCTGGTTTGGCAAGGGGAGGCAGGACTGTGTGTTTGTGGATGTTTTTTTTTTTCTAAAGGGTATGAGATTTAATGGTAGAATTTCACCATCATTCTAAACCTGTGTAACTTTTGAATGAATAGTTCCTTTCCTTTTCATAAGATTCTGGCACTGGGAGTCACAGTTCTTATTGGTAGCAGGCAATAGAACCCAGAACAATAGAACACAGTGGTTCTGTTACAGGTCCCCTCCCTGATCATGTAACAGGGTGCAGACAAGAGGGGGGCCCCAAATAGGGATTTGTAATGGGGTCTGGAAGTCAAGGTATTCAGGAAATATTAGAAAAATATATAGGATGTCCTCCCCCCTCCCCTGCAACAGGTTTGAGTTGGGAGAAGGGACACATGGAGCAGGACCATGGAGCAGGATGGTGCTGGGAGCCTGAATCATGGACTTCTACTTCTTTTCCTGAGGTACAGTACCTCAGATTAGGACAGAGGGGGAAGGAAGCACTGTGTACATCCGTGGGTATCCTAAAGGACTTTAATATTTTAATGAAGACATTAGGTCACTACTGCAAGTCTGTATAGCTTTAAATAAACATTTCCTTTCCTTTTCACAAATCTCTGGCATTGAGAGATATCTTTCCTCTGGCGGTGGGCATAGTGAACTTAGTGGGGGGTCCTTTCGGTAATAGTATATCGTACACCCCCCCTTGGGTCTGTTCTGTAACAATCATGCCTCTTGGTCCTATATCATAAGCTGCTTCCTGGCTGCTAGAGCTATTCTGGAGCATCATCTCCATGTGTCCCTTGGCCCCAGGGTTTGGTGCTGGAGCAGGGTCCCTCCTCATCTCTGATGTCAGACTCCTCCTTCTAGCGTAATGTGGCTCACTGGCTGCCATCTGCCTAAAGGGCATTACAAGTTGTAATGCTAACAACACCCTCCCCCCCCCCGCTCCTCATTTCCACCATCAGTTGATCTTACAGCCATCCCCAAATAACCGTACAACCCAAGCGAACACAGTGCTCTGATTATGCTAATGCAACCTTAAGACCAGGCTCCTGTGCCCTGACTCCAATAAGATTGCTGCCTCTCAGCTCCCCTGCCTATGCATTCTGGAGCATTCTGGAGTAGCCACCACTATCTTTGTATCTGGTGGCTATACTCTCTGACATGAGTTCCCACCACAGTGAGAGGCAGGCGGGGCATCTTCCTGTGAAGGTAGGTAGGGACTGTTGCCCTTTCCTATCCCCTCAGACCTCCTGTTGGCTCCCTGGCCCATTGCTGCCTTCTGCCCCACCTCCTGGCTCTTTGTATTGCAGGTTCTCAGTTCCTTAGGAGATGGTTCACCAGCTCTGGCAGGATGCAGCCTCTGTGATCACTCTAAAAATATCAAGAATACTGTATACTGCCCTGGCTGGTGTAGCTCAGTGGATTGAGCGCGGGCCTGCGAACCGAAGGATCGCGGTTCGATTCCCAGTCAGGGCACATGCCTGGGTTGCCAGGCCAGTTCCCGGCAGGGGACATGCAGGAGGCAACCACACATTGATGTTTCTCTCCCTCTCTCCTTCCCTTCCCCTCTAAAGATAAATAAATAAAAATCTAAAAGAAAAAATCTTTAAAAAGAATACTGTATACTCTCTAATACTATTTATGTATAAGTTATATACTTGTGTTACTGTACTACTATGTTATACACATGGTAAAGCATATACAAAATATAGAAATTTTTAAAGGGGTAAAATAAAGAGACATAGAAATTCTCTTCTATAGGTGCATCAGCTAGCCCGGGCCTTAGAGTGCGTTCACTCCAATGAAGGAACCACTGATCCAGTCACAGAAAATACAGGGTTAGGGTTTCAAAATGAACATGAGGGGAGACCTCAGTCACAAAAAATAGATCTGGGGGCAAGTCAGACCACATGGCACCTTTCAGAACACATCCCAGAGGTTAGGGGTCCTGAGTCTCCAGGTTATGGACTGGTATTGGCCCAGGCCTATTAGGAACTGAGCCACAGAGCAGGGAGTGAGCTTGAATGCGATGCACTTGAATCATCCGAAACCATCCCTACCCCGCAATACCCGGGTCAGTGGAAAAACTGTCTTCCACGATATCAGTCCCTGGTGCCAAAAGGTTGGGGACCACTGCCTTAGGTCACTGGCTACATCATTTTCCCAATATGAGGGAGCAGCATCAACATAATAGAAAGTGTTTATTAAGCCACAGAGCACTGAGCTATACCAAACCAGCTGAATTTCCCCAAGTAGAATCCCCCCACAAGGACATACAGCCCTCATTGGACAACTTGATTAAGTCCCTGAAAAAACAGGTGATTAGACCACAAACTCTAGTTAGTTTGAGTCAGTCCATGTAGACACAGCTTTATACAATACTAATGCACATAGCTGATCCATTCGCTCACATTCAAAAGTGAATATAACACAGACTTTGCTCTTAAAGAGGTTATTCTTGTGGTCATGTAAACGAATAACTGCAAGAGTAGAAAGAGAGTATATAGGATAGTACCTCTGCTTGAGGAGATTAAGGAAGGTTTCACAGAGGAGGAGGTGCTTATGCTGGGCTATGAAGGATGAATAAGAGTTTGCTAGTGAGTGAGGTGGGACAAACTCATACTCAGCAGGGGGAGCAACATGCATGAAGGATTGATAAGTATTGGTAGGTGGGGATTAGTGGGGCAAGAGTGCACTCGGGAGGAAAGTTGTGGGAGATAAGCCTTCATGGGTAGACGGAGATCAGAACTGAATTATGGTGTGGACAATGAGGAGCTATTGAAAGGTTATGAGTAAGGGTGCAGTGTGATTAAACCTGGGGTTAGACAAACTCCTCTGGAGGTGTCATGGGAGATGTGTTGGAAAGCAGCACGAGTAGGGACAAGGAGACTGTGGTATGCCGTCCCGATCTCCCTCAGGGCTGGGGCACCCATTCTTCCACCTGCTGGGAGAGTTGGTGGCTGGTGGCTCTCAGCTGAGGTCCATTCTGGGACTTGCCCTTGGACAAAGGTTATGCCACCCTGGGGTGAGGTGGGGTGGGGGACTGCCCATGTCCAGGGCTGGTGGGGGGAAGAGGTGTTGCTATGGATGGTAGAGGTTGAAAAGAGTGGAAATGTGTTGGTTTAAGGTCTCCCAACTCCAGTCCCTTGCATCAAGTTGGGACAGCTCTGAAGGGTCATACAGTTCCAGAGCACCCGTAGGACTAATTGAGGATATTATTGCAACTCCATCAAAGTTTAACATCTACCTCTGCCCGGTCTTACCTCCTCCATCCCCACCGCCTAGAGGTGTTATTCCCCACAGCTTTCTCTGATAACCTTCCTGCATGCAAGTTGCAGAAACCCAGAGTCTTTCCCCCAGAAAACCTAACCCAAGATAGAAGCCATTAGCAAACCACTGTAGTGAGACCCCAAATTAGACAATGGCAGTTGAGGATGGAATATAGGGAGCAAATTCTAGAGCTTCTTGGAAGGTAGAAAGAACCAAGAGGACTTAATGCCAGTTTGGCTGGGAGGATGGTATTCAGAAGATCTTCCAGGTTTCCAGTTGGATGGTAGTAATGGGGCCATTAGGAAATTCAGATGGAGAAATGAACTTTACGAGGGCAGTAATCACTTCTATGTGGGACAAACTGCATTTGGCGTGCTTGTTGGACATTTTGTTAAAGAGCTCTGATAAATGATTGTTCAGCAGACAGCAGGATGTATGTGGTCTGTAGCTCAGGGGAGAGGTCTGAGCTAGGAATATAGACTGGGGAGTCATTAGGGCTCTAGGTGGTGAATTACATAGAACATATACTTGTGGAAAAGTAAATAACTGACCATTGGGTGCAAACTCACCTTATTTATCATTCAAAAGGCAGAGAGAAGAGATATCACAAAGATATCCACTTCCTACCTAATGAGGATGTATGTTTGAATGACTTCCATCTAGTCCTCAGCATTTGGCAGGACTGAGTGGGCTGAAGCTACCCCAAGCCAGCATTTCCCAAATAGTATCAGAGGAATAATGTCTTAAACATGGGTTCCTTGAAAAGATGTTTTGCAGGTCAAGTACATTTACAAAAACCTACTATATGTAGCCTTCCCCTCAAAACTCATAATATGTGTTAGCATGTGTAATTCTGTTTCCCAAATTGTCTTAACTTCTTTTTGGTGGGGACTGTCTATTCGTGTCTCATACAATACCAATGTTGGAAGTTCCTGCCCCAAGCTCTCAAGCACTGTAGACATCACAGTGTCCAAACCTGGGAAGTAAGATTCTCCCTGAGCAGAGAGCTTGGCTGACTTGTGCTATATTTCAACACCTCTTGGCATAGTGCCTGGCTCTAAGGCAGGGCTGTCAAACTCATTTTCACTGGGGGGCCACATCAGCCTCACGGTTGCCTTCAAAGGGCCGAAAGTAATTTTAGGACTGTAAAAACGTAACTACTCTTTAACTAGGGGCAGGAGCTTGGCACTGTGGCCGAGTAGAAACAGGGTGCCAGGCTGGATAAAACAAGGTGGAGGGCCACATTAGGCCCGCAGGCCTTGTGTTTGCCACCTGTGCTCTAAGGGGAGCTCAGTACCCATGGGGTACTGAAATAAACACAATTAACAAACAAACAGAACAGAAACAGAATCATGATACAGAGAACATTTTGATGGTTGCCAAATGGGAAGGGTGTCAGGGGAAGGGCAAAAAAGGTGAGGGGATTAAGAAGTACGAACAGGTAGTACAGAATAATCACGGGGATGTAAAGTGCACACAGGGAATACAGTAGCCAAAGACCACACGGACATTGACCCATGGACGTGGACGATGGTGTGGGGATGGCCCAAGGGAGGGGCAACTGGGTGAAGAAGGGCAAAGGGGAAAAATTTGGGACAAATGTAATAGCATAAACAATAAAACACAATTTAAAAAATCTAAAAAAGAGAGAATGTGAATGACAGCAGTGATTTAGAATTTCTGCGGAACTTGTTTCCGGGCCCAGATGACCTGAGGGAAGGTGGGACACCTCCAGCTGGGAGTTGCGAGAGTCCACACGGTGTGCAAGGCAGAGAGAGTGAAAAAGTGCGTGAGGAGCATAATAAGAAGTACTGCTGCTTGGGGAACAGCAGTGTGTGTGTTTTTGGCGAAAGTTACACTTTTTGTATGGGTATACAGTTTCCATGAAAAATGGACAAGCATTTATCACAGAACTGGGTTAATGGGAAGAGGATTCCTCTGGTTTATGATGGAGGTGATGCTGAAGAGGAAGATGGTCTGTCATGAGCCAGGTCAGTGAAGGTGGGAAGCAAATACATTTTCAAGACGCAGTGGCAAAGTGTAGTGGGGCTGTTGCAGACAGGTGACAGTGACCTTCTTTATGGGTGACATCACCCACAGCGAGTCCTACTGGAGAGGCAGAAGTAGGCATGGGAGTTGGTAAAAGGCAAAGCATGGCTTTATGCACTACAGAACAAAAGATTATAAAGACTTCTTTTTAAGACAGCACTTGAAGACATGAACAAAGGACAGAAGCTTTCATTTCAGGCCTACCTGGGCCTGTGCTTTACCCATAATTGGCAAGACAGAGCCAAGGCTATTTCAAGAAATATGAATTCTGCAGGATCTTGAAAGGTATTTCATGAACAATGAGTTTTTGAGGTTAGTCAGTTTGGGAAAGGCTGAGTTAACTGATGATTAAACAAGCTACTTTTCTTTTAAAGATTTTATTTATTTTGAGAGAGGGGAAGGGAGAGAGAAAGAGATGGAGAAAAACATCAATGTGTAAGAGGTACATTGATCAGTTGCCTCTCACATGCCCCCAACTGGGGATGTGGCCTACAACCCAGGCATATGCCCTGACAACAAATCAAACTGGTGACCTCTTGGTTCACAGGCGAGCACTCCATCCACTGAGCCACAGGCAATGAGCTTCTTCAATGTAGGACTCAGAGCTTCAATATGCTAATGGGCACTTTCCAGCTTATGGAGTCTCCCAAACTTACTTGATTAAGGAACTCTTTATTGGGAGAATTTTTCTCAGGAATGGCATTGCTTAGAACAGTGTTTCTCAACATGTGGGTAGACCCATGCTGGTCTGTGAACTGTTACTGACCTGAAGCAAGATCAGTGCAGAAAACTGGGAATTAGCAATTAGAAACTTTTGTGGCAGTTTGACATTACTGCAATATTCAAGCATGTGATTGTTGCTCTAGTAATAGATTTTTTAATGTGTTATCAAAATTTGGTCCAGGACAGATGGAAATTAGAAACAAACTACCAGTCCTTCACTACACAGAATGTAAGAAGGCTTTGTCTCAGAACACACGTTATAACACAAGGCATACAGTAACATGCTTGAGTCTGCTATCCGCCAAGCGTTTATGTGACCAACTTATATCCATTTTCCTGATTTAATGACACAAAAGACTTTACAACATCTAGTGTACAAGCTGTACAAAAGTCTGCCAAGAACTCATCTGGGAATATGTGGGCACAGACATACTGGTCTGGAAGACGTTTAGAAAGCCCAGTAGATTGATAACACAACTTCTCAGGTAACCTGGACTCGGGTGACACAAACTCAAGCCCCAGCTCCACGGGCACTAGCAGATATTGGGCAAGTCCTTCATCGTCTTCGAGCCATAGTTTACTCGGCTGCAAAATAGAGGACAATGGCCTTCTTTCCTCACAGGATTGTAATAAGCACTAAGTAAGATAATATATGCTGAAGTAATTATTAAAAGTATAAATCCTTAAGGAGTATTCTAGATGTTTATAAATGAACTTTCTGATGCTTTTTTCTTCTTTAGTCAAGGCGTGGCATAAATATTGAATTGACACAGCAGGCTGGCATCTTTGCTTTGTCTCCAGCCTGGGGAATGAACTTGGACATATCACTCGTTTTCTTTCTCTGCACCCTTTAAACGAGCAGGCTATGTTCTGAGGTCCCTGCTGGTGTGAAAACCCTGCACGTTAATGAATGCATGGCCGCAGTGTATGCTGGTTTCCAAAGTCTATTAAAAAGTTTCCAACATAAGTGTAGTTTTCTGTTGCATCTTCTCCATCCTTCTGGCTTCTCGAAAAAAGCAGGGACTGGCTCTGCAGGGCCTCAGCTAGTCCTCACAAAATCCAGATCCACATTCATCTGAGTGAACGTGATAAAACATAAACTCGCAGTCCTCACAGTTGCTTTCACTTTTTGAATTTATGAGCTTTCTGGATGCAAACAGTTTCAATCCCCACTCCCACAGGCTCTGAGAACAGTTAAGCATTTGCCTTCCTAGGACTGTGACCCATTAAACAATAGGTAATTTGTATGTTTCTAACTATCAAGTTTCTGCTTTTTAATTAAAATTGTAGGACAATTTGCCCTGGTTGGTACAGCTTGGTGGACTGAATGATGGCTGTGAACCAAAGGGTCTCCGGTTTGATTCCCAGTCTAGAGCACATGCCTCGGTTGCAGGTCAGGTCCCCAGTAGGGGGCGTGTGAGAGGCAACCACATGTTGATGTTTCTCTTCCTTCCCCCCACCTAAAAATAAATAAATAAAATCTTTAAAAAAAATTGTAGTACAATTTATTTAATTTGCTTCCTGATGTTCTTAGTCTGTTTGTCCCAGAGTTGGCTGCTTCACATAGGATGGAATCATGCCTTAGAGTAAGGCTGTCTACTGGGACATGGTATCAGTGCGTACTTACTAAAAGTACACAGTGTCCAGGTATAGTCGGAGTGATCTCCACACTCGTGGTCTACGAGTGAGGAAGCATCTGTAAAAACCATTGCACTAGTTGTCTGAAAGTTTAGGTTCTGGCCCTGGCTGGGTAGCTCAGTTGGTTAGGGCATTGTCCCCATACACCAAGGTTGTAGGTTCAATTCCTGGTCAGGACACATAAAAGAACCAATGAATACATAAATAAAGGAAACAACAAACAGATATTTCTCTCTCTCTCTCCCTATTCTCTCTCTAGAATCACTTTTTTAAAAAGATTTTATTTATTTATTTTTAGAGAGAGGGGAAAGGAGGGGGAAAGGAGGGAGAAAGAGAGGGAGAGAAACATCAATGTGTGGTTGACTATCAAGTGGCTCCCCCTGGGGACCTGGCCTGCAACCCAGGCATGTGCCCTGACTGGAAAGTGAACCGGTGACCCTTTGGTTCGCAGCCCACACTCAATCCACTGAGCCACACCAGCCAGGGCTAGAATCACTTTTTAAAAGTGAAGAATTTCCTTTAAATAAAGACAGAGAGAAAGTTTGGGTTCTGGTTTTGGCTCTGTTATTAATTAGCTGCATGACTAAATTAAATCCATGAATCAAACTGAGTCCCAGTTCCTTAACTGCATAATGAAGGGATTGGACCAAATAACTCAGAGTCCCTTCCAGGTTCAGCTCTATGACTCGATGTGTGTAAACGCTTTCAGCTCCAGGAGAAATAGCAGACCCTGCCCAGGACTATCAGTTTCTGCATTGTAAATGGGCACCCAGAAAAGTATGAGGGTTACTATCATTCTAGGGATGGCTGGGCCACCCTTCCAGTCCATGGCCCTTCTTTTGTCAGACTGTCCAAGTACCACTGCCTCTATCTCACTCCTGGCAGGCAGGGATCGGGGCAGACTGGGGAGAGAAGGCGTTTGGGGCAGAGCACCTTCAGATGAGGTAGGAAGGGGAACAAGACCTCTGTGCTTAGTCAACAGTATCATCAGAAAATTGGACTTCACAATTTGAATTATTCTTAGACATAATTTATAAATGTCCTTTAGAAAACTCTAGTTTATGTTAGTTACATGAAGGAGGAATAAGAGAAGTGTGTGCTTTTTGGGAAGGGGGTGGATACAGATACAGACAAGTGATCTTTAGTGGTCGGCACACTTCTAGGAAGCTGTGGTGGCTGATAGAATAAGATGGAAATGGAGCCAAATGAATGGCATGTCTACTGAGCCCCCAAAGACCCTCTCTTGACAGCTGGAGCTGCTTTTCAAAGTAAACTCTACAGGACAATATAAATGAAGGAGCAACCATGCAAACAAGACAGATTTCAGTAAGACAGATAGGGGTCTGGCCCTGGGCCCGTTTTACAGAGCAGGCTCCACAATGGGGAGAGCAAAGAGCCAGTGGGTAGGCCGTGACATCTTCGGGATTAGAGCTCAGACTCTAAGAGTCCAGGGTCACAATGTTATCTGATCTGCCTTCAGTTATTTGGCTGTACTATGCATAATTTTATAAGATGGGGCTCTTAATAGTTTTTGGAATAAGGCAGCTGGTAAGTGGCAAATTTAGAGGGCACAGCACGATGTGCAATTTGAAAAGCAACTCCAGTGAGTTCTAATGGACATGGCCAAGGGCAGCCTTTGCACAGAAAATGAACTCCTGCACATATTGTCTGGAGCTGTGATGCCTGGCCAAGGGAGGTGAAGCCGATGGAGCACCTGCGGAAGCTCTTCTGGGCGGGCATATGAAAGGCCTTACTAAACCTGAAAAGAGCAGACATTCCCGGTCAGGAATGATCATAAAAACCCAGGCATCAATATTTCTTTCTCTCTCTCCCGCTTCTCTCTCTAAAATCAATAAATATATCCTTGGGTGAGGATTTAAGAAATTAAAAAAACCTCTGTTAACTCTTTCTCTCGGAGCCCTGGCAAACTCAGGTGAGGAAGAAATGGGTATTACTTCTTTTTATGCAGATGAAGAAACAGTATCAGAGAGGGCAGACAGCTTGCCTATGGGCACAAAACTGGTTAGTGGGGGACCTCCAAACCATGACCTGGAGGCAGATGTCAGCAGAGTGGACACATGAAAACTTTGCCCAGGATGGAGAAGTGGGCAGGACCACCAGTGATGGGAGCCTGGGGAGCCCACAGCCATGGGGAGTGGGTGGGCACTGCTGGCTCATGGGCTGCAGGCTGCTTATCAGCAAGACCTGCCTCGCTGTGATGGAAAGAACTGCAGCTGGCCCATGCAGGAAAGTGGGCTGCACAGAAGGAAGCTGAGATGGAAGGTGTTCAGGCAGCACAGGGGACAGCACACTCACTCTGGCCTGGGAGAGGGGCGGGAGTGAATCCGGTTTCCAGTAGCAGAGCAGAAGAGCATGAGATAGGTGCTCCATACGGATATCGGCTTTGAGAGGAAGCTGATGGGAACTGCTGACCTAATGGAAAAGGAAAGATGGGGAGCAGTGGGCTAAAGCCAGGACACATCTGCTCTATCCACTGAGGTTGGAAAAGTCATCCAAGCCTCTCAGCACTCCACCTATTTGCTTTAACAGAGCTGTCCAGGACAGAGACCTGCCTTCCCATATACCTGCTGCCTGGAGTCCTTCTGGAGTCAGCATATAAAGTAACTCCATCAACCTCTCTTCTCTAGGTAAAATGCTGTAGCTGTAGTCCAGAAGAGAATCCACTGAACCTTGAGATCAAAGGCGGGCAGAGGCTGCGAGGGCCTGGGAGGGGTGAAACAGAATCAGCAGAAACTTACGGCTGCTTTCCCTGTGCTAAGCCCACACGTGTTGTCTTATTACCTTACAGAGCCTCACAGCAAGTATGGGAGGTCTGGACTATTATTAGCCCTAGTTTACAAATGAGTGGCTTGCGGCTTAGAGCTGAAGGGACTGGTCCAAAGTTACCTGAGAGTAAACAGTAGGCCTGGGCAATGTGGGGCTCAGCAATAGTATTGGAGACCATGTATGACCCAGGTAGTCCTTAGGCACAGGTGGGCAGAAAAATCAGAGAATCATACAGTAAATCCTAACTTAACTTCATCCATAGCTTCTGTGACATTAAGTGAATTGACTTATAACAAAACCAATTTTACCATGGTCTAATTGATATAAATAGGAGTTAAGTTCCTAAACATCTCATCAACATTATAATGAAACTAAGTATTGGAGGACTTGCTGTACCTGCTTTCACTTGACATGGCCCCCTTAAACAACCCTTTTTATATGATTCTAGGCTACCCCAGTTCTCCTCACATATTCTGTGTTCTCTCTTTTGTTCGGCATTCTCTCTGGGACAGGCTGAGCCTGAGATAGAAAGGTGACTGGGACTCCTCAATGAATGACTGCATTTTCATACTCCTATGATACCTGCATTGTTGTCTTGCTGACTGTTCACACTCAGGTACACACTTTCCTCAGCACACGGTCAAGCTTTCTGATACTTGCAGGAAGAGATGCTCACTGCCCAGCCCTTCCTCCCACCAAGTTCTTTCCCTGCATTGCGACTTCAAAGGAACCAGTGGGAAGAGAAGCTGCTACCTGGCACCTGCTTGTCCGGTCAGTAACAGGAGGTCATGTGACTCTTTTCTAAAAGGTTGGCTCAGAAATTCTGATTTTAAATTCCTAAATTTCTGTTAATGCCTGATTCATTGAAATTTTATTACATCAGTATCCCTCATCTTGAAGAGCCCCCCTCAATAGTTAGGATCTCAATAACTGGAAATATGTGATATTGATGCCCTAGTTATGATGTTGATCCTACAAGACAAATGGCACACCTGATAAATTACCTGCTTATTATGCATTATTACCTCAGATAAGCCTATTGTAAATTGTAAGTCTTAGTTTCATGATCCCATTTCTTTAATTAAAAGCTGTATGTAATACCTTATAATGTTCACAGCAATTGAAAGTTACAATATGGAATTCCTTAAAAAATAACCTATAATTTTGACTTTGCACTAAGTCATCAGACATTTCCCACAAGTAATTTCAAATTAGTGGTGTGCATTTCTGGAAACTCGTCTGTAAAGTCCAATTCTAAATGCTATTCTCCCAATGACATGTATTACACAATTAGTTTCACATGGGTCTCCCCAAAGCTTGAGAAGAAAGCCCTTGGTGGGTGGTCCACCATGATAGTCAAGGATCTTGACATTGACACCAACTACCTTTCCCATCTCATTTCCCACTACTGTCCACCAACCACCCACAGTGAGGCACACTGCTCTGAAGTCAGTCCTTAATATGTAGGAAATTTCACGCCTCATTCCTTTGCCCGAGCTGTTCCCTCCACCAAGATGTCCTTCCTTCTCTTTTTTTCCATATGAAAAGTTTCCTATGTAATCAAGACCCAGCTCAAGCATCTCATTTTCTGCTAAGCCTTCTCTGACTCCTCTCCTATCCAGGGAGAACTGCTGTCTCCTAAGCTCACAGAGCCTCCTGCATAATTAGTTGTTTCCCTACCTGTCTCTCTCACTAGATCACAAGATCCATAAGAGTACATCATGGCCCTGGCTGGTGTGGCTCAGTGGATTGAGTGCCAGCCTGCAAACCAAAAGTTTGCTGGTTTGATTCCTAGTCAGGGCACATGCCTCGGTCGCAGGCCAGGTCCCCACTTGGGGGCGTGCAAGAGCAACTAATCACTGTATCTCACACATTGATGTTTCTCTCCCTCTCTGTCTCTTTCCCTTTCCCTCTCTCTAAAAATACATAAAATTTTTTTTTTAAAAAAGAATACACCATGGATTATTTCTTTGGCATACTCAGCATCCTTGCTGCATAAATAAGCTGGATGTGGCCCCATAGGAAATGAAGACACCTAAGACGCAAATCTTTACCTTTTGAAAATGTGTACATAGAATGCAGTTCCATGAGATCACCTTAATCCTTTACTGGATAATTATTTTGAAGCTCTTTAATGGCACTATGGGGGATATTTCTGAATTGTCATTGACAAGTTAGTGAAAGGGGGCTGAACCCTGGTGAAGGAAGCTGGTTTAGTCAGAAGGTGTTCAGGCCAGGGAGGGAGGAGGCTGGAGTAACAGCACTGGAAGAGCAGAAGGTTCAGAGGGGCTGAATTTGGGCTGGGGCATTTAAGTGAGCTGGGAATAGGGCAACTAGCCCTCCCAGACGAGATGCCCAGCTCAGGGTCACCGGGTCCCAGAAGACAGAGGGATGCTACCTATGTCTGTTCCCGCTAACTTTGGGTGATGACTGGTCCATATACACCTTAGTCAAATATAGAGTTGGTAAGGATCTGATTTGTGGATAATGTCAGCAAATAGCCACACAGAGTCTGTGTGGTGGAAACCACAGAATGAATTAATGGGATGACCCTAGTGGAATAGTCTTGGAGAAACTAAAAGTTAAGGGTTGAGGGATGTAGATAAAAATGCTTATAAATAAGGTGAAATGACATACCATTTTGTCTTTTTCTTTTAGCACCTGCCCCGTCATTGGAATTTTTGAGTTAGTGTCCTGGGTGCCATGCCTTCCCCCTGGAATTCCTGGCTGGCCTGAGTTCTGTAGTGGGAGAGCGGGAAGGATGCTCAAAGTTCTGAGCCTTAGCTATACATTGGAATTGCCTGAGATTTTGAAAGCTCCTGAAGTGATTCTAACCCATATCCAAGACTGAGAACCACTACTCTAAATCAGTGCTTCTCAAACTCGAACGTGCAAACTTGAACCATGAGGACATCTTGTTAAGATGAAGATCCTGATTCAGTAGGTCTGGGCAGGGATTGAGATTCTGGACGTCTAACAAGCTCCCAGGTGATGCCCAGCGGCTGGTCCGGCATCACTCTCTGAGTAACCAGGGTGTAGTGTGTTCAAAATGTACAGAACCCCCTCCTGTCCCTACTGAATTAGATTCTCTGAGAGGGGGATCCACCAACATACATTTTAAACAAGCTTCCCACCCAGGTAATTTAGATGGAGCCACTTGCTGTTAGGCTAATATTTCAAAACTTGCCAAGATCAAAAGAATCATGCCCCACACTTGTCAGAAATACAGATGGACTGAATCAGAATTTTAGGAGTGGCCCAGACAACCTGCATGCTAAGCAGAGAACCAGGTAATCCCTCCAACTTCAGGTCTAGGAAAGGCTGCTTGGTGGGATCTTTTGGTGGAGTCGGGGAAGGCCCAGGTAACTCTCCTCCCTCTCTCCACAAGGAAACTGTCATTGTATAATACAGCGCCAGTGACTGTCACAGACAGTGCAGAGAAAAAGTGAATGTGTAGGGGGCAGGCGAGGCCTGAAGGTGGGAGTGTGCAGTGTTCAGTGCTCGAGGCAGAGGGTTTTGTTTGGTGATTCTGAAGAGAGAGGAAGCTGGGTGAGAACAGGGGCAAAATTTCAGATTAGTGCTGAGAACTTTTCATCACGAGCAGAACTTGCTCCATCTTGAGTTTACCATGCATCCACAGGGAAGTGCAGGAGCTGGGGATGGGGAGAGCACCCCTGACACCAGTGTGGTCACTGCCACACCCACCCAACCCCCTTCCTCCTGACTGGTACTAGGAGGACAAATAAAGAACGAAGAAGAAGGAGGGTTTGTTTACTTTTACATCTCCACCTCCACACCCATGCCATGACAATAGAACCCCTAATAGTCAGCACTGGACTTGTTTTATAGCTGTTTTTACTTTTTGAATATGTTGAAAGTATTATTTTACATAATAACATACAGGCACATGGGCACACACATATACCCGTATCATAAACCCATGTTGTGTATTTCTGGCTGTTGTTCTCAAACTCGAGCATGCATTCCAATCACTCAAGGGTTTGTTGAAACACGGATTCCTGGGTTCTGTCTCAGTGTTTCCGAATCAATAGGATGTCTAACAAGGTCCCAAGTGATGCCTGGATGTATATGTGTGGCAAGAACTGCAGATGAATCCCACCTATAAATATTTTAGCAGCTTTGTGTTTTTTATGGGTTTGAGCAAAGCAATTTTGGGAATAGTTTAGATATACTTATTGGAATGGGTAAATAATGCGTGTTATAAGGTAGACAGAGTGATGTCATTAGGTGCCAGGTTCTCAGTGTAGAGGAAGGCAAGACAAAATCCTGTGGGGATATATTGCAATGGATTGTGGAGGCACTGGTGTGAACTCATGATTTTTAAAGTATACGCATAAGCATATTGATGTGCATGTGTGTGTTATGCATGCACGAGCGTGTGTACATTTGTGTGTGTACATATGCATGCTCACTTTTCCTGGATTGATCTGAGAAGGCCCCACACAAAGTCACACCAGCAGCCACGAGGGGCTGCCCAGCAGCCCCCAGGTCTTCCTGGGCTCCAACACCATTCCCCACCAACATAAACCAGGGCTCATCAAAGAAGGTGCAGAGTCCAGGGCTGGAGCAACAGATGAGCTTGACGTATTTTATTATGATGCCAGGAAATTTTTAGAAAGTTGGAAATGCACAGGATCTAGATTAAGAGAACTCCCACTGGTCAAATCTGGGACAACTTGAGCACTGAAATAGTGACGTATAGTAATGAACTATAAATTCTTGGGAAAAAAGGAATGTGGTGATTGCTGGAGGGTGTAAGAGGACTAAATGGTAATGGAAACAATACAATAAAGATTAAATTGAAAAGGAATGCATGAGTCTACACATATAATGAATGGTTAGGTAAATGAGAGGGAAGGGGCTCTCGCTCACAGTAGAAAGAGAGCTGCCTGTTAAATATGGCAGGAGTGCTGGAGATGGAAAATTATTTCTTAAAAAAAGATTATATTTATTTATTTTTAGAGAGGGGAAGGGAGGGAGAGAAACATCAATGTGTGGTTGCCTCTTGTGCACCCCCTACTGGGGATCTGGCCTGCAGCTGAGGCATGGGCCCTGATGGGGAATCCAACCTGTGACCCTTTGGTTTGCAGGCTGGGCCACACCAGCCAGGGTTGGAAAATCATTTTGAAACCATCGTGATAAAGGCTAGATCAGGCAAAAATTAATAGATGCTAAATCTATGGGGAATTCTGATGGTGAGAAGGATATTTGCATGGTTTTAAAATGAATCCCCACAGACTGCTTATTAGTTGTAAGGGAGGTAAAAAAAAAAAAAAAAAGGCCCCAGTGATAATACAGTGGAGAAATTAGATAACACGGTGACTGGGTGATCAAAATGAACTTTCCCGGTAAGTGAGGGACAGATAGACTTCCTGGGCCTCCAAATGATATCCCCTGGGAAGGACACACCACACCATGCAGCTTTGTGGGCAAGAAAGCATCACCTCAACCTAACCATCAGGAAACATCAGCTAAACGCAAAATGAGAAGTATCTTTTTTAAAAAGTGGGACCTGTATTCTTTAAACATGTCAGTGTTATAAAATGGAAATGGAAATGTTTCAGATTAAAGAAAAAAAGATACATGACAAGCTAGTCTGAGTGATGGAGGATAACAATGCTGTTGACAACAGCGAACTGAGGTGTATAAGGGAATGTCTCCACTCCTGGAAACACACTCAAGTATTTAGGGATAAGGGTCATGATGCTTGTAATGTGTCCTCCCTCGGTGCATGAAAAGATTCCAGGAGAGGGAGAGGGAGTGGGTGTGAATGGGCAAGTGATAAAACAAGTAGGGTGAGTGTCAACATCTGGTCAGTGGGTTAGCCTGACAATTGGATAGAGTATATAGATGTTCTTTGAACTATTTTATTTTTGTACCATGAAAAACTTTGAAATAATCTTCAAATAAAAATTATTTAAAAATCATGCTTTTGAATAATGTAAATTTGCTATGAGCTCAATTTTGTGAAAAATAAGAATTGAAAATGTATCTTATTTATGTACTTTTAAAAAGCTGGAAGGAAACAAATCAATATGTGAAAAGGTGTGATCTCTGTTCTGTTATATTGTTTGTTGTATTGTTTATAATGTTTCATATCTCCCAAAGATCTACACTGAGCAGGAACTACTTCAATAATTAGAGAAAAATTACTTCTGAAAGAGGAAAGCAGTATTTCAGTGCAGTTTTACATATAATGTTGCTGAGTATGGTCATTCATTAGAGACAAAACCAAACCAAACAGAAACCCTGAAATCTCTGTGATGTCTAAGTTGTTCGGGAGGCTGTGTAAATCATGGCACTTCTAAAGTACTGTAAAGTCATGAAAACCTATGTCTACCCAGTCAATTTGTGGGCCAACCTAAGCATTCAAAAATAGGGGACTGACTCAATTACAGCATTTCTACAGAATAGAAAGTCTGCAGGTTTTCTGACACGGAGGGATCCCAGAGCAGAGGGGTGACTTTGATCTTTTCTCTGCTGTCTTGCAAATTGTGAGACCACATCTCTGCATGACTGTTGAACAAATGCATGCTACTTATGAGGTATTTGGGAGGGGACAGGGATGGTGGAATTACCAGGGATTTTTATTGTCTCCATTATTCTTTCATGTATTTTAAAATATTCTACCATAAATTTAATGACATGGGATTTTCAATTGTTTTTAATAACATGGAATTGTAAAAAGTTACAGAATAGTATGCATGTATCATTGGAAAGATATTCACAACAAAAAGGGGTTATCTCTGTGTGAGGGTGTTGTGACACTTGTCTTCTTTTTTCCTGATTGGCACATTACACTTTAAAAAATTATTTATTTTTAGAGAGAGAGGAAGGGAGGGAGGAAGAGAGGGAGAGAGAAACATCAATGTGTGTTTGCCTCTCGTGAGACCCCAACTGGGGACCTGGCCCGCAACCCAGGCATGTGCCCTGACCAGGAACTGAACTGGCGACCCCTTGCTATGCAGTCTAGCACTCAATCCACTGAGCCACACCAGCCAGGGCGGCATACTGCACTTTTAAAAGAATAAATTACTTTTTAAAAAGCAGTGGAGTTAAGTAAAATTTAAAAATAAGATACAAGATGTTGGACATGATAAGCATGCAAAAATGGTAAAAACACTTAGTAGGGTTATGTCAAGACAAAAGCAGGATCCAACCCTATCATAGGTAATCATATAGTACAATAATTGTTAGAAAAACCCTTATCCTTGAGCCAAAGGTTCTTGAGTGATAATAGTAATTGTGTCTGGGTTTTGCTTTACTTTAAATGGGGAAGCTGGGTGGTAGACAGAATATATTTTTATAGCTTTCGGGCCACTTCTGTATATTGAGTTGTTTTTCATAAAGGAGCTGGATGATGGGGACAGCCACTGAAGCACCCGAGACCATTTTCAACATCCCCGAAAGGGTGGTTACCCTGTGCTAGTCCCTCAATTTCATTGCTTGGGTAATTACACTGGGCAGCACCTTGTCGGGTGTGTAAATGTATTTCTAGGAAGGCAATTATCAGTCATAGGAGTAGAATTTTGCAAGAGGAAGCAAAAGGCATTCACTATTTTCCCTAGAAAGTTACTGTTTGGGAGATGGAAGAGGCCCTTGATTATTTTAAAATATGGACACACACACACACACACACACACACACACACACACACACGAAAAGCCATAGGCTATCTCTGAAGAACACAAGAAAATGGTAACAGATTGTTTCTAGGGAAGGGGAACTGGGGTAACTAAGGAATTGGTTTGGAGGAGAACTTTATTTTCTCTGTATACCTTTTTACACTGTTTAACTTTTAAAAAGTGATGTGCCCATAGTCTGTACTCAAAATTAAATATGTATTAGTTAAAAACATTTTTTAAAAAATTTGGGGATCATGGGAACCATGAAAACAACTAGAAAATGCAAAATGTTCTTTTGTATGAGGATATGCTTGGCTTTGGAATGGTTCGTTCCCATCCCAAACTGATTTGAAAGTGACTAAAACCAAGCCTCGCCAGCACTCGTCTGTCCCTCCAACAGGTCTTTGCTTTTAGACAGAGGCAGCTGACTGGCAGTTACTGGGAATCACTTCTGTTCCTCTACCAGCAGGAATGGAGGAATGGATTTTACCCTGGTTCTAACCTTCATCCTGGTTCTTCATGGCTCTCGTGTGCCCCCCAGCAGGCAGCTAGCTAGAATCAGTGGTTCCAAAACTGCTCACCAGCCCTGGGAAGTAGAAATCAGACCTGAAGGACTGAGCCACATCTTGACCTCATTACCATCGGGCTAACCTCTTGTTGTTCCCATTAAGTGACATGTTCCGGTGGGGCATAGCCAATTTACCCGATTTTACACACCAAATCCATGCAGAGATGGCAGATCTAGGGTGTGGACTATTCTGAAATGTTTCAACTCTGTACTTACATCACCACAGCCACTATGCAGCTAAGGTGTGCCCAAGCACCCAGCTTCCCGAGTCAGTACCACGAAGTCAGATCCTCTTTCATTTTCACTCTCCACAATGTCTCCTGGATTTTCGTTTAGACGTGTCTATCAAATTCTGCCCACCTCTACCTTTTTCTCTACCTCTGCTGACAATGATATACAATTGGATCCTCATAACCTATCACCACCCTTCCTAGGTAGTCCCCTGCTACTGCCTCTTTTCCTATTACCTGGCACTCAAGCTTGCTTTCAAAAGCACAAATCCCACTTCACAGCACGAGAGAAACAACTTCCTTTAGCTCACACTGTCATAGGCCCAGACCCCTTGGACCACGTAGACACACTAGGTGTTTGGTAGCCTCTTTTCAGTCTCCTGTGCACTTTCCTTCCCTGCTCCCACAGGACTTGATTCCTACCAGGATCATAGCAGTCATCAGAGACCTTGTAAGTATTTATTTACTTGCACACATCTCCCTGTGATCTCCTCCAGGATTTGACACGTCATTCCTCTTTTGAGCTCCAGTACTTAGTCCAAGGCTGGGCACATAGGAGGCATCCAGTCAGTGTTTTGGGGAATGAAGGAAAATAGACCTTTTGGAAGCTCTGATAGGACCCTCAATAGTGTGTCTCCAACTTAAAGGTGCTCATGAGTCTCCTGGGGATCCGTCAAGATGCAGATCAGACTCAGTAGGTCTGGGCTGGGACCTGAGAGTCTGCATTTCTCTGCAAGTTCCCAGAGAAGGCCAGTACTGATGGTCTGGTCAGGGCAACATGCTTTGAGTGGGAGGGATCGAAAGAACAATAATAATTTTTTATTTCTATTTTTAAAATATTTTATTTGTTTACTTTTGGAGAGAGGGGAAGGGTGGGAGAAAGAGAGGGAGAGAAACAGCAATGTGTGGTTGCCTCTCATGCCCCCTACTGGGGACCTGACCCGTAACCCAGGCATGTGCTCCAATTGGGAATCGAACTGGTGACCCTTTGGTTTGCAGGCCAGCACTCAATCCACTGAGCTGCACCAGCCAGGGCAGTAATACTTTTTTAGATGGAAGAGAGTATGGAAGCAATTATTCCTACAGGAATCTTGAATATTTGAGTAAACTTTTGATAAAAGGAATAAAAAGATGTCCTAGCTGGGTAGCTCAGTTGGTTAGAGTATTGTCCTGATATGCCAAGGTTGTGGGCTCAGTTCCTGTCAGGGCACATACAAAAATTAACCAATGAATGCATAAATAAGTGGAACAACAAGTCAATGTTTCCTCTTTTTTCTTTCTTCTCTCTCCTTTCCCCTCTCTCTCTAAAAGCAATAAATATGCCCTGGCTGGTGTGGCTCAGTGACCTGAACACTGGCCTGTGAACCAAAGGGTTGCTGGTCCGATTCCCAGTTAGAGCACATGCCCGGGTTGCCCACCAGGTCCCCAGCTGGGGGTGTGTGAGAGGCAACCACACATTGATGTTTCCCTCCCTCTCTCTCTTCCTTCCCCTCTTTCTAAAAATAAATAAATAAAATCTTTAAAATCAATAAAAACATAATTTTTAAAAATAAAAAGTGAAATATAATGATATATAACATATATTATGTAATAGTATTATACAGGGTGGAGCAAAAGTAAGTTTACAGTTGCCTGTATGGAAAATAAGCCACAGCTTATTCTTGTATTATTTATTAACTGTTGTATTATTTTCCATATGAACAACCATAAACCTACTTTTGTCAACCCCTACATTTAAGCTATGGAACTATAGGTTATTTTAGAAAAAAGGTAAAATAAAAAAGGGGCAAAAAATAAAAGTCATTTGTTCTTAAATTGCCAATGTCAATATTCTAATTCTCAACTTGGAGTTATATTAGAATCAAGTGGTAGGCTTTTTACCCAATATACAGGTTTCGGCACAAATAACGCCCCTTTTTATTACATAAAAATCTTTTATTACAGAATCAGAAGCATGTAATTCTGTAACATAACAATATCACACTCAAGCACACCACATGACATTTTAGGTGAAATGTTCAAATTGCTGTCCATCTCATGCGAGACATTCACGATCCCTACCAACCACACTCCATGGAGTTAACTTCTGCCAGACCCTGTATATTCTCCCTGACTTCTCCTTCACCGATCTGATTTGCTCCCCTCCGGGGATGTGAAATTCTTTGCCCACTCCTCCCCACCACCAAAACCTGCCTTGGAGAAGGCTTCTGTTACCTACTATGGGAAGGTATTGTGTCGCTCAGCTGTGCTAGGGAAGAAACAGGCCTCCAGGTCTGTGATAATTCAGACACAAGGATGGGCAAAGGGGTTTTGGCCAGGGCCTCCACACGTGCGATTGCTCCCTCTGCCCAAAGAAGGCCTCTTCCTCCATTTCTGACCGAACTCATCCCCCAGGTCTTCAAAAATGTCACTTCATCACATTGTGCCTGAACATCTTGGCACAGAAAAAACAACCATGAAAAAGGACACGAACTATTATTTGTCTCTTCCCCGCTGGACCGTGTGTTGCAAGGGACTAGCACACGCCACCCCCAGGACTGAACGCAGCTCTGCGGTAGCTGCCACTCAGATGACATTTTCTCTTTCGCTTTTGCCCAAAATTGGCTAAATATAACTCCTAAGAGGCTGATAATTAGTATAGTGCTAGAAACTGCGTAAATGACAATACAAATATTGTGGGGATTGTTTGGTAAAAATTGTTTGGATTGGGGAACCAGATAAAAACAATCTTCTTCCCAATGTTAAAATTAAAGAACATAAGAAAAGAAAATTAAATAACATTTACTGGCTACAAAACAATATGTATCACGTGTTTAAGATAGGAAGCACAGTAACAAAATAAATATCTGCGAAGGCTGCATCCAAAAAAAGAAGAAGAAGAAGAAGAACTAGAACGTCAGCTGCCTTGTGAACCTACAAGGTGTTTTCTCCTCTGATCACCTGGATTTCCCCCACCAGATGTAACCACTCTCCTGAATTTCTACTTATTATTCATTTGTTTTTTTAAAACAATACTTATGCATCTCCCAGCAATAAGTTATTTAGCATTGCTTGTTTTTAAGCTTCGTGAAAGTGGTATTGTTTTGGTATGATCTTCTACAGCTTGTCCTTTTTTTGTTTAAAAAAAAAAAAAAAAGCAACGTTATTCCTAAGACTCAGCTAAGCTGTGTGTATAGCTGTGGCCCATTCATTTTCATCACAGTATAATACTGCATTGTATGAATACATCACAATTTATTTATGCATTCCTTCTCAGTTTCTCTTGTTTTTTCCTCTGCTGCTACAAATAGGTTTTCACGCATCTCCAGGAACCTCTGTAAATTTACCTTGAGTATATACCTAATAGTTAGAGCTGCTGGTAGGCATAGGTTCAGGTTTATAAGATAATGCCAAATTATGTTTTGAAGCAACAGTGCCAATTACATTCCCACCTGCACTGTATGTATGACTTACTGACGATCCATAGCCTTGCCAACAGTTTCTACGATTAGGATACAGGAGTTGTAGTCTCAAACTGCAGCACATTTGTGCCAGATAGCAGCATTCCCAACTGGATTAACTGTTTCCTCCTGACCATCTGACAGGGGAGATGGGCCCCTGAGCCTTCCTTGTTGAATCCTGACTTTGGGACAGAGCACTGAGTTGAGATGACAGACTTTGCTGTGGATACACAGTCATCATAGATGGCAATCAATTGTAGTATGTGGCACCTAGAAGGACCCTAAGGCCAGATCCTTCATTGTACATTCAAGGAGGCTGAGGCCCAGAAAGGTTCCATGACTTGACAAGGTCTCAGAGCCAATTAGTGTAAGAACCTATCTCCGGGGCTCTTGATACTCCAGGGTTTGAGAAATTTTGTTTGTTTGTTTTAGTTATTTAAGGTGGCATAACATGATCTATTAAATTAATGATGAATTTGTAAATATTTAAATAACTGCCAATTTATTTTTAAAAGGTGATTGTTTGACTTAAGTGACTAATACATTTGATAACTTGAGCTTCTCCGCTTATGAACTAAACAGGGGTAATAATGAATTTCAATGAGATAAGTAGGGGAAAGATGCCATCTCCACAATTATGGTTTTTAGTATGCAAAGTTACCAGTGTTAAAAGACATTCATCTCTTGGGGAAAACAATCCCCAACTTGCTGACTGACCATGTTTGTCCTTGGATCACTTCCCCCCCCCTCCCCCAGGCAAATGCTAGGCACTGCCTTAAGAAGCCATTTTGTAAGGAAGGCAAACCTCAGTGAGTTTCAATTCATTCTACTCTTTGAGCACTCATAATAAGCCATTGCAAGCAGCTGGGAACTGTATGCACATTACGGCAAAATAGCCTCAGTAACCTGATGGCTTATAATCTCACATGGCTTTACATGTGAATGTAGAAAAACACTGAAAAGAGACCAGCTGGCAGCTGAGGTACTTAACCCTCTTCAGAGTGTACCTAGTAATCAAACAGGGCGTGATCCTGTGCAGAGGAATCTGTCTCCATGCATCAAAGGCAGTAAAAACAGAACTAGGGATGGGGAGGACTGCCTAATAGCATGGGTGGTTGTGCGAGGAATGTGGTTCCTGAAGCCTGCAGTGGGAACCTCCCCCCAACACACACAACGCCACACCTCCCCTGTCCTTCCCTACCCCAAGAATTTATTTACCATTTAAAAATATCTTTTGGTTTAACAATGTCTGTAGGCTGGTAATAAAAGATTTCTGTGAGCTCACCCCTATTTTAACGTCAGGGTAAAACTCAGGAGCATTTATTACCGTGGAGCGGGAAAGAACACCCAGTGATTTTGCTAGGAATGCTGAGCAAACGATACTGAGGTACTCCTGGTTCAGGTTTTCCTCCTAGCAGTCATTTTAATCAGCACTTCCCCTATTTAATGAGCTTGTAATGCCATTACATAATCACCCAGCTCATTGGATTAATGATGAAAAGAGGAACTGATTTTTCCAGTTGCATCATTTGAAGTAAATGTTAACTTTCTTTCTGAGTCCTTAGTTAACCGCATTAGTGTGACAAATATGTCTTTGTCTAGCATAAGTAATTAGAATTTAATCACTTTAACTGCATCTTAATTATCCCAAATGAATTGAAAGGACATTTAATAGCAAAGATTAAATTGCCTTAATGAACGATTTTTGTGACTCCATCAATATTCGAACCGCGTTAGCCACTCCTCTCACTCACTTCACCTACAGTGATCTCTGGTGTCACTAGGTGGCGCACTTTGCTCGGTTATTTATTTAATTTTCGCCATTGATCTGTTTTAGAAGACAACAGGAAAGGAAGAGAAAAAAGCACATAGTATTGTGTTCCTTTGATAACCTCTCTTTGGGACTATGAGATCATCACCAGATTCTAAAAAGAAAGCAGTGATTTCAGAAAGTGTCGATTCTGAGTGCCCTATGGCATATGCAAAGGAGGATGAGAAACACATGGATAACTGGAAACTTACGGTGTTTGATGGAAATTGTAAGTTGCCCTTTGGACGATTGCCAACATATACACAGAGTTTTAGTCAATTTATTATTTTTTAGTGTGGAGTCCTAAAATATGAATAATAGGCAAGTTTTGGAATAGCAAGTCAGGAGCTGATGTGAAGCCAAGAAATGTAATTGCTGTGCAAGTGCAGATCAGAAGGCCAATGCCTGAAAGTATGGGAGGTTTGGGCCTTTGGGCCCTCCTCCAGGCATGGGTCCCAATGGATCAGTCGTACCCACAGAACACATCTAATGAGAATGGGTCTTGCCCATCAATAATTGTTTAAGTGAACAAATGGATAGGGAGACTTTGGTTCCACATCCAGTGCTGTTACTGCCTACATTCTCCCTGGCTGCTTCTTCAAAAGAGAACAATGAAAAGTCTCTGCTATAAGTCTTGAGTAAAAAGGAAATAAGTTTCCATAAGTAACTCTCTTTGAGAGTCCCAGAGGGAAGACACACCTCCCTAATGTTAAGACCTTTATTAGCAGAGATGTTCTAGATTGGGTGTCTGTGACAGAGAATCAGACATTTCCGCATTTGGGGACCTGCTCTAGTGATAGAGGAACAGGGAGGAAGGTCAGAGAGTTCTGGGCTGTGACCTGAGAAACCAGAGTCCCCGGCATCAGTGATTTCCAGCTGTGCTATCACAGTTAAGTTACTTAGCCTTGTTGTACGGAGAAACAGGGGAAATAATGATAATTACCATATAAACTAGTGGTTCCCAAACTTTCCTGAACATTAAAATCACCTCAAGCTCTTAAAAATCCCAATGCCCAGGATATGTCCTATATCAATTATAGCAGAATAGCTAGGGGTATAGCCAGGAATCGTTTTTATACTTGATCTTAGCCAAAATGCTGAGAGGTGATGTGATAGCAGGAATCATTTTTTAAAAGAGATCCCTAAGCGATTCCAGTATGTAGCACAATTTGGGAGCCACTGGCATAGACAGTGGATAATAAATGAGAACATCTATGTGCCTAGCATGTACCTGACTAACAGGAAGTACACAGCAGACATAAACTCCTTCCTTATCAATTGCCATAAAAATCTGATGGGTGGTACTGTAGGGTCTGGTTCTGTTCAGCTGTTGTCTTTTTTTTTTTTTTAAGATTTTATTCATTTATTTTTAGAGAGAGAGGAATGGAGGGAGAAAGAGAGGGAGAGAAACATCAGTGTTTGGTTGCCTCTCATGTGCCCCCTCCTGGGGACCTGGCCTGCAACCCAGGCATGTGCCCTAACTGGGAATCAAACCTGTGACCCTTTGGTTTGCAGGTCCACGCTCAATCCACTGAGCTACAGCAGCTGGGACCAGCTGTTGTCTTATCATATTGTTTCACCAAGATAAGAAAAAAACTTCTAGAAGCTAATTTGATCCAACTTTATGTTAATATATTTTTGAGGAACATAATGTGATGACTTTATAGCAAGACACTATGATAAAACACAAATCTATATATTTGTATTAAAATGATCAGATTATCTTCTGATTGGTCTGATCATTCAGCCCAATCCTATCATTTCAGGAGGACATAAAGCTTCATTAGTATTAACACACTTGTGTTAAAATAATAACTTGTACAAATCTATAGACAGAAAACAGGAATTTATGGTTGTGTGCTAAATTCATTCACATTACAAATACATTTTCTTTTTACTGAACTCTCTGAGGCTGACACTTTCCATGTGGAAATAATATAGCTTGTCCCTCCCAAATGTGCATATTCATGTTATTTAGATACATAATGAAAATAGTATTTAATGAATACTTGTTTAAGATATCTACCCTCCAACTACCATGACTTCAGTAAGACCCCCTTTCTGTTGCTACCCAAGGGGACTATTCGATTTTTCCAAGAGTGTGGGAATCCTGCTGTTTTCAAGGGACTGAAACAAAACTAGTCATTTCTCATCCAATCCGACAAGGTTCCTTGGTTAATTTAAATATTAAGTTGGTGTTTATTCCAATATGCAGAGTTTACAAAGAACACTGAGTACTGTTACTTAAAGGGTGAAGCTTCTAACTGTGAATTCTCTGGAGTAAAACACCAGGAACCTCCTTGTAAATTACTCACCCCCATCAGATTTCAGGATTTTCTTTCTTACAAGAAAACCAAGAACAAAATGTACCGATATATTCTGTGAGAACTATTTCCTTTGAGAACTTTGGGTAGCAGCGTCTGTTTGATTAGCTGAATTCACCATGAATGTGGAAATGATGACATCAAAACAGCCCGTGTAACAAGCTCCTTAAAGACCTCGTAGATTAGAGATGACTATAGATTTTCCCCAGCACGGATCAAAGGGACTGAATTGAACGTTTTAGCTTAATGATCCAACCCCTGTCACACCCATAGGGACTCGAATTCCGATTTTATAAGCAGGTGTGCACATGCACTCAGATGCGCACAGAACGCTGCCGGAGAGGGAGGGAAAGATCAACCACCTGATCGACGAGGATAGGTTTGATCTTTTCGATTACTTGACTGTGGCGGTGTATATTCCTGGCGGGCTCTTACCCTTTCTCACAAATTTCTGAATATTAGCAGTGAGTTTTCGTTCTGTCACTGCAACTCTTCAAATATATCCCAGCCACCTTCCAGGGGCGAAGAGAAACTGGACTAGGTAGCAAGCTGGCGGGGCCCTGTCCAGGGTCCTGACGCTGCCCCAGGGCTCCAAGCGGGTGGGCCTCCGAATGCCCTTTCACCCACTTCACAAGGGAGGAAACAAAGACCTCCAAGCTCAAGGCCTCAGAGCAGCCTCCTAACTCCAGTCAATAGCTGGAAGGGGAAACAACAAAACAAAGGAACCACTAATCCGCCCTCCCAGTCCTACAGCCCTCAGCCCCAACCTCCTACTTTAGACAGCCACAGCCACCTTTTCTACTATGATCCTGCTTTTCTCAAATAAAAACAGACGAGCAAAAGTATAATTCAGATAGGAAATCCAAACACACATCTTGTTTGGATAGGTTAGGGTTGGGGTATACTTTCAGGGGATGGCAATTTTGTTTCATCACTGGGATAATACTCAGGCATTGTTGGGGACCAAGATGGATGCACTAGGTATCCCTTTCTTCCTCCTCCTCAGACTCTTCCTATCAAAATAGTTATCGTTTTGAAATCCCTGGGACAATTCCTCAGAAGGTTGAAAACCGCAGAGGCTTGCTGGGCTCCAGGTCCGCAGGCCCGCAGGCCCGCAGGCCCGCAGGCCCGCAGGCCCGCAGGCCCGCAGGGGGCGCGCGCGCAGCTATCCCAGCGCAGACCGGCTCACAAGGAGAGGACGAGCCCAAATGCAGGGCAGGAGTCTGGCTCCCCACGGCGCGCTAACAGCTCGAAGCTTGAAGATAAGAAAGCGTGCCTTGGGCTTTTAGTCGCTCTGCTGCTACAACACAACTTGCTATTGGGTGGCACAGTCCATCTCAATTGTCAGTTGCAAAACAGCAAGGGCAGGGCTGGGTCTCCAGTGACCGCAGGCAGCCCTGGGCCAGGAGGGTCTCCCTCCCGCCGACTTCCTCTGGGCACTTCCAAGGGGCTCGGGTCTGCCGGCTGGGACAGCCTGTGGCCCTTTGCACAGGCCGGTGTTTATTGATCTCCGGCAGCTGTCCTCCTCCATACGTTTACACCAGAGGCGCCACACAATAGCCCACAAACCTCCTCAAGCCCAGATGCAGGTCTTCTCCACCCTAGTCTAACCAGGTACACACCTCCTCCTACCCCCACGCACTCCTTTCTCTCGTCGCGAGGGTTTGTGCTCCCTAGTGGGGATGGCAAGAGGAAACTTTCGTGTCAGACCCTCGACGAGTCAGACATGGACTGCAAGAAAGGCTCACACAGAACCTTCTGATAATTGTCCCCAGAAGTGAGATCTTTTGGTTTCCTGCTGAGCTGGTGTGTGTGGGATCCCCAGACAACTCCTGCGGAATCTGACCACTATTTGGCCTGGGGGTGGGGTGAGGAGAATCTGGGAGCCCTAGGTCTTCGCCTGACAACTGGCCTGATCCCCAAGCACGCTGGAAAGAGGCCATCCCAGGCCTGTGGAGGAAGCCCTTCTCAAGGGATAGGAGACCTGAGCAGTGGACTGTGCCCCGCCTGCCCTTTGTTTGAGCAACCGGTTGGGAGCAGCTGTACTGTGCAAGACCCGCTTGGCGCCTTCTCCTCCTCTCTAGGGCCCAGGCACTCTTCCAGTTCCGGTGTCCCACACACCTGGTCCTGGCTTTTCTCCCGGCCCGGCATGGGAGTCTTCGAGGATTAAAGAAGTGGGGATCCCAGAGCCAGCATTGAACTCCTGCTTGGCTCCTGTGGCCCAAGGAAGCAAGGAGACAGTTGGAATGTCACCGGCTGGGATAAATATTAACAAAAAGCAAATGAACTTGCTCGGGGGCCTGTTATCAATCAACCCAGCCACAAGGCCACTTATAGCAAACACAGTCCAGGTTGGCCGGGGTGAGACTTTCTCATGGCCACCTCCTGGCCTGATATTCCTCCCACTCCCACCCCCACCTTTCTCTAAGTTGTTCTGGAGCATATCCTGGTCAGAAAGACAGTGCAATCTGGGTGCAGGAGATCTGGTTGGCTCCTTGGCACCCTTTAGAGGTTTCCTTGCCTCCAGGTATCAAAGAGACCTAGTGGTCCAGCACGCAACCCTACCCGAACCCAGGGCTCTTAGGCCTCACCTCCTCCTAGGTCCCTGGTGCTTGGTGCTTTACCAACTGATGCGTGAGGGTTACAGCCTCTTCCTGAGTGGGCAGTTCCCCTAGTGTGTTGGACATCTTCTGGAATTAATTGGAAACTAATATCCTCGAGTCTTAAGTAGGCGCCCATGACAGAGGCGGGGCCCCCACCCACCCTTATAGTGCAGCCCGCCCATGCCACCTGGGACGAGATGGGGCAGCACCAAGTATTGCACTGAGGGAACATATTGATTTTTAAAGGTAGTTAATTTGGTGAGAATTTCTTCCTGTCTCCTGTCTTTCACCAGCAGATGTAATTTCGTAAGAAGGCACCTCCCCAAACATTCTGCCACGTGTGGAGGGCTTGACTCTCCACAGCAAGCTGTGAGAAACCTTGGGTACAGGGAGGAGCATAAAGAAGCCACTCTCCCACCAGCAACCATGGTGGGCCCCAGCCTCGCATGGGGTAGGTGCTAGGTTGACAGGTCTTTGACTGCAATGCAACACCGAGCAAGGCTGTAAGGAGCGTCTGGGGTACACGGTGCGGGGAGAAGGCGATGTTTCACAGCTGCAGCCAACATGCCCTTCAATCCATTTTAAGTCTCCAGAAAAGCCCAGTAGAAATCATTGAGAGGGTTTGGGAAATGGCTTAGCTTTTATTTATTTTTCTAAATGACAATGTTAACAGAATGGCTCGTTGTTCTTCGGTAGCTTAAAATAAGTCGTGGCTTTTGCAGCTTAATGGTATTGCTCTCGGTTTGCTCAGCCAGTGCCCACATTCTGGCCCTCCACACCCCTTTAATTAACCTAAAGAAAGGAAAATGAAAGAGATGACGCTCCATCCGGGTTTTGGGATTTGGAGTCCGTTTGGGATTAGGGGCCAAACATGTGTCCTACAAGAGTCTCTGACTTCCTCCACCTCTGGAAAAGGCCAAAGGCCTTGGGCCGTGATGACACACACGGACTGCTGGGTACCAGGCAGGCGCCCATTCGATAGCCTCCTTGGTCCCCTCAGCCTTGTCTAGCAAGCCGCTCGTGCCTTTCTTGTGCGGGTTGCAGTACTCGGGCTCCCGCTCGACAGCACTGCAACGTCCATGCGTGGGGGGTCAGAGGGCTCTCCTGCAGGGCAGGGCCCTAGGCTGGGTTTCCAGGGCCCAGGGGTGGTCTCTGAACAGAACCTGTCAGTCTGTCCTTCCAGGGGGGAAGAGGAGGTAGCAAGGGGGGAAGGGTCACTTAAGTCCGGAGCAAGCGCCTTCAAGGGATGGCAGGTGGGGAACAGGCTTCCCTAGGGGTACCCCTCTATTTCCACTACAAGCCCCCCCTCCAATCCCCGCGGGCCTGTGCAAGCGCTGCCTTCGTAAAAGCTTCAGTCTAGCGTAGGAGTGTGAAAAGGCACTGATCGCCTTGGGCACCGGCAGAAGCGGATCAGTCAGGAAGAGGAGTGGCCGTTTCTCCCGATCCTAAGGAGTTTCAGCTGCCTTCAGGTCTTGGTCAGGCCGTAGGGGAGGGAGGGCTGGCAAGGCTAGAGAGAGTGGAATCTCAGAAGCCCAGAGGACCCCAGGTCAAACCTCTCCCTTCCGGTGCCCCTACCCCTGACTTCCCTGCGTGGGGTCTTTGCTTGGAGCGAACGAGCACAGGCCTGAGACTCAGCCTGCGCGGCGCTCCGGCGAGGAGGCCACGGGCGCCCAGACCCGAAGATAGCTTTGGGTCGCGTCCGGGCTGGAGTTGCACGCTCGCGGGCACGCCAGCACCTGCTTCCCTCTAGCTTCTCATTGGCCCGCACAAGGTGGGGGAGGGGGCTCCGGTCTCTCGCTTTGATTTTAGTCTGTGAAACTGCTCAGAGCCCCCGGCTCTGAGAGGATTGACTGTCTCTCGTTCTCCAGGGACGAATTAATGGAGAACGATCAGTTAATTAACAAACCCGCATACCGGCTTTTACCTTTCTCTTCGCCAGGACTCAGGCCAGGACTCCGGGCCGAGCGGGTAGGGGGAGGGAATGGACCCCGGAGTCAATCAGCTCTGCCCCAGTCTCATCAAAACCGAGTCCTCCCTCCGCTACCCCTGGCTCTGTCTCCTCTCGTGGCTTCTGAGAGGAGGTCACGGAATCCAAACGAAATCCCTCTGTGCCATTCAGGCTGGGCTCAGCTGTTCCCTCGGCTATTCGGCCGGCCAGAGCCTTGCCCGCACCTTGGCCTAGAGAGACGGGGGGAGCTAAGTGCTGTTTCTGTGCAGCGCCACCTAGACCTTCCTGCTAAACTTTGAAACGCCTGGGCTTCGGGGTTTCGGTCCCGGGAGACCTCTGCTCGAACTCTTGGGGGCTATGTCCACACTCCCACTCTCCCCTGCATTGGAATTCAAATGGAAAAAAAACATGCAAAGGAATAAAATGAAAATGCAAAGTCCTACGCGAGTGGGCAGCGAAGACTATCCCTGCGCTCCGCTGGAAATTCCCTTGAGGTTCCGTTGCCCTCACCCGGACCTCCGCACCGTCTGTCTCCCTCTCCTTTCCACAACCGGCTGTGAGCGCAGAGTGTGCGCTAACCCTTACACGGCGTCCATGCCCACAACTCCTAGGCTTCAGAACCTTTTGCGCGAACTGACTGCGCTCCCCATCCCCGTCCCACCCCGAGCCGATAGTTAGGCTGGAGGGGGGTCACCGCAGCGAATTGTGCCCAACAGTGACAGGCAGGTCCGGCCTAGCGCCCAGGCATGTTCCAGGCGCGTAGTTCAACGGACGCTTTGCCTCCCTCTCCTCAAACCTGAGTGCCCAACCAAGAAGCACGCACAGACGGTGTCTGTCCAGGTGCTGGGACTTTCCTCCGCCTCCAGCAGTGCGAGCTTCCCGCGCTGTCTTCCAGCATATGCGCACCTGGACAGTCGCAGAGACCGCACCACTCAGCTCCTGGAGCCTTGCGCAGCCAGACACACTAAGTCCTGGAGGAGGCTGTCTGCTGCCTGGAGCCGCGTGCTGGCTCTTCCAGGCCCGAGGACCCCCTTTCAGGAAAAGGAGGACGGGGTGAAGCGGTTTCAGCCCTCTCTCCTTCCCTCTCTTTTTCGGTCCCTAGTTTTCCCCACCCATTTGCGCCCAACTCCTTGAACTGCTCACCTGCTAAGCGGAGCGCAGACATGCGCTGGAATTCCGGCTCCTGCAGCCACTTCCACATTCTCCGGAAGGTCTCCCGGCCGGACTTGAGTTTGCTCCAAGGTTTGGGGTTGCGCAGCAGGTCCGAGAGGGTCCCTTGGGAGCGGCAGAGCACCCTCTGCGCGAAGATGGCCTGTGGGATGCTGTAGCGCTTAAGCTCGGTGGTGATACGCTGCGCCACCTCTTTGGTATTGATCTCTTCCATCTGCCCTGAATTACTTCCATTGCTGACCTGCGTACCCGTTACGGAAGGGTTGGGTTCCCGGGCTGTGCCCAGGAGCTGCCCGTGGCTCTGGGCGTTCAGGTGGGCGTGGGGGTGGTGCGGAGGAAGGCCGTTGATGGGTACCATGCCGGCCGAGGTGGGCGTGAGGTGCTGCTCACCGTGACGGCCGAGCATAGCCGGGTGGTGGGCTTCGAAGCCGTTGGGGGTGAGCATCTTGTCAGTGGGCATGGCTGCACCCGGGTGAGCATAGTGGGGGAGCCCTTGCTGGGAGTTGTGGATACCGCTCAGACCGGAACCGGAGAGGGGCGAGAGGCTCTGGCCCATGCCAGCCACGTCCTTGTGGTATGGGGTATAGAGGTTATTCATGGAGGCCAGCCCGCGCTCGTCCCGCATGAGCGTGAAGCTACCGCTCACATTGCCCGCCAGGCGCTGGTGGTGGTGCGGGTGGTGGTGGTGATGGTGGTGGTGGTGATGGTGGGGGAACTTGTCCGACACGGTGGAGATGGGCGGCAGCGGCTGCAGAGGGGTTAAAGTGGTGTAGGTTGTGGGCATGCTCATACCTGGGGGAGTCTCGCAGGCCATGGTCATCGTAGGGTGCAGGGGGCCGGCTAGGCTGTGTTCCGGGGCCCGGTGGTGGTGGTGGTAATCGCCGCTGCCGCCGCCGCCGTCCAGCAGAGACGCCATGCCCATGGAGCGCGGGTGCGCGGGGGGCAGGTGGCTGCCGCGGTGCGCCACGGAGCTTCGCGCGTGGGGGCTGCCGCCCAGCAGGTCGGCAGGAGCGGGCACCGGCTCATGGCTCACCCCGTGCAGCTCGCCGATCGCCTCCATGGTCAGCTGCGCATTCATCGTGATCCGGGCGAGCGGGCGGCGGACACAACATCGATGAGGCCGGACAGAGGCGGCAAAGGGCGCGCGGAGTCCGGTCTTCACATCGGCTGCCGGCGACTGTTGCCTTCTTTCCTTCCTCTCACTGTGGGGCTCTGTCTCCCTCTCTGAGTGTCTCGCCTTCCCTCTTGCCCCCACCTTCCCCTCTGCGTCCTCGGCTCCTTTTTTTTTTTTTTTTTAATATTAATTTCCAAAAAGGATCAGTGCAGTTGGGTGAGCTCCTTGTCCCCAGCCCCCTCGCCCCTAGCCCCCTCTCGCCCCTCTCCTTCTTAGACTTGTGAGGTCCTCGGCTCCCCTGACGCAGCCGGCGCGCCTGCCGCGGCTGCTGCCTGCCCGCGCCGCTGGCCAGCTCGAGCCATGGCTCGGTTACTGTTGCAGACTCTGCGGCCGCGGTGCCGCCGCCGCCGCCGCCGCCGCCGCCGCCACCGCGGCCCGCCCTCCGGCCCGCTGGGCGCTGCGCGCAGGCGCGCGGCTCGGCCCCGCCCCCCCGGCCCCAGCGCGCCCGGCCCGAGACCTCCGAGTACAAATGTGGGAGGGGGGCCCGGCCTTCCTAGCGGCACCGGGCGGCGGGGTTTGCGGCGCGCACGTGGGAAGGCCCAGCGTACAGAACGACCTGGGGCAGCTGCCGCAGCCCCAGGAGACTGGGGCCTGTCTCTGCTCCCCGGTCCGGATGGGCTCTGCTCCCAGACCTGGGCTGCGCTTGCTGCGCTTTCGTGCCGGGTGGTGCGCTACGCCTGAAGAGCCCTCGGCCCTCTCTCCAGCTGCGGCCTCTCGGCGCAGGTCGCCCGGGATGCTGATACTGTGTCACCGCTCCTTCCACCCTAGCCTACTAAGCTTTATTTCCGGGAGAGCTTCTGGGAGTCCGCATTCTCCCCATCCTCACGTCACAAATATCTTAAAGGCCTCGGTCAGCTCGGAGGCTCTTGACCCAGAAATCTGGGACCTCCCTGATGATCCTCTGCCCACCTCTCCCTCCTTTTCATGGTCTGGGGAGAGGAGTGATCAGTGCCAAGAGTCAGGGCCATACCTCGCTGTCTCCCGCTGCCTGGGTCCTTCTCTGGCTCAGATGACAATTAAGGCGGCGCGTCTCCTTCGCTAATGACTGTGTGTGTGTGTGTGTGTGTGTGTGTGTGTGTGTGTGTGTGTGTGTTGGGGGCAGGGAGTGCCCTGGTGGGTTCCCATGTTAACTTCTGGGTGCTCGTGGGGCCGCCGAGTCTCCGGCCGTTCCCGCAGTTTCTCCATGGCCCTCCTGGCGAAGCACCCAGAAGCCACTGCTTGCGGGAAGGAATGCCACCGGCATGGTGGACCAGGCGCGCCTGTCTCCGTTTGGCCCGTAGGGACGCCCTCTTCCCAGCGTCCCCGCGAGAAGCCTCCAGATTTGAAAATCAATTCAGCTTCTGGCGTAATTGTCCGCTTCTCACAATCACGCTTCAATACGGGATCGAACCTGGTCCTTGGGCCTGGTGGGGACGCGTAGGGAGGCCCCCGGTGTGGAACATACTCCGGCCGCCACATGCCACGACTTTTATTTCATTTACAAAAGAAAGAAAGAAAAAAATCTGTAACAAAAGGCAGACCCGTGTCCGCTTAGGTGCTTTCATCCCTCAGAGAAAGGACAGATGTGTCTATTGTCAGGCCCTTGGCAGTTACGACCGGGTCAGCGCCAAGCCTCAGCCCCAGGCGAACGGTGCTCACAATGGGGCCTCTCAGAGCCTGAGTATCTGGGACCGGATATGGAACAAAGAGTTTGTGGCCTGTACCGCTCCAAACTCCAATTGTACAATCCTTTGCTGGGACACCGGGTCGGAGCCCACCAATGTTGTCTCTGCCGAAAATTCTCCCAGACCCTAGGAGAGACCAATGGTAGTCGTGGTGGCTGAGTCCCTTAGGCAAAAGCTTGGGCAGGCCCATTCATGGGGGAAACTTCCCACCAGCGAAGGCACGAGCAGGCCCATCTCTTTGCCCAGGTTTCTGACACCACCAGGGCAACACCATGATCCAGGTGGGTACAGTAAACATGACATCCTTGAAAGTGGTCGGGTCCTGGGACTGGTTAATCTTGTTGGTTTTATCACCAGAGACATTCCTATCTTGTCCAAACAAAGCCTGGGAAGGTCCTGGAAATGGGAATCTCTCTGAAGGGATTAGCATCTACTTGCACAGTGAACGTTTAGGAATTTAAGGTCCCCAGAGAGGAAAAGAGCTTTGAGAAAAATACACTGACATAAAAAAACTCAGGAAACAAAATTACTTAAACTTTTGTCTACATATATCTACTCATACACACAAGCATAACATGTATTTTTTTACCTAGTGGATTATACTGTGTTGCTGGGAAGTTGAATTCTTATTTCCTTATTGTTTCTGTTTTTTTTTTCTTTTATCGTTGTTTTTGCTACACATTGAGTGTGTGGCTCTCATATGAGACCCACAATGGGTTAAAGTAGTGGACAGCCTTTAAGCTAAACTCTTGTCTCTCCACATGCCTATATTTTAATCCCTTGGAAATGATTGATTTGCCCTTATGACAACTCTCTTCCCAAAAGGCAGTTTGTTAAAAGAAAGAAGTAAATACCACCAAGTGCACAAATTGTTCATGGTTTTCTCTTTGTGTAACTAATTAGGGATTTGATCCTGGTAACCCTCCTTCATGTGAGGCTTCTGGTTAAGCCCCTGGAGGCTACCTGAAGAGGGCTGGAATCAGGTGAGCTCAAGTCCCCTACTCCCCTTATTAAAAGATGTCAGTGTTGGTCCCGAAAGGAGAAGTCAAAGAAAAGATCTGGATGAGCGTTGTGTATGTTGCGCTCATACATGTGCAGCACTTGCTTTGGTTTGCAAATCTCCCTAATCTTTCTTGTCTATTTATGCTGTTATAATTAACCATTATTTTCTTGTAGTTGACTGAATTGCAGTGATTTCTCAGAAACATTTTATTCTGACTGGACTTCTTGGAAAATCTTACTATACTAAGGAGAGGGAAGTATTATTTTAGGCTTAGTTAAAGTGAATGTGTGTGTGTGAGACTAGACAGATTGCCAACTGCTACCTGGGTTGGGGTAGCTTTTTGTCACGTTGTCCTTGTCCTCCTTTCCCCTGTCCAGTGCCCAGCACAATGTCTGGCACCCATTGGGTGCACTATTGGGGGATGAAACAATGAAAGCCCAAGGAGGAGTTCCTTGAAACTACTTGGTTGGTCAAGTGTATTACAGGATACTGCACAATTTTTTATAACAGCCAAGAAATTTAAGAGGGGTGCTTAATATCAGCTAGTTAGATTTTGAGTAGCTGCAGGCAACTTAAAAAAATAGTGTCAATCATCACCATAAAATTACATACATGTATACATATTTAAGAAAAAGGGAAATAAGACTATTGACTGGATGCTGTTCCGGGTAATATTCTCCATGTGGAAACAAGATTTCAGACTGCTTATTTTGTAAGTATTGGGGTAGTGATCAAGCAGGTACAATCTTTCCTGTGCTGGTGGGCTAGAGCTTTCCAGGTTGACCCCACTAAGGTTAGAAAGGAGAATAAGTCCATTCCTCCAAATGCTTGGCACACAAGCTTTTCTGAGAATCTTCCTGGGGTTTCAGAGTTACTGCTTTAGTTTTCTTTGTGAGTAATAGAGCGGTAACATATAGCCCAGTCCCAGTTTTCAGGGCCATTCCAAAGGAATGTTTCTGGCCCTCTGAGACATTAAATATTTACTTCACATTTGTTGACCACACAAACAGCAATCCTGGGTATCAGGGCAGATTCCCTCAGCCAGGGTCCAGTGGGAGGCTGACTCCTTTGCCACAGCCTCGGAAGGTAACTCACCAGTGTTTCTGATGCTTATAGCAAGTCTAGAATTAAACTCATGGTGAGGAATCATTTCTTTGGTGTCTGGAAACAGTATACTGGTCACAACTTGATAAACTGTGGGGTGATGGATTTGGTGGCGCTTTCTGCCAGGCTCTCCTGTCTTCCTTCTACCTCTGGAGAAATTTAATTCAGAAAATTGCTGTTGGCTTAGCATAGAACACCAAGAAATTCAGAAAGGGTGGTCTGATAATTCACTATTGAAACCATTTTAAAAATTTAATCAGTGACTTTCTCCACATGTCTCTGGGGGCCAAGGAAAGGATAACCAATTATTCTAGCTCTCTTCATCAATCTTTGACCTTCTATTTAGCATATAGGTTTTAATCCACCTGTTCAATCATTTTTTCTTTCTTAATCTAAATTATGGTTTTTGCCCATGACAATATGTATATACTTTTTACTTTCTAAAGAAGATGTTATTTACTTACTTATTTTAGAGAGAGGGAAGGGAGGGAGAAAGAGAGGAAGAGAAACATCAACGTGAGAGAGGAACATTCATCAGCTGGCTCCCCTTTGCGTCTTGACCAGGGACACAGAACTGCAACCCAGGCACGTGTCCCAACTGGGAGTCCTTCGCTTCCCCAGAAGACCCCCAACCAACTGAGCCACACCAGTCAGGGCTGCTTAGTTACTTTTCAGTAAGTTTAAATCCTTCAGGGTACAGCATTACACAGATTCTGTATCCTGTGGCCTTAGCAGGGAGGCTGCTTTGGAGTTTCCCAGGAACCATGCCACTGTTTCCCTGAGCACGAGTTACCTTCCCCCAGGTGACTCAGGTTTTGTTCAGTTTGCCACCAGGAGTCACTCTGTTGGTCTTTGCTTTGCACACATAAGCACACCTCTGGCCTAGAGAGCTCAGTTTCATCTCCAGCATAAACACCTTCAATTTTAAGAAGGGCTCCATCAGGCTCCGGAGACCCTGCTTATAGCCTGCAAAAATGGTCGCGGACCACAGCCTTCCAGACGTATTTGTCCTTATGGAAGTCGTGTTCCAGGCAGGCCTCCACAGGCTCCAAGGTGCAGGGGGGAAAAGGCCCATGACAACATGTATATTTTCTTACCCTGTATTTTTGTGCTCTCCTTTGTCCAGTCGCCTACCCGCCTCCTCCAAACCCACAGAGAAGATACTCTGGTGAAGGGCTCGGCACAGCTAAGGCCAACTCCAGCAAACTCCAGATTCAAGGAGACTCGGAGAGTGGTCAGGACTGAGGTGCCGGGACGCTAGACACCCCTCCCTGAGCACCTCCGGTCACTTCTCTTTTGGGCCATCCGATAAACTGGAAGTGGCTCTCTTGGGTTTAAATCTGTTTCTGCGGTCCCCAGTTTTCGAGGAGGGCTTTTCAAGGCCTCAGGCCAAACGCGCTTAAGGGAGAAAGGGTGTAATATTGTGGAGCTGTCTCGGAGTCCAAGGCTCCCTCCTGACGCTTTGGCTGCAGAGCCCCACGCAGATCCTTAGCCAGTTCGATTCCGGGGGAGTTGGCCTTCTCTCGTCCAACTTTCAGTGGATTTTGTTTTTGGTCCTATCTTTACATCGTTGAAGTCTATTACAAATGAGACCAGTCCGGACTGTGCCGCGTGACAAATTTTCCAGATTTGGGGCGGTGGCTAAGGATCCTCTTCCTGTGCCTAGAATCTGGGGCTCTGCTCTGGATTAGGGGGCGCCAGGGCAGAGCGCCAGGGCAGAGCGCCAGGGCAGAGCGCCAGGGCAGGGGGCTGGGAGGATAGGGCAAGGGACAAGTGACCCTCACGCTGGTGCGGTTCTAAGCGACTTGAGGTGGGGGAAACTCAAAGAGGGCGGGTGGAGGTCAAAGTCGGCTCAAGAAGGTCTCTAGGTGCACTGTCCTCCCGCCCAGGGGGACAGGAAGGGCGGAAGTCGCGGGTCGCAGTCCCACTCCGAGCCACAGGCTGGCGGGGGAGGACCGGTTACACTGCCTTCACCCCCACCCTGGGGGATTGCCGTCTGTGTGGCGCGGCGAGCGGCCCACTTGGCGAGCTCCTCCGCAGCCTCGAAGGATAACACCCACCCGGGCCCCAGAGCAGCTGCACTTGAGAAGGAAAACTCCTTAAACAAATCATTTTGGTGTCTAATCAATTAGTGTTTGCGCAGTCAAGTACCATAGATTTAACAGACTAATCGTTATCGCCCTTGTCTTTATTTGACACGCAGATACCTAGAAGATTTAAAAATGAAACGCCGGTGTTCTGAGCTCCCCACTCCTTGCCTGCGCTTCCCTCCCGGCCTGCTGGGCCCTGCCGGCCTTTTGTTTCCTCCAGTCCGAGCCTCCTCTTTCCTTTCGCCTTCCTTTCCTCTTCGCACTTTGCGCTCTTTGCCTTTTTTTCTTGCCCATTCTGACCTGTCCACCTTGCATGCCTCGACCTCTTCATCCCTTCAACCCTCTGTCTGGTAGCCCCCGGGTGTCGGACCCTTTGGGCTCTGAGCGAGCGCGCTCGCCCGCCCTTGGGCCCCAGGGCCACCCCAGCGCAGGATTATGTAGTCGTCAAGCGCCCAGAGCCTTTTCTCGGGACCCTTGCCCTCTAATCCTGATGTACACCCTCTCGCATCCCCCTGAACCATCCAAAACCTAAGGGCTCTGTGCACGCTCTGTAGCTTCAGTGGAGCTCGGAAAAGACCTTTACCTGCGTAGTAGGGCGAAGGGCCTTGCCCCATTAATGCGGTGACCCAGAGGGTCTTGCGCTATTAATGTGGTGACCCAGGGCACAGGACTGGGGTTGAGAAAAAGCTGAGGTGCGGCCTTGTTGCCCAAACCCGGACGCTAGGTGAGGAGGCCGCGCTGTTGGGACGGATGGTTGGGGGATGTGTGTTGCCTCCGAGGCACATTTCTCTGGGCCGGGCTAGCGCCCAAGGTCCAGGGGTTGGGGTTGGGGTCGGGAGGGTCCCCAGGCACTTGTTAATAGATGCTCCTGTGTTTCCTTCCCCACCTAGTGCCTTTTTCTCAGGTGTAGGTGCACGTTTACGGGTGCGCACATGTATTTGTGTAGCGGCACCGGCTGCGCGCCCCGCCCGGCTTCAGGCCACCGGGGCGGGAATGTGGTCGCCCCCAAGGGGGTTGTAGTGATGGTCCCCAGGCCCAAGAGACCCGGAGACTGGGCTAGGAGGCTGCGGGGATGACGGGCGGGCGCAGTGAGAAATTTGGGGCAACCTGCTTGGCCAACAACACCTCCACTTCTCAATTTCTCTAATCATCATTTAACCCGGCGGAGGGGTCGAGCCTGACTCACCTGGGTGGTGGGGTTGGTTAAACACGGGCTGTAATTCTCAAAGTAGGAAGGAAGATTGAGCTGGAAGTGAAGCCCTCTCCTGTCTCCACACTGCCAGCCCCTGGGGGCTTGGGCTGCCTTGACTTGAACCTGGAACTGCCCCACAGTCCCAAGACTCAGGCACTCGCCTGAGAAACTTCTCTCTCAACAATAGATGATTATAATGTATTTGACTAATGCCTGTATTTTTCTGTTTAACATACATTCATCCAAAGTAACAAGAAATCAATGTTGCTAACAATATTGCAAACAAATCCTACTCTCTCTCATACAAAAAACCTTGTCAAATTTTCAGTCACTTCTACCCACCTGAATTTTGTTATTTCTCCTAGCCCACTGGTAGCTCCTGGATAGCCTGGAATACAGTCCTGGCTTTAAATAGCTGTACTCTAAAAATCCTTCTTTATTTATTTATTTAGTCAATGAGGGGAACTTGGGACCTTCCAAATCCCAGCCTCCTCTCTGCCAAAGGCCCTTCGAGGACTCCAGGGGTTCACCTCAAACTCTGTCCCTTTCTGCACTATTGAATGCCCCCAAATCTCTGCTCAATGCCTTTGGATTTTGTTTTCTCTCTCCAACAAACCCCCCAATATGACAGCCCCCACCCCCTCCCAGAACTGGAGACCCCATACTTGCTCTCCTGGCCAATACTCCTCACCCTGGCTGCCTGAAGCTAATTGCTCATGGGGGTTCTTGTTGGGAGTTTATTATGATTCTTCTTTTAATTCTTATTTTCTTAAAAATTGGTGTTTTCCACCTGGAAAGAGCAAACCAGAGGGGCTGGCTAATAAAGGAACTTAGGTTTGCAAAACAGTGTAAATAATTTAGTATTGTATTTCAAGGAAAAAAATAGCTTTCTTAAATCATCCCCGCAATATAAATTGCAGACTTACAGTATGGTCCTGGTAAGTCTAAATTTTTAAAGGAGCAATATTCAAAGAGACATAGATGTCTGTATTAATTATTTATTCGCTGGTGCCTTCCTTCGTTTCTAACTTATTATTAATTAGGCGCCTCTAGTCTTTCGCAGAGCGCTCCACCGAGCCGGTTGCAGCTTTAAATATGAATTAAAAGCAAATCCAAGCTACTGTAATGCGAAAATTATTCCGTGTCTTGCATGGCAGAGATGAATAGCTGCGTGGATCAATACAGTGAAACTCGGCTCCGAACGACAGGGTTATTGATAGCTTATATTAATGATGTTAATGATGGAAAAAGGAAAACAACGGCCCACCCGACTTAGAAACTTTTTGCCGCTGAAACCCCGCAATAAAAACGGGAAGGGGGCAGGGCTCGGGCTTAAGTGTAATAAGAAAATTATTTATGAAACCGGATAAATGACTTCAGAGCCTTGATGCATTTGAACCTAACGCTCTCGGCTCCTGGCGGCCCCGGCTCCAGCTGGGGAGACCGCGAAAACCCCAAGCCGCTGGGAGCTGGGGCAGGGAGGGGGCGCTTCCCCCTCAACATCCCCCCCCACCCTTGCCAGCCTCCGGTTTACTACCGCAGTCCCTAATCCCCTGCGGGGGAGCCTTCTGGGGCGACGGTTGCAGGGCTTTTGGGAGTTAGTGGGATGGGGGCAGGCACGAGGCTAGTCCTTGCTGTCCTGGCGGGGACAGTGAGGCCGCCAGCGGGGCTCGGCAGCCTGGACTTTGGCCCGATTTCTTCACTGGTTCTCTTGGCACCCACTCCCGGAGAGGAGCCAAAAGCTTCAGGCTTGAGAGAGGCGCAGGTCCGTCTCTACACTCTTGTCTCCCGCCCGTTTGGCCCAACCCCTCGAGATCCCCCAAACGCAAACCGGTAGCTGGTTTGGGGAGGTGGGGGAGCTTTGGATGAAGAGAAACTGCTCTAAACGGGGCAGAAAATCTGGGAAAGATGCCAACTTTTCTCCTCTGTTTCTCAGCAGGGTCTTTACCAGGGTTGAAATGGGCCTTGCCGTCCAGCGCCGGGCAAGGGCTCGAGCCTTGAGACTCGGTTTCCTCCGCCAGCGGAGGGAAACGTGCGCGCTGGTTTGGGCAGCATCCCTGCCCAATTCGGCCTAGGCGCCGCCCCTCCCTTATTTGTTCCAAATATCGACCCGCTCCTCTTTTCTCACTAGCCGAAAGCCACTGAGTGGCGGGGGGGTAAGGGTGGGGGAGCTAAAGGTTAAATACTGACCCTAGAGGACGGCGGGAAAGGTCAGAGCCCCAGGGTTACTCGCAGGCCCGAGGTTACAACCCCGTCTGGCAGGCGCAGACTGCTCAACCCCCTCCCCCAGTCAGGGTCCTCGGCCCTTGGAGGCGAGGAGTTGGGGGAGGGTGATGCTAGGGTAGCGGGTGGGGTCCCGCGCCAGACATCGAGGTCAGGTGACCTGAGTCTAGTCTCTGGGATCGGAGTTGGAAGTTGGGGAGCTTTTAATTTATGCTTGGGACTGTCATTTGTTCTGCATTTTGGGAGGGAGGAGAAGCTGCCCGGGGCTGTAGTAAAAGGTCCAGGTATTCCACCAGGGCAACCACAGTTTTCCTCCAGAGGATGGGTAGTTTGTATATTTTCTTTATTAAAATCTGTTTTTCCTCCGTCTTTTCCCACCTCTTCTTCATCATTCTTTTCACTTCTCTCTTTTCTTTTTCCTCCTTCCTTACATTTGTTCTTTCCACCACTCCTTTCTTGATTTTTCTTTCCTCTCTTTTGCCTTTTTTCTCCACCTCTTTTGTTTCCAGCAACTTTCCCCCCTCATTCCCTCTATCCCCCTCCCTCCTTCTCTTCCTTCTGTAGGTAGGTGAAGGCCTGGCCCACTTCTCAGTTCCTTGGGACTATCACATAAAAAGTGCCAACTCCATCTGGCACTGACATCAAACAATCTTGTTTTTAAAAAAGGAAAAGAGGAAGTGAGCCCAGAGGAGAAGGGAGCACGGGAGCCCCTGAGCCCTTGGCTGTAACTGGCGTCCTCTAACTCTACTGTGCTGAGCCTTTTTGCATCCCAAGGCTCAGAGTAGGCCCCTTTCTGGAGCTTGGGGCTTGGTAAACGGGGAGAGTGTGCTCCTCTTACTAGGGATTCCCATAGCTGAATCTGGTACCCTGATATTACCAAGACTTTTGTTATTTTATTTTTGATTTATTTGATTTTATATTGAAAAAAAAAAAAACCAAAACAAAACAATTTAAGCAAAGTGAATCTCCAAGGCCAACAATCCTAAAAGTGCCAGCCGAGCCTTACATCTATTCGAGGGCACCAGAGGCAGCCCAGTTGAAACCGTTATCTAGATAATTAGACAAAAACCAAATTCTCTGCCATCCAGCAAGAGCCCCCTGTCAACTACCCAGCCTCAAAGTCTGCAGTCGAGTATGGTACACGTTTCAGATAGGCGCTGCTGTAGACACAGCCTTGGAGCTGGCTACACAATGCACCAGCAAAGGCCCTTCCTCCGAAAGGAAACACAACAGACACTGTACAAAATCACTTGATTCTGGAAAAAAATCAATATCGAAATTAGGTTTATTGTCTGCTTATATGATTAAAAATGACAAAGTGTTGTCTTTTATTTTCATAAAAAGGCAGAAGCCTGAACAAAATAATTTACTATTGAGTTCTGCTCGTTTCATTTGCCTGGTAAAACCTGGAGGAGGCCAAAGGGGCGGTTGGAAAGCATAGTGGCGGAGTCAGGCGCCTCCCTGCCCCCAAACTTCCCCGGTGCAGGGGTGAGCTTGCCCTCCGGAGGAGATGTGTGCTGCGGTGTGTCAGAATACATTTCCTAATCTCCAGTCTGTAGCCATGCCGGGCCAGCTGGGTAGTTCTCAGTTCTGCTAGTTCCAAAGAAATGCTTGCGATCTATCCCGAGCCCCTTCTTTAACTTACACCCGGGTCAGAGGTCTTGTTCCCCCCAAATAATTCTCAGGATGAAGCTGCTTTAGTGGTTTCACGACTCTGGCAGGGCCAGAGCCTTCCTGGCTCACTCAGGCGTGGGCTCCCAGACCCCCATCCAGCCACCCTGGATCTTCGATCCTACGAAGTACTGCCTCCATTCATTCGTGTGTGTCGGGTTGCTTGACCGGGATCAAAGGGTTCCGAAACCTCCATGGGCTGGATTCTTGTGACCGTCGATGAGCCACATTCGGCGGGTTAAGTGTGCATTTTGGGGCACGCAGTTGGTTACACCAGTGCGGGCGGGGGGAGGGCGTTATTTTATCTATGTTAAAGATAAAAAAGAAAACCAAAAAACATCCACCCTGTGAATCTCTTCATAAACTCCCCTCCCCTATCCCCTCATCCCACAAAGGCGAGTTGGAATCTATCTTCATCTCTCCACTGCTGCTCTTCCGTGAGATCCCAGCGCGCAGATCATTGTTCACTGCCTTGTTCTAGAACAAAGTGGCTTCCAAATGCTCGAGGGTTTAGGGAGCTTAGCACAAGAGAGTGCAAAAAACTTCACTCACACTTAAAAGCACCGTTAGGAAAATAGCTAGTAAGCCGTGTCCTTCAGAGCCCCTACATGCGCTGCCGCATTTAGAATAAGCTTAGATTCGCCGGTGCACACGCTAGACTCATTGCATAAGTCGTTAATGGGTCCCCCTTTCATCCTGGACCACGCTCCTGGTGGTTGCGAAAATGAATCCGACCAAACCATCTCTTTCACGGAGTTCCTGGGGCATGGCTCCTCCAACGTCCTGGCCCTCTCTCAGGGCGGAGGGCTTAAGAGAAGCAGACGTGGATACCTTATTACTTGAAAGTCTAACAGGCCGCAACGCCAGGCTCGCAGTGGTCCAGCGCCACCAGCGCAGCCGCCGGCTGTCGGCTCGACGTCTCTCTCTTCACCTTCGTCCTGCCGGCTAGCGCACCATCGAGTCGGTCGGCGCAACTTTCCCGGACGCCGAAGGGAGGCGGCGAGGGCTCGTGGTTCCTGACAGGCAGGCATGAGGAGGCCGCCTTGGGAGGAGGAAAGCGGGCAGTGGGCTGGGGCCTTAGGTGGCCCCGCTTCTGGGGGAGGAGGCAGCTCAGGTTGCTTTCTACTCGAAGGTAGATTCAGCCACCAGTTTCCGGGGGAACAACCCCGGCCTCTCCTTTCCTTTCCGGTCCCTGGCTCCAGCCTCTATTCCCCTCCCACCGCCTTTACCAGCTTTCACCCCGAGGAGCCAGCCCGAGGGTGAAAGGTGAGGCCTTCACTAGCCCCAGGCTTCCTTCCCGGCCCCTCCACAGGCGCGGGAGTCGCCCAGCCTCTTACTTCGGGAATGGGCCCCCCTGGCCAACCAAAGAGAGAACAGCTGCACCTCTCAGAGCTCCCTCCTTCTCTACGTAGCCCTTTCCGAGGACACGGGGTCTTAGGGGCCGGAGTGGGGGCAGGTTAATTTAGGAAACTGTGTTGAGACTAAAAATCACTGGTGCTTATTTGAGGGTTTTTTTTTTTTTGGGGGGGGATGCGTTTAATGATTCCTGTAAGTATCCAAGTTGGTATGGTTATCATTTCTGTTGAGGAAACCCTGGCCAGAACTGGAAAGAAGTTGCCAGAAAAGGTCTAGAAGAGACAAATAAAGCCCAACCCTCCACGTAGGCCGATCTCTTCCAAAGGGGCCGACCTTTCTCATGAGTGAGGGCAAGGCAGTCAGAGTAAAAAGCAGATTTCTATGCATGTTCACGTGGCCCAATGTAATGAACACATCTCCATCAATTCCTGGAGGCAGAGGGCTCAATTTATTTTGGTTTTAGCTGAGAACATCCTCAGCCTCAGCTCTGACTACAGAGCAGCCGAGTAGTTAGAATTCTCTCTCCAGCGAATGTGATGGTCAATAGAATTCTCGGTATCAAATGAGCGATAATTTGCTGTGGCTACATGCTGGATAATGAAAGATGTTAGCGGGATCAATAAAAAATGAAAACACTTTTACTTACATCTGAGTTACTGTTTTAAGAGCGAGAGGGATGCAACAAACCCGAAGCCAGGTTCAGAGCCTCTCCACCTCAGCCCCACAAAGCTCTGTCACTAGCAGAGGAGTTTCTCCCTGCCAGGGCCTCTACCTTTCTTCCTCCCTGCTCAGAGAGGAGTAGGTTATTTACATCCAAATTAACCCCTTAGAAGCCAGAGATAATTTCACTAATGGGGTTTAATTTGTTTTTCTTTTCCTACAGCCAGAAATATATTTGAAATTCTTTTTCATCAGAACTGAAGGCCATCTAACTGGTTATCGTTTACCAAAAAAAGTAGGAAAGCATCCCAAAGCTGAGTTTCAAATGCCTCTAAATATGTACTTGATCAAGACACTCAGGAAGGCCTGTGCTCGCAGATGGTGCGTGCACAGTCAAAGGAATAGATTTAATTCCTTTTGACTTGTCATATTTGGTCATTACATTAGAAAATTCAGACCTTAAACTTGCTCTTTCCGGATTAATCAAATCCCTTATCTTCTTTCATAATCACTTCGGCTGTTCGATTTGTTTTCAATTTTCATTGGGTTTATTCGTACCTACCTGCCGGCGTTTCTCATCATTCAATTCCAAACCCTCCCCATTCTGATTTGGTCCCTAAGAAACCTATTGCGGAACGACAGGAGAATCATTCTGTAGGTAAATTTTAGGATACCAAGACTTTAAAAAAAAAATGAGAAGATATCCCAAGTGCTCTGCATAGAACAGTCGCAGCGAAATAGCTAACGGCCAGACAGCTTCCAGCACGCGAACCAGATAAGCAAAGGACACTGGGATATGTGTTTGGCTGCTTCTGCAGGTTTAAGAAGCCTACATTTGCTCACCACTTAACAAGCAAAACAAAACAATACAAAACAAAGACACGAATTCAGCCGCCGCTTTATGCCATCTGACCGGAGGATCTGGCTCTGCCACCCAGATAACGGTCAGCACTGCAAGGACAGCGGCCTGTGGTCGTCTTTAGCATGTCTGGGCCGGATTCGGAGAGACAGCCCAGCAACCTGGGAGATTTAGAAAGCGGGAACCAGCCTGGGAAAATGTAGACAAGCCTCCGTGTAGAGATTTCCCCGGGCGAACGAATCTGGCTGGCTCCATTTTTACGACTTGCTGGAACCCAGGTGCTGGTCCACCGCGAACAAAACCTCGGACGCGCTCTCGTGTCCGCCGGCCGGCGTGGCGCCCCCGGATATTTACACCCTGTTCGCGAGGCCTTCCCCCGCCCTCATTTGCTATTTTACACTCGTCATGAGGACCTGTTAGTGGCCTTGCCTGGGAGGGCAGGCTGGGAGGGGGGCGCCCCCACTTGGCTCTGCGATGACGCGGCTGCTGCCCTTTGCCCTCCGCTTCCCACCCCGTTTGCGTGGCCGCCAGCTCAGCAGCGGACCAGCGTGGCCGGCCGGCCGGCGGAGCCCCTTCCCTGGCTAACCACCCCCGCGCTGCGCCCCACCCCGCCCCCGCCTGCGCCTGTGAGACTGGCTTACCCCAGTGGGCGAGTCGCCGCGCATTAGCGGATTTCATGGCAAGTTGCTTCCGTGACAAGCGGACGGGTTCCCGTTTGAGGATTTGCCCCCTAGGAGGGAGGGAAAGGAGAGTCAATCTGCATAATTTCAAATGAGACAGAAACCATAAACGGGGACCCTAATTTCAAGCCCCCTAACGCCCCCCTTCCGCTAACGTGTAGACCCCCCCCGCCCCCCACGCTCAAGGCACGGTAAAAGTGATCCGCACACGTCGCAGGTGATACCTTTTATTGCGCTCATTTTAAAGACAGAGACAGGATGGCCCCCTCCATGAAGCCTTTCTCGGTAGCTCGGCCCGGGGCAGGTGGGTCAGCCAGGCCGCTCCTGAGCCCGCGGATTCCTGCAAGGTCGCGAGGTGAGGGTTTCGGGGAAGGAAGATCTCGGGCTCTTTGCCAAGTGGCCCCCTTCGGCGCCCAGGGTCTGAGCTAGACGCACAAACCCAAATTCCCTCTAGCGCCTTCGGCTCCATCTTTAAGTCCAAGCAAAGATCAATTCTCCCTCTCTCTTGCTCAAACACATTTGCAGCCATAAATAAACAGCTCCCAGCTAAATCAGGAACGAGAGAAGAAAAAGAGAGAAGAAAGGAGGAAAGAGAAGGATGAGAACCGGAGCACGGGTCTCGCTTCTCCCGGGAGCCGAATGGCTCTTTTTGGTTAGGCCAGCCTTGCATTTGGGGTTGCAACTTGCATTTGAATAGCTGCCTGGGCTTGTTATGGACCCGGGAAAGCTCTGAAAGGGAATCACTATGCAAATTGTCCCAGTTACAATCGAAAGGTTCGATCTCTAGGAGCTGCCTGACGGAAGTTGATGTCAGCTATCTGTGCATTAGGGTTGCATTACCGTCTTCGCCGCCCTCCTCACCACCCCCGCTCGCGCCTGCCGGGGAGGCTTTTCTTTCTTTTGCTTATGTGTATGTATATTTTCCCTCAGTAATTAAAAAAGTGAAAAAAAGAAAAGGCTGAAGGTGGTGGCGTAGCTGACTCCGGCCTGGAAGGCCCACGGGAGGAGGGGAGGAGGGGAGGAGGGGAGGTGGGGAGAAGGGGAGGAGGTGCAGCCTTTCGGCCGGGGGTGGGGGTGCCATGCTTTGCAGCAGGTGTTGATGGTGCGTCTGAAATCAAACATTTAGAAACGGTTTTTTAGCGCTTTTGCAGGACAAGGCGGCGGCGAAGGGTGGGGGCGGCGATGTCAGCCTCCGCCCGCCCGCTTGATCCTACAATGCCCGCTGCCGATCAATACTCGCTCACTGTCATCCCAGTAATTGTAGGGCTCGCGGCTTTTATTTTAAAGAATGGGACGCTGTGCGCGGGCGGGCGGCTGAGGCAGCGGAGCCGGGCCGCGGTGTCTCCGAGCGCCGTTTGGGGCGCCTGTCGTTTGCCCCAGAGCCCTGACAGCTCCCCGAAGTGGGGTGGTTTTGCGATTCCAGGGCGCGTGCCTTGGCGGGGGTGGGCCGGACCCGCCGGCACCGCGAGGCTCGCGAGGCCTCGGGCCGGGAAGGGAGCTCCGGCGAAGGCGCTCCTGGCGGCTCGGTGCAGGCTGCGTGCGGCGGGCGCGGCACGCCCGGGGACTGGCACTCGGCCTTGGACGGCCGCCTGCTGGCCATAGGCCTCCCGGGCTCCAGACGTCGACGCTCGGGGCCACTCTGGCTCAGGTTTCCTCTGGCAGTGCGGGGCTGCGCGTTTGGCCCAGGCCCACAGAGCCCGCCGCGCCCCGGGCCGGGCACGCCCGGAAGGCCGCCCGCTGGCTCTGCCGCCCGCCCCTTGCTGGCAGAGCCGGGCCAGGACTGCTGGGGCCTGGGGCCGCGGCCCCCGCGCGGCGGGCAGCCTGCAGCTTCTGGCGCCCCTGAAGATGACCATCTGTCATTCAATTAAGGTTTCAGGGCGGCTGAAGGGGGAGCCAGGGTCAGCGACCCCAGGACAAAACGGCCTGCTGCCTCAGATAGGAGAAGTTCAAATGTTAAATGCAGAACATCGTGCCCTCTCCCAGGCCCGGCCCCCACCCGGCCGCAGGTCTGGCCGGTGGACAGCCGCGGGGTGAAGGGCAGCGGTCATTAGCACTTAGATTTCAGCTCTGGGCCAGTCTCCTTCTGTTGGGTCATTTTGACCGGAGAACCTTTAACCCTTTCAAGCCAGCCTTCCCCTTAGGGAAGGCCAGCTTTTCCGAAGGTGGAAAGATAGAGAGGAAGATCAGATGTGCCCATATAAAGAGGGATCAAACTGTATTTCTGGGCACTTCTCTATAGAAGAAAACTTACAAGAGAGAAGAAAACAGTTCATTACAGCCCAAACAAACTAAAAGGTCTTATAAAAGTTTCATTTAAAAAAATTTTTAGTTTTGGGGAAGAACTACATTACTAAATATGACCGTGAAACTAACTAATGGGCCAACGTGGTAGAAGTGAGTTTGTAAAAAAGTCCAGGTGTTCCTCCCACAACTGAGTGTGTTTACCCCAATGTGGGTGAGTGGTGATGAGCATCCAGCTGTAGAGGACTCACTCCATTCAAAGCGCTGGTGAGGAAGTCTCCAGGGTGGCCAGAAACATGTGCAGTTGAACATAGGTTGGACAGTTGGTCTTTCTCTTCTGGGATTTTCCCACAATAAAATGAGGTAAAAATAATTTTAACCAATGGAATTCATAAAATACATTCACGGAGTATCCACAGGTTGTGGACATGTAGATGTTAACATCCTTGGCTTTCCTACCCTAGACGGAGGGAGAAGCAGCCATGTTCCTAACAGTCACCAGGGGAAGATCCTACTATTCCTTTGAATCATTAACCATGAAGCTTGAAAACAACTCTAGTAGTAAGGTATATTTCATGTCTTGGAAAACTTGGTCCTTCAGCAGGCTAGATAGTAATAGAAGAAGGACCTCTAAGGCTTCCAGCCCCAGTTCTCAACATTACACCTAGTCCCTACTTTTTGGAAGTAACTATCAAATCAATTAATCAATCAGACATTCCTCATTGAAGCACCTTAGCAAATTCTTCATTGGATAACAATGAATAATGCATGGCCCTCCAGTATATTGACTGTGGTAAATGATCTTTAAAGTGAGGTGCTGCAACAAGTACCTTTAAATAAAATCAAAATAAAAGTTTACCACAATCATAATAAATTGTTCAGTCATCTTCCTATTGACTCACATAGCATCTTTCTTCAGGGGCATTTGGAGTTATTTTTTCCCCTTACAAACAGACCAGAACAAATTGATGAATTGAGCTTTCACTATGCTAATTTAGACATTATAAATAATTAATTAACATCCCTAATAGCCAGTCATAGAGAGCCCCTCTCTACTTTACACTGTTCTTAATCTAAAGTAAATGCTTTTCCCATTAATAGCCTGATGCCATATTAGCAGCTTCCTCCATAAAAGGGCCCCATTTAGTTCAAAAGGAGGGGGCACTGAGTAGTCTGCATTTGACAGGATCCTGGGAACAGCATGAAGCCTCTACCAGTTCTACCTTTTCCAGTTCTTGTTCAAGTGAGGCTATCCTAAGAATAGGGGCAACCTCTTAGTTTCATTTTTTCTAGACAAGGTAATCTTTTGGGGTTGTACTAGAATAAACATATTTATTTTAGTAAGAATTACATTAAAAAGTGTTTCATAGATAAAGGGTGACAAATTTCCAACCATGGAATGTACTAGTCTTTTTGACAGAGTGGTGTAGTGAAAAGAATTCTGAACCAGGAGTCGAAGGACCTCAGTTCAAAATCTGTGGCATTCACTAGCAGTGGGATCCTTGAGCAAGGGATTTAACCCCCTCTGAGCCTCTGTTTTTCTCTTTTATTGTGGAGATAATGAATGTCTATGTTACAGGGTTACTTTAAAGATTAAATGTAATCTGTGAAGTTGCTTGGTATACTCAATTAATATTGGGTTAGACCCAAAATGATTGCCAAATATTTATAAACTCTTTTCCCCCTTATGTTTATTTTTGTCTTCTCTAAAATTATCTTGTTATAGTCTAACGTCATGTTTGCAAATGCTATTTGTCTCATCAATTCTTGGAAGTGGGGAGAAACTAGAGAGCTTAAATCCTGACCAAGAGGCAATGCAAGAACATATGCTGGAATTTAGACTTTCAAAAGCTCTGAGTCATAAACTCTGATCACTGAAATGTCCTTACACAACAGTCCTTGTGTGGTTTAGAAAGATTCCAGGAGCAGCATTCTATTTCCCAGGAGGCAGGAATCAGGCCAGAATTGAGAGTTTAAGAAATTAGAAACTCTCCAGGCTGATCTAACTCTAGGACTAGAATCTGCAGATGCTAAACATTAAACAGCCGAAGAAAGGAAAAGAAGCTTCAGACAACTTGCATTTAAAACATTGGAAGTAAGCCATCTTATTCTGAGAATATATTTCAAAGAATTTGAGGGAAAAAACTGAATTGACTTGTTGGATATTGCTGGTTACAGAGACGATAGAAACCCTGAATTATTTATTATTCTTACTCGCAAGCACAAAACAAATACTGCTTAATGTAATATAGGCATTGATATTGACAAGATAGATGTTTAGCTAGCTACAGTAAATATTTTAGTAAAATCACATCATTTTGATTTTGGGGTTTAGCAAAATTTTCCTTTTTATTTTTGGTTGGTAGTGGAAAGATCCAGCTGGGAAGATCAATGGGAAAGGGCAAAGGACTGGCTAGGACGATTTCCCAAGTAGTAGTGGGTCGTAGGCGGCAGAGTCTGGCGTTGGATAGCTCACTCTCTCTTCCTTGTTCTGCTCTTCCTCTCTTATTCTCTCTCTCTAATCTGTGACGATCCATGAAATAGGAAGATAAACATTTTTGCGCTCCTTGCCCTCAACATTTTGTTTTGAGATGCCTGTGGGGAATACTTTTGTCAAATGGCTCCTAGGGATGTGTCCTGGAGTGTTACCTCCTGAGGATACCAATTTGTTCTATGGGAATGGGTAGTGTGGACTTATAGAACTCGTATTTTCCATTTCTTGGTCCTCCTGAGTGAGGACAATGGGCCTCTTTAAGTTGAACTGTGGGGAGTTGCCCCTGAAGCTCTTAGAAACATGGTGGAAAGTGATTTGCAGCATGGAGAACTTCATGTTTGCTTAGCCATCTACTGCTCACTGAGTGTCAGGCGCCTTGCTGGGCATGGGGTTAAGAGGAAATAGAGTGGCCACTTTTCCTAATCTGAGGGTAGTGACAGGTATTTAGACACAATTTCAGAGATTTGAAGAAAGCTGTGAGAGTAGAGAGAGTGTGGGTAGCTCTCCGGGGCTTGGAGTTTGTCACTGAAAGTTTTACTCAAGGAGGCAACCCCTCAAACTCAGGGTAGATGGGGCTGGGCAGGTGAAGATGAGGGTGGAGGAAGAACGCAGAGGCAAAGAGAGTGAATAATATGTGCAAAGGTGTTACAGTCTAAATGTTCACCCCAGCAGGTGTGAGGGTGTACAGCTTGAGAAGAAAGTCAGCTGGGGCTTGTGAAGGGCCCTGTTGCAAGCTGGGTTTGGATTTTACCATTTACTCGGCAGGGAACCAATACAAGTTTTTAAAGAGGCAAGTGAGAGGGCTAGATTCACTGCTGAGGAAAGCAGCTGGTGGTAGAATGAGGACACCAGAGACAGGAAGGCCAGTATAAAACTGAGAAAAACAGCAAGCCAAAGTAAAACTGGTGTCCACACTAGTCTATGTAAAGTCCTAATTCATTAAATAATTTTTCAAATGTCCGTTTTTAAAAATTTAATAACAGATAAATCATGGTATGAAATTTATGTGCGGAGAATAAGAGTGATTTTTTTTTCTGTTCAGTATTACTTCTGGTTAATTTCCCCTTCTATTAAAATAAGTACATCATTAGCTTTGCCTTTCAACCAGTTCTTGTTCTCTGTAACTTAATTTGCATATTTTGGGTGGACAACCATTGTCTCTGGACTTGTCTGTAGTGGCAGTATGAGTTGATCATATTTAAATAAAACACAAAGCAACTCAAAAAGCCTTAAGAATGAAGTGGAACTTCAGTCTCTTCTCAAAAGTGTCTTAATACCTGCACTTTCTTATAAAGCAATGCACATATTAAACTCCCTAATGTTCGCCCTTTGTCATCTCTTTATCCCCCTTCAAGTTCCCCTCTTCTTCCTTAGTAATGAATTTTCTATATTGTTGGTTTAGCCCAGATATATAACTGTATGTCCCAATCTCTTTTGCAGAAAAGTTTACTGGTCCAAGAGAGATAAGTAGGTGTGTTGTAGTGAGACTTCCAGAAAAGTACTTTATTTTTTAAAAAAATTTATTTATTTTTAGAGAGAAGGAAAGGGAGGGAGAAGAGAGGGACAGAAACATCAATGAGTGGTTGCCGCTTGAGTGCCCTGTGCTGGGGACCAGGCCTGCAACCCAGGCATAGCAACAGACTGGTAATTGAATTGGTGGCCCTTTGGTTCACAGGCTTGTGCTTAATCTATAGTACTACACCAGCTGGGGCCAGAAAAGTACTTTAAAGGAGGATGAATTAGCTAGGATGTGTGACCTTTGGTCCTTGCCTGCTTATTTTTTCTGATGCCTGGATCATAGACTTGATGGTTGGAGCTGCAGTGATCATCTTGCAACTATGAGGGAATTTCAAAGATAAAAGCTAGTTTTAAAGATGGTGCAGCAGAGCCCTGACTATTGTGGCTCAGTTGGTTGGGTGTTATCCTGCAAAACAAAGGGTGGCTGTTTTGATTCCAGGTCAGGGCATGTGCCTGGGTTGCTGGTTTGGCCCCTGGCCGGGGCACATGCCAGAGGCAACCAGTTGTTTCTCACATTGATGCTTCTCTCCCTCCCTTTCTCCCTTCCTTCCCCTTTTTCTAAAAACAAATAAATAAAATATTTAAAAAATTGAAAGAAAACAATAAAGATGGTGCAGCAGAAAGATAATAGGAGCCTGATTCTTGATGATGATGCAACTATGATTTCAGCACTTAATTGTATACCTCTGGATTTTTTAAAATGAGAAATAGGCCTTTATCATATTAAATATCATATTTAAGTCAAGGTTATTTCAGATGTGTTACTAGAAATTGAATGTATTTCTAAGTGATACAACCTCTACAGACTTTGAAAGGAGATTCTAAAAATCTGGCAATCCTGGCAGGGTGTAGTGACATTATTAATCAATCAAAAAACATATAAATTTCCTAATTTTCTTCACCTTTACAGTTTGTAACTTGTCATGACATATTGGTTATTCTCATTTTTGTCTTATTGCATACAGGTACATTTTGATTTCCTGTTACTTATCCTAGCACTAGTTTATCTTAGCAATACTTATCTCTGACTCTCATATGAAATGGCATTGGATTAACTTGTATTTCTTAAACCAAACTTATTCATTATTGATAGTTGTAAGCATTCAATTACTTTTTTAGGTCTTCAATGAACTCATGTCTGAGCATTTACATTTTGAAATGTTTATTTTTAAGTGATATATTGCTTAATTTTTATTTATATCACTGTTGGAGCCTTGTTAAATATGTGCATTAGTAGCAGGTTATATTATTAACCTACTACTATTAACCTATATTATTTTGCTTTCGAATAATAAAAGAGATATAACAAAATATTTGTTAATAAAGAGGAAATTGGTTCTGATTGGCTTGAGTGATACATACAATACCTACTTACCCAGGTTGACGTGGGCTGGTCTTTGAGGCAGGCCTGCATCCAGGTAGGGCTTAAAGTGATGAAGACTATTATGCATCTACTGAAAAAAATGAAATATTGGTTAGTGAGAAGCTGTCCTAAATGACCTTGTCCATAAGACATGCAATTAAGGGCTTCTCTTGTGCTTGAGTCTGATTTATCTATTACTGTCTCCTTTGAAACTTATAGCATTTTTTTTTCTGTTGTGATATACACTCTTCCATTCAGATTTATTGCTACAAGTGGCAAACCCCCCAAATCTATAGCCATCTGTGTTCATATGCCTTTTTATGTTATTGTTTTTATTTCAGCAGCAGAGCATTTGGCTTCAAACTACTGACTTTTATTGTTATTACTGAGCATGGTGCCCAGGTACACGTTATAATGGCCAGTGTCTTATGGCTCACTTGATCTAAAGCTCCTAAAACAAAACACTGAAACTTGAAAATGCCGAATCTGTTTCCTGAAATATATTTTCCTTTCACTTTGTATTTTAGAAATTTAAAACTCATAGTCACTGTAAATGTTGTGTCTGGAAACAGAATAAAAACAGAGTCAATCCTTTAAGGAGAGAGAAAGTAATAAGCATTGAAATAGAGATAGAAATAGAAATATTTTAAGTCAAAAGCAAAATAAGCTATGATGCTTCTTAAATTTGTGTGATAAGATCCATCATTTTCATTAGGACCGGAAATAAAATTCCAGCAACATTTGTGGATTATAAGGCAGTGATCTTATAAATGGTAGGTTCTTCATAGGAACACTGGGATGAAGGGGTGGCTGTGCAGGTTTCATCTTCATTCAAACCAGAGTAATTCCATTTTATAAAATATTTTGGGTGTGAATTAGTTTGAGTAAAGAATTTATCTCCAAATGCAGTGGCGTAGCATTGTTTAGTACTCTTTTTGTTGACCTGAAATAGCATAAATAATCAGCATTTTCAGTAATTTTGGGTAACTGAGTTCTCCTCATTCTTAGGAAAATCTGTGATTACCAACAAATGTGAAAATACAATAAAATTCTCTTTTTAAAATTAATTTTAGCATTTAAATAAAAATAAAACTTGACCAATACTGATAACAATATTCCACTTGTTTTTTCCTTTATTTTTTAGGTTTGTTTTGGAACATCAAAATTCCTAACTATATTATAGATATTAGAAAATTAATTATAAGTTCCCTGTTAATATGGGTAATTTTATGTATTTGAAGATGTTATTCTGTCATAAGGACAATATAAATGCAATTTTGCTCAACAGAGATCATCTGAGTTTGAATATTATCACAATTTTCAGGGACAGACAATGATGAAGATATTTAAAACATAATTCTTTAAAATGAGTGTAAGAGATGCAAAAAAGACTTTTTTGCAAAATAGTGCATATATTTGATGCTGATTCAATATTACTCTGAAGGATACATTATGGTCAGAAGTTCCAATAACATTTAATTTATGTTTAAGTTGAGGTAGATGTGGCTAGTTCATGCATTTTGACCTCTGTGTGTTTCAGTTTTCAATTGTCAAAGAGGAAGAAGGGTATCTGCCTACTTGTTTCAAATTTTATGTAAGAGGTACAAGCAATGCAGATGTTAGATTTTTTTTAAGACAGAGATGGAAGTATTAGGGTAATCACTTATTTTGTATCATGAAATAGATGGCATGCCATCTTCTTTCTGCTGACTCCAACAAAGTTGAAATATATTTGCTCAAATCAATAAATGTACCTGTTAAGAAGGACTAATTTGATAGTTAAAGAGTAGTAGTTGGGTGTTACAGTGGCACAAGGCAAGATTGGAGACTTGGGCCAGGACTGGACCTCATAGGGCCTCTCAGGCCATGATAAAGATGTCTGCATTGTACTCCAACTGCAATGGGAAGTCACTGGAGAACTTTAAAGAGAGTGATGTCATCTAATTTGTGTTTTAAAAGATTCTTCTGGCTGCTGTATGGGGAATGAATAGTAAGTAAGTAGAGGTTAAGAGTGAAAGTGATCACCTGAAACTAATAGGAAATAGTATTGAATGTAAACTGTAATTAAAGAAAAAAGTGGAAGTGGTGAGCATTTGAGGTGAGAGATGATGTTTTGGACTAACGTGGTGACTGTGGAGACGGGGAAAAATGGAACTTTTGAATGCCAATTCTTCTCAAACTCTTCCAAAATATTGAAAAGGAGGGAAAACTTCCAAACTCACTGTATAAGTCCAGCATTACCTTGATACCAAAACCCAACAAAGACACTGGAAGAAAACTACGGGCTCATATCCCTTATGAACATTGTGATAATGTAAAATATATACTTGGTCTTCATCCTCACTTCTGGCTCAGGTCTGCTAATAATACTCTTGGGATTTCTGAAGTGATGAGAGCTAAAAAGGTCTCTTTTGTTATGCTAATGAAGTGACTTTACTTAAAGATGGGAGCTGGTTGCTGGCAGAATCAACCAGATGATTAAAGTGCTGGAACTTTCAGTCCTATCCCCTGACCTCTGGGGAGGGGAAAGGGATTGAAGGTTGATGTTAGCCAATTGTCATTGATTTAATCAATCATGCCTTCGTGACGAAGCTTCCGTAAAAACCCAAAAGAACGAGGTTCAGAATGCTTCTGGGCGGAAGAATACATGGAGGTGCAGGGAGAGTGGCGCAGGTGGGGAGGGTACAAAAGCTCCATGTCTGTTCCCCAGACCTTGTTCCATGCATCTCTTCCCTCTGGCTGTTCCTGCGTTATAGCCTTTTATAATAAACTGCTGGTCTAGTAATGTGTTTATCTGAGTTCTGCGAGTCACTCTAGCAAATTTTACCAAAGGAGAGGGTTGTGGGAACCTTATATTTATAACCAGTCAGTCAAAGTACTGATGACAGTGTGGACTTATGACTGGCATCTGAAGTGGTGATGGGAAGAAAGTCTTGTATGACTTAAATTCTTAACCTGTGGGATCTGTGGCTACCTCTGGGTGACAATGTCAGAACTGAGCTGAGTTGTAGAACACCCAGCTGGTGTCAGAGACTTGCTTGTTGGGTGTGTGTGAGGAAGCCTTGCCTCATACATTTTAATTGGTGATGGGACACCTTTTAAACATAGATGCAAAAATCTTCAACAAAAAATACTAGCAACCTAAATTCAATAGCATGTTAAAAAGATCATACACCTTCATTAAGTGGGATTTATCACTAGGGCACAAGGATGGTTCAACATATAAAAATGAATTAGTATGATGTACCACATTAGCACAATAAAAGATAAAAATTCCATGATTATCTCAATAGATGCAGAAAAAGTATTTGGTAATATCAAATATCATTTTATTCATGTTTCTTGTTTAAAATTTATTAATGGTTATTGCTTAAAAAGTTTCAACAAACTAGGAGTAGAGGGAGATAACTTCAACATAATAAAGGCCACATATGAAAAGCCCATAGCTAACATCATCGCCAATGGTGAAAAACTGAAAGCTTTTCCATGAAGATCAGGACAGGACAAAGATGCTCACTCTCACCACTTCCACTCAACATAGTATTGGAAACCCTAGCCAGATCTATTAGTCAAGAAAAAGAGCTAAAAGGCATCAAAATTGGAATGGAAGAGGTAAAATTATCCCTATTTGCATATGATATCATCTTATATTTAGAAAGCCCTAAAGACTCCACCAAATAATACTTGTTAGAACTAATAAATGTATTCAGTGAAGTTGCAGGATATTAAATCAATATACAAAATCAGTTGTATTTCTATACACTAATAAGTAATGTAAAAGGATTGGAATTAGTAAAGCAATCCCATCTGCGATAGCATCAAAAAAATAAAATACTTAGGAATAAACTTAACTAAGGAAATAAAGCACTTGTATATCAAAAACTACAAAACATTGATGAAATGGAAAGACATCCCATGTTCATGGATGAGAAGACTTAATATTCTTAAAATGTCCATATTATCTAAAGCAATCTATATATTCAATGAAATTCCTATTAAAATCCCAGTGGCATTTTCTTTTTGCAGAAATAGAAAAAACATTTCTAGAATTTACATGAAACTATAAAAGACCTTGAATAGCTAAATCAATCCTGAAAAAGAAGATCAAAGTTAGAGGTATCACACTTTCTGACTTTAATATATTTGATAAAACTACAGTAATTAAAACAGTATGGTACTGGCATAAAGACAATATATAGACTAATAAAACAGGATAGAAAGCCCAGAAATAAATCCACATTATATGGTTAACTAATCTCTGACAAGGGTGTCAAGGATACACAATGAGTAAAATAAAAGTCTCTTCAACAAATTGTGCTGGGGAAACAGGATATCCACATGAAAAAGAATGAAATTTGACTCTTACCCTTTACAAAAAATCAACTCAAAATGGATTAAAGACTTAAACATAATACCTGATACTGTGAAAACTCTAGCATAAAACATAGTGTAAAGCTTCATGACATTGGTCTTGGCAGTGATTTAATGGATATAACACCAAATGCACAGGCAACAAAAGCAAAAATAGACAAGTGGGACTACATCAAATCAAAAAGCTCCCGCACAGAAAAAAGACAGTAGAGTGAAAAGGCAACTTATGAAATGGAAGAAAATATTTGCAAACTATGTATCTGATAAGGCGTTAATATCTAAAATATATAAGGAATGCTGCAAAGAGTAAAATAACTAATAACCTCATTAAAAATGGGTTAAAGACTTGAATTTATCTAGAGAAGACATACACATGGCCAATAAGTATGTGAAAAGATGCTCAATATCACTAGTCACTAGGGAAATGCAAATCAAAACCTATGAGATATTACCTTATACCTACTGGGTTGGCTATTATAGAAAAAACAGACAACAAGTGTTGCTGGGGTGAGCTGACTGTTATAGTGGAGACAAAGATACTGGGGTTTTGAGAAATGGGAACCCTTGCACACTATCGGTGGGAATGTAAAATACTGCAGCACAATGAAAACAGCATGGCAGTTCCTAAAAAAATTAACATAGAACTATCAACTACTGGAAATCCCACTTCTGGCTATTTATCCCAAAGAATTGAAATCAGGATCTTGTAGAGATATTTGTACTTGCATGTTCATTGCAGCATTATTCATAGTAGCCAAGAAATGGAAAAAATGCAGTGTCCATCCACAAAAGAATAAAGAAAATGTGGTATATACACATAGTGGATTGAGCCATAGAAAAAAGAAGGAAATCCTATCTTATGCAGCAACATGAATATACCCAGAGAACATTACAGTAAGTAAAATAAGCCAGTCACATAAGGACACGTGCATGAATCCACTTCAATAAGGTATCTAAAATAGTTTAATTCATAGAAGAAAAGAATAGAATCGTGGCTGCCAAGGGCTTGGGGAGGGGGCAGGAGACAGGGAGTTGCTAATTAACAGGTATAAATTTTCAGTTACGTAAATGAGAAAACTCCAGAATTTGCTGTAAAACATTGTACCTATAGATAATGAAACTGTATCGTACACTTAAAAATGTGATAAGAGGTTATATCTCATGATATTCTTACCACAATAAAATTACAAAAAATTATAAGATGGAGCGAACTAAAATGAAAGAAAAAAATGAAGACTTTTGGAGTATGATTTAGAGGCAGAGCTGATAGAAACTGCAGGTTGATTGGAAGTGAAAAGGTGGTAGAGAGAGAAAAGAGTTTAAAAAATAGTTAATAGGTGTTTGGCTTAATCAGATAGTTGGCTTTACCATTTATAGAGATGAAGAGCCTGGGGGAAAAGCAGGAATTTCTTGGAGAGGGTGGAGGAAATAGAGAGTTCCCATTTTACAGTTGAGGAAGCTTTTATACATCCTTCTTCTTCCTATGGAAGTTGTTAAAATACAGTGAAGCCATCAGAGGTCTGTTTAAGGGTATGGAATTGGTGAAATTAGTACACTGAATTATGAAATTATTATACAATGTGCTGTGTCTAATCTGTTTTCCTGATTGACCCTATAGTTAAAATAATTTGTTTGTTTTTAGAGATTTTGTTGAAGTACTGAAATGTGTCAACTTGATCAGATTATTTCAAGGAGGAGAGTGGCCTGCACTTTGAAAACAGTAGGAGGATGCTCATGAGGAGAAATTGCTGCTGGAACATAACCAAAGATTTACTCTTCTCTTTATGTCTCTAAAAGAGGCAGTAATGATGCACAGTGGCAATGAAATGGTTGCTCAAAGTCCCTGGCTATTTGTTAAAGGTCTTGTGTTATTTAGGGTAGATTCTGTGCTATAAAAAAATGAACCTAAAAAATTTCAATGGCTTACCCCAATAAATGTTTACTTCTGGTTTAAGAAACGTCTAGCCATATATGTTCCTGGTTGATGGGCAGCCTTTCCTATGGTCAGTCAGGGATGCAGGCCCCTTCCAGCATGTTATCCTCTGATGGTGCCTCTGCATTGGGAGGTAGGGAAGAGAATCAAGGCTACCCATTGGAGCTCTTAGGGGCCAGGTCCAGTAGTGCCTATCACTTCCACCTATGTTCCATTTGGTCAGCCACATCAAATTGCAAGGGATGATGTGGAATGAAGTTTAGTTTTGTGTTCAGGAGGAAAGGGAACAATGGTGAGCATTGCATATAGGTTTCTTTGTTCTGATAGGTCCTATTCTTGAGTTTATAATTCATCCTTTGCCCTTTGGTGAAGCCATCTTTGATTTAAAGGAAAAGAGGTAGGGAATACTCCCTGTCACATTTGACAAAGTATCTCTCTAAGCCTACCTTTTGAAAAACTGGAAATTGATAGCTCAATTCTTTTTTTAATATATTTTATTGATTATGTTATTACAGTTGTCCCATTTCCCCCATTCATTCCCCTCCACCATGCACACCCCTCCCACCCACATTCCCCCCACTTTTGTTCATGTCCATGTATCATAAGTTATTTAGCTTCTACATTTCCCACACTATTCTTGCCCTCCCCCTGTCTATTTTTCTTTACTGTCTATGCTACTTATTCTCTGTAACTTCCCCCCTCCTTTCCTCCTCCTACTTCCCTGTTGCTGACCCTCATCATGCGCTCTTCATTTCTGTAGTTCTGTTCCTGTTCTAATTGTTTGCTTAGTTTGCTTTTGTTTTAGGTGTGGTTGTTAATAACTGTGAGTTTGCTGTCTTTTTACTGTTCATATTTTTATCTTCTTTTTCTTAGATAAGTCCCTTTAACATTTTATATAATAAGGGCTGGTGATGATGAACCCCTTGAACTTGACCTTATCTGAGAAGCACTTTATCTGTCCATCCATTCTAAATGACAGCTTCACTGGATAGAGTAATTTTGGATGTAGGTCCCTGCTTTTCAAGATTTCAAATATTTCTTTCCAGGCCCTTCTTGCCTGTAAGGTCTCTTTGGAGAAATCAGCTGACAGTCTGATGGGAACTCCTTTGTAGGTGACTGTCCCCTTATCCCTTGCTGCTTCTAGAATTCTCTCCTTCATTTTAATCTTGGCTAATGTCATTATGATGTGCCTTGGTGTGTTCCTCCTTGGGTCCAACTTCTTTGGGACTCTCTGAGGTTCCTGGACTTCCTGGTAGTCTATTTCCTTTGCCAGATTGGGGAAGTTCTCCTTTATTATTTGTTCATATAAGTTTTCCACTTGTTGCTCTTCCTCTTCCCCTTCTAGTACCCCTATAATTTGGATGTTGGAACATTTAAAGATGTCCTGGCAATTCCTGAGCCTCTCCTCATTTTTTTGAATTCTTGTTTCTACCTTCTTTTCTGTTTCATTGTTTATTTCTTCCTTCTGGTCCACTACATTGATTTGAGTCCCAGTTTTCTTCCCATCTCTATTGGTTCCCTGTGCATTTTCCTTCATTTCACTTAGCGTAGCCTTCATTTGTTCATCTAATTTGAGATCAAAATCAACTAATTCTGTGAGCATCCTGATGACCAATACTTTGAACTGTGCATCTGATAGGTTGGCTATCTCTTGGTCACTTAAAAGTATTGGCTCTGGTGGTTTGATTTTTTCTTTTGTTTGAGCCATTTTTTTTTTTCTTTTGGTCTGGTTGTACCTGTTATGTATGAGGGGCAGAGCCTTAGGTGTTCACCAAGGTGGGGCAACCTAGTCGCAGAGTTGTGATGCTGTATGTGGGGGCGGGGTCAGAGAGGGAACAATGGCACTTGATCGGCTTTCTCTCAGATTTCAGTCCCTTCTGTGAGGCTGGGAGTCTCTCCCGGCACTTCAACCCCAACAAATGTTTTCAATCAGTGCTTTTAGGCTTTATTTCCCAGTGTTGGGGCCCTGGGTTGCACAATCCATCTTGCTGCCCATTTTCGCCTGGTTTATCTGTGTGTGAATGTGTGACCGTGGTCAACCACCTTGTGCACCTCGCTGGGTCTGCTCATTGCCTCCCTGCCTGGTAACCACTGCCTGTGTGCCTGGGGTGTGCCAACCGCCACCTGTGCATCTGGGACCACTAGCTACTGCTTTTTCCTGCTGCGATCCCTCTCCACTGGCTGCTGCCTCCGCCCCCTTACCTGTCTGGGTGAAGTGTTGTTGGATTTCTGTACGATTCAATTTTCTATATGTTCTGATTGTTTTTTTTATTCTAAATTTTTGTTATCCTTAATTTTGGTTGCGAGAGGAGGCACAGTGTGTCCACTTACGCCTCCATCTTGACCGGAAGTTCTGATAGCTCAATTCTTTTGTTTAATAGAAATTGGGCCTTCACTCCCAAATAAGCTCTTCTGCCTGTTTGCGATATCTTGCTTTTATAGAATTACTACTTGCTGAGTCTCTCATTTGAAACACTTTAAACTGGTGAAATTCAATAATTTTTGACTTACAAAAATGGTAATTTCATATTACTCAACCTAATAGAAGGTACAGATAGATCTTAAATACCTTCCCTTGCTTTTCTTCTAACATTAATTGGTCTCCAAGTGTGAGTTATTCTAGTTCTGAAATAAATGAGCAAAGGACTTGGATGGACATTTCTCCAAAGAAGACATGCAAATGACCAATAAACACTTGAAAAGATGCTTAATATTATTAATTATTAAGATAATTTAAATTCAAACCACAGTGAGATACCACTTCACCCACTAGGATGGCCACAGTAAAAAGTTGGAAAATAATAAGTGTTGGAGAGAATATGGAGAAATTTGAATCCTCATACATTGCTGGTGGGAATGTAAAATGATGCAGCTACTTTGGAAAACAGTTTAACATTTCCACAAAGTTAAACACAGAGTTACCATATGACCCAACAATTCCAGTTCTAGGTATATATCCAAGAGAACTGAAAACACACACCCACACAGAAATCTGTACATGAATGTTTGCAGTAGAGTTATTCATAATAGCAAAAATCTAAATCAATAAACTATTCATACAATGGTTTAGTATGCAGGAGTAAAAATGAAGTACAGATACTTATTACAACATGAATGAATTTTGAAAATATTAAGTGAAAGAAGCCAGACACAAAAGGCCACATATTATATGATTTCTTTTATATGAAATGTTCAGAATAAGCAAATCCATAGAGACAGAATATAGGTTATTGGTTGCCACAGGCTGGGGTATAAGGGAATATGAAGTGACTGCAAAATGGGTATGGAATTTCCTTTGGGGGTGATGAAAATGTTGTGGAATTAGATAGTGGTGATGGTGCATAAGTTCTGAACACAGTTAAAATCACTGACCTGTACACTTGGTAAATATAAAATTTATGGTACATGAATTACGTTGCAACAAAAAATTTAAAAAAGAATGCATGATATGTTTTTTAGAGTTAAATATGCCAAATATAGAATCAGTTGGGCATATTTTGTTTGAGTCTGTTTCATTATTCTGTTGTTTTGATCTACGTGTCTATTCCTCAGCTAATACCATATTATTTTGATTACTGTAGCCATGTGGTGAGTCTTAATATTGGGTAGCATAATTTTGCCTGTGTTATTCTTTTGGGTTAAGACTGTTTTAGCTATTTTAGGGCCTGTATTTTTCCATATAAATTTTATAATAAGCTTGTCTTTACTTACAAGATCTTGCTGGGATTTTGATAGGAACTGAATTAAACCTATATATCAACTTGGGGAGAGTTGAATTCTTTACTTTGTTGAATCTTCCGATTCATGAATATGGCACTTCTTTTTTTCAGTTTTATTGAGGTATAATTGACAAAATAATATGTAAAGTACACATGGTGATGACTTGATATATGTATACTTTGTAAAAGGATTCCTCCCATTTAACTGACACATCCATCACCACATACACATTTATTCATATTTTTTAATGAGGACATTTAAATTCTACTATCTTAGCAAATTTCACTTATACAACATCAGTATTACCAGCTATACTCACCTAAGTTGATAAGGTGACTAAATTGATAGATCCTAAGACTTTATTCATCTTGTAGCTGAGAATTTGTGCCCTTTTCCCAACTTTTCCCCATTTCCCCCACCATCAGCCTCTGGCAACCCCTTTTCTACTCTCCTTCTATGAGTTTGATTTTTTTCAGGATTCCATATGTAAGTGTTATCATAGAGTATTTATCTTTCTTTGTCTGGTTTATTTAACTTAGCATCATGCCTTCAAGGTCTGTCCATGTTTTCACAGACAGCAGGATCCCCTTCTTCTCGTGACTGAATAATATTTCATTGTATACACAGGGTGGGGCAAAAGTAGGTTTACAATTGTCTGTATGGGAAATGATACAACAATTAATTAACAATAAGACAAGAACAAACTCTGTTCTGTGTACTCACAACTGTAATCTACTTTGTCCATGTATATATAAATATCTCACTTCTTTTTATCCATTCATCGATTGATGGACACATAGGTTGTTTTCATATCTTGGCTGTTATGAATAATGCTACAATGAAAATGGAAATGCAGATATTTCTTTGAAATCCTATTTTCATTTTCTTTTGGTATATACCCAGAAGTGGAATTGCTGGTAGTTCTATTTTTAATTTTTTTTTGAAAAACCACCATTGTTTTCCATACTGGCTCTACCAACAGTGCATAAGCATCTCCACATTTCTGTTAACACTCGTTATCTCTTGTCCTTTTGATGATATTTTAATAGGTGTGCTGTGGGTTTGATTTGCATTTTCCTGATGATTAGTGATTTTGAGCATCTTTTCATGTACTTGTGGCCATTTTTTGTCTTTGGAAAAATGTCTAGTCAGATCTTCTGCCCATTTAAAATTGGATTGTTTATTATTATTATTATCATTACTATTTTTGTTACCAAGTTGTGTGAGTTCTTAATGTATTTTGGATATTAACTCCTTGTAAGATAGATTATTTGCAAATATTTTCTTTGAGGTTTGCCTTTTCACTTTGTTTATGGTTTCCAAACTTGGTATTTATTTCCATTTATTTAGATTTCCTTTGATTTCTGTTATCAGCATTTTGTAATTTTTAGTATACAAATCTTGGATCCTGTACATGTTTAAGTTTATACTTTTTGCATTTCCTTGGGGCTGATTACAAATGGTATAGTGTTTTTAATTTTGATTGTCACATGTTCATTGTGAGTAAATAGATATGCGATTGATTTTTGTGTTGATTTTGAATCTTGGGACCTTGCTGAACTCACTTATCAGTTGTAGGAGGTTTTCTTTTTTTAAAAAATATATATTCCCTGAGATTTTCTACTTAGTCATGTCAGGTGCACATAGGGACAGATTTATTCCTCTTTTTATTATATATATGTATATATGTGTATATATATGCATATATATAAAATTTGTTTATTCGTTTCTCTTTCTTACCTTATTGTACTACCAGTACTATGTTGAAATAAGAGCCATGAGAGTAGACATCCATGTATTGTTTTGGTCTTAGATAAAAAGTATTTAGTATTTCACCATTACTATATTAGCTGTTGGTTTATTGTGGATGCTCTTTACAAAGTTGACGTTAAAAGTTTTGTTAGGTGTTATAAGATATTTAATTTGAGATATTGCCAATTTTCACTGAAAAGAGGTTGCTTCAGTTTATATTTCTACCTAGAATGGCTGCATATTGTCAACTGATGGTTTTTGGTGCCAATTCAACCCCAACAGGAACCCCCAGTTTGGAGTGTGGTGAAGAAAACTTTATTTCGTGCAAACAGTTCAATAGGGCCACACACAGTGCAGCCGTATAAACAGCTGGGCTGTGAGGTGGCCCTGGTGCCAGGCCCCACCTCAACCAGGCAGCTCTGCTTCACTGAGCACTGGTTTGCGTCTCTGCTCCAGTGCCTGCTCTGCTCTGGCAGGACACCTGTGTTTCAGCTCAGCTAGCAAGACACAGTCCTCTGGCTTTGATGGAAACAGTGAGTGCACTTTCTGGGCTAGAGGGGAGCTGGCCGATAGGGTCAGAAGTCCTTGTCCCTAATCCCTGATTGGTGTGTCCTCTGAAGCATCACATTTTGGCCCCCCAAACACTGTTCTGATTGGTTAGAATAGAGACACTCTAATTGGTCAGAGCTACTCAACTTTGATTGGATGTGCAAAGCCTCAATACTGTTATTTGAAATAGGATTTTAGGAAAACTTTGTAACAGCTGGCTCAGGCAGTTCAGCGCAGGCTTCTCTGTAAAGTGCAATTTGTGTTAGAGGCCCATGTGCAGAAGTGGTTCCTAAGCTCTGCTTTTTTATTTGAGCCTAGTTAGCCAGCAGGAGCTCTTCTTAGTAGGTATCTCTCTTTCTTTTTACAGGTTCACAATATGTTGCCATATATTCTTTCCAACCTATATTTGTTTAAACTTAATGGTGTTTATCAGTCTGATATGTAAAACATAGTATTTCACTATTAATTGTTTTTGCATTTTTATGTAATAAAATGTATCTGTCTTTTTTCTTATGCCTTTTGGAATTTATAGCTTTTCCAAATGCTTTTCTTATTCCAACTTCATAATTTTTTTCATGTTATTACGATTAAGATAAAATGAAAAACAAAAGAAAAAACAAAAACCAAAAAACTACATGAATCATCACACACAAATTTTTTTGTAACTATGTATAGTAATGAATGTTATGTAGACTTATTGTAATGATCATTTCATAACATATACAAATATCAAATCATTATGTTGTACACTTGAAACTAATGTTATATGTTAATTACACCCCAATTTAAAAAAAATCTAATTTCTTTTTAGAACTCTGTCAATACTTCATCAATTGGTCTTCCTGGACACAAAAATATTTGTTAAAATATTTTTAACAAAATGCACTTTCATTTGATATGTCCATCTTTTTTCTGTCAGCTTAAAAACAATTGGAGTCTGTTTTAATTTCCATCATAAAGAAATTACCCTTATAATAAAAATAGTTAAGGCGAATGTAGATAGTCATTTAGGGAAATATATTGCAAGTGTCGTTAGAGCTGCAGTGCATTATGGTGAGACACAAATTTTGAGTCAAAAGTACTTTGGGTGCAAGTACTGGAATTGTGTGGCTTTAGAAAAGGAGATTAATTCCCCTGGATCTGAATTTTTCCTTTGCAAAATGAAGGATTTGTACCAAATAATCTCTTAAGTTTCTGTTTTCTCCTGCACATCTTTGAATCTGTGCAGGTATTGTTAAATCCTTATGCTTACAATTATAAATGGTGTAGAAAATTGGAGCATATTTGCCTTTCTCCAATGCAGTATTTAATTTGCTGATGTGAAAAAATGTAAACAGTTTTTTTTTTTAACACTGGGGCACATATTTTCCTGTTCTAAATACCATTATGTTGCTAATGTTTTTGTTGTCTATTGTTCTGGACAAATTTGACAATTCAGTACCAAATCAGTAAAGCCCACAGTTTACATTTTAACTAAGACAGATCATGTTATTTTCATTCTCTTCACCCCCTCGCCTTGAGTAGAAATCATTTATTTGAATGTCTGTGTACCTGTGGCTTGGTACTTAAATGGATGAGTGAATCTCTGCAAACATACGTGTCTGCTGTGGTCTGAAGAGCATTTGAGCTTCAATCATCTGGTAGAATGTCTTTTACGTAAACCAGCAATAAAATTCAAACAAGTAATACTTGCTTTATTTGATCACATTGTTTACAACATGGAAATAATTTGGCAGAGGATAACTGTGGAACTCATGGAGGTGGATGCTTAAGTGGGGACAAGGGCTTCAGATGGGAAAATTTTTACGTCTGGTGATAAAGGTTCACAGCTCAGTTTCTCTACATCTACAGAGAATCACAGTGTACTTGTTTCTTATGTAAGCCTTACGGAGCAAGCACGTATGTGGCTCATTCTTGGAGTCTGACAAATAAACACAGTTCAGTAACCAAAAACCATCTCAGAATAGCTCAAATCCTTTACTTGTGTTTCTTAAAAATGTGGAAGAGATTCACATACGTAGTCTGCTGAAACATTTCTTAAAATGTTTTCTTTCCCACCCACTTCTTTCACAATCGCTATCTGCTATCTGCTATCGGGCACTTTGTTCCACAGCTCACTCCAAATCTTCTCCTAAGCGCAGTTTGATGCTGCTCTTCTCTCCCACCTTACTTCCCAAATCTTTACTATGTAGATCAGTCTTTCCTCTTTTGGGATGGGGAAGAGGAAAAACTGGTCTGGAAAATATAGTATTTTATTCGGCAGAGTGTGGTTAGAGAAAAGGCTTTGAACACTTTTATATTAACAATTTTGGTTGCTTTATATTAACAATGTACAAACTAAATGCTCAGTAAATATTTGTTGAATAGGCAAATGATCTCTGATAACTCTCATATCCCAGAAATTGCCTTGCTTATTTAATAGGGTAGAATTAAACAGTTTTATCCTGCTGTCACCTCAGATGGAAATAGATCTTAAATTAACTCAACTGTAATCACCTTGACTGGCATCTTATGGAGTTTTCTTCTAGGTGCAGAGTATGCAGAATTTCACTAACCATGTCATTTTGCTTCAAGGAACAGAACAGAATATGGACATGGCCTAAATAGTGGCTGAGTTGAACTTATATTGCTTTTCTTAAAAGTAACCAGAGCCCTCCCTCACAAATGAAATACTTAGATATAAATGTAACAAGATATGGATAAGGCTGAAAGGAGGAAAACTACTCTGATGAATTTAAAAAAAAAAAAAAAAAAAACCAACCCTAAATAAATGGACAGATATTCCATGTTCATGGATAGAAAGATTCAATATTGCCAAGATGTCTGTTCTTTCCAACTTGATCTATGGCTTCAATGCAATTCCCAATCAAATCCCACGTTATTGTGTGGGCAATGGCAAACTGATTCTAAAATTTGTATGGAGAGGCAAAAGAGTCAGAATAGGAAGCATAATATTAAAGGAGAAGAACAATGTTGGAGGATTTATGCTACTTGACTTGAAGACCTACTATAAAGACAGTGAGTTATTGGTGAAAAAAAATAAAAAAATAACAAAAAAAAAAAAACAAAAAAAGGTCAATGGAACAGAATAAAGTGTCCAGAAATAGACTCTATAAATACAGTCAATGATGTTTGACAAAGAAGCAAAAACACACAATGGAGCAAAGATAGTCTTTTCAACAACTGGCTGTCCAGAGGCAAAATAAATGAATCTAGACACAGACCTTACACCCTTCACAAACACTAACTCAAAATGGATTACAGACCTAAATGTGAAGCACAAAACTAAAACACCTAGAAGATGCCATAAGAGAAAACCTTGATGACCTTGTGCAGGTGATGCTTTTTTAGGCACGACACCAAAGGCACAACCTATGAAAGAAATAATTGATAAGTTGAACTTCATTAAAATTAAAAAATATTGTCCTGTAAAAAGTAATGTAAATAAAATGAAAAGATAAGACACAGACTGGGAGAAAATAGTTGCAAAAGGTACATCTGATAAAGGGCTGTTATCCCAAAAAAAAAAAGTAGAGAACTCTTAAAACTCAACAGCAAGAAAACAAACACCTTTATTAAAAAATGTCAAACACATATGGACATGAACTAAAGGGGGGGAATGTGGGTGGGAGGGGATGTGCATGGTGGAGGGGAATGAAGGGGGAGAAATGGGACAACTGTAATAATATAATCAATAAAATATATTAAAAAAATGTCAAATAACTTGACTAAAGATGTTAACAGACACTTCACCAAACAGGACATACAAATGGAAAATTAACATATGAAAATACATTCTAAATCATATGTCATCAGGGAAATGTAAATTAAGCAACGATAACATTTTTGTGCTATTTTTAATAACACAAATTAACATTAAAAATGATCAAAATCTAGAATACTGATAAAACCAAATGCTGGTGAGGGTGTGGAAGAATAGGAGGAACTCTTATTCATTGCTGTTGGGAATGTAAAATGTTACAACAACTTTGGAAGACTGTTTGGCTGTTTCTTACAAAATTAAATATACTCCTACCATATGATCCAGCAATTTTGCTCTTTGGTATTTACCCCAAGGAGTTGAAAAGTTACATCTGCACAAAAATCTGCATGCAGATGTTTATAACAGCTTTATTCAGAATGGCCAAAACTTGGAAGCAACCAAGATGTGTTTCAGTAAGTGATTGGATAAATGAAATGTGGTACATCCAGACAATGGATTATTATTCATCGCTAAAAAGAAATGAGCTATTAAACCATGAAAACACATGGAGGAAACTTAAATGCACATTACCAAGTGAAAGAAGCCAATCTAAAAAGGCTTCCATACTGTATGACTACAACTATGTGACATTCTGGAAAAGGCAAAACTGTGGTGACAGTAAAAAGACCAGGGATTAAGGACAGGGGTAGGTGAAAAGGCAAAGCAAAAAGGGTTTTTAGGGTAGTGAAACAACTATGTATGATACTATAGTGATAGATACATGTCATTGTACATTTGTTCAAGCCTATAGAATGTACACCACTAAGAGTGATCCCTAATATAAATTATGAATTTTGGATGATAATGATGCATCAATGTAGTTCTTCAATTGTAGCAAACAATACTACTCTGGTTGGGAATGTTGATAATGATAGACTGTGCTTATGGGGCGTGGGCAGAGAGTATATAGGAAATCTCTATACCTTCCTCTCAACTTTTCTGTGAACCTAAAACTGCAGAAAAAAATAAAGTCTTAAAAATTAGTAGGAGCCGAAGCAATTATCTTAATTTTTTGTAATAGTCCACAACATGTTCAGAGACCTGTATGAAAGGGTATCTATTGGGTTGGCCAAAAAGTAAATTTAATTTTCCATAAAATAAAAGACACATTTTTAAATTTTCACCAGTAACTTTATTGACTTGGATATTTTGACTATGTTGGCTGTCTCCCATGAGGTGTAATGTTGATTGTTGTCAATTAAAGTCTCAATTAGATTACTATCAACTTCAACTGGTCTACTCCACTATGTAGCATTGTCCAGTAAAAAATCTCCAGCACAAAACTTCACAAACCACCTTTGACACGTTCAATCAGTCATAGCACCTTCTCTATACACTGCATAAATCTTTTTTTTGTGTTTCAGTTGCGTTTTTACTTATCTTGAAATAAGAAAACATAATATACTGAAAATGTTGCTTATTTTCTTCTATTTTCAATATTAAAATGGCTACAGAGTCACCAATTTTTAATTTTTTAGAGTATATTTTATCGATTATACTATTATAATTGTCCCATTTTTCTCCCCTTATTTTAAAAAAATTTTATTTATTTTTAGAGAGAAGGGAAGGGAGAGAGAGAAACATTGATGTGTAGTTGCCTTTCAAGTGCCCCCTACTGGGGACCTGGCCAAGAACCCAGGCATGTACCCTGATCGAGAATTGAACCAGCGACCCCCTGGTTTTCAGGCCAGCACTCAATCCACTGAACCACCAGCCAGGCTCATTTTTCTCTCTCCTTTATTCCCCTCTGCCCTGCACCCTGCCTCCCACCAGCATTCCCTCCTTTAGTTCATGTCCATGGGTCTTACATATAAATTCTTTGCTTCTCCATCTCCTATACTATTCTTAACAGCCCCCCACCATCTATTTTGTACCTGCCATTTATGCTTCTTATTCCCTGTACCTTTCCCCCCATTCTTCCCCCTTCCTCCTCCCTACTGATAACCCTCCATGTGATCTCCATTTCTGTGATTCTGTTCCTGTTCTAGGTGTTTGCTTAGTTGATTTCTTTCTCTCTCTCTCTCTCTCTCTCTTTTTTTTTTTTGGTTCAGTTGTTGATAGTTGTGAATTTGTTGTGATTTTACTGTTCATAGTCTTGATCTTCTTCTTTTTCTTAGATAAGTCCCTTTAATATTTCATATAGTAAGGGCTTGGTAATGATGAACTCCTTTAACTTGACCTTATCTGGGAAGCAATTTATCTGCCCTTCCACTCGAAATGATAGCTGTGCTGGATAGAGTAATCTCGGATGTAGGTCCTTGCCTTTCATGACTTGGAATACTTCTTTACAGCTCCTTCTTGCCAAAGGTTTCTTTTGAGAAATGAGTTAAGTCCTATGAGAACTCCTGTGTAGGTAACTGTCTCCTTCTCTCTCACTGCTTTTAAGAGTCTCTCCTTATCTTTAATCTTGGGTAATGTAATTATGATGTGCTTTGGTGTTTCCTTCTGCCCAAATTATTTGGGACTCTCTGAGCTTCCTGGACTTCCTGGAAATCTATTTTCTTTGCCAGATTAGGGAAATTCTCCTCCATTACTTTTTCAAATAAGTTTTCAATTTCTTGCTCTTCCTCTTCTCCTTCTGGCACCCCTATGATTTGGATGTTGGAATGTTTAAAGTTGTCCTGGAGGTTCCTAAGCTTCTCCTCATTTTTTTGAATTCTTGTTGCTTCATTCTGTTCTGGTTGAATGTTTATTTCTTCCTTGTGTTCCAAATGGTTGACTTGAGTCCTGGTTTCCTTCCCATCACTGTTGGCTCCCTTTATTTCACTTTTCATAACTTTTACTTTTTCCTCTATTTTGCAACTGCACTCAACCATTTTTGTGAGCATCTTGACTACCAGTGTTTTGAACTGTGCATGTGATGGATTGGCTAGCTCTTCATCACTTAGTTGTATTTTTTCTGGAACTTTGATGTGTGTTTTATTTGGGCCATATTTCTTTTGTCTCTGTATGCCTGTTACTTAGTAAGGGGCAGAGCCTTAGGTATTGGCCAGGGTGGGGCAACGCAGGTCACTGCATTGCTGTGCTGTCTGTGGGGGAGGGGTCCAAGAGGGAACAATGATGCTTGCTGGGCTCTTGGCTTTCAGTGGTGCTGATTTCCAGGTGGGTGGTTTTGTGTATGTTCTAGGACCCTGTGGGTCTCTCTGATGAACACTGTGTGACACTGGGAATTTCTCTCACTGCTGCAAGCCCTACAAGTTTTGACCACTAGAGGTTTTGAGACTTTATTTTCCCACACTGGAACCGTGGGTTGTGTGGTCTGTTTTGCTCCCCAGTTGTTCCTCCTGGTTTATCCACTTGCAAATGTGAGACAACCAGCCATTGCCTTGCCCAATCAGTCCTCCAGCTGCTGCCTTGCCACTTGGCCTTTCTGCCCTGGCTTCCAGTCTCTGCCCCTCCTACCAGTCTGGATGAATGTTTCTTCTTTAACTCCTTGGTTGTCAGAATTCCATACAGTTCAATTTTCTGGAAGTTCTGGTTGTTTTTTGTTTTTAAATTTGCTATTGTCTTTATTTGAATTGTGCAAGGAGGCAAAGTATATCTACTTATGTGTCCATCTTGGCCAGAAGTTGCTAATTATCCAATTTTGGTTTTTAAACAAATGTGCACTGATATGACAGCTGTCACAGTACAATCTAACAAAGTTGCTCCAAATGAAGAGAACTAAGGTCTACTAAAGCCATCTATGGAAAAAACCAAACAAAGTTTTTGGCTAACCCAATATACTCATTATCTATTTATCTATGTATCTATCATCTATAGTTTTAATTTTTAAAAATTTTTAATCCTCACCCAAGGATACATTTATTGAGTCAAGAGAGAGAGGCAGATAGAGAGAGAGGCAGATAGAGAGAGAGAGAGAGAGAGAGAGATTGATCAACAGAGAGAAACATCAATAGGTTGCCTCCTGCATATGCCTGACCAGAGACAGAAACAGTAACCTAGGTTATGCGCCCTGACTGGGAATCAAACCTGCGACATTTCGGTGTACAGGATGAAGCTCCAAGTAACTGAGTCATAATGGCCAGGGCTCATCTATCTTTTATATTTGTCTATCTCTGTGTTAGGGTAACTAATTTGTCTCCAGTTTGCCTGGGTTATCCTGATTTTAGCACTAAAAGTCCTGCATGCCAGAAATTCCATTAGTCCCAGGCAAAATGGAACAATCGATCACTCCATTCTGTGTATATGTTTGTGCATAAGCATATGATCCCTATTCTAATAGATCTTTAGAAATGCAGTAGACAGACATTTGTTTTTGTCCACTTTTATCCAAGATTGGTCTTACTGATCTATGTTGGGCATAGATTTATATTTTTATGTTTAATTTTGCCTCACATATTTTCAGTATTTTTTATAATTAAATAACTGCTATTCTTTTCAAGACCCTGGGAATCTCTTGGTGTTTCTTACAGCTTTGTAATTTTACCTTTCCAAATCTAGTCTATTTAAACTCTGTCATATCTTAATGTTCTTCCTGCCAAGGTTCAGTTACAAAGAAATAACCCTTCCCTTGTCATCACATTTACTTTTCATAAATCTTCTCAACAGACACAGAGATCTTTTCTTGTCCAGCTTTTTCTTTTCAGTTTTTCACCTTCTTGCCTAAATATTCTTTCTTCCTCCTGTGACCACCCTCCCACTTAGTCATCAATTGTTTTGAATACTCATTTTCTTCAAGAACCCTCCATAATAATACATGTCTTGTGGGGTCACAAAGTAAACACTCTAAGATGTGATTAATTAGTACTATTTACTAGAAGTTTGTAATAGTTGGATTTGGCTTTATATTATCCACTAGGGACATTTTGTCATTTTAATTAAAAGCACAAACAAAAATGTATGTAGGTAGAAAGAAAAGAATTAGAAAAAATAGTTAAGAAATAGAATTATATTTTCAAGATTTTAAAGCCAGTATCATTTAATAGCCACAATAATGCAGTTTAATATTATATGTCTCTATTAATGCAGATCCAGTGTGTCTGGGTTTAAATTTATATGTAAAAAATGCAATATCTGATATATAAAATTATAATGTATAATAAAATAGAAATAATATAAAATATAAAACATGTTATATGTAACAAAATGTATAATATATACATATATGCACATACATATACATAAATATACATACATTATATATGTGCAGATATACATATAAATATATATAAATACACGTATTTGAAAAATTTGATTATAGCTACTTGTTTCTAAACAAATCAGAGAAATATATTTAAAATAACAGTATAGCTAAACCTAATATAGACATGCTTTAAAATTTCAAAACAGATAGGGTATAAAATAGAAAATAAAACTCTTCATATATTTCTCACTACTAGGAATCACTGTCAACAGTTTCTCATGTAGTCTTTTGTATCACATCACTAGATAGAGTCAAGCACATCTTGATTCTCTAGGTTCTATCTCAGGACTGGGCCAGCTTCATTAGTTTTGAAAGACGCCTGATCAGACTGGTAGTGACCAGAACTAGGCCTGTAATCTAGGGTGGACAGGGAGTGGGAAGAGACCAGACAAGCCTTCTCTACTGTGCCAAGTACATTGTAGGCCTTCTATAGTGTATTTTTGACTAACTGAATTAGCTTACAGGAGCTGTGAGCTATGGTGTTCTAGACCCAGTAAATTTGAGCTGAGGACAGAAATTAGTTAGAGAAAAGACTCAACAGTTGGGCCCAGAAAGAATGCCCTCTCATCATCACTTTGGTCATATTTCCCTAGATGCCCATTTTCTCTATAGTTCCTGGCTCTGACTGGTACCTGCTTATTTGTATCTTATTTGTACCAGGTAATATAGGCTTAGCAAATGGTGAAAAGTGAAAAGAAGAAGAATCTCATCTCTATCTCACCATAAAGAGGTAGCCGTTGTATTATTCGGATATAGTTAATGCCCTTCTCTTTTGTGTCAGGTATTTATTTATCGTATATATAATATATATTTAATTATTTAAAAATCCTCACCTGAGGATATACTTGTTGATTTTATACAGAGAGAAAAGTGGAGACAGAGAAACATCAATGTGAGAGAGAAATATCAATTGGTTGCTTCCTGTACATGCCTGGACCAGGGATTGAACCCACAACCTTTTGGTGTAGAGGATGATGCTCCAACCAAGTGAGCCACCTGGCCAGGGCTATCATATGTTTTTAAATTATTATCAAATATTTAAGATATATGAAAAGGTATAAGAAATAATACAGTTAACATCCAGGTACTCAACATCCTGCTTAAGAAATAAAACTTTCATTTGTAGTATTGAAGCTCTCTTTGAGACCTTTTTCTGTCATGTCTTTTTTCCTGTCCCTAAGAGATAACCATTATACTGAATCTCTTTATATTCCTTTTTTAAAAGATTTTATTTATTTATTTTTAGAGAGGGGGAAGGGAAGAAGAAAGAGAGGGAGAGAAACATCAATGTGTGTTTGCCTCTTGTGCATTCCCCACTGGGGACCTGGCCTGCAACCCAGGCATGTGCCCTAACTGGGAATCAAACCAATAATGCTTTGGTTCGCAGGCATGCGCTCAGTCCACTGAGCTACACCAGCCAGGGCTGAATCTCTTTATATTCTTACATCATAAGTGACAAAGAACAAGTGAGTAGAATTGATGAAGTCTAAACATGCGTGGAAATGGAGATGAACAACTGGTGCATCCATCATTAAGTAATGTAAAAATATTGCTTTACATGTTTTTAAAATTTACATAATTATTTTTATGCATGGCATTTGGTGCTTAATATTATGTTTATGAGAATTAACCTTGCTGATATAGCTCTAACTCCTCCATTTTCACTGTTGTATATATAGTATTTCTTTTTATGACTTGACTACCATGTATTCATCCATTCTCTTATGAATAGAAATTAATAATTAACTATAAGTTGTTTCATAGTTCATTTTTACAGACAGTAAACATTAAAAAAATTGGTTCTAGAGAGAAGGGAAGGGAGGGAGAAAGTGAAGGAGAGAAACATCAATGTGAGAGAGAAACATCAATTGGCCACCTCTTGTGCATCCCCAAACTGGGGACTGAACTTGTAACCCAGGCATGTGCCTTAATGAAGAATCAACTGGGGACCTTTCACTTTGCAGAATGATACCCAATCAGCTGAGCCACAATGGCTAGGGCATAGACAGTAAACTTCTTTTATGGTTGTTTTTTCATGTACATGTAGGAAGTTTCTGTTTGGTATACACTGAAGAGGAAATTGTTCAATTTTACTAGATATTGACAACTTAGGGTACTAGTTTCCATTATTCTACAGCCTCACCAACACTTGGTATTTTATTATTATTATTTTTCACCTTTTTATTTTTTAAATTATATTTTATTGATTATGCTATTACAGTGGTCCCAATTCCCCCCACCCCCTTACCCTCTGCTACCCACTTCCTCAGGCAATCCCCACACCATTGTTTATATTCATGGGTCATGCCTATAAGTTCTTTGGCTACTCTATTTTCTATATTGTATTTTACATCCCCATGGCTATTCTGTAACTACCTATTTGTACTTCTCAATCACCTCTTCACCCATTCCCCCATACACCCATCCCATCTGGTAACTATCAAAATGCTCTCTGTATCCATGATTCTGTCTCTGTTCTTCCTGTTTACTTCATTTTCTTTTTAGAGTCAATTGTTGAAAGATATGTATTTATTGCCATTTTATTTTTCATAGTTTTGATGTCCTTTTTCTTAAGTAAAGCTCTTTAACATTTCACATAATAATGATTTGGTGAGGGTGAACTCCTTTAGTTTTTTCTTGTTGGGAAGCCCTTTAGCTGCCCTTCGATTCTAAATGACAGCTTTGCTGGGCAGAGCAATCTTGGCTGTAGGTCCCTGCATTTCATGACTGAATATTTCTTGCAATCCCTCCTAGACTGAAAAGTTCCTTTATGGAAATCAGCTGACAGTTTTATGAGAACTCCCCTGTAGGTAACTAACTTCTTTTCTCTTGCTTCTTTTAAGATTCTCTCTTCATCTTTAACCTTTGGCATTTTAATTATGATGTGTCTTGGAGTGGGCCTTTTGGCATGCATCTTGTTTGGGATTCTCTGTGCTTTCTGGGCTAGCATTTCTATCTCCTTCACAAAATTAGGGAAGTTTTTTTTTTCATTATTTTTTCAAATAGACTTCCCATTTCTTGCTATTTCCCTTCTTATGGCACCCCTATTATGGGAATGTTGGAACACTTGAAGTTGTCCCAGAAGCTGCTCACACTATCCTTGTTTTTTGGATTCTTTTTTCTTCTTGTTCTGATTGGTTGTTTTTGCTTCCTTGTGTTCCAAATCATTGATTTGATTCTTTGCTTCATCCACTCTATTGTTTTTTCCCTGTAAACTATTCTTTATTTCAATTAGTTTGTCCTTCATTTCTGACTGGATCTTTTTTATGCTGTTGAGGCCCTCACTAAGTTCCTTGAATATCCCTTTAACCAGTGTTTCGAACACTGCATCTGATAGACTGCTTATCTCCATTTCATTTAGTTCTTTTCCTGGAGTTTTGATGTGTTCTTTTATTTGAGCTGCGTTTCTTTGTCTCCTCATTTTGGCAGCCTCCCTGTGTTTTTTCTATGTTGTTATGTAGAGATGCTACATCTCCCAGGTTTGACAGAGAGGCCTAATGTAGCAGGTGTCCTGTAGGGTCCAGTGGCACAGCCTCCCCTATCATCCAAGCTGGGGTTTTGATGTGAGTCCTTTGTGTGGGCTGAGAATACTCTCCTCTTGTAGTTGAGCCTTTGTTGCTATTGGAAAGTCAATGGGAAGGATTTACCCAGGCCATGCAGCTGCAATGACTGGCTGTGACCACTGACCACCAGCCTCTGCTCTTGTGGAGGATCAGCTGTGCATGGGCAGGGTGGTGGTGCTCCAATGTTGCCTGTAGCTATCCACTGGGTGCACAGGTTTGGGGTTTTCCAGGTGGTGCAGGCCAAGGTCAGCCCCCACCTGTGTTTTTCTTGGGGCCACCCTGCCTGGGCTATAAAGCAATCTGAGATGGCTGTTACTTGTGCTGGGCTTGAGATTCCCACATGAAGTCAAACTGTGAATTTAAACTGGCTGCTGATATTGCCAGGCCTGGGGCCACTTAGCAAGAGGGGGCTGGGAGTTCACTGAGGCCATTTGTTTGAAAAGAGTTAGGAAGTTGTGAAGCATGAGCCAAGACCCATTCATATGAAAAAGCCACTGTTAACAGTTGTAAGTTGGATGGGATGGAGCCTCAGGGGATCTCTAGAACAGGGCAAACAGTGTTAGCCAGGTTGATGGAGTCTCAGATATGGCACCTGCCTGCCAGCTCTGTGGCTCTGTGGAAGGATAGTGCAGAAAAGGGACAATGGCCTCTGCCCACCTTTCTGTCTGAGAGAGAGCTGTCCTCTAACTTTTGCCTTGATGTCAGACACTTCAGTTCCTCCCTATGTGCCTCTGGTGCCTTTCAGGATGGTACGTTGGTCCTGGAGCTCAGAGGGAATAAGTCTGCATAAGTCTGTGCATGGGTTCTTTAAGGGGAACTGCTTGGGACTCCAGAAGTTTCTCTCAACAACTCAGTCCCTGCTGATTTTTGCAGCCAGAAATTATGGGATCTTAACTTCCTGGCAATGGAACCCTGGGCTGAGTGGCCTGGTGTGGGGCTGGGACTTCTCACTTCTGAGATATCCCTCCCAAATTTTTTCTACCACATGTGGATGTGGGACCAGTCTGTTTTATGTCTCCGTCCCTCTTACCAGTTGGAAGGATGCAGTTTCTGTAATTCTGTAGTTGTCAGACTTCCACTTAATTTGATTTCTGATGGTTCTGAGTGATGGTTGCTCTATAATTTTGTTGTAATTTGATATGGTTGCGTGAGGAGGCAAGCCATGTTTACCATCTTGCCTGGAAGTCCAATGCTTGGTATTATTAGACTAAATTCTGCTAATCTACGTTGACTTGTGTGGCTGAGTTGGTTGGGCATGGTCTCACAGAACAAAAGGTTGCTGGTTTGATTCCTGGTCAAGGAACATGCCTGGGTTGTTGGTTTGGTCCCTGGTCAAGGAGCGTGCAAACAGCAGCCATTGAGCCATTGGATGTTTCTTTTTCACATTGATGTTTCTCTCCACCTCTTCCCCTCTTTCTAAAAATAAATAAAACCTAAAAAAATTTTTTTGCTAATCTGATGGGGTGAAATGGTATCTCCTTATAATTTTTATTTGCAACCCTCTTAGTGAAATTGAGCCATTTATTTATTTGTTTATTTACCATCACCTGAAGACATTTTTTCATTGCTTTTAAACAGAGAGTAGAAAGGAGAGAGAAAGGGAGAGAGAGAGAGAAACATGATGTGAAAGAGGAACATCGATTGGTCGCCTCCCATACATTCCAAGACCAGGGATTGTAGATGCCTGAAGTGGGGATCAAACCTGCAACCTAGGTATGTGCCTGGACCAGGAATCCAACCTGCAAACTCTCAGTTATGAGATGACACTCCAGCTGACTGAGCCACACCAGCCAGGATGAGCCCCTTAATTTTATGCATAGACTCTTATATAGTTAAGATCATCCTGCATGCACACACTTTTGAATATTTTCCTACTTGTAATTGAAATATAATTATTTCCCCTTGTTACATGCTCTTCATAAATAATTTTTAATAGCCACACAATGTTCCAGCATGTGAGTGGAATAAAACATTTTGCTATTATTAAAAATTCAGGTTGCATCCAAATTTTCTCTGTTATGGATGAGGCTCCGAATGAATATGACTAGAAAGAATTTTATGTATTTTGGATGGTTTCCTTACGTTGGCTTTCTAGAGGTGAATTTTGGGTCAAATGGTATGCATTATTCTAGAGCTCTTGCTGTGTACATTGCCAAATTGCTCTTCAAAAAGCTTGTACCGATATTCTTGCCAACTGGCAGTATACAATTGAACCTGAAATTTGGAAGGCGTTGCTAATGTCTTTTCCTGATTCTGGGAAGAGTGGTTCCAAATACTTTCTATACTCAATTCAGTCTGTCCTGAGCCAGAGGACATAGAAATGGGCACTAGAGAGAAGGATCAGAGGCTTGAATATTCCAATTTCTTTTCCAAAGGAGAAGACTGCTTCTCATGCTTTCCCTGGGAGGACCACCTACATGAAGGAGCAGGGGAGTCACTACTAACCTTGTACAGCTACCCGCTCAGAAGGCTCCCTTCTTCTCCTAGTATCTTTCTCCTGGTGCGGCTCACTCTGCAGATAAACATAGAGGAGTCAGAAATCAGTTTTCAAGAATTCAAGTCTTCTTTTCCTGGAAATAAAATAGTATATTATCTATCACATTGTATGTAATACTCAATTAGAGTCAACAAATATTAGGCACCTGACATATGCCAGGGTAGTCCCTGGGAATGCAATGGTGATAAGATATATTATGATAGTTTATTATTGTAAGCACAAATACTGTGGTAGTATATTTAATGTATACTCTGCAATAACCACACTGATTGTAGAGAGTAATAACAGCTATTCAATTATTGGCAATAATACTTAAGATTACGATAGTGACTAGCAATGCCTGAGAATTCGTTGTTATGAAAAAGTGGTTTTTCAGGCACTGCAGAAAATGAGGTGTTAAGAGTATAGGCGGATATTTTTCCTTCAGTTTCTAGATCTTTAATAGATGAGCAGGTTGGTTGCCAGATTGGTTACTTATTAAAACTGGCACAGTGCCCTGCAGGGCTAATGTGTTAATAATAAGTAGTGCTTCTCTGGGCACTGGCCCTGCCCCTCATTAGCATCCCCCAGGATCTGCCACTGCCACGTGGGTCTCCATTGTGCCCCCAACTTTCCACTGAGAGCCTTCAGGGGTGGGGTCTCAGTGCTGCTCGTACATCATAGGTGACTCTTTAAAGAGGGATCTTAGAGACAGCAGGATAATTTGACGGCCATATGTAACATTTGTAGCTCCAGAGGTTAAGCTAATGGTGAAAGCAACGAAACCCTGGGGTCCAGAGCAGGGTCTTTTCACCAGCTAGGGTGAAGGAGGCACTGGCAGTCCATGCTTGCTGTGGAATGGTTTCTTTTAATTTTTTAAAAAATATTTTTGAATGTTCATGTATTTGCTAATAGGTCACAAGGGAAGGAAGGATGTGGAAGTAGCTAAAGAGGGAACCACAATATTTTGAGTTGCCTGATAGAGGGAATTATCTGTCTGCAGGAAATTAGAAGAGGCCTGTGCACAGACCTGTGCAAATCTCTCCACACAGCCCAGTCTGGGAATCTGTTAGCTACAAATATCACGTTCCAGTTCTTCATGGAAGAATTGGAAGTGAGCTTTCTCAAGCTGTGTCTTGATGAAGCTATGCCTTGAGCTCTAAAGACAGTTTTTATTCTTTCTATGCACACATTTCCAGCAAGGATTTATCAATATAATTTATGTAATTGTAAGATGTAATGATGTATTTATTGCAGTGTTTCAGCTTTTGCTATTTGGCAACACTTTCTGATAATAATGTTGCAAAACAAACCAAAAAACCCCCTGACTGCTAAGAGCTCACATTGTTAGTGAACTGATTATCTAAGCCAATAGAATTTAAACACTCTTGGGTAAAATTTCTCAGTATAAAAAAGTGTGTCTCATCTATTAATTTTATAAGCATATTCATTATTGTTACTATTATTAAAACTAATGAATTCAACTTGGCCTTGAATCACCATATAATTAGAGAAATAAAATTCTCTCTCTGAATGCTGCACTCATTGGGAATGGGTAATTTCACTACTCCAGACAGTTCTATTATTAATTTCAGGGTTGTTCAGTTTAGCTTCAATTAAAATCAAACATTTATTTTATTACTTTAAATTTAATTGAATTATCTTTGAAAAGGTAATGTGGGTAATACATGCACAAGGCAGAATATACAATGGTAGTAAAATTTGAACAGTTTAAAATGGCCTGCAGGGAAAGTAAGGCTCTGTCCCACCGCTGACTCGTGTGTCTGTGGCCTTTGCAATGACAACCACTGTTATTAGAGGACTGGTGTGTGTGTGTGTGTATTCTGTGAAAGATATATCATCAGAGATCAATCAATGTATATCTTTATATATCTCTATGCATATGTAGTTTTTAAAAAGATTTTATTTATTTATTTTTATTTTTTATTTTTTATTTTTTTAATATATTTTATTGATTATGCTATTACAGTTGTCCCATTTCTCCCCCATCATTCCCCTCCACCCTACACACCCTCTCCCACCCACATTCCCCCTCTTTAGTTCATGTCCATGTGTCATAAGTTCTTTAGCTTCTACATTGCCCACACTAATCTTGCCCTCCCCCTATTTTCTACCCACCGTCTATGCTACTCATTCTCTGTACCTTTCCCCCTCTCTCCTCCTCCCACGCCCCTGTTGCTAACCCTCCATATGATCTCCATTTCTGTGGTTCTGTTCCTGTTCTAGCTGTTTGCTTAGTTTGCTTTTGTTTTAGGTGTGGTTGTTAATAGCTGTGAGTTTGCTGGGAGGGAGAAAGGAAGAGTGAGAAATATCGATGTGTGGTTGGATCCAAATGGTGACCTTTTGGTCTGCAGGTCAGCACTCAATCCACTGAGCCACACCAGCCAGGCCTGTAATTTTATTTTCAATAAATGGCAGCATGGTATAAATACTTTGGTATAGATACTTTTTATGTAGTGCTATATCTTGTCCAAACAGATAGCTTCCCATCTGTTTGAATGGCTCCCTAACATTTCACTGTAACCCTAAAATGCATGGAGTAGGAGTGTTGTCTGGAAAGCAAAGATGAACACGACAGACCTCTATCTCCTAGGCTTATGTTCTGATAGAGAAGAAGGTATGTATTTGGGTTATTACAAAGAAAGATAAGCTCTTGGCGTGCTGTAAGAGGTGTAAGCAGAGTTAAAAGAATGAACCTAGGAGGAATACATTAATTCTATTTGGAAGACATGAGAAGTTTTCCTAGAATTGGAGGATTTGAACAGGTATTAAATAATCGACAGATCGCTGACAGGTACAGATGTGGGGTAAGGACATCCAGGCCCGGAGGGCCTGGTAATTGTGGGATGTGGCTGGGACATCAATTTGGCGGTGGTAGTGGGGGTATCGGTGGGAGGATAGGAGTAGGGATAAACTGGAAAGATGGTTTGGTGCTTTGAATGTCAGAGAGAAGAGCAAAGCTGTGTGTGCGTGTGTGTGTGTGTGTGTGGAGGGCTAGAGAAGTGGGTGGAGATGGAAGAGGGAAGGCTTTTGTTTAGCCAGGTGCTGGGGGTGCTTGCATTAGAGCAAGGGTTGTGGGAGGGGAAAGGAAGAAGTGAATTTCTGAGACATCACAGAGCTAATTTTTCTTATGAATAAAGGTTGGCAGCTCTGTAACATCATTAGCCATTCTAAACCTATTCCCCGATGAACTTGGAGGTTTGAATTCCTAATGAGAACAATGTGATTGACAACCTGTTTAGGATAATACACCTTAATAGAAAAGTCAAACACACTTATTTTAACAGAGACATGCAACACCATTAATTTGCAGAAGAAAAATAATTGTGGGGTGGCACCCTTACCATGCAGCTGCCGTGGACATGGCTGATTGGAAAAACCACTGAATAATAGCGTGTGTGAAATTCTGAATTGAAACAGGGAGCAGAATTCTAGTTCAATTGTGCCAGTAGTTGCAAAGGTGATTTTTGTTCAAGCAGAAGTGCTAGAAAACCTTTAAAGTGCAAAAAATGAAAGAAAATAAAATGCTCCAAATAACCTTAAGAGCAAGTATAAATGCTATTTTGCAAGCCTGTTTCCAGCATGAACACCATAGTGACAAATGGACATTACTTGTTTTTCTTCATTATTTGGGATTTCTCACAATTCTAAGTGGTTCCCCTAGCGGAGATGGGGAAGCTAGACAATAAACATATGATTTTGTCAAATTCAAATTGAGTAGATTCTTAAAACAGCATACTTAAAAAATATAGATTTCTCTTAGCTCACAATAGCCTTTTCTTTTTCTTTTTCTTTTTTATTTATTTTTTATTTTTTAAATGTATTTTATTGATTATGCTACTACAGTTGCCCCATTTCCCCCACTTTATTCCCATCCGTCCTGCACACCCCCACCCACCCACATTCCCCCCTTTAGTTCATGTCCATGGATTGTACATGTAAGTTCTTTGGCTTCTACATTTCCTATACTATTCTTAACCTCACCCTATTTTCTACCTACCATCTATGCTACTTATTCTCTGTACCTTTTCCCCCCTCTCTCCCCCTCCTACTCCCCCACTGATAACCCTCCATGTGATCTCCATTTCTGTAATTCTATTCCTGTTCTGGTTGTTTGCTTGGCCTGAATGAAAGAACAGATCAAAGCTCCAGAAAAAAATACAACTAAGCGATGAAGAGATAGCCAACCTATCAGATGCACAGTTCAAAACACTGGTAATCAGGATGCTCACAGAAATGCTGAATATGATCACAAAATAGAGAAAAAAGTGAGGGTTATGAAAAGTGAAATAAAAGAAAATGGACAGGGAACCAGCAGTGAAAGGGAGGAAACCAGGACTCACATCAATGGTGTGGACCAGAGGGAAGAAATAAACATTCAGCCTTTTTTTTCTTAAAAACAAAAACAAGCAGCAACAAAAAAACAACAGCAGCACCCCCCCCCAAAAAAAAAACCCAGAAAACAACAAACCTAGACCTTTCCTTGCCCTCCTGGGACAAATACATGTAGCACAGTAAGTGAAATTAATATCATTTTCTATGTGACCCTAATTAATAATTTTGTGCCCGGGCCGAGTGGCTATTTGCAAGACTTGCCAAATATTTTAAATTGATGGCTAGAGAGATGCTCAGGTGAATGATCCACTGCCTTTGTTTGGCACAAGCCACTTAAAAAGTTTAAAGTGGGTGGTAAATCACATGAAAGATTCCCTGAGTACTCATCATACTCAGGGCTGGGGGTTAGAGATTCTGCAACACAGGCATGAGGAAAAGTGGTTAGAAGCTGGCAAACTTCATGCTCCTTAGAGACCAGGGTAACCAGGAGTGGTGAGGGGAACTGCATTGGTACATAAGCTGTTGGCCGGATGGTCATTGCCCAGCCTCCAAAACAATGCAGAAAGTCCCTCTACAGCTTCCCTTATCCATGACCTTCCCCCGAATGCTCCCAGAATCAGATATGTCCAACTGTTAGAAGGTTATGAAATTCTGAGTTGATTGCTGCTTCCTTATGGCACATTTGTCCTTGCACTACCCGGAAAGAAGAACTTTAGGATGCATGAACATTACCTGTGTTTCTTTCCCTTCTCTTAAGTATTTTATCATGGAAAATTTTAAACACAATACAACAGTAGAAAAAATTGTATACAAAAGCTATTTCCTTAACATTTACTTTCAACAGTTATCAATGTCTTGAAAATATTATTCCATCTAACTCTCCTACTTTTTTTAATGGAGTAATTTAAAGCAAATATTAATCATCATATAATTTCATCTGCATATACTTCAATATGCATCTCTGTCAGATGCCTTTTTTCTATGCATTCACAATGCTATTATTACACATAACAAAATTAACAATAATTCCATAACATTGGCTAGTACCCAATCTATACTCGTATTATCCTGATTGTCTCCAAAATGTCCTTTAAAGGTGGTTTCTATACATTGTACTTTGCATTGGATCTTATATTTCTTAAGTGTCTTTTAATCTATGACAGTCTCTCATCAATGAAAAAACAACCATTTATTTGTTGAAGAACAAAATCATTCATTTTGTAGAATGTACCACATTCCAGATTTGGCTGATTCTATCCTTATAGTGAATTTTAATAATTTTGTCACTATTTTTCATTAGTGGATAGCCACTTAAATCTGAGACTTGTTTAGATTCAGTTCTATTTTGGGGACAAGAATATAGGAGGAGTCCCACTTTTAGTAGTGCTGAGATTGATCTGTAGGTTTAGGTGTTATGGTCCTGAAAGTGGTGATTCATGCATGGGTCCCATACAGACCTCTGAATAAGAATCTCTAAGAGAACAGCTCAGGTGATTCTGAGACAGGTGACCCACGGACCACCAGCCTCTGAGGAGCACTGTTGTAGAGAGGCATTCTGATGTGGGAGAAGTTTTGGGAAATACTGTGTGTGATGGTTAATTTTATGTGTTATCCTGACTGGGCCATGGGGGTGCCTAGATGTTTGGTCAAATATTTCTGAATGTGTCTGTGAGAGTGTTTCTGGATAAGATTAACATTAGAATTGATAGACTTGAGTAGCATATTGCCTTTCCTAATATCACCTACTATGTGAAAAATGATAAAGAAGCCACAACAGTCATGTAGACAAATAGTTAAAATACACAGCCTTACATGCTATTGTAAATTTATATGAAAAGTGATTTAGTTGCATAACTACAAGAGAAACAGACTTTGACCCTAGGTTAGAAGAAAGGTTTCACAAAAAAAGTGAAATTTAGTCTGCGTCTTGAAGGAGTTCATCAAGTGTGTAGTGGAGGGAACAGGAATCTGTGTGTGATGGAGCCAGCGAGTCTGGTGAACAGATGGAAGTCTGGAATGACAGAGAGCACCAACTTTGTGGAGGAGTGACTAAGGTAGGAAGGATGGGTTGAACCCAGGTTCTAAAGAGTTTTGTAAGTGGTGCAAAGGTGTTTAGAACTTTATTCTAGCCAAAAGCTTTCAATGACATTGTAAACTTTCTAAACAGGAAATAAACATGATGATCTCTAAATTTTATTTAAAGCTCAAAATTATATTATATTATATTAAGAGACAATAATTATAGAAATAGATGACATTTACTTGCATTTACTTACCCTATGTAAGCCACTTCATATTCATTATTGTATTTGATTCTTACCATCACATCACAGTGGGAGTGTTATGGGCTACTTTGTGTCCCCCACCCCAATTTGTTTGTTGAAGTCCTAACCCCTAGTGGCTCAGAATGTAATCATATTTGGGGAGATAAGGTCTTTAGAGAAGAAGTTAAGTTAAAATGAGGCTGTTGCTGTGGATCCTAATCCAATCTGACTGGTGCCCTCCTAAGAAAAGGAAATTTGGACACAAATAAATACTAGGGATGTGTAAGCACACACACACAAACATGTGAAGACACAGGGGGAATGGCCACCTGCCAGACAAGGAGAGAGGTGTCAGAATCAAATCAGCCTTGTTGACACCTTGATCTTGAACTGAGAGCCTCCAGAGCTGTGAGAAAAAACATTGTTGTGTAAGCCACCTAGTCTGTGGTATTTTGTTGTGGTGGCCCTAGCTAACCAATACAGAATGGCTGTTGTCCCCATTTTAGTCATGGAGATCAAGGTGCAACAGACATTTTCCCATGATGGCACAGCAAACTCATGACAGAGATGGGATGGGCCCCAAATCACTACACCTCCAGTCCTCTCAGAGTTCCAGAAGGGCCGGGAGACTGAGTAGAACGTATTAGTTCACTGAGGGTTTTAAAGGTGATATAAATGGGTGTAGGAGGATGAGCTCAAGGGACCCATGCTTAAGGCTGTGTTTCCCAGACATTTCTTTCATTCACAACATGATGCCTAACATGTCTCTTTTGCCCATTTTATATTAGTACATCACAAAGAAATTGTATAGTTTTTTTTCTAGATCAAGGGTGAGAATCTGGAGGTATATTTTAATAGTTTATTTATTTTTGGGAGGTATATTATAAAACTTAGAAAATAGTTCATATTAAGATGGTCAAGAAAGATCCATGAGATTGCATTCCTTGCTGCAAATTGTGTACTTCTTGTTAAAAATGGTGGCTGCCTTCATCCACATGGCAGTTTGGGGAGTGGCCCTCCACATCTGGAGCCCATCACATCGTCAGCTGTCAGGTTTCTTTTGCAGAGTACACAGTTTTGGTTTTCTCAAATTTAATTCAGTGTCGGAAGAGTTTATGTGCTGTTTAAACCTCTGCAGTATATAGATAGGAAAAACACTCTCAATACAGTAAGTATAATTTTAGAGTACTGGGTTCATGCTAATACATTGGAGAGGAAAGACTGGCAGGATTGGGACTGGTGCTCAGGACAATAATGTCCAGAATCTGGCCTTCCGCTTCCATGCCCAGCCCACCCAGATCCTAGCAGGGAGGGCTAGGGGCCTGTATGTAGCAGGGGGAACTTAGCATTCAGAATCTGGATACCTAGTCACTTGTGAATTTCATGTCTTTCTGACCCTTTCATGAAAACAAAAGAATTTATGAAAGCCTTTTATTGCTTATGTTGAGCGATTGTTGGAAATATGACATTTATGAATAAATCTTCCTTTTTGGTTCCTCTTTTTCTGCCTCTTCATCATATTTCCTCATTCTTTCATTTCATTCTCATTCATCTTATGAAAAAAAATGATGAAAAGATGGGAGGAGAAGATAGTAATACTAGTAAAAAATATGCATGTGGAATGAGAAGACCTAGGTTTTAGTTTTGAAGTTGCCAGTAACTGGCTCTGTGACCTTGGGGAAGTCATCTTACCTTTCTAAGCCTCCATTTCTGACTCTATGACATGAAAGGCTAGATCACGTAACTCTAATATTTGATGATCCCACATTCTCTTAGGTCTGTGAAAGGATGTTGAGATGAAAACGTTGGAGAATATCGACCAGCATGCATTGTTGGTGTTGGGGTCAGGCCTGAGAGAGTCCTTCATTTTGACTGTCTTTTTCCTCCCACTCTATTTCTCCATTTATTCCATTTTACTTTATTTATTTAAACAAATATTTATTTATTTATTTTTAGAGAGATGGGAAAGGAGGGAGAGAGAGAGGAAAACATCAGTTGGTTCCCTTTTGCATGTGCCCTGACCAGGGACCAAACCTGCAACCAAGGTATATGCCCTGACAGGGAATCGAATCAGAGACCTTATGTTCTGTGGAATGATGCTCAACCAACTAAGCCACACCAGTCAGGACTCAATTTATTTCATTTTCTCTGGTTCCCATTGGTGGTAAGAACCTTACATGTGGGTGTCCCATGGGCCATGCTTCAGGCATTTCCCAATCCTCCCTTGACTATCAAAACTTGCCTGTTCTGGGTTCTACTCCCCCAGAGCATCTCCATGTGAAAAAAACAAAATGGATAAATGATTTCATAATTAGGCATAAATGATTTATTTTCCTTAGACATCATTTTTTAGATGCCTATGGCCTCTTAAATTCAGTGATCACTCATTGATCACCCACTATGTGCAAGCACTATGTTATTGACAATAGAGATTCAGATAAATAAGATGTGGTCCCTTCCCTCACAGCTCATAATTTTAGGGAGGGATGCAGACCACTGACTATGATGTAAACTGGTCTTTGAGGAGAGGAGGAAAGCTACTGTATTGAGCTGGGTTTTGCTGATTGACAGGCTGGATTTTAATAAACAGTGGGTGGAGGGGAGGGAAGGATGGTTACAGGAAAACTTCAGTGAAAAGGTCCATGACAGAGAGCATTCAAAACGTGTCTAGTGAAAGACAAATAGTCTGGGGAGTGGGCAATGAGTTGGGTGTGAGGATAGGTTTGGGAGAAGATGAGCTGCCATGGAAGCAGAGTGACGTGGGGCTTTGAATACCATGCTAAAGAATCCGGGCTGTGTTGTGTAGGTGGTTGTGAGCCATTGAAAGTGGGCTGGGTCCTGGTGTGAGCTGAAACTGTGTTCTCTCTAGAATGGGGCTTGTTTAGAGGGCCAGGGTGGGAAGTGTAGACCCAGCTGTGGTGTATTTGGATGAGGGATCCAGAGTCCTAGGCTTCAGGAGGCACGTAGGTGCTGCTTTTGGCGTTAGTTCTGATGGGAGATGCTTCATATAACCCTGCTAGTGTGGTAGGGATAGGGGACATTGGTAGCCCAGAAGTTTGGTTTTGGAGCACCTAGGAAATGCCTCTGGGGATTCTTGGATGACTTGGGAGGAACTGGAGGGGTATTCAGATCCTGCAGAGTAGGTGGGAGTAGAGTCAGATAATTGCTTTTGTGTGTATGTCTCCATCTCACTGAAAAGCTATGGTTAAGAAAAGAGAACAAACTCATAGCTATCAAGAACCACACCTAAAACAAAAGCAAACTAAGCAAACAGCTAGAACAGGAACAGAACCACAGAAATGGAGATCATATGGAGGGTTAGCAATAGGGGTGTGGGAGGAGGAGAGAGGGGGAAAAGGTACAGAGAATGAGTAGCATAGATGGTGGGTAGAAAATAGACAGGGGGAGGGCAAGAATAGTATGGGAAATGTAGAAGCTAGAAAACTTATGACCCATGGACATGAACTAAAGGGGGGAATGTGGGTGGGAGAGGGTGGGTAGGGTGGAGGGGAATGATGGGGGAGAAATGGGACAACTGTAATAGCATAATCAATAAAATATATTTAAAAAAAAAAAGAAAAGAGGATGGGGGTTCAGAGGGCAGTGAACTAGGAAAAGAAGGGGGTTGATGACCAGTACTTTATGGGAGCACAGTGATGGAGATGTAGCCCTTTGACACATCCCCTTGTGGGGGTGATTATACTTGATTTCAGCACAAGACCAATGTGAACCAGACACTCCTTTCTGTGCCTCCAAAGGTGGTGGTGGGGAGAAAAGGGGCAAATACAGTGAATTCTTTGCCTCTTCTGACTTGAGCAGTAATATTGTAGGAGACACCTTTGGTCTAGTAGTTTAAAAAAATTTTTTTTATTCCTTTGAATCTTTTAATGCCTAGGGATTAGCCAATGAGCTTTCTAATGTCACAGAAAAGACTAAGAAAAGCAAAAGGAGCTGGCCTCTCCAGTTTCCTCTGGGGTCTGCTAGGCAAACAGATCCTGGTAGCTGGCTTACCCACTTTTGCCCCTGGATCCTGAAGAGTCAGCACAGGGTAAGTGGGAAGATGCTTTACTTTCAGATGATAACTAGAGAGAGTTGTGTAGAATGGGTATCAAAATGCTGAGGGCTTATTTCATTTGAGGTAGAGTTGTCTGTCACATTTCAGTGCCCCTGATCTTACATTCTCATAGCAGCACCGGCTCAGATACATCCAACACATCCACTTAAGTAATGCGATTACTCTCAGAGGCGCTTTTACATAATGTGCCTCCCATCAGGTGTGCATTATGTGCTCAATCATTTAGCACAGGACCCAGCATCTCTCCTCTAATATAACTTTACACACAGCTAATGAACACAGGTTCCCAACAAATGACTGTACCAGTCAATAAAGAACGGAGCAATCCTACTCGCCTGTGCTGCCACTGCTGCCTCTGGAGCCAATTAGCCAGCTCCTTCCCAGGTGCTGCGGGAATACATTTCCCAAAGTGGTTCTCCTTCTCACCCTGGGGTTATCTTTCTCTCATTCTTCTTCTTCACAGAGGCTATGCAAAACAGGGGAGGCTGTGGCAGTTCCATTGGCAGATGAGACAGCTTAGTCCTGAGAACTGGGGACTTGATTTAAATTCACCATCCAACTCGATTGCCTTAATCCAAACAAAGGGGTGCAGGGTAATTTGGGGTGTAAGGGAGATGTGATGAGCCCCCACTATTCCTGATGCTCTGAAAAGCAAGGAAGCTGCTGAGAGAACAGGCTGGTATGTATCTCAGCCCCTTCATGGTTTGAAGGTTACCTGACAGGTACGGATCCAGAAAGAAATGAAAGTACGTGTCTGGTTGGCATTTGTCCTCTCTCCTGCTCACCTCAGTGGCAAAAGCCCAGCGAGGTGTAAAGGAGCAGTCCCTGTGCTGGGAGTCAGGATGCACGGACAGTTTCTGTCCATGCATGGGTGACTTCAGGGTGGAAACTCACCAAGATCTCAGTGTGCTCTCCTGTGCAATTTCTGCTCTGCCTCTCTCCCTGGGCTGCTGAGAGGACCAAATGATAAAACGTCCGTGAAAATACTTTGTAAAGCAAAGCTCTGCACAGATATATAGTGTTGAGTGGATAATGTGGTGAAGTGGAAACATCAATGGCTAGAAGTCAGCAGATTAGAGCCTTGAATTATTTTCTGCTCAGCTCTGCCACTTACTAGCTCAGGGACCTTGGACACAGCACCTCAACTACAATGGGCTCAGTTTTCCCATTGAGAAATTGGGGAAGATAAAGCCTATTTCATAACATTGTTTGAAAATTAAAAGAATAACAGCTGCAAATATTTAGAAAATTGTGGAGTATTGTACAAATGGAAGAAATTATTAATTAATGCTTATGTTGACTTAATTGTGGCCTTAATCCAGCTCTCCCTGGCACTTGGTTATTTCATTTGCATTTTATTATTTTCCCCCTAGTTTTTGTGCTGCTTTTTCTTTAGGTTGAAAAATGCCTCTCTTCTGTCTTAAATCTTCTCAATGAGACAATAAGCTTCTGCAGGGGTCAGGTCTGCAGTGGGTTCTTCAGTCACAGCTGAAGGATTTGTATATCGTCAGTGCTTCCTGAATGCTGCAGATCCACAGAACTCACTTGAACCCTCAGGTGTACCTTGAGTGTTACCTCATTTCCAAGAAACATGCTAGTGGTCCTATTCAAAGAAAAAAGAAAAAAGCAAACCCAGAGAGTTATTCTTTGACCATCTTTTCTTTACTTGATGTCCTTTTTTTTCTTTTTCTTTTTCTTTTCTTTTTTACTCAGCGAATGAGTCTGGTTCCCTAAACCAATTTTGTGAGCCGGTTACTTGTTACAAGTTCCCTCACAGTGAGAAAATAAGTCTTTGGGGATGGGGCCTTGTTGTAACTAGTGTAATGAGAATATAGGATATATTGTGCTCTTTTTTTAATTTTAAAAAAATTCACTTCTTTTTAAAAAAGATTTTATTTATTTATTTTTAAAGAGAGGGGAAAGGAGGTAGAAGGAGGGGGAGTGAAACATCAATGTGTGGTTGCCTCTAGCTCACCTTCTACTGGTGGGGACCTGGTCTGCAACCCAGGCATGTGCCTTGACTGGGAATTGAACCGGCGATGCTTTACTTACAGGCCCACATTCAATACACTGAGCTACACCAGCCAGGGCCTACAGGAGATATCTCTTGAGTAAAAGTTATAATCTCTTCCAGTCTAATACACCATCTTAAATTGGAAGATGCAATGGCATTAAAATGCCTTTATTTCTTCAGATTGGAAATATCAATGCTTTTGGAACTTTAAGGCTACAAATCCATTGCATTTATATATAATTTTGTATAGGATGGATTTCCACAGATACTAGCAATGGTGAATCTTGTGAATTTTGTGCCTGGTGGGAGATTGCTAAAAGAAACTCTCCATGTCTATGTCTATGAATCACTTATTGAGTTTCTATGAGGTGCAAAGCACTGTGCTGAGCTTTGTGGAAGACATAAAGAAGGGGGATATGGTCCCTGCTGGCAGTATGTTACTTTGCAATTATTAATGAATGCTTTCTTTCAGTATGTGGGGGCCTAGAATCAAACACCATGACATCAGGCCTCCATGCTTTTTTCCAGGTGCCCAAACTTTGGTGCAGAGAGTCATGCTTCTCTTTCTGTTTCCCCCACAATAACATTGGCCACAATAATATTTGTCCAGTTTCTGACTTGTTGAAGGGAGCTCTATGAAGGATGGCAGCCTCACTGATGTACTAGAGAGATAACACCAGTAAAAGGATGCAGGGAAGGTTAGGACCAGGAATGAAGCAAATGTGGTAGGATCAGGTAGGTTTGGAGGGGGGGTTGAAAGTAATTTATGTAGTCCTCATCGTTTAAAGAAATTTCCCAGGGCTGTGTTGATGGATTTCCCTCCCTCCTCTGTAATCTTCTATCTCTAATCTATTTCATCAAGTCACTGGGTAGAGGCTTGTGAATGCCCTCAGACTCACTATTATAAGCTATTAGATCGAGACTCCAATGGTAAGTGGATTCAACAGTCCAAAGTTATTTCAAATGTTCCCACAAAGACACAATTTCTTTAATTATGAAAGCCCAACTTACTCAAGTCCCTTGAGAAAATTAACAGAGAAAGAGCTGCAGCCTGAAGCCAAACCACACTCTGAATGCATATTTCAGGCAAGTTTCCATTTGGATCCAATGGTAGGTCTCCCTTCTTGTGATTAACACACAAACAAATTGGGTTCCTGCACAATTAAGGGTGCATGGTTTTGTGTGTGTGTGTGTGTGTGTAGAGGGAGACACAACACCAACGGAGAGCAAGAATTGGTGACATGAATAAAACTACTGATGAGCACTAACGTTGTATCTGATTAAACAGGGTATTGTGCATAGGAAGAATGTCAGGGCTTTTTTAATTTTAATTTTTAAAATTTAAAAAAAGGATTAGAGTCTGGAAAACACAGCATAGGTCTATTTCACTGGAAAGTTTCCAGTTTGCTATTAAATGATCTATAGATAAATACATATAAAGCACAGTGTGGTTCCCACCTGGCACCTTCAGTGAGGAGATTTGGGGGTGGTGGTGAGTGAAGGACCCAGGGCAGTGGCAGTATTCCAGACCAAGGCTACTTCTCCCTCTCCTAGAGTTGCTTCATAGGAGGTAGGAAAAAGGTTGTACTTTCAAGCTGCTCAACTTTAAGTGTGGATTAGTATTTTCTCTTTTAAAAATGGACATTTCCTATTGGGTTGGCCAAAAGGTCTGTTATGTTTTTTCAGTAAATTAAGACATTTTCCATTTTTACCATCAACTTTATTGGTTTGAATATTTTGAGTAAGTTGGCTATCTCCCACTATTGGCTTTCAGTGGGTAGAGGCCAGGGCTGCTGCTAACCATCTTTCATGCATAAGACAACTCCAAAGCAAAGAATTATTTGCCAAAATGTCAAACAGTACTAAGGAACTTCACAAACCACTTTTGACACATTTGATCAGCACCTTCTCCATACACTGCACACATCTTTTTTTGTGTGTATTTCAGTTGCATTTTTACCTTTCTTGAAATGATAAAGCACAATACACAGAAAACGTTACGTATCTTCTTCCATCTTTGATGTTAAAATGACCGCACAAAAATTCACCAAATTTGATTTTTTTAAATGCACGCTGATATGACAGCTGTCACAATACAATCTAACAAAATTGGTTTGAATGAAATTAAAGACAACAAAGCACTGCTAGAGCCACAGTATGAAGAAAACTAAATGGACTTTTTGGCCAACCCAGTGATCCAGGGGTATCCGGTCTGTGGCCCATGGGCTGTATGCATCCCAGGGTGGCTATGGATGTGGCTCAACACAAAATTGTATGTTTACTTAAAACATTATGAGATTTTTGTGATTATGAATCACGATATTTTAATGTGTGGCCCAAGACAACTCTTCCAGTGTGGCCCAGAGATGCTAAAAAGTTGGACACCCTTTGTTTACAGTCTATAAACAAAGGTAAGAGAGTAGCTTAATAAGCCCTCATGTACCTATTACCTGGTTTCAACAACTACCAATATTTGCCAATCTTATTTCATTCACGACTACTTCACACCTGCCCCCAAATTTTTCTGAGTATTCTTAAAGGAAATTCAAAGACATATTTTGTAACTTGTCAACACTTCAGTATGCATTTAAACTGGTAACTGAAAAAAGTTACATATACCTGATGCCATTATCACATCTGATAAAATTACAATAAATAATGTTACCTAATACCTAGTTAATATTTAGTTTTTCTGGTTGTCTCCAAAACGTCTTTTTAGAGGTTTTTTTTTTTTTCCAGTGAGAATTCAAACAAGTTCCAACCAAGGCATTTAGTTGATTCTCTTAAATTTCTTTTAATCTATTTACTTTCCATGTCTTCGGAGTGTTGGAGAAACTGGTATTTGTATCCCCAGAGGCTAAGATTGGTCTTTGGTGGAAGAAAGACCATTAGAGAGGGGACAAGGTGGTCCCTGCTCAAGGCCCAGCTCTGACAGTAATTATCGGTCTAACCCTGGGATACTGAGTTGGCCTTTCTCAGTCTCAGTTTCCTTACCTAAAAAACAAAGGCCTTCATCCAAGTTGTCTGTGAGACTTCTTTTTAAACACAGCAGAGGTCTGTGTTTTAAACGCAGCATATTTAATATGCCGGGAACAGGACAGAAATGTCTGCTGCCCTCTATCTGCCAGACCCTCACACTCTCAACCGTTACTACAGGTAGGTAATGTTTCTCTATCTGAGAAAAGCAATCAACCAGCCAAACCCAGTCAGATTTGGATGACGGTGGATCTCCCTTAACCAGCAGTGTCTCCTGACTTGAAGACTGTCTGAAACTAAAGGGAGAAAACCTGGAGGCCTGGAAAGGCATGATAAGTGATCCCTGGAGTTATTTTTCTTATCTCAAACTTTTCTACCTCCTTGACTGCAACAGTTCACTCCTCACATGGACAGGGCATGGAATGCCTGAGGTTCCTTCATTCTTCTGTAATGCATTAAGTTTTAAGTGAGAAGATTCTAGGACCATGGAACATGAGAATGGGAAGGGACCTGAGCAGTAATTTCCTCCAACTCTGTATACGATGAACAGATGACCAAAGCACGTAGCCTGTTCGTACAGGGGACTCATGGCTTCCTGAGGCAGCCCCTTCTCACTCAGGGGAGCCACTAGAGAGGTTTTCTTTACTCCAGATTTTGCCTTCTGAAACTCTCACAGTTAGGGTCTCACTCTGCTTTTATTTTTTTATTGGAAATGGTTTATTTTTCCATCAACCTTATTTCTCTTTTTGTTTAAGAGTCTGTGGACTCACTAAAGAGCACTCAGGTTGTTCCTACCTGTTAGGGGGCTGGAATGGAGGAATTTGAGGACGAGTCATCAGTGACAAGCTGTGGGCTCCAGTCTTCAGTAGAGAACCACTGACTAGCCACGGATGACACCTGAGCCTTCAGAATAGCCTACGACCTTAGGTTGAATAGCAAGGGGCTGGAGCAGTCACTCACTCTAAAATTTCTCCTTGATCGTAGCCTTTTCAGCATGGTCTGCTCTTCCTTCTCAATCTCTCTGGGATCTCTGTAGATGTAGAGATCAGGTAGGACCTCCCACTGGTGACCATGTGAGAGACCGCTGCATAAATGCAAAACAAACTGGGCCAGCATCTACCACCTGAGACCTGCCAAGTGAGCTCCCTTACTGTTGTTGCTTGGGTGGCAGCATCCACATGGTGCAGAGCAGACTCTGTGTTACGCAACAATGGTACACAGGCTAACATCAGATGTATCTGTACGGACTGGTGGCCGGCCCTGAGAGCAGTCTCCACAGGAGGTCGCAGCTTTCAGAAAGCTGCTTGGATCTGCTTCTTGAAGCTTGCAAGAGTCTCAGCCTGCAATAGACGTAGTTCCAGAGGCAGCAGCAGCTTCAGCAGAGCTTGCTGGCTGGTATTCCTGGAGGATATGACACTGACATCAGAGGTAACAATGGCATGAGCTGCGTGCAGAAGCTTCTTCAGATTTATGATGTAGATGCCATCACTTTTCATTTTATAGATGAACTGTTCTATTTGGAAGTCACAGTTGGTGCTTCCTAAGTAGGTTTTTGGTGCAAGGAATTTTAGGACATTTTCCCTCAATTTGCAGGACATCAATGGCTCTGAACATTGTGAAAATTTATTTTTAAGTTAAAATGGGAACCTGAAACACCATTGTATGGATGCCTCTATGGGTAGTGCAGAAAGGTGTTGCTGTATGTAGTATAAACAATCCCTAGCTTTCACAGGACAACTGTCCAGCTAATTGAAGACTATTTATTCTTGTGTTCTTTGACTATTTACCTTCAACCACACATAGTGGTACTGTTGACTCCTTGTGGTCGCAGATGCTTTCCTGTGGCTCCCACAGTTGGACACAATTTTCTAGGTGGGTGATCAGCATAGAACAAGAACTCTCACTGACCTTGTTCTATGCATTACATCTAGGCATATCGCTCCATATTCCTTAGATGATCTTCCTGGAACTTTAATAAAGGTATTTATGGAAGGGAGATGGTTTCAGAAAGCAGGAATCTAGGACAAAAGACTTTAGAATATTAATGATAGGATCCTTCAACTGGAGAAATTTTCACAGGAATAACTCCCCACAAGAACACTATAATTGTGAATTTATATTTCCAAAGACTTTTCCAGTAGAACATTATCCTTAGGATGCTCTTTTAAATTGCTTAGTTATCCCAGACATTCCTTGTCTATACAGAATTCTTTGGACTAACCTATAGATTTTCCTCTTAGAAATTTATCCAACTTTTATAGCATAGAAAGCCCGAGGAAGCTATTGTGATTGGTCAGCTCCATTGCGTTAGGTGAAATTTTCCTGAAATATGCAGCTTTCTTTTGTAAAGGAGAAGAATGTGGGTGGAAGTTGGAGTATTGGAAGAGCTTAGAACTAGAGTGTAGGGGTGCCTTCAGTAAACCAGGTAATGAATGAGGCTCAGATAAGATAATGGTAGTAAAATCCACAGACAAGTGTGAAATTCCATGAAAATATAAGCAACACAGTACCATGAGCAGGCTCTTGTTCAGTGTAGGCGTGCAGGTGGTAAGAAGCATTGCAATCTGTTCCTGTTCTTATAATAACAGAGTTCCTGCAGTACTTCCTCTTTGCCCTACTCCAATCCTAATTGGACAAATTAGACAAGTTGTTTAAACTTTGAGCCATGTTTTTCTTGTTACTATAGAGATTATTTTAATACTAATGACTGTAACTTCCTCTCTATGTTTCTTCCAACTCCTTCCCAACTTTCATAGACAGTTCTGGAAGGGTGTATCTTAGGAGCTGGTAATATTTATCAACTTCCTATGGCCTCCACCGATGTGATGACTGGGACATCTATCTAGCCTTTGGCCAAATTCCCTTGACTCAATATCAGGCTTCCCTTAGCCAGTGTGGAGCTGCCAGGGCCTCCCTGGCCTGCACTGCATGCCTTCATATCCTGCCGGCTGTGGCATGGGGTAGGGGAGGTATATAGGGTACAGACCCTTTCTCTTTTCTCTGGAGAAGGGGTAACCAAGGAAGGTAAAGTGTCCTTGAGGGCACTGGCAAAGCCTGCTTCTCCTTTAAGTATGGGGCCAGGAGAAGGGAACTGGACTCTTTGGGTGGCACCCAGAGGTCAGACCAACCCACCAAGTCCTCCTTCCTTGGAGCGTATGTGATGGTTTCACTGGGACCAACGTAGGGAGAGTACTTTCATGATGGCGGTACACCCAGTAGCTTCTACTTCAGCCAGTCCAAACCTTCAACATAAATCATCCTTTGCCTCAGACATTTGCTTTTTACACAAATGAAGTAATCAGATTCTTACCTAAAATTATGCAAAGGAAGTTTTAGAGGAGCTCTGTGAAACAAGTTCATTTTTTCCCCTTTTCTTCCTCCTGCACCTCTGCAATTCTCGTTGTTCAGCAAGGAATTACTGAGCAAACCAGGCAACCTCTCTTTCACTCAACAAAGAAATTTAGCAATCTCTGAGGCTGTGTCACCTTGCCAGCAGAAACACTGAATGGCAATAGCACTGAGAGTCAACACTAATAGCCGACACCAAATTAAACTGCCAGACTTGGTGTGATGTAGTTCTGTCACCTCTTGACACTTCTGATGTGAGTACAGGGGCTTCTGCAGGAAATTCATCAGCTGTAGCTCATGACGCATCATCTTTACATATCTGTCCATCTACATTTGTCAGCAACAGGCCAGCCTCAAATGACTTCAGTGATTGGTATATAGATTGCACTACCTCCAGACATAGTAAACAGGGTTTTAACTCTTGGGGCTCCTTTGGTTTTGCCTTCCTCTCTGACAAGGCCTGGTTACTGATGTTGTCATTCTCCTTGTGTTTTGGGTGCTGACTGACAAAAGCTGATTAAGAAAGCCTCCTTTCTTCTTTTTTCCTAACTAACCAGTATCTCAAATGCATCCCTTCTTTCCAAGTTAGCTATTTGGTTAATGCACATTCTCTCTGGTGTGTATTTCTAGAGGGTTATCTAAAAACGTGTATTTGCTCATTCATGGCTTGATTTGCCATTGCTCTGATGGGGAAGATTAGAATTATAGGACAGGCTCATCTTGCTAATCAAACTTGCTTGTTTCTCTGTGGAGAATGTCTTTGATTTTTTTGTGCCTTCCAGGCAGATCATTTTAGTATAGTAATAGCTGCTAATGTGCCAAGATCAGGGGCTTGCTGATTTTAAAAATATTTCCAGAGCCTTAAACTTGTCACTGGTTGTTACCACCTGATATGTTTATTTCATACATTTGTCAACACCCTCAAGCTCATACATGTTGTAGGAGTAAGTTAAGTAGCTTTTTAGGGGGTACAGCTATATATATATATATTTTTTCCTTACATCTCTTTCTAGTAGTGGGGACATGGGAGTCTGGTTTCAGTATGATATTACAGCTCTATTTTTATTTTTTTTGGGGGGGGGTTTATTGCAATGACACCAGTTTTTGGTATTCTCTTACAAGCAGGTTTTAAAAAAAATTTGGGAGGGTTTATTGCTGATACCGGACTCTGTATGCATTTGTAGAATGAGGGCTATACTTGTTTACAAACTGCATGTATGCATTCACTTTTGTTTTTAAGGAAACTAGCTTTTCTTATTTATTTATTTAAATATATTGTATTGATTATGCTGTTACAGTTGTCCCAATTTTTTCCCCTTTGTTCTAACTGCCAGGTACCCCCTTTTCCTCTAGCAATCTCTTTAGTTCACGTCCATGGGTCATGCATACAAGTTTTTGGCTTCTCCATTTCCTATACTATTCTTTTTAAAAAATATATTTTATTGATTATGTTATTACAGTTGTCCCATTTTTTTCTCCCTTTTATTCTCCTCTGCCCTATACCCCACCTCCCACCATCATTCCCCCACCTTAGTTCATGTCAATAGGTCAAACATATAAGTTCCTTGGCTTCTCCATTTCTCATACTATTTTTTAATTTTATTTTTTGTGTATAAAAATAAGAATTTGTATTTTATTTTATTTTTTTGAGTTTTTTCACATTTCCCATACTATTCTTAACCTCTCCTTGCCTATTTTGTACCTATCATTTATGCTTCTTATTCCTTGCACCTTTTCCCCATTCTCTACCCCCTCCCTGCTGATAAACCTCCATGTGATCTCCATTTCTGTGATTCTCTTCCTGTTTATTGTTTTCTTAGTTTGTTTATTTTTGTTTTCTGCCCTGTGTTCCCATCTCTGCCCCTCCTACCAGTCTGGATAAATGTTTCTTCTTTAACTTCTTGGTTGTCGAACTACCATACAGTTCGATTTTCTGGAAGTTCGGGTTATTTTTTGTTTTTAAATTTGTTGTTGTTCTTCTTTTGGTTGTGCTAGGCAGCAAAGTGTATCTACCTATGCCTCCATCTTGGCTGGAAGTCTCCTATATTATTCTTAACATCTCCCTGTCTATTTTGTACCTACCAATTATGCTTCTTATTCCCCATAACTTCCCCCTATTTTCCCCACTTCCCTCTGATAACCCTTCATATTATCACTTGATTATCAATGATAACCCTCCATTTCTGTGATTCTCTTCCTGTTCTAGTTATTTTCTTTGTTTGTTTTCGTTTTAAATTTTTAGACTCAGTTGTTGATAGTTGTGAGTTTGTTGTCATTTTACTGTTCATAGTTTTGATCTTCTTCTTTTTCTTAAATAAGTCCCTTTAACATTTTCTATAATAAGGGTTTGGTGATGATGAACTACTTTGGCTTTACCTTTTCTGGCAAACACTTTATCTGCCCTTCCATTCTAAGTGATGGCTTTGCTGGGTAGAGTAATCTTGGATGTAGGTCATTGCTTTCCATGACTTTGAATACCTCTTTCCAGCCCCTTCTTGCCTACAAGGTTTCTTTTAAGAAAATCAGCTAATAATCTTATGGGAACTCCTTTGTAGGTAACTCTCTCCTTTCCTCCTTCTGCCTTTAAGATTCTCTCCTTATTTTTAATCTTGGGTAACTTAATTATGATGTGTCTTCATGTGTTTCTTTTTGGATTCAATTTGTTTGGGATACTCTGAGCTTCCTGGACTTCCTGGAAGTCTATTTCTTTTGCCAGATTAGGAAAGTTTCCCTTCCTTATTTTTTCAAATAAGTATTCAATTTCTTGCTCTTCTTCTCCTCGGGCTTCCCTATAATTCCGATGTTGGCATGTTTGACGATGTCCCAATGTCTTCTTATTCTCTCCTCATTTTTTTGAATTCTTGTTCTTCACTTTGTTCTGGTTGACTGTTTATTTCTTCCTTATGTTCCAAACCATTAATTTGAACCCTGACTTCCTTCTCTTCACTTTTGGTTTCCTGTGGATTTTTCTTTATTTCACTTAGTGTAGCCTTCCTTATTTTCCCTTTTGTGTTTGCCATACTCAGTGAGATTTAAGCATCCTTACCATCAGTGTTTTGAACTCTGCATCTGATAGGTTGGTTATCTCCATTTCACTTAGTTCTTTCTCTGGAGTTTTGATCTCTTCCCCCATCTGGGCAATATTTATTTCTCCTTAATTTGGCAGCCTGCCTGTATTTGCTTCCACATACTAAACAGAGTTTCTCTGACTCCCTGTTCTGGTGCACCTGTTATGGCATGAGGGGTGGAGCCTTAGGTATTTGCCATGGTAGGGCAACCTGCTTCACAATTTTGTGGTGCTGTATGTGGGGGAGCAAGTGGTGGGAGGTGGGAGAGGGAACAATGTTGCTTGCTTGGCTCTCACCCTCAGAAACTGAGCTTTTCTATATAGTAAGGATGATGCTTTCTTGTTTTCAATTCTTTGATAATAGAGTGCTTGATATTGTTACCTTAGTGACTTGGAAATGCTCTACTATGCTGGCTCATGGAGGCCAATCTCAGGCCATGGGTAGTGCTGCCCCTCAGGTTGTAAGTTTCATCTGGCAATTGTTCTTGTGGTACCCAGTGACTTCCTTCAATTCTGGGCCATTGATAGGTTTCATTTGTGTTTGAAGATATACCTGTGAGGACATCTCTGGGGGCTGTTGTCAGATGAAGCTTGTTGAGGGTGGTAGGGATATGAGAATACAGCAGGGGAGGCTGAATGCACTAACTGGAGATGGCACTCCATCCCAGAATGGGCTCTCCAAGGCAGGTAAAGTGCTTGTTTAAATTTCTTGATATAGTCTGATTTTAGCTTTAAAACAATCTAGGGGTGAATGGGTAGAGGTGGTGATGGTGATTAGGGGTAAAATAAGATTTCCCAGGAGTTGATAGTTGATAGTGTTGAAGCTGCATATACAAGTTCTGTCTGGAAATAGTCCAGTCATTGTTAATATAATGAGAACAGTTTGCATGACATTGATGTAACCTAGCAGTCAAGGACAGTGGACTGGAATGCATATGCATGATCAATGACAGTGTCACTGTACTAGACAGTAGGGGTGGCAGACACAGTTGAGTGAGCATGTGTACTGTGTGGCCATTGCATTCAAAATGACTGAGTGAGTAGAGCAATGAATCTGCATCAAATTTTGCGTTAAGCTTGAACATTTCTCCATGGAAACTATTTGGATGATTCAGAAGGCTGCAGCTATGGGCAACTGGTGATTGGCAGCTTTATCACAATAACATGCCCATTCATGCATTATGTCTTGTGCAGTGTTTACTGGTGAAACATTAAATCACCCAGTGACTCAGTTTCCCTATAGCCCAAATTTGGTGACTCCTGGCTTTCCCCAAAACTAAAAGCACCTTTGAAAGGTAAGAGATTTCAGACCACTGATAAGATTCAGGAAAATATGACAAGGCAGCTGGTGGCAATCAGGAAAACTGTGTGAGGTCCCAAGGTGCCTACTTTGAAAGGACTGAGGCAGCATTGCCCTTTGTACAATGTTTCTTGTATCTTGTATCTTATTCAATATATTTATCTATTTTTCATATTATATGGCTGGATACCTTCTGGACAGATCTCTTTTATGAGGTTTATTAAACTATTCTATCTTCTTTTGTATGTGTTTAAAAATGTCCATAAAACAAAGTTAAAATGACATTTAAATTTCTTGAAATGTTGGAATTGAAGTGACACTGGATTTGACTATTACTAAGAGATAAATTCACTTCAAGTATTTTTAATGTTAATTTTACGTGGATTTCAAAAAGGATTCAATGTAGCCTCTATTAGTACCTTTCGGACTTCTCTTGTTTTAGGAAACCAGTGGTTTTGTTGTCAGACTTAAGCTTAGGTCAGCTCCACACTGCCTAAGGGAAAGCCTGACATTTGATATAATTACCTAGGTATTGTTTTGGCACTTTAAGAAAATAAAGCTTCCCCCACCCCACCCTTTTGCCCTGGAATTCTCTTGACAGTTGTGACTGTGAAGAAGGGGCTGGCAGAGAAGGGAGGCAGTGCTTACAAGACTGCATCCGCATGAATCATGTTTTTACACATATATCATCCCATTTGAGTTTTATTCTTGTTCTTCGGAACGCTCTTTCGATTCGATTCAAAATGCAGGAAACCCATTACTTTTAATAAGGCTGGTCTATATGATAAGGCAGATCATGTCCTGTGAAGGTTTATGATATAACAGTAAAATTCAATATCTCCTACAGTCCGAATTCCACATGGGTTTCATGAATTAACAAATATTAAGGAGAGCATGCTAGGGATGAAGTCACAGAACACAATCCTCGACTGATGTTCGTTCAGGACTGCAATCTAATACAGCCAAAAGTAGGAACAAATTCCTGCCTCCGTAGAGCCATTGTGCTGAGGTCAAGACCCAGTGTGTGGAGCCAGTATGAGAGAAAACAGGAAACAAAAGGGTGGAAGAAGATGCTCCGAATCTATCTTATCTCTCATATCGTGAAAACATTTGGAAAGAGAGTGCTTAGAGAGAAGAATTTTTGTAAAATGATAGACATCTCAGCTGTGAGACAGCTGTGAGAATCCCCCTTAATATGGGATGTCTCAGCTTGAATATGGATTTGAGATGCATATGAAACATGGGGATGGTTAGAATAAGTCACAGGGTAAAAACAGAATAAGACTGGCCACTCAAGGCTATTTTCAGAGGCTGGGACTTGAAGTGGCTGAGATAAACACTTAGCCCACTCAGCTGGGGATTATAATGGGAGCTCTGACAACCCTTACTAATTAGGATGCTCTCAGGCAGCTCTGTAATAGCTGCGGGGAGCTGCTGTCAGTAAACAGTGTTACATTCGGGGGTCATTGCATCAGGCGTCTCTCTGTACCATAGAGACTATGCTTGCCTTGCTCCTAGCAGTCAGGTTGCTTCCAGCTCTTCCTCTAACACCCCAAGGATCTCAAGTGCCCTTCTCCAAGAGACACAAAGGATTCTGAGCTTACCCGCAGTCTCCTCCTCTGGCAGAGGATGAAAAATGACACCTGGAAACACACAAACTAATTATAACCCTATTTAGTTCCTGTGGGTGAATCTCTCCATCCATCCCCCTTTGCCCTTTCCCACATTTAATTCCTATTTGGTGAAGAGGGAAGGATTATTTCTGGAAACAAGCCTTTCCCCTCCAGCTCTCTCCCAGCCACCAACCACCAAATACAGGCGAGTCATCCTGTGGTAATTAACAATCTCATTTTGAGGAGTACATTTTATGGTACTCTTGGTCAGGTAAATTCTAAATTAGCTCAGTTAAAACAGGTCATAAGACACAATGCTGCCATCCTTATTAGTTCCTGGACCTCTGCCAATGCACCGTACTATTTTGGGAGCTGGGCTTCTGGAAAAAGGAATCATTACCCAGAGATTATGTACAGGATGAGTGGTGTGGAGGACACGCAGTAATGGTGGCCTTCTCTCCTTTGGCTTCACTCTCAAGTTCTGGGGTGATAAATGAAGGGTTGGAAAGGATTGATCATGGGGAGGGCAGAATATGGGATGCTGAGGCAGTGCTCAGTGACCTGTCACTGAGGTCACTGTCTCTGCTGTCACCCAGGAATGCTGGGGAAAGACTGATGCCAGGTTTACTATTTGGATTCCCAATGTTCCAGAGGAGGATGGAAGGGCTTTCCAGACACCACCAAGAGTGGTTTGACCACTGCAGGCCATTATGTAGAGTGGAATCAAATGGAGAGGAGCTGGGGGCTCCAGTCCCTTCGCAGGCAGAACATCTGGATGATTGCCAGCAAGTCACTGCCTCTGTCACTCCTCTCACCAGGAACAAAAGATGTCCCCTTCATCCTGTCTCCTACATTGCATACTTCCAAAACACAGTGCCATCTTTGTAAGCCTGATTGGCAAAGCCTAAACCTCAGGCCTAAGTCGTAGCTGCAGGGGAGGCTGGGCATTTGTGTTCGATTCTGGGGATTTTGGACTCATAATACGGGGATTTCCCCAGACAGAGGAAGTCAGTTCACAGGATCATGAGCTCTGTGTATGGCTGAAGTCATGACTCTGTCCCAGGCAATTTCATTTTTCCAAGTATATGCAAGAGTGACATGTGGGCAAGGAAAGACAAAAAGAAACTATTATTGAGAGGCTCTGTATTAGATGTTGGGGCACCAGCCATATCCATTGGAACTCACCATGTCAGGGTGCTCCATCCCTTCCAGCTGCCAGCATCTGCATCTTTGCCCAGGGATGAGTGCTGAATGAATTACTACTACCCCAGCAGCTGTCAATCAATTACTGAGCTCAGCTCCCCGTCCCTTGCATGGAATAACTCAGAGGCTCTTGTTTTTCAGTGTCCCAGAGTTTTTCCTGGGACTAAGCCCCGTTCATGCACAGTAGCAGCTGGCTTGATGTCTGATCCTGTATTGCTTCCTTCCTTTCCTGGCTGTACTTCCTCACTTGCCTAGTGCTGTTTCTCATGCCTCTCAAATACACAGCCTGCTTCTGTTTTGGGTCTTCCTCACACTAAGGTGACCTATTTGCCCTAGGTGGTCTCACATTTATTATGAGTTCATTTTTCAAGTACCATCATGTGATCGTGGTTAATGAGGAAAGCGGGGCTCAGTTACCATTATGGCTTCAATGGAAGGCTTCTTGCTCACTCACTCTGAAGTCTGTTGTGGGGCCAGATGCTCCCTGGGAGGGCTGTGCCTCCCGGTCTACAGGCCTGGCCACCAAAGCCCTCACCGCTTCTCTTCACTGCCCCAAAGGATATTTCAGGCTACAGAAAATTGCTTCTAGGAATGTGTTCTTGCACAAATTGCTGCTCAAATACTTTTTAAAGGGTCCAACTCCTCTCAGAGCTCCTCGCTGCTCCTATTAAGGTGGCAGAAGACGAAAGAGAGGAGGGGTGAAACAACGTTTTTGAGCCCTTACAATGGCAAAAAATGTAGGCTCTCTGCCTCCTAAGGCTAGAGGGAGGTAATTTCCACTTGGCTTTATAAGAAGAAATAAAGCTGTCGCCGCTCTGTCAGTTTTGTAGCTTGGAGTTCTTCCAGGTGATTGTATATCCAGCCATGCCGCTGTTGATAGAGTCTTGGCTGGATTGAGCTACCTGCAAATCTTTCCAAAATACCTCCACAGGAGGGAACTCTTTCTGAGAGAACCTGCATACAAAGATCAGTAAATTTTGTACATAGTTTTTAACATGGAATGGAACAGAGTTTTAGAACTCCTTCAAAGCATGCTCTTATAAGAGTGGCTTGAACACAGGAAGAAAGGAGTTCCTTTCAAAAGGTGCTTTCTTTCCACAGGCTGCACTCTCCACTGGCTCCTGCTGCTGACCACCCCTCCACCCCTCCCTTTGTACGTGGACTTCCCATACTCCTGCCCTCTTGCTTTTTCCAGCTATAAAAGTCAAACACTCCTACAGCAGTACCTTTTCTCTGAAAACACTTGACCCATGAGTTCTACAAACACTCTGTTTTCAAGTTGTGGAAAATGAAGGCACAGAAGAGAGAAGTGATGTCTTTAGAGTTACTCATGGTTGAAGGGAACGAGAGCTGCCTCAGAAAACACTTGCTTAAGAATTAGACAGAAAGGCTTTTTCATGGCACTTAGTGCTTGAAAAGAACCACTAGAAGGGGCCAGTGTGGAGGGCGCTTGAGGACGGATTCATCAAATACTACAGAATATAAGGTTTTGTTTTATTTTTCCTTTCTCTAAATTATCCTTTGGAAAATAAGGAGCTGCCTTATAGTCAGCTAGTCAATAGCAAATTTTTGTTGAGTGCCTACTATGTGCTAGGCAATGCCCTAGACTAGGGCTCAGCAAACTTTTTCTGCGAAGGTTTGAATAGTAAATATTTTACGTTTTCCAAGCCATGCAATCTGTGTTAGAACTGTTCAGCTATTACAGAGCAAAAGTAGCCATAAATAGTATGCAAATAAATAGGCGAGGTCTGCCAATAAAACTTCATTTATGAAAGCTTTATTCACAAATTTGGCTCCCAGGCCATATTTGTGGATCCCTGCTGTAGGCACAAGGGATAGGAAGTTAACAAAACAACATCCCTGCGTTCAAGGAACCCACGTTATGATGAAAGTGCTACTTTAAAATCTGAATCCTTACCAATGGGTACTTGTGGTTTGAGACAAATATTCAGCTACAGCATTATACATGGATTCAAAACAGGCCTAGATGACAGTGAAGATGGCAGGCCCTGGAAAGTTGTGTGAAGTGGCCCCAAAGTGGCTCTAAAAAGACACTGATATCAAATGTGCTTGTGATGAGTTTGAGTAAAATTACTTTATGTAATGTGAGGTTGACAAGGAAGAAATGTTTATGGATTGATATTTCCAGATTGACTTTGTAGATGTAATTTAGACATATATGTGAGTAAAATGGAAACACTAATGTTCTAAGTAGATATTTAGCTATTTCATTAATATTCTGGAAATTGTGTATTCAAGTTGGCCAAAATACATTTTGGGAAATTTCTCTTTGGGGAAAGGGGAGATCATGTTCTATTTTATCCCCCCATGCCATCGTCATGTCCTCACTCCTTGACTGAGCTTTCTTCCTGCTTTTACTCTTGCTCTCCAACTCCTATGGGTCACTCTCTGCAAACCTGTCAGAGAGATTCTTTTAAAATGAACATCAAATCATGGGGCTCACCTGCTTAGGACCCTCCAGTGGCTTTCCCCACATTTGGCATACTCTCCAAAGTCCTTTCCACGGTCCACAAAGGCGACCGTGGCCTGGCTGTTACATCCCTCTCCAGCCCCATTTCCCACCCCTTCTTTCCTCTCTCACTCTGATCAGTCTCACTTGTAGCCTGGCTGGCCCTTAACTTAGAACCTCACATTTTGCCCTCTTTCTGCATGAAGCCCTCTCAGATATCCATGTGGCTATCTCCCTCACTTCATCCAGGTCTCTGCTTGAATGCCATGTTTTTAGAGAGACCACCCTAATTACCTCATCCAAAGAAACTCTTAGTCACTCTTCATCTCCTTACTCTGTTTCCTTTACTTCATAGCACTTATTAGTCTCTGCTTCTGTTTTAAATATATATTTGCACATTTGCCAGTTTCCTCCCACTGGAAAATGAGCTCCATGAAGGCTTTGCCTTTTCTTTTTAATGCTAAATTCTTAGTGTTTAAAACAGTGTCTTGCATAGAGTAGACAGTCAATAAATATTGAATAAGTGAATAAATAACTGAATGACTATATGCTATCTATTTATGTTTAATTGTGGACCAGACATCATTTCTGCTTCTTCAGTGTATGTTATATATGTAACCTCTTTTACATATGGTAGTCCATGTGTGATACAGAGCAAATAGATCCCACTTTGGTGCAAATGTTATTTAAGAGTATAAAATCAATTAAAAGAAAAATAAATTTTATTTGCCTTGTGAGTCTCTATATAGCTGTGGTGTGGCCTTTATTTCCACTTTGGTTAAATCTAGCCTTTTTCAGTATCCCAGGATGAAACCTCCTCCCTCTCTCTTCCCTGGGGGTAATAAGAAAATGTATGAGTTCTCCCTTTGCTTTCTGTCTTCCATTTGCAGAACTCTTTTCCAGCCCCCTCTATAGAACTGGAATTCCCTTGATATGGGATTTTCCATTGGTTTGGATGCGCAGGACAGGGCAATTCCATAGTGACCAAGCCCAAACCCTGGTGTGACCCTTTTTCTGTCTTAGAAAAGTTGTTAGATTGCTAACATATGTTTCTAAGCTAATGTTTCCCTAAATAATTTTTTTTTTGGTTTAATACTCAGACATATGGTCTAAATCCATTGATTTATTTTATTTCAAAAATTTTTTTGGTTATCTATATCGAAGTGTGCTGATCTTAGCTAAGAATATCACAGTTACAGAGCTCAAAACTGGCAGATAATTTCTTCTTTATCTTTAAGAATGTTGGCCGGGTGGTTGAGTCCCTTCATGGTATGGTGATCTCTGCATTTGATATTCTTTTTCCTCTGCCTCTATGCTCCTTTCATCCTTCATCCAGCTTGTCCCACTGTCAGGTCTTCCCATCTCCATTGACCTTTGCCTTCTCCACATGTTCACTTTGAATGATCACAGGGCCCTTCCATTGTCTTCTTTTTTATTTTTGTATATTTTATTGATTATGCTATTTCAGTTGTCCCAATTTTCCCTCTTTTGCCCCTTCTGCCTGGTATCCCCCTTCCCTCCAGCAATCTCCCCACTTAGTTCATGTTTATGGGTCATGTATATACACTATTTAGCTTTTCCATTTTCTATACAATTCTTATCCCTCTGTTTAGTACCTACCAATTATGCACCTTAATCCCTGTACCTTTCCCCCAATTCTCTTCCTTTCCCCTCCCCACTGGTAATCCTCCATGTGATCTTTATTTCTGCGATTCTGTTCCTGTTCTGGTTGTTTGCTTTGTTTTTGTTTTTCAGATTCAGTTGCTGATAGTTGTTAGTTTGTTGTTACTTTACTGTTCATAGTTTTGATCATTTCTTTTCTTAAATAAGTCCCTTTAACATTTCATATAAGGCTTGGTGATGATGATGAACTCCATTAGCTTTAACTTTATCTGCCCTTCCATTCTAAATGATAGCTTTGCTGAATAGAGTAACCTTGGTTGTAGGTCCTTGTTTTCATCATTTTGAATACTTCTTTCCAGCCTCTTCTTGTCTGCAAAGTTTCTTTTGAGAAATCAGCTGGTAGTCTTATGGGAACTCCTTGGTAGGTTACTGTCTGCTTTTCTCTTGCCATTTTAAGAATTTCTCTTTATCTTTAATCTTTGTCTTTTAATTAATCTTTGTTATTTTAATTATGATGTGTCTTGGTGTTGCTCTCTTTGGATCCAACTTGTTTGGGACTCTCTGTGCTTCCTGGACTTATGTCTATTTCTTTTACCAAATTAGGGAAGTTTTCTTTCATTATTTTTTCAAATTAGTTTTCAATTTCTTGCTCTTCCTCTGGTCCTTCTGGCATCCCTATGATTTAGATGTTGGCATGTTTGGAGATGTCCCAGAGTCTTCTTATACTATCCTTGATTTTTTTGAATTCTTGTTCCTTCTTTCTGCTCTGGTTTAATGTTTATTTTTTTCTTATGTTCCAAATTGTTGATTTGAACCCCAGCTTCCTTCTCTTCACTGTTGGTTCCCTGTGGATTTTTCTTTATTTCACTTAGTGTAGGTTTCATGTCTTCCCTTATGCACGTGCGGTACTCAGTGAGATCTCTAAGCATCCTTATTACTAGTGTTTTAAACTCTGCATCTGATAGGTTGGCTATCCCCGTTTTGCTTAGTTCTTTTACTGGGGTTTTGTTCTGTTTTTTTTTTTTTTTTTCCCACTTAAGCCATATTTCTTTTTCTCCTCAACTTGGCAGCCTCCCTGTGTTTGTTTCCACGTATTAGGTAGAGCTGCTTTGACTCCCTGCCTTGGTGCACCTGTTACATGGTACAGGGCAGAACCTTAGGTAATCATCAGAGTAGGGCAGCCCACTTCAGTGCTTTGTAGCTCTGTAAGTGAGGGAGGAGTCGGCGGGGGGAACAATGCTGTTGAATGACTGTTGGATGCTTGTTCAGCACTCACCCCACTTCCAGTTACCCCACTGCAGCCCTTTAAATGCACTCTACTGAGAGACCCAGAGTTCCTTCTGCTGCCCCAACCCTACTGGTTTTTACTGCCAGGAGTTATGAGATTTTATTTCCCCGGTGCTGGAATCCTGGGTTGTGTGGTCTGGCCTGGGGCTCACTTCCCAGGTATTCCTAACATGGGATTGCCCCTTCCACTGGCCAGCTACCGCTGTTGGATTGCCACCACCTTACCACTGCCATACCATGTCCTCATCACCCTGGCCCCCCTTCTCCACCCCTCCTATTTATCTTCAGGAATAGATCTTTTTCAAATCCTTGGTTGTCAGACTTCCAAACAGTTTGATTTTCTGGAAGTTCTGGGTGTTTTTTGTTTTGAAGTTAGCTTTAATCCTTCTTATGGTTGTGCAAGGATGTGAAACATGTCTGCCTATACCTCCATCTTGACTGGCCCATTGTCTTCTTGTTTCCAGGCATTGTTTTAGGCTCATTCAGGCATTTCATATTGATGCTTCCATCTTCCAAATGATGCTTCATGCTCTCCATGTGAGTTGGCATTAATCTTGATGATGATTCCCAAGTCCGTGAAGAATTTCTTTCACCCCATGGGCCAGGCCACTTTCTAACTCTATAGCTTTCTTTCTGAGAAACGCATTGTTTAAAACTCTCTCATTCCTCCTTTATCGTGAGCTTCAGTTGTTTTGTTACTCCAATCCAATTTCTTTTCTAGGTACTCTCAGTAACTAGCCTGTAGATAAGGTTGTGTGTTCTTTGCACACAGATACTACTTCTTTCTTGATTTAGCTCCTTGAAGATGTGTTTCTGGGATGAATTAAAACCCTCCATGCCAACCTGCTTGTCTCTGGCCCTTGCTAAGGTTTTCCAAAGGAATATTTATGCCTCTGTACTCTCATCAAGATAAGGTTGCTTGGTCATAGACCAAAGAGATACAACTCTTTGGATTTTAATACTGTCTTAGTCATTGCTATTCTCTGCAGATTTTGAGAGGCAATGTGTTTGGGGCTGAATTAGCTTCTTCATAAATGTGCCATTGGAGAGTGCTAAGTTTGCTCAATGAAGATTCTTTTCTTTTAGTTTAACTGTTACCCAGCATCCTTTTTAGTGTTCGTTTTAAGAATTATGAATATTGTAGTAATATGTTTCTTTAGATTTATCATATGATGGTAAATGCTTCTTTCAAGAAAGCTGGGACATGCAGAAATGTATAAAGACAGAGCAACAGCAATGAGAACTCATCCATAATTTTACCATCAAGAGGCATTCTTAAGGTTTTGGCATTTTTCTCAACTTTTTTCCTAATCTGATGACAGGATCAGTGCAATCATTTCTACCAAAAGTTAGCAACCCACGAAGTGATATAAGACCATAGCAAAAACCTTGCAAGATTTGGCAACACTCATCATTTTAAATACACATTTTAATTCAAATCACTTCCATTATAGAAAGAGTAGATATTAGCATTGGAAGGGATCTTATTCACCTTCTGTATAACTACTTCTAAATGATGTATGAATCTCCTACAATTTTCCTAGAAAGTACCATAAAGTTTCCTTTTGCTGGGCTCTGACCTTTGCTTTGTGGTTCTTTTCTGGAATGAATTCTCTCCTCTGTAGGTTTATTTTTATTTTATTATTATTATTTTTAACCCTCACCCAAGTACATGTTTATTAGTTTTAGAGAGAGAGAGTGTGGGAGTGAGAAAGAGAAGGGTGGAGGGAGGGAAAGAGAGAGAGAGAGAGAGAGAGAGAGAGAGAGAGAGAGAGAGAGAGAGAGAGAGAGACATTGATGTGAGAAACATTTATTGGTTGCTTCCCACATGCAGGGAACCCACAAGCTAGGTATGTGCCCTGACTGGGAATTGAGCCTGCAACTCTTTGGTGCACAGGACAATGCTCTAACCAACTGAGCCACCCAGCCAGGGCACTATTTCTATAGGTGTAAGTGATCTTGACAGGGGCGCTCTGGAGCATGAACTATACCTCGGAGATTGTCCTGCTACACCCCACCTCCCAAAGGGAGAATGGCAGTCTAGGCATCTCCACATAAGGTGGGCTCCATTGGCTGTGGATAGTTTTCCAAAAAAGGGTGTAGGCATGATGTTAGCAGCCAAATTCTGCTGCCTCTGGGGGATGAATACATGAGTGGGGAAAGGGGACCTGGGTGGGGCTCCAAACAGCATTGGCTGTAGAGGATAAATCAGAGGATCATCCCACTGGAAGAAACAATTAGGAGTTGTCAGGAAAAGTGTTATATGTAGCAAGGGAGAGAGAGAAAGAGGTGGATGGAAGAGATATCTATGAGACAGAATTGGTGGAATATGGTGACTAATTGAATATAATGGTGGCTGAGGAGGAGAGAGAATTCTAGGTGTCCTCAGTTTGGAGCTTGGGTGACTGGGTACCTATTGTCTGGGTGTTAATCTCTAATGTAGGGGTCTAGGTGATGGGTAGAATTGTGGGTAGGGATGCTGGGTTTGGACTTGCTATTACCAAATTAGGATTTCTTGATGAGTAACCAGGGAGCAATGATCAGTGGATAGGTGAAAAATGGCATTTTCTAGCTCAATTGAAATTCATTGCTGTAGCTCAGTGGAGGCATATATTGTAATATGCTCATTCTTGGTCCCGGATCCAGTTTCCCATAAGATTTAATTCAAAGAATTAATGGACTGAAATAACAATGCTTGTACTTCTGGAAATTGTGACTTGGAGGTTTGTTGAGTAAAACACATCAGAAGACTGTCGGTTTCCTCTTTCTACTCCCAGCCTGAGATATCAGCCAGGCGTCTCAGTGCTAAGCCTCTGAACTGAGACTTTGTCCATCTCTTCCTCTCAGGACTGGTTCTGCGGGATCCCAAAAGGAGCATGCAGGTATCTTCATGGACCTCCTCTTTCCAGACACTTCTGAGATGGGGGCACCCAAACAGATCTTTGAAAAGAGTGGAACAATACTCTTATTCACACAGCTCTGGACATTTTACCCTTAAGTGTAACAGGGTATGAGAAATTTCTTCTACTATAACCAGCCTTTGTAGTCTTCAATTTGATAAATCTGTAGAGGATTTTTGGGGTGCCACCAGGCTGTCTCCTGGTAAGTCAAATGAGTAAGGCAAAGACATTTGGAACTCACATTTCTGATTTGTGAAGTAAACATGGAAATGACTTAGGTTAAGGCTCTGGTAATACCACATGTTTGGGCTATGAAACAAAAGAGTTTCATGTTAACTCAAAACACTTGCCTTCTTTTTCTATGTACCAGACTTCCCTACTGATTGTGCACTTGAGGAATGCTATTGCCTTTAACTTCTAATGGGTTAACTAATGCTCCTGGAGGATGTGATGGAGAAACACACTCTGGGCAAGAGCAGGGTTACACAGCTCTTCCTCAGGCAGCTGAAAGGTGGTGATTTATAGCATGAAATATTGACATATTCTGATGAAGTGCCTTGTTACTGAGACATTTTGGCAGACAATATTTCCATCTCTGTATAACAGAAACATTTTTACTGACATTCTTAAGTTATGCTGTTCTATTGTGAAAGATCGTATTTTCCAGCTCGACTAAAGTATAATTTACATAGAATAAAATTTGGTAATTCTATATGCATAATTTGATGACTCTCTACCACATCAAGACACAGAACAGCTACAATATCCTAAAAAGTTTCCTCCTGCCTCTTTGTAGTTGGCCCTTTCCCCTGATCCCCAGTCCTATGCAAACAATGATCTGCTCCTATCACCAATGTCTCACCTTTTCTAGAATTTAAAAATGGCAATATATAAGAGGAAAAATTTGCTCCTGTTAAGTTAGGTGCTGGTGCTAGGCAATTTGAATGGTGTCTTGGATGCAAGTTTTAAGGTGGTGCTCACTCTTAGGGATATGCAACTACAGGGTTGGCACTTGAGTGACACGGAGAGTGAATTCTTCCTTAAATTTTGCACTCTTGATGGCTGGCTCACTTGCTTTACTCTAGTCTCAGCCTTGGTGGGAATTTGTAAATCACAGAAATGACCCTTAGAAAAGGCACACATCTCATCAGAATGGGGAGGGGGCCCATAGCACTTTTTCGCTTCAACAAAGAGGGCCTGTTTCTGTTATCATTGGCATGGAAAATAAAATGTAATCATCTGTCTCAGGTCCGATTTGAACATAACAGTTTTCCTGAGGGAAATGTCCGTAGGCACAATCCACATGCCAGGGACTGGGGAGACAGCAGCAACAGTGCTAATTTGAAAATACTTCTGTGGCACTTAGCAGGGTGTGATTTTAATTCATTTTTTGTCCCTTGATAATCATAAAGTGCTTTCAGCCTGTGAATATCCATTTTTGACCAGCATGCTCATACTTCATCTGGGGACCACATTTAATGGCCATGGTGATGATGGGGTTCACAGGGGAATTGTGTAAGGTACATATATTTGCTTTGTGGAGAGAAACATGCCACTGATACTAATTCACATGGCTGCTATGTACAAGGAACTGTAGGTTTGAATACTTGCCCATATACAACTATTATTTGTACACACATGTACACATAGAGCTAATTGCATAGTGCCTGGGTTTCTGAAGAGTTTTATTAGCATTATTTAATTTATTTCTTGAAATAATTCTATGAAATTTACAGAAGCTGCTTAGTGCAATGGAAATAGCATAATCTATGCTCTTCAAATTTCATCTTTGCTATTTAACTAGCTTTGTGACGTTGGACAAGTTCCTTAATTTCTGCACCTCAGTTTCCTCAATTGTAAAATGGGGATAATCATGCCTATCTCTCAGGGCTGTTAGGCAGATTAAGTAAGAAATATGACAGAAATAAACCCAAGTCTCTACAGTCGATTAATATTCAACAAAGGGGGCAGCAATGTAAAATGGAGTAAAAATAGCCTTTTCAACAAATGGTGTTGGGAGAACTGGACAGCTATGTGCAAAAAAGTGAAACTTGAGCACCAATTTACACCATACACAAAAATAAATTCAAGGTGGATAAAAGATTTAAATATAAGCAATGATACCATTAAAGTCCTAGAGGAGAACATAGGCAGGAAAATCTCAAATATTTCACTCAGCAACATTTTTATTGATGTGTCCCCTAGAGCAAGGGACATGAAGGAAAGAATAAACAAATGGGATCTCATCCAAATAAAAAGCTTCTGCATGGCTAAGAAAACAGTATTAAAATAAAAAGAGAACCAACTGTATGGGAAAACATATTTGCTGATGATACCTCAGACAAGGCTTTAATCTCCAAAATATATAAAGAACTCACATGACTCCACTCTAAGAAGACAAACAACTCAATTAAAAAATGGGCAAAGGACTCGAACAGACACTTCTCCAAGGAGGACATACAGAGGGCCCAGAGACACTTGAAAAGATGATCAGTATCACTAGCTATCAGAGAGATGCAAATTAAAACCACAATGAGATAGCACTTCACACCAGTCAGAATGGCCATCATAAACAAAGCAGCAAACAACAAGTGTTGGTGAGGTTGTGGAGAAAAGGGGACCCTAATGCACTGTTGCTGGGATTGCAGACCGGTACAACCACTATGGAAAACAGTATGGAATTTTCTAAGAAAACTAAAAATGGATCTACCTTCTGACCCAGCAATTCCACTGCTAGGATTATATCCTAAGAGCCCTGAAACACCAATCCAAAAGAACCTATGCACCCCAATGTTCATAGCAGCATAATTTACAATAGCCAAGTGTTGGAAGCAACCTAAGTGCCCATCAGTAAATGAATGGATCAAAAAACTGTGATACATTTACACAATGGAATTCTATGTAGCAGAAAGAAAGAAGGAGCTCCCACCCTTTGCGACAGGATGGATGGAACTGGAGAGCTTTATGCTAAGCAAAATAAGCCAGGCAGTGAAAGACAAATACCATATGATCTCACCTTTAACAGGAACCTAATCAACAAAACAAACAAGCAAAATGTAACCAAAGACACTGAAATAGAGAACAGGCTGACAGTGACCAGAGGGGAGAGGGGAGGGAATTTCAGGGGAAAAGGGGAAGGGTTTACAGGAACAAGTATAAAGGACATATGGGCAAAAACAAGGGGTGGGGGGTGGAAACAGGAGGGAAGTGGAGAGGTCTGGGGGCAGGATGGGATGGGAGTAAAAGACAGAAAACTGTACATGAACAACAATTAAAATAAAATTAAAAAAAGAAATATGAGTACACACACAATACCTGGCATACTACTTGGTATATAGCAGGAACCCAATAGATGTTGGTTCTTTCTACCCTGTGTCACAGACTGGTGCCAGTGCTCTTGTCACTAGAGCCCAGCTTTCTGTATTTTGACAATCACTCTGAGTTTTGAGAGTCTGATTATATAAATTATTATCTCACAAGCCCAAGTGTTGCAGGGTAATCCCTCTCAGCTGGAAATTTGCTTGGTTCCAAGTAACCCAGGGTAAAGGGTATTATCTGAGATCTCTAGATTGAGATCCAGGAGGCCTGGGAAGGGATGTGGGCAAGCCCCCATGTTGTGCCCCTGGGCAGTCTTGCTCTTGCCCTCCATCCAGTGCCTGCATCCCACTTATCTGGAGGAGAGACCACTTTACGATTGCTGGTGGCTCCTTTTGGTGAGTAGACGGTCGCTCTTTTTCTGGTACCAGGGACCTTACAACTGCTTCCTGAGAGTTTTGACTTCTCCTTGCAGCCCTATTTTCACCAGGACTTGTGGGCACACGAGATGGTTCTGCGTTTCTCTTGTCTCAACCACTCAGGACCAGAAGATACTATCTGGTTTGCTGTGTCCAGAGAAGACACTAGTCATCCTATTCTTTAAGCCAAAGGGCGTCAAACGGTGGGAATTCCCAGCATCATCTCAGGTCAATCAGGGATTTATTATTTAGATTGAAAGAGCTTTCCACACCCCTCAGGCAGACCACTCCTGGCTTTGGAGCAGCTGGACTTGGAGTTAGGGGATCAGGGTGTCTGTCCTGTCTCTGCCATTCATAGTTTAGAGCAGCTGTTTAATCTGCCAGAGTCTCAGTGTTCTTCACAGGTTAAATATGGGGGATAATAACAACCGACAGAATTTTTATTCTGTATGGGAAAAGAAAGCAGGAATATGAAAAGAAAGACATTAATATTATGGGCCATTGCAAGCTCCTTTGGTTATCTTCACGCCTAGAGGGCGAATTTTGGTCAGACTACTTCTGGCCCATGCTCTCTTGGATGCTGACCTTCTTTCCTTTCTCCAGGAGTTTCATAGGATCACCTGCTGTATTCAGTGGGAATGTGAACATCTGACCACGGGCACGTGTGCGCTCCTTACCTCTGCTGTGTGCTGTCTGAGCTGAGGCTCATGCAGGGGGCTGGCCATGGGAGCCCGCCCTGGGGATTCAACCATTCTCTTGGGCTTGTAGGGGCTCTGCAGTGGAGGCAGCAGGGTATGGGGCTGGATGTGCAAGGAGAGAATACTTGCAGAATTAGAATGAAGTTAGAGAAACATTAAGGGCAATGACAACATCACCGTGAGTTGGGATTTAGTCTCTCTTATTCTAGAAGCCCACCAGCCATCACTGGGGAATTATCAGGCAGGCTCTTATTAATGAATTTGCCCAGTGATTGAGTTGTAGGTCACACTATTTAAAGTGTATTGTTCGAAATAAGTAAAAAGCCTAACTGTCACAGAGAATTAAGCAAGATTTCTTCTCTCTTTCATGGCATCACATCACAGATTCCTTCCTGTCCTTTTCACTCATGCAATCTTCCTCCCAAAGTCCTTTCTCTCTCTGGAATGATCATAGCTGCCCCTGACAACACCTCTGGGGAGGTCATAGGAAGTAGCCTCCCCTGCTGCCAAATCCAACCTTTGGGTCATTTATTACTTTGGAAGATACCTTGCTATTAAAGCACCAAAGCTCATGTTTCTCTGTTTCCTTAAGGAACAAATTCCATCATAGTCAAGGCCACACAATTAGGTGTGCAGGAGCAGAGCAAACACCCGATAAGGCAGACCCTCATTCAGTGGGAGTTCTGACAGATGCCAGTGATTGCTTCTTGAAGTAGCAGCCAGTACAGTGTTGCATTTGTCTCTCCTTCCTTCCCTCTTCTTCCTTCCTTCCTTCCTTCCTTCCTTCCTTCCTTCCTTCCTTCCTTTCTTCCTTCCTTCCTTTCTGCCAGCAGACATTTCTCTAAGCATTGGAGACAGAAATTTTCTGAAAAAATGTAGAGAGCAAGAGAAAATATTCTTTTGCCTTTGTAAACATAAAATGACTTAAATAAGGGTTACTGTGAACGATGAAGTGATAAGAAAAATCAAGCTCATTCATTATACTAGATTTTAGGGAGCACTTAAAACTGCTAGAACATTTGGGGGCAATCACACTGTTCCTTCATAGTACTAAGTACATCTTCATAACAGAGCAGCTATCAGTCATACTTTTTCACTTATTCTTCATGATCGTTAGAATTATTTTTGTTATTGGACACAGAGTTCACTAGCATGGCCAAAGCAGCAAAGAAATTGCTGGCATACTCTCCCAGGAGGCTGTTTCCAGACCCCACCTTGACCTCTGTGAGATTCCCATGGCTGCTCTGTGCCCTTAATGACTGGTCATCAGGGATGGGTCATTCAAGGTGCATGCTGTTGTGGGGGTAAAAGGACCAGCTGGGAAATCATTTGTATCATTTTACAGAGAAAGGGTTAAAGATACAAAGCATGAGGGCTTCTTAAAGACAGCTAGGGGGAGTATTACAGCTGATAGGTACCTGACCTGGCCTATATCTTGAGACCTTACTAGATACCATCCCTCCTCTTATGACAAAGCCCTGTTCTGCTAAACACCCTTTTTAAAGTAATTATCATGGACCTTATATTTTTCATCTGCCCTTGATCTTTCTGTCACCTGATTCTGCATTTATGCAGTTCCTGACCTTTTCTTAGCTTTCTCCTGCATTTCTAAGATCAGTCAATGGATGGGACTTCCCTGGTTTTGACCTTTGGCACTGCTAGTACTGGCTTGTCCTCTGGGTTGGCCTGAGGCTGATGGTTCTGATCACAAGTGGGCCCAAGACTCTCTTACCATTGGTCCAGCCTATCCTGGGTCTCCCTGATGGGCAGGCCAAAGAGTGGTGCTTTTAGTGTTAACCGTTGCATTTGCTTTTTCTCTAGTGACTGGAGACCTGCTCTTAGTAACATCCACAAGGGATTTCAATGGTGAGCAATATTTGGCTGGGTGACTGCTCTTGTATTTCCCAGGTTGCTTTCTACTCTTGCTGTGTTTACATCATATGAGCTCATGAAGTTTGGAGTTTGTAATTTCTAGCTCTCCCAGAATTACTTTGCTGACAAAAAGCTACTAGGTAGGTCAGGTTTAACTGCTAAGACATCAAACTCAACCCAAATCATAATCTTCCCAAATTTTTTACCTTTCTCCTATGTTTTTTTGCAAGGGACTCTTAATAAGCAAGGTATTCAGAAAACTGATTTCTCTCATTGCAGATGTGACAAGCCATAATTCCTAATAAAGGAGTTACCTTTCTCCACTTGTCTCAGCTGGGAATGAAGGGGCTCTGCTGTGAGTTATTACCTTGCTGCAAAACCTTTGGTAAATGGCCACCAAATGGCTCCTTATCTCTCAAAACTCATCTAATTCCTTAAACTAAAGTCCTCCTCAAACCTTACACAAGTCACTTGTATGCGGGAGAAATGAATCAGGGACCTTTCTCACTAAACTATTTGGGCAAAAAAAAATCATAAATGAGAGAGGAGAAAATCTTGTTTGCTAAAGGGCTGCTGGGTGAGCTGCCTCTTGGCCTTTTGATAGCATCTTTGAGATGGAAATGGCCAGCTGCCTGACCTTCTGTTCAGTGACCCTTTTTGTACAAAGTCAAATTGCAGCCGCCTCACAGCAACAATTCACCTATGGACACAAACAGGATTTCCATTTTTTTCTAACCTTTTTTTTCCTGGTGCATTTGTTACCATGAAACATTTTTTTTTTTTTTTTTTACAATCCACATAAAAGACATCATGGTTAAAGAAAGAAGCCCTTTGCATCAAAAGGATTGTAACTCATAAAGATTTCAAAATACTAGAGAAGTGTCTATCTTTAATTCAGCTCTCTATCTGAGCCTTTATATGTATTGTAATGTGAAAAGGCCAGTGAAAAGACTATATTCTGGAACAGTTTGGGGTTGTTAATGTTCCTACCCTTTTCTTGCATTTGAAGGAAAAAAATAACCGTGGTCATATTAAAAAGGAAAATTATTCCCACCTCGTGGTGAACAAAAGGAGAAAGAAAAGACCACTTCTACTTAGGCAATGATGGCAGATCTACAAGAATAAATACCTTCATGTTATTCATTTTCTGTGGAGCAATGTTGAACTGCAATTAGGAGTCGATTTTAAAAAGGGACCAGAACCTGGCTGCAGTCTCTCTTGGGACTGTTGAAAGCCTGTGGCTGAAGAGGCAACGAAGGAGAGGAAGAGGGAGCCCTTTGACATCCTCCCTCCTCCCCACTCAGTGTTCCCTCTTCCTTCTAGTCCCCGAGTACTCTTTCTGCTCTAACTGGGTAGTACAGCATTTCTTACCCAAGGCTATGCATCAGCACCCTGTTGGACTTGGTGAATGCTCAGGACCTGCATCCTAGGGAAGCTGCGGGTGTCCGGTGCTGCCCTGACTCAGACTCCTCCATTAACAGGATCCCTTCAGACTGCAGAGAGGCCTGTCTCCCACCCTCCAGAGGCCTGGGGGTGCCTGTCCTCCATGGGATGGGGAGGCAGAAGCTCACTCAGTGGCAAGGGGAAGACTCTTTTCCCTGGATTGGTCAAGGGAGCTAAAGAAACTAGCTCATAGTGTTTTGATGATTATAGTGAAGTTCTGATTCAACGGATATTTACCAGTCCCCACTGTGAGGCTGCCCCATTAGCTGATTCAGTCCCTGGGAGACTATATGCAGAGAGAAAGGAGCAGATTCTGGGGATAGACAATTCTCGGTTTGGACCCTGGTTTGGCCACTTATTAGCTGCCTGACCGTGAATACATTAATTAAAGCCTTGAAGCCTCATAGTATTACCAGCAAACTGAAGGCTAATACATGTCTCATGGGCTGATATGAAGATTTGATGAAATGACATATGAAAAATTGCCAAGCTCAGAGTTTGGTACATAGTAAGCACTCAGAAAGCATTTCTTCCTTTTTCTTCTCACTTAACAGGCAAGGATTTGAAATAAATGGCCAGATAAGCATTTGAATCCCGATTTTATAAAAACTCCACAGATTCTCCTTGTGTACATGAACCCAAGGATGTTAGCTACTCCCTGTGAAATTTTCATCAAGACTTGAATTTAAAATAAGTATGTTCTGCTTTTTACTGGAGAAAATCGTATGGGTAATGATTACAGTCACACAGACAGAGGGGAAAAATGTGAGGGTTCCATTCTTTCAGCTGCTTCCTGTGGGGACTATTTGACTTTACCACATCAAGTTCACATCCTATCAAAAAAACATTTAAAAAAACCCTCAAACAAACCACATCAGAGAAAACTGAAAAAAATTTCCTTTTCCCCCACTAACCCTTAATTCTTTCATTTTGATACTTTATTGTTTACTAATAGCAATATGCCATTTATATATCTAACTTATTGAATGCAAACCTGTTTTCACAAGTCACAACCAAAGCACATGTGATAGTTTGCATTCTTTTATTAATATCATATCATAACTTGAACAATAAGAAAATAAAAAATAAAGTTTAAAGTGATCATGCAAAATATACATCATAAGCATTTGCAGATTGCTGTCTAGTCTTCATAATTTTAATTTTTATGATTGCAAAATGTCCCATCCCTTTCAAACTTACCCATTTTGGTTCCGAATTTGTATAGGTTATTCATGTATGGCAAGAAGGTTAAAAATACTAGTAAATTGTGACATTTAGTCACAGCTTAAGTGATGATAATGTAAGTAATCCTTCATAGGGGGTGAAAGGACCAAGGAGTCTGAAATTTGTGCAAAACCCAACCTATGATGGCAAGTTTAAGGTTTGGAAAGCCCCGGTTAATCTTTTCCTTTGCTCTTCTCTCTTATTCAGCTTTTAAAAGCCTACTCCAGGCAGAATTGCAATAAAGACTCCTTACCTACATAAGCAGTATCTAGTGCCAGAAGGCCTATTTTTATACCGATAACCAGATCTCAAAGGGGCTCAAATTTGTCTTGTTGTTCCTGATAGAGATCTGCACTTTCAGAGGCCTCACTGAACTGTGTCTGTGACCCTCATGAGACAGGACCATTGTTACTTGTGGAACACAATTTTTCTGATCCCATGCAAGGAAGCACATTCCTTGCAGAGAGCAAATAGGCGTCACACCTTTTGTGTGCTCTTGTCCTGTGTAAAGATCAAATCCCTGTGGCTACATGAGCTTTTATACTTTGACTTCACGATGAAAGTGAATTCTTGTGTGGAGCTTTAGACTACCTTTGGAAAGCTGGAAAATGTTTTTAAATTTCCATAAATATGATTGAAATTTCAAAACTTTGCATTTCACCCATACCATCAGGCCCTTTAACAAGTCCTTGGATTAACTAAGATCTGAGTTTATACCGACCTTTGTCTTTGGCCCTGCATCTGACACTTAGTATGACACCCAGTAGATGTGGAATGAATGAGTGAAACTAGAAGTCTGGGTAGGGGTTAAATTCATGGGTTTGTTACTATCTCTTCCACATACTCACTCTCATAACTGTGGATTTAAACACTTTTGAAAAATTGAAAATGCTGAAAAGTTTTGGAGTATGTGAATTTGTTTCCCTGCTTTGTGAAGAACTCCTTTTATAACCTTGGAAAAGTCATTTCAATTGGATGAGCCTCAGTTTTCAAATCTGTAAAGTGTGGTAAACAGAGTGTTAATGGGTAAGGAACTATTCAGGTATCATTTCTCTGAGGCCAGCACCCTCTCTATCTAACTGGCTCATCTCAACACATCTCCACATGGCCAGGCAGTGGCAATGGATGATCTTCATGTCTTCTTCTGGAGCTAATCTACTGTGACTCCAGGATCCAGTTTCTCAGCATCAGACTCTGGGTAGAAGCAGCAAGGACAAGTATGCTTAGTGTTGGTAGGCATTTGGGTAGATGGCGTCACTGAGGGTATTGTATGTTTGGGCTGGGCTGGGCGAATCAGCTGTTTCTTTCTTCAATCAGTAACCTGGAGGGCACTTATGGGACTATGTGAGAGTTCATGCATTGATTGAATATGCCAGTAAGACTGATTTATTTATCTATCTGCCTATTTAATGTTTTTACTTGAATTGGCAAATATTTTCCCACAAAAATACAAACCAAAACCCCAAAATACTCATTCTTCTTTGATATTCACTGTCTTAGGTAATGCTACCACTATCCAGCTAGAAGGCTAAAGTGAAACTTCTGGCATTATCCTTGATCTCTCCCTAAATTCATCACTAAGTCCTCTTCAATTTAACCTTTCATTGAACTCTGAGTTTTCTCTACTCCTCCCAATCTTCAAAACTGCCTCTCTAGTTTGAGTTACCACAACTATTCTCTGGGTATTGCAGTCACCTCCTAACTGGTCTCATCTCAACCCTTGTCTCCCTCTGATATGTTTTCACTATAGGAGAGATGGTGGAAATGTCCTCCAGACTGGAAATTGATCATATGGTCACCCTCCTTTATCTTTTGTATGGCCAACCATAGCATTTTGGATAACGACCAAAATTCTTAATATATACATAAAAGCCTTATGTAGTCTGGCCCTTGCCTGATGATCATTTGATCTTTTTTTAAAAAAATATTTTGGCCCTGGCTGGTGTAGCTCAGTGGATTGAGCGCGGGCCTGTGAACCAAAGGATCGCGGTTCGATTCCCAGTCAGGGCACATGCCTGGGTTGCCAGGCCAGTTCCCGGCAGGGGACATACAAAAGGCAACCGCACATTGATGTTTCTCTCCCTCTCTCCTTCCCTTCCCCTCTAAAGATAAGTAAGTAAATAAATAAATAAATAATAAAAATAAATAAATAAAATATTAAAAAAAATATTTTGTTGTTTATTTTTAGAGAGAGGGTAAAGGAAGGAGAGAGAGAGGGAGAGAAACATTGAAACACAAGCATATGCTCTGACTGGGAATTGAACCAGGAAACTTCAGTTTGTTAGATGATGCCCAACCTACTAAGTCACAACAGTCAGGGCTGATTGCTTGATTTTTGTCCTCTGTCCTCATGGACCTCCTCTCATGCAACATGTTCCTCCCTGAAGTGAGAATGCTCCTATCTTCCCCTCCATCTCAGCTCAAATGCTCCCTCTTTTAAAAAGAAATTAAAAAAAAACAAAACAGCCCTCACCTGAGGATATATTTAATGATTTTAGAGAGAGAGAGGAATGGAGAGAGAGAAAGAGAGACAGACTGAGAAACATCAATGTGAGCGAGAAACTGATTGGTTGCTTCCTGTACATACCCTGACTGGGGATCAAACCTGCAGCCTACTAATGTGCTCTGACCAGGGGAAGACCATACAACCTTTTGGTGTATGGGAGGATGCTCCAACCAACCAAGCCACTCGGCCAGGGCTGAAGCACTTCTTCAAGGAAGCCTTGCTGATTCCTCTCAATCCAAATAGGTCCTCTCTCCTTAAGTTCTTATAGGAACAAAAGCCTTTCTTCTGAAGAACAGAGGATTAGGTAGATTTAGTTAATACGTCCAAAGTTAAACAGCTAATAAGCAGTGAAACTGCTGATAGAACCTGATAGAACCAGGATTCAGTACTGTGTACAATTCTAAGTGCTTTGCTGCTAATTGCTATGCCAGAGATGGGAAACAGGTTTCACCTCACATGGTTATTTTGGTTAATAGTGCTGCCTGCAATACTGTGATGAAAAGGATTCTAAGTTGCATCCTGATGCAGGAGAGGGGTATATCATGATTGATTAGTGATGCCTGTCATAGGTGAAGGATTGGAGAGGGAAGGTACCCGAGATAGGTATTTGCCTCATGCAAATGCAATAATGTATAATGTAATACTACTCATTTTATTTTTTTAAAACAAAATCAGCAACAGAACATTATTTAGGTCCAAAAAATCAGGAGCAGAACCCAAGACCCCTTAAAAAGGGATACAGAACCTTGAAACACCAGGCTCCTGGGGGTACCAATCAAGCAGTAGTGAAAAATCATTCTTATTTCTTACTGGAATGGTCTCTTTACAAACTTGTTTTATCTTCTCTGCTTTCAAGACAACTTTGATTGGTATGCTACTGTAAGTGTTTGTAACAGTAGGCCAGGACCGTTAGAAACAACTGAGAGAGGTGCGGGCTTGCTCCAGGACTTTTTCAGTCATACACCTCCAAGAAGCCTTTTAGCATAGCACAGTGGAAAACCCAACTTATTTTCATTGCTCAATTCCAGAAAGGTGAGGGTGGAGGTAACGTGGGGCGAGGCAGCTTTAGCCACTTTCTCCTCAAGCCCACTTGACTGGCATCTCTCTGAAGATCTGGGATTTGTCTTATGTGTCTAAGTAGCTGCCTTAAAGTACCTAATACAGTGTTTTAACACCACATTTCATGATGATTTGACCCATTTTACTTGTGGAAGGTCCCAACTTCCCCAAGCCAAAGATATTTATTGCCTTATTCTCTAGTGAATGAGTTCTTTCCCCTGCCGTATCTGGTACCCGTGGTCTGGTACTGGGTATTTGTTATGAACATTTAGGCAACTTTCTTGCTGTTGTGCTTAAGAGCTTTCTTTCATCTTGAGCAGGAGGCTGCACCAAGAGCATATAAGTACAACAAGCTTAACTTAGTTTTAAGAAGGCACAGACATGTGGATCTGTGCCCCATCCTGACACTCACATGAAAGGAACAGAGGCTGTAAGTATTTCAGTATTCTGGTTCAGGATTATGTGTTCCTGGTTCAGGATTCTGGCTTCTGAGGATCTGTGTTCTTGTCTGTCTCTTTAAATTCCTTCAGCTTCCATGTTGGCATGCTATTTCTCGTCAATATTTTGTTATTGGATTCTAAATGTTGGTGTGCTCCTGGGGACAGTGTTCAGTTCATAGCTCTTCACTTTACTATCTAATCTCACCGGTCATCTTATCTAGTTCCATGGCTTTTGATGCCATTATAAGCTGGTGATTCCCAACTTTATATCTCTAGCCCCAAGAGTGCCCTGAATCTTAGATATTTACATTCCACTGCTGCTAAATATTTCTATCTAGGTGTCTGACATAGCATTTCAGACTTAAAATGTGCAGAGAAGAGACTTTTATTTCACTCCAAATCCTCAGTCTTCTGTTCTCAGCATCATCAGGTCAAAGATCTGTTTTTCCTTCATATTTTATGTCTAGTCCATTAACAAGCCTGTCAGTTCTCTCTTCAAAATATACTTCAGTTCTTACCCTGTCTCATTACCTCCTTACCACCATCTGAGTATTGGCTTCTTTTGTTTCTTATCTAGACCAGCAGTAGCCACCTCACTAATTTCTACCATCATTAGTCTCTATTTTATTTTTGATATTAATGTTTCTAGAATAACATTTCTTAAAAAAAACAGACTTTGTTTTTTTAAGATCAGTATCAAGTTCACAGCAAAACTGAGAGAAAGGTAGATATTTTCCATGCACCCCCTGCCCTCACACATGTATAGTCTTCCCCATTATGAACATTCTGCACCAGAATGGTACATTTGTTAGAACTGACAAACCTGCATTGACACATCATTATTATCTGAAGTCCATAGTTTACATTATGGTTTATTATCGGTGTTGTACATTCTGTGGGTTTGGACATATGAATAATGACATGTATCTACCATTATAGTGTCAGACAGAGTAGTTTTACTGTCCTAAAAAATCTTCCATGCTCTGCTTATTCATCCCTCTTACCCCCCAGCCTTTGACAACCACTGATATTATTACTCTTGCCATAGTTTTGCCTTTTCCAGAATGTCATATAATTGAAATCATACAATATGCAGCTTCTTTAAATTGGCTTCTTTCACTTGTGATATGCATTTAGGCTTCCTCTCTGTATTTTCATGGTTTGATAGCTCATTTCTTTTTGGTGTTGAATAATATTCCGTTGTCTGGATGTACCAGTTTATTCGTCTTACTGAAGGGCATCTTGGTTTCTTCCAAGTTTTGGTAATTAGGAGTAAAGCTATTACAAACATTCATGTTTAGATTTTTGTGTGGACATATGTTTTCAATACCTGTGGATAAATAGCAAGGAACACAATTGCTGTATCATGTGAGTAGTATCCTTCCTTCCTTCCTTCCTTCCTTCCTTCCTCTCTCTCTCTCTCTCTCTCCCCCCCCACCCCCTCGTAGTTTTATAAGAAACTGTCAAACTGGAATAAAAAGGATGGAGGGGAGGATGGCAGCAGAGTAGGTAGAGGCTGAGCCCATTTCCTTGTGTCCCCAGCATAGATTTTCAGCCAATCTTTCAACAAGTGACCTGAACAAATGGAATCTCAGTTGATATCAATGTTTGAAGCTAAGGAGTACAAAGGATGCTTTGCACTGTCTGCACTTGTACAACAGCATATAAGACATGGTGGGTGGTGTGACTCTCAGTCAGCCAGTTTGAGGGAAGAACCCAACAAAAACCCAGTGTATGTGGGCTCTTACAACAAGAGAGCCCACATACATGGCATAAATGGCATCCCAAGAGCTCTGTTCTCAGCATTATCAGATCAAAGAGCCAGGATATGAAGGAGACTGCACCACTGAGTCCCACAGGTCTCCTACCACAGAAGACCACTCCACAAAGACAAGGAGTCAAAACAGATCAATTTAGTATGCAGAAACAAATAAAAAAGAATCACCTAAAATGGGGAGACAAAGAAACAACCCCCAACTGAAAGAAAAGGAGGAATCCTTAGAAAGAGTGCTAAATGAAATTGAGGCAAGCAATCTATCAGACATAGAGTTCAAACTAATGGTTATAAGGATGCTCAAGGAGCTCAGTGAGAACTACAAGGAACTCTATGGGAGATACAAGAAACTTAATGAGAACTACATCAGCATGAAAAAGGACATAGAAACTGTGAATAAGAGTCAGGAAAAAAAAGAGTCAGGAAGAAATGAAGAATACAATATCTGAAATGAAGAATACACTAGAAGGAATTACAAGCAGGCTAGATGAAGCTGAGGATCCAATCAGTGAGTTGAAAGACAAGGTAGAGGAAAACACCCAGACAGAGTGACAAAACAAAAGAAGACTCAAAAAGAATGCAGACAGTTTAAGGGAGCTGCTGGAAAACATGAAATGTAATAATATTGACATCATAGGGATACTAGAAGGAGAAAAAAAGGAGCAAGGGATAGAAAACCTGTTGGAAAAAGTAATGACAGAAAACTTCCCAAACTTGGTGAGGGAAAAAGTCATGCAAGTCCAGGAAGCATAGAGGGTCCCAATCAAGATGAACCCCATAGAGACCCACTCCAAGACATATCATAATTAAAATGGCAAAATTTAAAGACAAAGAGAATCTTAAAGGCAACAAGGGACAACAGCTAGTAACACAAGGGAACTCTGATAAGGCTAGCAGATGATTTCTCAATAGAACTACTATAAGCCAGAAGGTAATGGAATGAATTATTTCAAGTAGTGAAAAGCAAAGTCTGCAACAAAGCTACTCTATCCAGCAAGGCTATTAATTAAAATAGGAGGCAAACTAAGGGGCTTCCCTGACCAAAAAAAAAAAAAAAAAAAAAAAAAAAAAAAAGGCTGAAAGAGTACATCTCCACCAAATGATCATTGCAAGATATGCTAAAGGAACTGCTTTAAGAAGATGAAGAAAAAGAGTGAGAGAGAGAGGAACACAGGTACAAAGTGGGAAAATGGCAATGAATAAGTGCCTATCAATAATAACCATAAATGTAAATGGATTAAATGCTGCAATCAAAAGACATAGGGTAGTTGAATGGATAAGAAAACATGACCTGCATATATGCTGTCTACAAGAGACCCACCTCAGAAGAAAAAAAATATACATAGGTTGAAAGTGAAGGGATGGGAAAAATATTCTAAGCTAACAGACATGACAAAAAAGCTGAAGTAGCAAAACTTATAGCAGACAAAATAGACTTGAAAAGAAAGGCCATAAGAAGAGACAAAGAAAGTCATTACATGATATTTAAAGTAGTCCAACAAGAGGATGTAATCCTTATATGTAAACATATATGTACCCAACATAAGAGCACCTGAATATATAAAGAAAACCTTGAGAGGAATTCAAGAAAGAGATTGACAGCAACACAATCATCAAACAGGATTTTAACAGCCCACTATCAACAATGGATAGATCTTCTGAACAAAGAATCAACAAAGATATTGTGGCATTGAAGGACACTCTAGATAAAATGAACTTAATTGACATATACAGAATATTTCATCCCAAAGAAGCAAAATATACATTCTTTTCAAATGCATGTGGAACATTTTCAAAGATAGACCACATGGTAGGACACAAAACAGGCCTCAAAAAATTCAAGAAAATTAAAATCATATGAAGTATCTTCTCAGAGCACAATGGCTTAGAACTAAAAACCAACCTCAGGGAAAAAACTTAAAAACATTCAAATACATGGAAATTAAATAATATGTTATTAAATAATGAATGGGTTAACAATGAGATCAAGGGAGAAATCAAAAAATATCTGGAAACAAATGAATTGAACACACAACAACCCAAAACCTATAAGACAAAACGAAGGCAGTCCTGAGAGGGAAGTTCATAGCAATACAGGCCTACCTAAAGAAGATAAATATTTTTTTAATTTTTTTTATTTTTTGTTTTAATATATTTTATTGATTATGCTATTACAGTTGTCTCATTTCTCTCCCATCATTCCCCTCCACCCTGCACACCTTCTCCCACCCACATTCCCCTCCTTTAGTTCATGTCCATGTGTCATAAGTTCTTCAGCTTCTACATTTCCCACACTATTCTTGCCCTCTCCCTGTCTATTTTCTACCCACCGTCTATGCTACTTATTCTCTGTACGTTTTCTCCCTCTCTCCTTCTCCCACTTCCCTGTTGCTAACCCTCCATATGATCTCCATTTCTGTGTTTCTGTTCCTGTTCTAGCTGTTTGCTTAGTTTACTTTTGTTTTAGGTGTGGTTGTTAATATCTGTGAGTTTGCTGTCTTTTTACGGTCCTACTTTTATCTTCTTTTTCTTAGATAAGTCCCTTTAACATTTCATATAATAAGGGCTTGGTGATGATGAACTCCTTTAACTTGATCTTATCTGAGAAGCACTTTATCTTCCCTTCCATTCAAAATGAAAGTTTTGCTGGATAGAGCAATCTTGGATGTAGGTCCTTGCCTTTCCTGACTTGGAATACTTTTTTCCAGCCCCTTCTTGCCTGTAAGGTCTCTTTTGAGAAATCAGCTGACAGTCTGATGGGAACTCCTTGGTAGGTGACTGTCCCCTTATCGCTTACTGCTTCTAGAATTCTCTCCTTCATTTGAATCTTGGCTAATGTAATTATGATGTGCCTTGGTGTGTTCCTCCTTGGGTCCAACTTCTTTGGGACTCTCTGAGCTTCCTGGACTTCCTGGTAGTCTATTTCCTTTGCCAGATTGGGGAAGTTCTCCTTTATTATTTGTTCAAATAACTTTTCCACTTGTTGTTGTTCTTCTTCCCCTCCTGGTACCCCTATAATTCAGATGTTGGGACATTTAAAGATGTTCTGGAGGTTCCTAAGCCTCTCCTCACTTTTTTGAATTCTTTTTTCTTCCTTCTTTTCTGTTTGGTTGTTTGTTTCTTCCTTCTGGTCCACTCCATTGATCTGAGTCCCAGTTTTCCTCCCATTTCTATTGGTTCCCTGTGTGTTTTCCTTCATTTCACTTATTGTAGCCTTCATTTGTTCATCTAATTTGTGAGCAAAATCAACCAATTCTGTGAGCATCCTGGTTACCAGGGCTTTGAACTGTGCATCTGATAGGTTGGCTATCTCTTTATCACTTAGAGGAATTAGCTCTGAGGCTTTGATTTGTTCTCTGGTTTGAGCCTTTTTTTTTTTTTGGTCTGTTTGTGGCTATTACATAGTGAGGGGTGGAGACTAAGGTGTTCCCCAGGGCAGGGCAGCCCAGTCGCTGGGTAGTGACGCTGTATGTGGGGGCGGGGTCCGAGAGGGAACAATGGTGCTTGCTTTGCTCTCTCTCAGGTTCCAGTCCCTTCTGCTGCTTCCCCTTTGCCTGGATTATCTGCATGTGAATGTGGGACTGCCTGGTTAGCCAGCCACCTTGCGCAGCCTCACTGGGTCTACACAGTTGCCACCCTGTGCCTGGGGTCTGCTAGCCGCTACCTGTGCACCTGGGAACTGCCAGCAGATGCTGCTTGCGTTCCTGGGTCCGCACCTCCATGTTTTCCTGCCGTGACTCCGCCCCTGTTAGCAGTCTGGCTGAATGGTTGTTGGACTTCCGTACAGTTCAATTTTCTATCAGTTCTGACTGTTTTTTTGTTTCTAAATATTTTTTGTCCTTAATTTCAGTTGTGAGAGGAGGCACAGTGTGTCCACCTACGCCTCCATGTTGGCCAGAAGTCTGTATTTTATTATTCTGACTAAAGTGTCTTTAAGGTCCAACTGTGTGCCTAACATGGGGTTGAGAAAAACTCTGAGACCTAAGATAGATTTTAAGTATTGCTGCTGAAGTCATCTAGAGTTAAGGACAGACAGCTATGAACTGGAGAGTTTTATAGAGGAAGAAGGTCATGCTTGGGCTAGAAGGTAGATTGGTTTTATGTTTGATCTAAGAATAGGTAGGCAGCCTTTAACTATTCTTAAGAAGGAAGTGGCATGCTAAAAATGTACTATCTGGGAAATTATCTGAAGACTTTCTACCAGAATTGAGCTCCCTGAGCAGATTTTGAGCTACTTTGGGGTAAAGGCATGCTTTTATAACTTAGTTTTGAAACACGGTTTCTAGCATATGCTAGATGCTAAAAGATTATTCATTGGATGAAACTGGGGTGGGCATTGAGCCTGAAGGGTGAAGAGGTGGAAGCCCAGTGAATATTGCCTGTTGTACTGACTTCTAAATTGGTGAGGTGGGCAACTTCAGTATCCTCACTGGTTGGGGAGGAGACAGAAGGTGAGATAGGTTCACAGCTCAAATCCTGTAGTTGAAGCTTGGACTTGAATCCAGAGCATCCTCAATTCCATAAGGCCTTGATGTGAGATTACCCGGTCTTATAGCCAATACATACACTCAGTACACAGACATGCTTATATGCCAGCCATGTTCCTGAGTTCATAATTACAACATAATTCAATCTGAAATTTTCTCCCATATGGAATTGATATTCTATTTGGTAGCCATCCAGATTCCAAACAGTGAAGGCTCACCATCAAGAACTTGATTGAATGACCCACCTGGAATTGTTTATACTTCATTAACGCTTTTCATAAATCATGAGTTTGACAGGTTACTGGCATGGACTTTCCAAATCTCATAATTGTATTTTGTTTTTCCCTTGCTTCATCAGTTTCCTTTCACAGGCTGACAGCTTAGCAAATGTTACTTGAACTACCAGCTATTGCAGTGAGCACTTCTAATGTGAGTAACTACTATATGCCTAGCTCTGCTGAGGGATCTGAAGACTTGGCTTGTATGCAATCTTGGTTCTGCCATATGTTAGCTGGATGACCTTGGCAGATCACTACTGTTGTTTCTGTGAAAAAAAAAATGCATGTCATGGTAACTGTTTCACAAGGCCATTATGAGGATGACATGAGATAACATGAGAAAAGAATCTGGTGCAGTGTCTGACACACAGTGTGTACTGAATAAAAATGTTTGTGATTGCAGTTCCGCTTTTAGTAAGCCCCAGGAAGGCTTGAACATTCAGAGGCTGGAAGGATCTCAAGTGATCAGCCCCTAATTATAGAGTGATAGCTATTGCCCTTATGTCTATCCATAATAGGTGAGTTGTGGGAAAAACAAAGGTCTTGAGTTGACCTAGGTCATTATTTGAATTTTTTATCTTGGTTGGTCGGGAAGTCAAGCCAAGACTGTGGACTGTGATGAAGGTGTGCAGAGGACTGGTGCTTCCTACCACTATTATAACCTCTACAAAGGCTTGTTTTTGTATTCTCAGAGCCTACCACTGTAGCACTTAACATGTCAACAGGCTTTTTACAGTTGTCTGTTGAATGGAAAGAAAAATGAGTCAAAATAGAAGGTAATTCCATTGATTACTTCTGTATATCTATATATCTATATCTATATATATTTGCTGATTACAAAAGTATTATTGCATCCTGTAAAAAATCAAATAGTACCAAAATATATAAAGAAGAATAGTCTCTTGAAATTTTACCTTCAGAAATAACTATTGTTAAAAATTTGGCTTCTATTTTCTCTGATTTTAAAATGCACATATTAATATATATGTCTCTTAAAAAGTAGGTTCATACTATTTGATCTGATCTCCAATTCATTTTTAAATTTAGGTGTATCTTAGGACATTTTTGAAACCATTTCATATAGGTGTACATTTACTTTTAAGGGTTACACTATTTTTTTATCATGTTTGCATCATGTATATATTTATCCACCCCTCTCTTGATTGACATTTAGATAGGTTTTCATTTTTTCAATATACTATACAATACTTCAAGAAACACTCATGTTCATATCCTCGCCTCACTGGGAAAAATGTTCTATTGGGAAAAAACCCTAACAATGGAATTGCTAGGTGGAAGGATATACATATTAGAAATTTTGATGTCATGCAATTTACTTTTATAACTTCCTTTGAATTGGGAAATGTGGTCAAATTCCAGCCTTTCTTTGTCCCTACCTGGAACAACAGGATGAGCTGCTTATCCTAGTGCTCTTCCACTTACACAATAATAAAGGATGCTGAAGGTAGGTACATAGGGTGCTTGCATGTTGTAGCTGAAGAAGATGTTTTTTATCTGGGCAGTTCATTCTCTCTGACCAAGTAGCTTTAAGGAGCAGATGCATATGGAGGGATGAGGAAGGAAATGATTGTCCACTGAGGAGCCACAATAAATAAAGAAGATGATGAACCAAATAGCAAATATTTCCTGTAAGGTAATTCAGCCTGGTATGGTGACATGTTTCCATAATGTGTCAATGTCAGAGTTGGGAAACAGAAAGAGTATTCCACATTTGAGGGGCAAAATAGTTGTGAACGGAGCTACCTCCCTGCCTTGACCCCTACCCCCAGCATTTTATCCTATCTGCCCCTGACCCCAGTCCAGACTGTGAAGTTTTATGTCTGGAAGGATGAATGCTTCTGCAAAATCATTACAAAACTTGCTCTCCTAAGACTTCCAGCCAAGATGGACACGTAGGTAGATACATTTTGCCTCCTAGCACAACCAAAACAAGGACAACAAATTTAAAGATAAAAACAACAGAACAGACAGAAAATTGAACTGTATGGAAGTCTGACAACCAAGGAGCTAAAGAAGAAACATTCATCCACACCTGTAGGAGGGGCAGAGATGGGCAGCTGCATGGAGAGGACTCGTGGCAAGGTGGGTGCTTGAGGACAGGGCCGAGCAAGGTGGTGGCTGGAGGATGGGGTGAGGTGGTGGCTGGTGGACCAGGTGAGGCAGCTGCTGGCAGTGCAGGAGGTCCCACATTTGCTTGCAGATAAATGGGGAGGAACAACAGGGGAGCAAGACAGACTGGGCAACCCAGGGTTCCAGTGCAGGGAAAGAAAGCCTCAAAACCTCTGACTGAAAAAATCTGTGAGGGTTGAGGCAGCCGGAGAAACTCCCAGCCTCACAGAAGAGTTTATTGGAGAGATCCACAGGGTCCTAGAACACACATAAACCCACCCACCTGGGAATTAGCACCAGAAGGGCCCAATATGCTTGTGGGTAGCAGAAGAAGTGACTGAAAGCCTTCAGAAAGCTGAATAACTGGCGTTGTTCCCCCTTGGACCCTGCCCCCACATACAGCACCACAACACAGTGCATGGGTTGCTCTGTCCTGGTGAACACCTAAGGCTCCAACCCTTATTATGTAGCAGGCACGCTAAGACCAAAAAAATGGCCCAAATGAAAGAACAGATCAAAGCTCCAGAAAAAATACAACTAAGTGATGAAGAGATAGCCAACCTATTAGGTACACAGTGCAAAACATTGGTAATCAGGATGTTCACAGAATTACTTGAGTATGGTTGCAAAACAGAAGAAAAAGTGAAGGCTATGAAAGGTGAAATAAAGGAAAATGTACAGGGAACCAACAGTGATGGGAAGGAAACTGCAACTCAAATCAATGGTTTGGACCAGAAGGAAGAAATAAACATTTAACCAGAACAGAATGAAGAAACAAGAATTCAAAAAAATGAGGAGAGGCTTAGGAACCTCTAGGACAACTTTAAATGTTCCAACATCCAAATCATAGGGGTGCTAGAAGGAGAAGAGGAAGAGCAAGAAATTGAAAACTTACTTGAAAACATAATGAAGGGGAACTTCCCTAATCTGGCAAAGGAAATAGACTTCCAGGAAGTCCAGGAAACTCAGAGAGTCCCAAAGAAGTTGGACCCAAGGAAGCACACACCAAGGCACATCATAATTACATTACCCGAGATTAAAGATAAGGAGAGAATCTTAAAAGCAGCAAGAGAAAAGGAGAGAGTTACTCACCAAGGAGTTCCCATAAGACTATCAGCTGATTTCTCAAAAGAAACCTTGCGGGCAATAAGGGGCTGGGAAGAAGTATTCCAAGTCACAAAAGGCAAGGACCTATGTCCAAGATTACTCTATCCAGCAAAGCTATCATTTAGAATGAAAGGGCAGATAAAGTACTTCCCAGAGAAGGTCAAGTTAAAGGAATTCATCATCATCAAGCCCTATTATATGAAATTGTTAAAGGGACTTATCTAAGAAAAAGAAGATAAAAATAAGAACAGTAAAATGACAACAAACTCACAACTATCAACAATTGAACCTAAAAACAAAAACAAAAATGAATTAAGCAAACAGCTAGAACAGGAACAGAATCACAGAAATGGAGATCACATGGAGGCTTTTCAGTGGGGAAGGGGGAGGGAGAGAAAGGGGAAAAAGGTACAGGGAATAAGTTACATAAATGGTAGAAAATAGTCAGGGGGAAGTTAAGAATAGTATATGAAATGTAGAAGCAAAAGAACTTATATTTATGACCCATGGACTTGAACTAAGGGTGGAGGGGTACGGGTGGGAGGGAGTGTGCAGGGTGGAGGGGAATAAAGCGGGGGGACGGGACAACTGTGATAGCATAATCAATACAATATATTAAAAAATAAAAAAAATCTTTACAAAACTGGAGACTTCCTTATTGTGGTGAAGATGAAGGGGGAGAGGAGGAAGGGCTGGAATCGGGATGGCTTTGCAGCACTGGCAGGGATTTTCAGAGTGACTTACTGTGGATTGATTTGCAGTTTATTCTGCAGCTATTGTTTGTAATGTGCTTTGCCAGCTCATGTACCCTGAACTTTAATTGTTCTAAATTAAACTATGGGGACCAGACAGCACACATTTCAATCAGAACGACAAAATATTGCACCAAATCCCACAGAGATATATCAGCCCCTGCAACGATGGGCTTGAACAAAAGGGAAGAGCAGAAGGAGCTCTCAGGAAGACATTTGATTGGAGTCGAATAGTTTCTGTTCTGTATCTGCACAAGGTAAAACCCAAGTGTGCCACCTCAACTTGAATATTCAGGCCATTTACCTAAGTATTAAGGAAATGTGTCCCTAAACTACATTGCCTTATATTTTTTCTATTAGTGTTGATTTTTTAAAAAAGAATTGAAGTGGTAGCTGGGTTAGCCTGGAAAAGCTGCAAATAATTGTCTGGGTTTATTCAAAAGCACGGAAGCTGAGTTTCTTCTGAAAAAAGGCTACTCCCTTTCCTCTTATTATTCCTTGTTGGAATGGGTTGTTTTAAGTTACTGTGGAGCCTAGAAAAAAAGACCCAGAATCTAGGTAAGCAGCTTAACCTGCAGCCTTCCTTGTTGGCTATATGTTTTTTCATGTCATCTTTTCCAAAATATAAAAGCAATTGCAAAATGTAAAAGCAATTATAACTGTTAAGATATACAAACATCACAATCTATTCCAAATAATTTATTTTTTGACATTTACAAATATAACAAATAAAGACTATACAGCACACACATAAACTCAAGTTATACCAAAAGGCATAAATGAACAGTGAAAGCTAATGTTATTCTATAGTCTCTAAAACCCAAAGACAACCACTGTTGATTTTCTACTGTCTTTTCAGCATGTATACATTTTGCAGAAATGGAGTCATACTTATTTGCACTGTCTTATTCCTTTTTTTATTAAAGAGCATATTTTCCCACTTTAAGCCATTGAGTAAACCCTTTTCCAGAAGTAACTCTTATTCTTTCAAATGGCCACATAATATTCAATTCAACAGATACTTGATAATTTCTATAGTCCTCTATCAATGAGCATTTAGCTTGCTTGCAGCTTTTACCACTGGAATTGTTTTATGATTTTATAAATATATGTATTCACAAGACAAATTGTAGCAGTGGTATTGATGGGTGGAAAAGATGCTCACAATTATCATTACCCTAGGTATTGTCAAATAAGGTTCCACCAATTCTCATGTCTTAAGAAGATCTGAGAGTGTGTGTTTATCCTCAAAGCCACACAGTTGAAAAATAGGTGCATTCAGGGCAAAATTAAGACTTATACATCTATAATTACTTTGATATCTTTCTTAGCCTTAACTATTGTTACCCCTGGTTCTTCTTCCCTTTATAATTTATGACTTCAGGCCTTGCATTTTGCTTTACACTAATGTTTTCATTATTTTTAGGGCTGTTTTCTTATTTGACTAATAATGGGGTCCTCCAACATGTTGGGCTTAGCTAATTTTTCTTTGTGTGGGACTCAGAAGGGGACTAGATTCATTTTCTTGTTCTTCCTGGATTTTACACAATCTCTTTCTCCTAATTTGTTGACTTGGGCCCACTCCTGGGCTTATGCAGAGCTCCCTAGATAGAATCTGTACTATCTCCTGGAGTTTACATGGCCATTTTCATAATTTCTGACACAGCCAAGGGCTTTTTGTCAGCTAACTTCAATTTTTATTCAGCAAGCACTGATTGAAAACCTACTGGGTGCTAGCTACAGGATATCTGCCTTCTGGAGACCATGGCTCATCTAGGGAGACAGATATCCAAACAGATGGTTACACCCCTGTGATCACTGCAGGACATCGGAGGTGTTTGCGGTCTTTTGGGACTAGAAGAGAGAAAGCACTTAACTCTACTCACTCAGGCCAGGGAACCCTCTTGAAAGAGGTGATTACTAAACTGAGGCTTAAAAGATCAACATTTGCTTATATGGAATAATTCCACTTCAGTTATGTTCCAAAGAAAGTCGTGAACATGCACACAGTAAGACAAGTACAAGATGTTCATTATAGCATTGCTTGTGAGAGTGAAAAATTGGAAACAAACTGAATGTCCAAACAATAGGGAAATAAACATGGTATAGTTAGGTAATGAAGTAATATTTAGTGTTGGAGACCAAGAGGCCTGTGAGGGGTCGAGGATAGGGTCCTGCATCGCAGGTGTGGTGACTGGGCCTGGTTTCCGGCCTTGGGGCTATCTTGGGCTCTGACTGTTCTCATAACATTGGCCTGCGCATCATGTACACAGTAGCAATGCTAGCCTGAGAACTTCCCAACCTTGAGAGAGTAGATAATCTTGTGCCAGAAAGTTTCTCCTTTGTTTTGCTATGTACTCATGATTGTACTTAAGCCTGAAGACCGCGCAATAAACTTGCCTTATGCCAGCGGAGCATTTGGTCCTCTCCTATATTCAGTCCCTCGCCCAGCCTCACGACCACCCTTGCCGCAGCGGGCTGCGGCAATTTAGCCCTTAAAATAAATAAACCAAACATATATAAATTTATATATTTTAACATATTTATATCAACACAAATATACTTATACCAATACATTATTATATAAATATATTTATATTAATATATCCATATATTTATTAAATATATAAAATATATTTTATATGTTAAAATATATACATTTATATATAAATATACATTATATATGTTTTAAATATGTATATTTTATTGTTATGGGTAGATCTTAAAAACATTATGTTTAATGAAAAAAAGCAAGCTGCAGAAAGGTGAATATAGTATATGTCACTGTAAAAACAGAAAATAATACCATGGGTTTAGGGCCATATGTGTGTGGAGAAAGAAGTTGTTGATAGCAAGAATAAACACCAGCCTCAGGATAGTGGTTATCTGGTTTGGGAGAAGCAGGAGGAAAATGAGATTGAGGAGGAGAAAAAGGGGTTTCTTCTGTAATGTTTCATTTCTTTAAAAATGGTGTAATCAAACATGGCAAAATGTTCACATCCATTAGATAAAAGTGGCAGGTACATTGGTGTTCACTTTATTATTCTTTGTATGTTTGAAAAATTTAATTAAAGAAGAACGAATAGGATTTTGTTGTTGGATAGCTGGGGCCCTGAGGGTTTGTCTGGGGAGGCAGTGTTTTAAGGATATTTGCCATATTGGGTTAACGTGAGCAGCACTCTTAGAAATGTTTTACAAAAGGGAGAGAGGAAACATCTCTTTGGGGTGACTTCGAAGGGTTTTAAACTTTACTTTAGGGATCCCTTGCGACCCCACAGAGTCCCTTCATGGCCCACTGCTAGAGGGGGAGGAAGGCATTCACCAGGCCAGGCTCGCGGCCTCTCATACTCTTCCTCAGCCATAGCAGACTCATTTACATTTACTGTATTTGTTTGCACAATCATGTAAAATAGTCTTTGAACAAAGGTTCTGAGCTGAAAAAAAAAATGGTTTGGAAACACCTGCCTTGGTGGTCCTTTGCTTGGGTGGTTACTGTCTTTCATCTTTTTAGTTTGCAAAAATGAACTCCAGAGTTTTCCATGGGTAAGCTTTCACTAAAGGGAATGGTCATCTCTCTATCCTCCATTGTGATTTTTTTCTGGCTCCGCCCTCTCTGCATGTTCCTTGGGCTCTGAGGTCTCTTCTCACAAGTGTCCCAGTGATTTTCATCATTGTGGGGTTCCTTTGGTTTGTACCCTGGATCCATCTATGTTTCCTTTATAGCAAAACATGAAAATTTCCTGCAATCACTCTTTATTTTTTTAAGTGTAGTATTTTATTCTTCATGTATAAGTAGTTTTTTTTTTAAGCTTTATCAAGATACAATTGGTAGACCCAAAATTGCACACGTGTAATGTATACATTTTGGTGAATTAGATATATGCAAACACCTGTGGTACTATCCATGCAACCAAAGTACTAAACACTTGAGTCACCTCTAAAAAGTTCCTTGTGTTTGTATGTATGTATGTGTTGGTAAGAACACTTAACATGCGCTACATCCTCTTAACATGTTTTAATGTGCACAATACCCTATTGTTAACTATAGATACTATGTTGTGCAGCAGATCTCTGCGCCTCCGCACCTTGCCATCCTCTGCTCCATCTGCTCTTTCTCTAGAGTGCTCCCTCCATCTATTCTGTCTGATCTGCAGACTGATCTCCTTGCCTCTGGCCCTTACCCTTTGTTATCTGTCAAATACACTCTTGCAAAGTAATTTTCCTCTGGCACCATCTTAATCACATGATGGTGATCAAGTCTATTGACTTGATCCAAAAACTATTAACAATTTCTCATCTTCAAAATAAAATGTCTTTTAGATAATTACCTCTACTAGATAGGATTGTCTACATAATTTCTCCTTCTACCCTTTATCCCTCAATTTATTCCCCTCTCAGCTCCCTTGCTGCCTCCTTTATCTAATACCCAATAACCTGGTCCACCCAACAGGCAGATTCTTGCATAGCATTGACAAAACCTTCTGAGTCTATTGAGGCTGCTGAACTGTACTCCAGTATGTGTTACATAATACCCCTACATACAGAGGATATCGAATTAGTAATTTAATTAAATTATCATCTGCAGTTGTCCATTGTACCATTGTGCACTGTTTGTCCATGTAAATGCAGTCTATTGAGATTGTAATCTCTTTAGTGCAGGAATAGTGGCTGACTTGTTTCACAGTGCCATTTGCTTGTCAGGTTTTTAATAAATAGTCTCAAGTCATGGACATAAGTGCTGTATGTGAAATTTGTAGACCAGCAAAGCTTTATGGCTCTCAGTAAATTCTGATAACAGCAAACAGGGGAAATTATGAATATAAAATCTCCTTGGCATAAGAACTATTTGTCCTCATCTCCAATTGATGAAACAAGTAAATCTGACTTGGGCTACTTCTGAAATTTACTAAGTATTAAGGATTTTCCACTTATAATAACCTAACTTAGGTTACAAAGAATGCATTATGTATATTTTTATATATTGACCCTAACATGATATCTTCCCTGACTAGAATAAATTCCTCATTGACATGACCATTTTGATTAGTAAATTTAAGGAATACCTAAACTAACATGGATTTTAATAGATATGATGTTGAGAAAAATTTAAGGCTAATATGAATTTCTTGGATGACTTACTGGCCAAAAAGTTTGTTTACAGGCATATATGTAAGTCACACATATATGAAACCCTCCCTTTCACCCTCATTCTCTAGGAAGACAAATAATCTAATTACAAAGTGATCGAAAGACTTGAATAGACACGTCTCCAAAGAAGACATGTGGGTGGACAACAGACATATGAAAAAATGCTCAGTGTCACTAATTATAAGAGAAATGCAAATTAAAATCACAAAGAGATATCACCTTACACCTGTCAGAATGGCTACCATTAATAAATCAAAAAACAAGTGCTGGCGAAGATGTGGAGAAAAGGGAACCCTCCTGCATATTGGTGGGAATGCAGACTGGGGAAGCCGCTGTAGAAAACAGGATGGAGTTTCCTCAAAAAGTGAAAAATGGAACTGCTTTTTCACCCAGTGATCTCACTTCTGAGAATATGTCTTAAGAATCCCAAAACACCAATTTGAAAGAACGTATGTACCTTATGTTCATAGCAGTGTTATTTACAATAGCCATGATCTGGAAGCAGCCCAAGTGCCCATCAGCAGGTGAATGGAGACAAAAGCTGTGGTACATTTACACAATGGAATGCTACACAGCTGTATAAAGGGAAATCTTTGGATTACCACACTCTTTGGATTACGGTGGCTTGATAATGTATCAGGTAGTATGCATTTTCCAATATGATTTTTAAAAAATTATTTAGTCCATTCTAGTTCCTTTGCCCTTCTATTTAAATTTTAGAATCAGCTTGTTAATTCTTATACAACATCCTGCTGGAGATTTTACTGGACTTATGTTAAATCTTCAGATCAGTTTGAAGAGAATTAACATCTTAACAATATTGAGCTTTTCAATCCACATAGTATAGCTCCCCATTTATTTGGTTTCTTTTGGTTTCTTTCATCAATGTTCAGCAGTTTTCAGTGTACATATCTGGCAAAAATTTTGTTAGATTTATGATAGAATATTTTACGTTTTGTGTGTCATTTTAAATATTATGTTTCAAATTTCCATTTCCAGTGGCTCATTGCTATTATATAGAAATACAGCTGTTTTTTTTCTAAATTTTCACCATTTTATTTTTGTTTTTTTGAAAATACATTTTATTGATTATGCTATTACAGTTGTCCTAGTTTTCCCCCTCTCACCTCCCTCCACTCTATATACCCCCCCAGTTCCTTTGGCAACCTGCCCCACCACCCCTTAGTTCATGTCCAAGGGTCATGCATAAAAGTTCTTTGGCTACTCCATTTCCTATACTGTTCTTAACATCCCCCTGTCTATTCTGTACCTAACAATTTGTACTTCTTAATCCCTGCAGTTTTTCCCTCATTGTCCACCTTCTCCCCCCCAACTGATAACCCTCCAAAAGATGTCCATGTTTATGATTCTGTTTCTGTCGTGCTTGTTTGCTTAGTTTGTTTTATAGATTCAGTTGTTGATAGTTGTGAATTTATTGTGATTTTAATGTTCACAGTTTTGGTCTTTTTTTCTTAAATAAGTCTCTTTAACATTTTATATAATAATGGTTTGAGGATGATAAATTCCTTTAGTTTTACCTTGTCTGGGAAGCACTTTACCTGCCCTTCCATTCTAAATGATAGCTTTACTGAATAAAGTAATCTAGGTTGTAGGTCCTTGCTTTTCATCACTTTGAATACTTCTTGCCAGTCCCTTCTTGCCTGCAAAGTTTCTTTTGAGAAATCAGCTGACAGTTTTAGAGACACTCCTTTGTGGGTACCTCTGCCTTTCTCTTGTTGCTTTTAAGATTTTCTCTTTATCTTTAACCTTTGGCATTTGAATTATGATGTGTCTTGGTGTGGTTCTGTTTGTGTTCCATCTTGTTTGGGACTTCCTTTGCTTCCTGGATTTGTATGTCTATTTCTTTAACCAAATTAGGGAAGTTATCTTTCATTATTTTTCAAATAAATTTTCAATTTATTGCTCTTTCTCTTCTCCTCTGCCACTCCTATTATTAAAATGTTGGTATGTTTGAAGTTGTCCCAGTGACTCCTTATCCTATTCTTGTTTTTTTTTTTTTGGATCTTTTTTTCTTTCTGCTGTTCTGATTAAATGTTTTTTCTTCCTTATGTTCCAAATCATTGATTTGATTCTTGGCTTCATCCATTTCACTGTTGATTCCCTATAATTTTTTCTTTATTTTACTTAGTGTAAACTTCATTTCTTCTTGGGTCTTTTTTCTGCTGTTGAAGTACCTAATGATTTCCTTGAGTATTCTAATTATAAGTGTTTTGAACTCTGCATCTGATAGATTGCTTAGCTCCATTTTGTTTAGTTCTTTTTATGGAGTTTTGTTTTTTTCTTTTATTTGGGCCATTTTTTTTTGTTGTTGTTGTTGTTTTGTCTCTGCACTTTGGAAGACTCCCTGTGTTTGTTTGTATGTATTAGGTAGAAGAGCTTTGACTCCCTGTCTTATTAGCATGGATGGTTGTAGAAAAGCACACCAGTCAGTTGGACGGGGCAGAGCCTTAGGTAATTGCCAAGGTGGGTCAACCTGTGTGAACCAGGTTGATGGAATCAGATATAGTTTCACTGCTGTGTGGCTCTGTGTTGGGAGGGCTCAGAAAGGGGATTATGGCTGCACCCTTGCCTCTGGTGTTTTGTGTGGGAGGAAGCTATCCCCCAGCACTTGCCACTGGTGCCCTTCCAACTGCTACCCTGGTGCTGAAACCCAGAGGGAGTGAATCTAAGTCCTAAGTTTGTTGCAGGCCTTTTAAGAGGAGAGGCCCGAGAATCCCACAGTTGTTTCCGCTGCCCCAATGATTGGTTTTCACAGCCATAAGTTACGTGGACTTATCTTCCTGGCACTGGAACACCGACTGGGTGGTCTGGCATGGGGCTGGGATCCCTTGTTCCTGAGGTATCCCTCCCAATTTTTATTCACCACACATGGGTGTGGGACCACTCGTTCCATTTCTGTGTCTCCATCCCTCCTATCCATCTGGATTAATATGATTTCTTTAATTCCTTGGTTGTCAGACCTCCATACAATTCAATTTTCTGATGGTTTCGAGTGATAGTAGTTTTTGTTTAGTTGTAATTTTTGCTGTGTTTACCTATACCTCCATCTTGACTGGAAGTCTCTGATTTTTGTGCATTGATCTTGCCCTACTCAATTACTAGTTCTAGTTGCTTTTTTTTAAAAAAATTTTTTTTTCTTCTTTTAGATTTTTTATTTTATTATTTATCTTCAGAGGGGAAGGGAAGGAGAGAGGGAGAGAAACATCAATGTGCGGTTGCCTCCCGTATGTCCCCTGCCGGGAACTGGCCTGGCAACCCAGGAATATGTGCCCTGACTGGGAATCGAACCGCGATCCTCTGGTTCGCAAGCCCGTGCTCAATCCACCGAGCCACACCAGCCAGGGCTCTAGTTGCTTTTTTTTTTTTTAAAAATAAACTTTTATGCCTTAACCTAGTGGCTGAGTTGGAGTGTTGTTCCACACACCAAAAGGTTGTGGGTTCAATTTGTGGTCCCATAGGGCATATAGCTAGGTTGTGGGCTTGATCCCCATTCAGGGAATGTATGGGGGCAACCGATTGATGTTTCTCTCTCTCTCTCTCTCTCTCTCTCTCCTCTCTCTCTCTCAAATCAATAAACATGTCTTAAGGTAAGGATTAAAAAAATAGGCTGCATTTTTAGAGCAGTTTTAGGTTCACAATAGAATTGAGAGGTATGTGCAGAGATTTTTCATATAGCCCCTGCCTCCACATGCATAACCACCCCCACTACCAACATCCCTCACCAGAGAAACATTTTTTTGAATTGAAGAAGCTACTTTGACACATCATTATCACCCAAAGTCCATAGTTTACATTATGGTTTACTCTTGGTGTTGCATATTCTATGGGTTTGGAGAAATGTATAACAACATACATCCACAATTAGAATGTCCTACAGAATGGTTTCACCGTCTTAAAAATGCTCTGTGCTCTGACTATTCACCCTTTTCTCTCCACAACCCCTGATCTTTTTTTTTACCGTTTCCATAGCATTACCTTTTCTAGAATGTTCTATATTTGGAGTCACATAGTATGGAGACTTTTCAGGTTGGCTTATTTCACTTGGTAATATCCATTTAGGTCTCCTCCATGTCTTTTCACGGTGTGATAGCTCATTTCTCTTTAGTGTAAAATAATATTCCATTGTCTGGATGTACCACATATTATTTATCAATTCACCTACTGAAGGACATCTTGGTTTCTTCCAAGTTTTGGTTGTTATGAGTAGAACTGTTATAAATTTTCATGTGAAAATTTTGTGTGGATACAAGTTTTCAACCCTTTTGAGTAAAAGCAAGGAACATGATTGTTGGATTGTATGGTAAGATTATGTTTAATTGTGTTAGAAACTGCCAAATTGTCTTCCAAAGTGACTGTACCATTTTGTGTCTCCACAAGAAAGGAATGAAAGTTGCTGCTGCTCTATTTGTCCATGAGCATTTGGTGCTGTCTGTCTTCCAGGTTTTGGCCATTCTAGTGGATGTATAGTGAAGTTGTGGCAGCTTCTGTTTGTAGATTCTTTGATATTTTTCTGAACAGACAATTACATCGCTTATGACAATCATATCACTTATGAGGAGAGTTTTATTTCATTATAAAATATGTGTATTTTAATTAAGTTTTACTATTTTACTGCAGTGACTAGAACCTCCATTATGATGGTGAATATGAGTGTAAAGAATTGAGAACCTTCGTTTATTCTCAGTCTTAAGGAAAAATATTTAGTCATTCATCATGAAATATAATGTTAGCTATAGGTTTTTTTGTAGGTGCTTTTTTCAGGTTGTGGATACTCTCTTGTGTTCCTAGTTTTCTGAGTGTTACTCTCTTTTTTTAAAATCAGAAATGTTGTATTTTTGTCGAAGGGTTTTTTGGCATTGAGATGACCTATGCTTTTCTTCTTTAATCTGTTGAGATGGTAAACCACATGACTGATTTTCTTTTTTTTTAGAGAGAGTAGTAAATAGTTTTATTTATCTGTATATGTACTGATATAATGTTATTCATTTCAAGTTTAACATTTTCTACTCTTTTCCAACTCATATTCATAGTAAATATTTATTTCATTTTATTTTAATTGTTGTTCAAGTACAGTTTTATGCCTTTTACCCCCATCCCAGCCCACCCCCCAGCCCTCCCCATGTCCCTCCCATTTCCACCTCCCCCCCCCCACCCCGTGTTTGTCCATGTGTCCTTTATACTTGTTCCTGTAAACCCTTCCCCTTTTCCCCTGAAATTCCCTCCCCTCTCCCCTCTGGTGATTGTCAGCCTGTTCTCAATTTCAGTGTCTTTGGTTATATTTTGCTTGTTTGTTTCTTTTGTTGATTAGTTTCCACTTAAAGGTGAGATCATATGGTATTTGTCTTTCACTGCCTGGCTTATTTCACATAGCATGAACTGATTTTCAAATGCTAAGTTAACCTCACATTCCTTGAGACAAATCCCACTTGGTCATGATGTATTTTTCTGTTTATATATTAGTGGATTCAGTTTTATAGAATGTTGTTGAGGATTTTTATATCTATATTCAATGAGGAATATTAATTACTGGTTCCATTTGTGCTCAGTTCCCCATCTGTTCATGCATTCTTTCCATCATTTACAGCTGAGCCTTTAACATATTAATCAGAATTATTTTAAATTCTATGTCTGATAGTCCCAACATCTCGGTCATATCTGAGTCTGGTACTGTTGGTTGTTTTTTTCTCTGGAGAATGTATTGTTTTTCCCTTGCTTTATTATGTATCTCATAACTTTTGGTTGAAATCTGGACATTTTGTGTAGGACATTAGAGGCTGAGGTAAATACATGTATGACCAAAATAGACATACCTTTTCTTTTCTAGGCCTTGTGTGTGTGTTGTGTGTGAATCTAGTCAAAGCAAAATTTACAATAGCTAAGTGCTGGAAGCAACCTAAGTGCTCATCAGTAAATGAGTGGATCAAAAAAATTTGGTACAATTACACAATGGGATACTACACAGCAGAAAGAAAGAAGGAGCTCCTACCCTTTGTGACAGCATGGATGGAACTGGAAAGTAATAAGCTAAGTGAAATAAGCCAGGCAGTGAAAGACAAATACCATATGATCTTACCTATAAGTGGAACCTAGTCAACAAAAGAAACAAGCAAGCAAAATATAACCAGAGACATTGTAATAAAGAATAAACTGACAGTAACCAGAGGGGAGGGGGAGGAGAAAATGGGGGAAAGAAGGGGATGGGTCATCAAGGAACATGTATAAAGGACCCATGGACAAAGCCAAAGGTGGGTAGGATTGAGGGTGGGAGGTGGGGGTGGGTGGGGTGGGGGAGAGTGGTGGGGGAAAAATGGAGACAACTGTGCCTTTCCTGTGATGGCAACTACTCCCCATTTTCAGGCGTGTACCATTGATGGTGGTTTTCTTTAGTTTCTCATTCTACCCCCAGTCTTTTTTTTGTGAGCACTCAGTGCGGTCTGTGAATGGATGTGGATTTCTCTGTGTCTGTGGTTTCCAGAGGTTCTATGATATCATGTCAGCCCACTCTTAGACTTTAGAAATTGATTAAAAATGCTAGCTGAATTTTCCTTACTTGTTTGTATGGTGGCCATTGTCAGTCCCATATAAACCAGTGTTTGTGTCCTGTTCTTTTGGGAGACATTTGTCTTTCCTTAGATTTCAGGCTACTAATTTTCTCTTCATCCTCACCCTTTGTGTGGGTTCAAATATTTATGGTTTTGTATTTTATCTGGTTTTCCCCTCATTGTAAACGTAGGGACTACTTTCTTCCAAGCTTTCTACAAGTGGAAGCTGGAATTTGGTGTGTATTATTGAGAAAGTCCAAGCCTTCTCCTATCTGGCCCATATCTAATGCTGGTTACTTACATTAACTATAATATTGTTTTTAAAAACTTCATGGCTACCTCTTAAGAAGGCCAAAAATTCAACCAATATGAATTAAGAGAAAATCTATTTCTATTTTGGTATTAGATAATAGATTTTAACCCAAGGGCCATTTCCATTGGACTGGCAGTAATTGCCTGAAATGTCAGGTTGAAAGGATTGTGAGATAAATTTTAACTTTGTCTTTAATTGGTGATGTCTTCCATAAGCACAGAATGACCAAGGGGGAGCTCTGATGGTATACATCTACTTTCTGTGACTATGACCTGAGGAAATGGGAAGAGTGGGGATGAAGGGAATGAGAAGTTTCTCTAGAGAAGCAATAGATGTAGTTCTTAGCTAACAGAACTTTCAGTTTAGTTGGAGAGAAATGATGTGAGCTGGTGAAACAATTGCAGACACTACACTAAACATTTAAACTGTGTGTGTTATACAAGGTGAAAGGTTTGGGGAAAGGGAGTGTTCTTTGTGGGCTTCAGTATCTTGGAAGGCATGTTCATCCAGGAAGAGGACCATGGCCAAGAGAGGGAGGTCAATTTTGCGACTGTTGAGCCCTGGGTGATGTAGCATCTTATGAGTAGAAATGTTCTGTGCGGAGGGAAAGACCAGAGAGAGAGGTTGAGATGATATCATCATTGTTGTAGTCGTCATCATTATCAAATTGATAATTAGAAGCAATGAAAGGAGGTGAGCTGACAGAGGGAGCAAGTATACATGGAGAAGAATGAAGAAATGGGGACAGACTTGGGGATGGGGCAGAGTGGAGACAGCTCTCCTTAGCAGGAGGAAAAAGAGTTGCTGATGAAGGAGACAGTACCGTAATGGCTGCACAACAGGTGATATTTCAGACTCTTTTTCATACTTCAAGGCCCAGGACAATCCCTCCTGTGTGGCTTTTCTCAACTTCTGTGGGCAGATTTAGTTGTTCTCCCTTGGTTCTCTAAGCCCTTGGTTCATGCTCTTGGTGTAGCACCTATTACATCACATTATAGTTAGTGGTATGTACGTGCATGTTTGTATGTATGTGTGGGTGTTGTCCTTTTATTTTGTAAATGATTTAAAGACTGGGGCTATATCTTATTCACTGCCTTTTACCATCGTCTCACATAGAGTTTTGTACACCATCTATGCTTGAGTAATGCTTGTAGAGTTGAATTTAAAAGTGACATATCTGGCAAGGGACCAAGAGAAAAAGACTTGGGTTTGACAGAAATAAGTGAATAGTGACTTTCAAGGGAGTAATTTCAGGACAGTGATAGAGACTATTCTGAAGTTCTGGTTCAAGGGTTTTAGAAATCACAGAGTTGTGGTTACTGCTTTAAACATCTCACTGCAATCTTTCTACTTAAGCACAAAAATATTTGTATCTGTTTGGGGAGTGCAGCAATTAAAAATACTAATGGGTTTCAAATTTCTCTTAAGAAAATCTTAGAAATAGAGAACATAAAGTTTTTGATATGTTATGACCAATTAAATAAAGATATTTGCAAATGAACATTAATGAATAATTGTGGAAGAAGGGAACATGCTGGTTAGAATAAAGTGAGATATGGGTACGCAGATCTGTCATCTACAGGTGAAACCCAAGAATTTTCTCTGCTTTTTGGTGGTTTAACCTGAGATAATACTGTTGTCAGAGGAAACAGGCACCAGCTTTTTGGAACTCTTTCAGTTTCTCCATGCACACAACAGTCACCAGAGAAAGCAGTTCTCCTGTGAAAGCTAATTCTTCGCAGTTTCCTGGGCTCTACCCCCTGCACCTACTCAGGGATGCACTATAGTAATTCTCTTCTGTGCCAACAATTTTTCCACCTCCTTTGTCTGTTTTCTTGCAAATTCAGACATGTTCAAATTTCTCCCACCTTTAAAACAAAAGCCCTATCATCTTGGAACTTTTGTTCTTTACCGTGTCCTCTCTCTCCTCAGCTCCCTTTCCAGTCAGTGGAAGCAGAACTCTACACTGAATGTCTTCACTTTTAGGGTAATCACTTATCACCAAGAAGCAGTGAGATCTCATACCAGGTCTGTCTGGAAAAAGTCTAGCCATTGTTAACATGAGAGTGGTTTGCAGACATCACTGTAACCTGGCAGCCAAGGAGAGTGGGCAGGAATGCAAATGTGTCAACAATGATGACTTCACCATACTAGTCAGTGGGGGTGGTAGATGCTGTTAAGTGAGCATGTGTACTGTGTGGCCATTGCATTCAAAATTGCTGAACAGGTAGAGCAATAAATCTGCACCAAATTTTGCATTAAGCTTGAACATTTCTCAGTGGAATCTATTTGGATGATTCAGAAGGCCACAGCTATGGGCAACTGGCAATTGACAGCTTCGTTAGGAAAATGTGCCTACTCATCTGGTGCAGAGTTTTTGGTGAAACAGCAAATCACCCAGGTGACTCAGCCCCCCCTATAGCCCAGATTTGATGGCCTGTGACTTCTGGCTTTTCCCCAAACTAAAATCACCTTTGAAAGGGAAGAGATTTCAGACCCTCGATGAGAATCAAGAAAATACGACAGTGCAGCTGATGGCAATTCCAACAAAGGATTTTGCAGAATGTTTTGAACAATGGTAGAGATACTGGGAGAACTGTGTAAGGTTCCAAGGTGCCTGCTTTGAAGGGGGCTGAGGTGTCATCGTCCTATGTACAATGTTTCTTGTATTTTATACCTTCTTCAATAAATGGCTCTATTTATCATACTATATGGGTGGATACTTTCTAGACAGACCTCATGTATTTGTGATATTTACTTGAGTGAAGTCAAGTTACTGGACTAAATAACCTCAGGGATGTTCAGACCTCATCCTTAAGTAATGCTAACATGCTTGGGAAGTTCAGTGAGATGTTTGGATACGAAATGACTTTAAAGAACAAACTTCAACTTAAGTAGCACCAACCGGTCATCATATCTAAAATATGGGATTTCTAAAAAATCAAAACCTGTCTCTTAGCCTAATTTTATAGTTAGAATACTGTGCCCAAATGGGACATTCAGAAGAAGCTGACACCTAATGCAACTGGAAATAATTATGCTGTAGGCATAATGTGGTATAATAAAAGTATTGCTTGTTTAAAAAGACAACTGCAATTATAAAATTAAATTAAAGAATTTGAAAAGTGAAAACACTTATAAGTTAAGTAGTGTGATGGTAGAAGCACACACAAAGAAATAAACAGAATTTACATTTAGCTAAGTGATAGAGTGAAGCTAAATGGAAAAGTGAAAGCTATTTGCTTAGAGTGTTTTCCAACAACAGGTATGCTCTTTGGGCTTTGAAGAAGCATCATTGTGTATTTTTCAGAATCAGAAGTGCTGCTGCCAGGACTAAGATCTCAGGAGAGGGCTCCCCAGCCAGGATAGTAGAACCATGAGTAGGTCTTGGAGCTCACAATAGTAGGGCTCCTAATTTGTGGTTTTCATTATATCGCATCTTTGAGATTTGCTGGGATTTTCTGCAGGGAGCAGGACTTACCTTTCACTTTTCCGTATCTGTAGGAATTTTACCCACAACTTCTTTTCTTCTTCCTGCCAAAGTGGTTCAGGAAAAAGCAACCTGTTGACTTGTTTTGCTAAAATGGTTTCTGAACTGTAAGAAACTATTGTGTACAGCTGCGCAGGTTGCACATTAAACATCTCCAAGAGGGCTGAGCCACTTCATGGTCTAACTACATAGACCCTGATGGTTACTGTAGTCTTGCAGTTATGCAACATGGTGGCCTTGCAAAAAATAAGAGGGAGATTCAAGTGGTGGATAAGCTTCTTAGGAATAGGCTGCTGAATGTAACCTGCAAAACAAGATTCAGCTTGTAAGCTTTTAATTTATGTGCGGAGATGTTTCAAGGTCCCACAGTCAGCTTGCTGTAGGTGTTCCTTATTAACTCAAATAAGGAGAACCTTATAGGAAATTATCCTCATAGGTTGACCTTAAATGGTTGCCAGATGTCATGGTCTTGATCACTTATTTAGTGGTCATGTGCTATGTACCAAATACTGTATTAGGAACTCAGATTTCTCACTGCGGTGATGATACTGTACCAAACCTGTAACAAGTTTGATTACTTCATGGATTTGAAAAATCATAATAGAATGACCAGAAAAATATAATAATTGTATTGAAATTTAAGAATTTAATGTGAAAAAGCTTAATCTCTCTCTATATATAGTATAAAGATATATATAATAACTAGGTTTTTTTTTTTTTTTTTGCTGTATAAAACTTTGTTTCTGTTTGTTTCAATGCATGGAAGAAGGCTCCCAGGTGGTTAAAAAGTTGCCTAGTGGTTTTAGGGAGAGGCTCATGCAAAAGCCAGACACCAGGGAATGCAGAGGGGACCCTCAAAAGATTCTGGGCTCCAAAGCCTCCTAGTCATGTTTGAGGGTGAGCCTTTTGAAAAGATACTCACCTAGTCCAGCCTGGGCGCCAGCCAGCCCGCGGAGGTTAGTCAGGGGGTCATCATCTTCTTGATGAGTTTCACCTCCTCATACAGGAAGTGGTTCTCCAGGAAGTCACAGAGCTGAGGGTCTGTGTGGGCAGAACCCAGGGCATGCAGACTCAAAGGGCCGGGTTCGGGTTCTTCTCCAGGACCATGGCAGCTTCCATGGTATACTGAGTGTCACCCCACTCATCCTGGGAAGGCTTCGTTATGTCCTGGAAGAACACATGGCAACCACACTGGTTTTGCAACTTTAAGAGACACCTGGTGCCTTCACACTTCCTTCCGGCCAACTCGCAGAAGCAGTGGTTCACGTCGTTCAGAGCCACATTGTCCTGGTCGAAACAGAAGCTCAGACAGAGGTAGGTGTAGGAGGCCCACAGATGCAGGTTGACCAGGTGGTTGACCGCAGCCTCTACTTCGGTGGAATAATTCTCATGAATTTGGGAGCTCATGGTTATTTGTCAATAAGGAATTAAGAGGAAAAAATGGTGTTGGCTGTTCTCGGAGGCTGTGGATGACTGAGGCGGTTCTGAAGGCAGTGACTAGAAAAGAGAGTGGAAAGTGGTCGGAGGGTGGAAGAAGGGGTGTTCCTGGGTCTGTTCTATCCAAACACAGCTGAAGCAAGAGACAGATTTGGGGGACAGCTGAGGGCACTGAGGGTAATTAGTTTCTTAAGAAGCACAATTTCTATTTATCTTTTCAACAAGTGCTAAAGAAGATATTTAGCTGCAGCGTAATGCTTTCTGTTTTTGAAAGATGCCAAGTTGCTAAGTGAAGTAAAGTGGGTTTCTGTCCCTCTGGATACAGAGGGATGGCTTTGTGACCCCTGGAAGTCACTTTGGTTAAGCTCCATGGTTTAATGATTCTTTGGCTCAGGACCAAACTCACATAATGTTCAGACCATAAGCCTCCTGCATCAGTTTTGAATTTAGCCCAGACTTTTGGAGTAATTATCTTCTCTTCCTCGAATCCTTAAAGTGCGCACCATCTTTCTACCTGAGCTACAAGCCATAAGCCCACGAAGCCAACAGGGACATGATATAGTATTAAAAAAATTAAGACCACCAAATTATTGTGATGTGCTAAATGATTTGTACATTGAGCAGTTACCTTTAGTTTCAGGCAAGCACACTTCTAAACAACTTAATTTTTGAAGCATTTTTTTCCCTTCGATAGTTCTTCAGTCTAGACTTTGAACCTGGAGAAAAATGAGTTTTCTTCCTGACTCCACTAGCTATGTGGTAACTGATAATAATTATGATAATAGATAACATTTTTAGAGAGCTTACTCTGTATCAGGCACTGGGTAGGTGTTTCACATATTATTTAATTTATTCCTCACAACAACTTTATGAGGTGGGCACTTCTGTTATTCCCATTTTATAGACAAGAAAAAGAAGGCTGAGAGCTTACACACACTTCCTATGCTACATACACTGACCCCTGGTTAGAACACCCTTGCCTCAGTACTCCTAGGTAAGAAGCAGCCTAAAGCTGAATAGCAGAACTGAGTTAAGAACTCAAAATTTGGAGCCAGATTGCCTGGAATGAAGCCTTGTCTTAGTCCCTTACTAGCTGGGAAAGTTACTTAAACTTTTTGTGCCTCAGTTTCCTTATCTGTAAAATGGGGGTGATAGGAATAGTAATTTTACATCTTCAGGTAATAAAGATATTTGAGAGGAAAGTTGTGAAATGTCAAGAACCTAGTATATGGGACATGTCCAATAAATGATAGCTGCTGTTAAAGTCGCACACCATAAGGCTGAGGAAGACAGCTTCTGGGATTGGCTACTAGAAATTCCAGTTGAACCTGGAAATTTATTTATACTAAACCATGGATGATTGATAGGGAATCAGTCTTTGAGTTGATGCAAACTGAGAGTGTGCTGTACGTCTGAAGTGGGGATGAAAGAGGGGGTAAATATCTTGCCTGTTTTTTTTTTGTGTCGCCCACCCTGCTGTTCGTTCAGGACACCATTTGCCAGTAATTTTCACCCGAGGCTGTTTCCATAGACCCCTTGCTCCTAGAGGATGAGGCTTACAAAAAGTGGTCAGGAAAAGGTGTGAGGAGGGCCCTGGCATAACAACAGCTGCTTTCCAGAGTGGTGTGTGGGGCTCTTGAGTGAGGGTAGAGGGCCCAGGTGAGGGTTACTCTCTGTATGTTCATTAATGGATTCACGTTTCTGGTTTGATAAAGATAAGGCTTAAATGACAGTGTCTCTTACTGTTTATGACTGGACTTTTTTTTTTTTTTTTTTTGGCCGAAGTTTGGAAGGAAACCAGAATGCATGGTATCCGGGCCGGACAAGGTCCGTGGGCTTCATGGAGCACACTCCCCTCTCTAGAGAAACTCTGGGCTGCCACTCTTTATTGTCAGAACCCTTTTCTGAGATTCTCCTCTCCCTCCCCCTCATCAGGCATTAGAAGGCCCTGTGCTTAGTTCTTTGGCTACTTTCTTGGAAATGAAAGGGACTGATATGTGTCACCTTTCATGTCCCTGGGGGTGGGGCAGAGGGCAAGGAGAACAGAATCTGAAGGTAAAAAAAAAGACACTTCACAGGTTTCAGAATATTTAAGGATGACTTAGAGCCTTCCTTTTGTGCATTGATGGGAAATGTTATGGTCCTTTAGAGGTGGCCGATCTAGTGCAAGGTGTAGAGCAGGGCTTCTCAACCTTGGCACTCTTGCCATTTTGGACAGGATGATGCTTCGTTGTTGGGGAGGGGGGATCTCTTATGCATGTGGGAGATTTAGCAGCACCTCTGGCCCCTACCCATTAGATGCCAGTAATACCTCTCATGGCTGTGACAACTAAAAACGTCTTCAGACATTACCAAACGGTATAGAGGGAGCAAGAGTCCTTGATTACTCCTCTGAGGATGCAATGGTAACCTCATTGAAATGGGCTGTCTACTTCTGTCTGAATCCAAGAACTCCACAATTTCATTCATTCAATAATATTTGTATATATATTCTGCTTTCTGCACATAGAAGTTGGTTTCAGTTTAAGCATTTGTATATGCAAGCATTTGTGTGTGTGTGTGTGTGTGTGTGTGTGTGTGTGTGTGTGTGTGCGTGCGCATAAAATTCATGGCAATTTCTGGGAAGTATCTCACATTCTAAGGGGTAACATAGGAGCCCAACTTGAGCTGTTCTACTCATCCAGGAGGGCTTTGGATAAAATGTGGAAACATTTCTGATGGAAGCTTGTAATCAGAAGAACAACCCATACATAAGTGTTACCCACTCAAATCAGGGGTTGCATCGTGACTATATTCTCTTCAGTACTGGGCATCATGTGGACAGGGCTGCTGCTAAGTGGAAACACTTCCACCAAGTGCTGCTTATGGCATCTTTGCAAAGAAAACAGGATCTTGGTCTTTCTGTAAGTTACAGGTTTCCCTACCTTTGCTCCCAAAGCATCCAGAAACAGTCTTTAAACAGCCAGAGAGCCTGCCTTCCCATCCTTGGAGTGAAAACTGGGATGTAGTGGTTCTCTTTGACTGGCTGATGCTTGCAGTGGTCCAGGATGGGTGGCGTGGCCAGGGAGTGGGGTTGCCAATTAGGATTGAGTCTGTCGGTATAAGCTGGAGGTTTGCTTGTGGCAGGTACTCCTGGTTGTGGAGGACCAGACATGACCTGAGAAATATCAGTTAAGGGGGCTGCTGTCCAAATTGGATCTGGTGGAATGTAATTCCAGGGAGTGGGGGTGGCACCTAGATGTAGAGGGAGTTGGAAGATAAGTACAAAATTGCTCAGTGTAAGCCTGGAGTTACAAGACCAAACAGTGCATTCTGTCTTGGGACTGGGGGCTGGGACAGCTCGGCAATATTATTCTAATGTTGGAGCCATTCCTGGCTGAAAATTGAGCTTGGGGAAGAGACAGGAAAGATGGAGGAGCAAGAAACTCTTGGATGGTTTTAGTTAATTGGGACAGAAGCCCAAACAAAATGCCTTCCTTTTGGGTGCTAGGTGCGATGACTGGTCTACTGGCTCAGAGATGGGACAGGGAGACTGAAATAGAACCAGAAGGTAGAAGAGACTTTGTGCTATGACATTTCGATAGCAATATTTATACTCATTCCATCAATCATTTGTTCAACAACCATTGGGTGTCTACTATATGTGAAGCACAGAGTCAGGAACCTACATGGAAGTAAAGGCCTAGGCTGAGCAGCTGGAAGTCTGGAGTGGAAGGTGTGGCATGCACACAAATCATGGCCATAGGAAATGAAAGGTGTTAGGAGAAGGGAAAAAAGATCGAAAGAAGCATGTAAGTGACTCACAATAGGATTAGTGATTATTTAAAATACTACTGCCTATGAAAAGCCCAGGAAGATGGACACAGTGGGTGAAGGTAGCTTGGTTAAGCTTACGGAAACTCAGGTCACATTCTTATTTCATTTCTTAAGCTAGATGGAGGTTCATGGTTTATCCTGATTTCTTGCGGCTTTGGTTGTTGGCTGGGACTCTCCAGAAGGCATTGGCTATCAATAGCTACTGGTGTTTGTGCTCCTTTCTTAAAGGTTACGTTCTTCTCAGTGGATGCTTTTACCATGGGTATGCCATTCAGGGAAGCCCCTAAAATGTAGAACTTGAGAACAGGCTGGGGTTTTACACAAAGCCTGACTTGGATGTATTTGAAGATTCTGTCCTGGCCCGCCCAGTGACACATGCTTTCTTCGCAAACTGCCGAAGAATTGGATTAAACCCTTTCTCTGGGCCCTCGTTCTTAAGAGCATTTGTCTAGACTTCTCCTGCAATCTCACCACAAAATAACAAAAATATTGACAAAAATAATGGAAAAGATGGCAATTACCCTGCCTCTAACCCCTCCCCACCTTAGCTTGTCACCATAGCAGATAAAACCTATTTTATGGGAGACCAACCTGCTACCACAATTCCTAAAGTAAAGTGTGCTTGCACAGAAAAATAAAGGCAACTTTTTATTTGTCACCCTGCTGAAAAGAAATATGAGTCCTGTCCCCTTGCTTCATATTAGCCTTCCTTTCCCCCCGCACATTTTCATCCCGTGGTGCCTGATCATTTTACAGGAAGGAGGATTTCTGCTTTTGACCTTACCTCTTGCTGCTGTAACATTCCAATTTTCAAATGGTCAGTTAGTATTTGCCATATTTCTGGGGGAGGGAGCCTGTTCCAAAGCATAGGCATACAAAACTGGCCTGGTTTTTTGAAAAGCTTGCTCGGTTTCCCCTGTGACAGTGGCTCCTCAGGAAAGCTATTCTTTCATGCAGCAGCCGCGCCGGCATTGATCAGTGGGAAAGTTCAAGGCTGCAACTCATCAAGCACGGCTTCAATACCAGATTCCAGACAAGGTCTGCAATAAATAAGCGCAGTAACAAAGAATCATATTTCCTTCTCACACAGAAAGCCAGCAATGACATCGTTCTAAATTTCAGGGTTCAGGCATGGCGTCTTCTACCTGCCCCGCAAGTTGAAAGCAGGATGGCTTTCCTCTCTGAAGAAACGCATAAGCATGCACTGCATTTTAGCCTTCCTTCCCTTAACGTAATTTTCAATGTCGAGGGTTGATTGGGGATTTTTCACTTCGTACACTGATTATTGTTTGGGTTGCTCAAATAGAACTGGCATTGTTTAAAAAAATATGTTTAGATTTTCTCACATTTGTTTTGATGGACTCATTTCCCTTTTCCTTCTCACCCCTCTATCCCTAATAATAATGTCACGATTTCCATGTATACGCACAAAAAGAAGATTCTTTTGCTCTAAGTAGATAAAAAAAATTTTTTTTCTTTAAATGGCAGTGTGATAAAAAAATATATACCGTATGAGTCCCTCATGGATTATTGCTATTGATTTCTTTCCCTGAAACGTGGAAATGTTACCAGATGGGGTGTTAGGAATAGGTGTGTGGGTGCAAATGCAGTTTATTGCTTGTTGACTAAAAATCAGTGAAAACCCTCACCATTTGTGTGCTTACGTTGCATGTAAAGGTGAATTTTAATTCCCATCTAGTCCTTAGAGAGAGCTTCATGTGGTGCAATGAGCAGTATTTTTAAGGTAAATTTATAGTTGAAGGAAATAAGCTTAGGCAGACTCAAGATACATAAAGATTTCAAGCATTTGTTCTCCCTGGCTTCTTAAAACAGTATTGCTGTTTTAAGTGAGTGCAATCAGTGAAATTTACTTATCACAATTAGATTTCTATCGTGTCTGTTTTCATCTCCACACCCTCCATAGGCTGTTCCTTTGAGCTTCCTCTGAGTCTCCTTGTTCAGAAAGTGTGAATCGAATTGCTGCCGGTTTCTGGAAGCTGGTGCCTGTGTGTATACTCAGCCACTGAGCCCAGCCCTCAGGGACGTACCCATTAGGGAAAAAAAAGGCTGACCTTCTGTCACTTTCCTTCTCCTCCCTTTTAATGATTCCTTCTCTATCCTTTTGAGAAGATCTTTCCAGCCCTTTGACCCCTGTTAGAAGAGGAAGGCTTAAACAGCTAAAAGTATCCTCAATCTCAAGGCTTGCCAAGGAAAGCTCAAGAGGCCTTTTAGGAAATGCCAAAAGACAAGAACCTTGGTTTTCAGTGCATTTAGAAGGCAGATCCCACCCCAGCACCATTTCCATCCTCATTTATTTTAGAGAAGTAATCAGTTTGTGTGGGAGGAGGCCCCTGCCTCCCATCCTCACTTGTCAGTGCCACCAGAATCGACACATTCGGAGAGCAGCTGACTTTTAATGATAGCCCCTGGACTGTGTGAGATCTATTGTGTAATTTGAAAAAAGATCAAGGAAAATGCGTGTTTGAGGTGGGTCTCTAAGTTGCCACGTTGTGGGCTCCAGGACCGGCTTTAATTTTCATGGAAAAACAACCACTGCTAGGTAGATTGCTGCCTCATCCAAAAAGGTGAGATACAGTGATTTTTAAAATGAGGACAGTTGGCAATTGTGGGTCTCCGATGCTTGCTTGTGCTTTCTGATGTGACTGATTCATGCAATTAAAAAAGCAGCTGGCACTGATAGAAGGGTGTTCTCAAGTAGTAGGCATTGTTACATATAATATATATGTATATTCAAAAATTTAATTCACACTACAACTCTAAAGTTGGAAATTAGGAAACTGAGGGAAAGGAAGATATGGTGCAGTCTTACTGTGAAAAGAAACTTTGTATTAGAATTCACCTCTGCCACTTAGTATCTCTTTGACTTGCCTAAATCACTTAACCTTTCTGAGCTTAAATGTTCTCCTCTGTAAAAAGGGGACTATTAATTCCATCCCCAGTGTTATTGTGAGAATTAAATGGGATGCAATAAAGCACAGGTGGCAAACACAAGGCCCACTTGCCGAATCTGGCCCTCCACCTCGTTTCTACCCATTGGCAACGCTGAGCTCCTTGCCCTAGTTAAGGAGTAGTTACATTTATACAATCCTAAAATTGCATTTGGCCCTTTGAAGACAACTGCGAGGCTGATGTGGTCCCTGGTGAAAATGAGTTTGACACCCCTGCAATAGAGCTTGGGACCAAAGATCTCCACCTCCTTTCCACTCTCTCTCATCTTACCCCTGACTCTTCTCCAGGTGCCCACCTTTCAAAAATACTGATGGAGAAAAGGGATGCCTTACTTTTCTCCTTCTAGGAGAAGCTATAGACAATCTTTTATCTGTGTCACAGAAATGAATCCAAACCCAGTTGCATCAGTCAATTACAGATGAGTGGGGAGTGGCTAAAAGGATTAGATATTTGACCCCATATTATAAGGTACTTGCCGCCATCTCTACTGTAGAAAAGGGGGGAAGAAAAGTAGGATTTAAAGGTTCATGTTTTTACTTAGATTAACCAACTGACTCTTCTCCTGTTCTCTTTATCTTCAATAAGCACATACATGCCTGTGTCATGTATCTCCACACAGGATACCCATATGTTTTCTGCGGCCATACTATATTTAGAAGTGATAGCATCTAAAGAGCTTAAACATATTTTTCCTGATTATAAATGTAATGCATATTTATTATATAGATCGAAAATACAAAGGAATATAAAGAAGATACTAATTTCCTCACCCAGCACACAGAGATAACCATTGCATGCAGCATATTTTGGTGACTCAAAGTTTCATCTGTGTACACACACATACATCTAACCTATGGTCTACTTTGTCATTTCGTACTGTATTTGAGCATTTCTGTTTGTCATTAGTGTATTAGTTACTTACTGATGCATAATAAACTACCCCAGACCCTAGTGGCATAAAACACCAGAATAGTTTTATCCTTTTGTTTATAGTTGCGGAAGTTGACTAGGGTTGATCAAGTCATTCTTGCTCAGGGTCTCTTATGCAACAACCTCCTCTGGTGGTGGTGGATTGGGCTAATTATCTATCCGAGCTTTGCTTACGCATGTATCTGGTGTGTGGCCTGGAAAGATTCGAACAGCTGGAGGCTGGAACAGCTGGGTTTCTTGGATATTTCTTTTAGTCTCTAGTGTGGTCTCTCTGGCATGGTGGCTTCAGGGTAGCCAGCTCCTTCCATGGCAACTCAAGGCTCCACACATGCATGCCTGTGGAGAAAGGCCAGGCCGCAGCCAACTCACCTTTGTGATCTAGTCTTAGAAGTCACACAGCCTGTCTTCTGCCACATGCTAGTCACCAAGGCATCACCGAAGCCCATCCAAAGCCCACAACAGCTCTCCTCTTGACACAAAAATCTGTTGAATGATTTGTGTTTCCTATTACTTATGTTACAAATTCAAAACAACACACATTTATTTTCTTTACAGCTTTGGAGGTCAGAAGTCTGAACGGGTTTCACTGGGCCAAAATCAAGGGGTCAGCAGGGCTGCGCTCCTAAGAAAGCCCTTGGGGAGAGTTCATTTCCTTGCCTTTTCCATCTTCAGGAGGCTGCTTTCATTCCTTGGTTTATGGCCTCTTCCTTCATCTTTAAGGACAGCAGCCCAGCTTCTTTAAATCTCTCTGACTATGACACTCTGCATTTTCTTTACATTTTCTACTTCTTTACATTTACATTTTTTTTCTACTTCTGACTCTGATCCTCCTGCTGTCTCGTATAAGGACCCTTGTGATTATACTGGGCTCAGCTCTATAATCCCGGATAATCTCCCCATCTCAAGATTCCAGCCTACTCACATCTGCAAAGTTCCTTTTGCCATGGAAGGTAACATATTCACAAGTGCCAGGGATTAGGACATGAACACCTTTGGGGGGACCATTATTCAGCCCACCATGGCAAGGCTCTGGAAGAGCACATGGGACCAGAAATAGCATTGTAGTTACTTCTGGGAAGTGCAATCTGCCACAATTAAATGATGTCAGTGGTTGCATGGTATTTTCTGTATGACTGTCACCATTTGCTTAGCCTTTCTTTATTGTTCAGTGTTTGAGGTGTTTCCAATACAGAAAACCCTATAGAGAACAAACATCACTATAAATAAATATTTGTGTAAATCTCTGATTTTTTTCCTTAGGATAAATGACTAAGGATGAAATTATTATATATACAAAATAAGAGTGTGTATAAATTGCCAAATTGCCCTCCAGAGAGTTGACACCAGTTTCCCAGCAGTATTTTATAAATATGTTTATTTTTCTTTATCTTCATATGCATTGATTATAATGATTTAAAAAAACTTTGAAAATTTAATAGGCAGAAATTATTAGGTATTTTACCTATTATTATTAATAGGTAAAATAATTATCTTTCTTATACATGTACTTCCTTGATTATTGATGAGGTTACAGCTTTTTGCATATGTTTGTTCATGACCTTTTATTTTCCTTTTTGGTCATTGGCTGTTGATAATTTCACTTTTTTTCTACAAGGTGCTCCTATTTTTCTTATTGTTTTGCAAGAACTCTTTATATATAAGAAATGTTAAATCTTTTTCATCATTGATGCAAATAATAGTTTAGTTATATAGTTTATAAAACAAAAATATCATTTCCTTTGTCCTTCTTTCCTTTCTTCCTTCTTTCCTCCCTCCCACTTTCCTTCCTTCCTTTTTGATTAAATATTCTTTCCTTTATATACATTAGATAAGTATCCATACTCATCCATATTTTTCCTATTGTTTTATTATTTAATTTTATACTTCTGGCCGTTTAAGTGGTATATTTACATATTCATGTAAGTTGTATTTTATCTTAACAGTTTAAAGGAATGCATGGGGAAAGAGAGGAGTTGATTTTATTTTATTAAAAATAAATTGCCAGCCTATTTACTATCCATCTGATCCAGTCAATTCCTAATTATCTATGGTAAAAAGGAGCTCAGAAGGATGAGAAAAAAACACACGTCCATTGATAATCCCCCAACCACATTTCAGGACATGTCTATGCTCAGAAACATTCTAATGGCATTACATTTTGAGGGTAGAGCACTTTAGGTGCTCCATGGTCTCTCCATGGTCGCATCACAGAGATCATTGATACTACTATTTGTTTGGGTGACCTTGTTTCCATGAAAGAAAAACACATCCTCTCCTATGTCATGCAAATGAGCTGCTTTTCACTGGAGGAACTATGGCTGATGGTGTCTCAGGTGTATATCTTTGTTTATAGGCCCTAATCTCTAACCAGAGAGATTTATTCCTATGGGAAATGTCCTTGTCTCCAGGGGAAGTCCTTTAAGTATAACCCCAGACAACATCTCATTGCGCTGTGAGGAATCTTGGCAACAGTAGACTTAGTGTATCAAAAGTTAACCAAAGAATTACCTCTTCCTGAGATGGTAAGACATGTTCAGAAAACTGAGGAGAATGTGGGGGAACATGTTCAGAAAACTGAGGAGAAGGTGGGAGCTCAGATTACTTATAGGGTGGCCCAGAGGAGGGGTCTGCCAGATGCCTGTACAGGTAGGAGGATCTTGGGGGCTGAGTTGGAGCAAGGACAATGCTGTAGTGACAGAGTGAAAAAAAAAAAAGATATTACCTGATGAGTATTCACAGCTTCCCCACCCTTTATCTCCCTCACTACTCTAATTTTGCCAATTTCATTTTGATTCTTTAGTATGCAAACTGAGAATGATGTGAGAATACATACTTTTGAAGGTCCACTATATATGACAGTGTTTCCTTATATTTTCCCTTCTGTTACCTGGAGGGTACAGATGAGTGAAAAGAATGTGAATGTAGGAAGAATACAGGTTTTGGATTTACATTCTAGCTTTGCATTTTGGGCCAATGACCTCAGTTTCTTAACTGTAAATCCTGAATAACATTCCTGTGGTTAATTAGATTATAGTTAAGCAAATATTCACCTCCCCACTGCCCTAGGAGTGCACTTTCCAGTCCTCTTGATGACAGGCTTGGCCAGATCACTTGTTTTGACCTCATGGTGGGTGGAGCATACTTCCCTGCACTTTGATTTGGGGCCTGGTTATATGATTTGCTTTGACCAAGACTTACAGAAAAGGCTTAAGATGTCCTTTTAGAGTTGTACTTGCCTTCTTGGGCTTCTAACTTTTGCTATGAGAATGGTGTGTCTGAGCGGTCTGAGGAGGATGAGGGACAGGTAAACAGATGTGAACCTACCTGTAGTAGGGTCTTCCTTAGATCGGTTAAACTGCATCTGACCCACTGATTCATGAGTGAGACATAAACGTTTATTGTTGACTGTCATTGAGCTTTAAGGCGGTCTGTCACATAGCATTATTGGATATTACTGACTGATACAATGCCTTTTTCTTTCAGACTACTTAGTGTCAGAAATCCTGTATGATGGCTACTTAATCCTAAGTAAAGTATTTTGTCTGCTTCCAAGTTAACCTAAGGGAACTATAGATACTAGTTTCTTTAGAACTATAGATAGACTTGAAAGTTTGGATCCTTTTTCTCTAATGTGCTTACAACTGAAGATAGGAAAATAGTTACATTTGGTACCTATATGGACAGTAATAATTTAGACTTTCATGAAATTTCATTTACCAAATCCAAAGAGACTTATCAAAATTTTTACTTTGCTTTGAAGCTTCCTTCCTTTCTACTCAATTCCTTATTGGAAAATAATGACTTTCTATCTGTGTCTTTAGCCAAGGAGGTTTCTCCTACTAATTTAATGGCTGTCAGCTCTTTCTGATATGAACCATTCACCAATTCTTTCAGGAAGGGCCTGTATCCCAGTGAAGATAACTTAAGAACAAAGTTTTAGAATAGATATCTACAGTTGTTGTCATTTAGTTACAATGATGCAGTAATGCCTTTGCAAGTTAGCCTTCCTGTATGGATAGACTCCATGATGGATTTTTTCCCCAAGTCATTGTCATTTTCTCTTCCCAGGTGTCAGAGCTAGAAGCACTAGTTGTGCAGTTACTACCTCTGCAATACTCTTACACTGACCCATTAACACTTATGCACGTGCATAAGATTTCTGTTTTTACATCTATGCTAGTCAGCTCAGCCTGCCCTAACACAACAGCACACACTTGGTGGCTTAATCAACAGATTTCTCACGGTTCTGGAGCTTGAAGTTCAAGACCAAGAGGCCCTTCTTCCTGGCTTACAGATGGCTGCCTTTTCAATTTCCTCACATGGCCTTTCCTCTGTGGATGCTCAGAAAGGGAGAGGGAAAGGGAGAGGGGGAGAGAGAGATCTTTGCTGTCTCTTTCTCTTATAAGGATACCAGTCCTATTGAATTCAGGCCCCACCCTTATGATGTCATTTAGTCTTAATGAAATCCCTAAAGACTCTGTCTCTAAATACAGTCACATTAGGGGTTAGGGTTTTATTATATGAATTTTGGAAAGACACATATGAGACCATAGCAATATCCAAGTACAGAAAAATAGTAAAAGACAAAGGAGAAAGAGGACCCAGAAAGAAGGGAATGTGGAGTTTTGTGTGGCTTAGTGTGCAGAGGGGTGATTAGCTCAGCGTGAGAAGTTGTAAAAAGAGAGAGGAAAGAGAAAGAGGGAGGATCAGTGTAGCAACAGCCAGGCTCGGTACAATTTAAAGTATGACTTGGTAGACAATCATCAGGCATATCAGTCAGGCTGTCTCTGTCTGGTCGAAGTCACACACATTCAGGTCTCCAAATTGTCGATGTGTTAGATCAGGTAAGTGCTGAATTAAGGTTCTGCTAGTAACCATTATGATAGCCAAGGCATTTGGCTAATAAATTAAGGGAAACCAAATAGGAAGCAGTCTAAAGAATGGAGGCAAGAATGGAAAATTCCCTTAGTTCCCTGAGGTCTTGCCTTCTGGTTCCTACTAACTCATGCTTCAAATCTCAGTTTAAATGTCTCATCCTTAAAAAGTCTTCTGTCACTCCTTGGGATTGGTCAAATCCTCCTGAAACACTCCCTCCTCACAACTTGTCTTCACTTATATCAATGGTTGTGACATTAGTAGATTAACAATGATCTCATCTGCACAAATGTGAACTCCATAAGGGGAGATCCATGTGTATCTCATTCACCATTATACCCTCAGTGTTTGGCATAATGTTGGCCTAGAGGGTGTGCTCACTAGTGTATGGTGCGTGAATGAACAAATGAATGAACGAAGAGGAAGCCTTCTGGATCTGTTGCATGAAGAGGAATGAAGGGAAGCCTTTCTCTTCATTAATATGTAGTTATAATTTATTGGGCAGAGTAGTTTGTTAAACCTCACACTCTGGAAGTCCTTCCTGTACACTCGCCCACAGCAGCATTCCATTTCCAGAAACCTTCAATTGTTATGAGGTCCTGATGCTTGCCTGGCCTGCCCCTCAGCGGGAAGGCTGATGTTTCCCTGAATATTGATGTATTGCTTTTAGAAATCACTTGCCCAAAATACTCTAAAGGCCTTGGTAGAGTAAAAAGAGCATGGGCAGTTGAGCCAGAAGACCTTTGTTTGGATCTTATGTTTGCCACTTGGTGTCTCCATGAACTTGGACAAGTCAAATAATCTGTTTCCTTAAATACAATAGTATAATGGATAGTGCCTTGTGAGTTGTAAAGTCTTTAGAAATGTTCATTATCTTAAGTGGAAGAGGTAATGAGTGCCTCTTCTGATCGACTAGAGCAGTCTTGGGAAGCTCTCATACCAACACCATTATATGCTCTTTTACATAGTTTTATTGTGTCAGCTAAAGGGCTGCTGATCCACAAATCTGATGAAACTACCTAATTTGGCCCCATTTTCAATGACAATACTGAAATCTACTGAATAATGTGGAAAGGACATCAATGAGAAATCACACAGATGCACTGAAGCTATTAACGCAATTAAGATGTGACTGCTCTGAGAATGTGGTACCAATAACAGTCCAAATAGATGTATTAATGGCAAGATAAAGAGTTTCTGCATTGAAAATCTACTCATATCTCTCAGTTCTCTGAATATAGGATGATTTTATTTGGGCTGGCTGGAATATCTGATTCTTTGTTCTGTAGTGCAATAGTGGCTTGAGAGTTTTGTGCAATGGAATATTTGTGGGTTTTAGAGTTAGAACTGCTAAGTCTGAGTGCTAAGTCTGAGTAGGGTTTGGGGTCAGAACTGTTCAATCCGAGTGACTCATTAGCTATGTAGCCTCCCTGAGCATCAGTTTCCTCTTTTGTCAGAGCAGAGAATGATTCTAATTTGAGGGGGCTATGTGAAGATGAGATGAGATGGTACCTATGTCCCAGCACAGAGCTCAGTGAATGATAACGCCTCCTCTCCTTCCTCCTTCATGAAGTGCTAAATGAGTTGTAAAATATCTCTTGAGATCTCCCAAGTGTATTTTAGATTTAGTGTATTTAGGACTGAAGTGTGAATCTGTTCTAGCTCTACTCGTTTGTTACTCTCTGCTGTCAATAAATTAAAAAAATAGGCTTTCTAAAGAATGCTGGTTTTAGTTCTGGGCTTAGACAATGAAATATTTCCACTTTCTCAGAGAAGAGGGGAGCCAGAAGGCTAATATATGGAAATAAGTGCCCCATGAATGATTCTTATCATTTAGACCAATTAGTGTCCTATGATTATTGTGAAGCAGGCAGAACACAGCACTCAGAAAATCACTCGACGGGTTAGAGAAGCACAGGCATGAACAGGACAGAAAGGGGTTAGTGGGAGTTCATGAATGAATAGCAAGTAGATGTATTTAACAAATTTACATGCCCAAATTCAACAGTACAAATATCTGCTGCAAGAATTCTTTCTAAAAGTAAAGTCTTTAGTCAAAAGTGGGAAATGGCCCTTGTACCTCTTAGGAGTTTTGATTCCTGCAGCATTTACTTTCGTTCTTGGGCAGATCTAAGGGTGTAGACATCTACAGTTGCTATTTAGTTCTATCTGTTGATGGGGTTGAATTAGAATTCTGAGGGAGCCAATGAAAATTACATGCAAACATTATGGCCATTTGTTATCATTATAAAACACGATAATGTCATTGCTGACTTACCAAGATGATGACCTGAAAGGCCATGACATTATGACATTACATTTTATCAATAATGAAAAATTGCTGCGTTTGCATGGTGGTTGGTGAGCTCAGGCGACCATGGAAGGGGGCTTTAGGCCTTTTTGTTTATGCCAGACCAAAAACAGAAACAAATCGCTGTTAGAGATTCATTAGGTAGCCAGGGGAAAAGAATGGCATCTTTTCTCACTCTATCTGCCAGGGAAGCAAGAGGACCCCGTTGACCCAAGATATTTAATATGCATTAATGAAAGGTTTGCTTTCAAGCTGCTTAAATGGTACTGTAGGTGCCTTAATAACAAGTTTTAAAGCTTGGAGGAAAATGTGTTACCCAGGGAACCTATGATGTATGGGCATCAATAGAGCTTTTTTTGGAGAGGGATGCTGGGACCTAGAAGATGTGCTTCCTTCTATTCCAGGATTTGGAAACAAATGATGTTAAGACATCAATTAGCTTATTAGCTTGTTCTTAGATAGGAACCAGGAAATAGTTTTATGGCTGTTAAAATTGTTTGTGCAAATTTATTCAACCTTTAGAGGACATAATGGGGGAAAAGAGTGATCCCAGATCATTCAAAACTTCACATAACATAGCTATGTTTTTCTGACCAGGAGGGGTGATAAATCTGGTACCTGTAGATGAGCTAAGAAAACCTTGAGCCCATATGCCATGGCTGAATGGTCTACAAAAGCTTTGGCTTCTAAAGCCATCCTAGTAAATCATGCAGAATTTGAGGCTTTTGTGGGTCTTAGAAAGGATAATTTTCACAAAATATGAGGAAGGGGCAATGTGGTAACTCATCTGGCCTGTTTTTTCCCCTTGCATTTATTCTATCAGAGAGCTATAAAGAGTGAGCTACCCATATAAAATAACAAGTTCAGGCCCTGATATGAGAACTTGAAGGGAATGTAAAATCTTTAGATTTGAGGTATAAAATGGATTTTCCTCCCTTTTCTCTTTTATGCAGGTGTTTCATGGCAGACACATAAAATAGCTATTTATTTGTAGCACTTTTTCCCCTTTCACTCCGTGCTTCTGCTTAGGTTTGAGGGACATCATATCAATATCAATTTCTTTGGAGGGAAATAAAATGACCACCTTTGGTCTGGGCTTACCCAAAGGGATGATTTCCATCTACCTCCTCTGTTTTGTGCAGATTCTGAGGAGTGTGCATTTGTGCGAGTGTGCACGTGCGTGTCTGCACTGCTTCCTCTACCCAGCCTTAGGTATGCCAGTGGAGGCCATGTTTCTCAACTGCAGAGTTCTTCTTTGTCTCAATGCTAATCTGAGTTTCTACATCCCTGGGGGCCTCCAGCTCAGCCTCCGTGGTGAGGCTCGCCCAGTCCGACTCTGCAGTGTCCATCAGTCACCCTTTCCTGGTGGGGATCTCTTCCCAAGGCCACTTTGCTGACTGACTCCCATTCATCCAGCAGATCTCAGCTCAGCCTCACCTGCTCTTCTCCCTGAGCATGATGCACTGATGTCTGTCTCCTTCAGTAGGTTTCCCTTGGTGTCTAGCATAGTGTTTGGCACATTATAAGAACTCAGTACATATTTGAAGCCAGGAGCTACCCTGGGAATCATTGTTAGAAATAAATCTCTATTAGCTTCCTCTTTCATCCCAAAACACCTAGGGAAACCTAGCACATTCTTTCTCTGCCCTGGCAAGAAGCATTGTCTCTCAGAGTGTGGTGCCCAGACCAGCAGCATCAGCATTACTTGGGAACTTGTTAGACGTTGAGAATCAGAAACTGTGATTTGGGGCCCCGAAATTTGTGTTTTAATAATCCAGATTATTCTCATTCAGGCTCAAGTTCGGAAGAAATAGTTCAAGTTTTTTCTTGTCAGTACAGCATTAATGGAGCAATTCCTAAGTATCACCTATGCATGAAAACTATTATATTTAATTTTCTAACTGTTCAACTATGGTTTTTAATGTCCCCCTCCTCCACCCCCCAAGAAACCTGGAAGCAGACATATAGCAGTGTTGAGCCTAGCCTGCCTATTTTGTGTTACTTCAGCCAGGTAAGGCCTTGTACATAGATGGAGAAATGGTTATTTGTTGTAGAATAATTTGGAAGGAAACAAGAATTTCTCTCCCCCATTTTTGCATAAAGATGATGCCTCATGTTCAATCTTTGGCTATTAATTCCTCTGGTATGAGATATTATTAGATGACAAATATCCCTGGGAGGGATAGCGTATTAACTTGTTAACGAGGTATATTCTGTTAAAAATGGTTTGGTGGCAGAATGTGGTGTTCCAGGATTTATCAGTTAAAGCTTCAAAGATTTGCAAATGATCTCAAAGACTCAAGGCACTGAGTGACTGTATATTTTGCAGTGGAAGCCAGTTACATCCCTCTCTGGTGCGTGAGCCTAGTAGATTACCCAGAACCTTTATCCTAAAGCAGATTAAAAAAAACAAAACCTGGGCATTTTGTTGTTTTTATAAAAAAAGGGAGCGAGGATAAGATGGCATAAATCTAAGGGGCTTGTTATGAAGATTAAATGAGTTAATACTTGTGATTCATTTAGAATAAGGCCAGATAAATACTTAATATATGTGAGATATTATGAAAATTGTCGCTTTTTTCCTTTTAGTATTAACTCTTCTTAGATTTCATTACTGTTCTATTTGAACAAATCACTGCTATAGATTTTGCAGATTTGCTACAGGATTTATACATTTGAAGAGTCCAGATTTTGAGGCCGACTAAGGTCTTCTCGATGTTAGCAGTGTGCATTCTGATCTGGCTAGTTTGAATGGGCAAGGGGAGGGCAGGACAGTCTGGGTACATGGTGGTGGGGGTGGAGGTTGGGACGTTACCTGAAATGAGAAGTGGACACTGAAATGGGCAGTGAAATGGAAATGAGCGTTTGTGCTGAAGATAAATTTTTCCTGAGTGAGACAGTATTCCTGGATTTTCAGAAAGAGTTCAAGTGGTTATTTTCTATGTTATCAGCATATATAGTTTTAGTGGAAAAAAGTGTCAGATGAGATGCATTTAAAAAACTAAGCAAAAGTCCAAGATTTTAGGCTAATTATTTAAAGTGGGGGCCCAAACAATAGGAGTTTTTTCCCCCCTGCCCAATATAGTTAAATACCAAGATTGCATGGATGTCTTTTGTATGCCTAGAATTCTTTTGTGAGCTTAGGATGGCTTGCTTCCTAGTGGGAATAGAATCCCAGGATGCCTGCCAAGATATATTACTTAATGTTCTCTGTTTCTCAAAGGTTCAGTAAGCAAAAGGGGTTATTCTGAGCAAGCCACTGGGACAATGACAGGAACAAACACCTTGATGTATAAATTTGAGACCTTTAACCTCTCAGCTGTCAAATTTCAATATTTCTGGTCACAATGTTAAATGCATTGTAGTATCCATTTCAGAGAGCTCTGATGGAAAAATCAAAGTTTGCTTTTTTATTTACACACTGTTAGTAAGTTGTTAAAAGAAGAATAAAGCAAGGTGACTGCTAGCCATATTTTGTATTCGTGGCTTTACAGCTTCAGCATAACAAACCAGAACCTGTTTTCTCCATAACTTATAATGCACGCTTCAAATGACTTAGTGTTATTGCCAGCTCTACATCCCCTACCTTTTAAGAATAATAAACATGGCATGCTGAAGGTAAAGTTCAAAACCAGGACTATGTAGGGTCCAGGGAAATATGGGCTAAAACATGACTTTAAGACCTTTTCATTTAAAATCAAATGTGTGGGCGCATGTGAAGGACGCAGCACCTGTATGCACAGTTTATTTCTCATTCCTTCTTACAGTCGTGTGTATGTAATAATAACCTAAGGCACACTACTGGGATGGTGAACAGGGCCCTCATATTCTGTTATGTGGATGTACAATTGCCTTTTGGTAGGTGTTTTTTGGTTCTGTGCAATTCTGTAGACACATCTTCCATCATAATGACCTTTCTGACAGCAGATGGGTGGGGAAAAACAGTTTGAGAGAACCACTTTCCTCTCCTGCAGTAAGTAATAATTACTTGGAGTGTGCAACTCCGATGGAGTGGGCAGACAAGGACCCATGCTGGAGACATCCTTTGACTCTCTCGTTTTATTCTTTGTCAATACACTTGTGCAAATAAAAGGTTAAAGGTTACCTTTTTATTTTTAAAATCTTTTAAAAATTGCTATTCTATTATAGTTGTCCCAGTTTTTCCCCCTTTGCCCTCCTCCACCTATCCCACCCCCCTCCCTGCTCCCATAGTCATGGGCATGCAAAACAGTATGGGCAATATTGTCTTTCTAGAAATTTGTAAAGCTTCAGAAGTATTCAGTTCTACAGCTGTTTTCAAGTGTCTTTCTGGGACTCACCAAGCGAGGCTGAGCCGGGCCCAGGCAGGCTCCTTGTATATCTATGTTACATGTGTCTCTGTCCTGTTGGGCACTGCAGCCATAGCACCACGGAAAGGGCCACTGTGGGTCACTGCAGATATAGTGGACAGTGACAAAGGCAGCTATACATGCAGCACAGAATCTGGAGAATATGGGCAATGACTGTGTGCCTCTTGGGCCCAAGGAATTGCACACTCTCCATTCATACATATTGGAACACTTGCCTATTGACAGAAAAGTTCATTTTGTACATATTAGTCCATTTCAAATATTGGTAAACTGAACTCTTAGAGCAAAAAAAAGTCAGTGTAGAAACTGTGTCCAGATTTGTGACAGTAGAAATTATCCATGTGCATCATGCTCCTCGTACAGAGGTCGAAATAGTGGGGACAGTTATGAGAAAGTATGCTGCTTTTTCAGTGCTGTTGTTTTCTTCTAGATGTAAGCAGTAGTTTTTGATAAGGATACTATGAGATCAAAGCATATCTTCTCTTTTCTAATCTTTTAAATACTGTTTAGTCAATTCTGCCATCTGCTTCATGTGCAATTTCTACCACATAAGCAACTTGCCATTCACATTAGTACATAATCTCTTTTTATGTTAATGTTTCATGTGGACACATGATTTCCTTGGTAAGACTGTAAGCTTCTTGATGGCACAGCCTGCTCATGGTGACTGGAACAGTGCCCAGTGTTCCTGTGGCTATCCCAAGGCATTTCCGTCCCTCTTTGCTTCAAATTCCTGCCTCTGCTTGCCTTTGCTTGCTTCAGTCCCCATCCAGTGTTTTGCATCCTGAAGCTTCAGTTTTTTGTCAAGCCCACATTACTCCAACCAGGGAGCAGAAGCCCTGTGCCCAAAGCACCACCAACAAAAGATATTACAGATAAGGTTTTGAAGGATCTGAGGAGACAAGTGAATACGTTAAATTACTGTGGTCAGCATAAGTGAACTGAAGTTTTCTAGTCTTCTTCATAACTGAGAACCTCTCTTTGGTTATCTTTTCTTCCATTCCCTGCCTGCTGCTGGATAACTTTTTAAAATTAAATTTATTGGGGTGACACTGGTTTGCAAAACCATGCAGGTTTCAAGTGTACAACCCAGTAAAAACATTGTCTGCACACTGCATCATGAGCCCATTGCCTGAAGCTAAGTCTCTTTCTGTCCCCATTTTCCCCGTTTTTCCACCTCCACCTAGCTCCCACCCCCTTTCCCTCTGGCTATTGCAACACTGTTGTCTGTGTCTATGTGTTATGTATGTATGTTTTTCATTCCAGGCCACTTATCTCCTCTTTTCCCAGGTCCAGGGCCCTCAACCTCCTGTTTCTTAGGATGCTCTAGAAAATCAGAAAAGAAAAGCTTGTTACTTTATCATGAAGAGTAAATTAGCCCTCTCTTTGTCTTATTCCAAGCTTTAATTAATAAATGTGGATGCAAATGATTTTAATACTTGTGGAGGTGATATTTTGAAGTGGAGGAAATTGTGGATTGTTCCATTCCACTGAGTTGAAAGCTGGCCCTGCTACTTCTTCTTCATAAGCTATTCTCATTGCATTTCTTTCTTACCTCACTATGTTATCTAGCCAAATATTTAGGAGTTATAGCAAGGATACACTGGAATATGGCCTTTTCCTCTGTATGCATGAAGTTTAGCCAAGGGACTCAGAAGGCATTCTTTCTGAGTCAAAGGGATAAGGGTGGATCACTCAAACAGGAGTTTTTACTTTGATTTCTAATATATGTTCACATGCACACACATATATCTGAGAATCCCTCCTATCTAACCTTCATTTAACCGGCTTCCCTAACCCCTCTGGAGAATGGGCCCGATGAGCCCAATGCTGCGCTCCAGCAGCTAGTAGGCTGGCACTCAGAACACTCCTACCAGGAGAGTTAATGCTTACCAATTGTGTGTGTTCCCCTCCTGTTCACGCCATTTCTCCTTATTACTGTAATTATGTAACTTAATTAAATATTATATGCATCTTACATAATTGATGAAGTGTGAATAGAAAAATGAAAGAATTGTTTCTTCTAAAACTAATGTGTGTGCTTTGGAAAAGCTTGATAAAATCGAGTCTCTAAAACTTTTGTTATTGTTTAGGTGTGAATGCGATATAATAATGGGAATAATTTAGTAAAATATACATACTTGATGCTTTGTACATGCCTTTATGTTATTGTTATATTTTAAAGAAATGGAAACTTGAAGTTGTAGCTGAGGCATTATGAATGTAATGCACCTAAACAGAACTTTATAGAACCCCAATCAGAGGACCTCTCCTCAAGCCCTGGCTCCCTCCTTCAAAAGATTAACCAATAAATATATACATATATTTTAAGATTAAAAACCAAAGGTTAAGGTAGGAATTCATCACTATTTTTATTTTCTTCCTAACCTATTCTTTTGATTAGCTATTCAGCTATGGGGTTATTGTAACGGCGAGAAGCTTCTGCTCCAGGAGCACATCCATGGAACACTAAATACCAAAAGCAGATGCACCCTCTGTGTGTTCGGGTGTGTCTAGCACCATCTCACCAGGGTACTGGTGGGGTTTTTAGACAGGAGCATCCAGGAAATTGCTGTTTAGTCTAGTTTTTGTTCTTATGTTCATGTATCTTAGTGTCTCAGGCTGACTCTGGCCTTGCCCTGATCCAGGTGACTGTAGCCACACCTTGGTTCTTGTTGGACTGATCCCTTCTTGTGTCAGAACTACCATAACAACACGGAGAACTCTCGATGTCCACATTCACAATTACTCCAGTTTGGTCTCTAAGGGGCAGACTTTGGGCTTATGCTATACAGCCCTATAAACTGCATTCTTAAACTCTAAGAGATTTATGTGCTTAATTACTCACTGTAAATGTAACATGTGCTGTATGTAATGTGTAATGTGCTAAATATAAATGTGAGATGTGCAACTTTCCTTCAGTGTGAACAACAGTTGTGGTGAATCTCTTCAAGGACCAGGGAAGTGTGGTGTTACAGATTTTCTTGATTTTAAGAGGAAAAAGAGGATTACATGGCATAGTTTGTCACAGTTGAAGAATTTCTTGCTGGTGGATTCCATTTAACCTTTGCATGCCTACACTTAAGTGAGTTATATAAGCTCCTTAGCCAAGTTCCATTAAGATTTATTTATTTATTATTTAACAGCACTCATCACTTTCTAATATTATTCCCATCTATCAGTCTTTTTTTAGTAAATATGGAATTCAGTGAAGCAGGGACTGGTAGTTAAGCATTCTTTTAAAAAGTATGAAAATTTAGAATAGTGCTTGGAATGTAATTGACATTACTTTAATATACACATTTGTTAAAAGAATAAGGTTATGCTAAATGACTTCAGATACTTGCTCTAAGTGTACCTAGTTCTTAGTTAACCTTTGAGAATTTCCATATATTACCCTTTGTTGTAGTTTTCAGATAACAATGGTCTTGGTGACATCTGCTCGCTCTTCTGGAATTTCTTTATTTGCATATTTCTTTATTGAACAAAAGGAGAAAATTTTATTAATCAGCATTCTTCTGAGGAAAGTTGACATATTTAGTTAAAGGAAATGCTTTGATGAGTACTAAAAAGACCTCCCAATGGGGCCCTGAAAGTGGGTGTGTCTATTCTGCATGAGAAGAGAGGACTACCCTGTCTGTTGCTCGGGGAAGATAATGCAGGAAGAGAAAGAGGGAAAAGCAGGGTGGAGGCTGTAAGAGACTGGCTAGAAGGTGTAAATTCTCTGATGTCAACTCTTCCTCTGACTCTACTCCAAAATCTTTCATAAGATCAATTCACCAAATTGGGTTTGAGTGAATATTTTTTTTTTTGTGTGTGTAAATTTCCTTTGTGAAAATTTACCTGTGGGCTGAGAGTTGCACTAAAATAAACTCAGAGTGGGAACTGAGGCAGCATGTATTGATGCTGGTGCACAGTGACAGAATGATGCTTTGGCAGAAAGTCCTGGTTGCTCTCTGAAGCCACAGGCAGGCCTTAGAATGGCAGGAGTTCAGGGATGGATGTTGGGATAAATTTATCTAGCTTTCTGAGGATGGGAATTTTTACAGACCTCGTGTAGAGATGAACAAGCACTGACTGCTATAAACATTCTTCGAGAATGAGTATTTGGGTGAATGAAGAAAGCTTTCTGGGTCAGAATCCCTCTGCGCTTCACCCTGAAGGGACTATCATCAGGCAGGGAGCTAGTGAATGAAGTTGTCAAGGTGTGGTTCAAGGGATTTTTGACAGTCACGGGGAGGAGCCACTGATGTAAACCACCCTCTTCCCCAACCCAAAAGGTGCTGTCCTCTCCTCAGGATGCTAGGCCAAGGTCCATATGCCCACAGGGCAGCCGCCTTGAGGCACTTCACCAACTTTCAAATAAATTTTTGGATGTCTTTTTTAAAATTGGATGAGTGCTAGTTTTTCTAAATTTAGTAGAAAGGTCTAATTTTCTTCATGATTATTTCCTATTGGCTGCTAAGATGAAAGTGAGCTTTTTATTTAAGAACTGATTTCAGCGAGTCAAAGTTGGTATATTACTATCTAGGGGTGGGCTTTCCTAAAGCCATTGAGTGTCAGACTCTCCAGGGTACATTGGACCAGTATATTTGACCAGAGGTCAAAGAGCACTAGAGCCATAAAGATACTTAGGCATGGCTTCCTCTTTTGCACTTTCCAGAGCTTTTGTTCTTATCTCTACTATTGTAATTATCATATATCATATCATATCATATCATATCATATCATATCATATCATGTGAAATTATCAGAGCAATTTCTCTCAATTTATTGCAAGTTCCTCAAGAGCAGGGATCAAATCTTAATATTTATCTTTTTTTTTCAGCACTTTGGACAGGGGGTCTAGACCATGAAACATGATCATTAACTGTGGGTGGACTGAATGGGCCTGATCTCCTTATTTTCACCTGAGGACCCCAAGACTTTGCCGAAGACACAGAGTGAGCTGGTGGCAGAGTTAGGACCAGAAAAAACTTTTTATTTTCATTGTTGACAGTATTGCAGATGCCTCCATCCCTCCAAATACCCCTCCTTTGCCCTCCTCCCCCTTCCCTCTGACCATCACCCCACTGTCAGAAATAACTTTTCTGACCTCAGGGTTCTTTCTTACATTCCCCTTTCAAAAAATTTACTTGGAATGGGGTCCATGCCTTACACATGCACAGAGTAGCACCTAGTGTCATTCAGGCTATATCCAAAGAACTGTGTCCACTTGTAACCTATGTAACTGAAGAAAAATAAGAAGGTAGTGGTGATTGTATGTTGGCAGCACTGGAATAACCTAAGGATCTGAATTGTGGCTTTTCTCACTCATCCCTGAAAAATAACTTTAAGGGAGCAGCCATTAAGAGAACAAATACTTCTCTGAAGCTGCATAGTAAATATTTTAGAACTATTTTATTTTTTATTTTCAAAAAGATTTTATTTTTCCTTATTTATTTTCAGAGAAAGGAGGGAGAAAGAGAGGGAGAGAAACATCAATGTGTAGTTGCCTCTCTTACACCCCCCCACTGGGGACTTGGCCTTCAACCCAGGTATGTGCCCTGAGTGGGAATTGAACCAGCGACCCTTTGATTTGCAGGCCAGTGCTCAATCCACTGGGCCACACCAGCCAGGGCTAGAACTATTTTATTAAATAAGGGAGTAATGTCCTTGGGGTGAGAGCCAAGGGAGGCAAGGGGCTCCCTGGCTCGTGTCTGCTCCACTGGGAGACTGGATAATTACTGCTGAGGCTGCTTGTCTCCCTTATACACTGCTTTCTACACAACAGCCAGAAGGATCTTTCCAAAACTCAAGTCCAGTGTTGCTATGTCTCTGCTCAAAACCCTGCAATGGCTTCCTCAGAATCAAAGCTGGGGTTCGACAATAGTCCACAAGGTCCTATGTGATGTAGGGGCAACCCTCCTGCACATGCTACTGCTCCAACTTTGTCTCTGATGCCACCGCCCTTGCTTGCTGTGCTTCAGAGCGATGGTCTCTGGCTATTTATTGCACATCCCAAGGACACCACTTACTGCCTGTGCACTGAAACGCTCCTCTTTCTGTTGTGCTATGCGTGCCCCAGGTATCTGTGTGGCTTTCTTCCTCACATCATTTAGGGCTTCGCTCAAATATTTCCTTCTCAGAGTCTCCCTTGATCATTTTATTTAAAATAGCACCTCCTCGTTCCCATCATCCTGTTACTCTATTTTAGTTTTCTTCATTTAATTGATTCCCTCCCTCCCTTCCTTCTTTTCTTTCTCCCTTCCCTTATTGTGTAGCCTGCCCTGCTAGAGTAAAGTTTTGTAAGAACAGAGCTTTGTTTCTCTGGTGAAATGCCATATTCCAAGTATCTAGGACAATGCCTGACACACAGCAGTACTTAAGTATTTGTCAAATTAATTGAATGACTTTGTATAGGTTTAGGGAATTCAACATAATTCAATAGAGCTCAAGTTTAATATCAACAGAAGGGAACATCTGTTTCATAGGGCTTGGCATGAGAAAGCTTGAATTCAAATGCTGCTGGCATGTGCTCTGCCTGGCTTTTGGCATAGGTTTGTCTCTGCATATGAATGAGTGGCATTGAACAGACTATTGCAGAATTATTGTTGGGTTAAGCCCTCTGCACAGTTAATTTTAGGGGTGGAGGTCACTGAAAGCAAAGTTAAATGTCAGATTAGTCTTAGTCTTCACATACCAGCAGCATCTGCAGGAGATGAATGATTTACCTTCTTTTTTATTGTAAATGTTTTTTTTGTACCTTAAAAAAATCATTCTGGTAGAAAATGTCAAGTAGCAAATACCACTACTGACAATTTTCCTTATGCACTGCACACCAAGCTGCATGGTTGATGGAGAGGCATTGAAGCCCCAGGGAAAGCTTGGAAAGGATGGAAACAAATAAAAGCAGGATGGAAAACAGGTTTGTAAAGAAAGTTGTTTCATCTCTGTGCCATTCATGCCTGACAGAGCTACAAAGGAGAAGAAATTGCCCAAATTCTGCCTTCCTTTTTCATCCTCTGTTTAGTTTTAGTAGAGAACCACCCAGTTCTTAGCTGATGGCTTCCATAGCTCTCAGGCCACATGGATGACAAGTGGCTGTAGCTGTTGAGGAAGTCTTGTGTTGAGGTGGGGAGCTGCAGTGTACCCATCCTTTTCAGCCCACCCAGACAGACTGAGCTAGGATTTGGGGCCACAGACACGATGAGGCTTCCCCAGCCTCATTAGGGTTGGTGGCAAGTGTGTGCTGGTATTCTTATTCTCACTTCTGTCTCCATCATAAAACCTGACAAGGGTCTGTTCTTAAGATTCACACAAATCTAGTTTGTAGTGCCTTTTTTTCTGGCTCATTCTGCCACTTATCAGTTAAATTTGTTTTTCACATATGATAACAGGAGGATATTATTCAAGGATAGCTTAATCAATAGTTTTTATTGTATATATAAGTAGTTAAGAGTTCTATCATCCAAATTTATTTTAATAAACTATGAGTCTTTCCAGTCACAGCATTTGTGTGATATATTCTGTTTCGGACCGTTCAGCCTGGTCTCAGGAGTTGTAACCCTCACCACATGGTGGGCTGAGTAAGAGCCCAATGGACCCGCTTCATCTGGGTCTGTTCTGTCAAGAGGACGTGAGCTACTAGGGAGACAAAGCTTATCTCCCTGGCAGGAATGCCGTATCTGCCTCATCCATCTCTGACCCCAATGTTTAGTCGGTTAGTCAATGACTGGTAAGACTCCTCATGGGAGGGGCAACCTAAGCCAGACATGACCACTTGGGAGGCCCTTATGGAAAGACTGAGGGGGGACGCTGCAGCAAAGAGGGGTGATGGACCCTTGTCCCCCGCCGTTGCTGCTATTCTGACATAGCCAGAGTCCCCATTTCCATCTGGGAGAGATCCTCCTTATCTCTTGCTTCCTGAGCCTAATCAGCTTAAAGCCTGAAACTGTGCGAGCAAGCGGTGCAGCCCTGTGCCAGTCAGAATGGTTCCCCCGGTGAATGGGCATAAGAAAGAATTCATAAAGTTCTGTGAAACCTGCTTTGTTTGCTAAATGATAAGGGTGTGAAGAGGAAAGGGGTATGTCTCCCAAAGTTTCCCAACCCCCTTTCCTGACGACACTGACAAAGATTAGGCCCTCAGATTTCTTAGATTTCTTTGAAATGTTAACCCTTGTTTGATCCTTGCCGCCTGACATACCTGTATTCCGGTGTATTGGAACCCAATAAAAGCCCAGTGAGGAAGGGGCTCTGGGTCATTCTCCTTTGAGAGTTTGGCCACCTCTCCTCCGCAAGCAGATCATGTCTTGGTAGTTTTACTTTCATCCGTGAGGGAGGGACGGGGCTCTGCAGGTGGAGCCCCCCCACAATATCCCAATTGTTGAGGTAATTAAATTAATTCACGAGTTTTTGTTTTATTTACCCATAATATGTGTGTTTATATTCCTATTATATGTGAATATCCCTATTTGACAAAGGGACTCAAAAGCCTCCTGCAACTTGGCGTATTCACCTCTGTATTCCTCACTGGTGTTGGGTTAACTTGTGTCCCGTTTGTATACCTGAGAGAATACATGTACCTATTTTTTTTTACCTTTATTCTACCATCTCTTTTTGCCTGAAATGTTCTTTTTTTCTCTTTTTCTTTGTTCTCCAATAGAGATATACAAATAGACATTAAGATTGTGTTATTTTTTTAAAAGAGCTAGCTCAAAACCCACCTCTTCTGGCAAGTATCCCTGGCATTCCAAATTAGTAATCTGATGATATGCTAAGACCTCCCCCTTCCCCAAGGACTGCAGGCCATTTGATAATGTCACAAGGTTGCCCAGTTGGTCAGAAGCCCCAACACTGTCTCCGGCAATGACCAAGACAGGTATTACCTTCTAGGTCTAAATAGCTTTGTCCCAAAGATAAGGTCAGTAGGTCTCAAGATAGACTAAGGGAAGAGGAGGACCAGCAAGTGCCTCAGTTAGATTAATGAGAATACAGCCCCTCTTGAGGGCCCTCCCTATCTTTCTGCATGGGACCACAATCCTTGTGGTATGATAGTTTGTGCTTCAATCATAAGGCATTTCAGCTTCAATTTGGTTGTAAACTTTTTGAGAAAAGGAATAGATCCTTTTTTTAGCCATAATAATTTCTTTTTTACAAAGATTTTATTTATTTTTAGAGAGAGGGGAAATGAGGGAGAAAGAGAGGAAGAGAAACATCAATGATTGAGAGATACATTGATTGGTTGCCTCTCACATATCCCTGACTAGGAACGTGGTCTGCAACCCAAGCCTGTGCCCTGGCTGGGAACTGAATCAGCAACCTTTGGGTTTGCAGGCTGGTGCTCAATCCCCAGAGCCACAACAGCCAGGGTGAAAAGGGATGGATTCTTAATGTTTTTCTTTTTTAGACTGTTTTATACATAGTGGGAACTCAGTGTTTGTCAGAATATAAATGGAGAGAGTCAGGATCCAAGGTTCTGCTGAGACCTTTTGGTGCTCCCATTGGAGGGCCGAGCACATCTGTCCTGGCTGGGTGTTAATAAGTAAGCTTGTTATTGGAGGCTCTAGAACTGTTGCAGTACTGATCCTGGTTGTGGTGGTGAGGCTAGCTTATAAGAAATGGTTTTGTCTTCATTTTTAGAAGCTCAGCTTCTGAGGTTGCATCTTTGAGTTTGAGATGGGGTTCTGAACAGGAACTTGGGCTCTGTCAAGAGTGAAAAAAATCAATAATCTAATCAAGCCTTAGAACAGACTCAGGACCATGAAATGAAGACTAGTTCCAAATATAACCTCCAGGCACTTTTAATGAAGTAGTCCTAATCTCTTGGACATATTTAAAGAGACCTTCCATAATAGATAGAACATAATGCCCCATTTCTTTGATGACCCTGGACACCCTGTCACTGAAGCTCAGATCTTCCCAGGCCCTTGCTGTTCTCCAGTCAGAATTAGTTACTACTCCTTCTGCTTTTCCTTACCCTTTGTAGCTCTGTTACATACCTGCTGATTCTATATGTCCATTCCCCCACTTCAACATGGAGTGTATATAGCTCCTATAATGTTCCTACTCTATAAAGGCCTGGAAGAGACCTCAGTCCAACTCATTGGTTTTATGGGATGAGATGGCTTGCTTAAGGTTGCAAAGCATCTGCAATCAGAGCACAGACCTCCTTAATCCTGATTCTAGTTTTCTTTTTATTTTTTTCTGTTGCAGACTGAATTTTTGTATCTCCCCAAAAGCACCCATTGAAACCAATCCCCGATGTGATGGTGTTTGGAGGATGGACGTTTAGGAGGTGATTAGGTCATGAAGGTAGAATCCTCATGAAGGAGTGTAGTGTTCTTATAAAAGAGAACCAGAGAGCTCCCTCACCCCCTTCACCATTTAAAGGCACAGCAGGAAAACAACTGTCTATGAACCAGGAAGCAGGCTCTCACCAGACACTGAATCAGCCAGATGTTAGTCTTGACTTTCCAGCCAGCAGAGCTGTGAGAAATAAATGTCTAGTGTTTATAAGCCAGCTGGCCTATCCTATTTTGTTATATATATTTTTCATTTGTTAGCCCAAATGGACTAAGAAATCTTCTGATATGGACTTTGATGCTCTTGTTGACTATAGGTGTTGTTCTAAAGGATCTCAGGGTTTTCGGTCAACCTATGTATAATTCTTTGATTGTGGCTTTGGATAAACTTCTGGAGTCCTATGTTGGAAGAGAAAGTGCAGAGAGAAACAATGCCTTTTTACTTGACATTCTCAAAAGCCTGAAAAGAGAGGAAAATGATTGCAAAATCAAAATCTAACTTTGTAAAAAATCTTTATTTAATTAAAAGTCAGCTACTGAATATTTTACAAATAAGAATTTACTTAATTTGCCCTGGCTGCTGTGGCTCAGGTGGTTGGAACATTCCAGTGCACAAAAAAGGCTGAGGGTTCAATTCCTGGTGAGGACACATACCTAGACTATAGGTTCAATCTCTGGAGTGAGAATGGGAAGCAACCAACTGATGTTTCTCTCTGACATCAGTCTCTCTCTGTTTCTCTCTCTTGCTCTCTCAAATCAATAAACACATTTTAAAAAGTATTCACTTAATTAAAAGAACTTGTTGATTTTTCAATGCAGTGCAAGTGCTATAATATTACCTTGTTATTTTTATTTGCATAGTGAATGAAATATTTCTTCATGCTTGGATAGGGTCTACCTAAATTTTCAGAAAGGCCAGCTTCTCTGAAAATGGACTGTATTTTGCAGGGGGTCTTTGCCATGTAGATGGATATCTTCTGCTATGTATTTGTGAACATTTGGTTTTTGAAGATAACCCTTGGATAGAGTTGCTTCCTGAGCATACGCATTTAGCTGAAAAGATAAATGTGTGGTCAGAAGCCCTTACCCACCTCTGGTTAAGAATTTTTGTTAATGGTGTTCTAGGTAAGGGTCCTGTCTGCTTCAATAGCTCTTATCGCTATTTAAAAATAAATGGCAATTGGGTTTTGTCCATATGGAAAATGCAGGCTTTTTGTGATGAATATATTTGGAACTAAGATGCATTGGTATCACCTTCTTTTTTTCCCCTTCCTCCTTTAATGGCTCATTGAGGTGTATTAGCCCAGCTACTCAAGACCACCAATAAAGTTATTCTGGATGGTTCTCCCACTGTGGGCTCCTTTGAACCTTTCTGTGCTTTTCTGTGGGCTCCTATAATTGGATCAGACACATTGCTAGGATCTTATGTCTTTTTCCCCACTAAATTGTGAAGTATCCTAACACTCAGACACATATCTACATGTGTGTATTAATCAGCAAACTGGGAGTACAAATGACAGACCACAGGGAACAAAGCTTGCTCCATGAGCCAACTTGGAACCACAAGGTCAGAGACTGTGAGTCAGCTCTACACTGTGTGCTTTCTTTTTTTCTTTTCTTTCTTTATTTTTTTGTATTGTTGTTTAAGTACAATTGTCTCCATTTTCCCCCCACCACCCTTCCCTGCCCCACCCACCCCCACCTCCCACCCTGAATCCTACCCGCCTTTGGCTTTGTTCATGGGTCCTTTATACATATTCCTTGATTACCCTTCCCATCCTTTCCCCCATTTTCCTCCATACCCCTCCCCTCTGGTTACTGTCAGCTTGTTCTTTATTTTAGTGTCTCTGGTTATATTTTGCTTGCTTGTTTGTTTTGTTGATTAGATTCTACTTATGTGCTAATATAATTTACTACTCACCACAATTCTATGGTTTAGGTACTATTATTAGCCCCCTTCAGGGGAAAGTAAATTTAGACTGATGAAGGTCAGGTGCTTGCCTACAGTCATCCAGTGATGGGGTTGGGATAGGAACCCTGAGTGTCTGGCTCCAGAACCCTTGCTTTTAACCACTAATCAACATAACCACAGTTTTACTGGCTGCTTTGAGATTATACCATCGGTTTTGGAGAAATAAAACCATGTGTGCACTGCTGGCAAATTCTAGATTGGACAGTATGGCATGACTCTTTAAGAGCTCAGGCCTGGGAATCAGGTCATCGTGGAATTCAGCTCTGCTTTTTGGGAGGTGGATGAACTGGGCTAATTATGTAAACTCTCTGAGCCTTCATCTGGGAAATGGGGAAAAGATAATAGTGCCTGCCACACAGGGTGGTTCTGAGGTTTAATTGAGATAATGTGCACCAAGTGTTTCACAGTGTCTGGCACAAGTTACCCTTAAATAGTGATGATTACTATTATTACTAAGAGTCCTTGTATTTGGCAAGTGAAGCTTTGACACCCAGGGATAGGATTCAGCTCCAAGTTCCCTCTGTGGCCCAAGTGGGTGGTCAGAAGGGGGCATTAGTTCTCCCCACTCCCAGCAAAGCTAAGGCTTTCCCAGAAAAAGGTCCAGGCTCAGCCTAATGTGGAGTTTGCCACTTTGATGCTTGATGCTGGCTTCACGTTAGAATTACCTGGAAACTTTGAAAACTCTTGATGCCTGGGAGCACTTCAGATGATTAAATCAGAATTCCTAGGGCATGAGTATATGTTAGGGCTCCCCAGGTGAATCCAATGTGCAAGTCAAACTTGAGAACCATTTTTTGGTGGCTGAAAGATGATCCCAGATACTATCCTTCAGAATGATAAGCACTACACACCTGAGAAATTCAGGAGTCAGGCCGATAAAGAAAATCATACTAGTTTCCAGGCATTCTGCATGCAACTTCCTCACACATTTGGTGAGATAGTGTGAATCTTTTGGACAGATCTTGCAGCAGTGGCATCAGTTAGAAATACTATGTGCTGGATGGAGAATTGGAATAAAAATTCAAACCTAGATTTTAGTGCAGTTCCACATTTCCAAGCTTGAACATATCGCATGCCATGTTCGAGCCTCAGTTTCTCCGACATGATGGGAATCCTGATGCCTGGGCCATCTAAAGAAGTATTAGTCACGTTCCTTATGTGCCTGTCATTGGGGAGGGGTACTTCTGCCCTTCTGTTATTTACTTCCTAGATTCTGCCCCAGGGAGAAGGGGCTACTAAAACAATTGATCTGAGTTTAGGGTTTTCCCTGGGAGAGGGGAATGTTATAGAGGCAGAAACCTAAATTCCACCTATTCTGTAGCACCTCCTGCTCTTATGTGGGAAGTGCTTAAGATTGCTTATGTCCAGCTGAGAGGGTGGAACTCACTTCAGTCCCAACATTCCTAATTGATGGGCAGTAATTTAAGCAGGTTCTCACCATAATTTACTTCAACTTTGGAGTAATTTGTTTCCCAGTTAGCTACTGTTTTTGCGTTACAGTTTCTCCTGGAGGGAACACTGATGTAGGAGGGTAATGATAGGATTATCATACTCCTATCTGGAATCAACATCACTGTACTAGAAGGAGCTGTGTGGATGAGCTGTGTGGATCCATCAAAATGGATTAAAGACTTAAATGTAAAATTCTAAACCATTAAAATACTAAAAGAAAACATAGGCAGTAAAATCTCGGACATCTTTTATAGCAATATTTTTTCTGATATGTCTCCTCAGGCAAGGGAAACAGGAGAAAGGTAAACAAATGGGACTACATTAAACTAAAAAGTTTTTGCACAGCAAAGGAAATCATCAACAAAATGAAAGGACAACACACTGAATGAGAGAACACTTTCACCAATGATACACCTGATAAGGAATTAATATCCAAAGTTTATAAAGAACTTATATAACTCACTCCCCCCCAAAAACCCAATCCAATTAAAAAATGGGCAAAGGATCTGAATAGACACTTCTCCAAAGAGAACATAGAGATGGTCGATATACATATGAAAAGATGCTCAATGTCACTAATTAATTATCAGAGAAATGTAAATTGAAACCACAATGAGAGATCACCTCACATCTGTCAGAATGGCTATCATCAATAAATTCACAAACTAAGTGCTGGTGAGGTTGTGGAGAAAGCTCATGCACTGTGGGTGGGAACGCAGACTGGTGCAGCCATACACTATAGGAAACAGTATGGAGTTTCCTCAAAATATTAAAAATGGAACTGCCTTACGGCCCAGAGATTCCATTTCTGGGAGTATATCTGAAGAAACCCAAAACACTGACTTGAAAGAATATATGTACCCCAATAGTCATATCAGCATCATTTACAGTAGCCAAGATATGGAAGCAGCGCAAGTGTCCACCAGTAAATGAGTGGATAAAAGAGCGGTGGTACATTTACACAATGGCATACTACTCAACCATAAAAAAGAAGGAAATCTTACCTTTTATGATAACATGGGTGGACCTGGAGAGTGTTATGCTAAGTGAAATAAGCCAAACAGAGAAAGACAACAACCATATGGTTTCACTTATATGTGGAATCCAATGAACAACTTAAACAAAATAGAAATAGACTCATAGATACAGAAAACAGACTGACAGCTATTAGAGGGGAGGGAGTTTGGGAGGCTGAGTCAGAGAGCTGAAGGGATTAAGCAACCCCCCCAAAACTCATAAATATACACAGACAACAGCATGGTGGTTACCAGAAAGAAGGGGGTGGTGGTGTAGTAAAGGGCAAAGTGGGTCAAATATATGGTGATAGAAGATGATTTGGCTTTGGGTGGTTGGCACACAATACAATATACAAATGATGTATCATAGAATTGCATACTTGAAACCTATATAATTTTATTAACAAATGTCACCCCAATAAATTTAATTAAAAAGAAAAAATGCTTCAACTAATTTTTTTAAATAAAGATTTTATTTATTTATTTTTATAGAGAGGGGAAGAAAGGGAGAAATAGAGAAACACTGATGTGTGAGAGAGACATCAACCGGCCAACAACCCAGGCACATGCCCTGACTGGGAATTTAACTGGTGACATTTCAGTTTGTAGTTTGGCACTCAATCCGAGCCACACTAGTCAGGGAGCTTCAACTAAATCTAATTTTGAAATACAGACATACAACAATTGCTCAGTTAAAGGCTTTTAATTCTAATGGCTTTTGAATCATCTTTTGGTCTCTTCCCCTTTTTTGGTCTGTGTGTGATGACTTTTTCACCTATATACACACTACATAAATGCAATATAAAAAGTGTATTTTTACATATGGTTTTAGAGAAAATACACTTACCAATGTATATGACACAGAGGTTTCTAGTCAGAGTATCAGATGGAGTAAATTTGAGTTTCACATAATCTTTGATGAAACAAAAATGTTTTGCTTTGTGTGCAAATGCCAAGTGCCAGGGATAAAGTGTTAGCACCTTTTCACGACTCTCCAGCAATTGCATGTGTATGCTAGTTCCACATTTTGAAGTGTTCTCTTATTTAGCTTTTATTTTGCCTGGAGGGTGTTTTTCTGTGTATAACTTTATTTTCAAGTACAATTTGAGTGCAAGATAACCATGAGCCCTCAAAAGGTTGAAAAATTGATGAAGAAAAGGATATAGAAAGATGGAAAAAATGACTACAATAAACCTTCATCACATTCACATTATATTTTATGTGCAAATTCTATTTACTTCGTTTTAAATGGTTGTTTATTACCTATATACTCGTACTTGTTTTCATTGTTCAATTGCTGGGCCTTCTTTTTTTTTAAACCTGAGAAAATGGTTTGGGTGTCTTGATTTGGAATGGGACAATCACAATGTTTCCTATTCTGATACATGGATTTTTTTTTTTTACTTAATGGCTTTTCTCTTTGCAGTCAGTTTTTCCAGGAATAAACTTTAAGTCCTTAATAGGGATCAGTGTATCAATCTGTCAGCCAAAACAAAGGCTGTCTGAGGACTAGATTTGGCCAGCAGGATGCTACATTTTGTGAAATAATAGCTGCAAAAGTACTGTAAAAATGTTGAAGTGCTGAACAAGCATGAGGGTGATTATTCTAGGACTTCCATGGTACAGGGCTGGGGGTAGCACTTCTAGTCCTTAGGGATGACCTTTTTTCATCGTCATTCCTTTCCCCACAGGTTTTTCTAGCTCTTCCCTTTGTGATCCACAGGGTCTGGAACCAAATTTGAATTTTGCCCATTTCCTTCTGAGACCAGACAGCTTTGTGAGCCTCCTGGTCAAGCTAGGAACCTGGATGTGGGCTTGTTAATGGTTTGGGCATTGTGTGGGGCAGTGGACAGAGATTTGGGAGTTAGGAAGTTGGGGTGGGCTTGGGCTTTGACTGTGCTGCATTGTTTGACTTTAAGGAAATCGCTTAACTTTGTTGTACTCAACAAGTATTTATTATTATTATTATTATTATTACTTCTATAATCAACATGTCAACATTTTGTAAGCCTCAGGCTAAATGAGAAGACCTCTAAGTTCTTTTAGTTTTTTTTCGATTGACTGATTGATTGATTTTTTATTTTAATTGTTGTTCAAGTATAGTTTTCTGCCTTTTCCTCCCATCCCAGCCCATCAACCCAGGCCTCCCCACCTCCCTCCTGTTTTAAGTTCTTTTGCATAGAAGCAGAATCCTTTAAAGTCAGGCATGGTATTCTTATTGTCAACACTTGTTCCTTCATTGAACATCAAAGCCCTACTGAGGACCAGAGACATTGTTCTAGGCACTGAGGGTTGAACAGTTAGCCAAAGAGAAAGAATCCTTGCTCTCAGTAAGCTCACATACTTGTGGTTGCATCAGAGATAATCTCCGCTTGTTTAATACCTGCTACTGCCTGGGTAAATGTATTCAGATACTCCACAGAGAGCCACTAAGTATTAAGGAAAGAAGGTATTCTCAGTGGTATGCAGGAATTAAAAGGAAGTCTTAAAAAAATTCAGCATGAATTTATCTGGGCTAGGGGGTGACGTTGATTGGGAGGTCTGAGACACCAACTTTGTAAATTGGTTTGTTCTTTGTTGGCATTTACAAGGCACTGCTGGTCACAGGTGAATGGCTAGCATCGGGCCCAGACAGTGTTTTCACATTGAGCCATGTTGTAGCAGACCAGTGAGTTAGGCTGAGGGATAAAATGGTCATGTGGGTAACTACATCTGTAAGCTGAAACTAGTCAAATCATGAAGAAATCAGTAGTGTTACATTTATGAGTGACTCTCTCTAAAAGATGTTCATTCTCTACTTTTCAGGGAAGCTTGGTAAAACATCTTTCCTTGGCAAAAATAGCTTCTTTTTACTTTGCCTTTGAGTTTCTCTGATTTTTCTTGTGGACTTAATGTTTAAAATACTTTTGGCACATTTCTCTCCTTCTAATTCATCTTATTTTTCTTCTACTCCTTCCTTTTTTTCCTTCTTTCTCCTGTTTTTCTTTTTCTCTTTTCCTTTTCCCTTCTGCTCCTCTTCCTCCTTCCTCAATTAAGTAGAAAATGATTACGAGGATCAGTAATAAATTAATGTTCCCATTGGGGATTTAAAATGTAACATTCCCAAATACCCACAAGAAAACAAAGCCAAGGTAGGTCTGACATGAAGGAACCCGGGCATCACATCTGCTTTTCTAAATAGAAGAAAGGCCAGAGATACCTTGAAAAAGAGCTGATGCCTGGAAAGAGCAATATAGTCCTCTTGTGTTGCTTTAAACAAGGCAGATCCCTGTTTAAACTAAAACAGTTAAATGCTTACCACCATCTAGAAATGGATCCAATCATAAGAGCAAAATTGATTATAGCAACTGAGGCTATCTTAATGGACCATTGTCAAGTGGTTAGAGAATGACAAGAACAGAAACAACAAAAAATGACTAAGATTTATTGTCAAGAAATAGCAGCCACTTAGTTAAGATCTCTGAGGTAAGTCAATTGGACTGTATCTTTTCCTTTGTAATTGTTGGTGTACCGTTGCCTTGACAAGGTCCCTCTGTGCTTGCATGCATTTAGTTCATTGAGGTCCTTCACCAGAAATACTCTGGTTAAAGTCACTCCTACACTTACCCTAAGGATGCTGTTGAAAATGTGACTACATCCTGCAGTGTCTTGTATATGAAATCTCGCATGAAAAAATATTTTTTCTTGTTGCCGAGTGCTGAGAAAGGCTTTGTTTCTTTTAAAGAGATATTTTTAGGTATTTTATGTTTTTGGTCCATTTGGATAATAAGAGCTATCCATGCCTCTATTTTCCCTTTGGTTTCCAGGATGCTGAGAGTCAAATCTGACAGTCAACCAACTGTGCAGATCCTTATGACTTAAATATCCATTGGTATCCATTCCTTATCCTTGGTCTTTTCCTACTCTTATTTATATTTTATTTCTGATCTGGAGTTTTAAAACTTACCATCCCCCTCCCATAACATGTTGCTATGCTTTTACAGGGGATAGCCTTAAATCGTTTGTGAAATTTCTGTCTTTCTACCCAAACTGGCATTAACTGGGCTCAGGTTCTCATATGTCTCAGGGTAGCTTCTGCAGCAGTCTCCCATTTGAGCTCACAGCCTCCTGCGTTATCTCCACGCTGTCCTTTCTGCTGGGGCTCTCACCTGAGAGTCAGATCTAAGCATGATGCTCCCATGCTTAAAACCCTGCCTGGACTTCCCTCTCTCTGTGGAAAAACCTACTTACCTATGATCTGCCCTAACTATGGCTCTAGTCTTAATATAAGCTCCCTTTTATATACTCCATACTTCCGTAAATTTTATTGAGTAACAATATAATTATTACAATTTTCACTGCAGTAATAATTTTTATACCCAGTAGCATGGGAATTTAGCAGATTTCATTTATCAAAAACTGGATACATAACACATCCATCTACCTGAGATGAAAGGGAGTACACAAGGGATTGAAGGATGGAAACACTGTCAGTTGGTGGTGGCTACATGGCACCAGTTTGGCAATTTAGTCAGATCCAGAAGCTAATTAACCTTACTGAACATTTGTCAACCTAAATATTTTCTAGGCTTCTCCCTCATACTTTCTTTATACCAGAGGGAATTGAGAGCATAAATAGCTCCCTACCAACCTTCTTTCTTGATCTCAACTTCCTCCCTAAACCCCTTTGTCACTTTCTTTTAGTTAGAAGCAAGACTTTTACATACTATAGTTCAGTTGGATTTAAATTTTTTTGTAGTCTCTGGATTAGCCAGCTATGCCATCTGAGTAATTTTGGTTTTAGAATTCTGGATAAAATGAGAGTGCTAGATTGGGTTGTCTCAAACCATCCTTCCAGTTTTCTAAATCTAAATGGAATGTTCTTTAAAAAAGAGTAAGCAAAGATAGAAATCTCCTTATGCATTCATTGATTAGGAATTATTTATTGAGCATCTATTGTATGCCAAACATGGTATAACCTATGGGATGCAGAGTTCAAGAAACGATTATTTTGCCATCACAGAGCTGGAAGTTTAATTGGGGATTTACATAAATATCCATAGTACAAGGTAGAATGTATTAGAGTGTATTAGAGTGTTAGAGTGAGGTTAACCTGTATATCATCTGGTCTCTCCTTCTCAAAGAATGTCTGTGGGCTAGCAGCTTCAGATTCACCTGGGCAGAATCTCAAGTCCTACTTTTGACCCACTGAATCAAAACCTTCATTTTAACCAGATCCCCAAGTGATTCATATTCTTGTAAAAAATTGAGAAGTGGAGATCTTGTCCAGATTCATCATTTTATGGCTTTATAAACAGGTCCTGAAGGATGAAATAACTTTGCTGCTTTAGTGGGAGAGTTAGGACTTGAACCCAAGACCCCTGATTCTTGGTGGGACATGTCTACAGTGTGTTATTTTTGGTTATAAGGTGCTAAGGGACTTCAGAGAAAAGCAATAATTGGAAACTATGTTAATTTTGATTATAACATATACCTTTGAACCCAAACTTTGCAATGCAAGCCAGATTGGGGGATTCAGCCTGATGTAGGCTGTACTTGCATGGATCACATTAACTGCTCTTTCTCACTAACAAAATCAATGCCATGTTTCATCCTTACACTCTCTTTAAAATGCAGAAATGTTGACAGTCACCAAAGGGGAGAGGAAACTTCCTGCTCCTGCAGAAGAAATTCCCAGGCTAGGTTAATACTTTGTCATCAGATCTATCACCATCAATGGGGGAAAAACCCAAATACCTCCAAGCACACACTCTACTGAGAGAAGGTCACGAAAATCATCTGCCTGTATGTGCAGCCTGTGGAAAGGACTCCCCAAAATGGGCCCTGTAGGCCGAGCAGAAAACATGAAAGTGAAATGAGATTTCAGTTTCTCAATGGGCCTTTCTATGTCCTAGCAGGTAGAAACAGTTCTCTATTCAGCTTTGGTAGAGAATTCACAGGGTTAACAACTAAAGAATGGAGTTCTTGTAATCAATATAGTCCTCTGGCTTTATTGATTAGAATCACCTGCTTATTTTGCAGCTAAGATTTTTTTTTTTTTTTATCCCATTCAAAACAAAGACACCCTAGGGGACCGTTAAGTAAATAGGCATTTAAGACTTTTTTCATTGCTAAGAAAGTAGTTAATTATTATTAGTGCCTAAAAGTCTCAATTCAGACAGAACACCTGAATGAACACACTGCCGAAATGGTAGTGACACGTCTGCTATAAATGGATGCCAATTTGCAGTTTATTGAAAAAATGCTGCTTTCTCCTTAGAGTTGTTAGGGAGGGGTGTGACTCCACATTTAACTCCTGAAAAACAATGAGGCTCAGCAGAGTTCTTCTTCAAAGGAGCTGGGGTGGAACAGTTTCTCAAACATCACACGTCCCTGGTGGACACCACTGTTGTATGTACAAGTAGTTCACTCCAGAGCCTGACTAAAGAAATAGATTGCCAGTATGGGAACGCTTTTAAGATATCAGTTCAATTTTATTTTATTTAGAGAGCATTCATTGTTCTGCTTCAGGAAAACAAATCAAATGCAAATTGAGTAACTTGCTTCTTCTTGTTTGGGATAATACTCAAGATTTAATATCACTTAATGATCTATTATTTCTCCTTGTTTGTTAATTACAAAAAAAAAATCACATACACATTCATGGAGCATCTACTATGTGTAAGCAATTGTGCACAGTACTTTTGAAGTATAGTGATAATACCTGGAGCTTATTAGTATTTTTGTATTTACAAAATAGTTTCATATTTGATCTTCATAACATGCTTCTGGATTTGTAAGTCAGAGGTCTACTCACCACATTTCACAAAATCCTTGAGACTGAGTGGCCATATGAGCCAGCAATTCTACTCCTAGGGATATACCCAAGAGAATTGAAAACATATGTTCACACAAAAACTGGTACATGCACATTCATAGCAGCATTATACATAATAGCCTAAAAAGTGGAAACAATCCAAATAAGCATCAATGGATGAATGGATAAACAAAATGTAATATATACATACAATGGAAAAATATTTATCAATAATAGGGAATGGATTACTGATGGATGTTTCAATGTGGATGAACTTTGAAAACATTATTATACATGAAAGGTTAGACACAAAAGGCCATGCATTTTATGATTTCATTTACATAAAGTATCCAGAATAGGCAAAGTCATAGAGACAGAAAGTAGATAGATTAGTGATCGCCACAGGCAAGGGTGGGAGTGGGGGATTGGGGACAACTGCCAATGGGTTTGGAGTTTCTTTTTGGGGTGGTAAAAATGTTACAGAATTAGATAGTGGTGATAGTTGCACAACCTTGTGGATATACTAAAAACCATTGTACACTTTAAAAGTGAATTGTAAGGTATGTAATTATATCTCAACTAAAGATAAAAATGTTTTTACTAGTGACTTACTCTGTGGCAGAAATGTGGCAAGTACTCCTGTTTTTTAAATGCCAGACAAATGTTCAGGTTCTGTCACCTGACAGAACTTGTGCTTGTCTTCAAGGACCTTGCATATACATATATGAAAAGATAAAAACTGGGAAATAAATGATAGGTCAGAATGAGTGATATAAATGAAGGGTTCTCAAAGTTGGCTCTCAAAGTGAGATTTTTGGGACCCACTCCTGGAAGTTTGGGATCAATAGGTCTGTGATATATTCCTGGGACTCTATATTTTTATTTTGTTTTGTTGAACTTTTAAAACTATATTTTAATTTTGTTCTGTTTTGTTGAATTTTAAAAATTTTAATTGAATTTATTGGCATGGCATTGGTTAATAAGATTATGTAGATTTTAGGTGTACAATTCTATAATAAATCATCCATATATTGTATGTGTTCACCACCTCAAGGCGAGTCTCTTCTATCACCATTTATCCCCCCTTTATCCTCTTTTACCTCCCCAACCTCCTTTCTCTCTGACAATCACCCTACTTTTGTCTATGTCTACAAGATTTTATTTTCCTTATGTATGGAGAGACTCATCCATATCCTGTTTTCTTCTCCTTCTTGCCACTTTGGAAGATTACACTTCTCTAGCCCCTTCTAGTTGGGTGTACCATGTGACTGAATGGTCAGAAGGTTGAGGGTGGAAGTAAAATATATCATTTCTGGGATAAAGCATGTCATTGTCAGCAATAGAATTTTGAGCATTCTCTTCCAGTGTTGTGTCAAACAAGGAGGCTATATATTCTGGGCAGTTCAGGTATAGGACGGTGCAGTCTTTATTAGCCTAGATCTCTGAGTCACTGTATGGAACAAAATGGCACTAAAAAATTTCTGAGACCTGCAGTGGGCTTTGCATCAGCAGTAAGTGGACCTTTGTAGTGTTAAGCCATTGTGACATTGGAGCATTTGTTACCATAGTACAATCTACCCTAGATTGGAGTGTTTGTTACTGTTACCATAGTACCATCTACCCTATCCTTAAGCAGGAAATTCTAATGATCACCTAGGTTTGGGAGTCAACAGTAGAGATGATAAGTGCTAAAGAATTAAAGGTTGAGAATATCACCTAAGGCAGGGGGTGATCAGGAAAGGCTTAATAGGAGAATTTGAGCTGGGCCTTGAAAGATGGATAAGATTGGGATGAAGAGGAGTAAATAGGATAGTCCAGACAGGAGAGATGACACAAATGATAGGGAAGGAGTGACACCAAAATGATATAGTTCGTCCAGTTTCTTTGCTCTTAAAAGTGAATTGACTTCTCTTTTGAAAATTGCTTAGAGGTGAGATGCTTCAACTGTCCTTTGCCAAATATTTTCTCGTTGGAAAAACTGAAATAACAATCTACATGCAGTCTTATTCGATGAATCTTTCAATAAACATTGAATTATTTTAGTGCTTTGTTTGTTCTGATGAATGATTGTCCTGAATTCTCCTTGGAATATAAGCACATCATTTGCTGTGGCATTAGGGAAGTTAGATGATGGAAGACTTGAATGCCAGGCTGAAGTTATCCTCCTTCCACAGAGAAAAACCTCACATGTTTTCCTTGGGTGATATCCAGGTAATTATTTTCTTTCTATCTGAAAGAGCAACCTATGCTGCCAGCAGGCTCTGATCCCTCATTTCTACCCAGCTGTCTCTTCCCTTTTCTGCTTGTCCTCAGCTTCCCTTCTCCCTCCTCCAAACTTTCAGGACATGAGATCAGTGAGGAGGAGAGAAAAGGAACTGGTATTTGCCAAGTGTCAATGTGTGCCACACGTGCATTTGGAATGTAGCTTCTCCTCTATTCCCTGATGACAGCACTTTGAGAGGCACTGTTTCCCCCATCTCTGAGGCTGGTAATTAAGGAGCTTGCCCAAAGTACATGATTAGAAAGTGGTGGAACCAGGACTCAAACTGAAGTTTCTTTGACTTTGATGTCCTTTATGTGATACTACATGGCCTTCAGTGAGCTGGAAGCAATGCAGTTTACTAACCTGTTTTCCTTTAAACCACATCACATAAAGTCCTCAATAGGAAAGTAAGGGCGATAGATGCAAGTCTTTCCATCTCTCTCGAGGTACAAGAACTTGCAAAAGGAAAGGGGATACCAGTAAAGCTTGATTCCAATAAATTCTACAACTGCTTTTTCATTAAGAGTGAATAAATAGATGTGAGACATTAAACATTAACAAAATGCTCTTGCCCTATTTCAACTCTTGGAGAATTCTGAGTAATGATGGCATTATTACAAGTATATAGAAGATGATTTAAATGGATCATAACTACTTCACAGGAGGATGAAAACTGTGGGGTTAGCAAAAGATCAGGCCAAGCAACTTATTTCATATACAGGAGACATTTGTTGGACAAACATTTAGTAAGTGTCCAACACGTGTGGGAGGCTGTTCTAGGTGATCAGGTGTAGTAGCCAGTGAGACAAAGTCCTGGCTGCCATGAGTTTACAATCTGTGGGAATTAAACAATAAACAGGGAAAATAAATTAGTGTCATATATAATAGGCAGAATAATGCCCCTTTCCCAGATGTTTACATCCTAATTTCTGAAACTTGTGAATATGTTGCCTTATGTAGCAAAAGATTTCAAAAATGTGATTAAATTAAAGACTCCAAGAAGGAGATTATACTAGATTACTCAGATGGGCCCAATCTAATTACAGAGGTTCTTTTTTTCCCTTTAAAAAATTATTTTATTGTTATTCAAATATAGTTGTCTGCATTTACTCCCAACCCCTACCCCCCCAACACAGCCATCCCCACCTCCCTCCCCTGCTTTTACCTCCACTTGGTTCTGTCCTTTATAGTTGTTCCTGAAAACCCTTACCTCCTTCCCTCCCATTATCCCCTCCCACCCACCTGCCCTCTGGTTACTGTCAGATTGTTTTTAATTTCAATGTCTTTGGTTATATTTTGCTTGCTTGTTTGTTTTGTTGATTGGGTTCCACTTAAAGGTGAGATCATATGGTATTTGTCCCTCACCACCTGGCTTATTTCACTTAGCATAATTTTCTCCAGTTCCATCTATGCTGTCGAAAAGGCTAGGAGCTTCTTCTTTCTGCTGCATAGTATTCTATTGTGTAAATAAGAAAATGGGCAAAAGACTTGAGCAGACATTTTTCCAAGGAGGATACACAGAGGGCCCAGAGACATATGAAAAAATGCTCAGCTTCACTAGCCATCAGAAAGATGGAAATTAAAACCACAATGAGATACCACTTCACATCGGTGAGAATGGCCATCATAAACGAATCAACAAACAACAAGTGCTGGTGAGGTGTGGAGAAAAGGAACCTTAGTGCACTGTTGGTAGGAATGCAGACTGGTTCAATCACTATGGGAAACAGTATGGAATTTCCTCAGAAAACTAAAAATGGAGCTGCCTTTTGACCAGGCAGTTCCACTGCTGGGATTATATCCTAAGAACTCTGAAACAGAGGTTCTTGAAAGTTGCTGTGGTTAGCATGACTGTGGATGAGTGGTCAGAGAGATGCAGTGTTACTGGCTTTGAAGTTGGAGGAAGGGGTTATGCTCCATTTGATGTGGCAGAGTGCTAGAAGCTGAAAAAGGGAAGGAATTGGGTTCTCCCCTAAAGTCTCCAGAGAGAACGTAGCCCTACCGACAAACTGATTTTAGCCCGTGAGGCCCATGTCAGACTTCTGAGTTGTGGAACTATAAGATAATGAATTTGTTGTTTTAAGTCACTAGTCAGGGAGGGCCACTCTTAGGAGATAATTGGCAGAAACTTAAAAGATGGGCCAACCAGGTGGGAATCTGGAAAAAGGGTGTTCTAGGCGGAGGAAGTATCACACGGGTCTGGAGGGTGCTGTTCAATGTGCTATGTTGTTGATGTATGAGTTTATCACAAACAAAGCTTTTGTTCATTCATTCATCAATTCGCTCATTCATTCATTCATTCAACAGATATTTACTGAGTATCTCTGATGTGCCAGGCACTGGTCTATGTGTTGGGATACAGTGGTGAATATATCACTTCCACACTGATCTGTCCCTCAAGGCTTGGTTTCACCTGGATGCAGAATTCTTGATTCCAGAAGAAGGTACAGAATTCCAGAATTCCTCTTCTCTTAAATGATCTCCATAGATCCTAGAGAGTAGATTGAACCTGTTAACATTCATATAAAATTCACCCAAACTGGGGTATGTTTGCCCTTCCCAATGTTGGACAGTGTCTGGGAAATTTTTACCTCTCTAGGTTTCAAAAAGTAACCAGTATAAGAGCAATACTGTACAATTAAAAATTACATCTATCTTGCTCCAAAATATTTAATATTTTAGTAATGTAGCATTATTGACAATAATCCTTTATTCACTTTAAATGTATCACATTATATTACATTTTGGCATCTAATGTGCCTGACATGATTTATTCTTTAGATTATTTGAAGTTTTCTGTAAAGATGTGAAATGCCATATCTATGTGGCTAGGCACACACACACACACACAGAGACACACACTGAACATTTCTAACAATCCTTTTTGATTTACTTGATTCCATCCACTTTTCCTCACCAAATTCCTGAAGTTTTTGTTGTTGTTAAATTTACTAATTTAGTCAGTGAGAAAGATAAGCAAGACTGTATTGGCGAAGTCACCTATCTCTTCAAACAGCTGATGTTCCCGCAAATCAGAATTGATTTGAATTAAGGTGAATGATAAACATGCACTGTCAGACCGCCTCCTGGGAACAGACTGGGTGGGCCTTCGGGGTGAATTTTCTTTGTCCTCCTGGCCTCTGGCTGACTCTAGATATGACTTTCTTTCCTCACCAAAGCAGACTTTCTTTGGCCTCATCTACCCGATTCCCACTGCTAGCCACTGAGGCAGAGGCTGAACTCCTGTGCCAGATTCCAGCCTTGGCCATCCTGAACAGTCACTGATGGGACTTATTCTTCCACGTACCCTGTTAGGCCATGATAGAACTGTTGAGACTGCTGAGCAAGGTTGAATCTATGTGGGAAACTTCTAGCAGTTTGGAACCCTGAGATCCTGACCTGTGGGTGTTTGGCTTCTCCAAGTACAAGGCTTGGAGGGAACCACTCAGACTCATGCTTAACGGAGCTGGGGAGAAATCCTGAGTCTAGAAGTTTCCCCCTCTTAGTACTGTAATATTTTTAGGTGTTCCTCTGAATAGCTCAAGGACAATCTAGGGAATGAACACGAGAGAATGCTGCTCTGGAAATATGAGAGCAAATTTTCTCTTGGTTTCAACTTCCATGGCCCTAGTCTGATGTTTCCTTCAAAATTCATCTCAGAAGTGCCTGGGAACCATTTTCGATGGCTCATGACTCCTACCGCAGATGTGAACTGTTCTCTGTCCTCTGTGGCACCAGGCCGTGTGTCCTCTATCAATGACCCCTGAATCCTGACTATTTGCTTGTTTTTGTTTCTCTCTGGAAGGCAGATACCCTGTCTCTGATATGTCTTGGATATTCAGAAAATGCTTGTTGAGTGCATATTCCTCAGGGCCAAAGGTATAACTGAGTAGAGTATTTCCTGCCCCAAATAACTATACTATTTGCTTTGCATAAATTGCCTAAGAATAGTAGACTCTGGGATTAAGAACAATCTAAATTGACATATGTTCCTAATATAAGTAATGGCTTTTACAAATTGACTGAATCCTTTTCTGAAAAACAGCAGGAGTGCATTTTATATGTATTAGCATTTTTTAAGTATTGCTGTTTAAGCTTATAATTCTGGCGCAGCCACTGGAATTATGTCATATGCCAAAAGTCAAACAGATGCTCAAAAGGGTGAGTTATTGCTGTCCAAATGCAGAAAAATGATAAGGGCCATTCAAAACCAACTTAAGTGTCAATAAACTTTGAAAGAGATAGTCTCTTGAGATTTAGAAATAAAATCAAACAAACAAAATGAAGATGACATCTTTCCTGGAGGACAATGTGAAAAACAGTGGATTAGTGAGAAGGAAACATGAAAAGCCTTTTTCCTTCACCACTCCTAGTTCAGGAAGATACTAGACACTTCTGACTGTGGAGTTACTTTTCTCCCAGGGGTTTCTGCATTCATGTCTTCCAAAGTTCAGGGAACTATAGAGAATTTTTTCCTGGGTTGCAAGTAAGAGACTTTGAATTTCAAACTATAGCTATCCTAAGCACTGTAAACCAAAATGTTTGGTTTAGCTCTTGGCTATGATCACCCACAAAGGAAAACATACTTTTGCAGTTTGCTTATGGAAGGACCTGGGGGCAGAGCACTGATTGATTGGTTGACTGACATTCATTAAGCACCTATGAGGTACCTGGAATGAATGCAAAATAACGGAAGGCTTCTCCAGAAATGTAATGTTATAGAAGTAGAGAGGTGTTTAGTCTTAAAGATCAGCAGAAATCAAAGATGTCCTTGTACTACTTGGTATTTCCTTGTACCACTAATGAATCAAACTTATTGGCTGTACTTACAATATTTTCAGGTTCTGGGGACTTAGATTTGATGTTTCAGACAAATAACAATGTGAATTATTTTTTGTGCACTCTAGGGGCTTCGATTTGCATTTAAAATAATACACTACAGATTATTTTTAGAATTAGGCTGAGCTGAAAACAAATAAATATATACACGAGTTTTGAGTGGTTCAAAATTTGGACGTAGAAAAGGAACCGTTTGGCAGACAGATCTGCTTAAGAGCAAACCTCTATTGCATACTAATTGTACATATAATCGGATACACATACAGACATACACAGACAGATAGATAGTTATTATTGATCATGGATTAAAGAGTCTGAGATCTGGAAAGGACCAATGTTCATGCAGCCAAATGCTTCCATTTCTAAAACCTACTACTATAGCTAATGATAGTAATCATAATGTAGCAGTCATCTTGAGCGCTTGCTACTTGTGCAGTGTGCATCAGGCTATATTTTCCATCAAGGGAGGAACTTGCTGCTGCATCCTTAGTGCCTACCTTGATGCCTCCACATAGCAGGTAAGTGCTCAACCACTCATGTTGCACAAGTGATCGACATGGGCCAGGTTCTGTGGCAGACACTTCACATACGTTATCCCACCGAACCATCGAAACCACTCGTGGTAGATATTACCATCTCTATTTTGCAAATGAGAAAAAAAGACCAAGAGAAGTATTGATCACGTGTTCAGGGTTAATGGCTGTTAGGAGAAGAATGAGGATGAAAATCCAGGTCTTCTGACTTCCCACTCCAGGAGTTTTTCCGTTGAATATGCACTGTCTCTATGAACATGTACTCTTGTGTGTGCTAAAGATAAAACTTGGATTAATGTCTATAAACAAGGTATGAATATCACCAAATTAATTAGTGAAGGTCATATTTACATTTCATCAAGTGTCAACTTGTGTTATTGTTTGAATGAAGATTTTCTCAATGTAGTACAGTCAATCACTGCTACCCCTCAGTATTAGGCAATGTGTTTGAATTTCAGACTTGTGAAATTGCTATCTTGCATTTCTTAGCAAAGGCTGAGCCTCAGTCAATATTCTTACAGTAGGACAGTTCTTTAGAAGACCATGGGTGTTACTTAAGCTAATAAATGACTATCCTTCAAACAGAATTACAAGCAATGCCCCAGTTAATGAAGGTGGTAAACAGTCGCTCTTTGTTTACAGTGGCCCTGTTGCCCAAGTTGGTCACTGGCTGGACTGTCTGAGTCCCCAGTGATTTACAAATCCAAAGGAAAGTGGAGAAAACATAAAATTTATTTTTCTACTATTTGAGGCATGAGCTTCCTTAGCATTTCAGAGCCCCTACATTTCTGTGATGGGCTTTGATTCAACCCAGCCTGAATGAAAGACATTTCATCACCCCAGAATGCATTTCTTTATTTGCCTTGGATCTATGATTCTGTCAGTATTGAGAGAAAAGAAAAATCAATGCTGCACTATAAACCTCGGGCCGCCTCTGGCCAACGTGGTCAGCATGGTGTGAGCAAAGGAAATGGCAGGGGAAAAAATTGACCGCTCAGCAAGAGTGTGGCCAGTAACGGACACAGCTCAGGGCTAATAACAGCTTGCAATTACACATGGAAAGCCAAAGCGTGTAGGGCATTCAGTGCGAGGGGGATGTAATACAATTTATTGAACCACCAGTTAGAGTTCTGCAGCTTCACAATAAAAAAAGAACATTGGGCCTATACTCCTTAAAACACAGACTTATACGGTGCCGACAGGTGAAGGAGACTTGGAAAACGGGAAAGCCCTGTCTTAGCTAAAGAGCAGTGAGGAGAATATGGCCTATTTACATTTAAAATAAGGTGTCTATCTAACTAATTGGATTTGTTGCACAGGCACAGAGAATTTTGGTACTATTATGGTCAGTATCAGTATATATGTATCGCCATAAAATTCCATTTTAGGCTTCTGTCTCTCTAAAACCATGGTAATGATAATGAGTGGAACAAACACATGGATGTTGAATGTATGCATTTGGTGGTACAGTGTGTGTGTGGGTCTCTCTTCATGCTAAAAACCCACCTAGCAGCAGTACTAATATATTTCGTCTCTGTCATCTATTTCCTTGACTTTTCAGTGAAGGGCCCCTTTCCTGTTGGTCATGAACAAACAGTGATTCAGAGAAACAGAACTTGGAGTGACCAGCATGCTCTGATTAGCCATTAGGTTCCCTGAGCAAGTAAGAAGGATGTGGCTTTGAACACTGAAGCTGTTTTTTTTTTTTTTTTTAATTGGGCTTAGGTGGGATTCACATTTGTTGGGTGTTAAATTCTCCTGCTGGAGCAGAAGTTCCTCTATGGGTGTGAAAAGATTTCCAGATCTTGCTCTTCCCACTAACTTTCCGATCTTTGCTCTTCTGTGGGTGGCTCTGAGAGCCTGCCCATGAATCTCTGAGTGCTCTCTTCTGGGGCGGATGTGGCAGACTCGCTCTTTCTCAGAGCTTCTCTGCAGCTCCTAGGTACTTGCATACCTAGGGTTCTCCTCATTCCCAGGCTTTCCCCACTTTCCTTTTAACAAGTAGAAATTATTGTCAACAAGCTGGAGCAAAACTATACTAGCCAGTTGACAGTTTATGTAAATGAGTTTTGTGCATACTACCAGGAGAGACAAGCTAAAACCCTGAGTGGACCTCAGACCTTTTGTTGTAGGGCTTAGTATTTTCTAAAGTAGGCCCTTGTAGTCATGGGAAAGCTGTTTACTTGGCAACAAAGGGAGCAACATCCTTTAAATATTAAATATTCTTTCTCTTTGGATGGAGAATTTAAGTTGATGACAGCTACAGGAGGGATAGACTAATTCTACAGTAATTACGTGGGGGTGGGGTGGGTCCTTTGAGCTTGGGAGTGTATCACTCAGTTTGGCACGTTTACCTGAGGAACAGTACTGGCATAGAGAAGCCAATGTCAGCTTTGGGATGGGAAGGCGGGAGAGTGGGTACCCGTGAGTGGGCAGAGAGCCATCTGTGAACTCCACATTTGCTCTGGGTGGTTGAAAGCTGTATGAAATTAAAAATTAATTGAACCAAACTAGGTGACCTGTGAGTTTTCTGTCCCCCTCACAGCAAAGTCAAATGTGGATGTGAATAGGCAGAGAAAAGGGAAATGGAACATTCAGTCCAGGTCCCGGCAAGTGGCTGAGTTGAATTCCTATTGTCCACAGGCAAACACAGTCACACATCTATGTCTAAGAGCCAGAGCCTTCCTTTCCTAGATTCTGTCCAGCATAATCAGTCTCACCTCTACACACGCGCACACACACACACACACACACACACACACACACACACACCCTCTTTTCTCTCTTCTCCATGGCATAACACTAGTGGGGGTATTCACACACATGCACACACACCCCACACAGCTGCTGACCTAGAGGTGTTAGCCACTCTGCAGCTGCTGTTCTTCTCACATTAATCTATAGGAATCAATGGACATTTCATTAGAGTAATCAAGTGCGGATGCATCCTGCATTTATATTCTGTCCCCCTCCCCACTGCTTTCACAGACTAATTGGTCCTACAGCCAGGAGTACATGGATATTTTTCCCTATAGATGAATGTCAAGAACAGTTTTTTACTGCTGGTTGAAATACCTATCAATACGGAGTCTGTATAAAAGCCTTCGCCCATCAAAGCCGCAGAGCTGTTGATAATACATTATGCAATCTTGGTTCTAATGCATCTTACTTCCTCTTTTACACCTTATTGCACATCCATGCACCATTTATGTTTGTCTCATTCAAAGAATTAACTAGCTCTGGGCTGTCTTTGTTTTAACGTTTAGCCCCAGAAATATTTTCCCTCCTTTGTAGAGTTGTCAATTGTTGCAGGACAGCTGTGGTAAGGAGCTAGAAAGGGAAGTGGCATGGTGTTCATGTGGGGGCTACACCTTTCAGCTCTGTTTCTTCATATCTCACCATTAAATGCACTTCTCCTTGCAAGGGCCATGTGCCAGGTGAAGGCACAGAGAACATCTTTGTTCTGAGTATAAAGGAAACAGACAAAAGAAGTTCCTGCTCCCCTCCTGTAAAAACAAGTGGCTATGCATGGTAATGGTCAGAAGCTGGTGGGGAAACAAAGGTCAAGCAGATAAAAAAGAGTCTCAGCTTTAAAGTGTGTGCATGACCAGAGGTGGTGGCCGAGCTGTGTGGTGTGTACTGGAACGATGACTGCAGGCCCTGCTTATACCTGACCTGCCTCCCCAACCATGCCTGCCACTTTACGTGACCAGGAAAACAGTTCTTGGAGAAATTTGGCAAGCTTTGCTTACTTCAAGAAAGTGGAAAGGAGTGGGATTAGCTAACAGCCCCTTTTCTGAAGCTTGAGCTTTGTGGCAAATGAAAGGAGGGGGTCTGGGTGCTCAGATAACAGCTGGGTTACCCCTAAGAGCAAACAGGAGGCCAGTGAGGGGAGTGCTGGAGCCAGTTGTCATTACCCCTGTGTAGGAAATTGGGGTAAATGAAAAGTGGAAATCAGAGGGTCAGGTTCTAGCAGATACCTTTGTTTCCCTTCATCATTGTTCTTCTGTCTTTTAAAGTATATTTTACTGATTACACTATTACAGTCATGCCATTGTTTTCTCCCCTTTATATCCTTCAGCCCTGTTCCCCCCTTCTCTCCACTACTCCCCATCCCCACCCCTTAGTTCATGTTCATGGGTCGTACATGTAAGTTCTTTGGCTACTCCATTTCCTGTACTGTTCTTAAGCTACACCTGTCTATTTTGTACCTACCAATTATGTTTCCTATTCCCTGTACCTTTTCCCCCATTCACTTCCCCTCCCTACCCACTGATAACCCTCCATGTGATCTTCATTTCTGTGATTCCGTTCCTGTTTTAGTTGTTTGCTTTTTTTTTTTTTTTTTTTAGGTTCAGTTGTTGATAGTTGTGAGTTTGTTGTCATTTTACTGTTCATATTTTTGATCTTTTTCTTAGATAAGTCCCTATAATATTTCATATAATAGGGGCTTGGTGATGATGAACTCCTTTAACTTGACCTTAACTGGGAAGCACTTTATCTGCCCTTCCATTCTAAATGACAGCTTTGCTGCATAGAGTAATCTTGGATGTAGGTCCTTGCCTTTCATGACTTCAGATACTTTTTTTGAGCACCTTCTTGCCTGCAAGGTTTTTTTTTCATTTATTTATTTTTTGAGAAATCAGCTGTTAGTCTTATGGGAACTCCTTTGTAGGTAACTGTCTCCTTTTCCCTTGCTGCTTTTAAGATACTCTCCTTATCTTTAATCTTAAATAATTTAATTATGATGTGTCTTGGTTTGGGTCCAACTTATTTGGGATTCTCTGAGCTTCCTGGACTTATATATCTATTCCCTTTGCCGGATTGGAGGAGTTTTCTTTTATTATTTTTTCAAATAAGTTTTCAATTTCTTGCTCTTCCTCTTCTCCTTCTGACACCCCTATAATTTGGATGTTGGAACATTTAATGTTGTCCCAGAGGTTCCTAAGCCTCTCCTCATTTTTTTGAATTCTTTTTTCTTCATTCTGTTCTGATTGAATGTTTATTTCTTCCCTTTGTTCCAAATTGTTGATTTGGGTCCCAGTTTCCTTCCACTCACTGTTGGTTCCTTGTGTACCTATAAATAAAGAAATAATTTTTCTTTATTTCACTTTGCATAACCTTTACTTTTTCCTCTATTTTGCGACGATACTCAATCATTCCTGTGAGCATCCCGATCACCAATGTTTTGCACTGTGTACCTGATAGGTTGGCTATCTCTTCCTCACTTAGTTTTTTCTGGAGTTTTGATCTGTGTTTCATTGGGCCATATTTCTTTGTCTCAGCTCACTTGTTACATTGTAAAGGGTGGGGACTTAGGTATTTGCCAAGCAATCCTCACAGGTTTTTATGGCCAGCGGTTTTTGAAACTTTCTTTTCTTGGCACTGGAACCCTGGATTATACAATCTATCTTGCTCTCCAGTTGTTCCTCCTGGTTTATCCACATGGGAATGTGGGACCACCCAGTCTGCCAGCTGCTGCCTTGCCATGCACCCTCTCCACCCTGATTGCCCAACTCTGCCCCTCCTACCAGTCTGGATGAATGTTTCTTTTTTCAGTCTGTGCTTGTTGGACTTCCATACAGTTCAATTTTTCTGGAAATTTTGGTTGTTTTTGTTATTAAATTGGTTCTTATCTTTCTCTTGGTTGTACGAGAAAGTGATGTATATCTATCTATGCCTTCATCTTGGCCAGAACTCTCTATTCTTCTATTTTTTTTTTTTTTACTACAAGGCAAATTTGCAGAACTTGGGAGGAAGGTAACTGCCTACCCCATTCTCACTTTGACCTGAGAGGTTACATGTCACCATTTCCAGACAGTAAGAATAGTGAGCTAAGAAGTCTATGACCAACTTTCCTACAGAGCAAGAGTTCCCTTGGCCCAAGGCCTCATTCTAGCTCTTTTTGTGGTGACCATGAGCAAGCCATTGGATTATCTTGAACCTCAGTTTCCTCATTTGCAAAACAGGACCAGTATTAATGCCCTACCTTTAAGACTGTTGCAATGATTGGAATTCAGGAATTCAGAACTGCTTGTATAAACCTAAACTATAATGATTAATTTTAATATAAAGTTTTTTTTTACAATCCAAATATGCTCTTTTTTAAAATTTTTATTTTAATTGTTGATCTTGTACAGTTTTCTGTCTTTTATTCTCACCCCAACCCACCACCCCAGCCCTCCCCACCTCCCTCCCAATTCTACCCCCCCATAGTTTTTGTCCATGTGTCCTTTATACTTGTTCCTGTAAATCCTTCCCCTTTTCCCCTGAAATTCCCTTCCCTCTCCCCTCTGGTGACTTTCAGCCTGTTCTCAATTTCCATGTCTTTGGTTATATTATGCTTGTTTGTTTGTTTTGTTGATTAGGTTCCTGTTAAAGGTGAGATCATATGGTATTTGTCTTTCACCACCTGGCTTATTTTGCTTAGCATGATGCTCTCCAGTTCCATCCATGCTGTTGCAAAGGGTATGAGCTCCTTCTTTCTTTCTGCTGCATAGAATTCCATTGTGTAAATGTACCACAGTTTTTTGATCCATTCATTTATGATGGGCATCTAGGTTGCTTCCAACACTTGGCTATTGTAAATTGTGCTGCTATAAACATAGGGGTGCATAGGTTCTTTTGGATTGGTGTTTCAGGGTTCTTAGGATATAGTCCTAGCAGTGGAATTGCTGGGTCAAAAGGTATATCCATTTTTAGTTTTTTTAGAAAATTCCATACTGTTTTCCATAGTGGTTGTACCAGTCTGCACTCCCACCAGCAGTGCAAATATGCTCTTAACAAATGTATTTGGTGTATATAAAGTACCACATACCATGAGACTTTCAATTCCACTTTCTCATTAAGTCCTCACAGCAGCCCATGGATGAGATATATTGGTCATTACCACACTTTGTGGAAGAGAGTTGAAGTCACCCAGCTCCCATCATGTGTTTCCCAATTCCGAACTTTTCCTATGATGCCTCCTTACTATGTGCCAGGGCAGTCGTTCCCCACACCCCACTCTACTTCTGGCATTTTCTTTCCAGGAGGTGCCACTGATGGACCTGCTGGTGAACCCTCAGTCCAGGGTCAGATCTCCTTGGGGTGGTATTGCATGGGCTCCTAACCACTACACCCAAATCCCACCCCACTTCCCTGTCCCTGTATCTGTTCAGCGCATCTCTGCTGTAAGGGAACGATCAGTGGGAGGCAGGCTGTCATCATCCCAAACGCAAGCACAATACAAGATGAGCTCAGGTGGCTTTCATGGGCTGCCCGGGGAGCACTTACTCGACAGTTTTGTGTCCCCAGGAAATGCAAGTTCTAAATCACTTCTTGAGGCCCTTGTGAATCTCGTCAGCTTGTAACTTGGGGTCTACATTAAATAATAAACCAGAGAATGGTTCCAATGACTAGGGTTCTAGGCTGGCCATTTCCACTTATAATTATTATTCATAAGATTTTATTAGCATTAAATGAGACACTGTATAAAGCACCCAGCATAGCTCCTTGCATACAATAGGCACTTCTTAACTATTAGGCAGCTTTACACAAAGAAAAGATAGTTAAAAAATTTCTTATAACCATTTCTGTATGGACTTTCACCTCCGGAATATTTATGATTTGCCCAAGACAAATGGAAGATGATGCCTCACTTCCCCCTGACATCTTCGGAGGCAGATTTCCCTCCCTTCATCTTATTTCAATGTCTGTGCAACTGTGCACTTAAACAATCCTACTGCATTGTGTACGTTACTGAGATAGTTTCTTTGAGGGGAATTGGAGCTCAGGGAAGGTTCTCAGAATTGCACAGTGCTTGTGTGTGAGAATTCTAAGGGGCTTTTCTCTAGTTATAAAGGCAAACATCATTGGATCTCAGCTGATTCCTGAGGGCTGTGGGGTCTGTCTAATTTTCTTCAGGAATTGGACTGCAAGTTTCTATGAAATTCTTCTCTGTTCAGCATCTGGCCTGTTTTCCCATGAGCACTTCCGGCAGCCTGACTTAGTAATGTGGTGATTCATTTATTCACTGACTCTCTTGAGCAATGGCTATCTGTCGTTATTCAGAAACAAATTCCCATTTATTGCCATGAATGCTGGGGAAACGATGGAAAGATAGGAAGGTATTTGGAGGATGAAATGTAAAGGAGAAACTCCAGTTCTGTAGGCTCTGAGAGTCAAACAATGAGATGAAGAAGATGCTTTGGTGGAGCTGAAAGGGGGATTGTTAAGGGCTAGGCAAAGGCTTTTGAAGGAAGAAGTTCTGCAGAGGATCCATTATGGAGCATGTAGCCTAAGGGGCAGCAGAGCAGAGAGGTGAAGAGGGGAAGGGAGGGGAGCACTGTAGAGTTGCTGGCTGTGAATGGGAAGCAGGGGAACTGGCAGCCCTGAGAGCCTGGGCTTGTACTACAGGGAGCAGCACCTTCTCCCATGCCTGCCCCTGCATTGAGCACACAAGGCAGCCACTTCCCACTTTGTATTTCTTCAGGGAACCCACCATCTTTGTTCTGTATAACTGACTGTCTTCTAAATGTTAGATACATTCTTCACAAGATCGTAAATCCTTATAGCAGAAACTTTTGCTGCCCCACTCACACCCCTTCAACATGCACAGTTTCTGGGAAGGTGGATGGTTTCCTGGGCCAGCAGTATCTGACGGTCTAGCTGAGGGCATCAGTTGATGCTGCAGTGTTCTTGGTTTCTGCACAGGCAGGCCAGAGGTGCTCCCGAGTGAATGCCCTGCTTGTGGTGGGTGGGAGTTGGTGGATGGACACCACAGCTTCCTGACCTCTTAGTGGGAGAACCCTGAGGCTTGTTCTCACCATCTTCCACAAGCCTAGGTAAGACTGAGCCCCAGGTGCCTTCAGCAGCAACCTACTCACTAGCACACTCTGTATGATACTCTTTCTCTTTCCTCTTTCACTTCCCCTCTCCTCTGTCACTGCTTTCTGGTGTCACCTCCAAGATAAACTATACTTTTTTACTTACATTTTTGTCTATGGATGTCTCTTACACAACTGAACAGAAAATAACCCCTCGAGGTAAACTTTTGTTCATGTATCTATTCTTGTTTATTGTCATCTCAGGCTCTGTGATAGATGCCGAGCTGGGAGAGTTTCTTTCCTCTTTTTGTACTCACTTCCTGCTTCCATTACCCCTGCTACCACCTCCACCACCACCACAGGACATAGCAGAGGGCCTGGCTCACAGGAAGTGCTCAGTAAATACCTGCTAAATGAAACGAGATGAAATGCCTCTGTGAAAGAGCACTGCAGTACAGGTCTGGGACTTCCTCATCAATCTTAGTCATGTTATTTTCTCAGTGTGTGACCTTGAACAAGACACTTTGCTTATGCAGGTGTCAGTTTTCTCATTGAAATAAAAGGGGGTTGAATGTCATGATCTCTAAAGGGTAGGAATATATACAGCCATAGAGTATTGGGTATATATGGTCATTATTTCTCAAACCTGTGTGTCTTTGTCCTCTTGAATAGAAATTCTAGTACTGTGTCCGTGGCTTTGTTTGAGTTCAGACCATTTTTTTTTCTGCAGCAAAATCTATCACACCAAAGCAAGTAGAAAACATAATTCAATAACATCTGATTTGCAAACTGAATATTCCTGCTTTGGTATTACAAAGTTCTGTATTTTAAATTAGGATGGTGAACTGAAAGTTGATATACATAAGCAGCATTCATACTGGGAACCTCCCATGGCAGGAAAAATAGAAATAAATCCCTGATAAAACCCCAGCCATGCTTTTTATTCTTTGTCCCTAGCAAAGGTTATTATGGAACAATGAGATGGATTGATGTCCTGGAAAGTGATGAGGGAGATCGGGGCCTGGCTTCACACATTGCAGTCAGTGCCCTCCACTCCGACCTGGAGGGCACCACCTCACACTGCAAGGCCGGTTCGGACTCCATATCCATTAACTCCTTGGCTTCTCGTTTGAAACTGACAATGAGGTGACATGGACAACTGTCCACATGGAGCAGGATAGAGACCATCAACTCATTCCACATGGGCTGCCAGACAGCACCTAGAGGTAATAACATTCTGACAATAGTGACCTGAGTTGGATTCAAATCAGTGATTTAGGGGTGAAAGGCGCTGGATTCTATTATGAAGTGCCCTTAGCTATTGTGGGGCTGAAAAACCATCCCTTTACCACAGTTAATGACAGAATCAAAAAAGTCAGTCTTGTTCTTTTCTTTCTTTTTTCTTTTAAAAATTGAATATAATTTTGGATTGAGCTAGAAATGAATTCACCAATAAAACATGGTAGAAAAGATCGGTTATTATGCTTCAACTGTATATATTGTTGATGTACATGACACATTTGCACATTGTCCTTTTTACTTCTTTCCTTCTTCTTCCTTTCTTAGAATAAAGTTTTCTGAGCTGGATATAACTATGACTTGTTTGGATCACAATTTTTTTCTTAAGGCCAAATTCATAAATCTCCAGGACAAATCTCCATTTTGGGGCATTTACTCGCCAAGAATAGGGCATTCCACATGGTCAGTCTCACAGAGACAGTGCTTCCAGAACAAACCCCAAAGCTGTTCAGCTTCAGCAAGGGTGGGAGGGCTGGACAGGCCCTAAACCATGGGATGCTGTGAAGCTGAACGTGAAGAGATCACCCCTACCCCACACATCCGTTTGTCTTAACCTTTAGATTGAATGAAATGCATGCTTTACAAACTAAATACTTATAAAGATCCCTTGATCTTTATAGGGGTCCATTTTGCCCTCCTGCTCTGGCTTGCTGCTTTTTCTTCTCCTCTGCCATTCAAATCTACCATGTAACTAATGGCATGATCTTAGAAATTAATGAACAATTTAGCTGGGACTGCTTTCAAATTAAGGTGATATAACTAGAAAAGTTGTGGCTCTCTCTTAAAGACCAGAAGCCAAGATAGTAACAGTGTTTTAAACTATATAGTAGGGCTTTGAATCCCTTTATTCTTAAACAGTACAATCCCTTTAATCTGAGGGTTTCAAAGTCTTTCTGAGTCAGGCTCCAACTGCCTTCTGCAAGGTGTTAAGTGGTAAAGAGACAGCAATGAACGTCCTCATTTTCCAGATGAATGTGGTGGAGTTGGGGCTGGAAGTTGACTCAAACCCTTAGTTCTTTTACCTCCCTTACTTCTCCAGGGCTGTGTTTTCACAGGGCTCCTGGACTGACTATTGCATTCAAGATAATTTCCAAGTCAGTCCTCTATATGGCTATGCAGAAAAAGCTCTAGCCACAAGGGATGATTCTGGGGGGTACAATGTAGCACAGAGAAAACGGCGACCTCCAGCAGGGAAGAATGTCAGTCAGAAAGGTTTACATGACCCTAAATCCTTCCTTGAACAAGGCCTGAAATTCCACCCAGTTTCATCTCTTTGATGTTAACCCCAATTAAAATACAGCTGAACCCAAGAGAACTGTCATGTATTTTAGTGTGAATGAATGGTCTAAGAGGACAAAATTAGGCAAGTGAGGATAGTGACGATGAAAGTGGGTACGGACTAGAACAAGAATAAGGAACTCAATCTGGATACCAACGAGAAAGAACATAGTGGTTAAAAACTCTGGAAGCTTCTTTGGCCAAAGAAAATGTTATCTACTTTACAATTTTGCCCAAATAGACTTGAGGTCAGTTGGCTCTGCCTCCAGCGGGCTGGGGTGCCAGTGTTGTGTGGCTCCCAAGCTGCTGCATGAGCACTTCCAAACATTTCCCTTGGCTTCTCAGAATACTGATTTCGCCTGAAGTTAGCAAAGTAGCTTACATGTGAAAAGCCTGGCTAGCACAGCTCTTTTTGCAAATGAGTAAAAACATTGCAAAGAGCTGAGGAAGATTGGATAGCAGCACTCAGAGAGGTCCTTGAATGATGGAGAATGACTGTTATTTTGACAAGCTAGAGAGAAGGCATTTGTGGTTGGGAGCTATTCGTAGATGGGGATTCACTGTGGCCATTTCTGTCAGATAGTCCCTACAGCGGGGTGCATACTCTTGCCTCCCCTTTTCATCCTTCTCTAACTCATCCTTTCCCTCATATGTAGTGTGTTGCATTCACAAAGCATGAACATGCATTATCTAATTTTAGCTACATACAGGTTTTCTATGGAACTTTTGGAGAGATTTAACAAATAAACATAAACATCCTTTTCCTTTATGCTTTGTTCCCACACCCCCCCGCCCCCACTCCTGACAAAGAGACCTGATCTGTCTGTTCAGAGCCAAATGGATGTAATTAGGTGAAGAATCGCTTTCTCTCTGTATCTGAGCAAATATGTTTTGCAGCACACCAATTTCTCAAGGGCAGTGGGCTGGGACGGCCAGTGACTGCTGGGGGATGGCTGCTGACCTTCAGGCCAGGCCGACTTTAATTTGCAGAACACTGCTGGTCCCAGGAGGCTCTTCAGCCTGGGCCACACAATCAAACTGAACCAGCAACCTGCTTCTGTCCAGCTACGCCCACCACCCTACAGGACATGAAGATGTAGATAACTAGCATTGTCACTGCATAGACTTTGGAATTCCAAATCGGGAAATAAAACACTGTAAGAATTCAGCCCTTTATGTAGGAGCCAAAAAGCCCCTTTCCAACTGCATAATTTAATAGGAGAGTCTCGGTAAATATAGCACATACATTCTAAGTTTCGTTGCACATCTTATGTGCTTGTTTCAAAGTGATACTTTAAGTGAACTTGATAATAAGATCCCAGTTATATGAATGGCCTGTAAAAGAAATGCAGGCTTAGAACAAGAAAGTCTACCTCAGGGTTGCAAACATTTTTGACATGGAAGACCCCTGCCATGTCTAGCTGAACAAAGTAACTAAATGTCTCCCAGCTGATCTAATTATCACAACTGTTTTAATGACCAGGTTACCACATGGTCAGTACAGTTGATTGCTGCACAATCGATTGAAATGATAAAAAATCATAGCCGTTTGACTGGGCCAGGGAGGATTCAGTGATAGCACGCAGACACCTCCTTTGTGTGTGTGCTTATGCTTGTGTGTCTGGATTTGTTTGCATGTGAAAGAGTATATTCTGGTGCTGAAATTTTGTTCTCAATCTAGGAAAGTTGAAAATGATAATTGAAGACAGTTATAGCTTGTGGGCCAATTTAAAGCATGTAGTGTTCAGGCAACATAAATGTCAAGGATAAAAATACTATAATTGTTGTTATTACATATGGGCAATTAGATTAAATGTCAATGAAATATTAACTTCCACATGTTTGTAGATTGTAATTCAAGGAAAAAATTCTCTCGGATGCACATTACATGTAGAAAGTGACAGGAATGTAAATAAAAGGGCAGTGTATGATGTTTTTTGAATGAGTTGGTTGTCAAACACAGTCACAATGAAACTATACTTTGTGCTCTTTTACTTGTCCATGTGGAGCACTTATTACCCTTTAAAAAACCTGTTTATGTATGTCTTTCTACTAACACTAAGATTCTTTGGATCAATAGCTATGTCTTCTTTTTTGTTCTTGATAATAGTAGCTAACAGAGTGCCTGTTATTGTCAGGCATTGTTCTACTGTATCAACTTACTTGACTTTCACAAAAGTGCTATGAGGTGATTGCTATTATTAAGCCCATTATATAGTTGAGGAAAATGTGCACAGAGAAGTTGAATAACTTGCTTAAATTTACAGAGCTTGTTAGCGGTAGACCCAGGATTCCTGCTTAGGCAGTCTGGCTCCAGACTGTGTTCTAGAACATTCTACTGCCTTCTTACTCTTTGCAGTACTTGCACCTGCAAATAGTATGTGCTCAGTTAATGTTGCTGAATGAAGGTGTCTGCCAATAAAGCTTAGCCTATGCTTTTACAACTACAAAGATTAAGGTATAGGAAGAGTTGACTAGTTTGATTTTCAGTATCAGGGTGTTCTCACTTTTAGGGTTATGTGGGGAACTAGGCTGACAAATCTTCTGTTGATAGAGGCTCATCACACTTGCCTTTACACTAAAAGCTGTTTGATAGATTTTGATTAATTTTCCATTTCTTCCTGACTTTCTTTTTACTTCACTCTGGAGAGATTTGATGTGCTTATAAAAGTATGTACAATAAAAGTTAATTAAAATTAGGATTGTCCTATATATAAATACAATAGAAAATAAAGAGTAAGTGAAAGCTAAGTTACAACATGCAGACCTTAGAATTAAAAGTAAATATTATACTTGCTCACTGAAGCTGATGATAAGCTTTCTGGCAGCCAATGTAAAGAGATACCGCAACAGAGACACATTGACATTGCCCATGGGGAAGAAATATTGAGAGTGGAGAGGGCAGAACATTCTTGTTCCTTGGGTGGGAAAAGCTTTTTTTCTTCATCTATCACTGAGTTACCATGTATGACTGAAATTCTTCCTCCTATATAACCTGAGTTATCATTCATGACTGAAAGCATTTTTTCTCTGTCACTTGAATTATCATTTATGACTGTAAATCTTTTTAAAATTTTATTTTTAAGTTACAGTTTTCATTCAATATTATTTTGTATTAGTGTCAGGCATATGGCACCATGGTTAGACAATCACATACTTTACAAAATGCTTCCCCGTATATTTCCAGTGTCCACCTGGCACCATACGTAGTTATTACAATACTGTTGACTACATTCCCTCTGCTGTGCTTTACATCCCTGTGACTAGTTTGCAACTACCAATCTGTACTTAATCCCTTCATCTTTTTTACTTGGGCCCCCAAACCCACTTTTTTCCTGGAAACTATCCATCTGTTCTCTGAATCTATGAGTCTGTTTCTATTTTGTTTGTTTTGTTCTTTAGATTCCACATATATGTGAAATCATATGGTACTTGTCTTTCTCTTACAACTTATTTTACTTGCATAATACCCTCTATGTCCAACCATGCTGTTGCAGATGCTAAGACTCCATTTGTTTTCATGGCCAAGTAATGTCCTATTGTATATATGTGCTGCGACTTTTTATCCACTTGTCTATCGATGGGCACCTGGTTTGCTTTTATGTCTTGGCTATTGTAAATAATGCTGCAATGAACATAAAAGTGCATATATTCTTTTGAATTAGTGTTTTGGGTTCCTTCAGATATATACCCAGAAGTAAAGCTTTTCTTCCTTTATGTCTCAAAGATAGTTCTCATCCTTGCCTACATATAGGAGTCACAGAGTGATTAAGTAGATAATATCCTCAATAACTTTCTCAGAAAAAAAAGGTAATAGGTTTCATAAACTTGCTTTTTATAGTATCTTTTAAAAATCAAGATATAATTGACATATAACATTTCATTAGTTTCAGGTATGTAACATGATGATTTAATATTTGTATATATTTCAAATTAATCACCACAATAAGTCTAGTTGACATCCATCACCATACACAGTTAAAAAATTTTTTTTTCTTGTGATGAGGTATGGAGACAACCTAAGTGTACACTGATTGATGAATGGATAAAGAAACTGTGGTATACAAAAGTACAGATGATTCTCCCCCAAAACTACTTGGTTATTTCTCATTGAGCCAATTCATCTACCCAGGTCTTTGTCCTGAAGCCCTGCTTGTCTGGCCTGTCCCAGTCTGCTGCTAGTCTGCTGATGACCCTGCTGCTAGATTCACCCAGGTTTCCTAGGGACTGGCAGATTACATCCACTCTACCTGCATGGTTCCTGATTTTGTCACTGTCCCTGCCCCTTCCACCTGCCTAAATTTCATCCCTCTTATGTGAGTAATTGGGTGATGCATAAAGAAGATATTGCTAGGGTATCTGTACCTTATTTCAAGCCCTAAATGTGGGGGGGCAAGGTGACCGTGCCCTATTATTTCTGCCTTAGAGATGCTTGCAAAATTAGTTTGGATTCTGAAAAACTGGAATGAGAAACAAGAATTCAAAAAATGAGGAGAGACTTAGGAACCTCTGGGACAACTTTAAATGTTCCAACATCCGAATCATAGCTCTGCTAGAAGAAGAGCAAGAAATTGAAAACTTATTTGAAAAAATAATGAAGGAAAATTTCTCCAATCTGGCAAAGGAAATAGACTTCCAGGAAGTCTAAGAAGCCCAGAGAGTCCCAAAGAAATTGGACCCAAGGAGGAACACACCAAGGCACATCGTAACTACATTATCCAAGATTAAAGGTAAGGAGAAAATCTTAAAAGCAGCAAGTGAAAAGGAGACAGTTACCTACAAAGGGGTGACCATTATGATCTCAGCTGATTTCTCAAAAGAAACCTTGCAGGCAAGAAGGGGCTTGAAAGAAGCATTTGAAGTCATGAAAAACAAGAACCTACATCCGAGATTACTCTATCCAGCAAAGCTTTCATATAAAATGCAAGGTCAGATAAAGTTCTTCTCAGATAAGGTCAAGTTAAAGGAGTTCATCACGACCAAGCCCTTATTATATGAAATGTTAAAGGGACTTATCTAACAAAAAGAAGATCAAAACTGTGAACAGTAGAATGACAACAAACTCACAACTATGAAAACTGAGTGTAGAAAGAAAACACAAAAACAAAAACAAACTAAGCAAACATCTAGAACAGGAATAGAATCACAGAAAGTGAGATCAATCACATAGAGGGTTATCAGCAGGGTAGGGGAGGGGAGAGAATGGGGGAACATGTATAGGGAGTAAGAAGCATAATTGATAGGCACAAAATAGACAGAGGGAGGTTAAGAACAGTGTAGGAAATGGAGAAGCCAAAGAACTTATGTATGACCCATGGACATGAACTAGGGGAGGGGTGGGAATACTGGTAGGAGGGAGGGTCCAGGGTGGAGGGGTATAAAGGGGAGAAAAACATGGAATAACTGTAATAGCATGATCAATACAATATACTTAAAATAAGAAATATAATACTTCAGAGCAGCAGTTTAAGGTATCATTGGCACATCTAAAGTCTCTTGCAATGGAATGGGGGTAGCTGGACATTTAATTAACATAATATTTTGGATTGAAATAAAGAATGTTTACTTAGTAACAGGGTGTCATGAAATACTAGGTTTTTTAAAACTGGATTTTGAATATGATAGTTAGAGCTTGACATTTCATCATTCTAGCCTAAAAGAACATGAAGACAATGCCTTGTACTGAAATTAAGTATAATAAATAATAATAGTTAAAATGAATATAAATAATATACCTGTCAGGTACAATGCTAAGCTTTTTTTTGCATATTTTCTCAAGCCAAACAATCATGTACAGTGGTTATTATCCCCATTTTACAGAATTAAAAAGCCCTGGAACTTAAATGTTAAGCAACTTTCAGAGTCCCTATTGTTGTAAATGACAGAGCGGAGATAGAGCCCAGGTTGGCTTCACTCAAGAGTATCTATGGCTTAACCACTGAGCAGCACTTTCTGTACAACCAGGACCAAAGTAAAATCTCCTAGAGAGAATAATCTTTTAATTAGAATGACTAGAAGGATAGCTTAGATTAGGATTTTCATCCTCACATTTAATGTATTTTTTCATCATTGCTCCATTCTAAAAATGAAAAAAAAAAAAAAAAAGGCCTTTGAGAAAAAGCAAAAAAAAAAAAAAAAAGGGGGGGGGGTGGGGGGGATTGAACACTGCTTATGTACTTTGCATCAAGGTACCTGGGCTCATGAAAAAAATACATTCTGGTGTGAGAAACAAATCCAGCCACATTCAAGCCTCACAGCCAAGGTTATAGCAGATCTGTGTTTTTACATGTTCTCACCCTTGGCCTCAGCATCATGTCAGCAACATGACATCTCAAACACTCAAGATATGGGGTGAGTTGGGATGTTTCTTGACTTTCCATGGATGTAATTGATGCATGACTGAACCCATCACACATGGCCTTCCTCTGTCTTATGTCACCAATGTTCAGGGGGAAAGCTAGGTGCCATAGATGTTGTTGTTATGGAAACCAAAAGTTATCCCTGCAAAGGTTTTGAAGTCAATATAAAGTTTCTGTAAAGTACATGAAATTCTGCTGGTTTATAAATAAAGCCCTGGTTTCTCTCTCTGTCCCTCAAAACAAGAGTATCAAGTTCTTTCCCTGAGTCACACCTTTCAGTAGATTGATTGCCACAGAAACCACAATCCCAGGGAACACGGGTATTTGTTTAAAATACATTTGGGAACAAATGGTATATACCTAAAGCCAGTCTCACAGTTAGCAGATAAAAACATTGTAAAGAAAAGATTCTGGAAGGGAAAAACAGACTTTTTTCTTGTCCCATTTTATAGACCCACCTTTGCTTTCAAAAAGGTATTTGGAAATGGAAAAGATGAATGTATTTGTAACCTGGGATCCTCTAAGAGGCTCTTAAGGGGCCTGGTTAGGAGCAAATGGATCTGGTCCCTTTCATCTACTTTGACTTCTCTTGTTTTGTTGAGTGTGAGGGGTTTGAATGTACTAATAGCAAGAGGGCAAGGTTCTGGGAGACTCAAGAAATAAGCTGCATCTTAATGTGAATATACTTCAGGCTGCAATGACATCTCAAAAGCTGCCTTGGAAAATAAAAACCTTTTATAGAGGGCTTCTAGGGAAAATACACAATAGCAGAGGAAACATATTACTTGTTTGTTTTTTTTTTAAAAAAATCCTCTTAAGAATTTGTGATGTCCATTTTAGTCCTGAAGTGGTCACAGCCTTATAGAAGTGGAGGGGAAGGACGGTCACTCTCTCGCCTTTTCAGAGCAGCCTGACACTGGCTACTGGATTCTCTTTGATGGTCATGTGGACAGAACACTAGCCTGGGAAGAGATGGAGGACTCAATTTTCAGGCTCACTTCTGGTTGCTAGCAGCTGTGCTGAAACTGGTCTCCTTCATTTTAAAAAACCTTAGGGTCTCTTCAGTGGTTAATTTGATATGGAAGTGGGGATATGCATGTTTAATGGCAGAGTGTCTCTTTCCAATCAATATTAGAAATGTGATAGATACAGTCTTAAAAACTCTCATGATTGAAGGGAAGGGCACCTTGTCTCCCCACTTTCATATTCCCAGGATATGAGTAAATGGTGGAGCACAGGAGGCTGACAGGGGTTGGGAGACTGACTCAAAGAAGGCAGCAATTTGATGGGAGGACTGAGTCTGTTTTGGAACTGTTTCGCAAATCTGTTCCCTTTTCTCTGTGCCCATTGTCACTATAACACCCAGGCTACCACCATCTCTTGCTTAGGCTCCAGCAGCAACCTTCTAAGTCATCTCCTTGATCCTACCTTTCCGTTTCCAAACAGTTCTCTTTATTGCAGCCAAAGTAACCAAACTTAAAACTCTTTAGTGCCTTCTCGTTGCATGTGGGAAGGAGTTTAGCATCTTCACCTGGACTTCAAGGTGCTGAATTATTTTTCCAGTCTCAACTCTTATGGGTTCCTCCTTGTTTTTTACCGTTTGGCCATTGAGGACATCTCTGTTTCTCAGGCAGGCCATGCTCTTTTTTTCCCCCATCCCAGGTGCATGTTGCTTTTTCTGTCTGGAATGATCTTTCTTCCTTTGAAGCTTCACTCAACTTCTGGCCCCAATTAACTTAGCAGACTTCTACTCATCTTTCAGGGTCCTGTTTAAATTATAAGTCTGTAAGTCCTCCAGGATAGGCAAGGCCTGGCTGAGTGACTACAGTACTTTTAATTCTCCTAGGTTTCTGCCATCACAGCTGTAGTTACAGGATAAAGGTCTATCTTTGCCAGCAGACTTCTGAGGAAGCTTCTGAGGACAGGTGCAAGTGTGTCTTGTTCCTGCATCTGGCACATCATGAGGTGCTCAGTAAATATGTGCAGACTCTATGACTTGCTCACCATGGAGATGGCATCTGTGATGTTTTGTGGCCAGTCTGTGGACCAGGACTAGATTGGCCTTTGTCCTCTTTAACTCTTCTCTTGGCATATGTACCCCTTGATTATAGTGCTTGATTGGGGAACAATTACAGCTATGGTGAGGCTTGCAAAGTTATACCTTTGGCTCATTTAAAAAAAAAAAAAGATTCTGTTTATTTATTTTAAGAGAGATGGGAAGGGAGGGAGAGAAACATTGATATAAGAGAGGAACATTGATTGGCTGCCTCTTGCCCCAACTGGGACCAAACCCTCAACCTAAGCATGTGCCCTGACTGGGAATTGAACCAGCAACCTTTCACTTTGTGGAAGGATGTCCAACCAACTGAGCCACACTGGTCAGGGCACTTTGGTTCATTTTTTGATGAGGCGTGAAAAATGTCTTCCCTACAACCATTCTGCATTGTAGAGTTTTGTGTCACCAGAAAAGCCAGATAAAAAGAGTCAAACTTGCTATTTGGCATAGTGTAAGGAAAAAAACACACACTCTATTTAATTTACTGAATTTATTCCTTAAAAAACAATCTCTGCATTCAGGCAATCCAGTTTATGTAGACCCAGTGAGACAGAGATCAATATCTGGTTTCTGAGAGATGAGACTGTACATACTGCAGAGTCAAAACTAAAAATCCATGCAGTCAGCCACGATTCAAGGGGGCCCCTGCAGGGGCTGTAGGTCACAAGAGGAAGGAGCAGTCTGTCTGCACCAGTGTCCTGATTCTTTTTTGGGATGAAAAATGGGGAAGTGACTTATTCCTGTATTCTCTTATAACTGGGAAAATGAAGAAAAGGGAAGTTACCCATCGAACAGGTTTTTAAAATCCCAGTCTGAACAGAAAATTAGTTTATCCATTCAAATTCTTTCCAAACACCGGTTTTGTGGGTCACACAGTGAAGACTAGTTTTTGTGATCTGGCAAGGAGATGAAACAAGGCCATAAAGAATAGCTCATTAGCAGGCGAGAGACTGAAGTGAGCCAGGGCATGAGGATGGGGCCACAGTCATCACAACGGGAGGGGAAGAAAGTGGGACTCCAGTGAACTGGATGACAGGGAAAGGTCTCTGGGGGAAGGTAGCTCTGAAGCTGCTCCCTAAAGGGGAATGGCATCCGGTAGAGAGTGAGAAGGAGGAGAGTGCCTTCTGGTGAAAGGAAGTGTGTGAATAACCCTTGGATAATGGAAAGGGGTATGGTAGGTCATGGGAATGGGAACCAATTTTCCCTTTGGAAAATGAGAGTGTGCCTGAAACAGCCACAGTCGAGCTGATTGCTGCTCATGCTGACCATAGATTCTGTCCGTACATCCCCCCTTGTAGGATCAGGCCCAAGAAGCCTTGTGAAATGGCTCTTTGCTTGCCTTCCTAGTTCTCTGCTACCCACTGCTCAAACCCCAGGAGCCTACTTCCCGTCACTGTGAGAGTACATCTGTCTTTTTCCTTCTATAAAGATAGTATTGGGATGACTCTCCTGCCCTTTATGAGAGTTATTCAGGAAGGGAATTTGGCATTGGGGATCCATCCTTGCAGGGAAGAGACTGTTCCTGAACTGAGCTATTAGGGAATTAGTATAATAGTGACTGCAGCCTAATTTGAAAACTTACTATACACAACCAAGAAATGAATAATAAAATTCAGTCATTTCAATAACCCTGTGGGTTAGTACTGTTATCCTCAGTTAACAGGGGTCGGGTGGTGGTGGTACTGAGATCCCTAGGGTGAAGTATCTTACCAAGTTCACAAAACTAGAAAGGGCAAAATTAGGACATAAAGATAGATTTGCTTGATACCAGAAACACATACCTAACAAAAAGATCTACTCTTTTAGGAGCTTCTTCCACACTCTTTTTAATTTTTCTTTTGATTTCTTAACTTTATATTTTGAAAATAACATATGCTCATTTTGGACAAGTTAGGAAATTTAGAAAAGTAAATGAATAGAAAAAAAATTGTTACCTTAAATCTCTTACCTAGAGGTCATCCCTATGAAAATGTTTGCCCTGCATTTCTCTAATATCTTGTGCAATGTTTCATATTATTTAATTTATACTAGTTCTTATCTGTGTTTTCTTTAATGGTATAAAATTAGTATTTCCCTGTATATTTAATCAACCTGAGTTTTAAGGGTGGCAAACATTCTATTGTTTAGATGTGCCATACAGTTTCTTAATCATATTTTATTGAAATTTTAGGTTGGGTCTCTTTTTTCACCATCAAAAATAAAACAAGTAAACATACATACAAACATACAAAATGTACGTGCAGTTTGATCTGTACTCCTGTCAGATCCCTAAGAAGTGGTTAAACTGAGTCAAAAAGATGTGGTCAATTTTTGATTTAATCTTTACTGTATTTTTTCCATTACCATTTAGTCTCCTTATACCCCACACCCCCCAGCAATTACCACACTGTTGTCCATGTCCATGAGTCCTTTTTCCTTTTTGTTCAATCCCTCCACCCCCTGATTCCCGCATTAGCTGTCATCCTGCTCTCCATCTATGAGTCTGTTCCTGTTTTCCTTGCTAGTTCAGTTTGTTCATTAGATTCCACATATGAGTGAAATCATATGGTATTTGCCTTTCTCTGACTGGCTTATTTCACTTAGCATAATGTTCTCCACATCCATACATAGAGTTGCAAAGGGTAATTTTTCTTTTTTATGGCCAAGTAGTATTCCATTGTATAAGTGTTCCATAGTTGTTTTGCCCACTCATCTATTGATAGACTTGGGCTGCTTCCAAGATATGGTCAATTTTTTAAGGTTCTTAATGGGCATAAATGAAACATGCTCTAGGAAAATGTCTCCAATTTATATTCCACTATTTTTTGGGACTGTTTCAATAATCAGTTTTCCCATTCAGAACCCATGTCATTTACTCAAAATTATGTCTGTTAGTATTGGATATTCATCCTATAAGCATATTTTCTTGTTATTTTTTTGTATATATAATTTTTTATTTTATAAATGTGATTTTATTCTATTTTTCTCTTAACTGCTGTATATTTATCTTCCTACTGCAGTTTACTTGTTAGAAAAGGTTGACAGAAAAGAAAGGGAAGTCTATGGAAAGATGCATTGATAAATGAGGCCTCCCTGCAAATTAAGGGGGGGTTCTTTCCTTCCCCAAAAACAAAATGGGAAAAGCCAGTGGATGCAGCAAAGGGTATGGAGCCAGTGGGTACACTGATTGATGATTCCATGGCTACCATCTCTAGAATGGGCAAAGGAAAAAGAAGCTAAGTGGTGGGAGAATTTACCATGGGGGAAAGGGAGACTCATTTTATCATGAGACTGGAGGGAAGGATGGATGCAAAGATAGGTAGAGGGAAGGAAGTGTGAGCTGGTTAATTCCAGTTTTAGCAGAGTAGAGCAATGACAGGTTGGAGGAGAATCAGGATTGGGAGAAGATGTACAATAACCACTATGGCCACTCTGAAAACATCACTAAGATACCCTCATTTCAGCTTTCTGAAACTTGTTATCAGATTGGAACCTGCCCAGTGCTATCAAATGCTCAGGGTCTGACCCCACAGATAACTACAACACAATTGATTTTTAATAAAAACAGAATATGAAGACTGAACACAAGTCTGCATTCAAATGCTGCCAGATATTTGCAGGGAAATTGAAAAATTCATGCAACCATGAGAATACTTCAAATTATCAGATGGTAGGCAAGTTCAACATACCCTAAATTTGTCATTTTCCTTTTCTTTTGGTACTAATAGTAGGAAAAAGAGGCTTCTTTAATTTTTCTCTGATCATGATTCTGACTTTCAGAAATCTTTTAACAGGGAAACAACTGATCAGTGTAAAAGCTTTCATTATTTGTGGTGAGTGGCAACAGCCAGCACCTCAATATTTAATCTGTATAATTTCTGTTAATGTTTTATTCATGCTCACTAGAGAGGTTATGAGGGCATTGTTAACTGCATACTTTTTTCTTTGTCTAAATATGCATACTTCTATTTGTTTCTGCCTTGTGAAAGAACTTATTTTTTCCTTTCCTTGTTTTTCTCTATTTTAGCTTTTCAGTTTGGGCTCATGTATTAGAATTAAAATGTAGGGTCCATTAGGCATCGTTCATCTGTGAGATGAATTCTATATTCCATCTATTGATTCCATTGTGGGTGAACATTTGCAGGGTTTAGGCAAGCACTAGCTAGTGCTCTAAATAAAACTTATATTATCTCTTCAATATAGGATGAAAATGGAGGGAAATATCTTCATTTGCACAACTCAGAGAGGAATGTTTATATATTAAGAGCTGCTATATGTAATACATGTAGTTTTCTGACAAGTGAAATGAAAATAAGTATTTTCCATGATACTGAGCCAATGGAATATATTTAACAATTGCAAGCTCATTTGCTTTTGAATAATGCCTTCTGAGATGTAGAAATTTTTCAGACCATGGACACTTTATGGATTGTAAATAGCAAGTAGACATGTTTTGTGTAGTGAGTTTGCCAGAAATTGTAGGAAAGGCTTTAAGGGAAGATTGTGTCTTCATTATAGCCCTAAACAAAAAATCTTGACAGCCTCTTTTCCTGGTAATATCTGTACCTCAGTGTATCTTATTTATACGGATATCTATTACTAGTAATCTATCTACTAATCAACCATCTTTTCATTGCAAAATCTGCTGACCTTTGCTCAGTTCCTATCCTTAATTTCTTTATGCATTTTACTTGAAGCCCCTGCTATCTGTGACATTGCACTATCCTAACCTTATTCTTCCTTTTCTACTCATTCCCACTGGGTCTCCTTTGATGTTTTTTTTATATTTTCCTCCTCTATTTACTAAATGCGAATGTTCCTCAAGGACGAGAGGTAGCCTTCTGTTTTTTCTCTTCTTAATTCTCTGCCTCAGTGAGCACCTTCATTCTCTTGGCCTGTTCCAACATCTCTCTGTAGATACTGATCTTAGGGCTCTCATTCTATGCCTCTGCAGAATTTCCATTGGATTTTCAAACTCAACTTATTGAAAAACTGTTATCTTTTCCAAAATGATTTTTTCCCTGTGTTTGTCTCATTTATCCTCCTTTCACTCACTCAAACTTCAATCGGGCAGCCAACTTTGGTTTCTTTTTTTCCACGATCCTTCCATGTCTAACCAGGCACTATGTGTTTTTTATTCTATCTCCTTAAATTCTCTACAATATCCACCCTCCTTTCACTTTCAAGCTCTTAAGACCTCATATTTGTACTTTTGTAGTAGCTATAAATAACATGTTGAGATAACAACCTCTTTCTCATTGCTTAAGGATTCCCCCCCCCCCCATAACAAGATGGCAACCTCCTTTTTGTGCTCTCTCTGTGGAAGTTTTGTGAAGGGAAGTGGATATGGCAAGAAGGGGTTTCCAGGCAATACCCAATCAGGATTTTTTCTTCAGATAAACTCATTGAGATTAATTATTTTGGTTCATTCCAGAGGGTAGAGGAGATGGAGGTGAGTGACTGAATTTGGGAGGTAGAAGTGGGCTAAATTAAAGAGAAAGAAGGTTTCTTTAGAAGGAATTCCTTTTGAGACAAGAAAGACTGTGGTGAGTTCCATGGAGTCAGGAACACCACTGTGATCCCTTTTAGTGGAGTTATTGGAACCTCTGATGGGTAAGGCTGGGGTAGTAGATGGGCCAAACATTAAGAACTGTTGACCTAGGACCAGCAGGCATTAAAAGGTCCCAGGCCCACTGTTGTCACCTTCTAGAAACCATGCAGACTTGGATGGTAATCTTATTGATTAGAACAGGGCAGTCTAAAGACTGGAGAGTCCCTTTCTAAGGGCTTTATACAGCATATGGCACCCTAGGACTCTGGCTTGACTTTAGAGAGGAGATGTTATCCAAGGTACAGGCTCAGCTGCTGTAACATAGAGACCTCAAAATACAAGGCTCAAACAAATGAGAAGTTTCTCTCCTTCTCTCTCTCTCTCTTTCTCTCTCTCTCTCATCTACAACTAAGTGAGATGTCCAGACCCAGTTTGCAGCTCTGCACCACAAAGGCATTTAGGATTCCATATTTTTCCCATTTTGATACCTTACCATCTCCCAGGACAGAATTTTAAACTCTCATGCCAAGTTTCTTTTGGTAATCTGGTGATGTGTGTGGAGTCTGACTCAAAAAGAAAAAAAGGTTTTACATGCATAAAAATACATAGGATTGTAAAGGAAGTAAATTATAGTAAAATAATGATCACAATATTTAAAAGAAAATTTGTGATATACTAATGGGTATACTTCCTTATTAATTATTAGCAAGATCCTGTGGTGTGCCAAATAAGTTCTGTACTTTCCAAATAATTTTGAGCACAAATTTTTATTTCATGGTATCTGAGTAAATGTAGCATGATATAAAAATATCTATGGTTTCTGAGAGTGACAAGGTCACAGGTGCTAAGAATACTACTGTACTTTGTTACCTCATTCATAATGAAAGAAAATGCTAAATTTCAATAGGAGGTTATTGAAAATAAAGATGTAACTTTCCATCCAAATTTCTGGACCCCCTAAATTCTGTCCATGGGCCCGTTGAAGTCCTGTCAACCCCAAGTTAAGGATCATGCTGGAGTGCTGAGGCTGGCTCATCCCCGTGCCCATGCTGCAGGCCTAACAAGAGAGAAAAAGAGAAGCCCATGACAAGTGAACTTGTCTTTATGGAGGTGAAACCATGCTCATCTCTTCTCACACTCCATTGGCTTGATCCTAGTTTATGGCCATCCCCATCTTAAAATAACAACTGAGCTGGGGGGTCTGCACCAGGTGGCCGTGTGCCCAGCTAAAACTGAGGAGTTTTATTACTAACCAGAAGAAGGAGAGAATAGATAAATACTTAGTACTCACAACAAGAATGTAGGATTCCCCAAAATATGCCTGGAATTCAATTTCCCACCAGCCAGGCTCAGAAGAGATTGGGTGATTTAAAAAGGATTATTGTGAGGATTAACTACAGCATTCGAGTGGCTGGTAAAGTGTCAGTGCCCAATAAATATTCACCAAAGCTAACTTGCGAGTGACCAGACTGAAGATAATATGTTGGACTCCTGGAATGAGAAGGGTCAAAGAAATTTATATTTCATATGTTCATTCAATAAATATTTATTGAGGTCAGATTATATGCCAGACACTGTTCTAGTTGCCAGAGAAATGACAGTGAACAATATAAGGTTCTTGCTTACAGGAATCTTTCATTTTACTCAGGGGAACTAGAATAACAAGTAAACATATCACATGCTGGGGGGAAAAGATATAAAAAGAGATGGAATAAAAGTTATGGTAGAATACTGTGATAGGCAGAATTGTTTCCCAAGATTCCTACCCCTGGCTACACTCACTGTATAATTATCCCTCAGCCACACCCCAACTTAAATGTGAATGGGACCTGTGAAAATGATAAGAATGGCACTCCTATGATTATATTGTGCAATATTGCAAAGGTGCAGAGACTTCAAAGACATAATAAAGGTCCCAGAAGGAAGGGAGGTATAAGGGGGACAAATGGTAATAGAGAAAAAAATACATTAAAACATTTACGGTCCCAAATCAGTTGATTCTAAATTAATCAGAAGGGAGATTTTCCTGGATGGATCCGAGTTAATCAATTAAAAGCCCTTAAAAGAGGAACGGAGCCCTACCTGTCCTCGGAGAAGGAAGCAGCTGTGTTGTGAACTGCCTGTGGAAGGGACCATATGGCAAGGGCCTGAGGGTTGTCTCTCAGGGCTGAGATCTCCATTCGGCTTTCACTGAGTAAGAAAATAGGAATATTAGTCACAGAGCCACAAGGAAATTAAGTCTACCAAAAACATGAATGAGTTCTGAAGTGGGTTCCTTCGTGCCAAGCCTTCTCGTGAGAATGTAGCTCAGCCAACCTTGATTGCAGTCTCTTGAGAGTAAGCTGTGCCTGGACTCCTGACCCACGGAAACTGTGCCCAAATAAATGCATGTTGTTTTAAGCCACTAAGTTTGTGGCAATTTGTTACACAGCATAAAATACTGTTTTTAATGGTATGATTAAGAAAGTCCTCTCTGTAAGGAGAGTTTGAATGGAGATGTGAGGGCAGTGAGGAGTGAACTATGAGGGTATTTGGGGCGAGAGCAGAGGAGTGACCGTTCTTCCTGGTATGTGGAGAGTAGCACAGGGGTGGGCATGAGTGAAAGAGGAGGCACCAGTTGGGTTGGAAAAGATGGATACTTGGATTAGTATGTTATGGTGGAGGGCATCAGATTATGGACATAGTTCAAAGGCAGAACCAACACAAATTTGCTGAAAGGTTAGATTTTGAATGTGAGGGGAAGAACATTCAAAGGAAAGCGCTAGAATGCAGTTGCCATTTACTATGATAAGAAGACTGGGGTAGGGTTGCTTTGGGGTGGAGAGAAGCAGGCTTTAGGGATAAGTCAAGAGTTTGATTTTGGATATGTGAAGTCTGAGATGCCACACAAGTGGATTTGTCAAGGGGACAGCTGTGTATATAAGCCTGGAGTTGAGAGAGTTTGGGGATGGAAATGAAAATAGAAGTTTCAGTATGCAGAGGGTATTTAAACTCTGAGAGTAGAAGAGATAACCCAAGATAGAAAAATCATAAAATAGTGGGCTTGAAAGTGACCTCAAAAGATTATCATTTTACAGGTAAAACACCTCCAGCCCAGAGAACTACAGGGACATTAGGCCTATACCTAAGGGCACAGAACTAGTTACTAGCAGAGTTTAACTAAAACCTGCACTTCTCGATTCTCAACCTAGAGATTCCTCTTACCAAGGATCATAGATTCCTTATCTTTTTCTTCCCTCAGTATTATGTTGATGTGGACACTGGTGTCCACATCATTATGGATGAAATAAAAACATACACATGGACTACCGAGTCCAGTGGAGGAAAAAGGACAACAGCGTGGCTTTTGCCGAGGCCTCTGCCAAGATAGGCCTTTATTCTAATATCTCCTCACATTACAAGATGGTCCTCATTCACCATCCCCCTTTACAGCGAAGGAGCCTATGCCCCTCATCACATCACAGAAGAAGGATATTAGCAAATGAAAAGGCAAAAGTGGTTGAGCCAGTTACACTGGTCCCTGCAAGGTTCAACATGGATTTTAGAAAGTTACAAGCATCTGCTGGGTGAGGGAGTTTTCAGCAAGAAGCAAAACAGCTTAGGTATATTGCAAATCTGATTGCCCACGAGAGAACCTATCTGTGGGTGTGGGTCCTGTGCATCTCTGAGTGGGAGCTGGGCCCACTCCATGCAGAAGGGTCTGCAACACTATTTGACTTGGGAAAGAGCCTTGCATAGTCAAAAAGACTTGGCTCTTTTCCTCTTCTGGGGTTGCTAGTCCCAGATGCAGACCTCTGAGGAATCCTTCCCCACCTTGGGTGTCACCTCACAATATACTGATTAGATCTGATGGCTGTGGGAGGCCAGGTCTCATGTAACAATGAAAATGTATGCTGTGATGTCTATAAACCTCACCCCATCAAATTAATAATGAAAAGCCTCCCATCAAAGCCCTCCTTGTGCTCAATAGCCTGTGGCACATTTGGACTCATCAATAGATGTTCAGCAATATTACAACTTGTTTAAATCTTGGTAAAGTAGCGTTATGTACTATTGTTATTGACTTCCCTTTTCTAATTACCACCCAAAGGTGACTGATGATACAGCTCTAATGACCACATTCCTAAAGTGTGAGTGGCTTTGGGTTTCTACTCACTGTATCTTAGCGTGTTCTGAAGGAGGAGATCCCCTGGTGAAAGCAGGTCAGCTTTAGCAAGGCCATCAAATTGAGGAGGGCTCTCTGTGACTGTTCGAAACCAGGGAATTTAAACTCTGTGTGTGAATGTGAGGCATGTCAATGCAGGAACCCTAATGCTAGTGCAGCTACCTGTAGCTGATTTCTATGATGGTCCACAAACCAGGTGGGCAGGAAACATAGCTTCAATTATCATTATTTTTTCCGTAACTCAGTATAATTTACATTTAAGCCTCCATTTCACTGGGTTGGCAGAAACAAACTTCCCCTTCCCCTTTCTTGTGATTGAGTCTAAGTTTTTGGGGCATGGTTATATGGTGCCTAGGAGTGACAGGATGGCCTGTGGCCTCTGACATTGTTCAACATGTTTGTGAGGTTTGCCTTTTTCTTTTCACGGCTCCTTCAAGCCTAGTGGCAGCTGTCACTCCTATGCATGGTCACAATGCTACTCCTTCCTTCTGTCCTGGAGCATGGAGATCTCTTTGAGGCTCCTAAGGTGCTGGCTACTGGACTCACTGCTTCCTCCCCTCTCTGCTCCCTGAGCTCTGCTAGGGCCCTGGCTTCTAGTAAGGACCAACATCAATTTCATCACTCTTTCCCCCTCTGGGGAAATCTGGTATAGCCTCTTTCAAAAAGCCCTACCCTCCTTAGATCCCATTTCTCTCCAATATTTTTTTTTTCATGTGCAGAACCGTCTCCAGCTGCCTAAAACATTAAGTTTTTGAAGTATAGTGCTAAGAAGACCCCCTTGTACAAAATTTACCCTGAAATAATCAGCATAAAACAGTTTGGTTGCTTGTTTTTGTGGAACAGGTAAATGGGAAGAGGGAGGAATAAATGGAAAAAGATCAAGAGCTAGGAAAGTGATCTGGCTAATATAAAAGCAACCACACCGAAGCAGGATACTAATGGAAGCTTGACTTTCTTTTCCCCTTTTACATCCTGGTCAGCATTCTGAAAATTAGTCACTACTTCCTGTACAGGATGGTGGGGGCCAGAAGATAGTGCTTATTTAAAAACTTCTGTAATTCTTTCCTTTGGTGTTTGTAATTTAGAAATTTGGTAATGATTTAACAAATCAAGTAAAATGGTTCCTTTTACAAATTCCCATTGAGTTTTATTTTTTGTTATCTTAACTTCTTTTATGAGAGTTTAATTCTTGAAGAGCAGAATCTGTTGATCTGATTTATGTGATTTATCTCTGTATATACAGCATAATGTATGCTACATAATAGGTACCTCATACATTATTGAATGATCAATTACTTGAGTCCCAAGAAAAGAAAATTTGGAAATTAAGTTCATTGCTATGGAAGGTGGTGAATTTAGAAGTGTCATTCATTCAGTCATTTAAAAAATATTTTATTTATTTTTTAATATATTTTATTGATTATGTTATTATGGTTATCCCAATATTTCCCCCATCTCCCCTTTACCTGGTACCCCCATTCCCTCCAGCAACCACCGCATTTTAGTTCATGTCCATGCATCTGCATAAAAGTTCTTTGGCTACTCCATTTCCCAAATTGTTCTTAACATCCCCATCTATTCTGTATCTACCAATTTGCACTCAATCCCTGCACCTTTTCCCCATTCTTCCCCTTCCCACTCTCAACTGATAACCCTCCAAATGATCTCCATATCTATGATTCTGTTTCTGTTCTGTTTGTTTGCTTAGTTTGCTGTTTAGATTCAATTGTTGATAGTTGTGGATTTATTACCATTTTAATGTTCATAGTTTTGATCTTCTTTTCTGAAATAAGTCCCTTTAAGATTTCATATAATAATAGTTTGGAGATGATGAACTCTTTTACCTTTATCTTGTCTGGGAAGCACTTTATCTGCCCTTTGATTCTAAATGATAGCTTTGCTGGATAGACTAATCTAGGTTGTAGGTTTTTGCTTTTCATCACTTTGAATAATTCTTGCCAGTTCCTTCTAGCCTGCAAAGTTTCTTTTGAGAAATCACCTAACAGTCTTATGGGAAGTCCTTTGTAGGTAACTGCTTTTCACTTGCTTCTTTTAAGATTCTCTCTTTATCTTTAACATTTTAATTATGTTGTGTCTTGGTGTGGTTTTCTTTGTGTCCATATTGTTTGGGACTCTATGCTTGTATGTCCTGGACTTGCATATCTATTTCTTTCACCAAATTAGGGAAGTTTCCTTTCATTATTTTTTCAAATAAGTTTCAATTTCTTTCTCTTTCTCTTCTCCTTGTGGCACCCCTATGATTTGAAAGTTGGTATGTTTGAAGTTGTCCCAGGGGTTCCTTAGTCAATCCTTGTTTTCTCGGATCATTTTTCTCCTTACTGTTCTGATGGAATATTTTTTCTTCCTTATGTTCCAAATCATTGATTTGATTCTTGGCTTTATCCCCTCCACTGTTGGTTCCCTATAAGTTTTTCTTTATTTCACTTAGTATAAGCTTCATTTCTGCCTGGGTGTTTTTTATGCTGTTCAAGTACCCATGAGTTCCTTGAGCATTCTAATAACCAGTGTTTTGAACTCTGCATCTGATAGATTGCTTATCTCCATTTTGTTTAGTTCTTTTTCTGGAGTTTTGTTCTCTTCTTTCATTTGGGACATATTTTTGGTCTCCTCAGTTTGGCAGCCTCCCTGTGTTTGTTTCTATGTATTAGGTAGAGCTGCTTTGACTCCCTGTCTTAGTAGCATGGCCTATTGTAGAAAAGCACACTGGGAAGTTGGATGGGGTGGAGCCTTAGGTAACTGCCAGGGCATGACAGTGCATGTGAACTAGGTTGATGGAGTCTCCAAAATGGTGTCACCACTCTCTGGATAAGTGTGGGAGAGGGCTGAGAAAGGGGACATTGCTGCTGCCTGGCCTCTGGAGTTTTGTCCCAGAGGAAGCTGTCCCCTGGGACTCAACCTGATGCCAGACATTTCAGTTTCTCCGTGTATGCCACTGGTGCCATTCCACCGGCTGCCCAGTGCTGAAGCTCCTTGGGAATGAGTCTCAAGAAGTACTAAGTCCATTGTTGGCTCTTGATAAAATCCTGAGAATCCCATACTGCCTTCTGCCACCCTAACCCCCACTAGTTTTTACAGCTAGAAGTTACGGGGACTTATTTTCCTGGCACTGAAATCCTGGGCTGGGTGGTCTGGTGTGGGGCTAGGATCCCTTGCTCCTAAGTTATCCCTCTCAATTTTTATCTATCACATATGGGTGTGGGACCATGCATTCCACATCTCTGGGTCTCCACACCTCTTTGCCCTTCACACCTGTCTGGATGAATGTGACTTTCATTCCTTGGTTGTTGGACTTCCATACAGCTTGATTTTCTGATAATTGTTGGTGATATTTGTTTTGTACTCTAGTTGTAATTTTTGCTGTGATTGTGCCAGGAGGCGAGGTGTGTTTACCTATGCCTACTTCTTGACTGGAACCTCATTCAGTCATTTTATTTACTCTTTTATTCACCAAATATTTATGGAACACCTATAACGTTTTTCCCCTCATTTAGTCCTCCTAAGAGAGTTTAATCTTTCTTATTTATTTATTTATTTATTATCTTTATTATGTTATCTTTATATTTATATATCTTTATAATTATCATTATCTTTTTTCTATTACCATTTAGTACCCTTATACCTTCCTCCCCACATCAATCACCGCATTGTTGTTCACATCCATGAGTCCTTTTTCCTGTTTGCTCTATCCCTCTGACCCCTAACCTCCTTCCTATTAGCTATCATCTGTTCTCCATCTATGAGACTATCTCTGTTTTCCTTGTTAGTTCAGTTTGTTCATTAGATTCTGCATATAAGTGAAATCATATGGTATTTGTCTTTCTCTGACTGGCTTATTTCACTTAGCATAATGTTCTCCAAGTCCATCCCTACTATTGCAAAGGGCAAAATTTTCTTGCTTTTAATGGCTGAGTAGAATTCCATTGTGTAAATGTCCCATAGTTGTTTTATCCACTCATCTATTGATGGACACTTGAGTTGCTTCCATATCTTGGCAATTGTAAACAATGTTGCAGTGAACATAGGGGTGCTTATGTTCTTTCAAATTAGTGTTTTGTATTCCTTTGGATATATTCCCAGAAGTGGGATCATTAGGTCAAAGGTAGATCCATATTTAATTTTTTGAGGTATCTCCATACTGCTTTCCACAGTGACTACACTGATTTGCATTCCCACTAGCTGGGCACAAGGGTTCCCCTCTCTCCACATCCTTGCCAGCACTTGTTTCTTGATTTATTGACCACACCCATTCTGACAGGTGTGAGATCATATCTCATTGTGGTTTTTATTTGAGTTTCTCTGATGATTAGTGACATTGAGTATCTTTTCATATGTCTGTTGGCCATCTGTAAGTCCTCTTTGGAGAAGTGTCTATTCAGGTCCTTTGCCCATTTTTAAATTGGGTTGTTTGTTGTTTTGGTGTTGAGTTTTGTAAAACACCAGCAATGTTTAAGGACTGTGCTAGACCTTTGAGTTAAAAAAATTAGAAGGATGCATCCAGTCTCCAAGGGGCTTACTTTCATGGAATTACCCCATACCTTAACTGATCTTATCTTCTGCATAATCCATTATAAGTATATACCACAGTTGAGCTAGTATCCTATAGACACTTAGGTCATTTTAAATCTTTAGCTACTTAAAATAGCAAGTTATCCTATAAACACCCAGATTTTTAAAAAAACTTTCAGCTATTTCAAACAACGTTGAAATGAATAACACATGTAAACATCATTTAATACACATACATGTATATATTTAGCATAATTTGCCAAATTTCCCTTCATGGAATATCCCCATTAGTAACATATGGCAATTTACATCTGCTTTTAAATGTCCCAACCTCAGTTTATGCTAGCCACTATTCTAGAATCTTTCATTTGTTTATCCTAAGATTCAGAAACATTTTCCCTTTCTACTCTCAGGCTCTACACTTGACAGAATCCCTAAATTCTATGAAGTGGGCCACCATTCCCAAAGGGTGTTTTCTGTGGAACACTAGTCCTACAAGATATTGTAGAAGCCAATGGTCACATAAATATTACATATTATGTCTACTTCTTACCAAGTTATAATGCACTTTAGAACAATAAAGAAACTTGTTTAACTGTGTTTAACCCCAGTGTTTCTCAAACATATTTAGGAATCACTTTTAAATGTATTGATATCTCTTATAACACACACTTGGAAAGAATGTTAATATTGATGTTCTGCTCAAAAACTCAGACGGTTCCAGAAAGAATCCTTATTCTTTTCTGAAGATAATTTCTGAGGTTCTGACAGACTAAAAATTCTCATTTCCTTGATTTGAGCAGTTCTAATTTATTTGTAGTAGTATTCATAATTTGACTAGAAATTTTGACTTGAATACTCTGTTGACTGGTTTGTCAACAAACATGGTCACCCAGTTGAGAAAGCCGACAACGCTGAAAGAAATTTCTAGTGTGGATGAACCAAAAGTACCCGTTTCCTCTCCCAGCTTGGCAACTGGTAGCTGTTGTTATGTCTCTTTCTCATGAGACTCTACATAGAATCATGGAAACTTAGTCGTGGCATAAAAGGAAACTCAAGTAACCCTGGTTTCACAGTGCAGTCATCTTATGGGAGGCTTTAGCACAAAAAGGGTTCTGTGGTGTGGTGTGTTTAAGAAATACTGCATAGTATATTCTATTTTTGAGATTCATGGTGTGTTAAAAACTCTGAGGAATGTCGTAGTAAATTACCTTTAATGTTTTCTACATTTATTGGGCTGTCAAACCCTTTTTTGTCATGTTAACATTTTATTGGATCGTGGTTCTCCAGAATATACTAGAGCAAATAGTGACTCAACTACCTCATAATTCAAGGATAAGATAAAAGCTCTGAGAAGTAAGGCTACTTACCCAAATTTATCAGACTTAATTTTCTTGAGTTTGAATTCAGTTCTGCTTGTTAGTTTCATTTTTAAAAATCCCCCCAAACCACTTACTATGAAAGAACATGTCTAAGAGGTTAGGGAAAAGTCAAATTTAAATACCCAGACTATCTGATATTTATTACTAATTGCTTGAATTTTTTGTGTAATCAGGGATGTAGTACCAAATGTTATCATTTTAAATTTACTTGAATCCAATTACCTTTTCAAGAAAAGTTTAGCATTTAATAGTTTCACCTTATATGTTTGCTTTTATAGCTTTAAGCTCCATTATCTCAGACAATGACTGTCCTGTTATTTGCCCCTTTCTTAGATCCTGGCTGTCTATGTTACTTGAACCTTGTTTTAAATTTATACAGGGATTGGCAAAAGTAGGTTTATAGTTGTTCATATAGAAAATAATAGAATAATTAATAAATAATCATTCAAGAATAAACTGTAATTTGCATACTCAACTGTAAACCTACATTTGCCCACCCCCATATTTATTTTATTTCTATTTAAAAAAAAATTACCATATCTTGGTCATTAAGTTCCACTGAACTTCAGCCACAGCCTTTGCGGTAGAAAATAAAATTACCCAGTTTCTTATGTCATCTATCTCTCTGTTCAGAGATTCATCCTTTACTCCTTCCATCAATGGACTTTATGAACAGAGGCGCTAGGCATTGAGCTAAATGTCACAGCTGACACAAAAGTGAATATGTGTGGTTTCTGATGTAGCACAGCTGACATTCTAGCTAAGGGCTATGAATCCTTCTGCCTGAGCAGGAGCAGGGCTGCTATGCATGTTTACATAGAGAGTACTTGCACAACTCCCGGGGGGCACCATCTACACATACAAGAATATAGTGGTTGCCGATGAAGTTGTGCTACACAGAAGCCCTATGCTAGGGACCTGTACTAGGACTCTGTTCTAGCAACTACCCGTTGGAGATTTTGTCCTCTCTCCTGGAAATCATTTGTGTGTGTCAGAGTGGGAGAAACAATTTCTGGTTTGAATAACAGAGTCCTACACTTAATGAGGGCCATCATGTACTTAGGTAACTCCAAGCTAGGGAGATATGCTGGCTTCAAAGCCAGCTTTGAAATGTGACTCAAAGTTGAATTTCACCTGTGACTTAGCTCTAGGTATGAACTATTTGGACAGTGAGTCAGAAGTACAAAAACTTGTGGTGGACTGGGATCAACTCATTAAACGAAATCAGAAAAAAATCGCAGCCGGAAATCAGTAACAAAAATAAGGCTAGAAAATTCCCCAATATTTGGAAAGTTAGGACATATGCTTCTAAATAATAACACATGGGTTAACAAAGAAATTGTGATGGAAATTTAAAATTATTTGAACTGAATGACTTAAAAAATGTTACATAGCAAACCTTCTTACTTGTTGGGAACTTGGTAGCCTCAAGTGCATGTTAGATAGATGGGAGGCTGACATTCATGAGCCGTGTGTGCATCTTTAGAAGTTGGGAAATTGTACATTAAATTTAAAAAGTGGAAGGAATGGCATAATAAAGGTAAGAGTAGAAAGTATTGAAGAAAAAACACACAAACATACAATAGAGAGGATCAACATAGCCAAATTTGGTTTTACAAGAGGCTAATAAAACTGAGAAGTCCCTAGTAAGGCAGAGGGGTGGTAGAGAGGGAAAAAGGTGGGGGGAGCGGGGAGAGAGAGAGGGAGGAGAGGAAGGAGGAGGGAATGAGGAGAAGGAGGAGGAGGAGGAGAAGAGAGAATTAATGTCAAGAATAAAAAATTTATCTCAGATCCTACAGATATTAAAATGATAATGAGAAGATATTATGAATAACATTATAACACTACATTTGAAAATTTAACTGAAATGGACACATTCTTAAAGAAATACAACTTATTAAAAAATACATCAGAAGAAAGAGTAAATCTAAATAGTTTTTTAAACTATTAAGGAAATCAAGTCCATGATTAAAACTTTTCCTACAAAGGGAATTCCAGAGCAGATGACCAGTTAGTAAATTATCAATATATCAAATATTTAGGAACAAAATAACTCTAACCTTACAAAAAAGAGAAAATGTTCATGACATAGTTTTTAAGTTGCTCATAAAGATTATTTCACTCATACATTCATTGAGATGTGCATTTTTATTGTATTTATATACTTTCCTGGAAACTGTTGAAAAAGGAAGGAAAAAATATGCATATGTCCTTTGACCCAACACTTCCACTTCTAGTTATTTTATTAATAGATACAATTGTATGTGAGTGAAATGAAGTATGTACTAGGATATTCTTTGCAACATTGCTGGCAATATCAAAAGATTAGAATAAACTAAAATGTTCTTTAATCAGAGACCAGTTAAATAGTTTATAAAGACTCATGCAAAAAACACAAAACATCTGTAAAAAAGAGAGAATGATACAGTGTAATAAATACTTATCTGGAAAACTCTTCAAAGTTAAGTAAATAAAAGTACTGGGTTCAGAATAGTATATAGAGTATGCAACATTTTTGCGTAGGAAAAGTGAATAGTGTGTTTCTAAAACTAATAATAGTGATTTCCTTTGGAGAGATAACTATGTGGCTAAAAGACAGGGAGGGAAGAAAAATTTCTTTTCATTGGATACCAGAGGTCATGCCAGAATGTATCCAGCCATGTACTATGAAAAATAGAGAGGTTTACTGAAGAAGATACCAGATACAAGAATCATTGTATATAGGACAATGATGCCTTAGCCCCCTTCCAAATAGACACCTTGGAACCTCACATAGTTCTCTCAATCACCATCAGCTGCCCTGTCCTCTTTTCCTGAATCTTATTGCTAGTTTGAAATCGCTTCCCTTTCAAAGGTGGTTTTAATTTTGGGAAAAGCCAGAAGTCAGAGGGCACAAAATCTGGGCTGCAAAGGGGCTGAATCACCTGGGTGATTTGATGTTTCTCCACAAAACACTGCACCAGATGTAATGCATGAGTGGGTGTGTTGTCATGATGAAGCTGCCAATCACCAGTTGCCCATAGCTGAGGCCTTCTGAATCATCAAAATGGTTTCCATGGAGGAATATTCAAGTTAATGTAAAATTTGATGAAGAGCCATTGTTCTACTTGCTCATTTTGAATGCAACGGCCACATAGTACACACGCTTAATCAACAGTGTCTACCACCCCCACTCTGACTAGTACAGTGAAGTTATCACTTACACCTGCACTTTCCAGTCCACCCTCCTTGGCTGCCAGGCTACATCAATGTCGTGCAAACTGTTCTTATTACATTAATAATGGCTGGACCTTTTCCAGACAGACCTCTTATAAATTTTCAAATTTTGTACTATATGCAATGTATGTATTACTTAGTCTCAAATTTTTAAATAAAATAATAAATTGGAAAAACAAACCAGAATCATACCATAGGCCTGAAGGTTGGTTATAAGGCTTGATTGAGATCATTCAGCTAAGATGGAGTAGAGCTGGAATTTAATCCCAAGCCTGTGTGAAAGAAGATTCACCCTATTAAAAATAAATTAATTAACAAAAATTGGGAGCTTCCTGGCTTCATTAGTTCAGTATGGGAACATTTTGAAAATCTGTGAAATGAACCAACTATGTCAGATACTTCATGCTAAAATTGCATTAAAAGTTATTATGCATTTATTTTTTTAAAGTATTTTTTATTGATTACGCTATTACAGTTTTCCCAATTTTCCCTCTTATGTCCCCTCCATCCTGTCCCCCAACTCTCCAGCATCCCCCCACCTGAGTTCATGTCCATGGGTTATACATGTAAGTTCTTTGAGTCCTCTGTTTCCTATACTATTTTTTAATCTTTCCCTGTCTATTTTATGCCTACTAATTATGCTTCTTCCTCACTGTACATTTCTCTCCTATTCCTCCCTTTCCTCTCCGCACTGAACTCCCTCTATGTGATCTCCATTTCTCTGTTCCTGTTCCGGCTGTTTGCTTAGTTTCTGTTTTCATTGTTTTTCTTTTCTTTTAGGTGTGTTTGTTGATAGTTGTGAGTTTGTTGTCATTTTACTATTCGTATTTTTTATCTTCTTTGTCTTAGATAAGTCCCTTTAACATTTCATATAATAAGGGCTTGGTGATGATAAACTCCTTTAACTTGACCTTATCTGGGAAGCACTTTATCTGCCCTTCCATTCTAAATGACAGCTTTGCTGGATAGAGCAATCTTGGATGTAGGTCCTTGCCCTTCATGACTTGGAATACTTCTTTCCAGCCCCTTCTTGCCCACAAAGTTTCTTTTGAGAAATCAGCTGATAGCCGTATGGGCACTCCTTTGTAGGTAACTCTCTCCTTTCCTCTTGCTTCTTCTAGGATTTTCTCTTTGTCTTTAATCTTGGCTAACTCAATGATGATGTGCCTTGGTGATTTTCTCTTTGGGTCCAAATTCTTTGGGACTCTTTGAGCTTCCTGAACTTCCTGGAAGTCTATTTCCTTTGCCAGATTGGGGAAGTTTTCCTTCATTATTTGTTCAAATACGTTTTCAATTTCTTGCTGTTGTTCTTCTCCTTCTGGCACCCCTATAATTCGGATATTGGAACGTTTCAGGTTGTCCCAGAGATTCCTCAGCCTCTCTTCATTTTTTTTGAATTCTTGTTTATTCATTCTGATCCAGTTGGATGTTTATTTCTTCCTTTTGTTCCACATCATTGCTTTGAATCCTTGTTTCCTTCCTGTCACTGTTGGTTCCCTGAATATTTTGCTTTATTTCATTTTGGGTATCTTTCATTTGTTCTTTCATTTTTTGACCTAGCTCAATCAGTTCTGTGAGCATTTTGATTACCAGGGCTTTAAATTCTCCATCAGATAGGTTGGCAATGTCCTCATCGCTTAGTTCTGAGGTTTTGCTATGTTCTCTCATTTGGGCCATATTTCTTGGCACAGCTGATAGGTTGTAAGGGGGCGGGGCCTTAGGTCTTCACCTGGGCAGGGCAACCGTCTTTGCTGCTGCTGCCTGTGGGGGAGGGGCCAGAGAGGGAATAGTGCAGCTTGCCTGCTCCTCTCTAGAGCACTTTCCAATAGACTCTCGTGTCAGAAGTATCTCCCACCATGGCAACCCCAGCCTTAGCCCACAGTCAGCTCTGAGTCTTTGTTTTCCCTTATGTCAGTACAGGCAACTCTGCTGAGCTGGGCAGTCAACCCAGCCTCTCAGCCGCCTGGCTTGTCCACCGCCTTACCAGTCTGGTTATTCTGGTTGATTTTTTCTTTAATTCCTTGATTGTCGGAGTTTCATGCAGTTTGGTTTCCTGGCGATTTTGGTTGTCTATTGATTTTAGGTTGGTTGTTATCCTCCTTTTCGTTGTGCGAGGAAGTGAAGAGTTTCTACCTACTCCTTCATCTTGGCTGGAACGCTATTATGTGTTTTTATAGTTTTTTTTATTTATTAAAGTTGCCTTGTGATAACTGCCAAGTGAAACAAAATGAAAAGAGTTTGAAATTTAGAACTAAGGTTTCCTATGATAAGTCTGATATATATAATACTATTAACCTCTCTTAGTTGTCTGACTACCTGAAAATTTGGACTTTTGTTGTTGTTGTTGTTGTTGTGGGACAGTGCTTTGAGTATATTTTACTTTGTGGACATATAATTTTCTTAATGTTATAACAATTTTATCTCTTTCATAAGTATTAACCATAATCCCTTCTACAACCTTATGCTTTATTTCATTTATAGCTTTTTTTTTTAATATATTTTATTGATTATGCTATTACAGTTGTCCCATTTCTCCCCCATCATTCCCCTCCACCCTACACACCCTCTCCCACCCACATTCCCCCTCTTTAGTTCATGTCCATGTGTCATAAGTTCTTTAGCTTCTACATTTCCCATACTATTCTTGCCCTCCCTCCCCCTGTCTATTTTCTACCCACTATCTATGCTACTCATTCTCTGTACCTTTCCCCCTCTCTCCTCCTCCCACGCCCCTGTTGCTAACCCTCCATATGATCTCCATTTCTGTGGTTCTGTTCCTGTTCTACTTGTTTGCTTAGTTTGCTTTTGTTTTAGGTGTGGTTGTTAATAGCTGTGAGTTTGCTGTCTTTTCACTGTCATATTTTTATCTTCTTTTTCTTAGATAAGTCCCTTTAACATTTCATATAATAAGAGCTGGGTGATGATGAACTCCTTCAACTTGACCTTATCTGAGAAGCGCTTTATCTGTCCATCCATTCTAAATGACAGCTTTGCTGGATAGAGCAATTTTGGATGTAGGTCCCTGCTTTTCAGGATTTCAAATATTTCTTTCCAGCCCCTTCTTGCCTGTAAGGTCTCTTTTGCGAAATCAGCTGACAGTCTGATGGGAACTCCTTTGTAGGTGACTGTCCCCTTATTCCTTGCTGTTTCTAGAATTTTCTCCTTCATTTTAATCTTGGGTAATGTAATTACGATGTGCCTTGGTGTGTTCCTCCTTGGGTCCAACTTCTTTGGGACTCTCTGAGCTTCCTGGACGTCCTGGTAGTCTATTTCCTTTGCCAGATTGGGGAAGTTCTCCTTTATTATTTGTTCAAATAAGTTTTCCACTTGTTGATCTTCCTCTTCCCCTTCTGGGACCCCTATAATTCAGATGTTGGGACGTTTAACGATGTCCCGGAGGTTCCTAAGCCTCTCCTCATTTTTTGGAATTCTTGTTTCTTTCTCGTTTTCTGTTTGGTTGTTAGTTTCTTCTTTCTGGTCCACTCCATTGATTTGAGTCCCAGTTTTCCTTCCATCTCTATCAGTGCCCCATGCATCTTCCTTCATTTCACGTATTGTAGCCTGCATTTTTTCATCTAGTTTGTGAGCAAAATCAACCAATTCTGTGAGCATTTTGATGACCAGTGCTTTGAACTGTGCATCTGATAGGTTAGCTATCTCTTCACTGCTTAGAGGAATTGGCTCTGAGGCTTTTATTTGTTTTCCGGTTTGAGCCATTTTTGGTGGGTTTTTTGTTGTTGTTGTTTTGGTTTTAGTCTGGTCGCAGCTATTACGTAGTGAGGGGTGGAGCCTTAGGTATTCCTCAGGGTGGGGCAGCCCAGTCGCCGGGTTGTGACGCTATAGGTGGGGGAGGGGTCTGAGAGGGAACAATGGTGCCTGTTCCGCTCTCTCCTGGACTCCTGCCCTTTCCGCCGCTTCCCCTTCACCTGGATTATCTGCACACGCGCTCGTGCTGTTACGTAGTGAAGAGTGGAGCCTCTGACGCTCCCCAGTGCGGGGCAGCCCAGTCGCCGGGTTGTGACGCTATAGGTGGGGGTGGGGTCTGAGAGGGAACAATGGCGCCTGCTCCGCTCTCTCCTGGATTCAGTCCCTTCCGCCACTTCCCCTCTGCCTGGACTGTCTCCGAGCGCGAATGTGGGACCACCTGGTCAGCCAGCCGCCTTGTGTGGCCTCACTGGGTCTGCACAGTTGCCCCCCTGTGCCCGGGGTCCACCAGCTGCTGCCTGTGGGCCCGGGGACCGCCAGCCGCCGCCTGTGCACCTGGGAACTGCCCGCAGATGCTGCTTGCGTTCCTGGGTCTGCACCTCCACTTTCTCCTGCCGCGACTCCGCCTCTCTTACCGGTCTGGATGAATGGTTGTTGGACTTCCGTACAGTTCAATTTTCTATTAGTTCTGGTTGTTTTCTTGTTTCTAAATATTTGTTGTCTTTAATTTTGGTTGTTAGAGGAGGCACAGCGTGTCCGCCTACGCCTCCATCTTGGCCGGAAGTCTCATTTATAGCTTTTATTCGTCTGTTTTCTCTTCTACATATTCCATTATTTGGTACCAAATTTTAGCCATTCTGTTTTTAAATACTAGTTGGATATTCTTCACTCTCTCCATTCCTATTGTCATTCTTTTAATTCAAGCCTCTAGTTCTTTAGCCTGGACTATTTCATTAATGTCCCCTGGGTTTCATTTATTTATTATTCATCCATTTTTTTTCACTCCATGTTTATTGATCACGTACTATGAACCCAATATTAGATGTACCATCATTACTAAAACATGGTTTCTCTTTTCAAGAACGTTATGGTTAAAAAAGAAACACAAAACCAAAAAAGTATGGCATAATGTGAAAAGGACTTAAATAGAAGAATGTAGAGGATAATATGAGGTAGAAATGAGAATTCTAGGTGGGAAGTCAGGGAACGCTTCAGAGAGGAAGTAATGTTTCAATGGAATCTGTGAGGAAGGAGAATCTTTTCACTGCATGGGAAAAATTGCAATTCAGGGAGAAAAAATAGCTTGAGTGAACTCAGGGAGATGTAAATACCCTCCTTTCTATTTCCCATCTGTGATGTATGGCATAGAGCCACTCAAGTTATTATTTATAAAGATAAATTAGATGTGCAATCTGCTGTTAAAACATTTAATGACTGCCCAGTGTTCTTTGGAACGGAGGATGAATTTCATTGCCTTAATGTACTCTTCCCAGTTTTCTTTTTTACAATTGTGCTTGGGTTTAGGCTACAGTGATCTGTTCAAGTAGAAACGGCATTTCCTTTCTCTGTATGGTTGCCTGGTCAGAGTTGCTCGAAAGAACTTGGATGAACTTTGGGAGGTGGGTGAGAGGCAGTAGGCATTACTTCTGGAAATTTGTGATGGTCAGACACAGAGCCTGATGGGTCCTTGCTCTTCTCCATCCTGTGTTTCTCAGGCCCGCTGTCACACTCTTGACTGAGGATGTGCACGGACGTTGGCTGTTTAGGAGGTAGTAGCTTCCCCACAAGTTCCTTCTTTGTGGTAATTGTGGTGGGTGCCTGGTTGGTTTCTTGCATGTCCCTGCAGCTCTGGTTTGTCCTCTCTTGCCAGTGCTTCAGGTGAACTACTTAATTGATTTTTTCTCTGATCCCTTGGCTGCTCCCACTCAACTTTACCTCCCCAGCTCTTTCCATGTTTGTGTAAGGCCTGGTCCCTAAAATAAATTCCTCTCTCCCATAATACTCATGATGGCTATGAACCTGATGATACAGAGAGGTTTCTTGAATAGGCCACAAACTTTGACTAGAATACTTCCTTTCTCCTGCCCCCATTTCTATCATGGTGAAGTCCTGTGTGTATTTCAAGGTTCAGTTTAAATGTGTTTTCCATTGCAAAAACTTCTAGACCCTTTCTCCTGGCCCGCCTCACACAAACAGTGGTGTGGAAACACTTTAGACACTTGTTCTTTACTTCCCACTTGTATGGCAGTTTGGTGTTTGTTAATCTGCCCCTACCTCAAGATTGTGAGCTCTTTAAAGTTCACAGCTCACAGCTTCAGTAATGTATTTGAGCTTACTGATTTGCATATACAACGCAGCAGTTGCTTCCAAACCACTAAGGATCAGGTTATTGAAAACCCCCAGAGGTGGATACATTGTTGAGAATCAGATGATCTTATAGGCAAGAGCTGGGGAGCTGAGGGAGTGGATGACAGACACACACTATTTTAACTATTTCTGAGATGAAAACAAAGCAGTAAAATTAACAGATTAAATAAAGAGAACACCAAGGACATATTACTCATTATTAGTTGGTTATAAAAGTTTCATCATAGTTAATTTTTATTTGCCACTCTTTGATTACTGCAAGATATTTTAGGATTCCCTCTGCTGTTATTTTTCACACTTAAAAAATGAATTCACCTTCTTTTCTCCACATAAAATTTATTTGGGAGGAGCTTTTCTTTGTGTTTTCCCTGCTATACAAATATTTAGTGCCCTTTTCCATGTAATGGCTTAGAGTTGTTGCCTCTCACCTCAGGCCCTACTCATTCTTACTCAGAAATGCAGAATGATTTGGATGCTAAAGATAGAAAATAAGAGAGAGGAAAAAACTAACAAATAAGACTTTTGGGAAAATTTTATTTTGCCTATTTGCTTCCTCTGAGTAGGCATTTCTTTCATCCTCTCCCTGGTGCACAGAGACTTAGAACCTCTCTCTGCCCAGTCCATAGCCTCCTGTCTCTGCTCCTGCCTTTGCAGTTCTGCGCACAGGGCTGCAGTTCTGAGGCCTGGTTTTACCTTCTCTCCACGTCCTGAGAGGAAGAAAGGCATTGCAAAAACTCTCACTTGTGCTCTGCTGTCTATTTTTCTCCTTTTCCTATTTCTTATGCCACTTTCTTTCCTCTTTTTTTCTAATTATCCCTAGCTGGAGGGACTCACAAACCTCATCCATGGTAATGGAAAGTGAAATTCTTAGTTGCCACAAAGCAGCTTGAAGCAAATCCACAGATCCCGGGGTCCTGTATGCACGGATGGTCATGGTGGGAGAGGAACGCTTCAGTTCTCATGTTTGTGTGCTGGTAGAGTGGCCTCCATTTGTTATCCTAAACAAAAAAGACTCTGGTTCCTCATAAAATCTTCTTGATCTACTCTTAGAAAGGTGGAGATTATTTATCTTAATTATTTTAATTTAGGAACATTGGGCAGCTCTTGATAATGAACCTGACTGGCTAAGGGAAAAAATTTCTGAGAGGCCAATTGAATTGCTGCGTATTTGAGAACTTGGCCATGTAAAGATAGCTCACTTGGATTTCATGAGAGCCAGCTCCTGAAGTGGTCAGCCATTAGATTTTCTCAGCAACTGGGTGGGATGGCCCATTGATTGCCCATTCATTGTGACAGCCCGAAGCCCTGTGATTGACCAGCATCTGGTTAACTCAGTTGACCTGGATACTCAAGGCCCCAGTGATTGCTCCCTGAACCTTAAGGGGAGCTTGAACTGCCAAGGACTTTGTCACATGCCTGTTTTGTCTGTAGCATTGTCATTGTCAGAGAATGATATTCACAGTCCACCTTTGTTCTTTCCCAGTGCCAGGCAGAAAAAACAAACAAAACAAAAAACAAAAATTAAAAAAAAAACCCAAATCCCCACAATGGTTTGGAAAATTTGATTTATTAAAGAGATGCTTTATCATATTTGACTTGATAAGCACAAAAACAGTTATAGTGCCATTTACACAGCTAGGTTTATTTGGTTTGTAGGTAATTTAAAGGTTCTCTAAACCAATAGTCTTCCAAATATGGTCCCAAAGGCATCAGAATCACATGGAAACTTGTTAGAAATGCAAAGTCCAGGGCTCCACCCCAGACCTACTGAATCAAACACTCTGGGGGTGGGGTCCAACATCCCATGTCTGAACAAACCCTCTAGGGGATCTGGATGCAAGTTCAAGTCAAGAATCTCTGCTCTTAACTGTTGGTATGTGGGGTTCTATTTAACTGTGGTAGCTGGCATCCTAATTCTTTTTTTTTTTTTTTTAAAGATTTTATTTATTCTTAGAGAGAGGGAAGGAAGAGAGAAGGAGAGGGAGGGAAACATCGATGTGTGAGAGAAACACTGATCAGTTGCCTCTCAACCCTACCCAGGACCGGGCCCACAACTCAGGCATGTGTCCCAGGTGGGAATCAAGCCAGTGGCCTTTCACTTTGCAGGACAATGCCCAACCAACTGAGCTATACTAGTTGGGGTTTTTTTTTTTTTTTTTAAGAATTTTATTTATTTATTCTTAGAAAAAGGGGAAGGGAGGGAGAAAGAGAAGGAGAGATGAGATCCCAATTCTTTCTGCTCTCTTCTCCCAGTCTTTTCCCCTGAGTCCTCCAGAGTCAGAAGAGGCACTTCTTTGGCTCCCCAGACCTCAGTGCCATTTGAATCTCTACTTCTGAGGCCTGGGTGGGCTGCCTGATATTAGCATGTGTTGGCAACACTATCTGTGACCTCATCAGAACTCAGCAATTAAACCAAAGTTTCCTATCTGGTTTGGTTAAGCAGTACTGCTAACCTTCTGGGTTGGTCTAGATAACTGCACACTTACTGGAGAGAAAGCACACTATTGCTCTGTGTCCCCCCACCAGCATCATAGGTGAGAGGAAAGGGTCAATCCCTTCAAAAAATGTTTAGAATAGCAGCCTGGTCATTTTAAGGTTTCATTCTTGAAGAAAAATTCTATTGGTTTTCTCTATGAGACTGGTGTGATGGATGGAAGTCAACAACCAACCTAGAATTTTCAAAGAACCATTGTATATAAAGAAGTATGGTGGTCTTCTATGCTATTTGTGAGATTTTGGGGCTCAGGAAAATGTCAGCTTGCGTTATTGCCTTAATATTGTATCTTCTTGTTCAAAAGCTCTGAGATAGAAGCCGGGAGGCTGGAAATACAGATTCATTGGCTCTAACTAACAAAGTTTATGAGAACAAAATATATTGAAAAAAACACTGCAGTGTGGTATTCTCTGCCACCCGCTCCTCCCCCTGGAGCTGCCCTCTATAAAATGTGGGTGTCATTTAAAAAGGGCATCATTTCCAATGAATTCTGAAAGTGTTACACAGGGTATTGATTGATCAGTCTTGCCATCAGTGTGACTGGGGCCAGTGTGGAGCTGTTCCTGTGATCCAATTTCCAGAGCTCACAGACACCTTCACTGCCTGGCAAATAGCATCAGCAAGTGGCAGGACAGAGCAGGGAGAGGTATGCTCATGTGTGCAGGGATAGTCTGGCAGAAAGGTGGCAAGACTGACTAATTTTTTTTATTATGGTCAGCTTGTCTAATCAACACATGTGGAAGGCTGCAAGTATTACACCTTAGGTGTGTTGAATGATTAGGAGTCTGCTTTATTTTCTTTAACAAGCATCATAAAGCCACGAATAAATTAAAGCTAGGTTCTAATGAATGAGAAATACCAATACCAACATCAGTGAAATAATTTTAATGTAACATTAGTGTCTACATTTGTATTTGTTTTTGTCTGTAAGTTCATATTCACTATACAGATACAGGAGAGAAGTGCTCACCCAACTGTATTCCTTTGTGGTACAAACCATTGTTATACTTAACACAGGTGGTTTTTAGAATGACAACTATACAATCTACACAAGTGACTTCCAAGTGTGGCACTCATTCTACAATTGCCTGTATGAATGCATGCATGGATGTATATGAGTAGATACATCTATTTTGGCCCATGTCACAAAAAGTTTGGACATTGGCTGAATGGCCTTAGGCAAGATGGGGCTCCTGTTTTTCTATTTATATTGTTTGCATAGGTTTTACTTAGGGAAGAAAAATTGGGGCAGCAGAACAGTGGGTTGGTTTGAGTAGAACGGAAGTGGCTGAAGGCTCTCTGCCTCCTGTGAAAATGATTTCCTGGTGTGTAACCTCTGGACTACTGGATAAGAAAAATAAGCACCAAATTGGCAGCTGGTTGAGTCAACTCCAGAGCTCCTCCTTGGAGCTTCCTCTTACCAACTCTGGGTGCTCTGGACCTCAGCACAGGGACTGAGGGTGCTGGAACCCTGCAGCCAGAGGAACTGGGCAAGAAGTACTCACAGAAATTACAGACAAGCTCTTTTCTGAACTGTGGGTTCCAAGCGTCTTTGCTTCTCCTTAGCATTCCTATCTGGGACCTTCAGGGTACCTTGTAGAGGAGAACATGTAAATGTATTTCTTTCATAGGAGACTAGTGTGTTGTGATTTATCTACTCTAATTCTTACACAGTATTTTAACTTTATGAGCCTGCTACATTCTGTGCCCATTTGCTCCTTGCTCTTGGGATATTTCCGTATCCCAAACATGCACACAGGAGGCTCCTATAGCCATAATTGTGTACTCTCTCCAGTCTGGCAGCCTATGCCCAATTATGAATTGGTACATCTTTACACAGCAAGATTTCACATGGATGCTGGGAGGTTAAATGCTGCACAGCATCAAAAGAAGCAGATCTTGTAGAGGATGCTAAGTGTGTAACATTTGGTTATTATTTCCAGTGGACTGCAAACCCCTTAGAGACCAGGATGGTGCTATTCTTTTTTGCATTCTCTTTGCTTAGCACAGTGTGGAGCTCAATGAATGTTAGTTCAATAAAGAAATCAGTTCAAGACCTGCCTCTGTAGTTATTACAAGTGACTTACCCTCTGGACTCTTTAGAGTAGCTCAGGGAAAAGCACTGGTATTTATTCTTGGCAAGGAGAATGGTCACGTAGACTTCTGGAGATTTTTGTGGACAGCGTGTTCATGTGGTGCTTAGATCTGATGACGGTGACTCTCATATGAGAACCCAGGTAGCAAATTCTGTCTGATTGTTGACTTAATCTTGCTAAAGGTATGCTTACCTTCAACCTTTGTTCTCTTGCTGGGACACCTGGGCTTACAGTTCACTTTTGTTTGTTCTTGCAGCCCGGTTCCCAGATTAGGCAGGTCAATGGACTGGCTCAGCCTGGCCTCCTGCTACACCCCCCTAGAGGCCTGTGCCATTGGTCATCACTTCCCTCAGCAGGGGGTGGGCTCACCATCAGCCTGGATGTGTGCTATAGAAATGGGGACAATCATCCTGCAACAGGGGTGAGTGACATCTACACTGGTACCACTCTGGATGATGAGACTAAAGGGCTTCTTTATAAAATAGCCAGTCCAACCAGAAGATTGAAAAATAAATTATTCTGGAGGGAAAACTGGAACTTGATGATGTCACGTGTTTTGCCTATTTATCCAATGGTCCATCATTACGTTTCAGTTTTATGAATTAAAAGTGATTTTACCTGTTTGAATGAAAAAAAATTAAAGTGTGGAGAAACTCAGTGATTTCTGCTCACTCTCAACCAATTGGTTAATGATAGTGTGGGGTCTAGAATCCAGAGCAGTTGACCTAAAGCTTTTTTTTCCTACTGCACCATGCAATCTCAAGATAACCAGTCATTCCTGTCTTTGTTGTTGGTTTGCTGGCTGTTCGTTGCTGTAAAGCTTTCTATCACTTATGGGAAAAATGTCTAGGTACTTTCTAAACCATTTTACCAAAGCAAATAGCCCAGTTCCCTACCTCAGTTCCAAGGTGACTCCTCAGGAAATTAAAAATGCAAACATTTTATTACATGTTTGAAAACCATTGCAGATGGTTCCAAAGTTAATGTTCCATTTTTCCAAGTTTTTATGTTTATTTTTTCCTGGAAACATTATATATGTAAGTTTAAAAAACATTTTGGTAAGAGAAAAAATGATTATAATCTCATAATTACTATCTGGGATTATTACTGCCCTTTAGAAACTTTCTTTCCAGTGTATTTTTTCTGTGTTCACTTCTCTCCATCTGGTCATAATGAGATTGTTGATAATATCTGCTAGTCCCTTCTACTTAACATTAGAGTAGAGGAATGTCTCCTTGTTACATGCTCTTCAGGCAAACCATATTTATAATGGCTTGTTACATTCAGTGACTGTACCACGACTTAATTATTTCATATTTTTAAAATTTAGATTGTTTTATTTTTTTTTGGTGCTATTTTCATGGACCACTGATGTGAACATTTTTAGGCATAAATTTTTTTTCATTATTTAAAATCATGTTTATAGATTAGATGAAAAGGATATATTCATTCTAAAGACTATTAATATATGTTGTTCAATTATTTTTTAAATGATTTAACCACCTTACACTGCCTACAGGATATTCATTTCATCATATTTCACCGGTATTATGAATTACCATTAATATTTTTTTTTGCTAATTGATAGGTTAAAAAATGGTACCCTGTTTTAATTTGTACTTTTGATTTTGTTTTTAATTGCCACTTCTTACTTTAATTGCTTATCACTGAAGTCTTAATTGCAATTAAATTAAAAAAGATTAAATACAAGTAATTAAGAAAACAATGCAAAAAAATCTGACACACTTCAGTGATGAGATAAGCAGATGGGAGTATGGGAAACTAGCTTATATCGGTCCGGTTAAGTCTCTTGGATAACAGATAGCTTAAGATGAAAGAGAAGGTTTTGGGGAGGAGGAGGATTAAAATGGGGCTACTAGAGGCCCACTCTGTACAGTTTCAGAAATTTTTATGTTTTTAAATTTTTTAAAATTACTTTTTATTGATTATGCTATAACAGTTGCCTCTATTTTCCATCTTTGCCACATTCCACCCAGTACACCCCACTCCTTCAGGCATTTCCTCCACCACAGATCATGTCCACGGGTTGTACATATAAGTTCTTTGGCAACTCCATTTACTATCTATACTTTACATCCCTATGGTTATTCTGTAACTACCTATTTCTACTTCTTAATCCTTTTACCTCTTCACCTATTTCCCCAAACTGCCTCCCTCTGGCAACCATCAAAATGCTCTCATATCCATGATTCTGACTCTGTTCTGCTTGTTCATTTATTTTGTTTTTTAGATTCAATTGTTGATAGATACATATTCATTTACATTCTGTTGTTCATAGTTTTCACCTTCTCTTTCTTAAATAAGTCCCTTTAACATCTCATATAATAATGGTTTGGTGATGATGAACTCCTTTAGCTTTTTCTCATCAGGGAAGCTCTTTATCTGCCCTTTGATTCTAATGATAGCTTTGCTGGGTAGAGCAATCTTGGTTGTAGGTCCCTGCATTTCATGAGTTTGAATATTTCTTGCCAATCCCTTCTAGCCTATAAAGTTTCTTTTAAGAAATCAGCTGAAAATCTTATGGGAACTCCCCTGTAGGTAACTAACTGTTTTCTCTTGCTGCTTTTAAGATTCTCTCTTTATCTTTAACCTTTGGCATTTGAATTATGATGTGTCTTGGAGTGGGCCTCTTTGCATGCATCTTGTTTGGGTCTCTGTGCTTCTTGGACTTGTGTATCTATTTCCTCCACCAAATTAGGGAAATTTTCTTTAGTTATTTTTTCAAATAGATTTTCAGTTTCTTGCTCTTTCTGTTCTCCCTCATGCACCCCTAATAATGCAAATGTTGGAATGCTTGAAGTTGTCCAAGAGGCAGCTTAATGATTCTTGTTCTTTTGTATTCTTTTTTCTTCTTGTTGTTCTGATTTTTTTTTTTGCTTCCTTATGTTCCAAGTCATTGATTTGATTCTTGGCTTCATTCACTCTACTATTGTTTCCCTGTAAATTGTTCTTTATTTCAATTGTGTATTCTCATTTCTAACTGGATCTTTTTTATGCTGTTGAGATCTTCACTAAGCTCCTTGAGCATCCTTATAACCAGCGCAACTTATAGACTGCTTGTCTCCATTTTGTTTAGTTCTTTTTCTGTAGTTTTGATCTTTCTTTCATTTGGTCCATGTTTCCTTGTCTTATTTTGGCAGCCTCCCTGTGTTTGTTTCTGTGTATTAGGTAGAGCTGCTATGACTCCCTGTCTTGGTAGTGTGGCCTAATGTAGTAGGTGTCCTGTAGGGTCCAGTGGTACAGCCTCCCATATAACCCAGTCTGGGTACTCAAGTTACCCTGTCTTGTGGGCTGAGTACAACCTCTTCTTGTAGTTGAGCCTTGATTGTTGTTGGCAGGACAATGAGAGGGATTTACCCAGGCTATGCAGCTCCAATGACTGGCTGTGACTATTGCCTACCAGCCTCTGCTTTTGTGGAGGATCAGCTATGCAGGGGCAGGGTGGCGGTGCTCCACTGCGGCCTGTAGTTATCCACTGGATGCACAGGGCCTGGAATTTTCTGGGTGGTGCAGGTCAATGTCAACCCCTACCTGTGTTCTGCATGGGGCCATCCTGCATAAGTTATAAGGCAATCTGAGATGGCTGCTACTTGTGCAGTTAATCTACACTGGCTGCTGCTAGTGCCAGTTCTGGGGCCATGTAGCAAGAGGTACAGAATCTGGGGCTTACTGAGGGTGGCTGTTACTTGCTTGAGAGAATTTAGGAGTTGTGAAGCATAAGCCAAGACCAGCTGTTTATATGGAAAAACAACTTGGGTGGACCCATAAGTTGGGTGGGACAGAGTCTCAAGTGAACTTCAGGGCAGGGCAAACAGTGTTAGCCAGTTTGATGGACTCTTAGGTATAGCACCTGCCTGCTAGCTCTGTGGCACTGTGTTGGGAGGGTTCAGAAAAGGGATAATGTCCTCTGACTGCTTTTCTTCTGGGACAAAGCTGACTCCCCCAGCTCCTGCTTTGATGCCAGATACTTCAGTTCCTCCCTGTATGCCACTGGTGCCTTTTAAGCAGCTACTCCAGTGATGGAGCTCAGAGGTAGTAAGTCTGAGTAAGTCCATGTGTGGTTTCTTTAAGAGGAACTGCTAGGGACTCCAGAAATTTCTTTCACTAACTCAATCCCCACTGGTTTTTGCAGCCAGAAGTTATGGGGACTTATCTTCCTCACATAGGAACCCTGGGCTGGGGCCCTGGGACTCCTTGCTCCCAAGATATCCCTCCCAAATTTTTATCCACCACACATGGATGTGGGATCAACCTGTCCCGTGCCTCTGCCCCTCCTACCAGCTTGGATGGATGTGGTTTCTGTATTTCTACAGTTGTCAGACTTTCCTACAACTTGATTTCTGATGGTTCTGAGTGATGGTTGTTCTATATTTTAGTTTGATTTTCATGTGGTTGTGCAAGGAGGCAAACCATATTTACCAAAGATTCCATCTTCACCAGAGGTCTTGATCAGAAATTTTTAAAACACTGAGACTGGGTAACAGTCATTTGAAGCAGCCTTATTCTCCAGTGTGTCTATTTGGGAATTTTTGCTCTTGTAAGAACGATTTTTTTTTTACAAGCAAAACAAATTTTTTTTTTAGGAAATATATTTATGAACAAAACGTGACCAGGGTATCCTTTATCCAGATTAATGGAATATTTTACTCATAAGACACCATAGTCATCTTTTCGTCTAATTGCTATCAGGAGATAAGTGATTCCCTTACTGAAAACTTCAAAGGCAGTAAAGAATGTGGAATCCAGAGGTATGATTTGTAGATCTGGTCTCAGATGGCTTGGAAGTGATGACTGCTAAGCATAGCCTCATGGTCTGCTTGCAAGACACACTAACTGTTGTTCCAATGATTTCTGTTGTTGTACTTTACACCTGGTGGATATGTGCTTATAAGGATTTTGTACTTTCTCTTCCATGAAGAAATGGGTTTGATTCATAAGCACTTTCTTAACTTTGCTCTGCTGATTAAAAAGCTTGAGGACCACACAGATTTTGTGGCTTCTGAATGTTCATTCATGAAATTCTAGGAAGGATGAGTATGCTGAAAAAATTTTTTTTCTACAAGAGAAACCAGTACAATCAGAATGACCCAGAATTGAATTATAAATGATTCAAAGCAATTGAATATTGCTTATTCAAAAGCCGAGGGTGAGGAGGAAGTTTTTTGTTTTCAGAAATACAGTGCTCATCTGTAATGGGATGTGACGGCAAACAGACAATAGGGAAAAAGAGTGTGTTAGTTCTAAACCCTCTCTCTGCTTGTTCTGTGTTAGATTTGAGAACTATCTCAAATAATGGTAAGAGACAGGAGGGGCTCACAAAACAAGAATGGGTGAGGGACAGGTATTGCAGAGCGTTTGGGACAAAATGAAGAAAAAAAGAAAAGGAAAGAAAAGACAAGCAGACTCGACCCACTAATGGGAGCTAGGCACATTCACGACGGCTAAATTGGTCTCCTGCATGCTCTAATTCCTGCTGCGTCCCGGACTGATAACACGCCTTGATAAAAAGGAGAAAAGAAAGAAAGAAAAAAAATTCATGCGGGAGGCTGTGAGTGCACACAGAGACTGTTCCGAGCTCCCTCCACAGGCAGACACGGATCAATAAATCAATAGAAAATGTTCACTGGCTGTAAAATGGGTAGAGAATCCAGTGTCAAGCTGCTCCAAGATGGATGGACAGCAGGCTTGCTGTCTGCTGAAAGGCCAGAGGTGACTATCACCTTGAGATGAGATCAGTGACCAACAGCCTAACAGCCCTTTGAACTCTGAGTCTATGATTGAGGACCCGGGCAAGGCTTAAAACAGTCCCAGTGTGACCCATGGTGACATCCCCTCTGCTTTGTGCATCTCTCCCCCCACCCCAACACTCACACCTCTTAGTTGGGCTGATGGTTTGCCATGTGGAGCCTGGCCGCTGTCTGCCACAGGCCTGCTGTGCCCTGTCATTGAAGTAAAGGCTACAGGAGACTGAATCAGAAATTACTAGATGCCCTAGTGGTAGGAAGCATCGATCGGAAAGGGTAGGGATTTTCTGCACAACAGTTGGATTTTTCCTTTTATATAAAGGGGGTTTAACATAATACAGGTGGTGTTTTCTCTGCACAGCTCTGTATGTTAACCCTTGCTTTCGTGAACTTAACCTAAAGCTGCCACAGGGGTGGCTGCAGTAGGTCTCTCTGAAATTCAAATAAGTGTTTTCTGTTTGAAGCGTAACTGGGTCAGGCCAGCCTGGCCATGTGAGGGTGGCCGCTGCTGCCCTCATGGCTGTGTGGGTGGCTTTTGTCTTCAGCTGCACCTGGGCCAGCAGGCTGTAGCGTGGCTGGGTTTCCACATAGAGCAGGGGACAGCTTCGCTCCAGAGTCCCTGCTACTGTGGCAGGCAGGGGATGGCGTGTATGTATTCCTTGTCCTCTCTGTGACCCCATTCTCACTTTTGAGGACACAGGTCTCCTTAACCTCTTGTAATGGAGGCCAAGTACTCATTTTGGGTTGAAACGCTGTGCTATCAACCTTCCCCTTAGTTCTCAGAATGTGGCTCTGTCCCGAAGACACAAATGGCTTATCCTGGGGAAAATGTAGAAAAACATTTTGGGTAATATTTCAGCTTAGCATCCAGATAATCAATAGCTGGTCACATGTACAGTATACATATCTTACTCATTTCTTAGCTTTTTATTCAATAAATGCTTTTTTATTTTCTACTACCTGCCATGCCTACTGTGTGTTTGACCAGGGATTTTTCAATGTTTTTGATCCCATAGCACACATAAAATAATTACTAAAATTCTGCAGCACACCAAAAATATATTTTTACCTATCTGACAAAAAGTTAGGTATAATTTTGATTTATTCACATGGGATGGCTATTTTTGGCTGTTGTTATTTTTAAACTTGGCAAGGGAATCTAAGGGAAAATAGATCAGTGCCCCTGACTAAATAGTCAGGCATTGTATGTTTTAAAAATTCTTATGGCACACCAGCATGCCGTGGCACACCAGCTGAAAATTGCTAGATTAGGCAATGGGCAAAAAGACCAAGAAAACACTGTGCTAGTCCTTGAGGAAAGAGGGGTCCCTAAAAATGATTTATAAAACTTCTGTTTCTAGTATGTCTAGAAGCTCTTATTTTAAAAAAAAGACTTTAAAAAATTCGTGATATTTTCTTATCAATGTTTCTAAAATATGCACGGCAATCTTTTTGACAGTCAGAAAAAGTAAAAAAGTATATTAGATACATAACTAATGAAGGTCGCATGGTATAATCAGAAATACATTGGAGAATATTTATTCACTCATGCATTTATTCTCTCATTTATTCTACAAATGTTTATTGTCTATTCTGTGCCTGGTAAGCTACTGATATTGAATTGTCCTGGGGGATAGCAGACATTCAACATGGAGTCATACAGACAGATGTACAAGGTATAGACTACTGTCCAAGTAAGTTGGAGGATGATGTAATTTAGATGGGGTACAGTTCAGTGAAGGCTTTAGGTTGAGAGCTGAGGAGAAGAAAAGTAGGGACATGGGCTGGGCCTCTCATCTCGGTCCTGTCACCAACCATATGTATGACCATCGGCAAGACCCTTGTCTTCCTGGGCCTATGCTTTCCCATCTGTCAAATAAGGGTGTTGCATTAGATAATTTATGTGAATGCTTTTGACTCTGAAGTAGTATGATTCCTTATAAAAGTTCATTTATGTGAAGGCTGTCTATTAGAAATAACATTCTGAGGAGTGATTCGGATATTTCCAAAAGACTACAGAGTTACTGGTTGTTGCTCTATAACCCCAGTGGAGACAATCATATGGAAAACAGTTAGATAGTGTTATTTCCCTGGCTCCTACTGTGGTCCTAAAAAAGATGGCTTGAATCATGGTCCAAAGCTTGGGGCCATGGAGAAAGACTGTGGTAGATTGGCTTGTATGTGATTCAGGCATGAGGTTTGATTACCATACTTCAGTTTCCAGTTAAAAAAAGAAAGAAAAGTGGACAATAGGTTGCATATAGAAACACTAATAGGCTTCCTATTTGTCGGTACCTGTGTGCCAGGTGTTGAGCTTGGTGGTGAGGGAGGGAATGATGAATCAGAGTAGGATTCTGCCCTCATGAAACTATTTAACTGGATTTGTAAAAAAAGCGTTGTATTTACAAATTTAAATAATTGTAGATATTTGATCCAGGTACACTGAATACAGAGCTGATCCATATGAAGATTTACACAACTATGTCAGAGCCTGTTGCTTTGTTCCATCTCATTATGGCTTCCCGTCTGTGCTTACCTTCTTACCTAGACAGATGGAGACACACCGATTCAAGTTAAGATGTTGGCTGGCAATAGTCTTTATTTGTTCAGTGGTATTAAATGCCAAGTTGCTTTTCTACCTAAAATCCTGATGCCAAAAAGAAGTTGGTGAATTGGGATAGCTAATCTATTTTGGTCAGAGGGGGTGGGAAGGTGGGGCACACAGGTGGAGAGTACACATATATATGAAACTGTCAGAAAAATGTCATTTGAACCACATCTGTCCCTCCTGTTTTCCTCCAGTCCCAGCTGATACAAGGTGTCACACATGCCAAATAACTCCTAGTCACAACCAATATTAAAAGGTGGTGACTTGGGAACCTACAGTCCCTAGGATACGATGATATTAGGAGGTCTACACCAGGATCTCTTGAGAAGGGTGATGAAGGGAGTCACCTTGAGGCACGTCCCCACTGGCTTGGTGGGGTCTGCTGGTGTGTCTAGGAAGCCCTTTAAACATGGCCTTCTTTTAATGTGGGCTGTCTCTGATGGTGCCTATGTTTCTAGAGTTCTTTTTTTTTTTTAATTGTTTAAGTACAATTGTCTCCATGACCTCACCTATAAGTAGAGTTCTTCTACCAAACACAAGCTTTTAAATTGATTTTGCTTTTTAGTTTAGTTGATTTAGAAACTGCTTTTAGGTCTAGATGGGTAACCTGAGTTTTGCAGGTCCTTAGCCAGGAGGCCCCTGAATGATCACATAATTACCTGGGAAGCCCTGGCCTCTTGGCCTCACTGGTGAGCCCTTCTCACAGTCATCCCAGAGGCCTATTGCTTCAGAGTTCAGGCTGTGGCTCTGTAGAGACTTGTGCTTGAATCCTGACTTTCCAGGTATCAGGTCTGTGATCTTGTAAAGGTTAATTTTACTTCTTCTAAATCTCAGTTTCCCTATCCAGAAAATGGATTGTGAGAATTTAATGCGATAATGCCTTTAAAGATCCTGGCAAATAGATAGCCCTCAAAAGATGGTGACTCTTGTTATTAACAATAATAATATAAAATTGAGTTTAATATAACATCTAGTCTAAACTTAGCTGTGGTTAAGCTTAGATCTAATGAATCTGAGATCTGAGAACTGCATGTCTCACATGTCCTTAACAAGACCACTCTTGGACATGGGTGAAATGGAAGGATTTTCTTGTTCTGAGCCTCCATCAGTCTGTACGTTAGTTACTTTATATCAGCTTTGCTTAAGCATGTCTCTGATCACCACATTTTTTAGCCCTCTGGGGTGCCGCCGTTATATACACTTACTGGTTCCTCTTGAGGATCCTGGAAGGTTCTCCAATTTTGATGAGACTGCTGCTCTCCTCAGTATGTGCAGCCAGTCCTCCTAGGGGATCTCTACCATTTTCTCAAAGACCCATTTTCCTGTATAGTCTGGCTGAAGGACTTGTGCACAAGACGCTATCATTCCAAATCACCAAAAGTTATGACTGAAGTTCAAAAGCAGATCTAACTTTTTATCTCTCAGCCTCTTCCACCTCACCTGAGCCTTGGGTCCCCTTCTTTCTGTCCACCTCAGCCTCAACAGCTCTCTCTGTGTCCTGAACCTACTATGATTTTCCACTGGCTTGTCAAGTGTTTCCCAGTCCTAGAACCTCATTGCCGAGGGCCTTGGGCTCCAAGACATTAGCAGAAAGAGCTGCTGAGTCCTGTGAACCTGACCCACAGCCAAATCTAGGTGCCTGATCCTTTAGTCATGGTCTGTCTCTCTGAGGTCCTTTTCATAGCAGTGTTTCAGATGCATCCTTTTCTGCTCAAACATCACTCGCCCCTTGTGAGGTAGGCAACCCCCATAACTCCTTTAGAGAAAAATCAGATTGTCTGATGATGCGTGAACTCACAGTTCCCACTTCTCTCTATCTCAGTGAATCTTCTCACTTATCTTTCAGCCTCAGAGATGGGCTGTCTTCCTTTTTCTCTGCCTTACTCTGGATCCCTTCCTCCCCTCCTACCTGGGAGATTCATCTCAGTCATCCCACATCTTCTTCAGTCTTCCTCTCCCCATGGTCTGATTCTTTTCTACTTTTAGATTCCCACAGCACATCCTCCAAAAAACTGGAAAACAAAAAAAGCCTCTCTTCTCCACCAAACCCCAAAGTCCTTGGCTGATCTTTCTATCTATACAGACTTCCTTTTGAAACTGCCTCCCCTGCCGGAAGATGATCTGGATGCTCATTGTAACCTGTTTTTACCTAAGTGGAAAAAAAGTGAGAACACACAGTGCTTTTCGTGGGCCTGCAAACTTTTTGGCAATCACAGTCAGTCTCTACATCTGAATGATTCTTTCTTCATTGTCTCTTACATCTGTCTTTGCTGTCTATTTCTGCTCCTCCCCATGCCTCCCTGGTCCAGGTCTCTATTACTTCAAACCTGGGATACTGCCTAAACTTTCTAACCTATCTTTCCAATTTGAGGCCATGTATAAGTAGTTGGCAGGTAAATTGTTGTAAAACACCACTTTGGCCATGCCATACTTCTGCTAGTAAAATTGGGCTAGTTCTCTACCACGCACAGGACAACATCCAAAAATTTAAACTTCTACAGGCAGAACTGCTTACAGTTAGATCATACCCTTTTTCTAATCTCATTTCTTTTAAAGGCCCAAGTCCACCTCCAACTAATGATCACTGAAACACCACCTCATACATCTCAGTGTTCGTGCCATTATTGGTCTAGTCTCCCCTTTGAAACAAATTTTCCTTCCTGTTTACTCTTTGAAATTGCATATGTTCTTCTAGACCTGTCCATCTCTTCTTCAAGATCTCACCTGACTTTAACATGGATATATAACCTCTCTTTTATCATTGTACTTTGTGTCTTGATGGCTCTCCTTCTCTCCCTCAAGTATAAAGGGAAGTTTAAACACTTTATCCAAGAATTTTAAGTAAAATATCTTTGGGCCAAAATTCACCATTTCACTAGGTACATATAGAATCAAAGCATTTCCTCTTCATCTATTGCCTTAAATTTTTTCAGTACAAGCAATACTGATTATTAGAAAAGATTCTGGAAATACTGATTAGTAAATACAAAAGATCTTGCAACACAGAAACGACTGTATTAATATTTTGGTATATAACTTTTCAGTATTTTTATGGCACATATTCTTATTTATTTATGAAGTATTTCTAATCATCCATCTACCTCACACAAGGAATAAAATGACAGAGACATATGAAATTTGCCATGGTGTGCTGATATTCTATTCTATTTATATATTTATACCTATCTTTATAATATGTAATATTGTAATATGTGTAGTATGTAGTATTATAAAGATATGTATAAAATATTTTAATATATAAATGTAAAATATACATATGTATACAAGTACATAAGCATACATATACAATATATATTATAAATACATATGCATGTGTATATACATATATAGCATATACATATATTTACAAAAATGAGATCATATTATACCTTCTATTTTGTAACTTTCTTGTTGTAATATATCATCTACATCTCTATCAATAAGTATGCATATATATCACCGTTTTTTCTTTTCATCTTAACCATTTTTAAGTGTACAGTAAAGATACCTTATTGTGTAACAGATCTCCAGAACTTTGTCATCTTGTAGAAATGAAACTCTCTGCCAACAACTCCCCTTTTCTCCCTTGTCCAAGCCCTCAGCAATCACCATCCTATTTTCTGTTTCTAAGAGTTAAACTATTTTAGATACCACATCTAAGAGGAATCATGCAGTCTTTGTCTTTTTGTGACTGGTTTATTTCATTTAGTATAATGTCCTCAAGAGTTATCCATGTTGTTGCATTATGACAGTATTTACTTGTATTTAATTGCTGAATAGTATTCCACTGTATGCATATACCCCATTTTCTTTATCTGTTTCTCTGTCAGTGGGCATTGAGATTACTTCCGTCTCTTGTGTATTGTGAATAGTACTACAGGACACATGGGTATGCACATATCTCTTTGACATCCTGTCTTCAGTTCTTTTGGATATGTGCAAGAAGCGGGATTGCTGAATCATATGGTAATTTTATTTTCAAGTTTTTGAGGAACCTCCATACTGTTTTCCATAGCAGCCACACCATTTTACATTCCTGTAAACAGTGCATAAGGTTTTCAATTTCTTTGCATTCTTGCCAATAATTCTTGCCAACACTATTTTCTCTTTTTTGTTGTTGTTGTTATTATTTTAAGGACCATCCTAATGGGTATGAGGTGATATCTCATTGTTGTTTTGATTTGCATTTTCCTGTGCTTAGAAATGTTGAGCATCCTTTTATATGCTTCTAAGCCCTTTGTATATCTTCTTGGAGAAACATCTATTTGAGTATTATTTGTTTTTTGTAGCAAAGTTGTAGGAATTCTTGATATGTTCTTGCTATTAACCCTTTATCAAATATGATTTGCAAATATCATCTCCATTCTGTAGGCTGCTTTTTAATTCTGTCGATTACTTCCTCTCCTCACAGAATTGTGTAAGTTCGATGTAATCCTACTTGTCTATTCTTGCTTTTATTGCCTGTGCATTTGATATCATGTCCAAGAAATAATTGTCAAATCTAATGCCATGAAGCATTCCCTCTATGTTTCCTTCTAAGAGTTTTATAGTTTTAGGCCTTATGTTTTGGTCTTTAATCCATTTTGAGTTAATTTTTGTATCTGGTGTAAGATTAGGGTCCAACATTATCCTTTTGCATGTGGGTATTCAATTTTCCCAACACTGTCTATTTTGACTAGTATAGCTTTTTAACATATATTAAACCAGGTTGTGTGAGGCCTCTAGCATCATTTTCTTTCTCCATGTTGAGATGTTTAAGGATGGAGTTTATGTCTCAGCCAGTCCCTGTGTCTGCCTGTCCGCCAGCTGTATGTCCATGGCACGTAGCTTGAAGCTCATGTCGAAGGTAGCAGAGCCACTGGAACCCTGAGTCCTGGAATGACTGATAGAGCACAGCACCCATCCTCTCCACCCTCCTCCCGCCTGGACCTGCATTGGATGATTACATGATCAATAAATAAGCCCCTGCATTGTTCATCTATTGAAACTTTGGGATTTCTGTGTCCCAGATGTTGGCCAACACTACATAATACCATACCTATGAAAAGTAATAAGAGTGGGAGCATAGTGGATACAGTTTGGAGCTAGTTTGCCCCAGATGCTGTGCATCAAGATGCCTTTATTACTGTAAGAGATTACAAAGATGAGGAAAAGAAACTTCCATTCCCTGCATGACAATGAACACACACACTGATAAACAGGTATCTTAATGGCTCATCTGAATTGGCTTTATAGCCAGAGCTAGAAAATAAAATTGAAATTATTTTTGATTCTTTTCTCCCCTTTGTGGGAAGAAAGTGTTAATGTTAGGACTTTTTATTTCATCTAGCAATTTTATACATATGACTCTCTTTTATCTTCTACACAGCCCTGTGAGGTAATAGAATCTTATTGATTTGGGGCTCAGAGAGGTTTATTGAGTTGCCCGTGGCCACATAATTTCAGATTCAAACTCAGGTTTTCTGAATTCTATGTGGTACTCTGTGTGTATCTATAAAATCTCCTTTCCATAAGGAAAAGCAATTTCAAGAACCCTATCCCAGCCAATTTTTCTCTCTTGTGAAGATGAAAGGAATGCTGGAGGCATTCCTGGCTCAGGCCACACTGATCAGTGGAGGCCTTTGTGGTAGGTCAGAGCCTCAGTCCATACATTCAGATGTGAAAGAAAAAGTTCACTTCCTCATTTTCCTGAACTCAAATGGAGTCAGACTCAGAACCTTCATCTTGATAGGCTTCTGAGATATTCAGATTTAATCATTATGTGTACTTCTCCTGTCTCAAAGTAACCCAGGTGACTATGTGGTATGTGAGAAAAGAGGGCCAGGGTCTTTTATATCCTGCCCATTTTCATTCCCATGGAGGCTCTCAGCGGGCAAACTGAGATGTCAGGTGGCTCTGCTTTGCTGCCATATTTGAGACATACATCATTCTGGTTCCACCTCCTTAAATGTAACTGTAAGACCACTGAGATCTTGCTACCTTGTTTGGGTGCTCCCTCACAAGGTGTGGGCCTCTGTTCTCACCTCCCAGCATTGTTCCTGGAGGGAAATCTCTCTTTCTTCTCTCTGGTTATCCCAAAAATCTAAGTACATTATCACTTTGATGAATTGAGGATGTTTCCGTAGAAGGAAAAATCCATGGTCTTCCTGCATTTGGGGATTTTGCAAAAACCCTGGAGGCAAAGATAACTAAGGGGTGGGGATCTTCCCTGGAATGGTATAGTATATACCATTCTACCTTAGTATATACATTAAGCACAATCAAATTGGCTTACTACAAAATTTGTTTCAGTCAAAATTGTTCATAATTGCATTGGAGACTCATTCATTCACAAATACTGAATACCTTCCTTTTGCTAGTCTATCATCCAGACAGTAGAGAGATGATGGCGGACATGGACCTTGTAGTCTAGTAGAATAAATTCTGATAATGATAGGTGCTGTGAAGGTTAGGAAACAAAATAATGAAGAGAGTGTGAGAGAAGGTGGGACAGAGGTGTGCCTCTGAAGGGGCAATGTTTGAGCTGAGATCTGAATTATGAAAGCTTCATGATAACTGTGAGACCACACCATGCAGAAGTCTGTGGGTAATGTACTTCAGGCAGTGGCACACAGGTACCAAGGTCCTAAGACTATGGAAAGAAATCTAGATTTTAGTCCAGTCCAGTGATAAGCTTTGGAAGTTTTAAGGATGATAGACTAAAGGCTAGACATGGAACATCAACTTCCTGCACCAGTCTCTACCTTTTAAGAATTTAGGATTTGGACTTCCAGTCAAGATGGAGGTATAGGTAAAAACAGCTCACCTCCTTGCACAACCACATCAAAGTTACAACGGTAGTATAGAAAAACCATCACTCAGAACCATCAGAAATCAAGTTGAATGGAGGTTTGACAACTATGGAATTAATGAAACCACATCCATCCAGACTGGTAGGAGGGGAGGAGATGTGGAGAGCCTGAACAAGCTGGTCCCATACCCAAGTGTGGTAGATAAAAATTTGGGAGGGATATCTTGAGAACAAGGAGTCCCAGCCCCACAGCAGGACCCTATCCCAGGGTTCTGGTGATAGAAGATAAGCCCCCGTAACTTCTGGATACAAAAACCAGTGGGTATAGCCCTGGCTGGTGTGGCTCAGTGGATTGAGCACTGGCCTACAAACCAAAGGATCTCCAGTTCAATTTCCAGTCAGGGCACGTGCCTGGGTTGCAGGTGAGGTCCCCAACAAGGGGCATATTAGAGGCAACTGCACAATATTTCTCTCCCTCCATTCCCCTGTCTAAAATAAATAAATAAAATCTTAACCCCCCCAGGGGATAATGAATTGGTAAAAGAAACTTCTGGAGTCCCAAGCAGTTCCTTTTAAAGAACCCACATGTACACTTACTCAGACTCATTACCTGTGAGCTCTAGCACTGGAGTAGCAGCTTGAAAGTCACCAGTGGCATATGGGGAAAGACTGAAGTGTCTGACATCAAGGCAAGAGCTGATGGACAGCTTTCTCCCAAACAGCAAGGTGGGCAGAAGCCATTGCTCCTTTTCTGAACCCTCCCAACACAAAGCCACAGGTGCTGCAGGCAGGTGCCATATCTGAGACTTCATCAACCTGGCTAACACTATTTGCCCCACCCTAGAGATCACCTGAAGGTCAGCACCACCCAACTTACAGGCCCACCAAGCTGTTAACAGTGGCTTCTCCATATGAATGGCTGGTCTTGGCTCATGCTTCACAACTTCCTAAATTCTTTCAAACAAGTACCAGCCAGCCTCAGTAAGCCTCTAGGCCTGGTATCTCTTGCTAAGTGGCCCCAGGCCCAGCACTGCAAGCAGCCAGCCTAGATTCAGAGGTTGACTTCACCTGAGAATCTCAAAGACTAGCAAAAATAGCAGCCATGTGCAGATTGCTTTATAGCTCATGCATTGTGGCCCTGGACAGAATACAGGTGGGAACTGACCTTGGCTTGTACCACCTGGGAAACCCCAGAGCCTGAGCACTCAGTGGACAGCTACAGACCACGTTGGAGTACTACCACCATGCCCCTGCACAGCTGATCCTCCACAGAGGACAGGGATTTGTGGTCAGTGGTCAGAGCTAGTCCTCCCAGCTGACTGGCCTGGGTAAATACCTTTGACCCACCAACAGCAACCAAGGTGCAACTACAAGAGGAGGGTATACTCAGTCCATACAGAGGGTGAACCTCAAGTGCCTAGGTTAGGTGATATGGGAACCTATGCCACTGGACCCTACAGGACACCTACTACATTAGGCCACACTACCAAGACAGGGAGACATAGCAGCTCTACCTAATACTCATACATAGAAACAAACACAGGGAGGCTGTCAAAATGAGGAGACAAAGAAACATAGCCCAAATGAAAGAAAGACCAAAACTACAGTAAAAGAACTAAACAAAATGGAGATAAGCAATCTATCAGATCCAAAATTTAAAACACTGGTTATAAGGATGCTCAAGGAACTTAGGATCTCAACATCATAAAAAAGATCTAGTCAGAAATAAAGGATACATTAATTGAAATAAAGAACAATTTACAGGGAAATAACAGTCGAGTGGATGAAGATGAGAATCAAAACAATGGTTTGGAACATAAGGAAGCAAAAAGTAACCAATCAGAACAACAAGAAGAAAAAAGAATACAAAAAAGAGGATTCTGTAAGCAGCCTCTGGGACAACTTCAAGCATTCCAACATTTGCATCATGGGGTGCCAGAGGGAGAACAGAAAGAGCAAGAAATTGGAAATCTATTTGAAAAAACAATGAAAGAAAACTTCCCTAATTGGGTGAAGGAAATAGATATGCAAGTCTAGGAAGCACAGAGAGTCCCAAACAAGATGCATGCAAAAGAGGCCCAGTCCAAGACACATCATAATTAAAATGCCAAAGGTTAAAGATAAAGAGAGAATCTTAAAAGCAGCAAGAGAAAAGTGATTAGTTACCTACAGGAGAATTTCCATAGATTTTCAGCTGATTTCTCTAAAGAAATTTTGCAGGCTAGAAGGTATTGGTGGGAAATATTCAAAGTGATGAAATGCAGAGACCTACAGCCAAGATTGCTGTAGATTTCTCTACCCAGCAAAGCTGTCATTTAGAGTTGAAGGGTGGATAAAGAGCTTCCCTGATAAGCAAAAGCTAAAGGAGTTCATCATCACAAAACCATTATTATAGGAAATATTTCTTATTTAAGAAAAAGAAGGTCAAAATTATGAACAATAAAATGGTAATGAATATATATCTTTCAACAATTGAATCTAAAAAAACAAACTAAGCAAACAAGAAGAATAGAGTCAGAATCATAGATACGGAGAGTGTTTTGATGGTTGCTAGATGGGAGGGGTGCTGGGGGAATGGGTGAAGAAATGAGGGGATTAAGAAATACAAATAGGTAGTTACAGAATAGCCATGGGGATGCAAAGTACAGTACAGGAAATGGAGAAGCCAAAGAACTTATATGCATGACCTATGGACATGAACAGATGTGTGGGTGTTGCTGGGGGGAGTGGTGGGTGCTGGGTGGAGGGGGACAAAAGGGAAAATACTGGGACCACTATAATAGGATGATCAATAAAATATAATTTAGAAATGATAAAAAATAAAATGATGGAAAAAACAGAATTTAGGATTCAACTGGAGAGGTAAAATCTATGTACAATAATACTATAGTTTAGTTTGCTCTAGAGTTTTTGAGGAACTAAGTTTCTTTCTTCTCATATTGAAATCTCAAAATAACCTTGTGAACTGAATAGGACAGGTAAGAAACTATAAATCATTTATGTAAGTCAGTCCTTGAATCTGGTCCTACTTTTCCTACATGACTGCCTTAGATACTCCTATTGATTCATTAGGAAGCTGATCCTGTGTGGGCCCTGCTCCTGGTTGAGCTATTCACTAGTGTCACCCTCTGCCCCCACCCAGTATGCCTCTCTACCTTGCATATATTTTTATTTTTTTTAAAAAAGATTTTATTTATTTCATTTTTAGACGGAGGGGAAAGGAAGGAGAAAGAGAGGGAGAGAAACATCAGTATGTGGTTGCTTCTTATGCACCCGCTATGGGAACCTGGCCCATAACCCAGGCATGTGCCCTGACTGGTAATCGAACCGGCGACCCTTTCGTTTGCAGGCTGGCATTCAATCCACTGAGCCACACCAGCCAGGGCTCTAACTTGCATGTATTTTTAGTACTGCACACATTTTGAACATGTTTGATGTTGTGAGTTCTTATAACAGCCAGAGACTGTGCTTTTTTTTTTTTATGCTTTAAATGAACAAAATGGGCATTCAAACCTGTGTGTTGATTGAGTGCATGCCAGCTATATCCCTGACTTATGAAAGGAAAACAAGCTGGGCATGGACTGGTGAGGTGGAGGAGAGCCTCATGGAGAAAGGGATTTGTGTTTGCATCTGGAGATGACAGGGGAACATTTCAGGCAAGAGGCCCAGATGAGTAGAGGCACTTCTTGGCTTCTGAACCTACTGAACATGGTGTGTGTGAGTAGAGCAGGTGAGGGTCAGTGGAGAAAAAGTGTGCTCAAGGGAGGCAGTTCATGCCCAGGAGCAGGAGTGATATGGCTGGAGACTGATCTGGGCCCACACGGTAGATGGCTACAAATGCCAGACTCTGGAATGAGAATTTATTGGGTAGAATGAGGGGATCCAATGAGGGTTTCTTAGTTGGGACAATCACATGGTGAAGCCGGTATTTTAGAAAACCTGAGACTCTTGAGGAACTCAAGAGCAAGAGAAGCCAGCATATGTGAGAAGCCAGGAGGGATTTTTCACAATTTGGGCTTCAGGTAATAAGTTCTTGGGGGAAGGTGGTGGGAATGGAAGAGAAGGCACAGAGAGGTGGCAGAGCATTAGGCAGGCTCCCATGCCAAGGGGAGCCTTCACTGCCACTGAGGAAGTTGGTATGAGTTTCCTGTGAATTCATATCCTGGTTCTGTCTCTTACTGGGATGTTTTGAGGGTTAAGAAAAATAACATAAAGTATCTTAATGACATGTGTTGAGCAAGTGGCATCTCTTGCCTATCACCAGGAGTGGAAGTCTGGACACTTCTGCTGCATCCTGGTATTGGAGTTACCAAGGAAAATACAGCATGGTCAGCGCAACATGGATGGAATAGCAAGATCAGCTTCAGCAGTGGGTGCTGGCCTACATGGCTAGCAGATTCCTCCCAGTGGGTGATGTAGGGCCTTTGTGCTGCAGCAGAGGACCCCATCCTCTTCCTGGAGGAGTGGGGTGGCCAGGTGACATATGAAATGCATCCTTAAGCAGAACAAAGGAGCACACATTAGGCCTCAACAGAGAAAAAAATGTTCCCATGTAAGGTGATAGGCCCAGCACAGGCTGTGAGGGCTCCTTTACTCTTAGTAAGGAAAGTGTCCTAGGACCCAGAAAGGCTGCATGCATGAGACTGCCTTTCCCAACAAAATGAGCCGTCTGTGTACACCCGTGAGTGTGTTGGTATGGTGGATAAAAGCATGGGCTTTGAAGTCAGACCTGGGATTCAGTCTAAAGTGTAAGCCTTATAAGGATAGGAGCTGTGACTGCCTGTTCATTTTATCGCTCCGAGAGGGCCTGCTATGTGGTTGGTGATGTGTAAGTTAATGAACTCTAGCTACATGGTTTACTAGTTTCATGTCTTTGGGGAAATTGCTTAATCTCAGTTGTCATCTTTAAAATGGGGAAAATTATAGTAGCTAGCTGATAAGTTTTGATACATAAATGAGTTAATAAATGTAAAGTCTCACTTAGCAAAGCACCTTGTGTATAGAGAGCTTAATCAAAGTTAGCAGCTTTATTACTATTAATGCTATTTTATTAATCAGAACAAGCTTTGGGGTTTATGGAAAAGAGAAAAGGAGTTAGCTAAACTGATTTTGCTAAGAAGAACTTAGTCCCCATTGAAATAGAATATTTTGAACATCATGCCAACCAATGAATCACTGAGTCTCGCAGGTCTCCCCATTCTCAAAACACTTTGGGATTCACGTGTACACTCAGTTTTACTTGCAAACAATAGTCACGATTATTTAGTCAGAGTTATAAAGGGTCATTTTGGTTTTTCACACTGTTGGTAACTTCCCAACTGCAAATAATGGATTTCTGTGACAGGTATTTCGGCAGCAACTTGACATATTTTTGTTAGCTAATTCAAGAAGTCATCATACTTTCCTGGGCACGTTGAAAGCTTTCAACATCAGAATTACCTACTCATTTCAGTCACTATTTCTTCAACAATCAACCACCATGGCAACTACTTTCAGGGAATTTAAAAAGTGGGAACACCTTATCCTAAGTCCTCTGGGCATTTTGTGAGAAAACAAACAAGTGGGCAACCTGAAACATGGCATTTTATTGGCAGCCATTCGGGGGAAATGTGTGAAATAGAGCAATTTGACATTACAAAATTATCTAGAAGACAAAGGAAATGAGTCTTCACAGGTAATATACATTACATTCTTGGTTTTGACACACCACCTGTTTATGAACTACATACAGATTGTATTTATATTTATAATGTACTTCTCATGCATTATTCTTTCATTACAGTATTCCTTATTAATAAATTTCCTATTGGGAATTTATTAATGAATTATATATACATAAATATCCCAGAATTAAAAATTCTTAATAAATGTATTATAGCTAAAGACTTAATAAATTAAAATTGTCTTTCATGCCCACTTGAATATGGCAGAATGATTTGTGAACTAAAGACTTGATCAAGTATAATTTTCTTGTCATGCCAATTACTGTTGATAGTGAATCTGATCAGCTCCATTCCATCTAGGTGGTGGTAATATTTGCTGAATGAGCTAGTGGTGTAAATATCAGAATTAGATGGAAGTGAGTTTATGCCTTGGCTCTACCACCTATCTGTTGTGGCCTTGAGTAATAATCTCATCTTCCTAAGACTTTTTCTATCTTATAATATGGGGATAATAGTACTTATATTGTAGATTTATTGTGAGGATAAATGAGATCAGGTTTGTAAAAAAATGCTAATTACAGAGAGCATGTCATAATAAATACTCAGGAAAAAGAAACAAGATTATATGATTTTTATTGCTAGAGACAGAGAAATACATCATTCATATTACCAAAGTGTGAGTAGATCAAAGTATACAGGCGAGTCTGTGAAGCGGGTGTAGTAACAGTTTAAGGTTTTCGCCACAACATAAACAGAAACTAAGTGTTCAAGACTGGTTAAGGGATCTTATGGAATAGTTCCAGGGAACTGGACTGTCTAGATCCTTTCATCCTTCCAGAATGATTGCCATTGTAGCGGCTATGTCAATCTCAACAAAAAGCAACTTACTAACAGTGTAAAAAGTTGGCTAACCAAATAGCTATTGAATAGATGCTTTGATGGCTGAAATATGTGATGCCAAAACATTGGTTTGGAAACCTTTTTATACTTAATTGACCAATTTTTGTGGGTTGAATTGGCTCTCATTATATAGATGGAACCATCAGCCTGGGCATATATTTATATAAGAAATGTGTATTTAAACTTATAGTAGAGGGACAAATTAGAAATTTTAGTAAAATGATAGTTATTAAATTCAAGTCAAAGGCTTGTCAAAAAAAAAAAAAGACAGGGCATTGATATTGGGGGAAAGGAGGAAGTGCGTTAATAAGTAAAATAGTTTGATAGTTTGCTACTCCAACTATTAATTTATTGGCTTTATATAGATTTTTGAATCTCATAAATCTGTCTATTTCCCAGTTGTTACTGCTATAAACAATTAAAAATGTTACTTAACTGGTAAGACAGTTCTCTATGTTCAAGATTTTCTTGGAGCAACAAAACAAACAAGTGCTTGATAATTTCTGTTTATTTTATTCAGGGTCTCATGTTTCTTTATTATAGAAAAAATGTGAAATTATTTTTGGAAATATAGTGGATTTAGGTCTGTGCACAAAAATAAATTACTGCTTAAGGGCCCAGAAGACAAGGTGATATTATGTGTTTAATTTGCTCAGTTATGAAAGAAGCTTCAGGGTATTGGGTTATGAAAAACAGTGGTTATTTTGAGAGAAAATGGAGCCAAATTGGGTGGATTTTAAATACTTTCCAATGTGTTTAGTATTGGATGCAACCTCCAGGATGGGGCGTGGGGGGTGGGGTGGTGGAAGGCTCTGTTCCATTGTTTGTTCTATCCACTTTGGGGAAATGCTCCTGTCTCTCTTTCTGTTCTGAACACAAGCATTTCACTAGATTGCTTTCTTGGAAATGGCAACAGAAAATGGTAGCAATAATAGGTTTTAAGGTGCTTGGCGGTGAATCATGCCATTTTATAAATTCATCTCCTTACACTTTATTTCCTTGCTGTGAGATAATTTAGACGAATGTCAGCAAGGGAAAAAGAAAGTGATTGGTGATTCCACCTCCCCCAATAAAGCAAATTCCTAATTTTCTGTCTTTTATCTTTTGCCATTCTTTTGTGCTCCTCTTTGGCCTTGTCAAAACATATCGTTCAGTTAGAGACTAAAAATATTTTCCCATCGATTGGGGTTATTGATTTTTTTAAATCTGTACTTTGGCTTGAAGAGCGCGGGTGAAGGGTGAAAGTTCACCAGCTTAGTCTGCCGTTTTATCTGGACAGCAGAAGAATGTATTGGCAGCAGATTTGATTTACCTTGTTGGGCAGTTGTAGACACTTCAGCCACTGGAGACAATCCTCTAGCGTGTCCTGTCTTTTTTTTTTTTTTTTTTTTTTTTTTGTGCCTGATAACTCTTGAAAGATCCACCTTCATATTGATTTTATTTCTCTGTTTCCAAGGCAGAGGGTTTTTTTTTTCTTTCTTTCCCATTTTAGGATTCCCAAATTAGACCTTTAACAGGATGGCAGGTACATATTGGGGTTTGGCCACTCTACTCATTTGGCTTAAGCCTCACATCATGTCCACTCATGACGTCACAGCGGAATCTTATGTGACTGAATCAAATTTGCTGAGATATTCCTTTCTCCCCATCATAGCTGGTCAGACAAAAATGCTCAGGGCAGTGTTAGACTCCTAATTTGAGTCCAAGGATAGCACCTAAACCTTCCTAACAAGCACCAGAAATGTGGAAGGTGGCACCACAGACATTGTCAGAGAGAAAAGAGTGTTGTGAGGGAAGGTATGGCTTCTTTCTTGATTAGAATCTCAGCTTTAGCACATGCCAGCTGGGTGACCCAGGGCGAATTGACTAATGTCTTAGTGTTTTAGTTTTCTCATTTGTAAAATGGGGACAGAAATCACACCTATTTCATCAAGTGATTTTAGGCTCACATAAATAAATACATACAAAAGTTCTAGAAAAGGGCCTGCTACACTGCAAATTCTCAGTTAATGTCAGTTAATGCTATGATTATAGACAAAGAGGCTGAAACTAGTGTGGAAGGAATGTGAAGAAACACGAATCTTCACAGAGGAAGAAGAGAGAACTGACTCTCAGTGTCAGGGATTTTGAGTCCAGTGCCTCAGCTCGCCTCCTGATTCTGCTGCAATTCTGAACACATGGCCTTGGCTACTTATTTGGTTTCTTCTGGTATTGGGTGTGGAGGCTCTAAGGTGAAACCTGGGGTTGCTGATCAGTGGGGCTGCTGGTCTCACTGTGCCCCATGGAGAGGCAGCCTGGATTTTCAGCCCCTGCCTTTGTGTAGCTGGGGCACGTCACCTTTGCTGTGGACTCAGCCCTGCCGAACCTAGGACCATCATATTCAACATGAGGCAAATGTACTTAAAGCCCAGAGGACAGGCCTCACTCAGAGAGGAAGCACCACGGTGGATAGTACTTGTAGAACTTCAGTGTGTATAAGATCACCTAGAGCAGGGGTGTTAAATTCATTTTCACTGGGGCCACAAAAGCCTCACGGTTGCCTTCAAAGGGCCAAATGTAATATCAATTCCTTAACAGTTCAGGAGTAGTTACATTTATACAGTCCTAAAATTACATTTGGCCCTTTGAAGGCAACCGTGAGGCTGATGTGGCCCCTGGTGAAAATGAGTTCGATAGCTCTGACCTAGAGAGAACCTGACTCAGGAGTGCTGGACCTGCGTTTTTAACAAGCGAGTCAGGTGACTTGGACATAGGTGGTCTCGGTCCATATTTAGAGCAATGATGAGATGGTAGGAAGAGCTTGGGCTATGGACATGGACAGACTTGGGTCTGAATTTGCTTGTCAGTTACACTTTGGTGGTCAAGTCATTTAATTCCTCCAAATCTCAACTGTGAAATGGACAAGTTAAATAATAATATATCGAAAGTGTTTAGCATAGTGCCTAATGCCTAGGATGTGCTTCATAAATGCTAAAGCTCCCATCCCCTTCCCTGATTCTATTTGCTGTCTTGGACTCCAGAGAATTTTATACTCTGTTGGAATTAATTTGTCTTTATTTCTCCTTCCTCCCTCATGCCTGTTGTTGATTTCCTGTCGGAACTGCACCTGCTCTTACTATCCCCTTGTAAACACTTTCCTGTTTAGATAAGGTTGACCTTATTCCTACAAGACTTTGCTCTTTCTTTTAGTTATCTGCCCTTAATGACATGCTGGTGGCATGCTGACATCTGGCTGGGTCTGTGTGCAGCACTGAGGACTTGAGTCCCCTTGCCTTTTCTCGGGCAGCAGGACTTTAGTAATGCAGAAGGCCATATCTTGCTTTTGTCTGCAGCATGGCTAATGTGTCTCTTTCCTCAGCCTCTGCTTGACTCCCAGTGTTGGCATTTCTTGCCTGCCCTCTCCACCTCTCAATAACATTGTTATGTGCTCTCATGATCTGACCAAGAAAGGACAAATTGGCTAACCACCCTGAGTTAACAGATATATCAGCCTGTAATGGGCAGTAGCATTTAATTTTTACCTTTAATATCTAAACCTGGCTAGATAGACAAGGTGGTGTTTTATGTGGAAGTGAAGGCATTGAATTAAACTGATGTCAAAACAATTGACCTGCTTGGTTTCTTCACTCATACACATGATTAATTGTGATTATAGGGAAATGCCACATCATGTGTTTGGTCAATTCAGTCCAAATGGTAGTTTTCTGTAAACATGATGCTTAGCTTTAATAACTTTAAGACTTATAGGCCAAAGAAAGATAAGCTGAATGCTGGTCCTATAAGCAGATACTCTTGTGGGAATGCCACTAACATGTCAGCTAGGGGAAAAAATGAAAGACACAAAGCAAAGGCTTGTAGGAATAATGTCAGCATCACTAAAACAGTGATAAACTGTCAACTAAATGGAGAACTAGAAAAATATCCTGGAAAGATGTTTACTATAAAGAATGGATAAAGGAATAATGATCTCAGTAAGTCACTTGAGTTAGGGACTAGTCTAAATCTATGATAATTTCATCTCAAGATTTTTAAGTAATTACATCTTCAAAGATCCTATTTCCCAATTAGGTCACATTCTAATGTTGTGGGTAGACATGAATTTTGTGGGGATTTATTCAACCCATATGGCACACAGGAAAAGTAGCCTTGATACAGCTCCAATCTATAATAAAAATACAGAATCTGGAGAGTATGAGGCCATCTCTTTCTGACTCTGTTTCATTCTCCTGTGAACACCTTAGGAGCAGGGACTCTGTAGAGAGGCTTGCAGAGCATGTGCTCAGTAAGTATTTTCTGAAAGAGTAAACTAGGGATGGTGGGTCAGGACCACGAGAAGTTCCCCAAGGATGAAGCCATTTCAGAAGCATCCATTTCTACATCTTCCACAACCATTTTAATGTGCTATGAACAGTCAAAATGTGAGTCCAATTTTGTGGCTGAGTGGATCATTTGAATCACAAATATTTAATCTAGTATAAAAACAGTTTCTCTCTTGGAGGAAGATTAAAAACAGAATTGCATGTAGTGTGTTGGCATTCTGAGAAGATGGTACATACAGATGTACTTGAGTGAAAATATGCACTGAAACAGTATTAACATGTTAAAAAGGATAAGCTATGGCATCGAGCAGGGAAAGAATCAGTACGATTGGTCACACTCAAAACAGATTTAGCTGAGTGGCTGTGGTTGGGAAGGATGCGTTAAAATGAATAAATTTATACTTGTTGCTTTAAACCCTTCCCCTTTCCCCCTGAAATTCCCTCCCCTCTCCCCTCTGGTGACTGTCAACCTGTTCTCAATTTCGGTGTCTTTAGTTATATTATGCTTGTTTGTTTAGTTGTTTAGGTTCCTGTATACATGGACAAAAACTGGGGGGGGGGGTGGAAATGGGAGGGAGGTGTGGGGGTTGGGGCGGTGGGCTGGGATGGGAGTAAAAGACAGAAAACTGTACAAGAACAATTAAAATAAATTTTAAAAAAAGTTAGCAAAAAAAAAGAATAAATTTATTCACTGTTTTTTAACCCTTGAAAAACAAGATAGATCACCCATCTTGAGTGGTTTAAGGCTATAGTCACAAAGTGACAAATAGGTACGTAAAGATGGAAACATTCAGTCCATTTGGGTATGGACCCTCTTACTAGTTCCTGAAAATTGACTTATTTTATTGCATCCTTTTTTACAACCAATTTCAGGTGGCTGAATTGAGTATATTTTTCATTCTGACTTGTTGACTTCTGGCCCATTAAGGCAGCCAATCCAATTAGGCAGGTTTTCTCTTGCCTTGCCCTTGACAGAGCATCTGATTGGCTCACGGCTCTTGCTAAGTGACAGGCCTTCCGCAACTGTGAATTATCTTTCTTAAAGGGATGTTATCTCTGGTTCTGTCTTTAAAATGCCTGCACTTTTTCTGGTTGTGCTTAGGCCCAGGATTTAGGGTGTTTCTCTTTCAAGTACTTGAGCTTGAATGTTTGAGGTTACAACCTAGGCTGAGTGATGAGTCAGCTGGGTTGCTAGGGTGCACAGTTCTTGGAATACCAACTGTGATGGCCTGAATAATGACCCCCTCCCAAAGACATCCATGTTCTAATCTCATGAACTTGTGAGTGTTAATTTATATGGAATAAATAAATGAGTAAAAATAAAAGGACTTTGAGGATGTGATTAACCTAAGGATCTTGAGATGGGGAGATTATCCTGGATTATACAGGTGGACCGTAAGTGCAGTGACATTGTATTTATATAAGAGGAAGATCTGACACAAACATACACAGAAAGAAAGCCATGTAAAGGAAGCAGAGGGAAGAATCAGAGAAAGAAGAGGCTAGGCCACTGGCTTTGAAGAGGGAGGAAGGGGTTATGAGCCAAGGAATGCAGGTCTAGGAGCTGGAAAAGGCAAGGAGACATTCTTTTTGAAAGTCTCTAGAGGGAAAGTGGGCCTGGAGACATCTTGGTCCGGGCCCAATAAAACTGATTTTGGAATTTTGGCTTCCAGAACTGTGAGAGAATAAATTCTGTTGTATCGAATTTGAGATAATTTGTTGTAATAGTCACAGGAAACTTATATATCAAACAAGACCATTTCTGCTAGGACTAAATCCCTGGTTCTGAGTGAAATACTTTGCAGGTTGATTGACACCAGCTATGCTACTTTTCATGTATTTATTTGTACATGACAAATACATGAATGTGTATTTGAATGTGATTTTTGATGTTTAACCTTCATCTGAGCTATTATCTGAAAATATTTGGTGAGATTTGCTCTACTAAAATGAGAGACTTTATAACTAGGTTCCTTGGTCTATTAAGACTTTTTTAGGACTTCTGGCCAACATGGTGGCATAGGTAGACACAACCAAAGCCCCCTGGCACAACCAAAAGGAGGACAATAACAAATTTAAAAACAAAAGACAACCAGAACTGATAGAAAATCGAATTGTATGGAAGTCTGACAACCAAGGAGTTAAAGAAGAAACATTCATCCAGACTGGTAGGAGGGGCAGAGATAGGCAGCCAGGTGGAGAGGACTTGCAGCAAGGTGGCAGCTGGAGGACTGGGGCTAGTGGTCCCACATTCATGTACAGACAAACCAGGAGGAACAACTGGGGAGTGAGACAGACTGCGCAACCCAGGGTTCCAGTGTGGGGAAATAAAGCCTTGAACCGCTGACTGAAAACACCTATGGGGGTTGAAGCAGGAGGAAAAACCCACAGCCTCACAGGAAAGTTCGTTGGAGAGACCCACAGGGTCTTAGAATGTACACAAACCCACCCACCAGGAAATCAGCACCAGAAGAGCCCAATTTACTTGTGGGTATTGGGGGAAGTGACTGAAAGCTGTCACAGAGTGGCATTGTTCCTTCTCAGACCCCTCCCCCACATATAGTGTCACAATGCAGCAATGTGGTTGTCTCACCCTGGTGAACCCCTAAGGCTCCACCCCTTACTATGTAATAGGTGTGCCAAGACAAAATAAGATGGCCCAGATGAGAGAATAGTTCAAAGCTCCAGAAAAAATACAACTAAGCAATGAAGAGATAGTCAACCTATCAGATACACAGTTCAAAATGCTGGTTATCAGGATGCTCCAGGAGTTCACTGGGTACTTCAACAGCATAAAAAAGACCCAGACAGCAATGAAGGTTGCATTATGTGAAATTAAGAAAAATCTACCAACAGTGATGGGAAGGAAACCAGGACTCAAATCAATGGTTTGGAGCAGAAGGAAGAAAGAAACATTCAACCAGAACAGAATGAAAAAACAAGAATTCAGAAAAATGAGGAGAAGCTTAGGAACCTACAAGACATCTTTAAACATTCTAACATCTGAATCATAGGGATGCCGGAAGGAGAAGAGGAAGACCAGGAAATTGAAAACTTATTTGAACAAATAATGAAGGAGAACTTCCCTAATCTGGCAAAGGAAATAGACTTCCAGGAAGTCCAGGACACTCAGAGAGTCCCAAAGAAGTTGGACCCAAGGAAGCACACACCAAGGCACATCATAATTACATTACCTAAGATTAAAGATAAGGAGAGAATCTTAAAAGCAGCGAGAGAAAAGGAGAGAGTTACTTACCAAGGAGTTCCCATAAGACTGTCAGCTGATTTCTCAGAAGAAACCTTGCAGGCAAGAAAGGGCTGGCAAGAAGTATTCCAAGTCACAAAAGGCAAGGACCTATGTCCAAGATTACTCTATCCAGCAAAGCTGTCATTTAGAATGGAAGGGCAGATAAAGTACTTCTCAGATAAGGTCAAGTTAAAGGAATTCATCATCACCAAGCTCTTATTATATGAAATGTTAAAGGGACTTATCTAGATGCACTGGTAGATCAAAAATATGAACACTAAAATGACAAAAAACTCACAGCTATTAACAACCGAACCTAAAGAAAAACAAAAACAAACTAAGCAAACAGCTAGAACAGGAACAGAATCACAGAAATGGAGATCACATGGAGGGTTATCAGTGCGGGAGGGGGAGACGGGGAAGAAAAGGTACAGAGAATAAGTAGCATAAATTGTAGGTAGAAAATAGACAGTGAGAGGTTAAGAATAGTATAGGAAATGGAGAAGCCAAAGAACTTATATGTACGACCCATGGACATGAACTAAAGGTGGGTGAAATGAGGATGGGAGGGGGTGTGCAGGGCAGAGGGGAATAAAGGGGGGGGAATGGGACAACTGTAAAAGCATAATCAATAAAATATATATTTTTAAAAATCCAGAAAAAAAGACTTCTTTATATCAAGATTACCCAACCCTGAGGTTCCTTACTGACCATCATTTTTATTTAGCTATATGGACACTTACAACATCACTTACCTGCTTTTTCTTGAAATCCTCTTCTTCCTTGGAACTTCATTGTTTGTATTAGGGTTCTACAGAGACACAGAACCAATAGGATTATCTATCTATCTATCTATCTATCTATCTATCTATCTATCTATCTATCTATCTATCTATCATCTATCATCTGTCTAATTTAGTTACATATATATGGTGTAAATATATTTATTATAAAAATTGGCTCACATGATTGTGGAGGCTGACAAATTCTAAGATCTGCAGTTGGCAAGCAGGAGACCCAGGAGAATGGATAATAAATGTCTCAGCATGGTAAGAGATGGCTGGTGGTTTGGTGGTTTGGGAGGGAGCCTGGGAATCTGGACGCCTCTTATACTGACATTTGTCCACTTGTCCTGTTTTGAGTCCCTTTATGTCATGGCAATGGGGGTCTCTGATTCCTGAGCCTCCCCAGGATGCTGTGTGGGTAACTGTTGTATTTCTTACTCTTCTCTGCAGGTATTTATTTGTTAAGTTTCAGCTCTGTTAATTCCTTCAATTGTTTCCAACTTCAAAGTTTATTTCTTGTTGTTGTCTCCTTCTCATTTTCTTTACATTTGAAGGGTTTTAATTTATACATACTTTCGTTTGTATTTTAGTGGCATGTCTGGGGGAAGCAGGTTGAGCCAAGGTGTAAAACATGCCATGTTTTTAACTTAACCAGGAGTATGGGAGGGTCACAGTTTCTTGCTAACTTTGGAGCATCTTGATTTTATTTTAAAAGCAAGGCAATGTTTTAAAAGACAGATGTGGCATTTTATTTGAAAAAATATTTTTATTTACTAAGGAAAAATTTGTGGAGTACTGGGTAAAAGTCAGTGTGTTTTCATTCACCAGAAAAGTGAGGGCCACACCAGCCCTCATCTTGCTCAGGCCCATGCAGGAGGAGGGCCCATGGCTCAGACTGAGACTTCCCTTCATATGCTTGGACATCCAGAGAAAATTGAAACCTTTCATCAGTCACCCATATGTTTTGTCTGCTTGTCGAGAACCATGCAAAGGTGCCTAAGTATCTGAATGTTTGGTGTCTTGTAGACAGCATATCTGTAAAACTGCCTGAATTTCTCTCATCTAATTTTTATGTTTGGCCTCATGGAGATGCAGCCATAGGCTGACCAAGTGCATTACTAGATATGTCAATTACAGTGGGATCTGAGTGTTGTAAATTAAAGATCATGCTTTTTTCCTCCCCCAGGCTGTTTGATGCCTGCAGTCACATTTGGGTTCATATTTGGTTCATGTTTTGGAAAGGTGAGAATGTTTTTAAAAAGATAAGGGTTAATTTCTGGAGTGTGGACATGTGTACTGGAGGTGGTCTGCTTGTAGTGCAGCCTGCCAATCAAAATCTGCCAGCAATGTCATTCAAGGTCAGAAACCCAATGAACCGCCAATCAAAGTCTGCAGGGCTGTTCATGTTCACTTGTCAGTGTTGGAAAGAGGTCAGTCTCTCGGTGGTGCGGCTAGTTTGTGAACAATGAGAGCATTTCAGTGGTCAGAAGCACATTCTGCCGTCTACTCCCTGGGGATTTCAGGATGCTTGCCAAGGTTTTTTATCCTACAGGGATACACGGCAGGATAGTGGAAAAAGCCAACAGTATTTTTAAAAACCGAGTTATGGATTTTAAACTCTAAAAGCAAACATGGCACCTAATTAGGACATGCCTTTTAAAAATATTATTTGCTTAAGTGTCTGTCTATAATGAAGGATAACAAAGATAAATTAGAAATATAATTTTAGATACCTAAAAAGAGATGCTTCCTTTAAACATTTTGTACTTGTTATTCAGTTTGCAATCTTGCCTTAACTCAGCTAATCATTATTTTGTTTCATTTTAATGATGCAAAATAAGCTTTGCATTTATGGGAAACAATGGCAATGTTTAGGATGTGCTAACAGAATAAAGCTTGGAAAATTTCAGTTTCAGGGTCTGGAAGACAGTGATGATAGAAACATTAAGTTTTGCATTTCAGTAGAGTCTTGATAGATTTTCAAATCTGAGCTCTCTCTGAGGGAAAGGGGGTGATTCATCATAATCAAGATTATTTGTCATTCAAAGTTATTTCAGCAGCAGCAAATACTGTGGTGGGCAGATGTTCCAAGTTCAATCAGGGTGTCTCCCTGATGGCAGAACCTCCCAGTGAGTCACGCTCTGAATGTTTTGCTGCCCCATGGTAAAATACCCAGGTATTTATGTGTGTGCACATGCTCAGCTTTATAGATGCAGACTATTTCGTTAAATGTTCAGAATTCCTGCGGACATCATTTGGACGTAAGTGCAAGCAACTGCTTTAGTCATAATCTTATTTTATTAAAAATATATTAATAAGAACATTTTCTTTTTGTTAGAGTATTTTTTATTGATTATGCTATTACAGTTTTCCCAGTTTTCCCCCTTTATCCTCCCTCCACCCTGATCCCCCAACCCTCTAGCATTCCCTCCACCTTAGTTCATGTCCATGGGTTGTACATATAAGTTCTTTGAGTCCTCTGTTTCCTATACCATTTTTATCTCTCCCCATCTATTTTATGCCCACTAATTATGTTTCTTCTTCCCTGTACCTTCTCCCCTCTATTCCTCCCTTCTTCTTCCCCACTGAAATCCCTCCATGTGATGTCCATTTCTCTGATTCTGTCCCTGTTCTGGTTGTTTACTTAGTTTTTATTTTCATTGTTTTTCTTTTCTTTTAGATTCAGTTGTGGATAGTTGTGAGTTCATTGTCATTTTACTGTTCCTATTTTTATCTTCTTTGTCTTAGATAAGTCCCTTTAATGTTTCATATAATAAGGGCTTGGTGATGATAAACTCCTTTAACTTGACCTTATCTGGGAAGCACTTTATCTGCCCTTCCATCCTAAATGACAGCTTTGCTGGATAGAGTAATCTTGGATGTAGGTCCTTGCCTTTCGTGACTTCAAATACTTCTTTCCAGCCCCTTCTTGCCTGCAAGTTTTCTTTTGAGAAATCAGCTGATAGCCGTATGGGCACCCCTTTGTAGGTAATTCTCTCCTTTCCTCTTACTTCTTTTAGGATTTTCTCTTTGTCTTTAATCTTGGCTAACTCAATGATGATGTGCCTTGGTGTGTTCCTCCTTGGGTCCAACTTCTTTGGGACTCTCTGAGCTTCCTGAACTTCCTGGAAGTCTATTTCCTTTGCCAGATTGGGGAAGTTTTCCTTCATTATTTGTTCAAATACGTTTTCAATTTCTTGCTGCTGTTCTTCTCCTTCTGGCATCCCTATAATTTGGATATTGGAACATTTCAGGTTGTCTCAGAGATTCCTCAGCCTCTCTTCATTTTTTTGAATTCTTGTTTCTTGATTCTGATCCAATCGGATGTTTATTTCTTCCTTTTGTTCCACATCATTGCTTTGAATCCTTGTTTCCTTCCTGTCACTGTTGGTTCCCTGAATATTTTGCTTTATTTCATTTTGGGTATCTTTCATTTGTTCTTTCATTTTTTGACCTAGCTCAATCAGTTCTGTGAGCATTTTGATTACCAGGGCTTTAAATTCTCCGTCAGATAGGTTGGCAATGTCCTCATTGCTTAGTTCTGAGGTTTTGCTATTTTCTCTCATTTGGGCCATATTTCTTTGTCTTGGCACAGCTGATAGGTTGTAAGGGGGCGGGGCCTTAGGTCTTCACCTGGGCAGGGTAACCGTCTTTGCTGCTGCTGCCTGTGGGGGAGGGGCCAGAGAGGGAATAGTGTGGCTGTCTGCTCCTCTCTAGAGCACTTTTCAACGAACTCTTGTGTGAGGCTGGGGGTATCCCCCACCATGGCAAACCCAGCCATAGCACACAGTGAGCTCTGAGTCTCGGTTTTCCCTTAAGTCAGTGTAGGCAGCTCTGCTGAGCTGGGCAGTCAACCCAGCCCCTCAGCCGCCTGCCTGGTCCACTGCCTTAGCAGTCTGGTTGTTCTGGTTGATTTTTTCTTTAATTCCTTGGTTATTGGAGTCCATGCAGTTTGATTTTCTGGTGATTTTGGTTGTTTATTGAGTTTAGGTTGGTTGTTATCCTCCTTTTCGTTGTGTGAGGAAGTGAAGAATTTCTACCTACACCTCCATCTTGGCTGGAACTCTAACAAGAGCATTTTCAAAGGCCACCAAAAAAATAATAAAATGAGGCAAAGGGTATATGGGTGTGTGTGTATATATGTTAGGTGTGAGGACGTGGTAGAAATTTTTCTAACTGGTAGAAGAGTCCATGAGAAATCTGTATTTAGAATTGGCCACCAAGCATGAGGTTTTAAGGTTGGAGAGATCTTTAGGGATCCACTTTTCATTTTGTAGGTGGTGGCATCAGAGGGACTGTGGAGGTGGTTTTAGATAGTTAATGGCAGAGACAACTTCTGGACTTGCCTTTGAGTCCTGGTCTTTTCCTCCACTGGGCTTGCGAGAGCCTAGTCTTTTTTCTAACCCACTTGGGAAGGCTTGTGGAAGAGGTGAGTTTCTAATGCTGCTTAGGAGGTGAAAAGGAGAGACTTCAGGAACTGAAAGGAGAGTGGAATTTGTGAGTAAATGCTCAGTGGTGGCCTGGGCCCTTCAGGTGAAGGGAGCACTTGGAGTTGACATGGGAGAGCCAGGGTCCTGGGGTTGCAAAGAGAAGGGGTAAGAAAAGAGAGGATGCTTTGAATTATCCAGTGAAGCAAAACATTCTCTTTAAAATGGGCTGTACCTGCTCTCATTTTGGATTAGAGATATTCTTCGTTATCAGGAGCAACGACTTTTTACCAGTCGGTCCATGTTTTGTGGGTGATAAACTCTCCACGTAGAAAATACCTGTTCTAAGACTTTAGCCTCTGCTGACTTGTTTGATAGTAGAATATGGGAGTGGGGTAAGGAGATACAGATCATATTTTCCTTCCCTTTCTTTGATATCCTGATAAACACCCTTAGGCTTGGAGGAAAGATTAAAATCCAGGAAGACAAAAGAGGAGTGATTCAAGCGTGACCAGTTTCTTTCACAGATGTGAAGGGGGTTGGCCAAGAGGCACAAGACAGCCAATTTTCAGCTCTGACAGCTGCCGAGGTCATCAGCTTCCTAACGGCACTCCTTAATACTGCTGAGGCCAGGGTGTCCTTTGAACTCAGTGGTTGTTACACTTCCAAAGCTCAGCTGAGAAGGGAAGAAATCTGCAAATTTTGCTGGCTCCTGAGTACACAATTACCAGGCCATTAGGTCAAGGACTTAGGGTTCTGTGACCTATAAATCAGTAGTTACTCCCAGGTGAGTTATACTTACAGACACAGTGTATGCATATGTGTACGTGATGTGTGTGTGGTATGTGTATGCACATGATGTATGTCTGTGTACATGGTGTGTGTATGTGATGTGTGCATGTGTGTGGCAGTAGGACTTTTCTGAGAAAGCCTAATGGCCCAATTCAAAGGATCTTACAGTGAGAGTCAGGACTCAGGGCTTGAGGAGAGCAAGGAGCCTGAGAAATGCAGGTAGCTTTGCAATCTGCTTTTGAAGGAGGTTCCAGTTTATGAAAATCCACTGGTCCAGTATTTTTGGGGCTTCAACTCCAGTGGGTGAGAGATGGGTTTCAGTTTCTGGTGATGCACTGTCCATACCCAAGTTGCTTGGCTTGAGGTAATGATGGGGGATTCAGGCCTGGGAAGTCTGTGTTGGTGGGACCCCCACCCCCGACCCCACCCTCATAACAGCAACATGGAGGGTAAGGAAGGCACTTAGAAAACCTCAGTATAGTATAGTGGGGCATGGTACATTATTTGAAAATTGCATATAGAAATTACATTATATCAGCAATAAACTAACTATTGAGCAGCATGTAAATAGTGTTTAGGACTATCATCAGATGAAACCTGAAAAATGTAAATTAATGTGAATTAGAATTTTCAAAATCCTTAATCTGCAGACTAATGTAGCTTAAGTGGTAGGCTGTTCATTTAGTGATACAAAATAATATTGTTCAATCAAACTTGTAATTTCTTCTTTTCATTGTTAATTCATTGTTATCTATATTTAGCTGTGATACCAGATTCAATTTAATGCTTATCCTATATACAAAATACATCCTGGACTCACTCACAGCAGCAAAAGATGAAAAACTAGCCCAGTCCTCAAAATGAAAGAGCAAGTTCAAGTAAAAGGGAACCCTTATAAAGATCCAAAATTGATATAAACCTCCACAATAGGCTTTCATTGAAAAACTCACAAATTACACTAGTGATTCCACAATTGTCATAGTAGAAGATGGAAGAACACTTGAATATTATTGCTTCAGAGAAGACAAGAAATACTTGCCATTGTTGTCTTCTATGGCTTGCTTCTTCCTACCCTTCTCTCTCTTTCTTTTCTTCTTTCCCTCTTTTCTCTCTTCTTCCCTTCCCTTCCCTTCCCTTCCCTTCCCTTCCCTTCCCTTCCCTTCCCTTCCCTTCCCTTCCCTTCCCTTCCCTTCCCTTCCCTTCCCTTCTCTTCTCCTCCTTTTTCTTCTGACCTGGGCAACAGCCATCTGGATTCCTTGGCTATATTTTCAGTTGTTTTCTAGGTCAACTTAGTCCATGATTTGGAACCAAGGCCACAAATCCTAAAGTTAAGGCTGGTGTAGCTTTGAGGAATGGGGCATTATTCTAAATGGAAATGACCACTCCCTACCCTGATCCTGAAGCTCAATTCTCCATCTCTCACTTAACACTAACTATGTGGCTGGGGGTATCCCTCAAGACATTCATGTCTTCACAACCAGATTCCAAGCTCTTGAAGAGCATAGGCTCTGCCTTTTTGATCTCACTAGCATTGCCTGGCCCAATGTCTTGCATGTGCTGGAGTTCTCAGCCTAGAGGTTTGGCTTAGATCAGGGCACTTGGTCATCCTCACTGTAGACACAGGACGAAGGGCACCTTGAAGCAGAACCATGACAAAGCAAGTGCTGCATTGCTCCTTTGGTTACCAGCCACCTCTGGAGGAGGTGTTCTTCCCTAAAATAGAAGTGTATATCCCACATGTGGAGGGAGAACATTTCTGTCCTGTGAGGAATGTGATCTTATAACTTCCTTTCTATCTTTCTTTGCTTATCCTAAGAAACAAGCAAAGAGTTGACTTCTAATAATGTAAAAGCACAGATAAAATTCTGTATATGCTCCTCCCTCTTTCAGGAAGTTCACATCAAAAGTATTCCTGGTCCAATTTTATTGAGAAATAATTGATATACATCACTGTATAAATTTAAGGTGTACAGCATGATAATTTGATTCACATATATTGTGAAATGATTACCACAATAGGTTAGGTTAACACCCATCATCTTATATAGATAAAGAAAAAAAAAACATTCTCCTGTGTTGCAAACTCAGGATCTACTACTTAAATTTCCTATATATCATATAGCAGTGTTAACTGTAGTCACCATGTTGTATATACATCTCCAGCACTTATTTATCTTGTAATTGGAGGTTTGTACCATTTGACTACCTTTCTCCAATCCCCTACCCCTTGGATGCTTATATTATATGGTGAAAAAGTTGTTAAATTCAGGCAAACAGAATGGAATGATAATTATAGAAACTTCAGGTATCAGTAGTGTTTTTCTTTTGGGGGTGGTAATGTGGGCATATAATATGGGACTGATGGCTCCACAGGGTGGCCAGGGAAGGGGATCTTTGTGCAACTTCTGAATTTACAGCTGTAGGTGACCACTTCCTTTGACAAGATAACATGAAAGGTTTCCCTTTCAAATCATATTTTGGCTTTCTTATGTCACTCTTATTTCCTGCAATTAAATTTTCTTTACGCTTTGCTGTCTAAGTAAGGAATTCAGTAGAAAATAGGATGGACTTTAAAAAACAATCTGTGATTATTTTTCCTTTTCTGGGGTTCTAAAGAAAGACTTCATAGTTTGTTTCCCATCGAACCCCTGTCCCCTTCCCCCACCTCCACCAGGCAGCCATCTTCAGCTTTTGGATGCCTTGTGCTTTCTGGGATCGTGACGTTTCCTGGGGCAGGTTGAGAAGCATTTGATTAGGTCTAAGATAGCAGCTGGCAATGCACCCTGGGCATAGTCAGTTTATTTTAGAGTTTGAGTTATTTTGTTACCTACTCTGAGTTCTGTCTTCTGGAAGGAGTTCACGATCTCTATTCACTGACTTGACATTTCCCTGACCTTTCCTTCATTTGGAGCGCTTCTTTCTGTCATTCACAACTCAGAATCCAGAGCGACCTACTTGTGTTCGGGGTTTTATTCTTGCACACTTTACAGTGTCATCTTTTGTTTTGATACATAGAAACATCGATCTTTAAAGAATTTCTCTAGTGTTCCTGCCTCCTCTGTAGAATATAATTCTCCAGAGGATTCTATGTACCTTCTCCCCTCTCTCCACTTAGTCTGCATTTTCCTGACTGTTGAACACGTTTCGACCTTATTACCTGGAACCATGCTACTGCCATTCTGAATTATTTGAGGTTCCCTGGGAACACTACCCTTTCATGACTCTAAACAGGTTGTCTGTTTGCCTTGAATATCTTCTAGGTCCCCTTTTTTCCTTCTGCAGACATAACTTCCCTCCTCATCTGATCCCACTGGGACATTGCCCATATTTGTAAATCCCCGTGCAACCTCCAAGTCTTAGACAGTTGTTTCCTCTGAATTTTTTTTGACCCTTTTAACGTCATACTGTTTCCTTTACCCTTAGTCCCTGATATAACATATCTCTATTAGCATTTATTCCAAGATATTTTAGTGTGTTTGTCTGCTTATAGAGCAAGAACCTTGCCTTCTTCAACTCTGTACCTAGAAAGTGGTTCCATTCAAGTCCCTGAACGAATAAATGAATGAACTACAGTGGCATACCAGCTAAATCTGACTATCCTGATAGCTTCCTAGTGAGCAGGTGAGAATTGTAAGGGAGAAGCAAGTCTTGAATCTTGGATAAACTCCCATTAATTCCATGTAAGTTTTTCTCTGGGGCTAGAAGTAAAAATGTGTCTCTCCAGAAACAGCCAATTTGGTAAAATTTGGAATAGAACAGAGAGCCCAGAAATAAACCCAAGTCTCTACAGTCAATTAATATTCGACAAAGGGGGCAGCAACATAAAATTATATATACTTTTAGGCATTTTAATCCATATTCAGAAATTTTCATGGGTTGTGGGTCAGTTTTGTGAACTTTGTGTTGCAGGTTTAAAATTTTTCTTTGGTGCTATAAAATTATCAACATATGATCTAGTAGTTGGAGACATTGAAACCATTCCTTTGTCCTATTTCTGCTGAGAGATGAAATTCAAGCCTTGGATAAGAATTGCATAATTAAAACATCTCCAAACCAATAGAAATATATTTGATTTTAAATGAGTTAGAAATTTTTAAATGTCCAAATTTAAAAAATGACCAAGATGCTAAAAATAGCTAGAAAAGACTAGGGTCCTAACTGGGCCTTCTTCTCTTTCCTGGGGTAGACCCTCTGGCATTCCTGTGGAATCCAAGGGCTTTGGGGAGTCTAATTTCAAAACCAGTGACCAAGCCCAACCTTCTCATTTTACAGATGTAGAAGTGACATTCTAATGAAGGCAAGTGAGCCACAACTCAAACTTGGGTGTTCTTACTTTTAGGACAGTGATAGAAGGAGGAAACCTGTCTTGACTCCAGACTGACCTTTTTTTCTGAGAAGGAAAATGTGGTATTGTTATTTTACTGGGTATGAGTGGAACTATGTTTGCCCAGAGATTGTCCTTCTGGACCTTTTAAAACTTGCTGAGTAAGTGGTCACTCTGCGTTAGATACATGCCATCTTGGAGGCAGGGAAAGGCCCCAGTCATTGGTAAAGTATATTCTTGGGGGTCCATACACGTGACTTTATTTTCAAGCATGTTCTTTGTACAGTCCTATAGAGTAACATCATGTGAGCCATGTCACCTGTCTGGGCCTCAGGGTCTTCATTTTTAAAGTAAAGGGTTGGATGGTAAGCAAGACATGGAAACAACCTAAGTGTCCTCCAATGGATGATTGGATAAAGATGTAGTACATGTGAAGTCTGTCAGGAAAAAGTCCAACCACTGTTAATATAATGAGAATGGTTTGTGTGGCATCAACGTAACTGGCAGGCAAGAAGAGTGTACTGGAATGTGAATGTGTGAACAATGATGACTTCACTGTACTTGTCAGTGGGAGCGGTAGATGCCACTGAGTGAACATGTGTAGTGCATGGCTGTCACATTCAAAATTATTGAGTGAGTAAAGCAATGAGTTTGCATCAGGTTTTGCATTAAGATTGAGTATTCCTCAGTGGAAACTATTCAGATGATTCAGAAGGTTGCAGCTATGGGCAACTGGTGATTGGCAGCTTCATCACAACATGTCCACTCACGCATCATGTCTCATGAAGAATTTTTTTGTGAAACATCAAATGAGTAATTTGATGAGTCACCCGAGTAGGTGACTCAGCCTCCCTATAGCCCAGATTTGGTGCCATGTGACTTCTGGCTTTCCCCAAAACTAAAATCACCTTTGAAAGGGAAGAGATTTCAGACCATCAGTGAGATTCAGGAAAATATGACGGGGCAGCTCATGGTGATTGGGAGAACTGTGTGAGGTCCCAAGGGGCCTACTTTGAAGGGGACTGAGTCGTCATTGTCCTATGTACAATGTTTCTTGTATCTTCTTTAATAAATGTTTTCATTTTTTTTGTATTACATGGCTAGATATATTCTGGATAGATCTCGTATATGCAATGGAGTACTACTCAGCCATAAGAAAGGATGAAATACTATTATTTGTGATAACATGGATGGATCTTGAGAGTATCATGCTAAGTAAAACAAGTTAGATGGAAGAGAACAAGAGACACATGATTTCACTAATATGTGGGATATAAAACAGAAAGTAACAGATAAGCCAACAAAAAATCCCCAAATAAACTCATGCACACAGACAACAGAGGGTGGTTACCAGAGGGAAAGAGGTGTGGGGGAGGATGGAGAGGGTAAAAGAGGTCAAATATATGGTGATGAAGGGAAACTAGACTTTGAGTGGTGAGTACACAGTGTGCTAAACAGATGATATATTATAGAGTTACACCCTTAAAACTTACACAATGTTATTAACCAATGTCATCCCAATGAATTAAAAGACATAATAAAAGGTCAAACTCCTAAAAAATAAAATAAATAAAATAAAGTGTTGGAAGATATTATTTCTGAGGTCCCCTTTAGGTTTGGCATTCTGTGATGTAAGAGACATGAGACTTTTCCTATAGCTGAGTGTTCTCTTTATAAAGGGTCTCATTATATTTCCTTAGCACTGAGGGATGCATAACCAATCTTCTCAGTTCTAGACTATCTTATATGGAGTGGCAACATTTATTTGTTAAAAGGAAGATTAAGAAAAGTTTATTTGCAAAGGAAGCATGGGTTTAATCTTTTCATCTTAGGCTTGTTATGGAATTCTTCGGGGCTTGACTGATAACTTCATTCATTCAGTATATCTTGAGTTGATAAATGTACTAGGCTCTGGAGCAGGGACTAGGGGTTAAACAGATGAATAAGACTTGATCTGTGACCCAAAGCAGTCCACATTCTTGTGGGAGAGACATTTTTATAAACAAATGTAATCATTAGAGCCAGGATAAGGTATTCATAAGATAATAATAAAAATGGCCAATTACTTTACATGCATTCTTTCTTGAAGTTGTCTTAACTATCATGCCCATTAAATAAATGAGATAGATAATGATACTAAGGCTCAGAGAGGTTAGGTACTTTCCCAAGGTCATTACCACCATTGAGAACAGATTAAATGGGATAGACTTTAGGCAATGGGATCCTAGTAAGAAAATTATTGCAAAGGTCTAGGTAAGTGATGATCTGGGATTGAATTCAGCAAGAGACCATGGGCATGATGGGTAAGATATGCTTCAATGTGCTGCCTTGCCTATATTTCTCCTTTAAAGGGCTCCTGCTACAATCCTCTTCCCTATAAATCATCATGTTGACACAGACTATTATTTATTGGATCAAGAAAGTATGTGTAACATTTGTGACAACATAGATAAATCTGGAGGATGTTATGCTAAGTGGAATAGGTCAGATACAGAAGTACAAAAACTACATAATACTGCTTATAAGAGGAATCTAAAGAAGTAAAACAGAGAAGCAGAGAGAGAAAATGGTGATTTCTAGGAACTGGGGGAGAGGAGATGGGGCAATGTTAGTCAAGGCTGCATAGTGTCAGTTATGAAAGAAGAAAAAGTCCTAGAGAGCTACCGTACAGTTCAGTGCCTATAGCTAATAATGATGTATTGCATACTTAAACATGTGCTCAGAGTAGATCTTATGTTAAATGTTCTTATCACACACACACAAATAATAATAATAAAGAGGGTGAGAGGATACTTTTAGAGGTGATGAGTATGTTTATGTCATAGATTGTAGTGATGGTTTTATCAGATGAATTCTTATCTCCATCAAGTTGCATACATTAAATATATAAAATTTTTATGTACCAGTCATATCTCAATAAAGCGGTTAGAAAAAAAGAATGGCCACATAATCTAATAATAGCCCATCTATACACTTGATTAGTGGCCAATGGAATACTCTGTCACAAAAGCCATGGCCAGTGGGGGTGGCTGCATAATTAGATTTTGTAACTTGAGGTATTTGAACTTGAGAAATAAAGAGTTAAATAGTCAGAAACCAGAGTGAAAGCTGAGGGACATAGAACAAAGCAAAATCACTCTGTGGTAGAATAGTAGGGCTGTGATAATAAACTCCTGATGGCAAGGTACCTTGGTCACCAGTGTCATACTGAATTCTGAATGAACTTCAAGTTCCCCAAGCAAGTTCTATCACTTCAAGCCATGCTATGTGGCCAAATTTTTATGGTCAAGATTCTCATCATCTTTATTCCTACATTATCCCTCAAATCCTCTTTGTCTGAAGTGAACCAAATTATATCTGTTCCTTGCAACTAAAACAACCCATTTAAAATTGGGGTTGACAATAGGAACCAAATTTGGAAAATTTTCCTGATGAAAAAAGCCGATGGGATTTGCTGACCATTTTTAATCATTACTGATAATTTTCAAAAGCTAGAACTATTGAAAGAGAGAAGGCCACTACATTTTACAACAAACCACACCAAAACAAATTTGACACATGAGGTTTCAAACCATTCAGAATCTCAATTTCCAGCAAAATTAAGGAAGCAATAGATTAAAGATATACCAGAGGATATAACAACCAGAAGCAGCATAAAATGGAAAAAGCATCACAAGAAATTAAAAGAACTGATGTGGTTTGAAGCAATCACAATTGAACTGTTCAGGAGCTGCCTTTGTTTCTCTGCCTTAACATGTATTTGTTACTGCAGATAAATAGCCTCCATTTAGGGAAGAAATGGCCCTGCATCATTGTTCTATTTTATGAACCACAGGTGTTGTTGTACACATTCTGTTTATAACCTTAGGGGTGAGTGAAAAACAACACCTAACCAAGACAGTAACCACCATTGGACAAGAATGAGCTTTGCCAACATTTCCATCCTAACCGTTCCTATACAGTCAGATGCATAATGGCATGATAATCAGCATGAAGTTCTGCTGTCCACATGGAATGCCAATTTTAAATAAAAGTGAGGACATGAGTATGTGTGTGCTTGTGTGTGTGAAAAAGAATTTTAAAATATTTAATGTGACTAATCTACTCCTGTCTTGCATATTAAGTAACCTTCAGAAGTCACCTCATTGAAGGGGCCACTCATTTCGAAGAATGTAGATTAATAAGCCTCCTTGCTTAAAAAATGAGCTTCAATATTTGTGTGAATCATAGAGTCAAAAGAAAAAAATCGATGCGCTATTGACTACTGGGGATGATCACATTCATTTTGCCCTTTGTGGTTGGTGAAATCCATGCTGCAATTACAGAGACAGGCTGGCAGCAAAGAGCCTCAGTCGGGCTTTCAGCTCCACATTAATCCAAAACTCCCCATTTTAATGCAGATATAGATTGCCACAAGTCAATAGCTGACTACTTGAATTGTAGCAGCTCCAGCAGCTCTGGCAGGCCTGAGTTTACAGTATTTGGGAATTTCAAAGCTTCACTGTGTGAACCCGCACAGCTAAGGCTTCAGGTGCGGTTGTGCTGATGCTGTTGAAAAGATCTGTCTTTGGGATCTAAAACACAGATTATAGCAAATTCAGTGTGGGCGGGTCATAGACACACAGGATTGTAGAGCTGGAAAGGACCTCAGAGGTCACCTGGTCCAGCTCCTTCCTTAAAGATGAGGAAATTGAGGTCCTTAGAGGTTAACTAACTTGCATGTGGTTACACAGTTAGTCAGCAGAGGAGCTTCTACTAGAAAAAGAAGTGTATCCTCCTGGGCTTTCCACTAATCTGCATAGGTTATAAAAGGAAAAAAAAGCAAAATTTGCTTTATATACTTGTCATACACATGTGAGCATGCAATAAGTATGTCACTGAATAGGTTTCTTTTAATCCATTTTTAATATTCAATGATCCATGAAATGAGGTAAGGAGGAAATCCTTCTCATCACTGGGGGAATGTACACAGCTATGCCAGCATAAAAAGTCATCTGTTACATGTTACAGCTGAGGGAAAGGTGAGATCCTGTGTTTGAGGCATTAAATGGAACAAAATTTAAACAAGTGCTTTGTAAGTGGTAAGGCACTATATACCCATGTTAGACTTAAGGGTTATTTTAAGGCACATATTTTGGAGGGAAGATTTCTATTTCATTCAGTGTTTTTACTTATATCAAACTTGACTGTGAAAGCACTGAAAAATGAGGAATAGTATCTTTTATTATCAGCAAATAGCATAGTGCTTGGCATGTAGTAGATGCTTAATAAATGTGTTGAATATTGCATGTTGTGAGTTTAAATCCATATAATAATCCTTTGCCTTCAAAGTATGGTCTCTGGTTCAGCAACATTGACATTGCTTGGGAGTTTGTTAGAAATGCAGAATCTCAGGCCCTGTGCCAAACTCCCTAGAGCAGAACCTGAGTTCGAACAAATTCCCAAGGTGCTTAGCAGTCTCATGAAAGTTTGAGATACCTTGCAATAAGCTATGCTGACCCAGGTTTGTAATCACTCAATCCCTATACAATGAGTTTAGATGTAAAGTCTGCACATGAGGTGACAATTCTGAGTGGTCAAAATTATCCCTAAATGAATGGCCTACAATCATCCACAAACCAGAAAAGAATAGTAGGGTGGAGGGGTGTCCCTGTGTTTATGTGTATAGAGGGTATGGAGGTTGTTGTCCCTCAACTGAGGGAATAGTAGGTTTACATCTTCCATCTCATTTCTAATATGAGCATGTTTTTAAAGCAGAATGGTGCCATTTAAATAACAACCTCTCTTCCTCCCTAATTTATACAATATAATTTGAGTTAAATGCACTTATGATGAGACTCACTGACCATGGAGAATATTTCTTTTAAGTGCAGTGATGTGCTTCTAATATTATGACCTGAATACATTTGCCCAGTTAACCAAGTTCAGTTATACCATCTAGTCACATTGAAATTCAGGGTTTCACCCAGTTACACTGCACTTTACTGGAGGATTATAGTTCTAAACATCTTTCAGTTGGAATTTTGAAACAGGGTGATGGAGCATGAATTGTTAGTGTTTCTATCACAACATCCTTAATACCAATGGGCTTTGTGGGGTATTTATTCCTGGAGTAGCTCCCTGGATAACACACATCTCTCAAAACAGGCAGAGAGTGGCCTTGGTCTGGACAGCTGTGACTTTGAATCTTGTATTGTTTTCGTACGTGTCTGTAGGACCTGAGCTGATTCCTGAATGACCAGATGTGGGTTCCAGCAAAGAGCTTTAGCATCAGATTTTTCTGTCTTCTTTCATGATCGCACAACAGAAAAGTCCAAGTTGAGCCAAGACTGAGCCCAAATCTATATAGGATGAGAGTGCTCCTGCCCTGGGTCATCTTCCATTCTGTGGATGTTGGCTTTATGACCTGTACTAAAATGCTTTGAGAGGGCAGGTACATGGGTGATGAAGTGAGGCTTGCCTGTCTCAGCAATGGGGTGGTCAGAATTCAACCATCTTAGGTTGTCCCCACTTAAAAGGGACATCTTAGCAGCAATCAGCTTACTTTTACTGGCTTTAGAACGAACTCTAGGGCTCTCTGGGCTTCCACGCAGAGAAGTGAAAGCACTGGAAGAAGTGGTTGGGAGTAAAAGGGGTTCTCCAGAGGCGTGTGTGATGTCTGTGGTGGCTGTCCCTGTGTTTCATCCCCACCCTAGTGCTCCATCTCCATCATGCTCTTTGACACGCCCTTCTCTTTTTCAGGCTAAATCACTTTGTAGATTCTCCCTCTTGTCTTCCCTTTTTATGCCTGCCTCTTTAATTCTCTAATTAATGATTTATGCAGTCTGGGCAGAGCATGCTCAGTAGTTGCAGGCAGGTTTTATTTGTAAAGGGGGTAGCTTCAGCAGTGTCTCACTGTGGTGTTTCTGTTGTTTATATGAGAATAATTCACCAAATCAGCAAATAGAGGAGCGGGAAACCTCTTGCCTTATGACAGAACAGATTAGTACAAACTGAACAGTTTACTGGAACATATTGCCAGGCAGTCTAGCTTGGCTTCAAAAGAAACTTGCTTCTGTTCCCAGTGGTGCTGACCAGTTCATCTGCACGACTTGCTTTTAGACACAAGCATATATCCCGAAAGAAGAATAAAAATTGGAGTTGGCCTGCACTGTAACTGGCTTTTAACAAACAATGACTCTGTGGGTAGACAGACTGCTCTAGGAAAATAATTTGCCCCATTCAGAATATGGGCGTTTTTAAAAACTTATTTATTTATTGTATTTAAATTTTTATTTTATTTTTTTACTATCATTTAAGTACAGTTGTCTCCACTTTCCTGCCATCACTTTCCCCTGTGCCACCCACCCCCACCTCCCACTCTCAATCCTATCCCCCTTTGGCTTTGTTATTGTATTTCTTTTTATTACCATGTATTCCCCCTACACCCTCTTCCACACCCACCCATCCCCCACACAGCACACTGTTGCCAGTGTCCATGAGATCTTTTTCTTTTTTGCTCCATCCCTCCGTCCCCTAACACCCCTGACCCATAGCTGTCAGCCTGCTGTTCTCTATCTATGAGTCTGTCTCTATTTTGCTTGTTAATTCAGTTTTTTCAATGTATTTCACATATGAGTGAAATCATATGGTATTTGTCGTTCTCTGGCTTATTTCACTTAGCACAATGTTTTCCAAGTCCATCCATGTTGCAAAAAGAAACATTTTCTTCTTTTTCATGGCCAAGTAGTATTTAATTGCATAAATCTATGGATAGACACTTGGCTGCTTCTAAATTTTGGCAGTTGTAAATAACGCTGCAATAAACAAAGGGGTGCTTATATTCTTTCAAATTAGTGTTTTGGGTTTCTTTGGATAAATTCCTAGAAGTGGAATTGTTGGGTCAAGAGGCAGTTCCATTTTTAATTTTTTGGGGTAACCCCATACTGCTTTCTGTGGTGGTTGCACCCAGTCTGCTTTCCCACCAACAGTGCAAAAGAGTTCCCCTGTCTCCACATCCTCACTAGCGCTTGTTGTTGATTTATCGATGGTAGCCATTCCGACAGATGTGAGGTGATATCTCACTGTGGTTTTAATTTGCATTTCTCTAATGATTAGTGACACTGAGCATCTTTTCATGTGTCTATTGACCATCTGTATGTCCTCTCTGGAGAAGTGTCCATTCTGGTCCTTTGCCCACTTATAAATTAAATAGTTTTTTCAAAAGATTTTATTAATTTATTTTTAGACAGAGAGGAAGAGAGGGAGCAAGAGAGGGAGAAAAACATCAATGTGTGGTTGCCTCCCATGTGCCCTACCAGGGACCTGGCCCGAAACCCAGGCATTTGCCCTGACTGAGAATTGAGCCAGTGACCCTTTGGTTTGCAGGCCAGAGCTTAATCCACTGAGCAACACCAACCAGGGCTGTTTTTTTTGGTGTTGAGTTTCACAGGTTCATATAAATTTCGGATAGTAACCTCTTATCAGATGTATCAGCAAATATGTTTTCCCATTCTGTGGGCTGTCTATTTTTTTAATATAGTTTATTGATTATGCTATTACAGTTGTCCCATTTCCCCCTCTTCATTCCCCTTCACACTGCACACCCTCTCCTACCCACATTCCCCCCTTTAATTCATGTTCATGTGTCATACTTATAAGTTCTTTAGCTTCTACTTTTCCCATACTATTCTTACCCTCTCCCTGTCTATTTTCTACCCACCATTTATGCTACTTATTCTCTGTACCTCTTCCCCGCTCTCTCCTCCTCCCACTCCCCTGTTGCTAACCCTCCATGTGATCTCCATTTCTGGGGTTCTGTTCCTGTTCTAGTTGTTTGCTTAGTTTGCTTTTGTTTTAGGTGTGGTCGTTAATATCTGTGAGTTTGCTGTCTTTTTACTGTCCTATTTTTTATCTTCTTTTTCTTAGATAAGTCCATTTAACATTTCATATAATAAGGGCTTGGTGATGATGAACTCCTTGAACTTGACCTTATCTGAGAAGCACTTTATCTTCCCTTCCATTCTAAATGAAAGCTTCACTGGATAGAGCAATCTTGGATGTAGGTCCTTGACTTTCATGACTTGGAATACTTCTTTCCAACCCCTTCTTGCCTGGAAGGTCTTTTTTGAGAAATCAGCTGACAGTCTGATGGGAACTCCTTTGTAGGCAATTGTCTCCTTATCTCTTGCTGCTTCTAGGATTCTCTCCTTCATTTTGATCTTGGCTAATGTAATGATGATGTGCCTTGGTGCGTTCCTCCTTAGATCCAACTTCTTTGGGTCTCTCTGAGCTTCCTGGACTTCCTGGAAATCTATTTCCTTTGCCATATTGGGGAAGTTCTCCTTTATTATTTGTTCAAATAAGTTTTCCTCTTGTTGCTCTCCCTCTTCCCCTTCTTTACCCCTATAATTCTGGTCCCTCTTCTGGTACCCCTATAATTCGGATGTTGGAACATTTAAAGATGACCTGGAGGTTCCTAAGCCTCTCCTCATTTTCTGAATTCTTGTTTCTTCATTCTTTTCTGTTTGGTCGTTTCTTTCTTCCTTCCGGTCCGCACCATTGATCTGAGTCCCAGTTTCCTTCCCAACACTGGATCCCTGTACATTTTTCTTTATTTCATTCAGCATAGCCTTCATTTTTTCATCTAATTTGTGACCAAATTCAACCAGTTCTGTGAGCATCCTGATCACCAGTGCTTTGAACTATGCATCTAATAGGTTGGCTATCTCTTCGTTGCTTAGTTGTATTTTTTCTGTGCTTTGATCTGTTCTTTCATTTGGGCCATTTGTTTTTTTCTTGACATGCCTGTTATGTAGTGAGGGGTGGAACCTTAGGTGTTCACCAGGGTGGGGTAACCCTGTAGCTGGGTTGTGATACTGTATGTGGGGGGTGGGGTCTGAGAGGGAACAATGGTGCTTGCTCCACTCTCTGCCAGATTTCAGTGAGTTCTGCTGCTCCCCCCAAGCAAACTGGACCCTTCTGGTGCTGTTACCTGGGTGGGTGGGCTTGTGTATGTTCTAGGACTCTATGGGACTCTTCAGTGAACTCTCCTTTGAGGCTGGGAGTCTCTCCTGGCACCTCAACCCCCATAGGTGTTTTCAATTGTTGTTTTGAGGTTTTATTTCCCTGTGCTGGAGCCCTGTGTTGTGTGGTCTGTCTTGCTCCCCAGTTTCGCCTGGTTTATCTGAGCATGAATGTGGGACCACCTGGTCTGCCAGCTGCCTTGTGCGCTGCACCCCTCCACAATCGCCACCTTGCTGGGTCTGCCCACTGCTGCCTTGCCTGCCCAGGGTCCATCAGCTGCTGCAGTGAGAACTCTCTTTCCGGCCTCCCAATTCTGCCCCTCCTACCGGTCTGGATGAATGTTTCTTCTTTTAACTCCTTGGTTGTTGGACTTCCATACAGTTCAATTTTCTGTAAGTACTGGTTGTTTTTTTTTTTTGTTGTTGTTGTTGTTTCTAAATTTTTGTTGTCCTTATTTTGGTTGTGCGAGGAGGCACAGTGTGTTTACCTATGCCTTCATCTTGGCCAGAAGTCTTGTGGGCTGTCTTTTTATTTTGTTGATGGTTTCCTTTGCTGTGCAAAAACTTTTTAGTTTATGTAGTCCCATTTGTTTATTTTTTCTTTTTTCCCCCTTGCCTGAGGAGATGTATCAGAAAAAAATATTGCTATGAGCAATGTCTGAGATTTTACTGCTTTTGTGTTCTTCTAAGATTTTTATGGTTTCAGGTCTAATGTTTAAGTATTTAATTCATTTTTAATTTATTTTAGTGTGTAGCATAAGAAGGTGGTCGTTTCATTTTTCTGCATGTATTGTCCAGTTTTCCAACCTTTAGCCCATTGTTTGTGCTTGCTTCCTGTGTCAAATATTAATTGACTATAAAGGTATGGATTTATTTCTGCACTCTGTTCTCTTTCATTGATCTATGTGTCTGTTTTTTATGCCAGTACTATGCTGTTTTGACTACTATGGCCTTATAGTATTGTTTGATATTAGGTACAGTGATTACTCCAACTTTGTTCTTCTTTGTCAGGATTGCCGTTGCTATGTGGGGCCTTTTGTGGTTCCATATAAATTTTTGAAATGTTTGTTCTAGTTCTGCAAAATATGACATTAGAATCTTGTTAAGAATTGTGTTAAGTCTATAGATTGCTTTGGGTAGTATGGGCACTTTAATAATGTTAATAATTCTTCCTACCTATGAACACTGTATGTGCTTCCACTTACTTGTATCTTCTTCAGTTTCTTTTTCAGTGTCATAATTTTCTGAGTGCAGGTCCTTTACATCCTTGGTTAGATTTATTCCTAGGTATTTTATTCTTTTTTAAAATCTCCTCTATAGATATCTTTATTTTCTCACCCCAGTATCCAATCTAGATTACACGTTGCATTTAATAGTCATGTCTCATCATCATCATCATTATTATTATTATTTAAAATTTTATTTTAATTGTTATTCATGTACAGTTTTCTGTCTTTTACTCCCATCCCAGCCCACCCCAGTATTATTTTTTAAATAGATTTTATTGATTATGCTATTACAGTTGTCCCAATTTTTTTCCCTTTGCCCTCTCCACCTGGTAGGCCCTATTCCCTCCAGCAATGCCCACTCCTTAGTTCTTGTCCATGGGTAATTCATAGAAGTTCTTTGGCTTCTCCAATACACCTGAATCCACCTAAAATTTAGAGCCAGTATTAAATGACTGTGAAAATTATGATGACTGAACAGGATGCCAAGGTTATAACTTATAGACAATGTAAAAGTATAACAAGTCAGAGAGTTGGGAAGATGGAAGGTGAAGGAAAGTATAGGTGATGTTATTTCCTCACCTTCCATAATAAGGAATCAGTAACTACTGCATCAAGTTGAAATACGATAAAACAAACTATGATGGCTCCACACCCTTAAAAATACAGAAGGTTCTTTAGAAGGGGATGAAGAAACATCTATCCAAAGTAGAGCAATTTCCTCAATTTCATTTCAGCTTCCTTTTCTTTGATTAAAGTCAAGTACATTTTCTCCATATGTTTATCTGTTTATCTCTTCACCTATTTATATATTAATGGCTATAATGATTTTCACTCAAGGTTAATGATTAATACATATGTCTTCATAGCGAGACTTCAGGTAATTTTTAAAATTTAAAATGTTGTCCAAAGTGGCTTGATTTTTTAAAAAATAATGAGCAGGGATCATTTTTAAAAAGGTCATTGTATTTAAAAATTTAAAGTAAAACAGTATAAATATAGCCTTTAAGGATTGGGGATGCTCTTAGGATTGTTATTCTTTCTAATTCAATCTTCATAGAGTTTAGTTGTATGCCTGTTCAGAGATTCTCCCCATGTTGCTCTGTACCACATTTAGTCTTTATAAACTTGTCTAATTTTCTACTACTGCTAGATTTGAGCTCTTTGGGAAGGAGCTACACAGGACATAGGAGGTCCTAATTCATACAATGGTAGGTGTACTTCTTACTGTGTTGTTTACTTCTATGCTTTGACAGTTACATCACATTAGACATCATGTTTAACTGACAGCCTTTTCCTGGAAGGTAGGCTGATTATTCAATATTTCTTAAGGTCAGCAATCTTGTCAGCATTGCTCAGCTATATATAAAACTCATAATTTAGGGTTTACAACTTATTTTTAGAGTACACAAATGATAGTTATTTCAGCTCGGCCACTATAGCTATGTTTCTTTGGGTAAATCACTTAACCAAAGCCTCAGTTTCTCCAATGATGAAATGAGGACAGTAACAAACCTTAACTCATTATTTCTGAAAGGATTAAAAGAGTGAATCTCTGGACAATTCTGGGAGTAGTCATTGGTAAAAAAGTATGTCTTCAATAACTGTTGGTTGTAGTTTTTCTTTGCAGCAGAGGGCCTGGAGTATAGTATAAAGAGTGTTAGTCCCAAGTTTAGAATTCTAGGCCCAGCTCTGCCAATCAGTAGCTGGGCAACCTTGGTGGAAGAACTTCTCTTTCCTGGGTTGTGGTTTCATCTACCAAAATGAAAAGAATAGAGTAAATAATTCCCAAACCCTCCTGAGTCAGTCACTCTGTAAATTTGTGATCAGCATAGTTAGTTCTGTTACCTAATTAAAAGATTCTGGTTGAAAATGATTGATTTAAATTATCTTCACTGTGTTTGTTACCCACAGTAATGAATCTCCCAGAATAATTGTTGTCCCTTATTTATTTTGACAGCATAAATTTGGCCTAAAATCTTGTATTTTTCTTTCTCTGTTTCTTTCTTTTTTTTTTTTTTAAAGATTTTTTTTTTTTAATTTTATTTATTTATCTTTAGAGGGGAAGGGAAGGAGAGAGGGAGAGAAACATCAATGTGCGGTTGCCTCTTGTATGTCCCCTGACGGGAACTGGCCTGGCAACCCAGGCATGTGCCCTGACTGGGAATCGAACCGCGATCTTTCGGTTCGTAGGCCCGCGCTCAATCCACTGAGCTACACCAGCCAGGGCTCTCTGTTTCTTTTATCCTTCCTTAATCCCTGTCAGATTTTTCTGACCTGTTTATTTTGTACTTTGATCTACTCAATTAAGATGATATTTTGTTACTCCAAACCTCTGAACCAATGTGATTTACAACAGAAACTACCACTTTGAACAATCCCCAAATGGAATAAGACGACCCTTATAAACTATGCTTTTTTACAGTGTGTACATGGGACCTCATTCTGTAGATTTTCATTACTCCTTGTTGTGATTTTTTTAATATTAGTTTTTAACAAAACAGAAAGAGGAAGAGAAAATTGTTATCATCCCCTCAGGCATTTCTTAGTTACGGGAACGGAAGTTTAACTATTGGTAGAGACTCCATGGGAATTTGAAATAGTTTTACTATTTATCCAAACTACCTCCTATGGAAAAGGTAACCTTTGCCACTGATTTAATAAAAGTTGTTCAACTCAATTATGTAAACACTTGGCACTTTTGATTCTTCTGGAGTATTATTGAATTTTAAAAATGCCCTTTAGCATACTAAGGACAAAATTTATCCTGTCTGTCCATCTAGAAACATAATATAGTATGAAGGTAAGAAATGTTGAAAAGAGACTTTTCTTTGAGATATGTAAACAATATAATTTCACTTTGGAATATCAACTGCATACAATTGTGTAAAATAATGAATTTACATGAAGTCAAGTGTGCTAAGCTCTTGCATACTTTGACTATAGCACCAATAATGGATGGGGGTCTTGCTCCATAGAAGTGAAACACCCACTGTAGTTACCTGTCACCAGGTGAACTGTGACATCTGTCCTTGAGCTAAAAGATACCAATAAGGAGAAGGAAAGCACATGATCAATTCATTTGTATTTTCCTACAAAATATTAATTTTGAAATGAAAAGATATATACTTCTATATTTAGAATCACTTCATGAGCAAGAGTTCAAAAAATGCAAACTCCTTTGTGTAAATTTATCCCTGGACATTTTTCACTATAAAGAGTGAATATTGTCTTAGGCAGTTTTCTTCTTTTTCTGAAGGAAGGCCATCCAGTTTGTTACCAGTGGTCAGGAATATCCTGTATTCTTCCTCCTTGTTCTTGAGGACTCAAACTGCCTTAATTCTTCCATGAGCATTGATATTAGTTTTTAGGAAGAGAAATTAGAGTAGCTTGGGTTGCCTCTCTTTTTCAACAATTTTGAATTGCCTTTCTCATAACACACCTGGCTTACCTTGGTTTGGCTTCTCCCTTTGCTGCCTGGGTCCGAGTATATCCACTCTTATTTTCTGATGCCTGAATTCTCTGTTTTATAATCTCAGTTCTTAAAGGGGCTTAACATTATGATTATTATTTATTATTAGAATTGATAAAGTCACAATGTGGATTTGTCACCTGGCTATCAGGTTTTTTTTTAAATTTAACTTGGGAGATATTCTAAGCCATGAGGACATATGTTAAATGGTCCAATACTCTTGGATTTAACTTTGCATTTTCTTTCTTGTGACTTTAACATTAGTGGTCCAATAGGGTTGCATAACAGAATCACATTGGCAGATTTCAGAAATAGACCGCATAAAAGTATTGAATTGCAGACTCTGGGGTGAGGTTGTATCTTGAAGATACAGCACCAACGTGACAAATAATTTGGACAATTAAAATTCTTTCTCTTGGGAATGTGATACAGGAAACATGGTACTAAGGCAGAACTATCATAAATATTATTGAAATGTTTATCACAGGAATTTGTCCTTACACAAGTATGGAAGGAACTGGGAAAGTGGATCTGAAAGATGAAGTTGGAGAGTGAGAGAAACAGTCACTAAGCAGTCCACCTGCAGCACAGGTGGAGGCAGACAAGTCAAGGCTTATAGGGAAGTCTGAGAGAATAAGCATGTCTGGCTGTAGAATGGGCTGTGTAGGGGTGGTTTGTGGAGAGTTCTATGGAAAGGCCACTCTGAGAAAGCTGTGGGTCTCTAACCAAGTTCCTGGGGGTGGAACAGTCTGGGACTGCTGTTGGTCAGAGGGACAAGCAGTTGGAAAGATGGGTTAGATGTGTCATGAAAGAGATGAAGAACATGCTGGTTCCCATGAAGCACCCTTGCAGGATGTATGACTATGATGGGTCTCCAAGAGTAATGGCTTCTACTTCACTTCCTCCTTCCAAATCTCATGCAAGTTTCTTTTTCTTTTTTTTCTTTTCTAACTCTAACTCACTGAGAAATGTAGCTGCTAACCTTAGCAAAGTTCCTATCATGCAATGCAGCACAGTGGTCACACACCAAAGTTATGAGGGAGCAAAAACTATGAATAAGAAAAGAAACCAGGCCATCAGAGAGAGGGAAATGCATCATGTTTATGAAGAAGCAGAAGGTTATGTTCCTGGCGAGGGATGGCAAGAATGACTGGTCCCCAGAGCCACCTTGGCTGTCGATGGATATTAGTGGTCATTGAGAACCATTGTTACTTTCAGATCCTGTATATTTTTAAAGTTAATCTCCCTTTTTCTGAAGTATTTGAGTACCACTATATTGCAAACAAAAGAGTCTATTTATATAAACATTGTCTCCAAAATAAAATTGGATAAGCAGTAAAGGGCTTTTAATTAGCTGCTCAAAGATTTGTCCTAATTGACTAGAAAATGTATAGTCAGGGTCTAGTAGAGTATATGTTAGTATATTGCTAATATTCAAAAAGTATTTTTAGAATGAATGAACAAATAAATAAGTTAATGAATATAGGCCATAGGCTGTTCTGCCAATTTTTATACACAAATCAATAAAACTGTGTATGAGAACCTGATGTTTTGACTCTCCTTCAAACTATGTGGGTGCTGTGAGTTGATTTGACAGGAACAGTAATTGATTTTGTTGAGTCTTCTTTGATATTCCTTGGCATCCAGTGTCATGATTTTGGTAAGAAGGCTTGTCAGAGTTAGGTAAGCTATGTGGGACCCTAGAACATTCTGAAGATTATGGGCAGATATGGTAGTTAAAACTAAGGCATTTGAGTCATTACCGTATTACTTTGGAGCAGTTGAACTAGCCAATTCTAGAGACTTTGTCCGGAATATTAACTTTGGAATACCTTATCAAAGCTTTTTGTTGTGATGGCCTTTTAACTCTATCTAGGGTGATATAGTTATTTAATGTGAAATTTTACCTCTTAATTGGGGATATAAAATGTGAACTCATGTAAGTAACACACCTACTAATAGGTATGCATTTTACCTACTTTTACAATTATCTGAAAGGAACAGACTTTGACTCTTTATATTGCACATTTCTCCCTTTGTTATTCTGGTGTACAGGAAGGTGAAGGGGGTGAGATATGTTCCTGTCTGGAATGGTGTAGATCTGCTAGGTTCTCTTTCTTCATTGAAGACTTGGTGAAGTTTGGATGGAATCGTCAAGAAATGCGATCCCAAATATAGGGATGAAATAAAAAAAGATTGAACTCTTTAGTGTTGGACTAAAATCAAATTTTGAGGCTATGAGGGTTTAAAACACATCAAGGTAACCAGTACCCCAATCTGGAAATGGAACATCATGGTGTACCTGAAGCATCTCCTTGTGCTTGCTTTCAGTGACTACCTCCTAACATAAACACTGTCCTGATTTTTAACACCATCAATAATAAGACTTGCCTGTTTTTGGTTTCCACAGTGCCTTGCAAGAAATGGAAGTTGAGATATTAGATCTCTTCTCCCAGGTCTTTCTTCTTCCTAGTCACAAAACGGAAGAAGATATTGCAATACTTAATGTATTAGTGGCTTAATGAAGCAAGTTCTGTCTACATGACCTCCACAAAAAGTGAACAGTCCAGCTCACTGATCAACTGATCTTCCATACATCTTGTCTTTGAGCTGTAGCTAAAAGTAGCTGTTTGCCTGATTGAAATGTTCACTCTCCATTCAGATATTTAGACTTTGGTTAGATACCCACTAAATGAGGCATGTGTGTGCAAAAGCATTCCAAACTGAGTAGATACAAAGAAATATTATCCTTTAGTACCCATTCGATCCCCCTTTTTAACCCAAGAAAACATAAATGCAACAATAGATCAATTTGACTGTAAATATTATCTAAGTATGTCCTTTAAAAGCCAAAGGAATGTCAGATACAATTTATTTTCCACCAGTGCAAGCTGAGACATTAAGTGGCAATTCTACTTCCATTAGCTAAATCTGGCAAATATGCAACTGTTTAAAGGCATTGTCGATAGCTATTGCACAATTAAGTATTTGTACTGATGCCTTATTAAATTACCCTTTTCAAGTAGGCATAATAAACTAGGAGTTCACTGTACAGATTTTCATGGAGAAAGTCAGATCAGCATGGGATTTATTTAGAAAGAATTTAGTATACTAAGTACTGAAGTAAATGTCATATGTTTTTGACCAAATAAATATTAATTTCCTTAAACTTTTTTTAGGGTTAAGAAACAGGAAAATAAAAATCCTAAAAAATATAATTGTTGTGATTTATAATGTTATTAAAAAACTTTATAATTGTTATTGTCTTTATAATAACAATCTATTTTATTTATAACAGAGCATTACCCTACATGGGGATTTTTAATCTCCCCATAAAAAGCTGATATTTCTCCCAAACTTTAAGATCCCTATAGCAGCTGAATGATAAGTGGGTGAATGGAGAGGGGGATGATGAAGGAAGGTGATGAAGAAAGAATTAGGAAAAGGAGCTATAGAGAATATTGTTAAGTGACCAGCTAAAGAAGGCTTTGAGACTGGCTGGGAGATCCTAATCTTCTGGATGGACCATTCTGTATCTTATCTGCAGAGCAATGTTAATTAGAAACTTCTCTATTTAGTGATGCATTGAGCTCTCTTTTCCTTTAGTCACTGAGTATAGTTCTCATCACATAATTCTCTTTTTTGGTCAAATTTTGTTGAGAAATAATCAACATATATCACTGTATAAGTTTAAAGCATACAACATGATAGTTTAATTTACATATATTGTGAAATCATAACCACAATAGGTTCTGCCACCATCCATTTTCTCATATGGATATAATAGAATGAAAAGAGAGGAGAGGTGTTCCGGCCAAGATGGAAGCATGGGTAGATATGCTTTGCTTCCTCACACAACCAAAAGAAGGATGGAAACCAATTAAAAAAAAACAACAACCAGAACTTCCAGAAAAATCAAACTTCATGGAAGTCCAACAGCCAAGGAATTAAAGAAGAAACATTCATCCAGACTGGTATGCCGAGACAAAAAAATATGGCCCAAATGAAAGAACAGATCAAAACTGCAGAAAAAGAACTAAGTGACAAAAAGATAGACAACCTGTCAGATACAGAGTTGAAAACACTGGTAATCAGATGCTCACAGAAATGATTGAGTATGGTCACAAAAATGGAGGAAAAAGTGAAGGTTATGAAGAGTGAAATAAAAGAAAATATAGAGGGAACCCACAGAGAAGGGAAGGAAACCAGAACTCAAATCAACAATTTGGAACAAAAGGAAGAAATAAATATTCAATCAGAAAAGAATGAAGAAACAAGAATTCAAAAAAAAATGAGGAGAGACTTAGGAACCTCCAGGAGAACTTTAAAAGTTCCAACATCCTAATCATAGGGGTTCCAGAAGGAAAAGGAGCAAGAAATTTAAAACTTATTTGAAAACATAATGAAGGAGAACTTCCCTTATTTGGCAAAAGGAATAGACTTCCAGGAAGCCCAGGAAGCTCAGAGAGTCCCAAAAGAGTTGGACCCAAGGAGGAACACACCAAGGCACATTGTAATTACATTACCCAAGATTAAAGATAAGGAGAGAATCTTAAAAGCAGCAAGAGAAAAGGAGACAGTTACCTATAAAAGAGTTCCCATAAGATTTTCACATTTCTCAAAAGAAATCTTGCAGGTATGGGGGGCTGGAAAGAAGTATTCAAAGCCACAAAAGGCAAAGACCTACATCCAAGATCGCTCTATCCAGCAAAGCTATCATTTAGAATGAAAGGGCAGATAAAGTGCTTCCCAGGTAAGGTCAAGTCAAAGGATTTCATCATCACTAAGCCCTTATATGAAATGTTAAAGGAACTTATCTAAGAAAAAGAAGAATATCAAAAACTGTGAACGGTAAAATAACAACAAACTCACAACTATCAACAACTGAACCTAAAAAGCAAAAAATAAGCAAACAACTAAAACAGGAACAGGATCCCAAAAATGAAGATTACATGGAGGGTTATCAGTGCGGAGAAGGAAGGGGGAGAATGGATGGAAAAAGTACAGGGAATAAGAAGCATAATTGGTAACTACAAAATAGACAGGGGGAGGTTAAGAATAGTATGGGAAATGGAGAAGCCAAAGAACTTATATGTACGACCCATGACATCAACTAAGGGGGCGGGAATCCTGGAGAGAGGGGGAGGTGCAGAGTGGAGGGGGATAAAGGGGAGAAAAAATGGGACAACCCTAATAACATAATCAATAAAATAGACTTAAAAATAAAAACTCAATAGGAAAAAAAGAGGAGAAAATTTCCTCTTTTTGATGAGAATTCTTAAGATTTACTCTTTTAACAACTTTTCTAAATATCATATAGAAGTATTAGCTATAGTCATCATGTTGTACATTACATCCCTAGTACTTGTTTATTTTATAACTGGAAGTTTATAACTTCTGATCACCTTTCTCCACTCCCCCTCCTCCCACACTTTGCCTCTGGTAATCACAAGTCTGACCTCTTTTTCTATGAGTTTTTTTTTTTTTGTAGAATTCCACATATAAATGAAATCATACAGTATTTGTCTTTCTCTGTCTGACTTATTTCACTCCACATAATGACTTTTAGGTCCATTCATGTTGTTGCAAATGGTAGAATTTCCTTGTTTTGTTATGGCTGTACAATATTCCATGATATCTGTATATATCTATGTATGTGTATATTTATTTATCTATCTATCACCACTTCTTTATTCATTGGTAGATGCTTAGGTTACTATCATGTCTTGGCTATTGTAAATAATGATGCTATGAACATGGGGGTGAATACGTATTTTTGAGTCAGTGTTTTCATTCCTTTGGGTATATTACCAGAAATGGAATTGCTGGATCACAAGATAGTTCTATTTTTAATTTTTTGAGTGTCCTCTGTACTATTTTCCATAGTGGCTATTCCAATTTCCCACCAACAGTGCACAAGTATTTCATTTCTTTTACACCCATGCAGTATTTATTATTTCTTGTGTTTTTGATGATGGCCTTCCTAATAGGAGTGAAGTTATATTTCATTGTGATTTTAGTTTGCACTTCTCTGATGTTGAGCATTTTTTCATGTTCCTGCTGACTTTTTGTATATTGTCTTTGGAGAAATGTCTATTGAAATTTTTGCCGTATTTTAGTAGGGGTATTTGTTTTTCCTTTGCTATTGAGTTGTAGGTATTTATATATTTTAGATATTAATCCCTTATCAGATATAGGGTTTCCAGATGTTTTTTTCCCCATTCCATAGTTTACCTTTTCTATTTGTTGATGGTTTCTTTTGCTGTGCAGAAGGTTCTTAGTCTGATGTAGTTCCACTTGTTTATTTTTGATTTTGTTAGTTTGCTTTAGGTTATTGTATTAAAAAGTTCATTACCAAGACCCCTATCAAGAAGTTTTATTCTTCTATTTTCTTCTAGGAGTGTCATGATTTTAGGTCTTACATTTAAGTCTTTAATTCATTTTCAGTTAATTTTTGTGAGTGGCGTTATGATATGGGTCCAGTTTCATTCTTTTATATGTGGCTATCCAATTATCTCAGTACCATTTATTGAAGAAACTGTCTTTTCTCCATTGAGTATTCTTGAATCCCTTATCAAATATTAGTTTTTCACATAATTTTAAAGCAATGATTGTGTCTTTCTGGGTATGTTATGGTATGACTTCCATATAAAAATAATTCAACTCCCATTTTTCTCCCTCCCTATCCACTTAGCAAACTTAAAAATATTTGGTTCCTGGTTCCTATCACTGTGCTTTCTTCATAGAAAACACTTGGTTGTTGATTTCTTATTTAATATGAATGAACTAAGTAAAGTTTTGAATTCTCTTAAAGTATTAGATGACGATATAGAGTATAACAACTACTTGGATTCCTGGCTGAACTTTTGTAGTTTTCCTCTGGTTGTTTGATGTTATATAAAGATAGTGTCTGTGCCTTTCTGTTGCTAAAATTGCCAAGAAGAAAATACTTTTGCTTTTTAATTTGCCATAATGTAAAATATAATCTTGGGAATAGTTGCTCTAAAGGAAAATTTCTATAAGAGAAATCATGTGTGATATTTTAGAAAAATTTCTTCAAGTAATTGTAATGGAAAGAACCATTTCAATGTACCTTTCTGGGATACCATTTATTTTATTTGTTGAAGGTAAAAAGTATATTTGTATTTTGTTTTGATGCTTATTACAATCTTTTTAATGGATTTATTTATTTATTTAATCTTTACTGTATTTTTTCCATTACCATTTAGTCCCCTATGATCTCCCCACAGCAATCATCACATTGTCGTCCATGTCCATGAGTCCTTTTTCCTCCATCTCTCCATCTGCTGGCCTCCCTCTATCCCTAGCTGTCATCTTGCTCTCCATCTATGAGTCTTGAGTCTGTCCTCATTTTCCTTGTTAGTTCAGTTTGTTCGTTAGATTCCACATATGAGTTAAGTCATATGGTATTTGTATTTTTCTGACATGCCATAAGTGGCTTATTTCACTTAGCATAATTTTCTCTAGGTCCATCTATACTGTTGCAAAGGGTAAATTTTTCTTCTTTTTTATGATTAAGTAGTATTCCATTGTGAAAATGTCCCATAGTTGTTTTATCCATGCATCCACTGATGGACACAGACTGCTTCCATATCTTGGTGATTGTGTATAATGCTGCAATGAACATAGGGGTGCTTATGTTCTTTCAAATTAGTGTTTTGGGTTCCTTTGGATATATTCCTGAAATGGGATCGCTAGGTCAAAGGCAGATACATATTTAATTTGTTGAGGTATCTCCATACTGCTTTCCACAGTGGTTATATCAATCTACATTCCCACCAACTGTGCAAAAGAGTTCCCCTTTCTCCTCACCAGCACTTGATTGTTGATTTATTGATGACAGCCATTCTGACAGGTGTAAGACGATATCTCATTGTGGTTTTAATTTGCATTTCTCTGATGATTAGTGACATTGAGCATCTTTTCATATGTCTATTTGTTATCTGCATGTCTTCTTTGGAGAAATGTCTATTCAGGTCCTTTGCCTATTTTTCAATTGAGTTGTTTGTTTTGGTGTTGAGTTTTTAAGTTCTTTATAAATTTTGGACATTAACTCCTCATCAGATGTATCAATGAATATTTTCTCCCATTCTGTGGGTTGTCATTTTATTTTGTTGATGTTTTCCTTTGCTGTGAAAAAAAATTTTAGTTTGATATAGTCCTCTTTGTTTTTTCTTTTGTTTCCCTTGCCTGGGGAGATATAACCAATAAAAAATTTGTATGAGCAATGTCCGAGATTTTGCTGCCTATGTTTTCTTCTAGGATTTTTATGGTTGTGGGCATTAGTCTTTGGTCATTTTGAATTTATTCTTGTGTGTGATGTAAGATGGTGGTCTAATTTCAAATTTCTGCGCATATCTTTTCAATTTTCCCAGTACCATTTATTGAATAAACTATCTTTAGCTCAATGTATTTGCTTGCTTCCTCTGTTGAATATTAATTGACTATACAAGTGTGGACTTATTTCTGTTCTATTGATGTATAGGTCTGTTTTTATGCCAGTGCCATGCTATTTTGATTACTATGAACTTATAGTGTATTTGATATTACGCAGGGTGATATCTTCAACTTTGTATGCCTTTCTCAAGATTGCTGTTGCTATGTGGATTCTTTTGTGGTTCCATAGAAATTTTTGAAATATTTGTTCTAGTTCTGTGAAATATGTCATTGGAATCTTGACAGGAATTATGCTGGATCTATAGATTGCTTTGGGTAGTAGGGACATTTTAATGCTGTTAATGTTTCCTTTCCATGAACACTGTATGTGCTTCCACTTATTTGTATCTTCTATTTCTTTTTTCAGTGTCTAATAATTTTCTGAGTACAGGTTTTTTGAATGCTTATTACAGTCTTTAATTGTTTTTACCATATTTAATGAGCTGATGATAGAGAAGGAAACTGAGGCACAGGTGGATTTTTTTTTAGTGACCTTTTACACAAGATAAAACTAGGATTAGATATGAAGATGGCTAGTTTTAAGCCACCAAATTGACACCCTTATTACTTCTGTGCCATATTACTAGAAAAGCTTTAGCTCTTGGAATCATATAAAAATCTGCACAGCCTTTTATAGAATTTTATAATTTTTCAATAAATGGTATCTTTTATATGCAATATGTAGGTTTTGTTATTTCTACAACCTATCATCTTATTAAAATACTTCAGAGAAGGAAGGTGGGATGTGGTAGAGGAAATTCCTAGGAGATGGCAGATACGTGTTCTAGTCTAATATCTGCTACTAACTTTGAAAACTTGAGCAAATCACTTGCTTTCTTTGGCCTCAGTTTCCCCAGTGCAGTTGCAGTGGGTAATATGTTAAGAACAAGTAAGAGTTAAAAATGTGTTGATTTGTTTCATCTTTTCAGTCTGTTCTGGGCCCACGGACACAGACTTGTTAGTCAGGACAAGTGCTGAAGTGGAAACCCTGAAAAACCACAGTGCAGTCTATCTGGAAGTAGAGTTAGTGGACTGTCTTCAAAACAATACAAATACCTGAGTCTTATCATTTCAAGGCAGAACTTTCTAGAAGGAGATGGAGGCAAGGTGGGTCTGTAATTCTAATAAGCCCCCTCAGGTGATTCCAGTGTTCACTGAAATTTAAGAATTACTTCTGTAAGATAAACATATAAAGTAAACATTTTGTTTCATTGAAGACAATCTTTCAAAAGCCAAGTTCAAAAATTAGTATTTCTTACAGAAAACATAGGTGCTATCCCTAGAGTCTTTCAGAGTGAAAATTTTTAGGGGATGCCTAGCATTGTCATGAGGCCAGGTGGGCCAGTGAGACCAGGGATGCTGAAGATCCCAGAGAGTTCCTGGAGGATTCTGATCAAATAACCGAGAAAGTGGAGCTTGCTTAGAAGGTGGTAGGCTTGAGACCTATCTCTGGGAGATGATCTTTGAAGAGACGGTGTTCAGTGTCTTAATACGGAGTTAATGTGGAGAGTTAAGACAGGGATGAGCATCAGGTAGGAGGCTGTGGAAGACAGACCCACGGCCAGGATATGAAAAACGGTGGGCAGGGCAATGCCAGTGCGGTTCTTTGCAGCAGTTAGAACTGGCAATCTGTGTACCATAAGTAAGCCTTGGGGGCTCCAGGGACCCTGAAGCTAGCCAGCCCGCATGAAATCTTGCCTAAAGCTTTGGCCAGAGTACTACAGAGCCCAGCAAGGAGACTGGCACAAGGCCTCCTGTGTCTACATCACGAGCAATTTGGTCTCTCCACTTCCTATCTTTCTATGTATAGATTCACCCCTAAGTATTCCAGGGGTGTTCAAACTTTTGGAATCTCTGGGCCACACTGGAAAAAGGAGTTGTCTTGGGCCACACATTAAATACATTGTGACATGTAATCACAAAAAGATCTCATAATGTTTTAAGTAAATTTACGATTTTGTTTGGGGCTCTTTTGTAGCCATCCTGAGCCACATTTGGCCTTTGGGCCGCAGGTTGGACACCCCTGATCCCAACCGATTCTTTCTGAGGCTTTTTACAACATTCAGAGTGAGAGATATCCTTTAGGTAGTGTAAATTAATAATCTTAGTTAGGTGGTCCTCAAAAACAGTCACTATAGGAGCATCCGCATTATGTCTCCTGCTAGAAACTTCCTGCTAGACACTGCAGCCCAGAGCCCCTTATGCTGTGACAGTCTGGGAGGCAGCCGCAGAACAGTGGTTGAGAGTCTAGGCTTGGGAGCCAGATTGCTTGGGGTTCACATTTCTGCCCAGAACTTCCAAGCTGTGGAACCCTGAACAGTTTTCCACCTGTAAAATGGAGAAAAAGCTAGGACCTAACTTGTGGAGTTGTTATTAAGATTAGAAGAGTAATATGCGTGAAGGGCTTAAAACAGCACCTGGCACCTTTAGTGAATATTGTTATAGTTAACTCTCCTCTGTCCATAGTAAAACAGGCAGCTGTTTATGATATAGGACTTGAGGGATCCCAAAGCCTCATTACTATGGGATACCGGGGGGCCTATAATTATTATTATCGACGCTCTTGGTTAAGACAGCAGTGATTCTAGAATGGTTGAGTATGACTACGGAGGAGTACATGTGAAATCATTGCACTGTGATACACTTTGATTTTGTCACATGACATAGCCAGGTCCAGAGGGAGTGCCCTTAGATTAGCACAGTGTGAGCAAATCAAAAAAGTTTCAGCAGGACATACCAAGGTGAGGACCTCTGGGGCAGCCCAAGGATGCATTAAGCAAGAGGTGAGATGGAGAGCATGCTTTCTATTTTACTCCTCTATCAGCCTTGCCTATGAGAGAAATCAACAACAGGTATTCTGACACTTAAACAGAATCTAGGAGGGTTTGTGTCCTGTTGAATATTCATGGTTTTCCTCCCTTGGTTAAGGAAGCATGTATCCTTCTGTCTTTATTAGGGGGTCTGTACAGCACTAAATTGAAGTCCAATATTGATCTCCAGATAGTATTACCAGGCTCCCAGCTGCCCTGTCAGTCACCTCTGCTCAGAATCCAGAAGCCAGTGAACATTGCTATCTTGGTATTCACTGGGAAGGCCCCTTGCTCGCACAGATACTGTCCAATGCTGTACAAGGTAGAATGAAAAAAATGGCTCCTGAACAAGAGCTTACAATTGTAGGAGGAGTAGATAGAAGGAGGGACAGCAGCCATCTTATCCAAGGGTAAATAAATTTAGGATTTATTTGAACCACTTAGTCTACCTCTTATCTACATGATCTTCTGTCATGTTGAAAGAAACAGATGCTTATTAATTTCCAATAATGAGCAGGATCTTGATTTTAAATCAGAGAATCTACAGAACGTCTCTTCATTTATTTAGTGTCTTTATTATTTCAGATAAATATTCTTGACTGTTATGTGATCTATGCCTTTAACTTGTGTATTTATATGTTAAAAAATCATAACTTGGTATATTTACTTGGTTTATTTTACGTGGAACAGTTAAGTGGAATTCATTTCATTGACATACTATAAGACCCTCCTAATATTCTTGTTATTGATTTTGGTATTTCAGAAGTATTATTCATGGTGACACCTACTGGGAAGCAAATTTCAGTAATATCAATAGATATTATTATAATACAGAAAACATTAATATTTGATGGTGACATAAGTGTGACACAAAGGCAATAAACTCATTAGTAAACACATCATTAATAAAACATTCTAAGGTGGCAACTATGAATTTTAAGTTCTTGTTCTTAAAGTTCACTATTCATTTACCAAGTGTACTTAACATGTTGCCCATTGTTCACAAAAGTTGTTTTCAATTAATGAGGCTAACCCTCTTTTATAGTAACATACAGCTGGAAAATAATTATAATGATAATATCAGTATGAAATTCACAAATCTTTTTTAAAAAAGATCTTTATCAAAGCATAAGAATGCTTCCCTCTTCTTTTCTTTGTGTGTGTGTGTGTGTGTGTGTGTGTGTGTGTGTTGTGTGTGTTGCTTGGCAACCATCATTGATCTGTCCAAAAAAAAAAAAAATCACATGACTTAAGAATTGCTAGTGGCACTATTACTCTGTCATTTTTCTTTCTCATGCCAAGCTGATGAAGGTTGTGCTAACTGAAACCCCTATTAATTGTTTTTTTCTTTGAGATTTAATTACCATGTATTTACCATGCATTGAGAATGGCTTTGCTAATGACAGTGGCCTAGTAGAGACGGCCTGAGAGCGAGAGAGAGAGCCGAGTGGACAAGACTTCTTTGAGATTACATAGAGCAACATCACAGGTATCTGCTGTAGGAGGAGTAGGTGGAGGGAGCCACAGCAGCCATCAATTTTTTGTTCATAATTCATCAGGTCATTCTTGTCTTCCCAAAATATCAATCATGGCAAAATCTAGACCAGGTGCCTTCATTTCCCCTCACTTATATTCAGAAACTATAACCCAGAAACCTGCTAATTGCACATGTGAAGCTGATGGGTGTGTGTGCCTGTGCGTTTATTAGAACTATCTTCTGACCTGCACTAGCATCAATGCACACATCCATCAGCGGGTCTTCCCATCGGTCTGGCATGCCCCACTCCTGCCTATGCAGTTCAGATCCCTGCTTAGTGTTGCCTTCCCTTCAATGGGGCACTCAGCTCTCAGGTGAAATCTTTCATCTGCAGCCTTTTCATTTCTTTTTTTGGGACAAAGCAACCAATATTTTGGGATGCCCCTTCCATTGCTGTCAGAGTCTCTTGTCAGAATCTGACAAAACTCAGGACATGAACAATGGGAATTTCATTGAACTCCATAAAATAGTATTTTTTATATCATTTATTATTTATTTTTAAATTTATTTTTTATTGCAGTGATATGCTTTATACCATTATATAAATTTTAGGTGTTGATATCTAATCTATATATATTACATCATGTTTACCACCAAAAGTCTAGTTTCCATCTGTCACGTACAATTTATCCTCCTTACCCATCTCATTTTCCCTCTACCCCCTCTCACTCTGGTAACCACTGACCTTTGTATGCCTCCATGAGCTTGTTTTTGTTTTGTTTGTCTATTTGTTTTATTTTTGTTTCCATATTTCACATGTGAGTGAAATCATGTGACATTTGTCTATTTCTGTCTCACTTTACTTCACATACTACTTTCTAGGTCCATCCATTTCGTTGCACATATATTATTTTTACAAAGTGTTGTATTTTCTTAAAAGAATCAGCCTGGAAGAACTTGTGCTTTTCCTGCAGGTAGGGGGCAAGTAGTAACCAATCAAATGATCAAACCATGTCACAAGTAAAGAGAAGTTATTTTGTTTCTAAATCACCTGTCTTTATCTGCAGACATTTGTTTACTTCGAAAGGGTTTGAAACATATTTCCCATCTGAAGTATATCCAGTTTCACATTCTCTCTGTATTACATTCCCATGTTTGTGAGAGGTGATGCTGTTTGCTCATAGCGCTTTTATAGCTTCCCCCACCCCAGCTCATGTGAGACTCTAACAAGGCAGAAGCTTCAGAGACTCTTTATTGGCTAATACCTGAGCCCTTTCTCTCACATTACAGCTCCAAGTGACCGTTTTCAAGGCAAAAGGTCATCCCCATCCCCATCCCTTTGGAACCAATGTGCATCAACCTTCTAACCTCTGCCTCACAGAGATGATGGCTGTTTGGGCTGCAATCCCTTCATTACAGATGGTCCATATTTTATATTTAGCGTGGGAGGTCAAATTTAGGAAAGCAATTTCTCTTAAAGCTAGGAGTTCCAATAATCCAACATCTTCTATTGGCTTATGGGTGAGTGGGCAATAATAGGTTTATGGGAAGCACCCGCTGGTCTGTTTTTTCCAGGGAGGGGATTATTCCTGTCAATCTAAATTTTTAGAATGGTGAGCTCCCATTGTTTATTATTCAGCAAGCTTTTATTAGATTGTCTCTAAGCACAATGCAGCAAGTGGGACATCTTTCTGAGCAGCCTAGCAGGCTGGATCAATATCTCTAGGCATTTAAAATCTTGGATAAAATAATGCTACATTTTCATCTCAGCTCCAGAAGAGCCTGCATGTTGTTCTGTTGCAGAAAGAACATATAGAAATATGTACAATGATATTAGCATGAAGAATAATTGTTTAATGATCATAGAATTCATGGGTAGGATGTTGAATTTTTCAGGTGAATGTACATTTAAGATAATATTCTACTGTTTTGTGACGGTTTAGTCTAAATCTACAAAAAACCATAGTATGACTGGGTTATACAAATGCTCTTATTGTATTAATGTCAGATAAAATATTGGAGTAAGATGGCATTCATTAAAAAATTAACAATGTAAATGCATTTTTATGTATTACTACATATATATATATATGGAATGTGATGGAGACTAGATAAACTCACTTCTATGTAGCAGATGAGTCAAATCAAGCACAGTGACTTGAGACCTAAGAGAAGCCATGTGACCCCAGGGCATTTGGCTGTGCAAGCCCCAGAAAGCCAAACTATATTAAGGAAATATGGGAGGGGAGATGGTTCACAACCTCTATGTCTAGGTTGAATGTCCTCATCCTTAATGAACCCTAGAAGCAAAGCAAAAAGGCTTTTGTATTCAGATATCAGGCTTAAAAATTCCTTATTCTGATTTTCCAATTTACCTGATTAGAAATTAGGCTGCAGGGGTAGAACAGACTCTAGGAAGGAAAGCCTCCTGAGACTTAAGCAATGTTGAGATAACTGTGGCCTCTTCACCTGCCTGCCCATTCTCTCCACTGGTCATAAAGACATGTAGGGACACATGTGTCACAGACAAAATTGAATCAGATAATCAGGTTGTTGCACCTGTGTCTTAATAATAGGTAATGATGATAATGGTAGCTGCTAGTATTATCATTTTTATCATTGTTAAATATTTGCTATGGTTTAGATGTCCCTACAATATTTTCTTAAAAGTTCTTTTGAGAAAAAATGTTATTATTTTCTAGTTGTTTTACAGTCAAGGTGCTGAGGGGCAGGAAGGAAGTGAATGTTTATTGAGTATCCCTTATGTGTCAGGCAGTATTATTGAAATTTTCATATATATTATTTAATTTTATTCTTAAAACACATAGAAGCATATTAACTGTAACACACAGATAAGAAACCTGAGATTCAGAAAGATTCAATACTTTGCTCAAGGTCACAGAGCTGGTATGTGGTGGAGTTGAGTTAAAACTAACCAGGTTTACCTTATTCTTAAGTGCATGCTGTTTTCTCTTGAATGTTGCCTGTGAGAAGGAGCAAATACCATCCACATTGAAGTCCTTTGTCTTATTCTTCAGAGGTGTTTGTCTCAACACTACCTATGTGCGCTTGAACCTCAAGATATTTGACCCTGAAAGTATTGGCCAGACATGTGAGAATCCATGAGCTGAAACCCTATGTTATTACTGTCTGGCTCATAAAGGGTCACCAAGCCTACAAGTCTCCAATGGTTTAGTGGAACCAAGATGCTGAGATCAGAAGAGAGGAGGACCAAGCGGAGCTCAAGGCAGTGGTTTAATCCCAAAGACATGTAAATTAACTCTTCAAAGCCTGCACTCTTAACTTATGTACTTAAAACTCTTATTCAACACTGAGTTAAATTCACTTTGTTTTTGTTTCAAAGAGTTCATATGTAGTCCTGACTAATATTTTAATGGGGGTTGGTGGTATCAGGCAGTTGCAAAAATCCATCTGGAAGATGAAAATGAGTACTTTGAGGACACAGTAGAGGCAGATCTAACATCATTGTATACATTTGATCCCCATTTTCCCTGTTTGAACAGCCCGAGAAATCTTCTGTACCAGAACCCTGGCGGGTCCCCACTCTGTGACTCACTTTGTCACATGCAAAACAGGATGGGGACATAGCTACCCCATAATCTTGTTAATTAAAGAATAATCTGCAAACAAAGCAGTGTGGAAATGTCCAGGTGTCTGAAAGAAATATTGTCCCTTTTGTTCAAATGCTCTTTAAAATATTCAGGAAAAAACACAAATAGGATGCTAATGAAATCAGGAAGTAAAATGCTGAAGCCCACAGCACTTGCACAATTGTTGAACAGGAACCTGAATTAGGTACTAATAATGCTTACCTGTTGGGATGGAGAGGGAGAGAAGGCCAGACTGGGAGCATACAGTGGAGAATCTGACCTCAGGAACACAGCCTTTGTCTCTGATTTTCTCCTCTCTGTTGCTCAAATTAGAGAATTCAGAAGTAACATTAAAAGTTGTGACTGGGAAATATTGGGAGAACACTTTCTAAAGGATAACACTATGCTGCACACCTGAAACTAATAAAAAATAATAATGAATGTAAATTGTAACTGAAAACAATTAGAACAATTTAAAAAATTGTGACTAAATTACAGATTTTCTTCTGAAAAAACATGAAAGAAGCCTCTCTGATTCTGATGTGTAATAAAACTATATATGTTTCAAGTGTACAATTTTATAATACATCATCTGTATATTGTATTGTGTGTTCACCACCCAAAGTCAAATCTCCTTTCCTCAACATTTATAACCCTTTACTCTCTTCTACCTCAATTTACCCAACTTTTTCTCTGGTAATTACCATATTGTTGTCTGTATCTATGAGGGTTTTTTGGGGGGGGCTTAATTCATTCTCCTTTCTTACCTAACCCCCTAAAACTCCAAACCTCTGACAGTTGTCAATCTGTTCTTTATATCTATGAGATTGTTTCTATTTTGTCTGTTAGTTTGTTCTGTTCATTAGATTCTACATATTAGTTAAGTCATGTGGTATTTGTCTTTCTCTGACTGGTTATTTCACTTAATGTAATACTTTCCAGGTCCACCCATGCTATCAGAAAAGGTAAAGATTTTCTTCTTTTTACAGCTGAGTAGTATTCCATTATGTCAATGTATCACTGCTTTTTAATCTACTCATGGACTGATGGCCACTTGGGCTGCTTTCAAATCTTGGCTATTGTAAATAACACTGCATTGAACATACGAGTGCTTATATTCTTTCAAATCAGTGTTTGAGTTTCTTCAGATATGTTTCCAGAAGTGGAATTGCTGGAGGCAGTTTCATTTTTAATTTTTTAAGGTAACTCCATACTGCTTTGCACGGTGGCTTCACCAATCTGCATTGCCACCAACACTGCGGAAGGGTTCCCCTCCCTCCCTTTCCTCCCAGCACTTGTTGTTTGTTGATTTATTGATGACAGCCATTCTGACAGGTGTGAGATAGCTCATTGTGGTTCTAATTTGCATTTCTCTGATGATTAGTCATTTGTTTTTTTGGTGTTGAGTTTTATAAGTTCTTTATAAATTTTTGACATTAACCCTTTATCAGATTTATCATTGATGAATATATTCTCCCATTCAGTATGTTGTCTTTTCATTTTGTTTCCTTTGCTGTGCAAAACCTTTTTAGTTTAATGTAGTTCCATTTGTTTATTTTTTTCTGTTTCCCTTGCCTGAGGAGATATATCAGGAAAAATATTGCTATGAGAAATGTCTGAGATTACTGCCTATCTTTTCTTCTAGAATTTTTATGATTTCAACTTTTACATTTAAGTTTTTTATCAATTTTTAGTTTTTTTGTGCATAAAGTGGGTAAGAAAGTGATCTAGTTTCATTTTTTTTTGCATGTATCTTTCCCAAGACCATTTATTGAATAGATTGTCTTTATCTCATTGTATCTCATTTATCTCATGTTCTTGCCTTTGCCAAATATTAACTGACCATGAAGGTGTGGATTGACTTATGAGCTCTCTATTCTGATCCATTGATCTATGTGTCTGTTTTTATGTCCATACCATATTGTTTTGATTATATGGACTTGTAGTATACTCTGGTATCAGGTAGCATGATTCCTTCAACTTTGTTCTTCTTTCCTAAGATTGTTGAGGCTGTATGGGCTCTTTTGTGGTTCTGTATAAATTTTTGGAATATTTGTTCTAATTCTGTGAAATATGACATTGGTATCTTGATAGGAATTGTGTAAAATCTATAGATTGGTTTGGTACAATAGTAGTTAATTCTTCCTATCCATGAATGTGGTATATACTTCCACTTATTTGCATCTTCTTTAATTTCTTTCTTCAGTGTCTGATAATTTTCTGAGTACAGGTCTTTTAAACCCTTGGTTAAATTAATTCTTAGGTATTTTTATGATGCAATTGTAAATGGGATTGTTTTCTTGGTTTCCCTTTTGATAGTTCATTACTGATGTATAAAAATGCAACTGATTTCTGAATATTTATTTTAAATCCTGCCACTTTACTGAATTCATTGATTAGTTCTAGTAGTTTTTAGTGGAATCTCTAGGCTTATCTACATACAGTATCTGCAAATAATGGCAGTTTTACCTCTTTCTTTCTAATTTTAATGGTTTTTCCCCCTGTCTGCTTGCTGTGGTTAAGACTTCTAATACTACATTGAATGAGTGGTAAAAGTAGAAAATTGGTAAAAGTCTTGTTCCTGATCTTAAGGGCAACACTTTCAGTTTTTGCTATTGAGTATGATATGATGCTGTCAGTGGGTTTGTTATTGGGCTTTTATGTTGCAGTATGTTCCCTCTTTGCTGAAAGTTTTTGTCATAAATGGGTGCTGGATTTTATTAAATGGGTTTTCTACATCTGTTGGTATGATCATGTGGTTTTTATCCTTCATTTTGTTTATGTGGTGAATCACATTTATTGATTTGTGAATGTTCTACCAACCTTGCTTTCCTGAGTAAATCCCACTTGATCATGGAGTATGATCTTTTTGCTGCATTGCTGTACTGGCTTGTTAATATTTTGTTGAGGATTTTAACATTTATGTTCATCAGGGATATTGGCCTGTAATTTTATTTCTTTGTAGTGTCTTTATCTGGTTTTGGAATTAGGATAATGCTGGCCTTGTAGAATGAGTTTGGGCGCTTTCCCTTCTTCTGAATTTTATGAAATAGTTTGAGAAGGAGAGGTGTTAGGTCTTCTTTTGTTGTTAGACTATTTTCCTCTGTTTTATTCCTTCTCCCTCCCCCCTTCCCCTCCTCCTCCCCCTCTCCTCCCCTCCCCTCTCCATCCTCTCCCCTCCCCTCCCTTCCCCCCCCTCCTCCTTCCTCCTCCTCCTTCCTCCTCCTCCTCCTCTAAACAAGCCCTTTAACATTTATTGCAGGTACTGGTTTGGTGTAAACAAACTCTTTTGGCTTTTTCTTGTCTGAGCAGCTCCTTATTTCTCCTTTGATTTTTAAGTGATAGTTTTGCTGGATAAAGTAGCCTTGGTTGTAGGTCCTTGCTTTTCATCACCTTGAATATTTCATGCCACTCCCCTCTGGCCTGAAATGTTTCTGTTGTGAAATTAGATGGCAGCCTAATTGGTGTTTACTTGTAGCAAACTACCTGCTTTTCTCTTGCAGCTTTTAAGATTCTCTCCTTGTCTTTAAGCCTTGCCTTTAAGCCTTGCCATTTTAATTTTGATGCCCCTCCATGTAGACCTCTTTGGGTCCAACTTGTTTGGGACTCTGAGCTTTCTGGACTTGTGTGGTTTTTCCCTTTTACTAGATTAGGGAGGCTTTTGGTCATTATTTCCTCAGATAGGTTCTCAATCCCTTACTTGCTCTCTTCTGCTGATGGTATTCCCTTGATGTGGGTGTGGTTATGATTCATGTTGTCCAAAATGTTTTTAAGCTCTACTCTTTTTTTTTCTGCTCCACCTGGGTGTTTTTTCCTACCTTGTCTTCCAAATTACTGATTTGATCATCTGCTTCATCTAATCTACTGTTTATTCCTTCCAGTGTATTATTTATTTCAGATATTGTGTTTATTTCTGACTGGTCCTTTTTTATGGTTTCTATGTCTTTTTTATGCTATTGAGTATCTTTATAATCATAGGTCTAAACTCTCTATTGGATAAATTACTTGCCTCCATTTCATCTAGTTCTTCTGGAGAACATGCTTGTTCTTTCATTTGGGGTCTTTTTCTTTGTCTTCCCATTTTGGCTGCTTCTTTGTATTTTCTGCCGTAGTTGTTAAACCAATCAGCGATATGGTCTTAAACTGTTATCAGCAGCCTGGCTGAAGCACAGTGTGGGGCAGAGTAATTCTCTTGGGCAGGGCTATTGCTTCCCCTCAGTCTGATGCCACTTGGAGAGGAGTGCTTTGCCTGAGCAAGACTGCCTCTGCAATATGGGGATTGACTCAGCACAGGGATCCTGGTGGCTGTTCCTTCAGGTCTCTGCCCAGAACCACCAATCCTGGACTTTCCTCAAGCACCTCTAGTACACTCGTCCCGTCCTCTGCCGGAGCCCAGGGTAAAAGGCTGCCAACAAAATTTTGTGCTTTGGCCCTTTAAAAGGCTCACTGCATCTCCAGCTGTCTATCCCAAATAGACAGAAACTCTGCTGCTTTTCACAGCTGGATGTCATCTGGGTTCCTTTCTGGCTCTGGTGCTGTAGGCTGGGGAGCCCAACTTGGAATTTAGCTCTCACATTTCTCAGGGGGAACACACTGGCCACTGAAATATCCTTCTGGCACTTCAGCTGCTGCCCATCAGAGCTCAGCCAGCCTTCTTGTGCCTCTTCTACACTCCCTATCAGCCTTGTTGTGGTACAGTGGTTTCTTTTGTCTGTCTTTGGTTATAAGGCTTCTCTCCAGCTAGTATTCAGTTGGTTATTCAGGATAATTTATCTACAATTTAGTTGTAATTCCAGATTGGTCCTGGGAGGAGGTTAGTTTAGTTTCCACTTACTCCTCCACCATCCTGTATCCTCCTGACTGGTTCTTTTTTCTATGGTTTCTCTGTTCTCTTTCATGCCATTGAGTTTCTCACCAATTTCCTTGAGCATCCTTATAATCATTTTTTTGACCTCTATAGCTGATAAATTGCTTGCCTCCATTTCATTTAGCTCTTTTTTTTCTAGAGAATTCTCTTATTCTTTCATTTGGGGCCTGTTTCCTTTGTCTCCCCAGTTTGGATGCTTTTTTTGTGTTTGTTTCTATGTATTAGGTAGATCTACTATTGACTCCAAGTCTTGGTGGGGCGGCCATATGTAGTAGGTGTCCTGTGGTGCCATCTTCTTGATCACCTGAGCTGGGTGCTCCCTTTTGTGGGTTTTGTGAGCCCTCCTGTTGTAATTGAGTTTTGATTGCTATTGGGCCATTTGTGTGTGGGCTCAGCCCTTAGGCTGGCTGACTGGGAGGATCATCCCTAACCACAGTGTATGAGCTGCTGTGTAGGTGCTGACTGCATGAAGCAGAAGTCAACTTGCAGGGCCTGGTGCCTGCCAAGTTCTTCCTTTGAATATGTTGCTTATGAAGCTAATTGTGTCCTGCTCTGATGTTCTTTGAAGCTGGCCACTGAGTGCTTTGATTCTCAGGCCTCTTGGGAGTGACTCTCATGCAGACAAATATCCAACACAGCCTGTTACTGGCCTTCGGCCACCTGTTTGGAGCTACAAAGTGATCTACAGTTTGCGGCTGCCTATGCTGGACCTGTGTGTGAATGGGAAGGACCAAAGGGTATTCCAAGGCTGGCTTTTGCTAGAATCAAGCCTTAAGGCTAGTCAACAAAAGTTCCAATGTACCCCAAGATCTGCCATTGTCTGCTTCCACTTGCCAGCTACTTATTAGGCTCAGTCACTGAAAGAACCTCTGGTGGTACTTGAGTTGCATGAGTAAGGTTCTCAGTGAGTCACCAGGTAGGCAAGAGTGGTGTTCACCAGACTAATATAGATTCAAACTTGGTGCCAGTGATGGGTCTGAGGCCATTCAGCAAATGTTCCAGAGTGTACCAAGTCTAGTTGCCTCCATTGGGTGCTTTCACACATCTGTGGTGGGGCAGGGTCTTAGGAAGTCATCAGAGTGAGGCCAGCAGAGTTTATCAAGCTCGAAGAGATCAAGTGTGAAGGAAGGGCTCTGCACCAGTTGGGCATGTGAGGGAAAACATCCCTTGCCCTAGAACCACACAACGCAGTCTGTCCTAGATTCTACCAGGAACCCTATCTCAGCTGGGCAGGGCTGAAAGGAATCAGGAGGATGGGATTGGTAGGTCTCCCAAGAGGAGGAGGTGCTGATCAGGCTTTGGGGAGGTAGGAGTAGTGGCTTTTGCCCCAGAACCACACAACTCAATCTGTCCTGGATTCTGCCTAGACCTGTGCAGGATTGAGCCACCAGGAGTCAGGAGGATGGATCCACAGGGAGCATAAAGGGTGGGGCTGGTGGATATCCCCTGGCAGGAGGCACTACCAGTCAGGTTCACAGGAAAGTGTGGGGAATAGCCCCTGTTCCAAAGCCATACAACTTAGTCACTGATACCCCCTGAGTCTGCCCTGACCTCTACAGGATATAGTAGGAAGCTGACTTGGCAGGCAAGAACTCTACAGGGTAGGGTGACAGGGAATCCAAAGGGTGGGGCTATTGTATTTCCCCAGGCTGATGCCCTAAGGAGAGAAATGATTCACCCAAGAAAGATGGCATCTGTGGTGTGGGAGAGGGACTGAACACAGGGATCCTGGCAGCTGTCCCTTCAGCTCTCTCCCCAGAGCCACTAACCCCAGCCTCTTTTCACATCCTTAGTCTGTTCTGCCCTCCTTCCACCAGGGCCCAGGGTGAGTGGCTTCGAATGAGATTTTGTGCATTAGCTCTTTAAGAGGGGTCCTATGTCTCAGACTCCTGTCTCTCCCTGGTGGACAGAATCCCCACTGCTTTTCACAGCCAGATGTTATGTGGCCACCTCTTCCAGGATCTGGTTTACTGGGCTGGGGAGCTGGGTTTGGGGTTGAGACCCCATGCTCCTCAGAAGGAAACTTTGGAACTGAAATATCCCTCCAGAATATCAGCTGCCTTTCATGGGAGTGGGACTGGGACTTTTTTTGCATTTCTGCCTGCTCTATCAGTCTTAATGTGGCTTCTTCTGTAAATGATTGGTTATAAGACTTCTGTTCAGCTAGCCTTCAGTTGGCTGGTTAGGTTGATGGCTCTATATTTTAGTTGTAATTCCAGTTTGGTCCCAGGAGGAGGTGATTATAGCTTCCATCTCCTTCACTGCTATCTTGGATCTCCCCCCACCTTGTAAGTTTTAAGGATTAAATGAAGAATTGCATTTAGCACATTCCCTGGAACATTTTAAAAACTCCCTACAGAATAGCTACAGTAATAACTATTATTCACTCTAAGAAAAGTTTTAAGAAGGCTAGGTAAAGCATGATGAACAAAAGTTGACAGTGGTCAGAGAACCTTGCAGTGCCTAGGAGTTTGTTTCTTTTTAAAGTACTGAAGTCTTTGTTTTGCAAATGTTTGTAATAAGATTTATCACATTTTATGATATTATTTACAGAAAAAGCATTAAAATGGCACGAGTGTCACTGACTCTTGCTTTCTCTATCACAGGTGATTGGCAATTTAATAGAAGAAAGGCCAGAGCAGCCATACAAGGTAGCATTTCCCAAAGTGTGTGTTCAGAGCACAAGTCCCTGAGATGAATCGCTGTGGGATTCACAGTGCATGCTGCCATGTGAAAGGCTCTGCAAAGTCCCCCAGCAAAATCATGTAAGTTTGTTAAACTCAGTATTTTCCAAACTTTTTTGACTGCAGAGTTTGCATTTCACACATTATTTATCAACATTCACAAAACACTTTGGGAAAAGTGGATCTAAGACAACAACACTTTCTTTTGAGGGCAATCTGCTACCCTCAATTGTAGGCAAAGAAGCTGGGAGGAAATACTGAGATTTTATAGACCCAAAACTAATCAACCCCAACCTTAAATTACGCTGAAAATCTTTGCTAATGACCTGAAAACATTCTATGGCAGTTTTGTGTATGTGTGCTGAGCAGAAATGAACACGGTCTTCAGGGCCTTATTTATTGAATACCTACATATTTATTAAGCATTCACACTTGGTAAACATTTCTGGGTGCACTGAGTCAAGATCTGATAGTGCTTATGTGATAGGTGATATAAGACATAAACTGTTGCGGACCGTTCAGCCTGGTTTCAGTAGTTGTAATCCTCACCCCATGGTGGGCTGTGTAAGAGCCCAAGGGACCCACTTCATCTGGGTCTGTTCCTGTCATGTGACCTACTAAGGAGACAAAGCTTGCTGCTTCTGCCTCTCTGGCCTAATTGCTTGGTTGGCAGTCAATGACGGGTAAGACTCCTCATGGGAGGGGCAACCTAAGCCAGACACGACCACTTGGGAGGCCTCATGGAAGGACTGGGGGGGGTTGCAGCAAAGAGGA